>CM061057.1:36393321-37884988 GCA_030762865.1 Paraleonurus japonicus
CTCTTTAGATTAGTGTTTGATCACCCTAGCTATAGACGAGAGTTGCGCTAACGTGATCCTAGATTAATCGGGTGATAATTGTGTATGAATGCGTGGATCGGGTGCTTCGGAATCGAGAGATTAGTTGCACTAAGGATACTCACATTAGTTTTCTACCTAATTGTGATTCTTAATTGTGCTTTGTGTAAAATTGTCTCTTTAGATTAATGGTTAATCACCCTAGCAATAGGCGAGAGTTGAGCAAACGTGATTAGGTGTTGATCGGGATTCAATTTTGCATGATTGTATGAATTGGGGATTTCTACATTGAGAGATGGGAAAGACTAAGGATACTCACATTAGGCATTGTGATTTTAATGGAGTGATTAATTTCATGATGGTTTATGCTTTCTATCTTAGTTGATTTGCAATTTGATTCAATTGTAGCTTGTTGATTGATGATTCATTGATGGATGTTAATCCTAGCACCTCTATCCCACCATTTAGTGTTGTTTTTGTTCTCGCATTCTAAGTGTTCGATCTATTGCTTGCTCCTTGTCGCTTTTGTATTCTTGCTTGTGTTTTGTTGTTTTTGTACCAAACCATTGTTGCAACTCTAGTCACTAATAACTTGTATTTCTAGGACCTCATGTGCATACTTTTTCCCTTGGGTTCGATATTTTGTTGATTGGTCTTAATAACTCTTACCCTATACACTCCAATCAAAAGAGTCACTATTCTAATGATCAATTGAAAGGAATCTATCTAAAAACTTTTAGAATTCAATGTGGAAGTGAGAATTATGTTAATTGTCAAGCTCTATTTTTTGTCAAAATATGATTAAATGGAGAGAAATCGATTTACTCGAGCCTCGAGTCGAGCTCGGGGCCTCGACTGAGCCCGAGAAGCGTGAGAACAATTTTGGCTAAGTCACACAAGCCTTGACTCAATCTTTCACCCCTCGAGTCGAGCTTTGGCTTTTTTCGCGACTTCTTCGATTAGTCCTCACTGAAGTCGGCTCCTGTGGCTCGACCTCCGGTCGAGTCCAGGATTTTTACTCCCGATTTTTGCTTTTGACCCCCGTTTTTACCCCACTCATTCGTTTCATTCCCGTGTACATGTCTATATGCTTGGTTTGGTCAAATTCTCCGAAAACCCTGAAAATGAGACGAAACATCTTGCAAAGCCATTAATCTCCAAATACTAATACTTTTAGTGCAAATGAGTAATACTTTCCATGAAAATGAGCAAATATTTTCACACTAAAAGCATAGAAAATTCACCCCGATTGATAAAAGTGAAAAAAATTGATTTATTACGATTTAAGAAAATGATGCAACAAATACAAGATGGACTTTTTTAGCAAACGTCGCAGTTGAATATAAGATGGAGAGAGTAATAATTTTACAACCGTTTCACGAAATGATACTTGTGGGTTAATTGTATGCTATTGGTACATTAGACACAATTCTATTCTTTTATTTTGTGTGAGTGTTAATGTTGGTTGTTTCATGCATCTCTCATTAAAGAAAGAAATCTAGCTAGACATCACACGATCCAAAGGCTAGACTGGAAGTACTACTTGCCTCTAAAAAAATAGGACTTTTCTATGAATTCACATAAAATAGGACTTTTCTATGAATTCACAGGTTTCATCCTCTGTAACGTAAGAAATTACATCAGATATTATTAGATTATTAATCAAGTATATATATTTTATTTTAAATTGATTGTATTTCGCATTAGTGCATTTGCACTATGTTATATACAATCGTATCAGATCGTTCAATTAATATATTAAATTAATAAATATAACATGATAAAAATATCCTTTTAACTAAAAATAAGAAAAAATATTATAATTATAAAATTACATATATATCCTTATTAACATTTTATTTTTAAATATAATTAATTAAAAATGCACTTAATTATTTTAGTTTATTGATTATTGATTATCATAAATTAGTAAAGAGGTTAAATTTGTAAATTAATATTTAAAAAAAAATTAGCACAGTGATAGTTAAGTAATTTTATATATTTTTTTAAGAAAATTAATCATTTTATTTTTATTGTGAAGCAAGATCGCTAATGACATGTTAGATGGCGTGTTAATTTTATAATTTTTAATGTGAGGCAAAGGTGCGAACAACCTGCTGTAGTAGAAAATCCCAACACAATATTAAAGGGTTTATAAAATCAACTAATTCATGAATTGCGATTGAAATTGATTAAGTGGTGGATGGGTAGTAAATTGAATAATATTTAACTAGGTAAATTTTCATGAGTATGTCTCTTTTGTTTTGTACACCGTAAATTTACGATATTGCTATTTTTAAAAAATTTAAAGTAGTATATATTTAATCAAGAATATTAATAATCTTATCAAAAATATTTAAAAAATAGGGTTAATGATATCATATTTGACCAACACTATCAAAAATTGATAAAATTAAAAATAATACTTAAAGTAACATCGATATCAAATATCAATGAAATAACATTAAGACACTGCCAATTTTCATATACTATATACTTTGGTCTGGTGGTATAGCCCACTTTTTACACCTCTGAGTCTCTGACATCCTATGTTTTGAAAATATTTGAGAGTTCATTACCTCCAACTATTCCCTTTTTCAACAAATCATAATGGTCTTTCTCCCCTTTCAAAAAAAAATAAAGGTCTTTCTCTTCTTTCTTTATTCTTTAAAAAAAAAAAAATTAAAACTATAAGACTTGCAACATATATTTTTTATATAATTAATTAGTAGTTGATTAAATATTTTAATTTATATTTATTATTTGTTTGATTGTTGGGTTATTTTATTTAAAAACTTATACAAAATTGTTTGTTATAAAATATTATATAGAGATGGCAAATCGGGCGGGCCGGGTCGGGCCAAAAATGATCGGGCCTACAAAATGGAGGTCCAACCTGCCCAAGATGGGCCGGCTCGTGACCCATTATCTTTTTTAAAAAATATTACAAAAAATTATATTTAACAATTGTATTAAAATAGTGATCATATAATATTTATTTATAAAAATAAGTTTAATTACCACTTACACATTACTAATAAATCTATACAAAAAGAATATAAATATAACTTAATGTAGAATACATAAACTATCATAATTCATAAGTTCATAATATTAGTCCATTAAAATTCACAAGTCCAAATAAAAGTATTAATGACTCAATTAAATGTTGATGTGATAGGGTTCACTTTCATAATTTAAAAATATTATAAATTATAAAAAAATTGATCAAAAAGTTAAAAATTTTATTACACTAAAATGGTTCAAGCAAGAGATATTCGTAAGGTCAAAATCTAGTTTATACGTAATATATATGTTAGTCTCAAATGCCACTAACCGTATTTAACAAATTTAGATGAATAAAGATCTTTCATAATTTTCTCTCTCACAACTGCTCGCGACAAAATATGATTGCATTTCATGTCTTCCAAATTAACCAACCAACACATTCTCATATAAATTATAAATTATAATTATTGGTTACTAACTTAATATTGATTTAATATATTAACACCGATTTATTTATATTTTGAAATACGAAAAAATTAAAAAAATAATAAAAAAATTCACGGGCCAACGAATCGCCCATCGGGCCGTATGAGCCGAGCCAAAATGGCCCGATTTTTTCGGCCTATAATTATTCCACCAACCTCGTAAATATGCGGGCGGGCCCATCACCGGGCCTAAATTGCCGGCTCTAATGTTATATGTATGTTACTATTTTATTATCTTTTTATTAAAAATGATGTGTTTATAAAAATAAATTTCAATAATTAAAGGCAATGAAATATGTTAGAACTATAAGGAAGTATGTAATAAAGATAAATATTTGTGTACACATTGTGCACACTAAAAAATAGTGTGCACAATGTTTTTATCTAATACTACATTTTAACTAAACTAATACTACACCGTAAATAAATTAATAATATATAATGTTGCTAATACTACACCGCAACTAAACTAATACTATATAATGTCCGAAATTATATTACACCGTAATCAAACAAATACTACATCAGTAACCAAACTTTGTGCACACAATCTTTTATTGTGCACAATATGGACACAAATACTATATATATATATATATATATATATATATATATATATATATATATATATTACACTAGCATCAATTAAATGTTCAACATGACATAAAATCTCTAAGGCCCCATTTGGATGGAAAGTCATTTTGAAATCAAAGGGATTTGAAGATAATAAACCATACGTTTATAAATCAAAATAGAGAAAAATTAAATTAATGGATTTGGTCTACACAAATATTACTTGTAAGTGAGAGGATTTCAAATACTCAACAAAACATAGTCATTTGAAATCCTCTCATTTCTCCAACTTGTGCTTAATATTTAAGTGAATCAAATCCATTCATTTAGTTTTTCTCCATTTTATTTTGTGTGAATGAATGATATATTATCCTCAAATTTCTTGATTTTAAATCCATTCCATTCAAATGGAGCCTAAACATATTAGAACGTACTGAAATTATTTCACGAGTTCCTTCGAAACAGAAATTGAGAATTTATCAAACACCTTAATGATTTTGTTAAAGAATTTACATGTCAATTTATTTAATCTTAATTATATACAAAAATGTTGTTCCTAAGCCATTTTAGATATTCATCACCTGATATATTGTGGTAAAAACATCTCGCACAAAATACAAAATATTATTTAACGGGACCATTAAGATAAATAAAATGTTTCATCAACTTTTATCTAGAGGGAGTTTGTAAAATAAAATTTCACTATTTGAAGGATTTTTAAAACAAAAATTTGAATGTTTAGGGATATGACAAATACATTATGCCATTCATCATTTATTGCAGCATAATTACTCATGATGATCCATCATAGATCGTACAAGAAAACTGAGTCAACAACAACAACAACAATATGAAAAGTAAAACATAACACTAATTCAAAAAAACTTAAAAATATCCAAAATTTGTGAAATACCTCCTCACAATCATAGTTGCTCAAGATAGGTGATTAGCAACAATCTGATAACCATCTGGGCAGTCCTCATCCTCTTCTGCATCATCTTCTTCATCTTCATGATTCCGGTGATCACTATCACCGTAATCGCCCATCACCTGTTGCGATTCTTCTTGTTGATGTTGGCCCATCATTTGCATTAAAATCTGTTCAGGTTTCAAATTACAAACCGCCCGTGCCATTATCCGAATCATGTTGAAGGAGAGGTTTCTTGGACTTATTTGCATAGAGAGACTCCAGCATACTGAAATACGGGCATGTCTTCG
Source organism: Paraleonurus japonicus (assembly GCA_030762865.1). NCBI lineage: Eukaryota > Viridiplantae > Streptophyta > Magnoliopsida > Lamiales > Lamiaceae > Paraleonurus > Paraleonurus japonicus. The sequence goes on from CM061057.1 coordinate 36,398,625, forward strand.
AGTCCTCTGGCCTCTTCCTCTTGCTCTCTTTTACTCTCTTGTAATACTTATTTATGTTCTCCCATTTCTCTTTACACCTCTTTGCATTTCTCTCGTAACCAATCTTCTTCATACAAGTCGAGACCTCCTCCCACAATGGCCCTTTTGGTCCATTATCCTGGTACTTCAAATCGAGCTCTGTTTTAAGCATTATCAGGGCTTCGATTTCTGCTTTTGGCCATCGTGAAGGATTCATTTGGATAGTGCTATTCTCTCCCCACTATTATCTTGTTTCTCAATCTGTGTAGAGGTTTCACCACCTTCATTCTCCTGCATGTGGCTGCTATACCTCTCTAAAACATTCTCTTGCTTATCCGAGAGTTTGCTGAAGAATGGATTGAGAATTTCGGGCATAATCAGAGACGGGATCTGCTGTGTGATCTTCTGTAAAAGCAAGCACAGCTGCGTCCTTAGCTGCTGCAACCGCTCGTTCTTGAGCTAACAACTCTTGTTCTCTCTTGATTCGAGCCCTTTCTTGCACTTTCCATGCTTCTTCTCTAGCTATTCGATCTTTCTCACATTTTTCTATGGCTTCTAAGAATTTGTTTTGTAAATCCTCCTGCTTCTTCAAAACATCCTTCATCAATTTCTCCAAGTAATTGGCTAGCTTCCTTTTTTCTTGACACTTCCTTCAGAATCCGAGGAGGCTGTGGACGTCGAGAAGCACATGAATTCAGCATTGTTGGAACAAGGTAGGGTGAACTCTTGAGGTTTTGGGGTCGGAGTTGACGTTTGCAGGGGCGTCGTTTCCATCGATGAAAACGGGATTTGGTCCAAGGGAGTAGATGGGACTGAGCAATGGGTATTGAAAAGCTCTAATTGCTCAAAGAACCTATAGTTTTTTCCATTATGCCGATTAGATCGCCCATCTTTGGTTCTTTTATGATACTTATAGATGTTCTCAAATTTTTCTTTGCATTTCTTTGCACTTCGATTGTATCCAAGCTCACCCAATTTCCTGCTAGTAACACACCATGAAATCATTCACCATCTTAATTCGATTGTAAATTACAACAATATCATTGAATACAATCTCAAAAGATTCAAATCCATCAAAATCGCCTCAAAAGACAGCTAAAATGACAGTAATTGATTTCAAATCTAAATTTGCACACAACCAAACAAAATCCTTCAATTTCATTATCATAAATTCAAAATCGTACCCAGAAAAGAGCTACAACCCTAAAGCAATCAAAACACCACACACGAGCTATTTCAAAATTGAACAATTTCAAAATTGAACAGACGCAAGCAAATTCAACCCAATGGAAACGAAATTAAGAAAAAAAAATCGAGAAGAAACGGAAATTGACCTGGAAACTTCATCCCAGAGAGGAGCTTTAAGAGTAGAATCACGAAACGCTAGGTCCATATCTGACCTTATCTTGAGCAAAGCCACCGTTTCCTCACGCGGCCACCGGTTGCGTTCGCCGCCGGAATAATTCCCTTCACCCTCACAGCCGCCGCCCGCCGCCGCAGCATCAGAGGCTGAGCCACCGCTGTTATTTTCTAAGAAAACAGAATTATCCAGCATAATTCGACCGAGTATAATATATTTGTTTTACCAGGTGAAATTTTACTCTTAACAGTTGAGGTAAAAAGAGATCTTTGTTGTATTTCTGGGTTGTAGCTTTTTTCCCCAATTTAGTTTAATCTTTTCATCTGCCCAACAAAAAATTTGAATAATTAAAGGGAAAGGGGTGGAGGTGAGTGGTGAAGTAGGGTTTCTACTTTAGGGAAGGAGGGATGGGGATAAGAAGAGAGAGTATGTCTGATTTAGGGTCAAGGTAGATAGCACTAGTGACATGTATCAATGTCATTGGTTGTCATGGTAAAAGTTCTTCAACGCTCTCCTTTTCATTTGACTTTTTATCCTAATTAAATTATTCTCTCATTTTTCTTTCTTTTTCAAATTTAAAAGAATCTTGATTGTTGTGGAATTTTGTATGATCCTCCCTCCGTCCAAAATTCATTTGCACAATTAATCAATTTAATAGTATAAAACGGATACTATTACAATCATTTATCGATATTATTATAATAATTTATTGATATTATAATTATTTTGTACTATAATATCGCTAATAAGTGTAATAATATCGCTAAATGAAAATTATGATATCGGTGAATGAATGTAATGATATTAATTTCATAAGGGATAAGGTACAAATTGACTCAACTAATGTCTCGTACAAATTGGACCTTAAATTATTTTTTGTACAAATTGGACCCTTTACTAATGCCTCGTGACAAATTGGACCTCAAATTATTATCTTTAACAAATAAACACTTTTATTTTTAAAATTGAACAAATAAGCCCTTCAACTAATAAAATAAAATATGGACACCCTTTAATTGTATGAATTGACATAGAATATTATTATATTAGTGGATAAATTGACAAAAAAATTAAAAATATTATGATAAATTCTAAAATATGAGTGAAACATCAACACCACTTTTTTTTTTTATATAATAATGGACTCTTATTTTCTTAATATACAATAAAATATTAAATTATAATAAAAAAGAAGATAAATAATTTAATATAATAAATTGAAAATAAAATAAAATAAATCATAATATTAAACTCCGTAAAAATAATAAAGAAATTATTTTCTAAAAATACGAGACTATTACGTTTATATTTTTATATATACTTTTATTATTTTAAAACTATAATTAAAGAGACATTCATGTCTCATTTTATTAGTTGAAGAACATATATATTTCATTTTAAAAGTTAAGTATTTATTTGTAAAAAAAAAAATAGTTAAGGGTCAAACTTATACTCAAAATACTAGTTCAAGGTCCAATTTAGAGAATTTATTATAGTTTTTTTATTGATAAAATAGTTTTTTTAATTTAACATTATATTGTATATTTAAAAAATGAGTCCATTATTGAAAAAAAAATATTGTTGATGTGTCACTCAATTTTTAGAATTTATCATAATATTTTTAATTTTTTTGTCAATTTATCCACTAATATAATAATATTCTATGTTAATTCATTTAATGAAAGGGTCTCCATATTTTATTTTATTAGTTGAAGGGCTTATTTGTTCAATTTGAAAAGTAAAAGTGTTTATTTGTTAAAGAAAATAGTTTGGGGTCCAATTTGTACTGAGACATTAATTCAGGTCCAATTTGTACCAAAAATAGTTTGAGTAACACTTGTATGAACTCTATTTTATTATCACCGCCATGCACATTTATCGTCATCATGTACATATGCACTATCATCATCATGTATATGCACTGTTATAAGTAAATATGACAATGATAGCGCTTGTGCATGGACAGATAGTGAATGTGCATGACATGATAATAAAATAGAGTTCATTGTATGCACCCGGTTCACACAAGTTTTTGCCAAATAGTTTAGGTCCAATTTGTACCTTATCTCATTTCATAAATAAGATATAATAACATATATATATATATATATATATATATATATATATATATATATATATATATGTATGTATATCTTATTCACCTAATTAAATATTTGTGCATGAGTACACTACGGTAAGATAAAATACGATTGCTCAAGCGTGTCCCTGCACTCCGTATCCTAATTTTGGATCCTTTTAGGCCGTGTCCACGTATCCTAAATTAGAAAGTATATGCACCCGTGTCGGATACCCGCACATAAGTTCGAGCAACATAAAGCATAACCCTAAATCAACAACGAGGACCATTCAATCAATTTATCGGTAATTTTGAGTAAAAAACAAGGTAACTCTAAATCCCTAAATCAACATGCATCCGATTACTCCACAAAAATAATGACTTAAGAAGAAAGTACATTTGTTTCACGTCCTTGATCTCCACAAACAATAACTCCAAGGCAACTACCGATACCACACCCATCAACAAGCTACATATATTCGATGAAAATCTATGTTGCGCAACGTTGATACTCTTTTCAAAGCTTGTTTTGATCTCCATGTGACATGCTTCAAAAGTGTATCATACTTCACAAAATACGTCTTGAACTTGCTCATGGAGTTTCGAGCATCTTCTTAAGATCGAGTGATGACTCTCACTCGAGATCGATAATACAATATAAAGATCAAATAAAACCATCAATATAAAGTGTGTAATTAAAAACTAATTAAAATACATTGGATGTGTTATTTCAAGTGCATCACTGCTAGTCCAAGAGTAAACAAATCTCTCCTTGTAGGGAGTGATCCACTCCTTCATGACATAATTAATCGGTGTCATGTAATCATAAAATTTGAATGAAGCTCGCGAACGGCATTATTAAACTCAACCTCCGTATCAGATCTCCATACTTTATTCCACTAATCATTAAAACTCTTCCACTACTCTTGATCTTTAAAATATTTTTTGCATTTTGCCAAGATATTTCGGTCGATATGCTACGTAAATTTTAAATTTTGTAGCAATAACATTGAAGAGTGCTTTCTCCCTGATCTATAACAATCACTATGGACAACGACCTCTCACCTAACAAAAGTCTTAAAACTCCCAAAGCCCAAGCATAATTTCTTTCTTCCATTTCTTTCACTAGTTACACGTATGCGACCGAGTATGTCATGCCCGTAGAAGTAACACATATTATCTCCATAAAAGATAGTCGATACTTGACGAATCGGGGTAATTGTTTTGATACGAATATTCTTTGAGATATCCTACCTCGCTAGGTGAGCCAAGATCTCACATGGGTATCCCGACCTCGCCTCGACTTCGATGTCCGCTTCCTAGGACCCCGGTCTCACCTCGACCAACAAAGAAGATCAAGAGTCAACATCACCAAAGATATCAAAGCATTGACACCTTTACAAGACAAGACAAAACTAAGAAATGTAAAGTAGATATTGTTAGAATTTTAGATCATCGGTTGTAAATAAATCCTAAAATAAAGCATCAATCCATTGTAAAAATAAGTTTTTAGCTTTTTCTTGGGAGCTCTATAAATAGAGCATCAATCCATTGTAAAAATGACACACAATTCATTCATCATCATCCACATATATACAACACACAAGGCTAGGGGTCCCCTTGGGACACCCAAAGCCATCTTCAAGGGAAGAACTTCTAGGTTCTTCCCTCATTCTCGTGTTCATTGTTCATATTTTTATGTTTGTAGTTCATTTAATAACCACATATCAATATCTCATTTTATACGATAAAAATGGCTACAACATATACATATTAGTTTTATAGCGCAATCAATCAATGGGACCTTATGGAATGCATGCACCATTTCAATATAGACGGGATGTGAAAAAAGAGCTCTTGTTTAGTATTTGTCTTCTCACATCTCTCGACTATACCGGATGTTTTTTTCTCCACGAGATGACTCATAAGATATTACTATCGAGAACGTCCACGTAACCGTGTCATCTTATGATTATTCCTTGCATTATAGATATTTTAGATGGTTGAATGATTTTCTTGATGTTTCTTTTTCTATGCAAAACTAATTTTGGAGGAGCGTTGCATTTGGACATGTTAATGACGAATTGCACCTCCTCGGTATTTATTCGTCCGGTAAATGAATGACCCTCCAAGTGTATGGCTATGGGATGGTTATGAGTCCAATACTTCACCTCCAAAACCCATTCGAAATCGAGATATTTGTTTACCCTTCAAGCAAGAACGGGCATCCACATTATTTTGTACTTATAATCATTCCCTTGCTTGTTTTTGGTTGCTCACATTCAGACTCCTTCCCTAAACTCGAGTCCTTGATCTTGCCCTTAAAATCACGATACACTGTACCCTTTGTAGCGCCCGGTAGCGCCACTCCGATGAAAATGCATTTTAGGCTCAATGAACCGAAGGAATTTTAAATTTAAAAGAGTTTAAGTCAAGACTACAAAAACACGAGTAATTTTTTTATCTAATCATGCTTGTGTCCAACTCGTATTTAACCCACATTTCTAAGTCAAACACTTATTCAATTAAGTCATTGCAAAATAAACTAACCGGCATGTGGAACAAAAGAGTTATACCTATCTTACCATAGTAGGAAATGATATTTAAAAATTGACCAGTCATGTATGCGCTTAACCTTCCAAAAGATCGACATGACATCCTAGTATTTTGTAAAAGTTCAACTACTTGACCTATAGAAATTCATACATACTTACGAAATTAAATATTAAAAAGGGTAGCTTAAGTCACACTACTACTTATTTCTTTTCTTAATTACGAGAAGTATAAAACATGGTAAATAAGTTTAACGAAGGTAGTTGCGCGATCGAGTCACACGTCCGCCTCGTCGCCAAGAGGACTGAAAAATTTAAAATAGCATCATGAGTCTTCTCCTGAGGAGAAGCACGGTGGGATAACATTTAATATACAATTTCATTAAAAAGACTAATAAGCATGTCAACCGAGTACACTCCAGCCCGTAGACCCAACTCATTTCACACGTATATAGTCCGTAGACTCGTCTTGATTCACACAGAGCATAGTCCGTCGACTAGCTAAAATTCACACAAAGCATAATCCGAAGATCTCGTCTGCTCGTACACACACAAATTACTCTAAATAATGCAAAAAGTATTTAAAGTTTACCTACTTTCTTGATTGTAGTATCGGGTTAGCTTCCGGGAAGTCCAACCTGTCTCGAATCGCACTCGACACATTCATTTATCTCTTAGTCTTTTAATCATTAAGTTATATCCATGCATACAAGGCGCTTTTATTATCTTTAGGCCTCTCTCTCTCTCTCTCTCTCTCTCTCTATATATATATATATATATATTTTATTCATGATAAAGTCTAGTTATTACTTTGCAATTTTAATCATACTTTAAGGAAGAATTCTAGTTGCAAAAACTAGTCAAATTCACATTAAAAGCATATTGAGGCATAACATTCGAGTAAGTTTTCCTCGTAGTTGTCAAAGAATCATAAAGTATTTTATCATGCTTTTAACAAATTCAATTTGTTCATTATGGAATGCATATACTATTACTTAACTAAGTGATTAAATATAACAATTTGTCAACCACTCTCATTGTTAAACTAAAAAAAAAAGACAATTTGTAGTAGATAATTTATAGTCGATATAAACACGTTGAATATTATGAAATTTATACAGTAGGTTCACAATAAATATAAATACATACCATAAAAACTTCACTTAAAAATAACTTGTAGATCTTTCCTTATGATTTTCACAAGTGGACTGAAAAACAAGTTAAAAATAGAATCTCTGCGCCATGTTAATTTTTTAAGATTTGTTAAAACTTGTATATTACTCATAATAAGGCAAGGTAAAATATTAAATAACCAAATGGTCAGTGGTAACACTCACAAAAAATTTATATTTTAAGTCTTTGTATTTTCTACTTGATCATGCATCGTTCTACACTCTAAATCATTCTTTTACTAGAAAGACATTGTTTGTTAGAAATATCATTAAAAATATAATATTACTCCAAATGTACCAAGGTAAAATTTTTATGAAAGCTAAGACATTCAAGAACAACGTATTCGAAAATCATCCTAAAAGATGAAATATTCTGCTCACATTAAATTTTTCAATAATCGCTAAAAACGAGGCATTTTTCATCCGTACAATATTTTGGTAGAAAAATCATATTAAATCGAAAATAACTCCAATTTTAGCAAGGTAAAATTCCTAAGAAAGCTAAGATATTCAATAACAACATATTCGAAAATCATTCTAAAATATGAAATATTCTGCTCACAGTAAATTTTTCAACAATCGCCAAAAATGGGGGCATTTTTCCATCTCTGAGATTTTGGTAGAAAAATCATATTAAATTGAAAATTACTCCAAAAATTCTGAAATTTTTACCATAAGCTTCCAAAACTTCAACATGCTAAAAGGGTTCGAGCAAATTCATTCAGGTAAGGTCACAGTAATTCTCGAAATTAACATTCAATAACATAGATAAATTTACGTAGTCACAAACCTACCCATATTCTTGCATTAATAGATCACCAAACCCAATTTAAATATCAAATGACCACCAAATAAGTATAAAAGATATATGCACAGTAGGATTATAGGCTTAAAAATCACATGCAATGACCAAAGCAACATGCAATCCAACAATGATCATCAAAACAACACATAGTTAGCAAATCCAAATATAAACTCAATTACATTCAATCCTCAAGCCCTAATTTTAGAAAATACACAATTTCTCTATATAATTGTGAAATTATAATTTTACCTGGATTCATGACCTCTTTGGATAGGCAGATGTTGTTTGAGGGAGGAATTTAGGAAAAATGAGCGAGTTGTAGAGAAAAGAGAAGAGAGATGCATAGAGAGAGAGAGAGAAAAGAGAATGCAACGTAGAGGGAGTGAAGTGGAAAAGAAATAGAATGGACTTTTGAAATTCTATATTATACGTTCTTATTTAAAGGTAAATCTGTTTATTCTTTTTTTTTTTCCAAGATATGAAATTCAAATATTACATATATATAATTCATAATCAACTTAAATAAAAATAAAATACATGTTAATACTCTTTCCAACTTGCGGCATGACTTTTGGTAGTGGGTTGAAAAAATAACGTAAGTTAGTTTGACTTATCTTTAATTTAAATTTTGAACTTTTTCTTTTTTTTTAAAAAAATTAAATTTTATTTTATTTGTAAAAGAGACTAACAAAATAATTCACATGCATAATAAATAATCTCCATCTATTTTTATTCTTTTCTAAAGCCATTATAATACTTAAGTCCATGTATATAATTAATTATATCATTATTCATTTCAAATTTAACTTATCTATTTTTTTACTTGTGTCGAGTGAGTCGCGATCAAGCTCGATTTCCTTAGTAGACTACCCTGCAAAATTCTTTAAGGCTCCATTTGGATGGAGCGAATTCGAAATAAAGGGATTTGAGGATAATATAACATGCACTCACACAAACTAAAATGGAGAAAAGCTAAATGAGTGGATTTGATTCACTCAAATATTAAGCACTAGTGAGAGAAGTGAGAGGATTTCAAATGACTAGGTTTTGTTGGATATTTGAAATCCTCCCACTAGCTTATAAGTAATATTTGTGTGAACTAAATCCATTCATTTAGTTTTTCTCCATTTTAATTTGTAAATGCATGGTGTATTATCCTCAAATCCCTTGATTTCAAATGACTTCATCCAAATGAAGCCTAAAACTTTATTAAAAACATTAGCTCTTCAATTTCAAAATCATAAGCTTTCAAAACTAAAAATAATTCACAATTTTAACACTTGTGAAATAATTAAATTACTTAAAATATGAAATACAATTTTTCTAAAAATGGGGTGTTACAGCCTTTCCCCACCTTTTAAAAAATTTTGCCCCGAAATTTGGACTTTTTTTTCTTTGTGCGACACGGTTAGGGTGTTTGCTAAGGATTTCTCTATGGCGCTCCAACGTCACCTCTCATTTTCCATGTCTATTCATCAAAGATTTTACATCTCATGGATTTAAAGTCATGACTTCCCACGCACACCTAAATTCCAAACAAATGTAGCCTAAGGGTATGTCTCTATAACTCAAGGTCTTAACTTTTCTTCCAAGAATTCTTGTGGGTCACTCTTTGTATGTAAGATCCTTGTAGACCTAAAAAAATTCGAGTTCAATACAATGGAATGTATCTTGAAGCATTGGTATGTGAAAAATATCATGAATTGCATATAACTCGGGGTCAAGGCAAGTCGATATGCAACGTCCTCAACTCGTTCTAATATTTTAAATGGTCCCACGTATCTTGGTCTCAACTTTCCCTTCTTCCCAAAATGGAGTATTACTTTAATTGGTGACACCTTCAAACGTTTTTCACTCTTTTCAAATTCTAGATCCTTCCTCTGTGTGTCTGCATAAGACTTTTGTCGATCCTAGACGATCTTGATTTCTCTCAAATTTTACTAATTGCTTCTACCGGTTTCTCCACTTTGGGTCTAAAATCATTTTCGCATTCCAACTCCATCCCGATAGATTGGTGATTTGATTCTCCGTCCATAGAGTGTTTCATATGAAGTCATTCCAATGGTTGGTAGATAGTAATTATAATAAGCAAATTCTATTAGGGACAAATAATCTTCTCGGTTTCCCTCCAGGTCCAAAACACATGGTCTAAATATATCTTCTAGGATTTGGTCTATTCTCTCGTGATTGTCCATTTGTCTGCATGGATGAAAAGGTCGCACCGAAATTTAAGTTTTTGCTCATTGTTAACTGAAAACTATTCCAAAATTTTAAAGTAAACCATTGATCACGATAGCATACAATCAATACGGCGCTCCATGCAATCGTACTACATTATCAATATATAGAATAGTTCATTTTAATCGTATAAATCGACTATTTTTGTCACTCTCTCGACTACAACCCATACACCTTCATGTTGTTTAGGCTTCTTGGTATTTCCATTAAAAATTCATTGTCACATGTTCCTTATTCTATTCCGAATTTCTAGCGCTTTAACAATCCAGTCGATTGTTGATGTTCAATCTTGAACTTTTGGCAAGACATCTCTTAGCGAAACATGTGATTGACCATTTCATATCCCTACACCAGAAGTTACTCTTGAGGTCTTTGTACATCTTCGTTTCATCGGGATGTGCTATGAGTTTTCCTTCTAATATCATCACACAACTTATCCTTCTTAGGTACGCAGATTCTACCTCTAAATATTAACACTTTTTCAAACTGTAGTAAAGTCTTTGGCAAAGTAATCTTTCACCTTGTTGCTCATTAGTTTAAGGATTTTATCGCTCTTTTGACCTTCAAGTATTCATTCTCTCAACGTTGGTCGGATCGATATTGTAGCGAGTATCGAGGTTGTTTGGTTTGGTTTGACAATGGTTAATTTCATCCTGCTAACTCTTCAACCAATTGTTATTATTGCGTGAATAACAATCCTAAAAGGCAATCTCTTTTCGTGCTTAGTGCATCGGCGACAACATTTGCCTTATGCGGTTGGTAGAGGATGATATAATTATGATCCTTCACTAATTCTAGTCATCTTCTTTGGCACATGTTCAACTTTTTGTCGCAATACATCTAAAACTTCTCTAAGATGTGCCTCATGTTGCCTATCATCCTTTGAATACGTATTCATGGAACATATGGTTTATCAAATTCATGAATATTGCAAGCGCATATGTAACTCGAAAGATACTATAATGAACTCCATCGGGTATGAAATGCGGTCAAGGAGTATCACTTTCAGACCATGGGTTGGTGATACTCGGACTTGAGATCGATCTTCGAAAATACTCCCGCATTCTTCAGGTGATAAAATATATTTCCACTCTCCTACAATTCTATTAGTGTTGTTTGATACAAAGCTTTTTGACACCGGTGCAGCTCTAGGGACCAAGTCAATAGTGAACTCTATAGGTTGATCGGGTGGAATTCCAAAAATATATCTTACGGAAAAACATCGGGAAAGTCCTTCACTATCGGTACATATATTGGTGCTAACTTTTTCATCTCGGCTTTTATATTATTTACTAGGTAAGCTTGACACCCTTCTTTCTTCAACGGTTTGATCGTCTTCGTTGCGGATATAACATGTATATGTCCCTACATATTTTCTGTTAAAAATAAGATACTAGTCGTTTAATTTCAAGGTCTATTTCTCGTCCTACACATTCGATCGCAACTTTTACTTGGTCAACTGGTCCATCCTCAAAATGATATCAACGCTCTTCATTCTAATCACATGAAGATCGGTAAATCGCTCCCGCAAACATTTAAAACTTATCACCTTCAGATTACGTTTCTAATTCTCTAATGTTTTCTTCCAAAGACACCCTAACCTCTAAGTTCACATTCTTAACGCAAACCGGCCTAAGTTCCTTCTTTAAGGTATCGGATATAAAGGAGTGCGACGCCCAATATCAAATAAGACATGTGCATATATATTTTAGACGAGTATTGTACTGTGACAATTTCTTTCAGCTTGCCACCTTTACTCGGTTGTTCAACTTTCGGGGTACTCCTCTTCCTCGGTGTACACAATATGAGCATTGCATTTAGCTTGGTCATACCCTTCGTTTACACCTCGAGGGTTTCACACCCTCGGCGGTCGTGGTTCATTCCCAAAGTCTAACACATCAACACTATCCATGCCTTTTCGAAAACGTCTTTGAAGTGTATTAGCTTCAACCTAGACACAATTCCTCCCACCTTTAGCTTGAGGTAAAGCTTGATCAATGTATGCGTAAGGGCTGGTTATTCACAAGTGATGCGGCCAAGTCACGGCGCTTGTTGGCTATCCCCTAGAGTTTGAGTGATATACACCTCATGAACTACACGCTCCTCTGCGGGATGCATCTAAATTTTCAAAATGAATCATCGAACATCTCGCGTGTATAATGCATCGTTGTATAGTTGGGACACTCCTTATCTTCCATGTGTTTCACCACCTCATAGTTTATGTCGGTCATACCAAGAGTTAGGGTTTGCTTATGTGCCTCACCTATTCGAGCTACAATCTCTCATATGGTGTCCTGTTTCTTTGATAAAAGTCTCGACACTCTCTATTGTAGCACTTTTTATGCGGTTTATCTTAGGTAACTATTCTAAGTCAGATTTTTAGTCGCACAATTTCAGGGGTTACATTTAAAAATAATGCATGAAATTCCGAAGAAATATTATTTGCAAATCAAAACAAAGGTGGTCGCTTTCAACAATCAAAATATTTGCAATAATTCTTTCATTTGAATCTCTTTCCTTGTCACATTTCATGGACATTTCTTATGTCATATCTCCTTCTCTACATCATTTGACATCATCATAAGCATCTCCTTTTCATAAACTTAAATATCTTAAACGTGAACGCGTCTTTTCAATAAATCATTTCATAAAGTCCTTTAGAAAATTCAAATAGTTACGAAGGCGATTTGGATGTGTCTTGTGCGGGCTCCCATTTATGAACTTTCATTTTTAATCATCATATGATAACTTCTATGTATCCTTTCACACATGATCAATTCATATTAAAACGCGTTTGACCTACAGTCCAAGGAGAAAAAATCCAACCTTTGCACCGATACCACATTGTAGCGCCTCGGTAGTGCCACCCCGATGAAAATGCATTTTAGGCTCAATGAACCGAAGGAATTTTAAATTTAAAAGAGTTTAAGTAGAAGACTACAAAAACACGAGTAATTTTTTTTTTTATCTAATCATGCTTGTGTCCAACTCGTATTTAACCCACATTTCTAAGTCAAATGCTTATTCAATTAAGTTATTGCAAAATAAACTAACTTGCATGTGGAACAAAAGAGTTATACCTATCTTACCATAGTAGGAAATGATATTTAAAAATTGGCGATCATGTATGCAATTTAACCTTCCAAAAAGTTCGACATGGCATCCTAGTATTTTGTAAAAGGTTCAACTACTTGACCTATAGAAATTCATACATACTTACGAAATTAAACATTAAAAAGGGTAGTTTAAGTCACACTACTACTTATTTCTTTTCTTAATTACGAGAAGTAAAAATATAGTAAATAAGTTTAACGGAGGTTGTTGCGCAGTCACCACACGTCCGCCTCATCACAATGGGACTGAAAAATTTAAAATAACATCATGAGTCTTCTCCTGAGGAGAAGCCTAGTGGGATAACATTTAATATACAATTGTATTAAAAAGACTAATATAAGCATGTCAACCGAGTACACGCCAGGCCCGTAGACCCAACTCATTTCACACGGATATAATCCGTAGACCAATCTTGATTCACAATGAGCATAGTCCGTCGACTAGCTTTTTTGCACAGAGCATAGTCCGTCGACAAGCTAAAACTCACACAGAGCATAATCCAAGATCATTTGCTCGTACACACGATTACTTTAAATAATGCAAAAATATTTAAAGGTTATCCACTTTCTTGCGTTGATCAGTAGTCTTTGGGTTAGCTTCCGGAAGTCCAACCTGTCTCGAATCGCACTCGACACATTCATCTATCTCTTATTCTTTTTAATCATTAAATTATATGCATGCATACAAGGCACTTTCATTATCTTTAGGTATATATATATATATATATAACTTATACATACCTATTGTTCATGATAAAGTCTAGTTATTACTTTGTAATTTTAATCATACTTTAAGGAGGAATTCTAGTTGCTAAAACTAGTCAAATTCACATAAAAACATATTGAGGCATAACATTCGAGTAAATTTTTCCCATAGTTGTTAAAGAATCATAAAGTATTTTATAATGCTCATAACAAATTCAATTTGTTCATTCCGAATGCATATACTATTAATTAACTAAGCGATTAAATAAAACAATTTGTCAACTCACTCTCAATGTAAAACTCCAAAAAAGACAATTTGTAGTAGATAATTTATAGTCCGATATAAACACGTCGAATATTATGATATTTATATAGTAGATTCACAATAAACATAAATATATACTATAAAAATTTTAGTTAAAAATAACTTGTAGATCTTTTCTTATGATTTTCACAAGTGGACCGAAAACAAGTTACAAATAGGGCTGCGCCATGTTATTTTTAAGATTTGTTAAAACTTGTATATTACCCAAATGGTCAGTAGTAACACTCACAAAAGTTAATATTTTAAGTCTTTGTATTTTCTACTTGATCATACATCGTTCTAGACCTCTAAAACTGTCCGTTTTTACTAGAAATACACTGTTTGTTAGAAAAATCATTAAAAATAGAATATCACTCCAAATATACCAAGGTAAAATTTTTATGAAAGCTAAGACATTCAAGAACAACATATTCAAAAATCATCCAAAAAGATGAAATATGCTGCTCACAGTAAATTTTTAACAATCGCCAAAAACAGAGACGTTTTTCATTTGTACAATATTTTGGTAGAAAAATCATATTAAATCGAAAATAACTCCAATTTTAGCAAGGTAAAATTCCTAAGAAAGCTAAGATATTCAAGAAAAACATATTAAAAAATCATTCTAAAATATGAAATATTATGCTCACAGTAAATTTTTCAATAATCGCAAAAATGGGGGCGTTTTTCATCCGTACAGCATTTTGGTAGATAAATCATATTAAATTGAAAATTACTCCAAAAATTCTGAAATTTTTACCATATGTTCTAAGCTTCCAGAAATTCTAGAAATTAACATGCAACAACATAGATAAATTTCTGCAGCCACAAACCTACCCATATTCTTGCATCAATAGATCACCCAACCCAATTTAAATATCAAATGACCACCAAATAAGTATAAAAGATATATGCATAGTAGAATTATAGGCTTAAAAACCACATGCAATGACCAAAGCAACATGCAATCCAACAATGATCATCAAAACAACACATAGTTAGCAAATCCAAATAGAAACTCAATCACTTTCAAGCCTCAAGCCCTAATTTTAGAAAATACACAATTTCTCTATAATAATTGTGAAATTATAATTTTACTTGGATTCATGACCTCTTTGGATAGGTAGATGTTGTTTGAGGGAGGAATTTAGAAAAATGAGCAGGGTAGAGAAAAGAGAAGAGAGACGCATAGAGAGAGAGAGAGAGAAAAGAGAATAGAGCGTAGAGAGAGAGATAAGTTGAAGAGAAGCGAGAATGGACTTTTGAAATTCGTATTTTGCATTCTTATATAAAGATAAATTGTATATTCTTTTTTTTTCCCAGTGTATGAAATTCAAATATTACATATATATATATATATATATATACTATTAATTCGTAATCAACTTAAATAAAAATAAAATACATGTTAATACTCTTTCCAACGTGTAGCATGACTTTTGGTAGTGGGTTGAAAAAATAAGGTAAGTTAGTTTGACTTATCTTTAATTTAAATATTGAACTTATTCTTTTTTAAAAAAATTAAATTTTATTTTATTTGTAAAAGAGACTAACAAAATAATTCACATGCATAATAAATAATCTTCATCTATTTTTTATTTTTTTCTCAAGCCATTATAATACTTAAGTCCATGTATATTATTAATTATATCATTATTCATTTCAAATTTAACTTATCTATTTTGTTTTTTTTTACTTGTGTCGAGTGAGTCGCGTGATTGGAGTGAATTGATACATGTTTTTAGGGCCTATTTTAGTGCAAAAAGTGAGCTAAAGTGTTAGTTTTTGTGCCTAAATGTGAAAAGTATCACTCTTTTGCCTAAAAGTATTATTTGTGAGATTTTGATGTTTTTCGTCCATTTTGCAGGTAATTCGGTGGAATTTTGCCAAACCGAGAGTACCATTAGGCTTAGAATGAAGAGACGGACATATTGGACGAAAACGGGGGTCGGGGCCGAAGCCCCGCGAGAAAAGTGCCCCTGGACTCGAGCTGCAGTCGAGGGACATGACCCTCGAGTCGAGGGATGAGACAAAGGCAATGACCCTCGAGTCGAGGGAGGTGAAAAGGCAGGGGACCTCGAGTCGAGGCTCGACCCTCGACTCGAGGGTAGTTTTCCGTAATTTGTGTATTTAAAGAGGAAAAGCAGGCATTTCAGTGGCAATCCATATACACCTTTCATAATAGCGGTTAGTAGCGGTTTTGGGGCGATTTCTCGGGCCCCAAGCCAATTCCTTTCTTAGATTATAGTAGAAGTTAGATTTAGGATTAGATTTAAATTGATTGTTGGTAGATTAGCATAGATTAGCTTTAGATCCTTGTAATTCTTTCAATTCAAGCTTGTAATTCATTTGGAGATTGGTGTTGAAGACTCAAGCATTCCTATTTTTGTTGATTGAAGATCATTTGGTGATGTTATTCCTCTTTTGTCTCTTTAATTTCTTAATTGTTGTGATTTGCTTTGTGTTTGATCAATTCTATCTTCTTCCCATGGGTATTGTTTGTGGTACCATGGGCTAACTCTCTTGTGCTTGGGTTAATTGAAATTGATGATGATTTGATTGATGATGCTATAATTGTTGATGATTGGAGATCAATTGAGTAGATTGCTTACTAATTGTGATTCTCATTTGTGCTTCATGCATAATTATCTCTTTAGATTAGTGTTTGATCACCCTAGCTATAGATTTAGAGTTGCACTAACGTGATCCGGGATTGATCGGGTGATAATTGTGTATGAATGTATGGATTGGGTGCTTCGAATCGAGAGATTAGTTGCACTAAGGATACTCACATTAGTTTGTTTCCTAATTGTGATTCTTAATTGTGCTTTGTGTAAAATTGTCTCTTTAGATTAATGGTTAATCACCCTCGCAATAAAGTAGAGTTGAGCTAACGTGATTAGGTGTTGATCGGGTTTCAATTTTGCATGATTGTATGAATTCGGGATTTCCACATTGAGAGATGAGAAAGACTAAGAATACTCACATTAGACATTGTGATTTTAATGGAGTGATTAATTTCATGATGGTTTATGCTTTCTATCTTAGTTGATTTGCAATTTGATTCAATTGTAGCTTGTTGATTGATGATTCATTGATGGATGTTAATCCTAGCACCTCTATTCCACAATTTATTGTTGTTTTTGTTATCGCATTCTAAGTGTTCGATCATTTTCTTGCTCCTTGTTGTTTTGTATTTTTGCTTGTGTTTTGTTGTTTTTGTTCCAAACCATTGTTGCAACTCTAGTCACTAATAACTCGTATTTCTAGGACCTCATGTGCATACTTTTTCCCTTGGGTTCGATATTTTGTTGATTGGTCTTAATAACTCTTACCCTATATACTCCAATCATCGCGATCAAGCTCGATTTTCTCAAAGACTACCCAAGAAAATTCTTTAAAACTTTATTGAAAATATTAGCTCTTCAATTTACAAAATCATAAGCTTTCAAAACTAGAAATAATTCACAATTTTAACACTTGCTAAATAATTAAATTACTTAAAATACGAAATACAATTTTTCTATAAACTGGGTGTTACACCCTTCACAAGTTAAGAAAACACACGTCCTTTTGTTCCCGACTATTTTGTCCGAGCGTTTAACCACAATGACAATATTATGCTCATTACCTACACGCCGGATCCACCGTATAAGTGTGTCACGAGAATCAAAATAGTCCATGGTCGTAAACACACTTGTGTAATCCATGGCAATTTCCTTGCTTAAATCAATATTAGTATACTCTACTTGTTCACCCGTGTCGGTTTGGGGTATGGTCAGTTCAACGGAAGGATCGCCTCCCAATTCGAAGTTTTTCCCTGGAAGTTTCAACCTTGTTGACTATGACAAGGGTCGCAAATATAAAGAGACTCGTGACTATGGCGGTGTGGTACGCTCTGCTCTCTCGCGACCCCTGCTCTAATCAAAAGACTAAAGGCCCGTCGAAGATAGGTCACCAAACTACGACTCCTTCGGATCCTTTTGAAGGGCCATCGCGTAGAGGCGACCGGGCCAGGCCGAGTCGAAAGGCTTTGATGACTCAAGGTTCATATTAGGGAAAGGAGCCGTCGTTACACGGAAACTTCATGCTCTTCCTCCGAACTTGCTCTCATGCGGCCATTCCATCGAATATAGTAGCTTCATCCGATTTTTTTATCGGGCAAAGAGTGACTCAAACTTTGGGTCATAGGTATACCACTTCGTGCTTCATCCGGTTATAAAAGTTTTAGAAAAAACTTGACAAGGTGACATTGTTCGACGAACCAAAGGTGTCGAATATTGTATGATCACATTTTTTTAACAACTACCCAAGTTTTCAATACAACAATTATCATATACAAGTCATTTTTATGCACTCAAACAATAATAATATGCATATTTATCATAAAATGAACATCAAACCCTAGCATTTAAAAATATTTAAAAACCTAGTTTCAAAAATAATATACAACTTGCATATGTGTAGGAGGGACTTGAAGCTTTCACCATTCTTGTAATATAAGAGTCCCAGCATTTAACGAAAAACACGCTTTGATCTGTTGCTTGCTAGAGTGTTTAACCTTAAACCATGTTTCACAGCTTTTTTTTTAACAAAGGGGGTATATTTTGGTCGTATTTTGTGTAAGGAGATGGTGGTGTGTTTATTAATAATTTGGGAGGAAAATGAAATGTTTAAGATGGTGTGTTTACTATTATTTTTGGCATGGTGTATTTACTAATTGTAGGTAATAGCAAATTATAAAGAGAATTTTGCCAGTTCCGGTGTTCATTTAAAAATACTTAAATTAGGGTGGTATATTTACCAATTATGGTGGTGTGAGTAACCAAGACCTTTGATTAGTTATGGAGTGGATGTACCTTCAAACATAGCTATAGAGTGGGTGTACCTTTAAAGTTGGGCTTTCTCTTTTAGTTTGCCCGAGTTCTTCTCAAGATTGTAAGTAGGTTTAAGGCCCATCCCTTCTGAATTTTTTTAAAAGCCACATGAAAAATAAATCATCAATTTTCAGTGGCAAAGTTTACTATGAACAAGGACTCATGGTGAAACTTGATCCATTTACTAAAGAGTATCGGTTGTTATGATCAAGAGTATTACTTATATTATTAAAGGGTATAGTCGTGATAACTAGAGAGTATGCACTATATTACTAAAGGGTATCACCATGATAATCAAGGGTGTTACTTATATTACTAAAAGGTATTAGTTGTGATAATCAAGGGTATAAGTCGTATGACCTATATTACAATACAAGACAACATTACAAAGAGTATTAGTCATGATAATCAAGGGTATCACCTACATTACTAAAGAGTATTAGTCGGTAACTAGAAGGTAAATTGAATCTATTTTTTCAATATGGATCGAATTTTACCGTGAAACATACTTATTGTTAGGACTAGAATTTGTATGTTTTGATGATGTTTCTAAAACCTAAGTGTAATAGGACCAGTGAGCTCGTTAGTCGGTGATGATCTAGATAGGGTTTATGTCTTAGTATAGTTAATCTTGTTAGGCACGACCGAAGATCCATATTGATTGAGAACAAAAGGTCACGATCGAAGACTTGAAGATCAAGAAGGATTGTATTTGAAGATACCTAGAAGGGTTTCGTGAAGATCAAGAAGAGATAATAAGTTATCTGTAAAAGGGTGTTGTCAAGAAAGGTTAAAGTGAAGACAACAAGGTTGAAATCCTTGCTTTGCAGCAAGCTTGTGAAGCTACATTTGAAGCAAGGTGTGTAAGGTTGCTAGAGTTGACTTTGAGCGATTTATCAGATTGATAAAAGTTAGAAGAATAAATCAGAGATACTCATAATCAATCTAGAGAAGGTTGGATTCTCAATCGATCAATCAAGAGATAATTGATTGATATCGGATAATTAATTATCCAAGGTCAACAAATCATCCAACGGTCACTTACCATTTCTTGAAGACCTGATTGATAAATTAGCTTAACGGCTAGTCAAATTCAGGATCATATAAATTGAAGTGAAGGATTTTAATTGAAGATACGCGCGTGAGAAACATCAAGCAATCCATTCACTCATTGCAAGAACACGCATAATTATTCACACGAGAAATTGATCCAATACGCCGATATTTTGAGGGATCTTGTTTTTGGTTAAGGAATTGTAAATCACCTTCCAAAGATCTCTGTAAGAGAGAAGGTTGATTATTAAATTGATCTTAGGATCATTACGTGTAACAAGGGCGGGAACTTGTAAAACTTCCGTGGTCAAATCCTCAAGGAGATTAAAGGAGACAAGACCGAGTTTAGTGGATAGTAAGGCCCCTGTGAAACCAGCGAGTGGACGTAGGATTGTTATATCCGAACCACTATAAAATATATGTGTCTTTACATGCTTTCTGCATTCATACTTATAACTACTCATTCATCATCGTTTTAATAAACTCCGCATCGACTTGCTAAGTATTTATCAAGAAGATTTTCATTAAAAAGTTTTTCAAATACACACATGAGATTAGCTTCCGCACCATCGAAGACTTCGAGTTTCAAGTCTGCGATCACATCTAGCACACTCTGAGTACCTTGCCGTAGAAGACTTCAAAGCCTTCTAACCTCACACTCACTCACGAAAAGTCGAAAAGTTTTGAGTGTGGTAAAGTCTATTCAACCCCTCCTTCTAGACTTTACACCTCCGTCCACATCTCGTCCGGGACCAACACTTAATTTTTAGTTTATCTCCCTCAATGTTATTAATTAATGAGCAAGTCTCTTGTGAAATATTGCACCGTGCAATATCGCTTAAAAAAGAAAATTATTAAATCTTGTGGGTCGTGATAAAGAACGGGTCAAACTAGCGCAAATTTTTTCTTCTTCCACCACGCAGCATTTCTTCTTCTTCCTCCGTTCTAACTCTTCTTCCTCCTCTGTTCGCTCCATAAATTCCATGGTTGTGCCTGTGTTCCCCCAACCAACCCCAACCACGAATCAAGGTTCTTTCAGATGCAGTAAACGCCCGATGATGAAGAGGGATAAAACCGTGAACTCCGATGAAAAAAGGAAAAAGAGGGATGATCCGATTGATGAAAACAGAGTGGATAAAACTTAAACAATGATGAATACAAAACTTATGCAAACTTCGATGATTATTTACTGTTTAAACTGGAATTAATATCGCAACTCCTAATCTGCCCGCATTTATTCATATAGTAACACACATTTTTCCATAAAGTAACATATTTTTGTTCATATAGTAACACGTTTTTTCTTCATATAGTAACACATATTTCTCTCGTACAAGAACACGTTTGTGTTCATATAGTAACATATTTTTTTCAAAAGTATGTGTTACTGTAAGAACAATTATGTGTTATTGTAAGGGTAAGTACGTGTTACTAGTCCTTAAAAGAATAAAATATAAATTTTATTCATTAATAACACATTTTTCTTCATACAAGAACACGTGGCTTTGGTTACCAATAGTCTTTGAGGAAAGATCACAGTGCTCACTTGAACAGATATTTTTGAAAACCGTTTTTCATAAAACTCATTGCATTCTGTGCATAATTGTTTTTATTTCTAACAATGAGTTCTCATAAGAACAAGAAAAGAAAGCTACCAAAGTTCTCTATTGAAGAATATGACTACCGGAAATTTCGCATGAAAAATCATCTCGGTGCAATTCAAGATAGAATGCTTGAAACTCTTGAAGATGGTCCAATAAAATTCTATTGGGAACCAAGTAAGTTCTGGAAGCAATGGAGTAAAAGCATCTACTCGGTTGAAGGTCGAAAAGAAAAGAAGTGAGATGTCGAATGATGAAAGGAAACTATTTAATATTGACCAAGTTGCTCGAAGTGAGATCATAGAAACTTTGACCAGAGAACTTACGAGAGAAAGTCAAGACATGTAAGACCTGCCAAACTAATGTGGGAAACCTTGGCACTTATGTGTGAAGGATCGGAGCAAATTAAAAAAATAAGTTGCAGTCTATTCTATATTCGTTTGACACATTCAAGATGAAACTCGATGAGACAATAGATCATTGGATCTAAGACTCGACAAATATAATCAACAAGGCAAGTTCTTTGGGTAAATCTTACACCGAGAAGGATATCAACAATAAAATATTAAGATCTCTAACTAGCAAATGGAGAGTCAAGATTACGGTGATTAAAGATACAAAAGAACTTAGCAAAATAAGTCATCATGAGCTATTCTCACACTTGAAAGCTCATGAATATGATCTCAAACAAGAAGAAGACGAGGATGAAGGAAATTCAAATTCCATGGGAAAAGAAGTTGCTTTCAAGGTCACTCCAAATCACTGCCTAAAGAACCTCGTTGGAGAGGACTTGAGCTTGAAATAACAAATGGCTTTGCTGACTAGAAAGTTTGATAAAATGAATTCAAAATTTGGGAAATACAAAAACATTGGAAGAACACAAAGAAAGCTGGTTTCAGATTCAAATCAAATCTTCGAAGATTCCAAAGATGGTAGAAGATTCAAAACTCCGAGAAAGAAGAAGAGAAGATAGTCCAAGAAGAAGAGATTTTTCTCCTAAAAGAGATTCTAGCCCAAGAAGATCTTCAAGAAATGATGCTTGCTACACTGTCATAAACCCGGACACTTCACCTATGACATGCCCGTAATTAACTCCTAGAGAAAGAGAAGAAAAGAGGTTAATGAGAAACAGAAGTTTCTTTGACAAGCGTGCTCTAGTGGTCAAGAGGAGGATACTCTCTCGAGTGATTCAACATCATCTTCGATTTCTCTTCGCATAATGATTTGTGTCTTATGGCCAACGGAGATGAGGTACTCTCGATTCCTGTTCTTCGTCTCGCCTCCCGTGTTTCTCTAGCAGAAGAGTTTGACCATAACTTTGTTAATAAGTTAATGGGAGATCTCAAAACTGCTATAAATGCTTATAATCCGTGTGGAAAAGGAGAATGTTAGCTTAAAAAAAAAAAATTGATCTACTTACACAAGAATCTATTAGCAAGTCATCTGGGATATTAGCAGACTTCAATCGACAACTTCGTAAGAGTTAAACACTCTTAAATTGAAGTACACCGAACAAGGTCTTGGTAGAAAGGTTGCTTGCCGAGAATCTTGAGAAGACCGATCGCTTGAAAATTCTACAAGCAAAGTTTGATGAGCTTTTCCATCAGCATGAGCGTATAAAATCAAGTGAGGAACGTTTAAGTTTGAGGTTGGATCAACTGAATAAAGCTTCCCACGCGGTTCAAATAATAGTTGATTCGTCTCAAACACCTAACGTAAAGAAGGGAATTGGTTTTACCATTGCCTAATCCTCACAAAGTTCAAACAAGTGTACTTAAGAAGAGTACACATGTTAAGGGTAATGATTTGGTAGGAGAGGGTTCCAAACCTAAACCTACTAATAAGGGTAAAAGGTTGCGACCCAAAGAAATCAGTTGAATGGGAAGAAGAGTAGTTATACTCAACAACCTAAACAACCGATGAAGTATCAAAAAAGGGAGAATCCCAATTTAAGAAACCTCAAAGAAGATCAAAAGTAGACATCACCGAAACCATCTCTCGTGGAAACAGTCTCACTGAAGACTACACAACCTAAGCAAACTTCAAGGCTTGCTAAACGGTCTACTAAGTCTTCTCGTACTCGTGAGATATGAATCTTTTGACGGCTCAAGTAGAACGTATCCTTATCATCAAAACCCTAGAACCATTGCTCATCGGCTGATCATTTCATCCAGAGGACCTCGTAATGGTCATAAGTCTTCCGGAAGGAACACAACCAACACCTATAGACATACATTCAAGAAGGCACCAAAGGATGAAACTGTCTATGTTGATATGTATGGAAGAAGGATAAGATCTTCTCAACATGATAAGAAGAGTCTATTCCTATGGATTCCTAAAGATTGTGCTAACTCTCAAGGACTCATATCTAAAGGGTACCTAAAACTCAACTAAACATGCAGACGCCGTGGGGCATGGAAGAGAAGTTCTTGAAATACTGTTTGGTACATCGACAAAGGTGTTCGAAGCATATGACTCGGAGACAAGCAACTTTTGAGCTCAATAAAATCACAAAAATGACCCACGGGTAGTATTTGGAGACAATAACTTTGGTATTACCAAAGGTGTTGGAACTCTATACATTGGAGATGTACGTGTTGATGAAGTTTTCTACGTACATAACTTGCTCTCGGTTTCACAATTTTGCGACAAGGGATACTCGGTTAAGTTTTCTAGTTCCTTGTGTGTTGTTCTAAGTGGTTTAAACGACTGTGTGCTCTTAACCGGCCCGAGAAAGGGCAATGTTTATGTTGCGAGAATTTCGTAAGTGCTCAAGCAATACATGCCTTGTAGCAAAGAGTACTTCGTAAGCTAGCCGGTTATGGCACAAGAGATTGAGTCATATAAATTTCAAAACGCTAAACAAGATTGCTAGAAAGTCTCTTGTAGAGGGTTTGCGAAATGAGGTTTTCTCAAAAGATCGATTTGTGATTCATGTCATAAAGGAAAGCAGACTAAAGCTTCATTTAAGGAAGTTCTTGTACCAACATCAAGTAGGGTTCTACAATTACTTCACATGGACTTATTTGGACTGTATCACCTTTAAGCTTCAGGTGGCGTAAAATACACTCTAGTGGTGGTAGATGACTACTCAAGATTCACATGGGTGATATTTATGTTAAAAAAGAACGAAACCATCACAAAGTTACCGTAATTACTCAAGAGATTACAAAATGAGAAGGGAGAAAATATCGTAAGGATCGGAAGCGACAAAGGAACATAATTTCTAAACTCTCATATAGCAACTTATTGTAAAGAAGTTGGAATTCAACATGAAACGTCTGCGGCTCGCACTCCACAAAGAAATGGCGTAGGTGAAAGGAGAAATAGAACACTCAAGGAAGGCTGCCGAACAATGCTAGCATAGTATAATGTTCCTCGAGGTTTTGGGCGAAGCGGTGAATACAACATGCTATACCTCAATCGAAGCTTGCTGATCAAAGACTATGGAAAGACACCTTACGAGTTGTGGAAAGGTAGAATTCCTCGTGTTTCTTTTTCGTGTTTTTGGTTGTAGGTGTTTCATCCATGACAATGGCAAATCCAAGTTAAAAACCTTTGATGCCAAGGTTGCTGATGGAATATTCTTAGGATATTCCAAAGATAAGCAAGGCTTATCGAGTTTTTAATAGGAAAACCCTTGTTGTGGAAGAAACACCTCATGTGATTTTTAATCAATCTACCGCCGAGTCTAAGGACAAAAGACAAGAAGAATCACCGGTTGAAGGATTTGGGAAACTAGAACTCAAGGATAAGACAAAATATGTCAAGGTTCATCTACCTATTTTAGACTCAGACTCAAGATGATCAAAGCAAACTTCAAAGTCACCTATAAAAGGAAAAGTTGTTCCGTAAAGGAGTGAAGACTCAAGCAAAACAAAACCTACCGAAGAAACCCCAAAGATTGCCGATGACTCACCCGTAACACCAGTATGTGAATTTACCGAACCAAGGGGGAACGACATTAGATGATGTTCCAACGATACCTCCGTAAGAGTTAAATGCTTCTAAGAGAAGGAATTGGATGAATCATTCCAGTGATTTAATCTTAGGTAACCCTCAAGATGGTGTCAAAACAAGAAGAAAAATAAACCTAGATGGTTTATTTAGCTGCTATGTTTCCCTACAAGAATCTAAGAATATTGAAGAAGCGTTGTTGGATACAAACCGGATAGAAGCTATGCAAGATGAATCAACCAATTCTCACGACAAGATGTTTGGATACTCGTTGATAGACCAAAATATCAAAAGGTGATTGGAACTAAATGGGTTTTCAAGAACAAGAAAAATGAGAAAGATGAAGTCACTAGAAATAAAGCAAGGCTTGTCGCGCAAGGTTATTCACACGTAAGGAATTGACTATGACGAGACGTTTGTGCCAAGAGCTTGATTAGAGGCTATAAGATCATTTCTTGCATATGCAACATATATGAAATTCAAAGTATATCAAATGGACGTAAAGTCTGCATTTCTAAATGGCGTTCTTCTTTGAAGAAGTATATACGTTGAACTACCCCGGGTTTTGTACAAGGAAATCAAGTTTACCGACTCAAGAAAGCTCTATATGGACTAAAGCAAGCTCCCGAGCTTGGTATGACACACTATCGCAGTTTCTACTTGACCATGGATTCAGTAAAGGGAAGATTTATTGAACCTTATTCAGAATTGAAGAAGATCAAGATATTCTACTAGTACAGATTTATGTGGACGACATAATCTTCGGATCTCCAAATAAGAAACTTTGTGAAAAATTTAGTGAATTGATGCGAGTAAGTTTGAAATGTCTATGATGGGAGAAATGAATTATTTCTTAGGTCTTCAAGTCAAGCAAACCTCTAAAGGAATATTCATAAATCAAGCTAAGTATACCAAAAATATGCTAGAAAAGTTTGGTATGTTACCAAGCAAGGATGCGAAAATTCCTATGGTAACAAACTACAAGATGGATCCAGATGAGGATGGTGAAAGTGTTGATCGCACCATGTATAGAGGGTTAATAGGTTCCTTGCCGTATCTAACAAAGAAATGCACTGATATTTCTTTCAAGTTGGATTATGCGCTAGATTTCAAGCTAATCCAAAGAAAAGTCATTTGGATGCAACAAAGAAGATTTTAAAGTATCTCAAGGGTACAACAAACTTAGGTCTTTGGTATCCTGCGATGATAAGTCGGAACTCGGTGGATACTCCGATTCAGACTATGGAGGTTGTGGAATTGATAGAAAATCGACCACGGGTACATGTCAATTCCTTGGAAGTAAGTTGGTTTCTTGGTTCTCTAAGAAGCAAACTTCAGTGGCTACTTCAACCACGTAAGCGGAGTATATGGTTGCCGGAGCCGTTGTTCACAATTACTTTGGATACGCCAACAATTGCAGGACTATCACATTGTCACCGTTAGGATGTATACTATAAGCCTAGCTTTTGTATGAACATCTTTTTGAGTATGAACATCCTTTTAATATGAGATTCATTATGATCAAAATACTTATTGTTTATGATTGTTATATATATCATTATTTTATCCAGATTAATCTATACCGTAGATAACATGGTGTGTGGTGTCACACGTAAGATCATGCTATCAGTTTCTTATAGATTATAAATAATAGCTCACAACCAAGATGGATTTGGACAAACCATTGGAACGGTTGTAGTGTAATTTGGTATTAGTCTATCTTGACTATAAAGTTACACTAGTACATTTTGTATGTATTGAGCGAGGACCATATGAGGTTGTTCAATTTGTACCGACTATATAAAAGAACAAGACCTCTGTTGTTATGGATGTACGTCTTCTTAATCCTTATATAATAACGGGCACGTGTACTCGGTGTATGTTTCTTTGATTTGCCAATGGGTGAGATTTATTAAATTAATAGGCTCGGTGAATTGGGAGATAACATTGTTTATATGGTGTGTTGTTGATTATAAAAGGAATCCGTGTCCTAATTATTTAGGATGATGATGTCCCCTTGAGGAGCTCATAAAGATTATTATGTAAACCTTGCAGGTGGATTTAATTCGACATAATAATAAAGATGAGTGGTACTACTCTTGGAATTAGATATAAATTAATTAAGTTGTCAGTAATTTAATTAATTTATGGACATTCGATATCTTAAACACGGGAAATAAACGTACACATAATAAAGGAGCCCATAATATAATATGGGATTAGGGACGGTAATTCAATTGTAACTCTTTAGTGGGTAGAGTTATAATTGATGGGCTTAAGTAAAGTGTTCGGACCGAACACGGGATATTTAGGCCCATCGGGAGGCCCAACTCTAATTCCTCCTTAGGGTCCCCTGTTGTAGCCTATAAATAAACCCTAACATCGTAGCCTCTAGACGTGTGAAAAAAATGTGAGATCGAGAGAGACGGATTCGATTCCTTGGAGGATCGTCGACCACTCGACATCCAAGGGAAAGGGATAGGAATACGGCGAGAAGACCGTGAGGTTCGAGGCTCATCCTTCGATCGTAGTTCTGACCTTAGAATCTGGTTCGTCTTCACCTATTACGGTGAATAAAGGTACAATTCTGTCCGCTGCGTTTATGTGTTTGCGATCCCGAATCGATAATTTCATAGAGTCGCGATCGGTGGTTCCAACAAATCACTTGATTGGAGTGAATTGATGCATGTTTTTAGAGCCTATTTTAGTGCAAAAAGTGAGCTAGAGTGTTAGTTTTTGTGCCTAAATGTGTAAAGTATCACTCTTTTGCTTAAAAGTATTATTTATGAGATTTTGATGTTTTTGTCCATTTTGCGGGTAATTCGGTGGAATTTTGCCAATCCGAGAGTACCAGTTGGCTTAGAATGAAGAGACGAACATATCGGACGAAAATGGGGGTCGAGGCCGAAGCCCCGAGCGAGAAAAGTGCCCTGGACTCGAGCTCGATCGAGGGACAAGAGCCTCGAGTCGAGGGATGTGCGTAAAAGGATCAAAATCGGAAAATGGTAGCAACCTCGACTCGAGGCCTGACCCTCGAGTTGAGGGAGGAGGAAAATGCGCGAGCCTCGAGTCGAGGCCTGACCCTCGACTTGAGGGGGTAGTTTTTCTCAAATTCGGTATTTAAAGAGGAGCCGAAGCAGAGCAACTGAGGGAGAATCCATAATAGCGCTTAAGAGCAGTTTTGGGGCGATTTCCTAGGCCCCAAGCCATTTTTCCATTCTAGGTAGAGTAGAAGTTAGAATTAGTATTAGATTTCAATTGATGTTGATAGATTAGCCTTAGATTAGCTTTTGATCCTTGTTATTCCTTCAATTTAAGCTTGTATTTCATTTGGAGATTGGTGTTGAGCACTCAAACATTCCTATTGTTGTTGATTGAAGATCATTTGGTGATGTTTTTCCTCTTTTGTCTCTTTAATTTCTTAATTGTTGTGATTTGCTTTGTGTTTATTCAATTCTATCTTCTTCTCATGGATTTCACCATGGGCTAACTCTCTTGTGCTTGGGTTAATTGAAATTGATGATGATTTGATTGATGATGTTATGAATGTTGATGATTGAAGATCAATTGAGTAGATTGCTTACTAATTGTGATTCTCAATTGTGCTTCATGCATAATTATCTCTTTAGATTAGTGTTTGATCACCCTAGCTATAGGCGAGAGCTGCGCTAACGTGATCCGGGATTAATCGGGTTATAATTGTGTATGAATGCATAGATTGGGAGCTTCGAATCAAGAGATTAGTTGCACTAAGGATACTCGAGTTAGTTCGTTCCTAATTGTGATTCTTCATTGTGCTTCATGTAAAATTGTCTCTTTTGATTAATGGTTGGTCACCCTAGCAATAGGCGAGAGTTGAGCTAACGTGATTAGGTGTTGATCGAGTTTCAATTTTGCATGATTGTATGAATTGGGGACTTCTACATTGAGAAATGGGAAGGACTAAGAATACTCACATTAGGCATCATGTTTTAATGGAGTGATTAATTTCATGATGGTTTTATGCTTTCTATCTTAGTTGATTTGCAATTTGATGCAATTGTACATTGTTGATCAATAATTCCTTGATGGATGTTAACCCTAGCACCCCAATTCCAACCATTTTATTGTTGTTTTGTTATCGCATTCTAGGTGTTCGATCATTTGCTTGCTTGTTATTGTTTTGTATTTTTGCAAGTGTTTTGTCGCTTTTGTTCCAAACCATTGTTGCAACTCTAGGCACTAGGAATTTGTATTTCTAAGGCTTCACGTGCATACTTTTTCCTTGGGTTCGATATTTTGCGATTGGTCTTAAAAGCTCTTGCCCTATACACTCCAATCAAATGGTGCCATTGCCGGGGAACTAGTTTTTGCGCCTATAAGTGAGACTTAGGAATTATTTGAAGTGGCTACTTGTTGCCTTTGTGTTTGTGTTTGTGTTTGTTTTGCTATTTTTGTTTGAATTTGATACTTTGATATCTTGTCTAGATGGAAGGATACAACTCATACATGTGGAATCAAGAGTATTATCAAGATAGTAGGGTGTATTCTCCACATTTTGATGGTTTTAGCTACAATGATTGGAGGAACTATGAAGATAATTCTCAATGGCAACAAGTTTCTTCCAATTATGAAGATTGGATATGTGATGAAATTTATCCCCCACCTCAAGAGATGTTCCCATACTATGAGCCTTATGATCAAACATTTGATCCATGTCTTGGATTTGAGTGTCAAGGAGCATTGGAAGGAGGTGATTGCTATGATGATAGGAGAAACCATGAGTTCGATTTTCCAATGCCACAAGCTTCTCCTCAATTTGAAGAATGGGGACTCCATGATATGAGAGTCATATTGTTAGAGATGCTTGGATTTATGTTGGAAAAATTTGAGGAAGATGATGCTATATGTGATCAAATGCTTCCCTTGTATGAAGAAATGTATGAGACCAAAGCAAAGGTTAATTCATGGATAGAGGAACATGGAGATCGCCAAGTTCATTTCACGTTTATTAAAAGTCAACTCAAATATTTCCTACGCCAAGTGAAGAACTTAACTATCATGGAGAATCAAGAAGAAGAAGGGGAGGAAGAAAATGCAAGAGAAGAAGATGTAGTAAAGGGTCCAAGCAAGGAGGATAAAGTAGAAGACTTCCTTGTCAAAATTGAGGAAGAGGAATGTCCATTGATGGACATGAGCTATAATGAGAAGGGAAATCTAGAAGCAACCAATGAAGCTTTGAAGATCAAAATGAGCATTTCTATACCCTCTAACTCTTCAATTTGTGATTTAATTGAAAATGATATTTCTAATGATTTAATTTTGCGTCTTGTGAATTTTGATTATAGGGAAGAGTTGATGAAACGCTTGGGCATCCTTGAAAGAAAAGAAGAATTGAGAAGGATGGCAAGAGAGAAAGGGGGACAACCAAGGACATTAAGCATTTCTATATGTGGTTGCCCTATCTTTTCGGTGAACCTCCTAGATTTTAAAGCACAACGATTGAGATACAATGGCAAGGAGGATCGCTACCCTTGGCCATTCCGATGAAGGACTTGGAAGTGAAGAATAAGTCCGGCATAGGACAATAAAAATAGCGCTTAATGGGATGCAACCCATCCTTTTTATTTGCTTTTGTGTACTTGTTGTTAGATTAGTGTTTTTGTTTTATTTTTGGGAGATTTGGCTAGCTACTTAATTTCTCATGCTTAGGAGTGTGCTATATGCTTTGGGATTCATATAGTGTTGAGCTTACTTGTTGATATCATTATGAGTTGCATATATTTTGAGTCAAACTTGAATGCATGTCACCATTCAAGTTTGGGGGTGTGTGTCATTTATGGTATAATTGCATCTCTTAGTGATGATTATTTGATGACTATTTTTGGCCGTTTGTAGGATACTCACTACTTGGATGGAAAAGAGATCGGAATTGCAAAGGAATCAAGGAATCGAGAAGGAAAAGAGAGCTTAAAAGTTGGTGAAAATGAGCAAAAAGGAAGAGAACTCAGTTTCCTCGATCGAATGAGCGACCGGACTTAAATTGAGGGACCAAAACGATAATTTCTTGTATATTCGGGGTCGAGTCAGGTCCGAGAATCGTAAAAATTCCCTGACTCGACCCGTGGTCGAGGTTGCACACCCCGTCGATGGATTTACACTTAGGCAAAATTTCAAAATTCCACACATCCCTCGAGTCGAGGGTGGTACCTCGAGTCGAGGAGTTTGTTTTTCATATCCCCGAGTCGTGCGTGAGACCTCGAGTCGAGGCGCTTAAAATTTCGGATCCCTCGAGTCGAGGCCTGACCCTCGACTCGAGGCCGGTGTTTTTTATAAAAATTGCGCCAGTTTCGTAAATCACGACTCGAGGTTAACCTAGTTCCCAATTCCCTTCGTCCTCCCATCATATTTTCGATAATTTCACGTCGACTCCACCGTTCAATCACTCTCATTTCATCATATTGTCATCACATTGCATAAAGTTAGGATTTTGAGGGTTTTGAATTCCAAATTGGTGATTTTGTGGAATATTGCGTGGGTTTTGCAATTGCTCCTTTCTAGTCTGATTTTTATCTAACAAGGTACGTAATTTCCCATCTATTGACTCTTAAATTCGTTAATTTGGTTGATTGATTGAATGGGTGTTTGGATTATGCAAGAATTATTATTAAGTTTGAATTCTCTTTTGGGCATTTTGTCAAGCACTTGATATGCATTATTGATTTTGATGAATTGGAGCCCTTTATGAGCATATTTGAATTGTTTGATGAGAATAGGAGCATGCTTAGGATTGAATGATTAATTATCTTGCTCGTTTATTTGTGGAATTTGGCTAGAAAATGAATTTTTGGCAAAGTTGGGAATTCATAGTGATATTGTCCTTGTTAATTTGGTCAAGTTGAGTTGAGAATTGTTGATAGAAGTGAATTATTTGTTGATGGATATTTGTTTAATTACTTGCTAGATGGCTATGGATTTTTCAATTCATTGAGCTTAATTGCATGATTTTTTGATGAGCTTAGTGGTGGTATTAATTGTTGAGGCCATGTTAGTAAGTATGCATGTTTGAGGATTAATTGAACACTTCTATTGACCATATTTGCTTTGTTGACTCTTTGACCATATGTTGAGGATTTGTTGGCTAGACACTAGGGGTTATGGTTTATTGGAGATATTATTTGCTTGATTGACTCGTTCATGGTTAGATTGATATTTTGAGCTCGTATTTGTATTCGTGGAAATTGATTTTGCTCTTGGAATTATTTTGCAGGAACAATGTTTAGTGGGAGTTGACGGCCACAATTTTTCGAGATGCGAGAGATCCGCGATCGAGAGGAAGCCATTAGAATTGCTCACAGGATGCCCGCCGACATTGGGATTCAGTGGGATGACTACAAGTGGAGGAAGCACATTATCCTTTATGCCGAGCTTTACAAGAAAGTAGTCAAGACCCGATTAGTTGATCATGATTGCATGTTATCCATGGGGATCGAGGAGGATATTCCTCGCCTATTTGAGCAAGTTGGGATGGGAGGCTTCTTAGCAAAGAGGCCTCGGACGTATCTCGGACTCACCTTAGAGTTCCCGTGCACTATTAAGGTCCATAAGGCCAGGAGGGCAAAATTTCCGAGGAGTATTACTTTCGAGCTCATGGGGAATGAGTATGAGTTGATCGTGGACGAGGTCAACGAGATCCTTGGCACACCAACTGACCCTAACAGATCATTGCTTAACATGAGGAAAGAGTACAACGCCAAGAAGTTTTGGAGGCGAATTTCAGATTCGGGGGCTCCGAATCAGCTGAAGTTCATTCCGGGGAAGTCGAAGAGCACCCACATCCGGAACCCGGTAGTCCGTTACTTGGAGAAGATTCTCGCAAGCATGATATTTACGAGATCGAGAGGAGGAGCCGTGGTATCCGAGGAATTGTATGTCATATGGTGCTTCTTGCATGGAATTCGATTCAACGCCGCCGCATACCTCATTACTTGTTTGAGAGAGCTACTAGCACGAAGTTCAAGAAGATTAACTTTGGAGGCATGATCACACCGACAGTGAGCATCTCGGCATCCCCACTCATAACCTCGAGCATTAGAGGGGCCCGATCTTACTACCGATACCGTATGGTGCATGAGGACGCTCGACCGCATTGGTAGGACTTGGTGCCTCCAGTATCACCACGGTGGCGATTCCCTCTTCAATAAAAGGTTGACGACCGTATTTCGATCTGCCGCATTCGTGACCATCAACCTGCGTATGTGGTCACGGCGCCACACCGAGGCGATCGATGCCTATACGAGAGAGCATGGAGATGTACTCCGAGATAAGGACGATGATGATGATGATGAGGGCCAAAGAGATCTAATGATGAGGAGGATGAGGGTGCCGCAGAGGGAGCAGAGGCGGAGGTAGGAGACGATGAGGAGGATGAGTATGAGGAGCCAGAGCAGAGTAGCTGCCAAAGATGATGGATGAGGATTACCAGCTAGAGATTAATATGTACCGGGCAGGATGAGATGAGGAGTCGTGAGTATGAAGCCGGGAGCTCATCACGCAGGCCGTGGGTGTTGACCGAGGAGATGTGGGCGGAGAGCCGAGGATGCATATCGAGAGTCTAACTCGCCAGACGAGATGTATTGGATGATAGAGGAGACGCGGCACTCAACAAGACATGTATGCCCTCTTACAGCAGCTTCGATTCTTGGAACTTCGGCCGGGCCACTCTCCTCCTCCACCGCCGTCCGACTCTTAGGGTTATCCCCTATTCCTTATTCCCTCTCCTTAGTCTTTAGATTCTTATCTTCTTGATGATGTGTACTCTTGATGATGTTGATTGTACTCTTGATGAACTTGATGATGTGATGATTTGATTTGGATTTTGATGGTTTGATGATTTTATTGATTATTTTATTATCTTGATCTATTTGAGCTTATTGTCTATTGATGATTATGTATTGATGATCCTTTGGATTCTTTATTCCTTTGATTCCTTATTTTATGATTTTGAGCATTATTATGGATTTAGTGTCATATCTTTGAGTAACATTCATGTGGTAGTGAGTATGCTTAGATTTATGTACATGAGCACTTGTGTTTGATTTGCAAGATATATTGAATTTTGATTTGATCATTAGTTGAATTGTAGCTTGAAGCTAGCTTGCTTGATAATTATGTGAAGATGAATGTGATTGATAATGCTTGATTCATTGCTCAGTTTAAGCTCGTGAGTTTTTGTGCCTTAATAATCGTACATCTTATACGGTTGATTTAATCCTTTGTGAGTGCATCATTCATGATTTGTATGCTAGAACTTGCCATTGGACTTGTTGATATTGATCTTTGTATGATTTCATTAAAATGATAAGAGGTCATGTTTGGAATTAGGAGTCACTTTGCCAAAGTTTCCTCACCAAATACATTTGATTTTCTTAGTGAGCCATGTTGAGCCTTATTTCCATATTCTTTGGCAAGCCAAGTGAAATTGAAACCATTTGCCTTTTTTATGAGCCTTTTCGTCCTATGCTTAGTAGATCTTGATTGTTGGCTAAAGATGGTGATTTGATTGCTAAGTGTGGTGGAAAATGATGAGCTAAGTGATGATGCTTGAAAGAAGAAAGGTGTGAAGAAAAAAATTGAATTGTGAAAAATGTGAACATGAAAAGATGAAAAATTCAATTTGTGAGCTTAAGAAGAGAAAGCTCAAGTGAATGGTGAGATTGAACTTTGAAGTGCAAAAGAAAGAGTATACTTGATGGAAAGTGAAGAGAAGTGCATTGTAATGATTAGCTTACATTCAAGTCTCTACTACTTAGTCACTCTTATCCATATATATCCCACCTTTCCAAAGAGCCTACATTACAACCTAAAAGAAAGACCTCTTTGATTCTTGATTGATCACAATTGATTTTGATTGAGATTTAGTCTATTGTTAAGCATATGGTGTGCATGTTTCTGAATTTGATGATTGAGAGCCTTATACCTTTATACACTTGAGAATAGAGTGAAACACTCCATGGAAGGAGCAATGTGTTGAGTGTTTGATTGAGCATTTGTTTGAGCATGATTCATTTTGTTTGCTAGTGGATAGTTGCATTGATACTTATGTTCATTGATGAGTTCGGTTGTCTTATATTTCGTCTATGGTGCCATGTGACATAATTGCAATCAATTCACTCCTTTGTGCTTAGTTTCTACGTTGCTCGAGGACGAGCAACACTTCAAGTTTGGGGTATGATTGGAGTGAATTGATGCATGTTTTTAGGGCCTATTATAGTACAAATAGTGAGCTAGAGTGTTAGTTTTTGTGCCTAAATGTGTAAAGTATCACTCTTTTGCTTAAAAAGCATTATTTGTGAGATTTTGATGTTTTTGTCCATTTTGCAGGTAATTCGGTGGAATTTTGCCAATCCGAGAGTACCAAGTAGGCTTAGAATGAAGAGACGAACATATCGACAAAAACGGGGTCGGGGCGAAGCCCCGCGCGAGAAAAGTGCCACTGGACTCGAGCTCGATCGAGGACTAGAGCCTCGAGTCGAGGGATGTGCGTAAAAGGATCAAAATCGGAAAATGGCAGCAGCCTCGATTCGAGGCCCGACCTCGACTTCGAGGGGGTAGTTTTTCAAATTCAGTATTTAAAGAGGAGAGCTGAAGCAGAGCAATTGAGGAGAATCCATAATAGCGATTAAGAGCGGTTTTGAGGCGATTTCTCGAGCCCCAAGCCATTTTTCCATTCTAGGTAGAGTAGAAGTTAGAATTAGTATTAGATTTCAATTGATGTTGATAGATTAGCCTTATATTAGCTTTTGATCCTTGTTATTCCTTCCAATTCAAGCTTGTATTTCATTTGGAGATTGGTGTTGAGCACTCAAGCATTCCTATTGTTGTTGATTGAAGATCATTTGGTGATGTTTTTCCTCTCTTGTCTCTTTAATTTCTTAATTGTTGTGTTTTGCTTTGTGTTTGTTCAATTCTATCTTCTTCCCATGGATTTCACCATGGACTAACTCTCTTGTGCTTGGGTTAATTGAAATTGATGATGATTTGATTGATGATGTTATGATTGTTGATGCGTGAAGATCAATTGAGTAGATTGCTTACTAATTGTGATTCTCAATTGTGCTTCATGCATAATTATCTCTTTAGATTAGTGTTTGATCACCCTAGCTATATAGAGCCGTGCTAACGTGATCCGGGATTAATCGGGTTATAATTGTGTATGAATGCGTGGATTGGGTGCTTCGAATTGAGAGATTAGTTGCACTAAGGATACTCACGTTAGTTCGTTCCTAATTGTGATTCTTCATTGTGCTTCATGTAAAATTGTCTCTTTTGATTAATGGTTGGTCACCCTAGCAATAGGCGAGAGTTGAGCTAACGTGATTAGGTGTTGATCGAGTTTCAATTTTGCATAATTGTATGAATTGGGGACTTCTACATTGAGAAATGGGAAGGACTAAGAATACTCACATTAGGCATCATGTTTTAATGGAGTGATTAATTTCATGATGGTTTTATGCTTTCTATCTTAGTTGATTTGCAATTTGATGCAATTGTAGCTTGTTGATCAATGATTTCTTGATGGATGTTAACCCTAGCACCCCAATTCCCATCATTTTATTGTTGTTTTGTTATCGGATTCTAGGTGTTCGATCATTTGCTTGCTTGTTATTGTTTTGTATTTTTGCAAGTGTTTTGTTGTTTTTGTTCCAAACCATTGTTGCAACTCTAGTCACTAAGAACTTGTATTTCTAAGGCTTCACGTGCATACTTTTTCCCTTGGGTTCGATATTTTGCGATTGGTCTTAAAAGCTCTTGCCCTATACACTCCAATCGTCACTAAAGAAATTCCTATTTTTGTGATAGCAACAGTGCTATTGCTATTATTCGTAATCCAAGACTTGAGACAAGATGCAAGCATGTGGATATACGTCACCATTTTATTCGAGATCATGTGGAAAAGAAAAATATTAGAATGGAAAAGATTCATACCGATCGGCAGAGGGCATACATTCTTACAAAACCATTGGCGAAGCAAGGTTTAGAGATCTATCGGTGGAATTAGGTTTACCTGGATCCAGGAAAATTATGTTAAAATTTTCTGTTGGAGGAGGTTGCTAAGGATTCTATAAAGGTTGTCAAGAAGACTGTCAACTTTGTTGGAGAAGGCCGCTAAGCATAAAACTTGTCAAGAGAACTTCCAACTTTGGAGAAGGGTCTCAAACCTTGCTGCTGATGCTAGTGCTCTGATGCTCGGTGGTATCGATTAATTACAATATCAACCCATTGTATATATTATCTTCTCTCTATCTCTCTCTCTCTCGTATAGGTCGGAAAACCATCTCGATGCTTTTCGTTCTCTAGCGAAAACCTCATGTCGTCATCATGTGTCCGATTTGAAGAAAGCATATCTCAAGCGGAAATATAGATCTGTTGTTTGATATCATGGTGAAGGTTATTTTTGGTGAGCGGCGAGTATGGACTCGGTGAGTCAAAAACGTATTTGCGCTTTGAAGGCTATTGTTGATGGGGTGGAGTGTGATTGGGTTAGTAAGTTCTTTGAGATTCTGCAGAAGGAGAAGAATCGGTTCTTTCGGCGGAGGTTGACGGACATCCCGGTGTTAAAGTATGGGCATTGAAACAGTATGTTTCTATGTCTAATAAGGTAACTTGATAATGTTGGAGAAGATTCTCGCCGAATACGGCGTGGGACCCGAAGTGGACAAAATCCTACACTAAAGCAAAGTTCATGCCGAATAAGGATGAGGAGCTTAGTGGTCCTCCCGATCGATGATGAAGAAGATCCGGTGAAATTGAGGGGGAACCTGCGATGTGGTTCCAATCAGTGGTTGCACCTATATGAGATGTTACTAATGTGGATGTGATTAAGGATGATGATGGGAAGGATGAGATTGTGAAGGATTCAAACCTCTCCTAAGAGTGTCGGTGAAAAAGCACCGTGCAAGCTCCAAGGTTGCTAGCTCGAGGAGAAGATCGAAGTCTTCGGGAAGCGAGGATCGATTCCTATTTCTCAGCTGCCACAAAGGAAGGCCAAAAAGATAATTGTGGTATCTAGGAAAGGTTCAATAAGCGGTCGCACCAGAGGAGCACAGCTTGCCTCCTAAGGTGACTCCGGCAAGAAGGGTTCATCTCAGAGATGATGTCATGGAAATTGAAGATTCTCCATTATCGGAGGACGAAGAGATGATTTCTCCCGAGTCTACGGCCGAGAAGGAACAGTATCTATTCCTTTTCCCTCTCTCTCTCGAGATTCCTTCTAGCCCTCCAAGGTCTGCCGCACCAACCGAAGTCGGTGATGATGCCGCGGGCATGGGTGCCTCGTCGAAGCCTATCACCCGGAGTTCTTTGAGGGTGATCACGGTGAGGATGTGATTAGAGCAGGTCCGATGGAGTGCATGCAAATGGTGAATCTTCTTTGGAAGAATTCGCGGACCGTTTGAGAAGTGTTTGATGTCCGAGGCTTCTACTTGGATTGACGGCAAGTTTCCAAGATTGCGTGATTTTTCGGAGGAACGTGAGTCTGGCGATAGATATTACGGTGTGGAAGAATGCAAGGCTTGGGGCTATCAATGATCTTATTCTCCTGGCGAATGAGATTGGTCACAATAAGTTCTCTCTGGGAATTTGAAAGGTTATAAACCAAGGTGGCGTGGCCAAAGCATTTGATTTGTCAACGAGATCATCGGAGTTGCTGCTAGTTGCTCATTTCTTTGGATGAACTGGAGCTGCGAGAAGATGGTTCGAGCCCTCTCTTCACAATGCTGAAGATATCGGGAAAGGTGTATCTACTATTCCCTCTCCACTTCCCCGATTTTACATCTCAGACGCGCCAAATTTCATGCCTGTTGTTGTTCATGAGGATTTGTATAATTCTTATTCTCGCAAAGTTTCTTTGAGTTAACACAACAAGATGCCGCCATATTTTCTCGTATTGGCTGCTAAGGATACCTCTTGCTGAATCCATTGAGTCCTCCAAGTCCTATATCGAAGCTGCCATTCGAGATGGCCCCCACTTTGATCCGTCAAACTGCTGCCGATATGTTTTCTCGAGCAGCGAGGAGACTATCATCGAAACTCTCTCTCGGCATGATCTTTGAACAACATAAATGAGGTTAGGAAGCATGTTGAGAGTGTGAAGGCCGAAGGGGAGAAAGCTGAAGCTAATCTCGTAAAGGTGTTTCTTTGAAAGGGAATTGGTTGAGGAAGATTTCGGACAAAAATGGAAGATCACTTAATGAGACTCGGTAGCATGGATGCGCGATTCACGAGAAGGGATTGACGAGAATGCAGCCATCCATTCTTCCCTGCTAGAGATGGGAAAATAAATTGCTCTTGTGCAAGAGGCGAATGCCCGATTGACGGACATTGCTACAGCAAGCTGCAGTGACATCTTTGCCGCAATTAAGCACATGTTAACTATTGATGAGAAGATTGCCTATCCTATTGCGGCTGAGTTTCTTTGAAGTGAAGCCGTTTATTGAGAAGTTTAGTTCCTACGTAAGGGATATTCTTGCCAAGATGTTGGAAATGGAAGCTCGCTGGACCACCTTTTGAATGATGTTAAAAGGGGAAGGACAGGTTGAGAAGCGACATGGTTGCAAGATATGAGGCGAAGGATAAAGAGTTGAAGGAGGTGAAAGAAATGCTTGAAATTTGTTGAGAATTTTTCTTTGGAGCGGAAAGAGAAGGCGGATTTGAAGAGGGCTTTGCGAGAGTCATCTGGACATGGTTCTCGAATGGGCGAAGGCCAAAGTTCCCTACCTATGAAAAGAGAAGGTTGGTTAAGCTCTGCGAAAAGGTTGAGAAAGGGAAGTCAGAAGAAGAGTTGGAAGCTTTGCATGAGAAAGCTTTTCTTGGCGATCTAGAGACAAGGAGGATGGAAGAAAAGGATGGTCATAAGATGTTCAAACTCCTTGGAAAACAAGCAAAAGATGTGGATGTCCCGGACAAGAAATGTAAGAAGCCGTTCATACCAAAGAAGGTCAGCAAAGCCTCGCCGTGTCAAAGAAGAAGCATAATAAGAAAGGTAAGAAGCCTACCGGAGCAGAGACCGAAGAAGATTTTATTCTTCCTCACAACACCGACGGTTATGTTGATGATTGTTGTCCTCCCGAGAGGATCGAGGAATGGAAAGCGGCAAAGAGAGATTTCATTTGCTCATACTATGTATGAAAAAGTATCGGCAATGGCGCTATAGCAAATGAAACATTCCTTGCTTGGATGGAAGAAAGGCACAGTGATCTTTGGGCAGAGATTCTAAAAGCTTCTGTTGAGTTCAATCTAAACCTTCATGCGCGGGAATTTGAAAAGATCCCTACTCCAGTCACAGCAGATGGGAAGTTTGACCAGGTGAGTGTTCGCAGGACACTCAAAATCTGCTTGGCCGGTCAGCCCACCCATTGGAGCAGGATAACGGGGAACTCTATGATAGAGTGTACGATTGGCTGAATGTTCCAACAGGTATCGAAGGTATGGCTGAGGAAGTTACGAAGGTTCTTTGGTTGGGAAATTTGTGAAGACTGTGTTTATCTATTCAGGCACATCTTTGTTCTCTTTTGCTCTTTTTGCTTTCACTTGTAATTTGTGATCTTTTGATATTAATAGAAGTGAATATTTTGCTCTAAGATAACTTCTCGTTGTCAAATGTTCTCTTTGAGATCTATTTAAAGGTCTCTTCTTATCTTCGTTTCGCGTGTTTTTGTTAGCGTGCGATTCTCAAGAAGGTTTTAACATCATCAAAAAGGGAGAATTTGTTAGAACTAGAATTTATATGTTTTGATGATGTTCCTAAAACCTAAGTGTAATAGGATCACCGAGCCACATTAGTCGGTGATGATCTAGATAGGGTTTATGTCTTAGTATATTTAATCTTGCTAGGCGACTCGAAGATCCATATTGATTGAGAACTAAAGGTCATGATCAAGACTTGAAGATCAAGAAGGATTGTATTCGAAGATACCTAGAAGCGGTTTCGTGAAGATCAAGAAGAGATAATAAGTTATCTGAAAAAAGTGTGTTGTCAAGAAAGGTTAAAGTGAAGACAGAAGGTTGGAATCCTTCTTTGCCGGCAAGCTTGTGAACCCTTTGAAACAAGGTGTGTAAGGTTGCTAGAGTTGACTTTGAGCGATTTATCGAGATTGATAAAAGTCAAGAATTAATCGAGAGATACTCATAATCAATCTAGAGAAGATTGGATTCTCAATCAGATCAATTAAGAGATAATTGATTGATATCGCATAATCAATTATCCAAGGTCAACAAATCATCCAACGGTCACTTCTTTGTTAGGAAAAGGAAAAGTGTATTTAGTTTTGATGTGTTAAAAATGTAAAATAGGATGACCAACTGAACATTTTGTATAGGCAGTGAAGTATTTCTTTATAAATAAAACTAAGTATAAAATATCGAGACGAGGACAAGATGTCGACAAGGACGATTTCCAGATAATGAGAAAATATCGAGATGAGGTCAAGATATCGGACAAGGACAACACGAGAAGATAGTTGAAGTACAAGACTAAACACCTAGACGGGAAAGAAGATGAGGACGAGGTGAAGTAAACATCGACGATGAGGTGTTAGAGAAATATTATACGAAGATTCAAGAAGCAGTTTCAACAACTCAAGAAGAAGTTACGTAATTCGCTTATATTGTTATAACCGATCAAAACCGAGTTCAAGGAAGTTACACAACTACCGTGA
The DNA here is from genome assembly GCA_030762865.1 of Paraleonurus japonicus. Taxonomy (NCBI): domain Eukaryota; kingdom Viridiplantae; phylum Streptophyta; class Magnoliopsida; order Lamiales; family Lamiaceae; genus Paraleonurus; species Paraleonurus japonicus. The sequence goes on from CM061057.1 coordinate 36,441,154, forward strand.
GAAGATCTCTATAAATAGGGATATAAATTATTTTAGAATTAACTTTTGACACTTAGCACTCATCATTATACTTTGTATTCACAAGCAATGTAAATTATATACATTCACGAACGTTTTGTATGTTTCAGCTTCTTAGTGTTTATAGAACACTTTTTCATTAGATCTTCAAGCCATAGATATTCAGTAAATTAGGAAGATTCATTGTAAGGTCAAGATTCATCATTGTAAGTAAGTCAGCAAGAAGAAGAAAGTAAGTGAGTGAAGGCCCTTCTTCAAATATGAAGAAGGAGAGTGGACGTAGGATCGCTTGATCCGAACCACTATAAATCGTGTTGTTTCTTCTTATTCATTGTTTACTTGTTTTCATTGATTGTTTCTTGATCACAAAATTAAATATCCGATAAGCTTTAGATCCTATCTGAATTGAGTTTAATCAACAATCAAGCTCACGTTAAACCGATTTTGGAGTTGATAGATTATCTAAGCTCGAAAAGTTTTTGATAATCTATTCATCCCCCTTCTAGATTATCACTAGAGGGCATCCCGTTTCGTGATTAACTCTTTCTAAAGGGACCCAACAAGTGGTATCGGAGCGGTGTTAAGTCATTACGATAGAAGATTTGTGGTCTTGAAATTTCGAGTTCTTGTTGAAATCGATTTCTTTTCATTGAGTCACTAACATTTCGATAAGTTGTCTTTTAGCATCTTGAATTACGATGTCTTGTTAAAAGTAAGAAAACCAGAGTTTGCGATTTTTCTATCGAAGAATATGATTATTGGAAGTTCAGTAATGGAGAATCATTTGAAGGCCATTCATGACCGCATGGAAGAGGTTCTTGAGGAAGGTCCAATAAAATTCTACCATGGAGTTGTTAGTATCGAGCCGAATCTTCTACTACAAGAAGTCAACAAGAAAAGAAAAGTGCTGAATTGACAAACGACGAAAGGAAGATTCACAATTTGGATCAAGTTGCAAGAACTGAAATCATCGAAACATTAAGCAAGGATTGGATAGAAAAGGTTAAAAGATGTAAAATCAAGCTAAAGATATGTGGGAAACTCTTGCAAGTGTTTGTGAAGGGTCGTAACGAGTTAAGGAAAACAAGTTGCAATCAGTTTTACATGCATTTGATACATTCAAGATGAAGATGGAGAAACTGTGGATCAATTGGATGTGAGATTGACTAATGGGTGAACAAAGTCACTGATTTGGGTAAGACCTATACCGAGAAAGAAATTAACAACAAGGTACTCGAGATCATTGAGCAAAAGATGGAGGGAAAAAGCAAATATTCTCAAAGCAACACAGAATCTGTCATCTATATCACATCACACTCTATTTTTTCATCTCAAAGCACTTGGAATATGATATACACATTGAAGATGAAGAAGATGAGGCGAGTCGTCTACATCTGGAAAGACTGTGGCATTTCTTCATCAAGAAGATTCTCGACAAGATTTCTAAGGCATCGATTTGTCGGAAGGAGGAAATGACACTATTAATCGACGATATGAGAGACTCAAGATGAAGTATAAAAGGAACAAGAGAGACAGGTTTAATCGTCAAAGATCGACAAAGAAGAGAAGTATTCAGATAATGACAAGAAGGATTCAAGAAAAGGTATAAATCACCAATCAGACGAGGAGATACTAGTCCTAAATCAGATAGAGGAGATATTTGTTATACCCGCAATAAACCCGGTCACTATAGTTATGATTGTCCTCAACTTACTCCAAGAGAGAGAGAAGAAAAGAGGAAGAAAAGGGATAGGAGGTATGCGGATCAACGAGCTCTTCTTGCAGAAAAAGAGGAAGTACATGAAACAACATCGTCCTCATCCTCATCTGGATTTGGAACAGACGATGACGTATGTCTAATGGCTAAAGAGGTAAACTATTACTCTTCCTCGGATAATGATTGTGATAACCTATCTGAATCGATCCATGTCTTATTAATAAGCTTCTAAAAGACACGAAGACGGCTTTATCTCGCTTATAAACAGATAGAGACTGAAAATTTAAGATTAAAGGATCAAATTCTTAATCTAACAAAGGAACATCAGACAGGACAAGGAAGAATCTGGATTGTACATTCAAAGGGGAATGTCAATCTAAGACTACTACTAGTTCCTCGTCCGAGAAAACCAATAAGTTGGAAAAAGAATTGAGTACTTTAAAAATTAAATTTTCAGATATCAATATGGAAAATGAGAATTTTAAAAAGACTAACAGAGAATTGAATCTCAAGTTAGGACATATTAATAATTCTCGGTCTACAATTGATAACATCTTCAAGATTTCGTAAGCCCGTGATAAAATCGATCGGGTTTTGATAGGAACAAGAAAAATGATCCTATCAAACCAAGAGTTTTTATCAAAGCCTTCTAAGACTATGGAAAAGACAGAACTTAGTCCAAAGAAATCTAAGGAACAAATCACCTCATCCGATACTTCTAAAGAGAAAACACAGACGAGGAGAAATGTTTCCAAAAGAAATCTAAAGACTAAATCAAAGTCATTTCCAAAGTATAATGGTTTTGATGGAAGAAGCAAGTCATATCCATTCTTTCCAAAATATAAGACAATCACTAGAGATCAATTAAATAAAATTGATCTAGATAGTCTAATATTAGTAGATAGATATGGTTGCAAAATTCAATCATTGGTTCTGAAAAACTTGGATGTTTTTATCTGGATACCTAAGTATCAACTTGACAAGAAAGACCCAATACACAAAGGGTACCTAAGAATTAATTTGTGATTGCAGGTGGAAATAAGGAGATAGTTGAAAGAGAAGATGTTCTTGAAGTCATCCGGTATATAGACAGTGGATGTTCTAAGCATATGACTTATGAAAAGACTTCTTTCTAACTATCGACGATAGATGGACCTCGGGTAATGTTTGGTGACAACAATTTTGGTCTAACCAAAGGAGTCGGAACTCTAATGATTGGAGATGTCCAGGTTAATGAAGTATACTTTGTGGAAGGTTTGAAGCATAACTTACTATCTCGTATCTCAATTTTGTGATAAAGGATATTGTGTGAAATTCACTCATGATGCATGTTATATTTTGGATGGTTTGAACGAAAATATTTTACTTCCGGAGTCGACAAGGTAATATCTATGTTGCAAATTTCAAGAGTTGTCCTAAGGATACTTGTCTTATTGCTAAGAGTTCGTAAGATTTAAGTTGGCTATGGCATAAACGTCTTAGTCATTTAAATTTCAAAACTCTTAACAAAATAGCAAGAAAATCTTTAGTCAAAGGACTTCCAGATAAAATATTTTCGAAAATCATATTTGTGATGCTTGTCAAAAAGGAAAAGCAGACCAAAACTTCTTTCAAAACAATAGATGGTCCCGCTTCGTAAAGGATTTTTGAACTTTTACACATGGATCTTTTTGGTCCAGCTTACACCTCCGAGTTTTAGTGGAAGAAAGTATACTTTAGTGATTGTAGATGATTTTTCTAGATTCACTTGGGTTATTTTCTTGTACAAAAAGAATGAGATCTGTAACAAAAATTCCAGATTTCCTCAAGAGAATTCAAAATGAAAAAGGACTAAATATTGTCAAGATTAGAAGTGATAAAGGTGCGAGTTTCTAAATACGTTTGTTACTAACTATTGTATTGAGAATAGTATAGCACATGAAACATTATCTGCAAGAACACCCCAAAGAAATGGAGTTGTAGAAAGGAGAAACAGAACCTTGAAGGAAGCTGCAAGGACTATGTTATCTCGAGTATGACACTCCACACAGTTTTGGGCGAAGCCATTAATACCGCATGTTTTGTTCAAAATAGGTGTTTAATTGTGAAAGATAAATGCAAAACCCCTTATGAAATATGGAAGGGTAGAATACCAAAAATTCATATTTCCATGTATTTATTGTAAGTGTTTCATCCATAATAATGGAAAATCTAAATTAAGAACTTTTGATGCTAAGATTGCAGAAGGGATATTCTTAGGATACTCATCTGTATCCAAAGCATATAGAGTTTTTAATAAGATTACATTATGTGTGGAAGAAACACCACATGTTGTTTTTGACGAAATTTCTAAGTCCAAAGCACGGATGATGTCACCAAGATAGTCAAGACCTCAACCATTAAATATCAAGAAATCACCAAGTTCTACTTACTGCAGTCAATCGGATGAGGAGGACACATCGGACACGAATAAAGATAAGGAAGCCGAGAGTTCTTCCATATCATCCGATCGACGACTACTACAGAGATGGACTAGAAGATATTCCTGAAGGTAATACAGAACCATTTGATGAAAATATATCAAATAAGACTTCATACTCAGTAAAAGATAAAGGTAAACGAGTATTAACTTATCATCCAAATTTGAATAGATAATCGAAAGTTTAGATTAAGAGTCCAGACAAGGACACGATAAATCAAGACTGTCTGCTTAGTTGTTATGTATCATTGCTCGAACCTAAAACTATTACTCAAGCTCTAATCGACTCCAATTGGATAAATGCAATGCAAGAAGAATTAAATCAATTTCAAAGACAAGATGTATGGGAGCTTGTTGAAAGACCTCATCATCAAAAAGTTATTGGAACAAAATGGGTTTTTAAGAACAAAAGAGATGAGAACAACATTGTGGTAAGAAATAAGGCTAGATTGGTTGCACAAGGTTATTCACAATCGAGGGAATTGATTATGATGAAACCTTTGCACCGGTTGCTCGTCTTGAAGCCATAAGATTGTTCTTAGCTTATGCCGCTTATAAAAGATTTACTTGTGTTCCAAATGGATGTGAAATCTGCTTTTCTAAATGGAGTCATTGCTTTGAGGAAGATTATGTAGAGCAACCCCTGGCTTTGTCAACGGAGACAAGGTTTATAAACTAAGGAAAGCTCTATATGGACTTAAACAAGCACCTAGAGCTTGGTATGATACCTTATCCGAATATTTAACTCGGAATGGTTTTGTAAAAGGTAAGATAGATAGAACTTTATTTAGAAAAGAATCGATAATGGTCTCTTATTAGTACAAATCTATGTTGATGATATTATTTTTGGATCAACTAATCCTATCTTGTGTGAAGAATTTAGTCATCTTATGAAGAACAAATTTGAGATGTCCATGATGGGAGAAATGACATACTTCCTTGGACTTCAAGTCAAGCATAAAGAAAGGAATTTTTATAAGCCAAGCAAAATACACCAAAAATCTTATTGAAAAATTCGGAATAGGTACCAATGAGAAGCCAAAATACCTATGATGACAAATTTTTCAATGGATCCAGAATGAGAAAGGGAAGACACCAATCGGACACAGTATAGAGGTTTAATTGGCTCTCTTTTATACTTAATCGCTAGTAGACCTCGACATTTCTTTTGCGGTGGGTGTATGTGCACGTTTTCAAGCAAAACCTAAAAAGAGTCATCTTGAAGCCGCAAAGAAGATTCTAAAGTATTTGAAAAGTACAATATATGTAGAGTGGTATCCAACCGACGATAACTTTGAGTTGTCAGGATACTCGATTCAGATTTTGGTGGGTGTAAGATAGATAGAAAATCTACATCCGGAACTTGCCAATTTCTCGGGAAGTAAGCTGATTTCATGGTTGTCTAAGAAACAAACCTCTCGTAGCTACTTCTACTACCGAAGCCGAGTACATGGCGCGAGGAGTTGTTGTTCTCGGCTAACTGGATCGACCAACAGCCTAAGGGACTATAACATTATCACCAAAGATGTACCAATCTTTTGTGATAGCAATAATGCCATAGCTATTACCCGTAACTCCCCTCCATACTAGGTGCAAACATGTTGATATCGAGACACCATTTCATTCGAGACCATGTAGAAAAAGGTAATATCACTAGAGAAGATTCTTACCGATTTTCAAAAAGCAGACATATTAACAAAGCCTCTTACAGAGACAAGGTTTAAAGAACTTTCAAGAGAATTAGGATTATTAGATGCTTCTTTAGTAAATCTTTGATCAAAATTCTTGAATTTACCTTGTCTTTCTCATTTTGGTTTATTATGTTTAGAAAGAATTATCGACAAGATATGAATCAAAGGACAATCAGTAGCTGATATCATTGATCTTCATTCATTGGAATCAAGAATCAAGGATTAGTCATATTGACCATATCCGACTTGATAATTACTTGTTCGACATAAGTAAATCGATAAGGATGTAATAGTCAACTTACTTCTACGTAATCGATGACTATTGAACCTTATCCGACTTACTCTTGTTACTAACAATTTGTCTAAGTGTCTGTGATTTCAGCAAAAACAAATTTTACATGTCTCGAAATGCAAGAAAAGGTCAATTTATCCATGTATTTCAAGAAACAGACAGTGATGCTATCAATCCGCATAAGGAGAAAAATCAGAAGTTTTCTAAAATACTTTTAATTATGAATATTGGGTTCATATAATTAATATATGAATTTAATATCATAATTCACTCTAGCATTCATTAAAATATTGAAGTTACTCAAGAAATAAAATAGTTTGTTTTACAAAATAAAAGGATAAGGGTTCAATTTTGTTTTCTAAAAACAATAATATTTCATTTTATCTCTCCAATTAATCGAAAAGTATTTTCTCAAATAAGTAACTATGTCGGGAGAGAAGTTACTACGGACCCGAAATTTTATCAATTCCATTTTGAAATACGCCGAGTATACTCCACGCGCTAGAAATGGAGGCGGTTTCGAAATACGAACCGTCTCAACCTCACGCGCGACATATTAAATATTATTCTGTGCACTTTTCAAAATAAATGCCATAATTGCATTAATGGCGATTCGAAAGGCTATATTTACACTTTTGCAGCAATTATTATTCTAATAATTGTTTATTATTATATTTTCCATATAAATAGACATTCGTGTGCATTATTTTCATTTACGCACACATAAAATCCTTCATATTCTCAAAACTTCTCTTTTCCCTCCTAAAAACCTTCAACATTCAACAATGGCGGAATCCAAAAGAATATAAAGTTCGAGTACGATTTATCTTCCATCGAGAGATAAAACAAAGTCCTAAATGTATGTTGATTGGGATACTACCACCGATGCTGAAACAAGAGAGATTCTAAACCTACTGGAATCAAGAGGTTTAAAACGATATTGTACGATGAAACCGACGAAGAACTTGACGGTGGATGATCTCTGCAGAATTTCGACTAGAGCAAAAGCAACAGAAACCGGATTAGAATCTAGAGTCAAAACTTTGGGGAAGAAACGAAGAATAGTTTTATCTATTTACGAGATTGGTGCAATTTTCAGTTTGAGCACCACCGCGACAACCCATTTACGTATAAATCATCGGAATATTTGGAAAGTTTCCGATTGATGGCCAGAGAACTTACCAAAATACAACGGCAAATCAAGAGGCCGATGTTGAAGAGGAAATACAAATTACTTATGCCGATTCGACTAAGTGCATTCTCGGTGAGCAACAGAGCCATGATGGGCTAACAAAGCCAAGGATATGCTTGTCGAGAGCTATCCTAGATGGGGCTGAAATTAATCGGGCCGAGACTTGTATATTCAAGGATAATGGAGGAGAGAAAGAAATTCACCAAGACTCCAAATGCACGAGGCGATGAGATGGTCTCGACCAAGATTGCAAGTATGATGGCAAGGATCACCATCATACTTGAACACAAGGTGGGTACAGATAATCTTGACTGGAGTGTTGGAGTTAAAAATACACCGCATGTATGGTCTCGTTGATAAAAGATGAGAAGCTCTATGGACCAACCGACTCGGTAAGGAGATGGAGACGTTTCAGCTCCACCTCCAGCCTCCTAAGAAAAAGGCTTCAAAAGCCAAGAAGACGGAGACAAAGACTGATTGGTGGATGAGTCCTCGTCTGCTGAGACGGAGGAAGACGAAGAGGAGAGGACAGCTTCCCAAGGGGGAAGTGTCCCACCAAGAGGTTGGTATATCGAGGCCAGACGGAGACAGTAGAAGTCTCGTCTCAAGATGAATCGAAAAAAAGGAGAAGAAATCAAATCACCTTCATCATCTTCATCCTCATTTGAGGATGGAGTACCTAAATCCATCTCTTCCCAATCTGGGCAATGAAGAGGCAGACAAGGCCGCCGCCTCCGAGCCTCTAAAACGGTCTACTCCCATAAGTCCAAAACAAACCCAACCCTCATTCGACCCATTTTCTTTCCTACCCACAACCACTTCGAACCTCGATCTTTATCTAAACATACCCAACCCATCCGGGAGATGGGGCCAATCGAGACCTCTCTGCAAATTCTTGGGAAGAAGTTTCTTCTAAGACAAGAATCCACTCTCAAGGATGAGCCTGAGCTTTTGAAGGAGCTTATCGATGTCTATCTGCTAAGAAGACTCGAGGCTAGGATCTTTTGAAGAGACAACTATTCCGATAGCTGACAGGAGGCAACAATCTTGCTATCTCGGGAGAAGGAGGTTCTCAAGAAGGCGAAATCGAAGTCGTTCCAAGATATACTCACCGAAAACACATTTGTTGATTATATTTTACAAAGAGTAAATCTTGGAGATGAGACTCCAGAGGAGGTGGTGAAAGCAAATGAGAAGGGGGAAGTGGTGAAGACAGATGTAGAAGCTGTTTTTGAGGAAGAAAGAGTAGAGGAAGTAGTTGGTGGAGCCGCCGATGAGCCAACCAGGATGGATACACTGAGGAGGCACAAACAGAGCAGATTGAGGAAAGACAAATCATAGCAGTAAATTGAAGAAATAGATCTAACTCCATCTCGATGAACAAATCTTGCCCTCCACATCTCAAGGCCTCGTATCCGAAGTGGAAGCCCCGAAAGCTGAAGTTCAAAATCTTAAGATCGCTTGTCTCGAATGCTTTCCAATCGGGTTCCTAATGTCATCACATCTTCAATCAAGGAGAATGTAGAAGCTGCAGTTTTAGAAAAAACCAAGATTGATCTATACTTCTCCGGAATGAGACATGAGGAACAGATGACGGAGGTCAAAAAGAAAGTTGCCTCAGAGATGAACTCTCAAGATGAGTGGGTTAAACAAGATGTTCGCTCTGCTTATACCGAAATAAGAGACTCTGTTGAGGATCAAGTGAAAGAAGCTGGAAAGCAAAAGAAGCCTTATTTCATCAAGTGTCAAGATGCTAGCTTTGGAAAAAGATAGACAGACAACTATCTTAAAGCGGTTCATAGACGATGAGTTCGCATGAGCCGAGGTCGGTCAAAAGAAGAGATATGACCAGCTTGATCAAAAGACTGGACTCGTTAGAGAAGAACTCATGGGGTACATAGATCAAGTAGCCACTATCTCGTAATACCCGATTTGCTGATGTCAAAAAGGGGGAAGATAGTGAGCTCAAGAAAAGAGTTGAGTTACAAGATGATCACCTAATGGCACTTAATCGAGGATAGATGAGCTTTCAAGAATCGTTGAAAGCCGAGGAGGAGAAGAAGAAAGCGGTGAGGAGAAGTCTCGAGGGCGTTGAGAAGGTTGAAAAGGAGAACCACACTGAATCCACCGAGTCCGAGCTCGAGCCCGAACTTCTTTCCACGGCTGATCCTCGCTCCCGCCCCGACTATCAAATCTCCCCCATCCTCTTCTAAGTCTGCTGGGAAAGCTAAGACCTCAAGCCAAGTTCAAAAGACCCGATCACGAGACAAGAAGAGGCAAGAGTGCTTAAGAGGAGAAGGGAGGAAAAGAAAAATATAAGAGAAGAGAAGCTAAGAGGAGGAGGGAGCAAGAAAAGGCAGCTGGGAAGACATACGACAGGAAGACGAGGAAGTGTGTGCGTAAATCAAAGAATACGAAGGAGAAGAAGTCTTTCGCCCATTCCATAGAACATAAGTCAGTGCCCAAGGAAATCCTTCCCATGGATCAACAAGCTAAATGGAGAGCTTATGAAGGGAATGGATCTTTCTGCTTCATGTCCGCAAGAAGATCTCTTGGGGCACAGATGAGAATATTGCTTTTCATGAATGGCTGGAGGCGAAAGACCCAAACTTCTATCGGTATTTAATCGACCTTGGAGACGCAGAATTTAATGTGGACATAGTCGCACCGCCGTATGCAACCATGTCTGCTCCACTAAAGCAAGATGGCCAGCTAGACAGAGAAAAGGTGAAGCAGATGCTGATCCAAGCCGAGACTCGTAGCTGATCTAGTCAAGGTGGGGAGACACCGAGCTTGAAGAATCGTGTCTTCGACTGGATGACTATTCCGTAAGAAGATAGGTGGTATGATTAAGTCTTACTTTTACTCCTCCGATTGTTTCTTTGTGAAAGATGAAGTTATAAGAATGTGAAAATCCTGTGAATAGGTGTGAAATATATCTTTTTGAACTACTCTCACGAAAATTGAAGTGTTTAACTAACTTGTTACTCATTAGCTAACTCTTGATTTCAGAATCGCTTTATAAACTTATAACACTAAATCATCCGAAAACTTCAAATCTGCCTATGTTTTCTTCAAAGTACTTGACCTTGACTTTGAGCAACTACATTGCTCTAATCATCTGTTTATTGAACTATTGCTCCGATTATCCGATTATGTGGCTTATTTGTATATTTTGTTTCACTTTCAATTTTACTAACAATTTTTCTTTTCTTGGTGAGTTTTAACATCATCAAAAAGGGGGAAATTGTTAGGAAAAGGAAAAGTGTATTTAGTTTTGATGTGTTAAAAATGTAAAATAGGATGACCAAATGAAAATTTGTATAGATAAATTGAAGTATTTCTTTATAAATAAAACTAAGTATAAAATATCGACGAGGACAAGATGTCGACAAGGACGATTTCCGAGATAATGAGAAAATATCAGATGAGGTCAAGATATCGACAAGGACAACACGTAAGATAGTTGAAGTACAAGACTAAACACCTAGACAGGAAAGAAGATGAGGACGAGGTGAAGTAAACATCGACGATGAGGTGTTAGAGAAATATTATACGAAGATTCAAGAAGCGGTTTCAACAACTCAAGAAGAAGTTACGTAATTGGCTTATATTGTTATAACCGATCAAAACCGAGTTCAAGGAAGTTACAACTACTGTGAGAAGATCTCTATAAATAGGGATAGAAATTATTTTAGAATTAACTTTTGACACTTAGCACTCATCATTATACTTTGTATTCACAAGCAACAAAAATTATACACATTCACGAACGTTTTGTATGTTTCCAGTTCTTAGTGTTTATAGAACACTTTTTCATTAGATCTTCAAGCCAAAGATATTCGTAAATTAGGAAGATTCATTGTAAGGCTGAAGATTCATCATTGTAAGTAAGTCAGCAAGAAGAAGAAAGTAAGTGAGTGAAGGCCCTTCTTCAAATTTGAAGAAGGAGAGTGGACGTAGGATCGTTTGATCCGAACCACTATAAATCCTGTGTTGTTTCTTCTTATTGATTGTTTACTTGTTTTCATTGATTGTTTCTTAATCACAAAATTAAATATCCGATAAGCTTTAGATCCTAACTGAATTGAGTTTAATCAACAATCAAGCTTTCACCGTTAAACTGATTTTGGAGTTGATAGATTATCTAAGCTCGAAAAGTTTTTGATAATCTATTCATCCCCCTTCTAGATTATCACTAGAGGGCATCCCGTTTTCGTGATTAACTCTTTCTAAAGGGACCCAACACTTACCATTTCTTGAAGACTGATTGACAAATTAGCTTAACGGCTAGTCAAATTCAGGATCATATAAATTGAAGTGAAGGATTTTAATTGAAGATATGCGCGAGAAACATCAAGTAATCCATTCACTCATTGCAAGAACACGCATAATTATTCACACCAAATTGATCCAATACGCTGATATTTTGAGGGATCTGGTTTTGGTTAAGGAATTGTAAATCACCTTCCGATATCTCCGTAAGAGAGAAGGTCGATTATTAAATTGATCTTAGGATCATTCTCGTGTAACATGGGCAGAACTTGTAAAACTTCTTGTGGTCAAATCCTCAAGGAGATTAGAGGAGACAAGACCAGTTTGGTGGATAGTAAGGCCCCCGTGAAACCGGGGAGAGTGGACGTAGGATTGTTATATCCGAACCACTATAAAATATACTGTGTCTTTACATGCTTTCTGCATTCATACTTATAATTGCTCATTCATCATCGTTTTAATAAACCTGCATTAGACTTGCTAAGTATTTATCAAGAAGGTTTTCATTAAAAAGTTTTACAAATACACACACGAGATTAGCTTCCGTACCATCAAAAACTTGAAGTTTCCGAAGTCTGCCGATCACATCTAGCACATTCTCGAGTACCTTGGCCGTAGAAGACTTCAAAGCCTTCTAACCTCACACTCAGCTCATGAAAAGTCGAAAAAGTTTTGAGTGTGGTAAAGTCTATTCAACCCCTTCTAGACTTTACACCGTCCACATCTCGTCTCTGGGACCAACACTTATTTTCGCTTTATCTCCCTCATTGTTATTAATTAATGAGCAAGTCTCTTGTGAAATATTGCACCGTCAATATCAATTAAAAAAGAAAATTATTAAATCTTGTGGGTCAAGATAAAGAACGGGTCAAACTAGCGCAAATTTTTTCTTCTTCCTCCACGCAGATTTCTTCTTCTTCCTCCGTTCTAACTCTTCTTCCTCCTCTGTTCGCTCCATAACTTCCATGGTTGTGCCCGTGTTCCCCAACCAACCCCAACCAACCCCAACCACGAATCAAGGTTCTTTCGTGACGCAGAACGCCGGCGATGAGGAGGGATAAAACCTGTGAACTCCGATGAAAAAAAGGAAAAAGAGGGATGATCCGATTGATGAAAGTAGTAGTGGATAAAACTTAAACAATGATGAATACAAAACTTATGCGAACTTCGATGATTATTTCGTTTAAACGGAATTAATATCGTAACTCCTAATTTGGTTCAGATTTATTTATATAGTAACACACATTTTTTCATAAAGTAACATGTTTTTGTTCATATATTAACACATATTTCTCTATACAAGAACACGTTTGTGTTCATATAGTAACATATTTTTTCAAAAGTATGTGTTAATATAAGAACAATTATGTGTTACCGTAAGGGCAAGTACGTGTTACTAGTCCTTAAAAGAATAAAATATTAATTTTATTCATTAATAACACATTTTTCTTCATACAAGAACACGTGTTTTGACCTAATAATAACACAACCGAGAGTAAAAATTTATATTTACCTTTGCACAAGTTTAATACACATATTTGCCCTTACAATAACACATATTTACCCCAAAAATCTTATACTTGGGGATCAAATAGACCCATAATTTGTTTCCACATTAAAATCATTTCTCTTTAATATTGAGATCAAATAAGTCATCATCTTAATAAAATCACACTCTTTTAATAAGAATAAAGTTGTCGAAGATTAAATACTTATTTGATTCACACATATAATTAGATTAGAGATTTATTTGACCATTTTTTTCATTTTTATTTTGCATTTGGGCGATTATTTTTAGACAAATACATATTATTTATTTTATAGTAACACATATTTATCGTTTAAGTAACATATGTGTAACCAAATAGTAACACCCACGGGAGCACCTGAGGGCAATTTTTTTTTGTCCCCCACGAGTTTTTTTAAAAATATCCATTGGATCCGATCCGACCCGAATAGAATCCGCGAATTTTATTAAATGAGTTATTTCACGGTACAATATTGCATATAAGAATTTGTCTTAATTAATTAGTTAATGAAGAAAATAGTGTTAATGAAGTTTGTTGGATCAATTTCATCATCTGCGTACATAATTCTCAATTTGAACAAAAACAGGGTATTTAATGCAAGGAAAACAGTGCTAATGAAGAACTTTGCGTTATACAAAATTCTCACATTAATTCATGAGTTAAGTTTAGTTTTGAAGTTAATGAAAAAAACAGAAAAAAAAAGAATAAATCAGAGTGTTAATGAAAAACTTATTCCCATATAAACATTCCTACTAAATCAACATTCACAAGCTAGAGTACATACCATGTTGGTCCGGAGAGTTGAGTTGGTTAAAACCTTGAGTAAGCTTTCTAGAACAAAATCTAGAAAGGGGGTTTGAATAGATTTTGTTGATTTTTCAAATCTTTCAAAACCAATTCAAAGTATCGATTAAGCACAATGGGTTAAGATTAAATTCTCAACTTTTTAGAAGATCAAAAGCAAGGTTGAAATAGATTTTAGTTAAGATTCTGAATTTAACTCTTGATGAAACACAAATTGTAAATCAAACAGAAAATAAAGAAAGCAAGAAATAACACCAGGATTTATAGTGGTTCGGATTTTAAAATCCTACATCCACTCTCCTTCTTCAATTTAAAGAAGGGACTCTACTTACCGCTTACTTTCTCACTTCCACTTTACAACTTACAACTTGTACAATTCTTCAAATCTTCAATCTCCTAGACTCTTCTTCTAGAAATCTAACTATTACAGTGTATATTGGATTTTGAAGATTACGAAAAAGTGTTCTAAAACACTTAGAACTTTTGAAACTCTCTAGAAATTCTTGTGAAAAGATTGTGAAATCAATAGTGAATTGTGTAAATCAAATATGCATAAGTGTTATCTATATATATATATAAAAAAATGAAAAACCTAGACCTATATATAAGTCTGAAAAGTCGCTAGTTTGTTAGTTAGTTCTAACAAACTTGAAATCGCTTAACAAACTTAATCTTGAAAATCGCTTAAAACCTCGGTGATTCTTCCTACTCTGCAGTGACTTGGTGAAGATTAGCCTTTCTTATTCTACTCAAACTTATCTTGACCTCGTCGAGCTCTTCATATTTGTCTCCCGCAGATGACTAGACTTGAGCTTGTCTCCGGATGACTTGTCATTCCTCGTCTCCAGCCTAACTCGAACTATTCTTGACCTAGTCTCGATCGGCTTCGAACTAGAACTTAGTCTTCAGTCCTACATCATAGTCTGCTCATCCGAGCAGTCTTTTAACTCATCAAAACAATCTTGGTCTAACATACCACACATTCTTTTCAAAAACACAATGATCTAAAAGCTAGAGGAAAATTGTAATTTTAGTCCCATCGAATTTTTCAACGATAATTTTAATCACACGTTTTTTATCTTTTTTTTTTTTTTTTTTGCAAAAATATACCGACTATTATTTTTAGGACCAAACCTGCAATTTTATATCATTCTCTTAGGACCAAAACTACTATTTATCATTCTCTTAAGACCAAAACCGCAATTTTCTTAGGACTAAAAATACCGAAAAAAACTACGAGATCAAAAGTGTCAAAAAGATCAATTTTGCAGATCACTTATTTTTTGGGACCAAAAATATAATTTATTATAGACTCTAAAGTACATGGTGTAAAACAGTATTTTCAAATAAACATTACATCCATGCTGTTTCTTGGTTCCAAAAGGTGATTGAATCTTGAAGTAATAATTACTAGTTTACTTTATAATTGAATTGTATTTCGTGTGTTTTTAAATTTTCAAGTTTTTAAATTTAACACATCAATTTGTAAGCATTATTTGTTTCGTTAAAATATATTAATTTATTTTACTATAAAGTAACAGCTTATAAACTAGTTTGTACAATAAAATTATTTTACGTAAGGTCAATTTTTATTATTTTTGCATCATAGACACTAATAAATATACAAATTATTATTAAAAATTAATAATATAATACCAATTAGAAGGAGACAAAACAAAACAGAAGGAGTCACTATCATGTGAAATTTTTTACCGTTTAAAATTAATGTTAGGATTTGAATTTGTATGTTTTGATGATGTTCTTAAAACCTATGTTTAATAGGACCATTGAACCTCGTTAGTCACCGATGATCTAGGTAGGGTTTATGTCTTTGTACGTATAAACTTGCTAGGCTTAACCTTCGTATCGATTGGTTGAGAACTAAAGGTCACGATAAGAAGACTTAAAGATCTAAGAGAGATTTCGCTCAAGTCATTTAGAAGGGCGTCATGAAGATCAAGAAGAGATGATAAGAGTTACCATTAGACCAAGATTGTTTTGATGAGTTAAAAGACTGCTCCAGATGAGCAGACTATGATGTAGAATCAAGACTAAGTTCTAGTACGAAGTCGATCGACTAGGTCAAGATTAGTTTAAGTCACTGAGACGAGGAATGACAAGTCATCCTGGAGACAAGCTCAAGTCTAGTCATCTGCAGGAGACAAATATGAAGAGCTCGGGACGAGGTCAAGATAAGCCGAGTAGAATAAGAAAGGCTAATCTTCACCAAGTCACCGCAGCACGAATAGGAAGAATCGGTCGAGGTTTTAAGCGGTTTTCAAGATTAAGTTTGTTAAGTAGCTTCAAGTTTGTTAGAACTAACTAACAAACTAACCGACTTTTCAGGACTTATATATAGGTCTAGGTTTTTCATTTTTCATAGAAATAACACTTATGCATATTTGATTTACACAATTCACTATTCGTATTTCACAATCTTTTCACAAGAATTTCTAGAGAGTTTCAAAAAGTTCTAAGTGTTTTTAGAACACTTTTCCCGTAATCTTCAAAATTCAATACACACTGTAACAGCTTAGATTTCTAGAAGAAGAGTCTAGGAGATTGAAGATTTGAAGAGTTGTACAAGTTGTAAGTTGTAAGTCGAAGTGAGAAAGTAAGCAAGAGCAGAGTCCCTTCTTCAAATTGAAGAAGGAGAGTGGATGTAGGATTTTAAAATCCGAACCACTATAAATCCCGGTGTTATTCCTTGCTTTCTTTAGTTTCGCTTTGATTTACAATTTGTGTTTCATCAAGGGTTAAATTCAGAATCTTAACTAAAATCAAGATATCAACCTTGCTTTTGATCTTATAAGAAGTTGAGAATTTAATCTTAATCTGTGCTTAATCGATATTTTGAATTGGTTTTGAAAGATTTGAAAAATCTACAAAATCTATTCAAACCCCCTTTCTAGATTTTGTTCTAGGAAGCATTCCCAAGGTTTTTATCAACTCAACTTTCCGGGACCAACAAGTGGTATCAGAGCGGTGTTAAGTCAGTTTCCGATATTGATTTTAGGTCTTGAACAAGATTCTCGAAATAATCTTGATTTTCTTCATTTTTCTTTCATTCCTAACAGTGCTACTAATAAGCTTTTGTGGAGTATTTTGTCTTTGTTTTCATCATGTCATCGGGTAAAAGTAATAAGTCCAGAATCACTGAATTTTCAATTGAAGAGTATGATTATTGGAAATTTAGGATGGAAAATCATCTCAAGGCCATTCATGATAGAATGGAAGAGGTTCTTGAGGAAGGTCCTATAAAGTTTTTCCATGGAGGTACCAAAGACCGGAGCAGAGGCAAATTAATCAAGAACTAGGCAAGAGAAGAAGAGTTACAATTGACTAATGATGAAAGGAAGGTCCACAATCTTGACCAAGTAGCTAGAACACGAAATCATAGAGACTACGAGTAAAGATTGGATAGAGAAGGTTAAGAGATGTAAAACAGCCAAAGAAATGTGGCAAACCTTAGCTAATGTTTGTGAAGGATCGACCAAGTGAAGGAGAACAAGCTACGATCGTATTGCATACATTTGAAACATTCAAGATGAAAGAAAATGAGTCTCGTAGATCACTTTGATATGAGGTTGACAAATCTTCTTAACAAAGCAAATGACCTTGGAAAGAATTATTCAGAGAAGGAGATTAACAACAAGATTTTGAGATCATTAACCAAGAGATGGAGGGAAAAATCCAATATCCTTAAAGCAACTCAAGATTTATCCTCTATTACTCACCATACTTTATTTTCTCATCTTAAAGCTTTAGAGTATGATATTCGGATAGAAGATGAGGAAGATGAGATGGAGTCAAGCACCTCATCCAAATCTGTTGCCTTTGTCAAGAAAGAAGACAAGGTGTCAACAGAGGTCGAGGAGCCGATCTATCCTTGAAAGAGCAGATGGCTTTACTTACAAAAAGGTATGATAAATTGAGAATGAAGTATAAGAGAAATAAATTGAGATTTGCAGAAGAGATAGACAAAGATCCGGATCGAGATAGGAAGGTAGATAAATCTTCGATGATGACAAAAACAAGAGCCAGACAAGAAGATACAGATCACCTCGGAAGAAATACTTCTAGTCCCGCATCGAGATAGGAGTGACATTTGTTATACATGTAATAAGCCAGGACATTTCAGCTATGACTGCCCTCAATCGACTCCTAAAGAAAGGGAAGAAAAGAGGAAGAAAAGAGACAGGAGATTTGGCAGATCAAAGAGCTTTGTTGGCTCAAGAAAAGAGCCAAAGAAATCATCATCATCTTCATCATCCTCATCTCGATTTCGGATCGATGATGAGATCTGTCTCATGGCTAATGAGGTAATCTACTATTCATCTTCGTATAATGATTCTTGTCGATCTGCATCCGATCATGACCAAACTATTATTCATGAGTTATTGAGAGATTTAAAGACATCTTTAGCTGCTTATAAACAGTGGAGACAGAGAATTTATTTTTAAAGGATCATATTCAAATTCTAAATAAAGGCAAGCAGTGATGAACAGCTTTGAGACCGAGGAAACATTCAAGGGGGAATGTTTTCACCGATCAAGCTAGTACATCACCAAATTTTACCTCGAAAGATTAGAAAATGAATCAAGACTTTAAAAGATAAATTTGAAGAAGTCTGTCTTGAAAATGAATTAATTAAGAAAGACAATGAGAAGCTTGTCTTCAAAATTAGTCACCTTAATAATTCACAATCGATAATAGATCATATTTTTAATACTTCTCGAAATCTCATGATAAGACAGGACTTGGTTATGATAGGAACAATAAATCGATGTTCAAAACCTAGGAAATTTGTGAAAGCATTTGTTCAATCAAAGGATATTAAAATTGGTCCATGGAAACCAACCAAATGATAAGGACTATAGCTTCCATCTGAAACCAAGAATTCACCAAGAATTCTTATCGACTAGAAGGAATCCAAGAACCAAAATAAGAAGATTTTCTTATTATAATTCTTTTGATGGAAGGAGCAAATGCTATCCTACATTTCCTAAGTTTAGGAAAATTACCCAATCTAAATACAACAAGTTGTCATTTAAAAATGATATTATTGTAGACAGATTTGGTAGAAAATCCGAGTCCGACTTATTGTCTGCAGATGAGATGTTTGTTTGGATTCCTAAAGTGATTCTTGACGCAAAAGGACCCAAGATCACTAGGGTACCTCAAAACTAATCTGCTTTACAGGATTCACAGGATCATCACTCAAGGAAGAGATCTTAGCTTCAATATGGTACATTGGCAAGGTCGCTCACAACATATGACCCATAACAAGAAGTCATTATCAAATTTTCAAAGCATTGATGGTCCAAGAGTTGTATTTGGTGATAATAATTGTGGTCGACTAAAGGTGTAGGTACTTTGATTATCAAGGATATTCGTGTATCGAGGTATATTTTGTTGAAGGGTTGAAACATAATTTGTTATCTGCTTCTCACTTTGTGATAAAGGTTTTTCGTAAAATTTTCAAGGGATAAATGTGATATTTTGGATAATTCCTCGATAAGGTACTATTAACTCGGCTTGAGACGAGGTAATGTCTATGTGGCCAACTTTAATAGTTGTTCCCAAGATACTTGTCTAATGGCTAAGGGTGGAGAAAATGTCACCGGCTATGGCATAAAAGGCTTAGTCATCGAATTTCAAGACCCTTAGTAAGTCAAGCTAAGAAGAACCTTGTTAAGGGATTACCCGAAAAACTTTTATCAACTCGATCTTAAATGTGATGCTTGTCAAAAAGGTAAACAGCCTAGACACTCATTTAAGAGTATTAACTCCTCTTCATCCGAAAGAGTGTTGCAACTACTTCATCCTGGATTTGTTTGGACTCGTTACTCCTCTCGGCTTCGGTGGAAGGAAATATACTCTTGTTGTAGTAGATGACTTTTCTAGATACACTTGGGTTATATTTCTTTTCAAGAAAAATGAGACTATAAACAAGATTCCCGATCTGTTCGACATAAATTCGAGAATGAGAAGGGAGTTAATATTACTAAAATCGGGAGTGATAAGTGGCAATTTTTGAATTCTTGTTTATCTAACTTCTTCAATGAGTATGGAATTATTCATGAGACATCTTCAGCAAGAACTCCTCAACAAAATGGAGTGGTTGAAAGAAGGAATAGAACTTTGAAGGAAGCGGCCGGGAGCATGTTGGTGAGTATAATACCCTCATAGGTTACGGGCTGAAGTGATTGGAGTGAATTGATACATGTTTTTAGGGCTATTTTTAGTGCAAAAAGTGAGCTAAAGTGTTAGTTTTTGTGCCTAAATGTGAAAAGTATCACTCTTTTGCCTAAAAGTATTACTTTGAGAGGTTTTGATGTATTTCGCCCGTTTTGCAGGTAAATCGGTGGAATTTTGCCAAACCGAGAGTACCGGTATTCTTAGAATGAAAAGACGAACATACGGGGATTTCGAACGGTCGGGCCCGGAGCCCTTCTCGATAAAAATTCCCGATCTCGAGTTCGAGTCGAGGGTGCACAGCACCTCGACTCGAGGTTCATGCTGGAGGGAAATCATTTCAAAAGTTAGCAAGCTCGACTCGAGGGAGGAGCCTCGAGTCGAGGGGGACGAAAATTGCAGCGAGCTCGACTCGAGGGCGAGGCCTCGACTCGAGGCTGGAGAGAATTTTAAAGAAACGTGTTAGCGACTTTAGGCCTCGACTCGAGGGCCTCGAAGCTCGACTTCCAGGAGTGCCCAAAACCGAAAAATTCAGTTTTTAAGCTATGGAAAGCCAAAACAGAGGGAGAGTTGATTCTAGCAGATTCGGAGCGGTTTCTAGGAGTTCCTTTGAGCGAATTTTACATTTTTAGCTTGAATTTACTTGTAATTGCACTAGATTGTTAGAATTTAGATAGATTCCACATTTAGATCATTAGATTAGTAGATTGGTGATTGTAATTGAAGTTTGCAGTGAGAATTGAGAAGAAGTGAAGTTGAATTGAAGCATTGTACAAGATTAATCATTCTTATTTTTGCTTATTGAAGCTTAATTGGTGATGTTCTTACCCTTTGATCTCTTTAATTCATTGCTTGTAGTGATTAGATTTTCAATTGCTTTCTTAGATTTTCTAGCCATGGTTTTTGCTTGTAGCACCATGGGCTAATAGTCTTGTGCTTGGGATAATTGAAATTAGGGATGAAGTGATTGCCTCATGCTATGATTGTTGATAATTGTGATCAATTGAATTAGATTGCTTCCTAATTGTGATTCTTAATTGTGCTTCATGAAAAATTTTCTCTTTTGATTAATGGTTGATCACCCTAGCAATAGGCGAGAGTTGAGCTAACGTGATTAGGTGTTAATCGGGTTTCAATTTTGCATGATTGTATGAATTGAGGACTTCTACATTGATAGATGGGAAGAACTAAGGATACTCACATTAGGCATTGTGATATTAATGGAGTGATTAATTTCATGATGGTTTATGCTTTTTAATTTAATTGATGTGCATTTGGATACAATCATAGCTTGTTAATCGTGGATTCCTTGATGGAGATTATCCCTTGCACCCTATTCCCTCATTGATTTTAGTCTATTTGATCTTGCATTCTAAGTGTTTGATAAATTGTTTGCATAATCTTGCCATTTAATTTCTTGCAATTTGTAGTGATTTAGTCCATGAGCTTGTTGCAACTTTAGCCATTTAGAACACTTATCCTTGAATTTCGTTTGCATACTTTCTCCCTTGGGTTCGATATTTTTGTTGATTGGTCTTAATAACTCTTACCCTATACACTCCAATCAGTATAACTCTTAATTTGATATTTTTTCTCAGCTTCTGGGAAGGAAATATACTCTTGTTGTAGTAGATGACTTTTCTAGATACACTTGGGTTATATTTCTTTTCAAGAAAAATGAGACTATAAACAAGATTCCCGATCTGCTCTGCATAAATTCGTAATGAGAAGGGAGTTAATATTACTAAAATCAGAGTGATAAGGGTACAAAATTTTTGAATTCTTGTTTATCTAACTTCTTCAATGAGTATGGAATTATTCATGAGACATCTTCAGCAAGAACTCCTCAACAAAATGGAGTGGTTGAAAGAAGGAATAGAACTTTGAAGGAAGCAACCGGGAGCATGTTGGGCCGAGTATAATACCCCTCATAGGTTCTGGGTGAAGCTATCAACACAGCCTTGTTATACCTGTAACAGTGCTTAGTTGTCAAAGACAAGGGTAAGACTCCTTATGAGATTTGGAAGGGTAAGATTCCAAGGATCTCATACTTCAAAGCTTTTGGTTGTAAGTGTTTCATTCATAACAATGGGAAATCTAAGTTAAGAACTTTTGATGCTAAAGCAAATTGATGGAATATTCTTGGGATATTCTAATACTTCAAAAGCATTTAGAGTTTTTAACAAGACAACCCTTTGTGTGGAGGAAACTCCTCATGTTGTTTTTGATGAGTTTTATTCCTTCTCGAGATAAAGTGAATCAAATTTCAAAATCTAGATAAAATTGAATTATCCAAGAATAAACATAGAACTCGTTTATCTACCTACTCTTGATTGAGAATCGATGAAGAAGAATCCCCATCCGATAATCGAAGACAACTTCCGATCGACTCTTCTCGCATCGTACACCTTTGACATCACCGATCAAAGACGAGTCGATTGATGATGGGAATGTCACCGAGGTTGAGTCGATGAGTTGCCAATCGAGACTCAAGATGAGGATCCTTCTCCTCATATAGGCAAAAGGATGAGAAGCTATCATCCATCCGATCGCATTATAGGAGACCCATCTAGTAGTGTGCAGACACGAATGATGTTAGATTCTCAAAGTCTTTTCATTGTTATGTGTCGCTTCTTGAACCCAAGTCTATTGAGGAAGCATTATCGCACCCAAACCGGATAACAAATACATGCAGAAGAATCGCATCGGTTTGAAAGACAAAATGTATGGGATCTAGTGGAAAGACCCTTACACGTAAAGATTATAGGCACCAAATGGGTGTTTAAAAATAAAACAGATGAGAACAATATTATTGTTAGAAATAAGGCAAGACTGGTTGCACAAGGTTATTCACGGTCGAGGGAATAGACTATGATGAAACTTATGCTCCAAATTGCGGATTAGAGGCAATAAGATTGTTCTTAGCATTTGCTGCATATAAGTCTTTCAAAGTCTTTCAAATAGATGTTAAGTCTGCGTTTCTTAATGGCGTGTTACTTGAGGAGGTCTATGTAGAGCAGCCTCCCGGGTTTAAGATCAATAACAAAGTCTATAAACTCAATAAAGCTCTATATGGACTCAAACAAGCTCCCGTGAGCTTGGTATGATACTCTATCTCGATTTCTTGACATCAAATGGTTTTTCCAAAGGTAAGATTGATAGAACTTTGTTTAGAAAGGAAGTAGATGGCAACATCTTACTAGTTCAAATTTATGTAGATGACATAATTTTTGGTTCACCTAATCTGAAATTATGTGAAGAGTTTAGCATTCTCATGAAAAACAGGTTTGAAATGTCAATGATGGGAGAATTGACATACTTTCTAGGCTTACAAATTAAACAGATGAGTAAGGGTATATTTATACATCGCCTAAGTATGCTAAGGATCCGATTGAGAAATTTGGAATGATTACTAGCGAGAGAAGTCAAAATACCTATGGCAACTAACTTCTCAATGGATTCGGATGAGCGGGGATACCCACCGATGCAACGGAGTATCGTGGACCGATTGGATCTCTTCTCTATCTCACCGCAAGTAGGCCGACATAGCATTTGCAGTTGGGGTATGTGCAAGATTCCGCCTAATCCCAAGAAAACTCATCCGAGACTGCTAAGAAAATTCTTAGATATCTCAAAGGAACTTTGCAAGTAGGGTTATGGTACCCACTGATGACAACTTTGAGCTATCGTGTTATTCAGATTCAGACTTTGGAGGATGTAAGATTGATAGAAAATCCACTTACGGAACTTGTCAATTCTTAGGCAACAAATTAATTTCTTGGTTATCTAAGAAATGTACATCATTGCCACCTCCACAATCGAAGTCAATACATGGCACCGGAAGTTGTTGCTCTCAACTCCTCCGGATTAGTTAATGACTTAGAGACTATAATATTCAAACATCACTGCTCCAATTCATCGTGATAGTAATAGTGCAATAGCAATGACTTACAATCCTGTTTACATCTCTAGATGCAAGCATATAGATATTAGACATCATTTCATTAGAGATCATGTTGAAAAGAATGACATTAGAATTGAGAAAATTGCCATCGAATCACAAAAAGTCGACATTCTTACAAAACCATTAGTTGAGTCTAGGTTTAAAGAAATGTGCTTAGAATTAGGATTACTTGATGCATCTTTAGCTGATTTCTAAATTTGTGTGCATTTGTTTTCTCATTCTTCTCCTTTCTTTAAATTAATGTCTAGAAAGAATTATCGCACTAGATATGTGTCAAAGGGCAATCGTGTAATGATATCATTGATCTCCTTTTAGGAATCAAGAATCAAGGATTAGTCATATTGACCTTATCCGAATTGATAATTACTTGTTCGACATTTAGTAAATCGACAAGGACATAATAGTCACCAACTTCTCAGAGAAAACAGATGACTATTAACATCCTATCTCGATTTACCTTAAACTTCGATGGTTTCTTTTGAGTTTATGTCTTTGCAGAACAGTCTCAAATAACCTTGTTTCATTCTTTTATTCAAACTCCTTAATTCTTAACTTTGAGTCTATGTTGTTTCTTAAATTTTTTAAAAATCTAAGTGTGTTTTGGTTAAACCTGGTTTGAAAAATGCTAAAAAGTTACATTTAAAGCTGTTGGTTTTCGATCAGACGAGTTACTCTATCGATGACTTTCTAAAACCTATCATGCTTTTAAGCCGATCTGCTTTTTCAAACTCATCTGCTTAAGAAACCTTCAGTTGAAGTAAGATATCACATGGTGGCGTCGGGTATACTTACTTCTCGAATAAAGTAACCTATATCGGTCAAATCAACATCTATAAAGTAACTATTTACGCATTCCGAAGGCGATTACAATTCACGCCGAATCCTAATCGTTTATCTTTGTTTTTAACCGTTGATTAATACTCAAGAAAAACTTTTGAATAAATGGCTGAGATTAATTCATATTTTCAAAAATGGCGGTTTCTCTTTCCAATCTTCCCCTTATAAATGCATCTTCTTCTTCCCTAAATCTTTTCTTTCCATTCTCGTAAAACCTACATATTTTGTCAAACCCTTTTTCAAATTCACAAAACTTCCAATGGCATCTTCTTCAAAAACTACCAAAACTTATAAACCCACATACATTTCCACAAATATTTCTCACTTCAAAATGAATGAGGAATACTTCAAAAACCGTTTGAAAGCGTAAATGTATGTCGATTTCAAACCACAAATAACCCGTAACTGCAGAAATTCTTCGTCTTCTCGAAGCCTCACGACTCGCAGGATTTTTATCAATGAAGTCTCCTCTAAACAATCAGCAGATTTACCGGGTGCAGAGTTTTTAGCTAGAATGGAGGACACTGTGACGGTTTTGATACTTCTATCGACGGAACGACACCGAGTTATTCTCGAGAGAATATTGCCGTGATTTTGATACGCCAATGGAGGGAGTTAATCCATTGACGTACAAAGAAGATGAGTGGGAAGAATCCTTCGATATGATGGCAAGGGTCACTTACAGGGAACTCGCGAGGATTTAAAGAAGAACCCGTTGAGAAGGAGGTTTCGATTGCCGATGACCGTGGTTACGAAGGTCAGTATTTGGTGAGCAGAGCTCACATGATGGGTTAACCAAACCCAGTTGTGCGTGATGCGAGCCATCTTGGATGGAGTGCAAGTAAATTGGGTGGATTTGCTTTTATACAAGCTCGGGGAGGAGAAGAAGCGATTGACTTTCAAGTCATCTCAGAGGGTCGGGTTCCTACTTCTACAATACTGCTCTTCAATAAAATCACCTGCTTTGATTGAAGGGCTGAATAGGGAGGCTGACCGGAGAATAGGTACTAAAAAGTATTCGAGCGTATGGGCATCCTCACAAAGGATGACAGCTGGGAGGAATTCCAGACTTCGGATGATGAGTCCGATGCGGCCAGTGGCTCGAGGGTCAAGGCGAAATGCTGAGGGTCGTGGTCCACCCGAACAAGTTGAGGTGGCCCCAGTGGAGGTCGAAACAGAGGGACA
Source organism: Paraleonurus japonicus (assembly GCA_030762865.1). NCBI lineage: Eukaryota > Viridiplantae > Streptophyta > Magnoliopsida > Lamiales > Lamiaceae > Paraleonurus > Paraleonurus japonicus. Next base: position 36,467,314 of record CM061057.1, read on the forward strand.
TGAAGCAAAGAAGCACTGAGGTCGCACCTCAAGTCCAACCTCGGCAAACAACACGTGGTCCCAAGGATGTTTCAGAGGAGGAAGAGGAGGTTGGTAAAAGCCTCGAGAGAAGAAGAAGGGGAAAGCTCATCTCACGCTCCTGCCAAGGTTGCCTCATGAAGAGGAAGAAGAGGAAGCGTAAATCCCCTTGGTGAGGAGGCCAAGACGAGCAGCCCGAGCTCAAGGATCCACCAAGTCCGGTAGCTCCGAACAGCAGAGATAGATCCATCAACCCCGCTACCGCAGGAGGTCCCAGTCCTTCGGATAGCAAATGAGGTTGGTCACCTGGAGGCTCCTCTCTCCCCAACCGATGAAGTCGTTCTTTCCCCAATTCCAGAGGCAGGTACAAGTCTTTCCACATCTCCTTCCTTATCTCCCATACCCGGCAAAGTGAAGAAATGCCTCAGCTGGCATTCTCGAGCACTCGTGCCTCACCTCAAGTCCCACAAATCCAAATTGGCAATGAAGGGATATCCCAGCCGGTATCCCAGCCTCTTCAACAAACCTCTACCTCCCCTATAGTTCAAATCCAAACCCCACTTACGTAATCTACCCCATCCCCTTTATCCATTCCTTCTACCCAACTTCAAACATCTCTCCCAACCCCATCCGAACAAATACCTCTCCCTACACCCAAACCTCTCCAATCCCAATAATATCTTACTCCTCTCTTCCAACTATTCAAACACAATCTAATCCTCTCCCATCTCCTCAACCGTAACAAATACTTTCCTCGTCGACTCCTCAACCGAGGATGAAGACACTGATCCGAGCCCCACCAAAACCATATCCTCTATTCTATCCCTCGCCGAGAAGAAAGTCAATGCTACATTCCGAAGGAAAATGGAAAGAAAGACGAGGAGGATGGTCAAAGTCAGAATCGACACTATGCTAGCCAAGATGAAGGAAGTTGAGGTAACATTGTCTGATAAAATTATAGATGTCACTAACTCAGGCCGGGCCGGTAAAGTGAAATCAATGGAGGAGGAGCTAAGGGCGTTGAAGGAGGAGGTTATGGGGTACAATCAGCTGGTGGTGAATGAGTTGGTCAGAGACCACTCGGACTTCAGGGTCAAGTGCAACGCTCTGGATGCAAAACTTTCGACTTGGTCGAAGTTAAAAGGGGGAAAAAGTCAAGCAGAGAAAAGACAAGTCCTCACACAGTGTGGTCGAGGAGACCAGAAAGAAGTAGGCATGAAGGCCAACACACTGACTGAAGCAGCCAAGGAGGAAGCTCGGATCAAATCTCGATGAGTTGGCCGCTTCTCCACTGAGGGTGAGTCAACCGGAGGAAGCTTTGAAGGAGGATGAAGGGAAAAGAAGGAAAGATGAGGAGGAGAGATCGAGAAGCTCTTGGCTCGCTTAAAAGAATCCGAATCAAGGAGCCAAGGGGAAGGGAAAAGAAGTAGCGATCGGCTGAGCCCAGATCACCAACTCATTACTGTGGTCACAAGCTAAAGGAAAAGGAAAGAGGGAAGCTGATTATTCCAATCTCTCGTAAGAAGCGAGATCAAAAGGATTAAGAGAGAGATGGAATATTTTGGCAAGAAAGAAAAGAAGAAGCAGAGGAAGAAGAAAGACTCCAACATCTTCTCGGAGCACCGCTGAGCGCAAATGGTTAATCAAAGATCAAGGCGTGGGAAGTTCGTGCCATTCCACAACACATCTCGCCCCTCCTAAGTCAAGCTTTCATGGGAAATATGCCGCCGAATACAAAGACAAGAATCTGAGGGTATGTGGATATACTTCTCGTATATTCTCAAGGGCCCCTGAGCAACTCAAAGCAAGATCCAGATTTAGCTTGGCATGAGTGGATGGAGAAGGTTGATGCGGAGTTCTATCATCGTCACTGGAAGAAGCCGATGTTGAGTTCAACGTCAACCTCGATCTCTCCAGCCTTTTGAGTATGCCATCCCCGCCAGAAATCGATGGATCCTCGACCTAGACTGGGTCAAGGGTATTTTGAAGAAGGCAGAGATCAACTGGACTCACTCAAGAGGAGGATATAAAGCGGCTTAGGAGTCGGGTATTCAATTGGGCCGATGATTCCGAGATGAAGACCAGTGGGAAGACCGATAGAAACAGGATTTTTCTTTTCCTTATTTCTATTTTTCTATTATCTTCTCATCTCGTAATCTTTGTAAATCCAATGTGAATATACTTTGTCCGATTCATTTTATTTGTATTAATTTCTTAAAGTTTTTTTTGGAAAAGCTTAAAATTTTCTTAAGTATAAATCATCCGAGAATTTTATCTCTCGACTTAAAATTTTAAGAACTTTAATCTAAGTCTTGAAGACTCATTTGGTTTTCTAAGTTTTTTAAGGGAGTCTAAAAAGATCTAAAACTTTTATATGTGAATAAATCTGTTGTAATGTGAAGAATGTGCTTTGATATACCTATCTATTGATCTTGATAAACTCTAAACTAACTTCACCGTGAGTGTGTCTATTCTTGTAGGTTTTAACTTCATCAAAAAGGGGGAAATTGTTAGACCAAGATTGTTTTGATGAGTTAAAAGACTGCTCTGCAGATGAGCAGACTATGATGTAGAACTCGAAGACTAAGTTCTAGTACGAAGCCGATCGACTAGGTCAAGATTAGTTCAAGTCACTGAGACGAGGAATGACAAGTCATCCGGAGACAAGCTCAAGTCTAGTCATCTGCGGGAGACAAATATGAAGAGCTCGGGACGAGGTCAAGATAAGCCGAGTAGAATAAGAAAGGCTAATCTTCACCAAGTCACCGCAGACGAATAGGAAGAATCGAGAGGTTTTAGCGAGTTTTCAAGATTAAGTTTGTTAAGCAGCTTCAAGTTTGTTAGAACTAACTAACAAACTAACTGACTTTTCAGACTTATATATAGGTCTAGGTTTTCATTTTTCATAGAAATAACACTTATGCATATTTGATTTACACAATTCACTATTCAGATTTCACAATCTTTTCACAAGAATTTCTAGAGAGTTTCAAAAAGTTCTAAGTGTTTTTAGAACACTTTTCCCGTAATCTTCAAAATTCAATACACACCGTAATGCTTAGATTTCTAGAAGAAGAGTCTAGGAGATTGATGATTTGAAGAGTTGTACAAGTTGTAAGTTGTAAGTCGGAAGTGAGAAAGTAAGCGAGAAGTAGAGTCCCTTCTTCAAATTGAAGAAGGAGAGTGGATGTAGGATTTTAAAATCCGAACCACTATAAATCCCGTGTTATTCCTTGCTTTCTTTAGTTTCGTTTGATTTACAATTTGTGTTTCATCAAGGGTTAAATTCGAATCTTAACTAAAATCAAGTATATCAACCTTGCTTTTGATCTTATAAGAAGTTGAGAATTTAATCTTAATCCGTGCTTAATCGATATTTTGAATTGGTTTTGAAAGATTTGAAAAATCTACAAAATCTATTCAAACCCCCCTTTCTAGATTTTGTTCTAGGAAGCATTCCCAAGGTTTTTATCAACTCAACTTTCCGGGACCAACAGCTACGCAAAAAGAAGTATTGTCAAGAAAGGTTCAAGTGAAGATAGCAAGGTTGGAATCCATGCTACGGCAAGCTTTAGATGTGCCTGGAGCAAGGTTAAAAGTTGCTAGAGTTGACTTCAAGAAATTCATCGGGGATAACAAAAGTCGAAAGATAACTCTAAGATACTCGAAGTCACCAAGTGAAGATTTGATTATCAATCAAGATCAATCACGACATAATTGATTGGTATCAAAATCAATTATCCAAAGTCAAACAAATCTTCCAACGATCACTTACCATTTCTTTGAAGATCTGATTGACAAATTAGCCTAACGGCTAGTCAAATTCGTAATCATAAAAATCAAGTGAAGGATTTTTAAAAGATACACGCGCGAGAAACATCAAGAACAACTCCTTCACTCATTGTAATTCACGCTTAACTCTTCATACCGTAAATTGATCGAACACGTTGAATTTTCTAAGAGATTTATTTTTGGTTAAGGAAGTGTAAATCACCTTTCATTATCTCAAGACGAGAAAAGGTTGATTGTTTTAGATCTAAGAGTTAAACACTCAAAGATCGAATCGATTGTACCAAGGGCAGGAACTTGTTAAACTTCCCGTGGTCGAATCCTCAAGGAGATTAGAGGAGACAAGACCGAGTTTGGTGGATAGTAAGGCCCTGTGGAATCGGGAGAGTGGACGTAGGATCGTTATATCCGAACCACTATAAAAATCTCTCGTGCCTTTACAGCCTTTCTCGCATTCATAATTATAACCGCTCATTCATCATCGCTTTTATAAACCTGCATTAATCTTGCTAAGTATTCTTCTCAAAGGTTTTCTTTAAAAGGGTTTTTCAAATACACACGAGATTAGCTTCCGCACCATCGAAGACTTCGAGTTTCCAAAGTCTCGATCTCACTTAGCACACTCGAGTACTTGCCGCAGAAGACTTCAAAGTCTTCTAACCTCACACTCACTCACGAAAAGTTGTAAAAAGTTTTGAGTGTGGTAAAGTCTATTCAACCCCCTTCTAGACTTTCCACCTCCTTGCACATCTCGTCCGTGACCAACAAGTGGTATCGGAGCAAAGTGGTTCAACCGACCACCGGCTTTGGTTACCAATAGTCTTTGAGGAAAGACTGTTGTGGTCACCCGAATGCAGTCTTTTTGAAAAACCGTTTTCATAAAACTCATTGCATTCATTGCATAATCGTTTTTATTACTAATAATGAGTTCTCATAAGAAGCAAGAAAAGAAAGCTACCAGAGTTCTCTATTGAAGACTATGACTGGAAATTTCGCATGGAAAATCATCTTGGTGCAATTCATGATAGGATGCTTGAAACACTTGAAGATGGACCAATAAAGTTTTACTTTGAACCAGTAAGTTACGGGAGCGGTGGAGCGAAGCATCTACTCGGCGGAAGATTGAAAAGAAAAGGAGTGAAATGTCAAATGATGAAAGGAAACTATTTAATCTTGATCAAATTGCTCGGACAGAGATCATAGAGACTCTAATCGAGAGAGCTTACAGAGAAAATCAAGACATGTAAGACCGCAAAAGAGATGTGGGAAACCCTAGCACTCATGTGTGAAGGTTCGAGCAAATTAAAGAAAATAAGTTGCGATCTATTCTACATTCGTTTGACACATTTAAGATGAAGCCTGATGAGACAATAGATCAGTTGGATCTAAGACTCGACAAATATCATCAATAAAGCAAGTTCATTAGGAAAGTCTTATCTTGAGAAGGAGATCAACAACAAAATATTGAGATCTCTAACTAGTAAATGGAGAGTCAAGATCACGGTGATCAAAGATACAAAAGAAGCGAGCGAGGATAAGTCATCATGAGTTATTTTCACATTTGAAAGCTCATGAATATGATTTGAAACAAGAAGAAGACGAGGACGAAGGAAATTCAAACTCTACTGGAAAGGAAGTTGCTTTCAAGGTCACTTCGAATCGGTCGTCAAAAGAACCTATTGGAGAGGATTTAAGCTTGAAAGAACAAATGGCCTTGCTGACGAGAAAGTTTGATAAAATGAATTCGAAATTTGGGAAATATAGAAGACATTGGAAGAATTCTAAGAAAAGCGGTTTGTGTCAGGAAACAAAACTTGAGATAAGAGATCGAAGATTCCAAGGAGGATAGGAGGTTCAAGACTCAGAAAGAAAAAGAGAAGAAAGTCCAAGAAGAAGAGACTTTTCTCCTAAAAGGGATTCTAGTCCAAGAAGATCTTCAAGAAGTGATGCTTGCTATAATTGTCATAAATCGGGACATTTCGATTATGATTGTCGAGATCTAACTCCAAGAGAAAGAGAAGAAAAGAGATTGATGAGGAGCGAAAGTTTGCAGACAAACGTGCTTTAGTGGTCAAGAGGAGGATACTCTTTCAAGTGATTCAACATCATCTTGAGACTTCTCTTGAGACAATGATTTGTGTCTTATGGCAAAAGGAGATGAGGTACTTTCGATTCCTGCTCTTCGCGCTTCTCGTGTGTCTTTTGCGAAGAGTTTGACCATAACTTTGTTGATAAGTTAATGGAAGATCTCAAAGCTGCTATAAATGCTTACAACCGTGTGGAAAAGGAGAATGTGAGCTTGAAAGAAGAAATTGATCGATTTACACAAGAATCTATTAGCAAGACATCCGAGACACTAACAGATTCTAATCGAGATAACTTCAAGAGTTAAATACTCTTAAAATGAAGTATCTTGAAACAGGGTTTCTTTGGTAGAAAGGTTGCTTGCCGAGAATCTTGAGAAAAGCGATCGATTGAAGATTCTACAAGCGAAATTCGATGAACTTTTCCATCAGCATGAGCGTATAAAATCAAGTGAGGAACGTTTAAGTTTGAGGTTGGATCAACTGAACAAAGCTTCTCATGCGGTTCAACAATAGTTGAATCGTCTCAAACACCTAACGTAAAGAAGGGAATTGGTTTTACCATTGCCCAATCCTCACGAGGTTCAAACAAGTGTACTTAAGAAGAGTACACATGTTAAGGGTAATGATTTGGTAGGAGAGGGTTCCAAACCTAAACCTACCGATAAGGGTAAAAGGTTGCTGACCCGAGAAATCGGTCGAATGGGAAGAAGAGTAGTTATACTCAACAACCTAAACAACCGATGAGGTATCAAAAGAAGGGGAATCCCAATTTAAGAAACCTCGGCAAGGTCGAGAAAAAGTAGACTTCAGCCGAAATCATCTGCGAGGAGACAGTCTCGGTGAAGACTACACAATCTAAGCAAACTTCAAAGCTTGCTAACCGATCTACTAAATCATACGTACTGTGAGATATAAATCTTTTGATGGCTCAAGTAGAACGTACCCTTATCATCAAAACCCTCGAACCATTGCACAATGGCTGATCACTCCATCTAGAGGACCTCGGAAGGGTCAAGTCTTCGGAAGGAACACGATCGACACCCATAGACAAACATTCAAGAAGGCACCAAAGGATGAGGTTGTCTATGTTGATATGTATGGAAGAAGGATAAGATCTTACGAATACGATAAGAAGAATCTATTCCTATGGATTCCTAAAGATTGTGCTAACTCTCAAGGACCCAAACCTAAAGGGTACCTAAAACTTAACTAAACGTGCGGGACGCAGTGGGACATGAAAGAGAGGTTACTTTGGGAAAAGCTATGCAGTACATCGACAGTGGGTGCTCAAGCATATGACTGGAAACAAGCAACTCTTGAGCTCAATAAAATCACAAAATGGCCCACGGGTGGTATTTGGAGACAATAACTTTGGTATTACCAAAGGTGTTGGGACTCTATACATTGGAGATGTACGTGTGGAGGAAGTTTTCTACGTGGAAGGATTAAAGCATAACTTGCTTTCAGTCTCACAATTACGTGATAAGGGATACTCGAGTTAAGTTTTCTAGTTCTTTGTGTGTTGTTTTGAGTGGCTTAAATGATCGTGTACTTTTAAGCGGCTTGAGAAAGGCAATGTTTATGTTGCGAGAATTTCGTAAATGTCCAAGCAATACATGCCTTGTAGCAAAAAGTACTTCAAACTAGTTGGTTATGGCACAAGAGATTGAGTCACATAAATTTCAAAACACTAAACAAGATAGCCAGAAGGTCTCTTGTAGAAGGCTTGCCAAATGAAGTTTTCTCAAAAGATCGATTTGTGACTCGTGTCGGAAAGGAAAGCAAACTAAGGCCTCATTCAAGGAAGTTTCTATACCAACGTCAAGTAGGGTACTACAGCTTACTTCACATGGATTTATTTGGCCCTGTATCCCCATTGAGCTTCGGTGGTAGAAAATACACTTTGGTGGTGGTAGATGACTATTCAAGATTCACATGGGTGATATTTATGTTCAAGAAGAATGAAACCATCACAAGGTTACCGGAACTATCAAGAGATTACAAAACGAGAAAGGAGAAAGTGTTGTAAGGATTAGAAGTGACAAAGGAACAGAATTCTTAAACTCTCACATAGCGGCGTATTGCAAAGAAGCTGGAATTCAACATGAAACGTCTGCGGCCCGCACTCCACAAAGAAATGGTGTTCTTTGAGAGGAGAAAGCAGAACACTCAAGGAAGTTTGCCGTAACAATGCTAGCGAGAATACAATGTTCCTCGAGGTTTTGGGCAGAGGCTGTGAATACAGCATGTTATACTCGAGAATCGAAGCTTCTTGACCAAAGAATATGGAAAGACACCGTATGAGTTATGGAAATATAGAATTTCTCGTGTTTCTTTCTTTCGTGTTTTTGGTTGCAGGTGTTTCATTCATGACAACGGAAAATCCAAGTTAAAAACCTTTGATGCCAAGGTTGCTGATGGGATATTTTTAGGATATTCCAGCACAAGCAAGGCTTATCGAAGTTTTTAATAGAAAAACCCTTGTTGTGGAAGAAACACCTCATGTGGTTTTTAATGAATCTCTTGTTGAGTCTAAGGACAAAGGAAGAGAACAGTCATCGAGAAGGGTTTGAGAAACTTGAACTCAAGGATAAGACAAATTACGTCAAGGTTCATTTACCTATTCTAGATTCCGATTCGAAGATGATCGCAAATCTCAAAGTTGGCGAGAAAAAGGAAAAGGTATTCTTGAGACAAGAGAAGACTCAAGCAAAACAAAGTCTGCTGAAGTAACCTCAAGACCTGCGATGACTCACCCGAGAACTCCGTATATAAATCTATCAAATCAAGGGGAATGACGCAAGATGATGTTTCAATAATGCCTTGAAGAGTTGAACGCATCTAATAGAAGGAATTGGATGACAGATCATCCCGGTGATTTAATCTTAGGTAATCCTCAAGATGGAGTCAAAACAAGAAGAAGGATAAATCTAGATGGTTTATTTAGCTGCTATGTCTCTCTTCAAGAACCAAAGAATATTGAAGAAGCACTTTGGTGGACACAAAGCTGGATAGAAGCTATGCAAGATGAACTAAATCAATTCACACGACAAGATGTTTGGATACTCGTTGATAGACCAAAACATCAAAAAGTGATTGGAACGAAGTGGGTTTTCAAGAACAAGAAAAATGAGAAAGATGAGGTAATCGAGAAATAAAGCAAGGCTTGTTGCGCAAGGTTACTCACGGTCATAAGGAATTGACTATGATGAGAGGCGTTTGCTCCGGTAGCAAGATTAGAAGCTATAAGATTATTCCTTGCATATGCAGCATATATGAAATTCGTAGTATATCAAATGGACGTAAAATCAGCGTTTCTAAATGGAGTTCTTGCGAGAAGAAGTATACGTTGAACAACCTCCGTGTTTTGTACAAGGAAATCAAGTATACCGATCAAGAAAGCTTTATATGGACTAAAACAAGCTCCTCGAGCTTGGTATGACACATTATCACGGTTTCTACTTGATCATGGATTTAGTAAAGGGAAGATTGATCGAACTTTGTTCGAATTGAAGAAGATCGTGATATTCTCTTAGTACAATTTATGTGGACGACATAATCTTTGGATCACCAAACAAGAAGCTTTGTGAAAAATTTAGTAAATTGATGCAAAGTAAGTTTGAAATGTCTATGATGGGAGAAATGAATTATTTCTTAGGACTTCAAGTCAAGCAAACTTCAAAAGGAATATTCATAAACCAAGCAAAGTATACCAAAAATATGCTAGAAAAATTTGGAATGATAACAAGCAAGGATGCAAAAATTCCCATGGTGACAAATTACAAGATGGATCCAGATGAGGATGGTGAAAGTGTTGATCGGACTATGTACCGAGGACTAATAGGTTCTTTCTTTGTATCTAACAAAGCAAGCGGAACTGACATTTCTTTCGCGGTTGGAGTATGCGCAAGATTTCAAACCGATCCAAAGAAAAGTCATTTGGATGCAGCAAAGAAGATCTTAAAATATCTCAAGGGTACCGCAAACTTGGAGTCTTTGGTATCCTGGCGATGACAATCTGGAACTCGGTGGATATTACGATTCGGACTATGGTGGTTGTAGAATCGATAGAAAATCAACCACAGTACATGTCAATTTCTTGGAAGTAAGCTGGTCTCTTGGTTCTCTAAGAAGCAAACTTCGATGGCTACATCAACCACGGAAGGCGAGTATATGGCCGCCGGAAGTTGTTGCTCACAATTACTATGGATAAGTCAACAATTACAAGACTATCACATTGTCACTAAAGAAATTCCTATCTTCTGTGATAGCAACGGTGCAATTGCTATTACTCAGAATCGATACTTCACACAAGATGCAAGCATGTGGATATACGTTATCACTTCATTAGAGATCATGTCGAAAAGAGAAACATTCGAATGGAAAAGATTCATACGAGATCGGCAGAGAGCAGATATTTTTACAAAACCTTTGGCGTAAGCACGGTTTAGAGATCTATCGGTGGAACTAGGTCTATTAGATCCGGGAAAAACGAGCTTCTTGAAGAAGAATATAAAGCTTCTTTGAAGAAGAGTATAAAACTTGCTTTGAAGAAAGTATAAAGGCTGCTGCAGCGAACTTTCAAACCTCTTTGGAGAAGGGTCTAAAACCTTGCTGCTGATTTCGGTGGTATCGATTGATTACAATATCAACTAGCAGATATGTTACTCTTACTCTCTCCCTTTTACTCTCTCGATTTACTTGTTTATTCGCTTAAGAAATATTCTTGATATAAAATATTCCTTGTCTCTTGTAGCTAAAATAATTTTCGGAATATTTTATTTCCTTACTTATCCTCGGCTTTGAAAATTAACGCTGTGAATTGTCAAATCAAATCTTTTCAACCATGGGGTATGGGATAATTTTCCTTTAAAATATTATTTCCTATTCTATTTCGCGGACCGAAAATCTCTCAATTTTTGGAAAATTACCTTTTTCAAATCCAGAGGCGAGGACACGCACTTTTCGGAATTCGAACCGTTTAATTCATAACCGTTCGATCTGATCGCAATATGCCAATCAACGTTCAAATCTTATTTTGTATTTTAAAATTTAGCGGTTTCCTTCTTCTTTCTTATAAATTGATGTTCTTTTCTCTCTCTTCCTCATTACTTCATATTATTGTTCATCTCTTTCCTTCTTCCGATCTTTGTTCATTTTCTTTGAGTTAATATTAATGGCTCCAAAACAATCTTCTTGAAAACAATCGCGAGGAAACACAAGACTCTGGATCCTCTGGTCCTATCGGAGAAAGTACGGAGTGAATTATCCGTAGATTTTAGAACAACTGGACAGCGAGAAGCGGTGGAGATTTTGAATCTCCTATCTGATCGGGGTTTGTATCGATCTTGTTCGGCTCATTCTTCGAGCAGCGAACTCTTGATGCTTATGTGGTACGATTTAAGCTCGTGGTGAATTTGGTAGAACGAGGATCAAAACGGCGAGTGTATGGCGCAGTCGACCATCGGACGAGAGGATGTTCATCAACATTTAGGGTTATCACCGCAAGGTATTGACCCGAGAATCTTATATGTCGAGATAATCATCTCGAAGCCTTTCGTTCTCTAGCGAAAACTTCATGTCGGCATCATGTGTCGGATTTGAAGAAAGCATATCTCAAAAGGAAGTATAGACCGTTGTTTGACATCATGGTGAAAGTGATGTTTGGTGAACGCGCAGTATGGACTCGGTAAGTCGAGGCGTTTGTGTGCTTTAAAGGCGATTGTGGATGGAGTCGAGTGTGATTGGGTCGATAAATTCTTTGAGATTCTGCGAGAAGGAAAAGAACAGGTTCTTTCGGACGAGAGGTGGTTGGACATCCGAAGTTAAGGTATGGGCTGTGGAACAATACGTTTCCATGTCGAACAAGATCACGGTGTTGCTGGAAAGGGTGATGCCCAACACGGCGTGGGACCCAAAGTGGACGAAACCATATACCAAGGCAAAGTTTATGCTTTGAATAAGGATGAGGAGCTTAGTGGCCCTCCCGATTCGATGATGAAGAAGACCAGCCGAGATTAAGGGGAACTGCGGATGTGTCACCCATCGGAGGAATTGCCCCGGTGACGGTTATTGGTGGGAAGGATGAGGCGTAAAGATTTGGAAAATTCTTCCAAGAGTATTAGTGATCGTGCACCAGCAAGTTCCAAAGGCTGCTAGTACGGGAGAGAAGACTCGGAAGTCTTACGCGTGAGATCAAATTCCGATTTCTCAATTACCACGAGAGAAGGCAAAGAGGTTCACCGTGGCAACCCGGAAAGATTCGGTGAGCGGTCGTACGGAGGAGCACAGATGCCTCCTAAGGTATCTCACCGGAAAGAAAGGATCGTCGGTGGTGGATGCAATGGAGGTTGAAGATTCTCCGATTTTGGATCTTTGAAGAGATGGTCTCTCATGAATCCGCCCGGTGAGGAGGAGCAGTACCAATTCCGTTTCCTTCTCTTTACGAGATTCCTTCTTCTTCCAAGCTTGCTGCACCGATGGAAATTGGCGATGATGTTGCGGGCATGGGTGCCGCGGAGCCTACCACCCGGAGTTCTTGAGGGTGATCACGGTGGAGATGTGGTTGGAGATGTCCCAATGCAGATGGTTAACCTTGTTGATAGAATTCGTGGTCCATTTGAGAAGTGTTTGATTGCGAGGTTTCTACTTGGGTGGACTGACAAGTTTCCTAGATTACGAGGATATGTCGGAGGAGCGTAGCTTCGGATAGACATCCTAGTATGGAGAAATGCAAAGGTGGGAGCAATAGATGATCTTATTCTTCCTGGCAAATGAGATTGGCCATAATGAGTTCTCTCTATGGGAGTTCGAACTACGAGAACAAGGCTGGAGTTGCCAAAGCTTTTGACTCTAACCACGAGATCATCAAATTGCATGCCTAGTTGCTCGGCCCGATGGATGAACCAGAACCCTGCTGAAGGTAGTTCAGCTCTTCTTTTACGGTTCTGAAGAGATCAAGAAAGTTGTTTCTACTATCCCTCCTCCTCTTCCCGATTTTACATCATTCGCTTGCCCAACTTTATGCCTGTTATTGTTCATGAGGATCTGTATAACTCTTACTCCTCAAAGTTTCTTTGAGTTAACACAACAGTATGCTTCAATGTTTTACGTATTGGCTGCTAAATACACTCCTCTTGCTGAGTCTATTGAGTCGTCCAAGTCCTACATCGAGGCCGCCATTCGAGACGGCCCCCTCTTTGATCCGTCAAACTTTGCCGATATGTTTTTCGAGCAACGAGGAGACTATCATCGAAACTCTTTACGGCATGATGTTGAACAACATAAATGAGGTCGAAAGCACGTTGAAAGTGTAAAGGCTGAAGGTGAGAAAAGCCGAAGCCACTCTCGTGAAGGTGTTTCTTTGAAAGAGAGGCGGTTGAGGACAGATTTCGGACAAAAATGGAGGATCGATTAACGAGACTTCGGTGCCATGGAAGCACGATTACAAGAAGGAATTGATCGAATGCGGCTATCCAATCATCTATGCTGGACATGGGAAAGCAAATTGCGATCGGCCCAAGAGGCAAATGCTAGATTGACGGAGACGGCAGCTACGGCTATGCGGCTGACACTGCTGGCTGCTGTTCAGCATATGCTCAAAATCGATGAGAAGATTGCTTCTCCAATAGCGGTGAGTATGCCGAATCAAGAAGTTCACGGAAAAGTTTCTGCCTACGAGGCGGGATATTCTTGCCAAGATGACGGAAATGGAAGGTCGCTGGACCCCTCTTTTGAATGATGTTAAAAAGGGGGAAAGCCTTGAGAAGCGAGATGGTTGTGAGAGATGAGGCTAAGGATAAAGAATTGAAGGATTTGAAAGATAGGGTGGAGGCTGTTGAAAGTTTTCTTTTGGAACGGAAAGAAAAAGCAGAGTTGAAAAGGGCATTGCGAGAGTCTGCTGGAATGGATGAAGATGAAGGTCAAAGTTCCCAACCACCGAAAAGGAGAAGGTTGGTTTAGATGTCTGAAAAAGTTCAAGGAAAGTCTGTGAAGAAGAGTTGGAGGCTTTGCATGAGGAAGCCTTTCTTGCTTGACTTAGAAACTAGAAGAATGGAAGAGAAGGATAGTCACAAGATGATCAAGCTACTAGGGAAGCAAGGGAAAGAAGTGGATGTGTTGGAGAGTAAACGCAAAAAGCGGTTTATACCGAAGAAAGCTGCTGTAAAAGCAAAACTCTTTGTGTCAAGGAAGAAGCAGAGTAAGAAAGGAAAGAAGCTCTGGAGGCAGAGGTGAGGAAGACTTTATCCTCCCCACAATTCTCGATGGATTTGTGGATGATTCTTGTCCTCAGGAGAGATTTGAGGACTGGAAAGCGGCAAAGAGGGATTTCATCTGCTCATACTATGTCTGCAAAAGTATTGGCGTCGGGGCCACAGCGAATGAAACATTCTTTGATTGGATGGAGGAAAAGCACGGTAATCTTTGGGCGAGATATTACGAGCTTCGTGGAATTCAACCTAAACCTTCAAGCGCGAGAATTTGAAAAGATTCCTACTCCATCCACAAGATGGGAAGTTTGACCGGTGAGTGTTCGCGGGGCGCTCAAAATCTGCTTGGTGAGGTCAACCCACCTATTGGAACAAATAACAGAGAACTCTATGATAGAATGTATGAGTGGCTAAACGTTCCAACGGGGTTTGAAGGTATGGTGAGGAAGACATGAAGGTTCTTTGGTTGGGAAGCTAGGCTGCCGAGAAGGCTGCGATGTCGGTATTTATCTTTTTATGCATTTCTTTGTTATCTCTTGTTCTTTTTGCTTTTCACTTACGTAATTTGTACTGATCGATATATATATGAATAGAAGTGAATGTTTTGCGCCAAGACAACTTCTCGTTGTCATTTGGTTTTGATTGAGATCTTTTTAAGATCTTTTTGTCTTTCTTTTGCTTTTCCTTGTTTGTGGCGGTTCTCAAGAAGGTTTTAACATCATCAAAAAGGGAATTTGTTAGGATTTGAATTTGTATGTTTTGATGATGTTCTTAAAACCTATGTGTAATAGGACCACTGAACTGTTAGTCGGTGATGATCTAGATAGGGTTTATGTCTTTGTACGGATAAACTTGCTAGGCTTAACTATACATGTCAGATTGGTTGAGAACTAAAGGCTTGATAAGAAGACTTAAAGATCTAAGAGAGATTTCGTTCGAAGTCATTTAGAAGGGCGTCATGAAGATCAAGAAGAGATGATAAGAGTTACGCAAAAGAAGTATTGTCAAGAAAGGTTCAAGTGAAGATAGCAAGGTTGGAATCCATGCTACAGCAAGCTTTAGATGTCTTTGGAGCAATGTTGAAAGTTGCTAGAGTTGACTTCAAGAAATTCATCGGGGATAACAAAAGTCGGAAAGATAACTCTAAGATACTCGAAGTCAATCAAGTGAAGATTTGATTATCAATCAAGATCAATCACGACATAATTGATTGGTATCGAGAAAATCAATTATCCAAAGTCAAACAAATCTTCCAACGATCACTTACCATTTCTTTGAAGATCTGATTGACAAATTAGCCTAACGGCTAGTCAAATTCGTAATCATAAAAGCTGAAGTGAAGGATTTTTAAAAGATACAGCGCGAGAAACATCAAGAACTACTCCTTCACTCATTGTAATTCACGCTTAACTCTTCATACCGAGAAATTGATCGAACACGTTGAATTTTCTAAGAGATTTATTTTTGGTCAAGGAAGTGTAAATCACCTTTCATTATCTCGGTACGAGAAAAGGTTGATTGTTTTAGATCTAAGAGTTAAACACTCAAAGATCGAATCGATTGTACCAAGGGCGAGAACTTGTTAAACTTCCCGTGGTCGAATCCTCAAGGAGATTAGAGGAGACAAGACCGAGTTTGGTGGATAGTAAGGCCCCTGTGGAATCGGGGAGAGTGGACGTAGGATCGTTATATCCGAACCACTATAAAAATCTCTGTGCCTTCTGACTTTCTGCATTCATAATTATAACCGCTCATTCATCATCGTTTTTATAAACCTGCATTAATCTTGCTAAGTATTCTTCTCAAAGGTTTTCTTTAAAAGGGTTTTTCAAATACACACGAGATTAGCTTCCGCACCATCGAAGACTTCGAGTTTCGAAGTCTCTGATCTCACTTAGCACACTCTGAGTACCTTGCCGCAGAAGACTTCAAAGTCTTCTAACCTCACACTCGGCTCACGAAAAGTTGTAAAAGTTTTGAGTGTGGTAAAGTCTATTCAACCCCCTTCTAGACTTTCCACCTCCTTGCACATCTCGTCCGGGACCAACAATTAATAACATTGCATTCATTCAATAATATCATTATTCATACAAAGTAATACTACAATATTTTACACTATGATATTATTTTATACGTGAAATTGAATTACCAAATAAATATTATGATATTGTTGGATGTAATAAAATTAATTTCATATAGTGAACAAATTTTATGGAAGAGATACATAGACCCGTCCCGACTCAAAGCGAGGTCACAAAGCGGGTCGGCGCAACAAAAACACATAAAGAGTTAGCATTGCGTAGGGGTGGGCATTCGGTTGGTTTGGGGCTAATTTTCAACATAACCGAATTAACTAAGATTTTAAAAATATAAACCGAAATCAAACCAAAATTATTAGGAGACTAATTTAATCGAACCGAATTAATATTTTGGTTTAACTAAATTTAAACACTACAAAAAAAGCCTATTTAACGAGGGGACTTAGCGAGGGTTCGAAAACTCTCGCGATTTAACGAGGGGGAAGGCGAGGGCTTCATTTACCGACGGCTTTAACGAGGGTTCGAACCCCTCGCGAAATACCGACGGATTTAACGAGGGCGTGGGCCCCCTCGCTAATTACCGAGCGCGGGCCCCTCGCCAATTTTAACGAGGGCAGATGCCCTCGGTAGGGCCCTCGCCAATTTCAATTTATAAAACAACAGATCCCCTTTCTCCTCTCTCCCTGCTCGCGTTTTTGCCCCCTCACTGCCGTCCTTGCGCCGCCTCCGCCGAAAACTTGACGTTAATTCTTGCCGGGCTTTGTAGTACGCATTACCGGGAATGTTTCTACGGTAAATTTTTAAGATTTAATCGGTTATTTTTGTTGTTATTTTAGTGGATAAATTTTATATTTTTAATTTTTCATATGCATGTATTTGTGTAACTTTGTTGTTATAGTTGGTGATTTATTAATTATTTAGTGTTAATTTGTATAATTGTTATGTGTATTTTAATTATTTAGAAAAATTATTAGTATATGATTATATATAATTATTTAGAGTTAATTAATTAGTAATTATGCAATTATATAATTTTGTTGTTATAGTTGGTGATTTATTAATTATTTAGTGTTAATTTTTGTAATTGTTATGTGTATTTTGATTATTAGTAATTATTTAGGAAAATTAGTAGTATAAGATTATTATATAATTATTTAGTGTTAATTAATTAGTAATTATGCAATTATATAATTTTGATTATTAATATTATTATAATTTTAATTTAATTGCTATAATTTATATATTTGTAGGTGTGTACGTTTATTGAAAAAGATTCCATCCGGGAGTATAATTTCATAGCCACCACTATCATCGTAAGTATTCTTTTTGTAATTAATTATTATTTAAATATGATTTTAATTTAATTATAATAATTATTTGATTTAAAATTATTTTGCATGCATGATATAATAATAATTTATATATATGGTGATCGATGTTCGATCAAATTTTGTATGATAGTTCAATTATAATATTAATTTTGAAAATCGAATCGATGTTCGATTCAAGTTGATGTTGGAGTTGAGGGTTGATGAATTGTTTGGTATTGTTTCTTTGTAGAATGTGCGTTCGACTTGATTAATTTTAATTAAGTCGAAAATGGATGCACTAGGAACTTGATATATTAAGCGAGGAATACGATAAAATAAGACAAAACTCTGCCGAAATTTTTAGAAAATATATATATTAATATTGGGAAAAATATATTTCTTTGGAAGAATTAATTATGATTTAATTAAATTTTAAATCTTCATTAATCAAAGCAGTTGATATGAATTATTCAAGGCGTAGTTGGATGTATGGTCCAAGAACGATTAATGGCATGATATCTCCCGAATTTCTTAGTGGAATCGAATCGTTTATAGAATTCGCTACTAGTAACCCGGATTGGATGAGTGGAGGAAAGATTAGGTGTCCTTGTTCGAAATTTAAATGTAGGAACCAGAGTTTTAGAGAACCCATTGACGTGAAATCACATTTGTTTAGGCATGGGTTTATGTCTAATTATCACAATTGGATTTTACACGGTGAGCAAAAATGGAATCCTATACCACACCGAAACTATGATCAGTGGCATCGACTTCATATAGAGTTGGCGACAACTGCAGCATCTAGCTCGTACCCCAATATGATGATGGACTTAACTTCTGGTCCTAATATTAGTTTCCAAAATGTGGAAGAAGAGCCTCTTAGTGAGGAACCTCCTAATCGGCATGCTTTGCACATTTTTTTGATATGCTTCGTGTAGCGGATCGGGATCTGTATCCTGGTTGCGAGTCTCATTCTCATTTTTCATTCAATGCCCGTCTTTTAAATATTAAAACGAGAACAGTATGTCCGAAAGGGGTTATAATCAAATTTTTGACTTGATTAGTGAGATTTGCCCTCCGTAACATCTCGTGCCCAAGAAATTTTTGATACTAAACGGTTGATGGGTGGGATGGGTCTTCCGTAGAGAGGATTGATTCTTTGTGCAAATAATTGTATGATATATTGGGGTGCGAGACAGGGAACTTGATTCTTGTAAGGTGCAGTGGTCGATCACGATTCAAACCTGCTAGACGTGGTGTGGATGGTCGATGGAAAAAGAACAAGTCCTTTCAAAGAGATGTTCTATTTTCCTATCATTCCTCGATTGCAAAGATTGTATCGATCAATACTACCGCTAAGGATATAGTATGGCATGCTAGTTGCTATAATGATGAGTCGGTGTTATAGCTTGGAAACACGGACTATTTATATCCTGATTTTGCACTGAAATACGGAATGTGAGGTGGGTTTGAGCACCGATGGTTTTCAGCCGTTTGGGCGATCGGGAAAACGATATTCGTCATGGCGGTGATAGTGATACCGCATAATCTGCCCCCATGGTTGTGCATGAAAGAACAATTCATGTTTTTTACGGTTTTGGTGTCTGGTCCTAAAAATCCAAAGGATAATTTAGATGTATTTTACAGCCACTAATTCATGATTTGAACATGCTTTGTGAGGAAATAGGGTGGAAACGTATGATGTTGCTAGAAAGCGAAATTTTATGATGCGAGCCTCATTAATCTGGACCATTATCGACTTTCCGGCTTACTCAATGTTGTCTGGATGGAGCAACTTTTGGAAGGACTGCTTGTCCATAATGTCTTTGAGTACTCCGATGCCTTCACTTTAAGACTTAGTCGCAAGCAATCGTGGTTTGATAACCATCGTAAGTTCTTACCTAGGGGACATCCATATCGCAGAACAAGGCGCATTCATGAAGAATGTATTAGTTATAGATGACCCACCACCCATCGGAGCAGGTGAAATGCTTCTACAAGAAATTAATTGGGTGGGAGTACCGGAAAGTGACAGAGAAAGAGGGTCTTTGAGGCCCACAACAAAAGATTAGATGGTGGCTAGAGGAAGAAAAGTATTTTTGGAATTTGCCATATTGGAGTACCCTCTTGATTCGACATAATTTGGATGTGATGCACATTGAAAAAATGTGTTTGATAATTTGTTTTACAGTGATGAATGTGAAGGAAAAATAAAAGACACAAATAAGTCTAGGGATGAACTTAATGAATATTGTCGTCATCCCTCTCCGGAGAAATGTCAACGCACGAGAAAAGTATCCCAAAGCTTGTTATTCACTTGATAAGAGTCAAAAGGATGATGCGTGCGGATGGGTAAGCGAGTTGAAGTTTCCCGATGACTATGTGTCTAACACGGCTCGATGTGTAGACTGGAGCAAATTGAAGATGTTTAGGATGAAGAGTCATAATTGCCATGTGTTTATGCGGAGACTACTCCCGATTGCTTTTCGTGAAACTCCGCCGCCGAATGTGTGGAAAGCAATCACCGAACATAGTTTGTTCTTTAGGGAGTTAACTTCTACATCCATTACGATTGAGAACATGGCTCGATTGGAAGCGAATATTCCAGGTTATATTGTGTAAGTTGGAACGTATCTTTTCGCCCGGCTTCTTTAATTCGATGGAGCATCTGCTGTTCACCTTGCATACGAAGCAAGGATAGGCTGGTCTGTGCGGTATAGATGGATGTATCCATTTGAGAGGTAATTTATAACTCTAAATTATTTAATTACCTAAAACGGTTATATTATATATATATATATATATATATATATATATATATAACACTTGATTCATTTAATTAGGTATCTTCACAATTTAAAGCTCGGTGTTGGTAACAAGGCGCATGTTGAAGCATCTATTGCAAATACGTATTTAACGAAAGAGGCCTCAATATTTTATTCACTCTATTTTGGCGATCACGTTCGACGAGGCGGCATAATGTACCTCGTAATTACGATCGTTGTGGCGAAGTACCCCAACTAGCGAAAGGTACTTTGTCCATATTTATACCTCTGAGTCGACATCTTGGAAAGGTGAACAAAAGATGGATTGTAGATGAATAGAAAAATACGGCTCATACGTGCGTGTTCTGCAAGCGTATATCGAGTAAGTTTATAACGTTCAACTTTTGTTAATTATAACGTCAATCCGTATATTAAATAATCAAATCCCCTTTTGTAGTATATTTTCCGAGCAACTGCAAAAATTCCAACCGGGACTCTCGAGGGCTGAACAAGATGATAGACTACAAGAGGAGTTTGCATCGTGGTTTGAACAACTTGTAAGGGTAAACAATATTCGAGTTGCGTCACCACATACCCTGGATATTACGTGAATGGTTACAAATTTCACACACGAACTTATGGCTCATCCAAATCTACTTCAAATTGTGGAGTTTGTATCAAGGGTAAAAATTATGATGCATATGAGAATGATTTCTACGGGATCCTCGAGGAATTAGTGCAATTGGAGTACCCCGGACGTATTGAGAAAAATGTTGTTATGTTCAAGTGTGAGTGGTTTGATCCATCTCGTGCCAAATGGAACCAGAGTACATCCTCATTACAAACTTGTGGACGTTAATCAAAGGGGAAGATACGACCGCTACGATCCTTTTGTGTTAGCAAGTCAAGCCACTCAAGTTTACTATTGCAAGTACCCGGGAAAGTGTAGACATGAATGGTTGGCCATTTGCAAAATCAAACCGAGATCCTTGGTCGAAACCGTGCCAACGAATGAACAAGAGCTTCCCCCTTTCAAAAGCGACCTTGAGTCCCAAATTAATGTTGTGCAAAATGATCCAATCATATTGTGAGATGTCAACGGTGCACTAATTGATATTGAAAATGAAGAAGAAGAAGAAGAAGAAGAAGAAGAAGAAGAAGAAGAAGAAGAAGAAGAAGAAGAAGAAGAAGAAGAAGAAGAAGAAGAAGAAAGAAGAAGAAGAAGAAGAAGAAGAAGAAGAAGAAGAAGAAGAAGAAGAAGAAGAAGAAGAAGAAGAAGAAGAAAATGATGATGATGAGGAGGAGCGAGGGAGGAGGAGGAGGAGGATTCGGACTCGAGATGAATATTGAATATATAGTGTAATAATTATTTATTATTGAGTAATGTAATAATTATGTGTGTTTCATTTGCATGTTATATATATGATGAATTATTTATTATTAAACGAGTGTATAATGTGGTTTTATTTAATTATTGTTACGAGATGAGCGGACCGTCTGGATCGAGGGGACCATCTAGGTCCGAGGGAGTAGGGTCGAGCAGACCGTCTAGGTCTAGGGGACCATCTCGGGTCGAGGGCCGACATGCCGAGGTACCAATACCGGTACCGATTATTCAGCGAGGATGAAGAGGGCGAGGCATCGGCCACCGAGGCTTATGAGGACCATCCGGCTCCGGCTCCGGCTCATGTGGGGAGATCCTAGATATATGGATCTACAGGCACGTAAGTTAAATACTTGTGAATAATAAAGCTGTGTCATATTTATATGTCTATTAATTTTGCGTGTTTATTCCCTTTTTGCAGGTTGATGCCATCGAATACGGTATCCGAGGACTATTCGGGAGATTATGTATCGACATATGGAGCTCGGTGCATTCACTTTCCGGATGATATCTCTGAGAGGCTGCGGACGCGTCTTGGGAGTCATTTCGAGTACATTATATTTTATTATTCGCTATTTAATTTTGATTAATTTATAAACTTTAACGCTTATTGAGTACAATAATATTTTGTTTGGCAGAGAGTGACTAGGTGGGACCACCTGCCGTTACGAATTCAACGGAGGTGTTTGAGCTGTTCGTTCGTAGGGCGTGAGAAAGATACACCGATATGCTAAACAACGTGAAAATGTTGTGGGTCACCAAGAACCGAGAGGCACGGATTGATGGAACACGCCGGTGAAAGCGGTCCGATCCCAAGATCGTTGTTGGATGCCAAACATATAAAAGCAGAGAACAAAAATAAATAAATAAAACCTAAACATGCATCTAAAGCAAATGTTAGATTTGTTACCCTTGAAGATCAAGGCTTTGATTCCACAATAGACCTTCTAGTCTGTCTCCCAACCTCGTTCGAACACCGGGTGGACGGCGAGCTATCGAATCGTGGTGAAAAGAGGCTGCTGCAGCGTTTTTTCTTCCTCTTATTTTAAACGAATGAAGCCCCTTTTTATATACACTCATTAGGTATTTTCATGGGCCAGACTAGGGATCCATTAGAAGGTATAGGGTTTGGGCTTCTTTCAAGTCCAAACGTTCTTATGTTCAGCCCGAGAACATTATTTGGCCCGAAAACATTAATTCATTCCACTAGAGAATTAATGTTGCACTCCCGTCCTATCCCGAACCGAATCGGGACTTCTATTAGACTCTATAACTCCCCGTGTTAAAGATATCGCACGTCCATTAATTATTAAAGTTTCGACTACTTTAATTAATTAATATCTATTATTCCTTGAGTAGTACCACTCAACCTTGTTGTCGTGCGGATTAAATCCACTGCGAGGGTTTAATACGACAATCGCTTTATGAGATCCTCAAGAGGGCGTCATCACTGGATGACCAGGACACGGTGCCCTAATGCCAATAAATAGACATCATGCGAGTGATGTCACTACCCAAAATACAGAGTATGATGAATCTAATAAGATTCTCACCCATGATAAATCAAAGTAGTGAATAAGCACTCCACACACCTAAATATCACACTTAGGGTTAAGAATTATAAGAGTCACCAAGACCTCTAGTTCTTCATGACATCGAGAATAGAAGAACATGTCTTTTAATGATCCATTCAATACGACACGGTCGTATTAGTATAAACTAATGACCAAGACAAGCCACCAACAAGTTCATACTACAACTTAAACCAATAGTTATGTCTAGAACTATCTCGGTCGTGAATCTTTGTTTATATCTTATAAGGAACCGACAATGTTATCTTCTCGTGTGACTACAAACCCACCACATTGTCTACAATATAAGATAAATAGACATACAAACAATCACTATTGAAAGAAAGCAATAATGTGAAAAATATTTATTTCAGTATAATAAGGAAATCAAATATACATCCACAAAGCCCAACAAAAGTTTGCTTTCCGCACTAGATGCTCTTAGCCTTTCTTCACATAACCCTCGGGTTGCTTTGCATATAGATGTCCTTATCTAAATTTCCATTAAGGAAAAGCTGTCTTGACATCCATTTGCCAAATCTCATAGTTCATGTGATTAGCTATGGATAAGAGAATCCGGATCGACTTTAGCATGGCTCTTGGTGAAAAGGTTTCATCATAGTCGATCCCTTCTTTACGAGTAAAACCTTTTGCTACCAACCGTGCCTTAAAGCGATGTCTGCCCATCGATCCTCTCTTACGTCGTAGACCCACTTACACCCAACGGCTTTGGCCATGGGGAAGTTCACTTAGGTCATATACTTCCATAGAATCCATAGATTCAATTTCGAGAATCCATAGACTTGTGCCAAGACTCTGCATCTTTGTCTTGAATTGCCTCTTTGTAAGTCCGAGGATCGTTATCATCATGTTCATCGCTTGGAATCAAGTCCACGAGACTCTCCCACAAACATGAAGCGATCAGGTTGACGAACAACCCTCCCACTACGACGAGGCAATGCGTGTAAAGGTTCATCGAGTAACCACGTTGTGCGATCTCTTGTGGTATTTCCTCTTGCACACTCGGTGTGCCATTGTCTCCCTTAACTCATTAAGAATGATCTCACTATTGGACTTATGCTCATACATATAGTCTTCCTCTAAAAATCGGGCATTAGTACTCACAATCACCCTCCGATCATTAGGACTATAAAAATAACCACCTCTCGTTCCCTTAGGATACCCTACAAACAACCGCACTTGATTTTAGGTGCCAACTTATCAGCTCCCTTGTTCAGCACATGTCTTGGACAACCCCAAATCCGAATGTGGTTTTAGACTAGGCTTTCGCCCGAGACCACAATTCAATCGGAGTTTTTGGAATTGCTTTCGAAGGTACATAGTTTAGAAGGTACGCTTGTTTCCAAGGCATATCCCCAAAACGAGGTAGGTAATGAAGCATAACTCATCATCGATCTCACCATGTCCAATAGAGTCCTATTTCTTCTCTCGGCCACGCCATTACATTTGGGGAGTACCAGGCGCGGTAGGCTGGGATGTAATCCCATTCTCTAATAAGTATTGCCTAAACTCATTGCTAAGGTATTCGCCACCACGATCAGATCGCGGTGACTTGATACTCTTACCATGACGGTTCTCCACTTACGCCTTAAATTCTTTGAACTTTCCAAAGCATTCGGACTTGTGGCGCATCGGTAGATATACCCATATCTTGAGTAATCGTCGGTGAAAGTGACGAAGTACTCAAATCCACCTCTAGCTTGAATAGACATAGGCCCACACAAATCGAGTGAATCAATTCCAACACATCATTGGCCCTATTCCCCTTGGCCTTAAAAGGTCTTGAGGTCATCTTGCCTTCCAAACAGGATTCACAGGCGAGAATGGTTCCACTTGGAGAGACTCCAAAGATCCACTACTTACTAGTCTTTGAATCCTTCTCGGTTGACATGACCTAATCTTAGGTGCCAAAAGTATGTTTGATTCATCTTAGAAGGTTCTTTTCTCTTATTCGATGATGACGATGAATGAGCTTGAGTGCATAGTACGATATGCACAAGTAATGGTATAAAGACCGTTTTCTAACGTGCGAGCAGATTAAAAAGTCATTTCTCATAATAGCAACATTATTATTAAAAACAATCGAGCATCCGTCCAAAAACAATTTGAAACTGAAATTAAATTCTTAGAAAACTTCGCACGTATAAAAGCGTTCTTTAATACTAAAACGAGAATCGAGAAAAACACAAGTGCACATCTCCCACTGCGACCACTGCTCTTTGTTGTAGCGTTGCCCAAAGCTGATAGTAATCTCGCCCTCACTCGGTTGCCTTGTTAGCGAAACCCCTGTAAGGTGTAACAAACATGATCGGTGGCTCACTGTATCTACTACCCAAGAAGAGGCGAGAACAAGCCGCAAAATATGTTTCAACAACCAGAGTAAGAGAGCGTGCGAGTTATCCTTTTTCGAGGAGAGGACAATCAGCCTTCCAATGTCCTGTCTTGCTGCACTTGAAGCATTTGCCTTTCGGCTTCTTCAAGCCATCGGAAGGCGCCAAAGGCGCCACTTTCTTGCTCCCACTGTTTCCACCACTCTTTTACGTGAAGGCCTTTTCTTCTTCCCGCCCTTAGGCGAAGAAGATCCAGCTTGAACAGAAACATTAGCTTGTGGTCCCTTACCCATGAGACCCTCCGCCGCAACCAATTCCGTAAGAAGCTCGGCTATAGTATAGTCCTTCTTACTCATGATTACATTTAAACGAAAGTTCTCAAAGGACTTTGGGAGCGAGTGTAGGATAATATCGATCTTGGTATCACCATCGATTTCTCCTCCCGTGACCTCGATCTCATTCGAGATATTCAATCATCTTGAGACCGTGGTCACTGACCGACGCTCCCTCCGGCATAGAGGTTGACATAATCTTCCTCATAGCCTCAAAACGGGCAGCCCTATCCTGCTCACCAAAAGCTCTTTTAGGCTCAACATCATATCTGCGGCATTAGGTATATTTTGATCTTTCGTTGTAAAACATTTGACATCGAGGCCAAAATGTAACAACGAGCCATCTCATTAGCCTTATGCCACTTCTTATGAGCCTCCTTTTGCTCTTCGGTGGAATCGGGTTCCAAAGGGGCGGGAGCGAGTGTAGTGAGTACAAACTTATACTCATCTGCAACTAGGACAATATCCAGATTTCTTTTCCAATCCAAATAATTCGGACCAGAAGCTTATTTTGATTTAAAATTACCATAAAGCGGGTTGAACGACATCATGCAATTATACGTAATAAATAAAATGCAAGCAAGCATTAAATCACATAAATTGAAGCATAAAATATTGGAAACCTTCAAAAAACCAACATTCAACACAACCTCCAACAGCCCAACAAACACACACGCAAGCCACATTAAGGTGGTCGTTTACGTATCTGTTCATCAACCGGACATCCGGTCTTTAATTTCAATTTCACGTCAACTTATCCTTATGACGAATGAAATTAATAGTTGGAACTCAACTGACCATGTGAATTAGAAGGGGACCCCGTTGGGAGTTATGTTAAAATTCACACCTAAGTGATGACCACAATTTATCTTGAATTATTCTTTTCCGATGAACTCATGAATGATACATCCGTTGGGGAAGACCACACACTTCATCTAAAGATTAAAACATTTGATTACAAGTCTTAACTAGCAAGCTAGTGAATGTTGCACCCGTTGAGAAGACTCCAAGGTCCCACAAGCAACGGACACCTTACTTAAAGACCAATTGTGGAGGCCAATGAATTAATTAAAATTCAATTATCTCACTTAGTCATTTAAATGTGAAGGTTATTTGCGGGAATAGCATATTATAAAAAAACACAAATATGCCACAACAAAGTAATATGCAACAAATAAAAGCAGAATTAAATGCATATCTATCGCAACCCCTTGAAAACCTATCAAAACCAGCCTATACTAAGCTATTACAAAGATAAATCAAGGGCGCGGACGGATGCCTCGCATCGGCCTCTCACGCAAGGCAAATGACTCGAGTTCACGTCCACCGACTAAAAACTGGCAGAAAACTTCATCAAGACGATTGAATTAGCCCTCGCCACAGGCCGTCATAGCAAAATTGTGACAATTGTAGAGCACTTCAAGACGTTTCCGAAAAGGTATTATGGGCAGAAAACGGACACTCGAGTCAAAAGTTATGGCCAAAACAGTGGCAATCGTCCAAGGCCATAACACAAAAAACTCTGGTTTCTCTTTTACGTCCGTTTCCATTCTTCATCCGCCATGGCCCATCTTTGCGATAAAAATACAACAAAAACAAGCAAAACCCCTACTACAGTGATAAAAGAAAATCTATACTACCCACACTTATTATCCGGTGGGAAAAGCGATTACAACATCACCAAGGGTTGCGGACAGAGAACGATCTAAATACCAAAACAAGACAGAAACGACATATATACAAGAAACGAAATAGGAATCAAATCACACGTTTCAGGCAGAGCCAACAATCCACGAATCAGTGGCTCGATACCAAATGATGGAACACGCCGGTGAAAGCGGTCCGATCCCAAGATCGTTGTTGGATGCCAAACATATAAAACAGAGAACAAAAATAAATAAATAAAACCTAAACATGCATCTAAAGCAAATGTTAGATTCGTTACCCTTGAAGATCAAGGCTTTGATTCCACAATAGACCTTCTAGTCTGTCTCCCAACCTCGTTCAAACACCGGGTGGACGGCGAGCTATCGAATCGTGGTGAAAAGTACGCTGCAGCATTTTTTTTCTTCCTCTTGTTTTAAACGAATCAAGCCCCTTTTTATATACACTCATTAGGTTTTTTCATGGGCCGGACTAGGGATCCATTAGAAGGTATAGGGTTTGGGCTTCTTTCAAGTCCAAACGTTCTTATGTTCAGCCTGAACATTATTTGGCCCGAAAACATTAATTCATTCCACTAGAGAATTAATGTTGCACTCCCGTCCTATCCCGAACAAAATCGGGAGTTCTATTAGACTCTATAACTCCCCGTGTTAAAGATATCGCACGTCCATTAATTATTAAAGTTTCACTACTTTAATTAATTAATATCTATTATTCCTTGAGTAGTACCACTCAACCTTGTTGTCGTGCGGATTAAATCCACTGCGAGGGTTTAATACGACAATCCTTTATGAGATCCTCAAGAGGACGTCATCACTGGATGACCAGACACGGTGCCCTAATGCCAATAAATAGACATCATGCGAGTGATATCACTACCCAAAATACAGAGTATGTTGAATCTAATAAGATTCTCACCCATGATAAATCAAAGTAGTGAATAAGCACTCCACACACCTAAATATCACACTTAGGGTTAAGAATTATAAGAATCACCAAGACCTCTAGTTCTTCATGATCGAGAATAGAAGAACATATCTTATCTCGTGATCCATTCAATACGACACGGTCGTATTAGTATAAACTAATGACCAAGACAAGCCACCAACAAGTTCATACTACAACTTAAACCAATAGTTATGTCGAACTATCTCGATCGTGAATCTTGTTTATATCTTATAAGGAACCGACAATGTTATCTTCTCGTGTGACTACAAACCCACCACATTTGTCTACAATATAAGATAAATAGACATACAAACAATCACTATTGAAAGAAAGCAATAATGTGAAAAATATTTATTTCGAGATAATAAGGAAATCAAATATACATCCACAAAGCCCAACAAAAGTTTGCTTTACAAGATACTCAAACAATCTCACACTTATACTAAAGCTAAACTTTTAGTATACACACAAAGTCATAATAACATGGATGGGATGAAGACGTTTTCAATGCAACGCTTGATTATTGGGATAGAGAAGAGGTGAAGTCAAAGAGCGAGCAAGTGTTGGAGGAATCGAATGTCGAGCTTGGAGGCCCGGTATCGCATCTCCGTCATAGGGCGAGATCTCGTGGATCAGCCGAGTATGCATATGACTTTGTAAGTAATTTTTAATGCTAGTTCAATATTTTAATTAAACACGTTGTTCTAATTATATAAATACAGGAGAGGAAGCATGGACGGCCCCCACCGATCGGGACATAGTAAAGCATTACCACAACCGTGGTGAAGGGGAGTACACCCACGGGGCTATTAGTGACACACTTGTAAGTATTTTTATTTTATATTGTGTAATAATTTATAAAAAAATTATATATATATGTCTATTTTTGTAATCTAAAATTTTAATTGTGGAAATATTCGTACAAAGCATGAAGTACAAGAGGTGGCCTACCGGATGCCTCAGCCCTCCGAGGTCGAGCTCCGAACCCCAACTCGACTTATCCCAGATCTATGTCAATTCCGTTGGAAAATAACATGGGAGGGTTCGGGGTCTTGGTCACTGGGTAAGTCCAGACGCATCCTCTCCGGCTCTTGCTCATCGAGTACTCCTCCTAGTGGCTACACCCAAGCTAATATCAACTGGATGCTCCAAGAGGAGCATGGGAGGGTACGGGAGGAGATGGAGCGAAGAGACATAGCTTTGCGGCGGAGATGCGAGCGGAGTTTCAGCGGACATGCAACGTCAATTCCAGGAGATAATGCAGGGGTTGCAGGTTCCTTACCCGGTGGTGATATTCCCCAGCACTGGTTCGGGTGGTTCTCGATTAGTCATCCCGTGGGTCCCGGGGTTCTAGGCAATATTTGAATGAATTATTCGTGTTTAAAACTATGAATTTTTCTGAATGTTAATTAAGAATTTATGAATTTTAAATGTTTACGAGTATGAATTTTAATTAATTAAGATGATGAATTTTAATTATATAAATTATTATTTTTATTGTTTATACATATTTACACATGATAATATTGTTGACAATTTAATTGAATATATATGTGATAATAATAATAATAATAATAATAATTATAAATATGATAATATACATATATGTAATGATAATAATAAAAATAATAAATGATAATATGTATATAGTGAATTATAGGATACAATTTGATACGGACAAAAATGTCGGGCCCAATCGCATGTAGGGCCCAAATACGACCAGCACAATAGGGCCCAATGACGTCACCAAATACACTAGGTAGAGGGAGGAAAACCCGAGATGGGCTCGAGCCCCGATCGGCCACAATAAGGCTACGGCCATAAACCCACCTATAGGGGGCCACGCGGCCTAAGCACTCAGTATGGAGACGGGCCACGAGGCCCAAACCCAACTACGGTTAGACCACGAGGCCTAAGCCCACCACAGGCCGCGAGGCCCAAACCCGACTACAGGTGGGCCGCGAGACCCTGGCAAGATTTGAAGAACACGCGAGTATTTGACCAAGCCTATAGCGGTTATCTATCCGATAAGACCGGAGTGACGAGTAGTTGAGATAATTGAGGCCCAAGTCAAGGAATATTCCCTATATTCCTCATTGGTAGGTCCAACCTCCGTCCAGGGGAAATTCGTAAGTACAATACTGATTTCTTGAGAGACAAGATATCCACGCACAACATCATGGCGAGAACATGCGGGATAATGCCTTGAAACCGTGATGACGGTTATTGCTCTTAACTTACGTATAAGTAACATACCCAGCGGGGAGGTAACAATATCGAATCACTATCACTCTCACTTAGCTACTCTATACGTACTTTCTTTAGTGTTTTCCGGTGATCGACTTGAGTGTCGGAGTGCCTACACCGGAGAACCCTCCGACGTGTTTTGCAGTACGTTGGTTCGAGGGAAGCTAAGGATCTTAGTGTGTAAAGGCTTTACCCACGTGAACCCGTGTGGGGAAACGGACCCAGTCGAATTCATAGCGATGATCTGCAGAGAGGAGTCATCCCTTCTTTAAAATCTTGAGGAAGGGGTCCAAGTTCGAGTGGAACGAGCAATGCCAGCAGCGTTTGAGGAGCTTAAGCGGCACTGGCCCGATTACCTACGTTAACGATGCCTATTCCAGGGAGACACTCTACCTCTACCTCTCTCAGTAGGTGGGGTCTCACTTAGCTCCGTCTTTGGTGAGGGAGGAAGGGTCGATCCAGAAACCTCGTTTACTACATCGGCAAGCTCATACAAGGAGAGTCAAGTGAGATACTCGGAGATAGAGAAGGCAGCCACGACTATAATGGTCACGGCACGAGAGGTTACGACCTTATTTTTGTCACATAAGGTCATTGTTCGGACTAACTACCTTCTCAAACAGTGATGAGGAGAGCTGATCTTTCGGGGAGGATGGTCAAGTGGGCCGTCGAATCTGGGAGAATATGATGTGGATTTCGAGCCACGGAGGACCATTAAAGCACAAGCCCTCTCGATTTCATCCAGGAGGGTACACGTGTCTTTGGAAGAGGGAGAATGGAAGGTATAAGTTGATGGCTCTGTATCTATGCGGGGTTATGGAGCGGGATCGTAATTATCGATCCGTAAGGCCAAGAAACGCAAGTTACAGTAAGGTTTGAATTTATTACCTCTAACAACGGAGCTGAGTACGAGGCCTTGATTCGAGGAATGGAGATGGACGCAGAGCTGGGAGCAGTCGGGTGGTCATATTTTCAGATTCCCAACTTGTAACCCAAAGTTACAAAGTGGGTACGAGGCCAAAGATGAGAAGATGGTAGCCTACCTTCAGCGAGTAGCCGAGGCTGCGGGGAAGGTTCGGTTCCTTTGAGGTTAGGCAAATACCTCGAGAGGAAAACTCTAGAGCGGATAGCCTTTCAAAGTCAAGCGAGTTCCGCAACACCGCAGGAGGGGAAGATCACCACCGTGACCGCAGAGCCAAGCAACGGTTCCCTCGGTAGGGGTCATCGGAGCCGAGGATGATTGGAGAACCAGCATATATCGAGTGCCGCAGTAACCCGGAGAGCTGCCTGGATAAAAAGAAAGCTCGTAATTGGAGAATCCGATACACGATGATCATAGACAAGATGTACCGACGGTCCTTCACGCAGCCTTACTTGAGGTGTTTATCCCCTCAAGAAGGGAGGTACGTAATCAAAGATATACATGAAGGTTGTTGTGCCGACTCATGCGGGGGCTCGGGCAATAGTCCTGGAAAGCCTTGAGGGCCGGATACTGGGCCTACCATGACCCGGGACGCCAAAGACCGGGTGAAGAAGTGCGAGAAATGCCAAAAGCATGGCTGCCTCATCCACCTCCCCGCAGAGGAGATGGGGACCATGCACTCTCCATGTCCCTTCGCGAAGTGGGGGATGGACTTGGTGGGCCAATTCCCAATTGGAGTGGGCCAGGAAAGTTTCTATTGGTGGCGGTGGATTACTTTAGCAAGTGGGTCGAAGCTGTACCTCTAGCGAAAATAGAAGAAGGTAACATAATCAAATTTTTGTGGAGATATATATGCTGCAGGTTCGGCATACCTCGCATCCTAGTATCGGATAACGGGACCCGATTCATGGGAAATATGGTACGAGAATGGTGTGACAACATGAAGATTGTGCAGAGGTTCACGCTGTGGCACACCCCAAGCCAACGGGCAGGTGGAAGTCACAAACAGGACAATCGTGAATGGAATTCGAGCCCGGCTGGACAAAGCAGGAGGGAGGTGGGTCGATGAGCCGGAGTCGCCCTGTGGGCTTATCGGACCACCCCGGAGAGCCAACAGAGGAGTCCCCCTTCCACATAGTGTATGGGGCAGCGGCGATCATACCTTCAGTAGGTGGGGATGGAGACACATATTTTATCCCACTTCCAGGAGAGAAGAAATGAAGAGCTGATGAGGGAGAACCTAGACATGCTAGTGGAGGAGCGCGAAATCGCCCACCGAAAGCCGAGAAGTACAAAAGCCGCATAAAGGCTGCTTATGACCGTAAAGTCATAAGCCGGAGATTCGAAGAAGGAGATCTAGTCTTGAGACAAGCCGATGCGTTGAAAAACATTGGAAAGCTCGATCCCAAGTGGGAGGGGCCGTACAAGGTGACCAAGGTCCTCCGAGGAGGAGCTTATGAGCTACAAGACATGGAAGGAAATCAACTGGCCAGACCACTGGAATGTCTCCGCGATCAAGAGGTTTTACACTTGAAGAGAATACTCGCCTCATTTGCAAGTAGGTGGTTCCTTTTATGCAAGAGTTGTTTTATTCATGTTATTTGAATTCCGAATAAAGTGTAATTTTTGTTCCACTGGTACTCTTTTTTCCCCTCCTGCGGGTTTTCCACTGGGTTTTACCGTAGGGAGGTTTTTTAAAGAGGCCGGCCGAGTTAGTGCTTAACTTGTGTTGATCGATTATGGTCAATGGGACATATTTGTTTATTAATTAATGAAAGCGATTTTTCATTAGTTATGAGTTTATCAGTCTATTCTCTTGTTGATTATGATTGAAACAATATGATTGCAAGATTGATTGGAGTGTATAGGGCAAGAGCTTTTAAGACCAATCGCAAAATATCGAAC
Source organism: Paraleonurus japonicus (assembly GCA_030762865.1). Lineage (NCBI taxonomy): Eukaryota > Viridiplantae > Streptophyta > Magnoliopsida > Lamiales > Lamiaceae > Paraleonurus > Paraleonurus japonicus. The sequence goes on from CM061057.1 coordinate 36,500,857, forward strand.
CCAAGGGAGAAAGTATGCAAACGAAATTCAAGGATAAGAGTTCTAGATGGCTAAAGTTGCAACAAGATATAGGACTAAAATCTCTATAAGAATGCAAGAAATTAAATGGCAAGATTATGCAAACAATATATCAAACACCTAAGATGCAATAACAAATATACTAAAATCAATGGGAGATTTGGGTGCAAGGGATAATCTCCATCAAGGAATCCATGATTAACAAGCTATGATTGTATCCAAATGCAAATCAATCAAATTAGAAAGCATAAACCATCACGAAATTAATCACTCCATTAATAACACTATGCCTAATGTGAGTATCCTTAGTTCTTCCCATCTCTCAATGTAGAAGTCCCCAATTCATACAATCATGCAAAATTAAAACCCGATAAACACCTAATCACATTAGCTCAACTCTCGCTTATTGCTAGGGTGATCAACCATTAATCAAAAGAGACAATTTTTCATGAAGCACAATTAAGAATCACAATTAGGAAGCAAACTAATTCAATTGATCACATTTATCAACAATCATAGCATGAGGCAATCACTTCATCCCTAATTTCAATTATCCCAAGCACAATGCTACTAGCCCATGGTGCTACAAGCAAAAGCCATGGGTAGAAAATCTAAGAAAGCAATTAACAATCTAATCAACACAAGCAATGAATTAAAGAGAACAAAGGGTAAGAACATCACCAATTGAGCTTCAATATACAAAAATAGGAATGATTAGTCTTCTACAATACTTGAGTTCAACTTCTCTTCTCCTTAATCACAGCTTGAATCTTCAATTACAATGAATCAAAATGCTAATTTAATGGACTAAAAATAGAATCTAATCTAATTCTAACAATCTATAGCAATTACAACGGAAATCAAGCTACAAAGTGAAAAATTCGCCTATGGAACCTCCTGAAACCGCTCTAAATCGCTAGAATCAAGTTATGCAATCGTTTTGGCTTCAATGGGCTTTAAAACTGCAAAATTCGGTTTTGGCACTCCTCGACTCGAGCTTCAGGCCCTCGAATCGAGGCTCAAGAGTCGCTAGCACACTTCTTCAAAATTTCCCGCCTCGAGTCGAGGCTCAGCCCTCGACTCGAGGAATCTGCCATTTTCCATCCCTCGACTCGAGGTTCCTCCCTCGAGTCGAGACCGCTGCATTTTTGAATTTCCTTTCCCTCCAGCCTAACCCTCGAGTCGAGGTCTGTGCTCCCTCGACTTGTGCTCGAGACCAGGAATTTTTCTCGAGATTGGCCGGGCCCGACCCCGTTTTAAATGCAGTATGTTCGTCTCTTCATTCTAAGAATAACGGTACTCTCGGTTTGGCAAAATTCCACCGATTTACCTGCAAAACGGACGAAAAACATCAAAAACTCACAAAGTAGTACTTTTTAGGCAAAAGAGTGATACTTTTCACATTTATGCACAAAAATCACACTTTAGCTCACTTTTTGCACTAAAATAGGCCCTAAAAATATGTATCAATTCACTCCAATCATACCCCCAAACTTGAATTGTTGCTCGTCCTCGAGCAACGTAGAAACTAAGAACAAAGGAGTGAATTGATTGCAATTATGTCACATGGCACTATAGACGAAATAAAAGACAATCGAACTCATCAATGAACACAAGTATCAATGCAACTATCCACTAGCAAGCAAGATAGATCATGCTCAAACAAATGCTCAATCAAATACTCAACACATTGCTCCTTCCATGGAGTGTTTCACTCTTCACTCAAGTGTATAAAGGTATAAAGCACTCAATCATCAAATTCACAAATAAGTACACCATATGCTTGCCAAAAGACTCAATCTCAATCAAAGTCATTTATGATCAATCAAGAATCAAAGAGGTCTTTCTTCTAGGTTGTATTGTAGGCTCTTTGGAAAGGTGGGATGTTTTTGGATAAGAGTGACTAAGTAGTAGAGACTTGAATGTAAGCTAATCAACACAAATGCACATCTCTTCTCTTGCATCAAGTCTCCTTCAAGCAATTAGATTTCAATCACCACACTTCTCTTGAGCTTTCTTTTCACTTAAGCTCACAAATTGAATCTTTCTTTTCACTCACTTCATATTCACATTTTCACAATTCAATTTCTTCTTAACCTTTCTTTCTTTTATGCTTCATTCATCACTTAGCTCATCATCTTCCCACACTTAGCAATCAAATCACCATCATTAGCCAACATTCAAGCTCAACTAAATATAGGACAAGAAAAGCTCATAAAAATAGGGTAAAAGGTTTTCAATTTCACTTGGCTTGCCAAAGAAAATAAGGATCATAAGGCTTAACATGGCTTACTAAGGAAATCAAATGTATTTGGTGGGGAAAAATTTGGCAAAGTGACTCATCATATCAAACATGGCCTCTTATCACTTTCAAAACATCACACAAAGATCAATATCAACAAGTCTAGTGGCAAGTTCTAGCATACAAATTATGAATGATGCACTCTAAAAGAAATTGTATCAACCGTATAAGATGTACGATTATTAAGGCACAAAAGCTCACGGGCTTCAATTGAGCAATGAATCAAGCATTATCAATCACATTCATCTTCACACAATAAATCAAGAATGCTAGCTTCAAGCTATAAATCTACTCATGATCCAATCAAAATCCAATTAATCTTGCAAATCAAACACAAGTGCTCATGTACATAAATCCAAGCATACTCACTACATCAATAAGAATACTCAAAGATATATCAATAAATCCACAATTAAGCTCAAATCAAGGAATATTGAATCCAAAGATCATCAAGCTCAAAATAAATCAAGAGAGTAACAATCATCATCAAAGTCATCAAATATTCTAATTCATCACATCATCAAGTTCACCAAATGAAGCACAATCATCATAAAGAGTACAATCACCATCAAAAGTACAAATCATCAAGAAGATAGGAGTCTAAAAACTAAGGATAGAGAATGAGGAATAGGGATAGCCCTAATAGTCTCGACGGTGGCGGCGGAGGAGGGTAGTATCCCGGCCCGAAATTCCACGAGCTCATCTCGCTTTAGAAGGGCGTACATGTCATTTTGAGTCTTCGTGAGACTCTTCCTGCATCCTCCTAGTCTCTTCGTTGAATCTTTGGGACTCCTCAATCATCTGGTGCATCTCATCCCGGCGGGTCAAGCTCTCAATATGCATCCTCTAACTATCCGCCCACATCCGCTCACCAATACCCACAGCCTCCGAGATGAACTACCCGCCTCATACTCACGACTCCTCATCTCCTCCCGCCAAAGTACATGTTGATCTCCTACTGGTAATCCTCATCCATCCGTGCATGTGCGGCTCCTCCCCGCTCCGGCTCCTCGTCATCCTCATCCTCGAATTATCCTCTTCCTCAGCCTCTGCTCTCTCTCGCAACACCCTCATCCTCATCATCGAATCCGATCTCGATCGCTGGCCATCATTATCATCGTCATCACCCTCATCTCGAAGAACATCCCCATGCTCTCTAGTATAAGCATCAATAGCATCGGTGTGGCCGTGACCACATGCGGAGATTGATGGTCACAAAAGCAGAGATCCAAACACCGTAGTCAACCTCTTATTCGGAAGAGGGAATCGGCCACCGTGGTGCATGGGCTAGAAACACCACGTCCTACCAATGCGATCAAGTGTCCTCATGCGTCGCATGGTATCGGCAGAAGATCCGGACCATCTAATGCCGCGAGGTTGTGAGTAGGGATACCAAGATGCTCGACTATCAATGTAATCATTCCACCAAAGTTAATCTTCTTGAATTTCGTACTCGTAGCTCTCTCAAATAGGTAACAGAGGTACGCGAAGCATTGAATCTAACTCCATGGAGAAAGCACCACAAAACGCATAACTCCTCGAGATACCACGGCTCCTCCCTCCGATCTCGCGAATATATTGCTCGCGAGAATCTTCTCCAAGTATCGGACTAACGGGTTCCGAATGTGCGTGCTCTTCGACTTTCCAGAACGAACTCAGTGGCTCGGTGCCCCCGAATTAGAAATACGTCTCCAAAACTTCTTGGCGTTGTACTCTTGCCTCATGTTAAGCAATGATCCTGTCGGGGTCGGTGGGTGTGCCAAGAATCTCATTGACCTCATCCAAAGTCAACTCATACTCATTCCCCATGAGCTCGAAAGTAATTTTCCTTGCAAACATGGCCCTCCCGGCCTTATGGACCTTAACCGTGCAAAGGAACTCTAGGGTGAGTCCGAGATGAGTCCGAGGCCTCTTAGCTAAAAAGCCTCCCATGCCTACTTGCTCAAAAAGTTGAGGAATATCATCCTCGATCCCCATGGATAACTTGCAATTATGATCGACTAATTTGGTCTTGACCACTTTCTTGTAAAGCTCGGCATAGAGGATGATATGCTTCCTTCATTTGTAATCGTCCCACGAATTCCAAGTTCAGCGAGGTATCCTATGTGCAAATCGGATAGCCTCCTCTCTCTTCCGGATTTCTGCATCCCAAAAATTATGGCCGTCAACTCCCTAAACATTGTTCCTGCACAAATAATCCCAAAAACACAAATTAGTCCTCCAATTAAACCGCAAGCTCAAAATATCACTCTAAACCATGGACAAGTCAACAATAATATATCCAATCTCAATAAAATTCCTAGTGACTAGGCAATACACCCCTACAATTGGTCAAAGAGTCAACTCAAATAAATACCATCAATAGAAATGCTCAAATACTCCTCAAAGTATACATACTTGACTAGAATGACTTTAAACAATGAAGATCACCATGTAAGCTCACCAAAATCATACAAATATGCTCCACAAATATATCAAATAAGAACAAGCCAACTAGCAAGTAATTCAACACATAGCATCACAAAAATTGCACTTCCATCATCAATACTCAACTCAACTTAACCACTTGTACCAACAATTGCACTAGGAATTCCTAAAAATATGCCAAAATCACAATTCAAGCCAAATTCCACAAATAAAAAAAAAAAAACATCTCATATACACCCCTAAGCATGCTCCTAAAATCCTCAATTAATTCAAATATTCTAAAAATGGCTTCAATTTATCAAAATCAATCATGTATACCAAGTGCTTGACAAAATGCCCAAATGAAATTCCAATACAAAGAAATTCTAGCATAATCCCTAACACCCAAGTAATAATCATCCACCAGCATGAAATTGAAAGCTAAATGAGAAGAAATGACATACCTTGTTGAGAAAAATTGTCTTAAAATGGGAAATTTGGACACCCCGCACTACTCCACAAAAATCCCAAATTTGAATGTCAAATCCTCAAAATTCACTCTTGATGCCAATATGATAACAATATGATGACACTATGGTGATTGATCGGTAAAAATGGCTCAAAATCGCCGGAAATATGGTAGAGAGGCAAAGGGGATCGAAAGCTAGGGCTAACTCCTCGAGTCGTGCTGTTATGACCGAAACGCGACATTTATATCGGACACCGGCCTCGAGTCGAGGGTCAGGCCTCGACTCGAGGAACCCCATTTTTCAAAAGCCTCGACTCGAGGTTCCTCCCCGAGTCGAGAGATGTGCTGATTTCAAAAATTTTCTAAGTGTCAATCCTCGACTCGGGGCTATGCAACCTCGACCTTAGAGTCGAGTCCAGGGAATTTTTACGATTCCCGGGCCCTACCCGACCCCGAAACTCCTAAAAATGACCTCTACGCCCCTAACGAACCCAAATATGCAAGAAATTACCATTTTGGTCCCTTGATTTAAGCTCGGTCGCTCATTCGATCGAGGAGACCGGGTTCTCTTCCTTTATGCTCATTTTTACCAACTTTTAAGCTCTCCTTTCCTTCTCGATTCCTTGATTCCTTTGCAATTTCGATCCTTTTTCCATTCTCGTAGTGAGTATACCTACAAACGGCAAAACAATTCATCAAATAATCATCACTAAGAGATGCATTTTCTACCCTAAATAGCACACACCCCCAAACTTGAATGAAGTCATGCATTCAAAGTTTAGAATGGGAACTATACAAGTATGCAACCCTTAAATGATATTAACAATTAAGCTCAATATCCCAAATATACATCATCCATCAACTAACATATTCTCCTAAGCATGAGCAATTCCCAAAAATTCAAAGCAAAAATTCCACAAAAAAAAAAAAAAACACAAAACACAAAAACACAAAGCAAACACACCAAAGCAAATAAAGGATGGGTTGCCTCCCATCTAGCGCTAGGTTTAATGTCCTTTGCCGGACGGAACTCTAAGAGTTCATACTTCTCTTTCTTTGTCAAGGTGAGGATCGAACTTGTGCTTCACTAGATGTTCCTTTGCAAAAAGGCAACACCCCCACTTGTCCTCTAGGAGTAGCTTTCCTCCTTCTTTGATTTCTTTTACCGTAAGCACCTCCTTAGGTCTTTCGACTCCAAGTAGCCGACTCCAATTTGATTCACACCACACCACTTGATATCCTACTTCAAAACTTTCCTTCATTTTCTCAAGTGGTGCCTTTTTCTCAACCAATACCCCCAAACTTGAGCCATGCTCATATTTGGTCAAATCTTTCTCACCTTCTTCCTTCTCTTTTTCACCGGTCAAGCAAAGGGTCCTTTGTCGCTTTCTCCTTCCTACAATCATCAAAGGAAACACAAGACTTGTTAGAAATGATCTTACAAGAGGGAAGGAAATGCTCATTAACTAAAGTATTAGTAGAAGTAATAGGTGTAAAAACTTCCCTGTCAATGGAAGGGCATTCATCAACAATCTCTATGTATCCACACGTCTTCTTCTCTACCTTGCTTTGAGCAACCTCTTCCTCATGAACTCTTGTAAATGTAACTTCATCACCATTTGAGCTCAACTTAAGCTCTCCTTTCTCCATATTAATCATAGCTTTACCCATTGCAAGGAAAGGTCGACCAAGGATGATCGGTGCCTCAAGTTCCTCCTTCATGTCTAATACAATGAAATCAACTGGGAATATGAGTCTACCAACCCCTACTAACACATCTTCAATAATCCCAAATGGTTGAGCATATGATTGATCCGCTAATTGAAGATTGATGTTCGTAGGAATTACCTCTCCTAAATCCAACTTCTTGAACACGGACAATGGCATCATATTAATACTTGCTCCTAGGTCACACAAGCCTTGAATGTTTACCTTTTCTCCAATCTCACATGGAATAATGAAGCTTCCGGGATCCTTTTTCTTTTGTGGCAAGTGTCTCTCCAAGATTTCTTTGCATTCTTCCACTAGCTTGAGCATCCCCTTCTCATCCCAACTCCTTTTCTTGGACATAATTTCTCTCAAGAACTTCTTATAGTGTGGAACTTGTTCAAGGGCCTCCAAGAGTGGAATATCGACATGCAAATTCTTGAAAATTTCTAAAAACTTACCAAACTCTTCATCAAGTTTCTTCCTCTCTAGTCTCTTGGGAAACGGAACCGGATTAGCCTTCATTGGAACTCCCATTCATTCTTTGACTTTTCTTCCTTCTTTGCATCTTCCCTCACTTTCACCTCTTCTTCACTTTTCTTCTCTTCCACAACCACTCTTTCTTGTCTTTCTTCTTCCTCATTCACCACCTCTTCTTCAAACTTCCCTTCTTTGAGCATTTTAGGACCTTCATAGCTAGTATCACTCCTTAGCTTGATTGCACTACAAAACTCTTTAGGGTTAACCTCGGTAGTGGATGGGTATTTTCTTTTGTTTTGTAGATGATCCACCGTGGACGAGAGCTTCCCAACCGTAGTAGCAAGTTGCCCTACTTGATGCTCGATCGTCTTGAAACGAGTGTCCATTTGCTTCCCTATATCATCAAGCCTTGAGTCATTAGCTTCCAACTTCTTCACAATCAACCCCAAAATCTCCTCCATGGTAGCCTTTCCTTCATTGTTAGGAGCCTTTGCACCCGGATCAAATCTGGGAGGAAATTGAACGGCAGCTCTTGGATTGGCATATGAAAAATTTTCGTGTCTCCTCCATGTATTCCCATTAAATTGAGCTTGCAGTGGAGGTTGGTAGCTTCCTTGTGGCCTATTTTGGTAAGGCATTTGGTAAGGCCTTCCTCCTTGATAATTTCCTTGAAAATTTCCTCCTTGATAACCTCCTTGGAATGGAGGCCTACCCATGTAGCTAACTTCTTCAACCGGCAATGGACTTGGACAAACATCAACATGAGGAACGGATGGACTCACACTTGCTTGGCCTTGTGAAGTAGTAAGAGCTCCCAATCGGTCCATCATAGTCATCATCATGCTCTTCATACTCTCGATTTCATCAACTTGTGACACCCGGCGATGTGCTCCCGATTAACCGACACTTGGAATGAATCTTGAGCTATGTTCTCCATTATTTCATTCATTTGCCCAACGGTTTTAGACCAAATCGATCCATTCGCACAAGCATTCAAAAATGACATATCCCCGTCCGTCAAACCATTGCAAAAGTACATAATGGTTTGCTCCTCCGAAAACCGTGTTGAGGACAATTGATAAGTAACATGCCATACCTCTCCCACGCCTCCGGTATGGTCTCCCCATTCTTTTGGCGGAAGTGGGAAATAGCCTCCTTAGCTTGCACGGTCTTTGACGGTGGGTAGAACTTCATCAAAAATTTCTTGGACAACTCCTCCCATGTACGTACGGTCCCGAGCGGTAATGAATTAAGCCATACTTTTGCTCTTCCTTTCAATGTAAAGGCAAAGAGCCTTAACTTCTTCGCATCTTCGGTACCCCATGGTATTTTGTAGTGTCGGAAATCTCAAGAAATTGTGTCATATGTTGATGTGGGCACTCATTTTCATCTCTTCCTTAAAATTGCTTCTCCCTAAGCATTCTCACTAGAGCGGGACTTATTTCAAAGTTATTAGCATCTATCCTCGGCCTTGCTATCTCGTCATAATGCTCTCTAAGTTGTGGTTTAAAGAATTCTCTCAAAGGCCTTCCTTGAGGTGGTGGCTCATTTACGGGGTGTGGTTGGACATTTGGTATGTGAGGCGACTCATGATATCGTGGCTCTTGGTTATACGGCATATGGGGATAGTATGGTGGAAATTGTTGTGGATGAGATGGATAGTAGGGATATTGATGAGCTTGTGGAGGATAAGGATATGTATGTTGGTAGGGGTAATTTTGTGGTGGCATCCCTTGAGTGAAAGGGCCAACTTGAGCATGGAAATGGTTCCCATTACCTCCATGTTCTACTCCTCCTTCTCCTTGTCCATGTACCTCCTCAACTTGAGGTTCACCCACTATTCTCTCCTCATTTCTTTGATCTTCCCCTTCCATAGCTTCCCTTCGTCTTCTCACACGATTCTTTCTCAACGTAGCCTCAATTTCCGGATTTAGTGGCAAGGGTGGAACACCACTAGACCTTGTTAGCATGCACCTACAATGCCACAAATCCAAGTATCAACTTCAAACCAACAAAATCAACAAAAACAAAAACAAAAGCAACAAATAGCCACTTCAAACAATCCTTAAATCTCACTTATAGACGCAAAAACTAATTCCCCATCAACGGCGCCATTTGATTGGAGTGTATAGGGCAAGAGCTTTTAAGACCAATCGCAAAATATCGAACCCAAGGGAGAAAGTATGCAAACGAATTTCAAGGATAAGAGTTCTAGATGGCTAAAGTTGCAACAAGATATAGGACTAAAATCTCTATAAGAATGCAAGAAATTAAATGGCAAGATTATGCAAACAATATATCAAACACCTAAGATGCAATAACAAATATACTAAAATCAATGGGAGATTTGGGTGCAAGGGATAATCTCCATCAAGGAATCCATGATTAACAAGCTATGATTGTATCCAAATGCAAATCAATCAAATTAGAAAGCATAAACCATCATGAAATTAATCACTCCATTAATATCACAATGCCTAATGTGAGTATCCTTAGTTCTTCCCATCTCTCAATGTAGAAGTCCCCAATTCATACAATCATGCAAAATTGAAACCCGATTAACACCTAATCACGTTAGCTCAACTCTCGCCTATTGCTAGGGTGATCAACCATTAATCAAAAGAGATAATTTTTCATGATGCACAATTATGAATCACAATTAGGAGGCAAGCTAATTCAATTGGTCACAATTATCAACAATCATAGCATGAGGCAATCACTTCATCCCTAATTTCAATTATCCCAAGCATAAAGCTATTAGGCCATGGTGCTACAAGCAAAAGCTATGGGTAGAAAATCTAAGAAAGCAATTAACAATCTAATCAACACAAGCAATGAATTAAAGAGAACAAAGGGTAAGAACATCACCAATTGAACTTCAATATACAAAAATAGGAATGATTAGTCTTCTACAATACTTGAGTTCAACTTCTCTTCTCCTTAATCACAGCTTGAATCTTTAATTACAATTAATCAAAATGCTAATCTAATGGACTAAAAATAGAATCTAATCTAATTCTAACAATCTATAGCAATTACAATGGAAATCAAGATACAAAGTGAAAAATTCGCCTATGGAACCTCTGGAAACCGCTCTAAACTGCTAGAATCAAGTTATACTGCTTTGGCTTCAATGGGCTTTAAAACCTGCAAAATTCGGTTTTGGCACTCCTCGACTCGAGCTTCAGCCCTCGAGTTGAGGCTCAAGAGTCGCTAGCACGCTTCTTCAAAATTTCCCGCCTCGTGTCGAGGCTCACTCGACTCGAGGAATCGCCATTTTCCATCCCTCGACTCGAGGTTCCTCCCTCGAGTCGAGACTGCTGCATTTTTGAATTTCCTTTCCCTCCACCTAACCCTCGTGTCGAGGTCTGTGCTCCTCGACTTGTGCTCGAGACCAGGAATTTTTCTCGAGATTGGCTTGGGCCCGACCCCATTTTTGTCCGGTATGTTCATCTCTTCATTCTAAGAATAACGATACTCTCGGTTTGGCAAAAATTCCACCGATTTACCTGCAAAATGGACGAAAAACATCAAAAACTCACAAAGTAGTACTTTTTAGGCAAAAGAGTGATACTTTTCACATTTATGCACAAAAATTACACTTTAGCTCACTTTTGCACTAAAATAGGCCCTAAAAACATGTATCAATTCACTCCAATCAATGATTATTCGATACGATTGCATCACACGAGAATTATTAACTTGCAAAAAAGTTAGACAAATAAATAAAATGCGCAAAAAGCATTCAATGAGAAACATGATGAACAAATTCACATCAAACAAAAGAAGCTAAGAGATAGCTTCAAAACACTAAAGTTAAACCTACAGAGAGGGTTTAACCCACCTAAACCCAGAGAGGGGTTGCAGAAAAGAAGCAAAGAGATAGCTTCAAAACACGAAAGTTAAACCTACAGAGAGGGTTTAACCCACCTAAACCCGAGAGAGGGGTTGCGAGAAAAGAAGCCAAGTGATAGCTTCAAAACACTAAAGTTAAACCTACAGAGAGGGCTTAACCCACCTAAACCCGAGAGAGGGGTTGCGAGAAAAGAAGCAAAGAGATAGCTTCAAAACACGAAAGTTAAACCTACAGAGAGGGTTTAACCCACCTAAATCCAGTGGGGTTACGAGAAACGAAGCTAAGAGATAGCTTCAAAACACTAAAGTTAAACCTACAGAGAAGGTTTAACCCACCTAAACCCGAGAGAAGGGTTACGAGAAACGAAGCTAAGAGATAACTTCAAAACACGAAAGTTAAACCTACAGAGAAGGTTTAATCCACCTAAACCCAGAGAAGGGTTATGATAAACGAAGCTAAGAGATAGCTTCAAAACACGAAAGTTAAACCTACAGAGAGGGGTTACGAGAAACGAAGCCGAGAGAGAGCTTCAAAACACTATGTTAAACCTACAGAGAGGTTTAACCCACCTAAACCCAGAGAGGGGTTATGAGAAATGAAGCTAAGAGATAGCTTCAAAACACTAAAGTTAAACCCTCGCAGAAGGTTTAACCCACCTCAACCCAGAGAAGGATTACGAGAAACGAAGCTAGGAGACAGCTTCAAAACACTAAAGTTAAACCCACATAGAAGGTTTAACCTGCCTAAATCCGTAAAAAGGTTGTGAAGGAGGTTAAGAAATAACTTCTAAAGACCGAATTTAAACCCGCAGAGGGGGTTAACCTATCTAGACCCAAGGAAGGGTGTAAGAGTTGAAGCTGAAAGATGGCTTTAAAGAACCTAGTTAAACCTACAAAGAAGGATTTAACTAACTAAGAGTAAAACATGAGAAAGGGCCTACGAGGAGGGCTCGACTAAACCCGCGCCTAAGAGGGGTTTCGGGATTTGAAACGCCAAGTTTGAAGTCATTAAGTTAAACTTATAAAGTTTAGCTAAACCTGTGTCCACAGAGGACTATTAGACGTAAGGCTATGAAAGTCTTAAAAGCTATCAAGTTGGACTTATAAGTTGTCTAACTAAGTTGGTCCCAAGTAAGGGATTACGAGACAAACAGCTAGGGCGTACGTGGCTACGTGTAAAACTAAATCTACGGCAAAGGTTTAACCAACCTAAGCCTGGTGAAATTTAAGACAAAAACTAAGAAATAGTTTCAAACATCAAGCTAAACTTAAGAAAAGGTTTTTAGAAGAGAAAAGCTAAGAGAGTCGCCAAAAGAATAAAATTAAACCCAAAGAAAGGGCTTGACTAACTTGAAAGCCATGAAGGATTAAGGAAAGCTGAGCCCATGGAGTGCGTATTGCTTACTTACTCCTCAAAAGGAGTGGCAAAGAGTGAAAATCGATGACCGGCTTCATGCCGGCTAAGTTGAACATGCAGAGGGGGATACACCCGCCCGAACCCACGGATGTCGGCAAGGCGGGAGCTAATAGAAAGTTTCCTAAGGCCAACTCGACTCTATAGTAAAATCCTAATTGGTTAAGTGAGAAATATAGGATATAGCTTCAAGTCTACGAAAAGGGCTTAGCTAGACAAGCACCGAAGAAGGGTGACAAGGATCAAAGCTGCGAAAAGTTTTGGAAGTATCGAAGCCAAACATGCAAAGTTTGGCTAAACCCATACCCGGGAAGGATTGTGTAAGTTAGGCATACAAGAGTCTAACTAATCCAGGACACTGGGAGGCAATAGATGAAGCAAAACTAAGAGATAGCTTGAGGGAATTCAGCCGAGCTAGCGGATTGGTCACGCTAAACCTAGAAGGAGGCTTCAGGAGCAAGAAGCCAAGAAAGCCTTTCGAATACTAAGTTAAACCTACCAAGCAAGGTTGTAACTTACGAAAGCATGAGAGAAACTATTCGGGAAACTCTTAGAACTAGGAAGTCAAGGGAAACCCGGAAAACCTAAAGCATAAAACCCTAGAGAGGCAAAAGGGGTTTCAAGCGGATGAAAAATCAACCTATGAGAGAAAGGATACATTCACAAACTAGTATTATGTTCCTAGTGACTAAGTCACGCATGCAAGCTAACACTTAGAAGCTAGACAGTTTGTAAACAAGCAAAGCAAAATCAAATACGAGAAGCACGATAAAAACATGCAACTCTCGGCAAGGAGGACATAAACACTCATGCAATAACAAGCTCCCGACAAGGGAGGATAAACATCAGCCATGAAAAGCAATTCCCGGCAAGGGAAGATACGCAGGATAAACAAAAATTAACTCCCGTGAGGGAGGATCCCATTCATTCACAAGAAAAAGGCCCCGACAAGGGGGCAACAGAGTTAAAAAACAAAACGTAAACTCCCAACGGAGGGGAAGACAGAGTATAAAATGCCAAACCGGCATAAGAAGGGAGAGAATTCATTACAGATCATGGAAATATGAAAAGTGTTTTAGAAATTAACTGGGGAGTGGGGTGGTTCCTCTGTTTCAAGCAAGGGCAGCTATCTCCGCATCCTTCTCCTTAGCACGAGCTATGCAGCTTCCTCCCGGGAGATAGGAGTTTCCAAGGTCGGGGAATAAAGGGGGCCAGCTGGGGCATCTCTGCGGCGGTTACCTCCATCTTCACCAGTGTCTGCAGTCATCTTGTTAAGAATCGAACCCACCATTCTTCCTCAATGGATCGAGAGGAGTCCCCCTTAAAAGAAGGGGAGTGGGCATGGCCATGAGAGGGCCATTCTTGTCAAACTCCCCGAAAAGCTAGGATCTCGCTTGCACTGTATAGCCGCATTAAAACCATACTCATAGAAGAACCGGATGTAGGGACTCATGTCCCCAAGGAAGCTGGGATGATTGAGGTAGTCCTTTCTTAAATTGGGCCACAAGGCATGCAAAAAGTGCCGACTGTGTTTAGAGTGAAAGAGGGTCTCGGGCAGGACCTTGCTCCTTCCACCAAAGCCTTCTCGGTGGATCCGGACTCTGAAGGGTGTGAGAGACGGCCACGTCGCTGGTTTCCTTCTCGGCATCTTCACGAGCCGCCTGGGATTTCATTACCTCATCCTCTAGCTTCTTAATACGTAGAGAAGCGAGGGTGGCCTTCTTCCTCTCCTCAAGGAGGGACTCCTCTAACTCTTTCAATCAAGTGGGGAGGGAGTAGGTTTGATGGGCTCCACAGATCGGATAGGAGGATGCCAAGCTGAAAAAGCAGAATGTGGCATGTATTGAGCTTAGGTAGAGAAGGTAGGCTGAATTACAAAATAGAAAGGAAGGACAACAACGTTACCCGAGCAAAGTGGCTCACGGCTTGATGTTGTTGTTGGTTCGGGGAGGCCGATCAATCGGTCGCAATCCTAGGCAGAGATTAGTTCGCTGAAAAATTTATTGGCGGAGGGACCCGAGGAGTAAGAGTCCACGTCGGTAGGGGCTGAGGAGAGACCTTGGCTGCGCCTAGTGGGATACTTGCGGCGCAAAGTATTCCGAGAATGAAAAGAACCCCGATCGGCGGAGGCTTTGCCCTTGGCGATTTTCGACTTCTTTGGAGGAGGGGGATTATCCTCCTGATCCTCCATGGGAGCCGGAGAAGAAGAGTGAGGTGCATCATCTTGAGAGGCAGTGGAGGAGGGGCCGATTCATGTGAATCGGTGGGGCCTTCCAACACTTTAGACAGCCACAACATCTCCGAAAAGGAGAGCAACGTGAGTTAAATATCAGCTATATTTATACTCATAAATGCGTAAGATTACAATAAGATAATTACCATCCTTGGGTTCAAGAGGAACCCTTATCGAGCTGAATTTAAAGTGGGAGAGGATACGAGAATTGAAGCAGATTTCGTAAGTCAAAATACCCGTGAACACGAACATGGGCATTTAACATTTGGATAACCCGATGGTTAGTGGAAGAGGAGATGTGATTAGAAGGAGAGTTTGGAGGAGAGGGGTTTTGATAAATCCATTTCTCGGTTTTGAAAAGGCCAGTGGCTTATCCGGAGTAATAAAGACAAAATGGTCACCCCATTCTTTTTGATATTGGGAACCTTCCCAATAAAGGAACATTTCCCTTTTACCCGACTACTTACATAGTAGAAGGGTCCAGCAGCTTTACAAGTGAACCGAGAAAAGAAAAGTTCGGCAGACGGTTTCCCTCCATTTCCCTTGAGAAGGATATAGAAAGAGATCATCATCCAAATGGCGTTAGGTACGAATCAAGGTTATGAGGAACTCTGTAAAGGTTCGATATTTGGCACAGAATTTAGGAGGAGGAAGGCGTAACTCAGCCTCAAACCGGGCTTGCCAGAAAGCTAAAGTCGGGAGTCGCAGTTTAGGCGTGCCCCCGATCGGGAGAGATAGATCAAACCCGATGAAATATAGTCACCGGAAATGAGGTCGGTTAGGGCTTTGTCGAGAGATTTTTGAGGGACCGGCGAAGGAGTCCCAGAACCGAACCCTATACACCTCCGGAGAGGAAAAGGAGACGGGAGGCGAATCTCTAGAGGGATCGGGGATGGGAGAGTGGTGAGAACTTTGGGAAGAGTTTCGAGTGTTAGATATAGTTCGAGAAGAACCAGAATGGGACATCTCTAAGAATGTTCCTACAAGCGAGCCGTAATGAGAAAAGAAAATTTTACCCGGATAGCAGGAGGATGTCGAGGTAAGGAGTGAAGAGTACGATCGCGGAGGGCTTGCGAGAAGGTGAAGTCCTAAATGAAGCGAGAATTCGAAGGAAGGAAGGAAGAAGAAGCGGAACTAATTTTGAAATAAAGAGGGAGTTAATTGATGCGTGAGTAACTAAAACCGAAGGGCGGATGCATGATCGACAACCTGTCTCACGTAGAAGCCGAAGAGTCGCTAGACTCCAACGAGACTAGCGAGAGGGGATGTGTCCCGAGAGCAAGACTGCAGGAGGATATCCTGAAGCTAAAGCTGCCAGTGAGGACTGCGTAAACCTTTCTTACTCCGGTGAGCTCCAAGATCGCTCACCGAGTAGGGGAGTGGTTGATGTGGACAAAAATGTCGTGCCCAACCGCACGTAGGGCCCAAATACGACCAGCCCAATAGGGCCCAATGACGTCACCAAATACACTAGGTAGAGGGAGGAAAACCCGAGATGGGCTCGAGCCCCGATCGCCACAATAAGGCTACGAAGCCATAAACCCACCTACGGGGCAACGAGGCCTAAGCCTCAGTATGGAGACGAGGCTACGAGGCCCAAACCCAACTACAGCTAGACCACGCCGCGAGGCCCAAACCCGACTACGAGGTGGGCCGCGAGGCCCAAGCCTAGCTGCAGTGGGCCGAGAGGCCTCCGGCGAGATTTGAAGAACATGCGAGTATTTGACCAAACCTATAGCGGTTATCTATCCGATAAGACCGAGGAGTGACGAGTAGTTGAGATAATTGAGGCCCAAGTCAAGGAATATTCCCTATATTCCTCATCGATCGGGTCCAACCTCCGTCTAGGGGAATTCGTAAGTACAATACAGATTTCTTGAGAGACAAGATATCCACGTACAACATCATGGCGTAACGTGCGGGATAATACCTTGAAACCGTGATGACGGTTATTGCTCTTAACTTACGTATAAGTAACATACCCAGCAGGAGGTAACGATATCGAATCACTATCACTCTCACTTAGCTACTCTATACGTACTTTCTTGAGTATTTTCCAGGTGATCCGACTTGAGCGTTGGAGTGCCTACGCCAGCAGAACCCTCCGGCGTGTTTTGCAGTACGTTGGTTCGAGGGAAGCTAAGGATCTTAGTGCGTAAAGGCTTTACCCACGTGAACCCGAGGTAGGGAAACGGACCCGGAGTCGATTCATAGCCCGATCTGCAGAGAGGAGCCATCCCTTCTTTAAAATCTTGAGGAAGGGGTCCAAGTTCGAGTGGAACGAGCAATGCCAAAGCAGCGTTTGAGGAGCTTAAGCAAAGACTGCCCAGCTTACCTACGTTAACGAAGCCTATTCTAGGAGACACTCTACCTCTACCTCTCTCAGTAGGTGGGGTCTCACTTAGCTCCGTGCCGTGAGGGAAGAAGGGTCGATCCGAAACCTCGTTTACTACATCGCAAGCTCATACAAGGAGTCAAGTGAGATACTCGGAGATAGAGAAGGGCGTGGGTTCGATACCCCCGGCCGCATTTTTTATTAGTTTAAAATTTACCGAGGGGCGAGACGAGGGGCCCGCTCTCGCCACCGGCCCTCGCTAATTCCCTCACTAGCTAGCCCACTAGCCAATTCCCTCGCCAGCCATGCCCTCGTTAATTCCCTCGCCACCGAACCCTCGCCGGCCCAAGCCCTCGCCAAATCCCTCGCCACCCAAGCCTCACCAAACCCCTCGCCAATCTACCCTCGGCAATTAGCGAGGCAGCTGCCCTCGTTAGCTAGCGAGGGGCGAGCCGAGGGATAAGTTAAAGAGGAGATTTTTAGAGAGGGCAAGTTTCCCTCGTTAAATCCTCGCCAATCCCTTGCCCTCGCCAATTTCCTCTTTAACCCCTTCGCCAAATTGTGTTTTTTTTTAGTGAAAAAATATTTTTAGTAGTTCACCATCTAAATTGATTTTTTCAATATTTTTCAATATTTTTAACACTACAATACAATCAACTAACAAATGCAATTACTAATTAAATTCACATAATAAAATAAAATACAACCTAGTGCATCACACTCCATAATTACAACCAAGTTCATCACAAATTAACAGCTAACAAGATCATCACAATTCATATACAATCACACATTAAGTTCATTACAAATTCTTATATAATATTTGTAAGAAACCAAGATAATTAATACTCCATCCGTCCCAATTTTGATTGCTCAAAGGGAAAAGACACAAATATTAAAAAAGAATTATTATTAGTATTAAAAAATATAAAGTGAAAGGTAAATGAATATTTTTAACTTTATTGAAAGAGGTTATTTTAAAGTTAACTTTATTGAAATGGTTAGTTCAGTGACATTGAGATGTAAATAAGGAATGCTTGTAAGAGTTTAATTTAAGATAGTAGTATTGTTTTTTTTTTTTTTTTTTTTGTATGTGAAAACAAAAATAAGGCATCAATTTTTGCATTTTGAGCAATAAAAATGGGACAAAAAGAGTAATATATTTTAATTAATTTTACATACATATGTATATATATATATATATATATTGATTTGTTCGGTTTTTACATAATAAAAATCAAAGCATACCGAATAAATTTTGATTATTAAAAATTAGGCAAAGTCTTATGTGTTTCGGATACACCGTAAGCTTACCGTGTTTCATTGATACTCTTGTCAAATATTTGATACTCTTGGTTAAATATTTGATACCTTAAGTGTAATTTTTCAATTTTATCAATTTTTGATACTCTTGGTCATATTTTTGATACTCTCGATGTGATACCCAGACTCTCACTACTCAAGTCAATATATTTCATGCATTGAGTGCATTTTAATTAATTATGTGTTACTTGTGATTTTTAATTATTGTATTTTGCATTATTTTATTGTGCTTTTAGATATTAAATTAATTAAATATGTTTTTATGTGTTTAGTGTTGTTTAAGTGTGCAATACAATTATTATTGGTTATATAAATTAAACATTGTTAAATTAGCAATTAGTAGTATTAGTTAATATAGTGAATAATAAATATGTAAAAGATTTAGTTATAATACCAATTATTATTGTAATTATTATATTATATATGTAATATACGTGGCATAGTATGCCATTATTTAGTGGTTAACAAGTTTAATAAATAAAACTGTAAAAGCTTACCTATTAAGAATGTAAGGCGGTGGAGATATGTTTGCCTTTATCAACTTGAAAGCTTAGAAAGTAAGCTTACCTATTAAGAATGTAAGGCGGTGGAGATATGTTTGCCTTTATCAATTTGAAAGCTTAGAAAGTAAGGTACGGGGAGAGTGCAACGGAGAGAAAGAAAGAGAAAGAGAGAGAGACGGGAAGACAGAATCGATCGAAGCGTTTTGGTAAGTTTTCGACTTTCGTCAATTGATAAATTTTATATCGCTTTTAAGCTCGTGACGAGTAGAGCAAAATCCTACCCTCAAATCGGTAATATTTGTTCTTATTTGATAGTGGAAAGGTGATAGAAGGGTTTAAGGGTTTGATTTAGCGGCGTTTTGCGGAATTGAGGTAAGTAGAAATTTATCTGCACCTACAATGCATAAATATAATATTTTGTGAAGTATTTATGCTTAATTGGTGATATGTGAATATTATGTTAATTGTGATATCTGATTGATATTCAATTACTATTGTGAAAGGAGTGTGTGAGCTCCATCTCTCAAGTGGAATGAACCTGTGAGTTCGGTGAGTATTATGAATTGAACTTGAATTGTGATTGTTGTGAATTAATCTGAGAGTTCAGAGATTTTCGTGAAAGGAATTTGTGAATTCCATGATATTGCGAGAAGTGGAAAGGGTGTTTTGAGCATGTGGTTTTACTGTGTGTATATGCTACATTGCATCATGCATATCATGTATTAACATGAAAATATTTTTATCAAATGGTGTGATTGACCATTGATTATGCACCGAGGACGGCAGGGTGACCTAGGAGTTAAGGCGACCAGACAGATCTGGCGTATGCTACACGGAGTAGGCCACCGTCTCATGTGCTATGGTGTTGTCACACATTCTACCGATTTTACAGAGGGGACTTACGAACGGACAAGAGGTCAAGTTTGGTGATGGACCTCGCTAGGCCGTTAGAGGGTGGAATCCTCAAAGTATGGAGTCGGCGTGAAGGGATAACTTCTTGTTGGTCATGAGGGGCGCGATGGGGGACCCTTGGTGGCCACAAGAGGATGGAGTCGCACGTCGAGGTCATACATATAGTGGCCACTTCAATATAATTTAACCGAGCTTAGTGCTCGTGTGCCGGTGCATAGTAGTGAGTCGGGGCCCTAACGAGTGTTTCATAAATAAATTGATGATTTTAAAGAGAGTGCATTGGGAGATTTTCGAACTAAATACCGCATCATGCATAATTTACGCTTCATCGAGATCTATATCTCACCCGGTTTATGCATTGTTGGTAATCCTGATGATTATTGATGAAATTACTTGGATTGGACAAGCCGTGACGCTCTTGCGGGGTTTTGAGTAGTTTTGTACATAGATGACGACACTGTTGGGCAGCGAACTGCGACTTATTTTGCTTCGCTATTGTATTTTATGTCTGTTTTGGATATGTACAGTATAAACAAGCATGTACTTGGTGTGTTTTGTGGATTAGCGTTTGTTAAGAATCGGTATGAATGTGAACGAGGTTATGTTTTGAGTATGTGATAGTGTTATGTTGTTAAAAAAATGGAGCAAATTTTTTTGATTGTTTTATGTTTAAGTTCATATTATGTCTAGTTGTGAAATTGTGGTCGTGTCACTCTATCATTTTGAATTTCAAGTGTTACATTCCAAGTTAAATTGTTTTGTATTGAGAATCGGTCGGCGTTCAATTGTTGATTGAATATGGTGGATTTTTAGACTAGTGGCTAGTTGTATGTGTTAGAAAAAGATAATAAATCAATTTAAACTAAAATATCCTCTATGATGATATTTTTATGAAGAAGAGAAACAAATATAATAAAAGCAAACATACCAGGATTCATGACCATAATCAAACAAGAACGTAAAAGAGTGGTTTTATGGCCTTCCTCAACTAAATCTCAAAATGGGACCTTTGTTTTCTATCTTGATGGGGAGAGTAGAAAACTATAAACGATTTAGTGTATTGGGGATCATAACCAAGTGCTCTTTATATAGTGTTCAACAAGAGTTCCCATAATCCTCTTGGTTGAATACTATATGGTATCTACTCATTTTTCCACATCAAATTGTATAATGATAGATCGTCACCATCAATTCATATCACTCAATTGACTCATATAATAAAGATTCATTAACGATCACCTAATTGGCTCAAGTCATAATGATCCATTGACTTTGATCACCAAATTAGCTCTTATCAATAATGATCACCTATTGAATCATATCACCAAATTGGCTACTATCATAATGATGAATGATCAATATAATTGCAAAATAAATGTGCAACCCATAATAATCTCCTAACAATCTCCCACTTGGGTTGCATATTAACCTTAGGCAATTATACTTCTTTATGTGCACAGCTTTATGTCATTCATCATTTTTATATTATTAATTATTATTGTCTTACAATCTCGTCCATCTTATGTACTAGAAATGAGACTATCACAATATTTCATCACACATATTATAGTGATTAAACCATGATAATCATCATAATAATACATTCAATGACATAGATCAAATGTGGTGAGTAGCATGGAAATTTCATGCAATGTGAACTTAATCATGCCTATTTCCAACCGGTCCAACTTTAGTCTTTAACGAGATCAATAATTGCAATGTAAAGTATCTAACACACAAAGTGAAACATAACCATCAACTCTATTCTGCAAAAAACCAAAAGGTCTGAAATTAAAATACATAGAACATCAACTCCCACTAAACTAAGGTAAAATTTTGAATAACACCCATATCGGTAGTGTGCTTGTGAAAAGCCTTAGGTGTTAGTGCCTTAGTTAGAGGGTCTCGCTAGCATAAAATCTGTCCCAACATGTTCTATGGAAATTTGTTTATTCTGAACTCTTTCCTTAACAACAAGAAACTTAATATCAATGAACTTTGATTTCACGGAACTCCTCTTGTTATTCGAGTAAAGAACGGCCGAGTTATTGTCACAATAAATTTTCAATGGTCGATGACAAGGTTTCACAACCATATCCCATGGTTAGATGTCTCATAACATGCAATGAACTCTGCAGCCATGGTGGATGAAGCTATGAGGGTCTCGCTTAATGTACTTAGAGATAGCTCCACTAGCCAATGTAAAGATGTATCCAGATGTGGAGCGTTTGCTATCTTGACATCAGCAAAATCAGAGTCGAATACCCGATGATCTCTACACTATCTGACCTCCGATAAGTGAGTACATAATCCATTGTTTTCTTTAAATATCGCGATCTGATTGGAGTGTATAGGGCAAGAGCTTTTAAGACCAATCGCAAAATATCGAACCCAAGGGAGAAAGTATGCAAACGAAATTCAAGGATAAAAGTTCTAGATGGCTAAAGTTGCAACAAGATATAGAACTAAAATCTCTATAAGAATGCAAGAAATTAAATGGCAAGATTATGCAAACAATACATCAAACACCTAGAATGCAATATCAAATATACTAAAATCAATGGGGATTGGGTGCAAGGGATAATCTCCATCAATGAATCCATGATTAACAAGCTATGATTGTATCCAAATGCAAATCAATCAAATTAGAAAGCATAAACCATCATGAAATTAATCACTCCATTAATATCACAATGCCTAATGTGAGTATTCTTAGTTCTTCCCATCTCTCAATGTAGAAGTCCCCAATTCATACAATCATGCAAAATTGAAACCCGATTAACACCTAATCACGTTAGCTCAACTCTCGCCTATTGCTAGGGTGATCAACCATTAATCAAAAGAGACAATTTTTCATGAAGCACAATTAAGAATCACAATTAGGAGGCAAGCTAATTCAATTGATCACAATTATCAACAATCATAGCATGAGGCAATCACTTCATTCCTAATTTCAATTATCCCAAGCACAAAGCTATTAGCCCATGGTGTTACAAGCAAAAGCCATGGGTAAACAATCTAAGAAAGCAATTAACAATCTAATCAACACAAGCAATGAATTAAAGAGAACAAAGGGTAAGAACATCACCATTGAACTTCAATATACAAAAATAGGAATGATTAATCTTCTACAATGCTTGAATTCAACTTCTCTTTTCCCAAATCACATCTTGAATCTTCAATTGCAATGAATCAAAATGCTAATCTAATGGACTAAAAGTAGAATCTAATCTAATTCTAACAATCTACAGTAATTACAATGGAAATCAAGCTACAAAGTGAAAAATTCGCCTATGGAACCTCCCGAAACTGCTCTAAACTGCTAGAATCAAGTTATGCTCTGTTTTGGCTTCAATGGGCTTTAAAACTGAAAAATTCGGTTTTGGCACTCCTCGACTCGAGCTTCGGGCCCTCGAGTCGAGGCTCGAGTGTCGCATCCACGCTTCTTCAAAATTTCTCCGCCTCGAGTCGAGGCTCACCGACTCGAGGACTCGCCATTTTTCCATCCCTCGACTCGAGGTTCCTCCCTCGAGTCGAGACTACTACAATTTTGAAAATCCTTTCCCTCGGCTGACCCTCGAGTCGAGGTCTATGTCCCCTCGACTTGTGCTCGAGACCAGGACAATTTTATTGAGAAGGGCTTTGGGCCCGACCCCGTTTTCGTTCGGTATGTTCATCTCTTCATTCTAAGAATAACGGTACTCTCGGTTTGGCAAAACTCCACCGATTTACTCCGCAAAATGGACGAAAAACATCAAAAACTCACAAAGTAATACTTTTTAGGCAAAAGAGTGATACTTTTCACATTTATACACAAAAATCACACTTTAGCTCACATTTTGCACTAAAATAGGCCCTAAAAACATGCATCAATTCACTCCAATCATACCCCCAAACATGAATTGTTGCTCGTCCTCGAGCAACGTAGAACTAAGAACAAATGAGTGAATTGATTGCAATTATGTCACGTGGCACCATAGGCGAAGTATAAGACAATCAAACTCATCCATGAACATAAGTATCAATGCAACTATCCACTAGCAAGCAAGATAAATCATGCTCAAACAAATGCTCAATCAAATACTCAACACATTACTCCTTCCATGGAGTGTTTCACTTTTCACTCATGTGTATCAAGGTATAAGGCACTCAATCATCAAATTCACAAATAAGTACACCATATGCTTGCCAAAAGACTTAATCTCAATCAAAATCACTTGTGATCAATCAAGAATCAAAGAGGTCTTTATCTAGGTTGTAATGTAGGCTCTTTGGAAAGGTGGGATGTTTTTGGTTAAGAGTGACTAAGTAGTAGAAACTTGAATGTAAGCTAATCAATACAAAACACAATCTCTTCACTTTTCATCTAGTAACACTCTTTCTTTTGAACTTCAATGATCAATCCACCATTCACTTGAGCTTTCTCTTTTTAAGCTCACAAATTGAATCTTTCTTTTCATTCACGTTTTCTTCACAATTCAATTTTTCTTCTTTTCACAACCTTTCTTCTTTTATGCTTCATTCATCACTTAGCTCATCATCTTCCCACACTTAGCAATCAAATCACCATCATTAGCCAACATTCAAGCTCAACTAAATATAGGACAAGAAAGGCTCATAAGAATAGGCTAAAAGGTTTCCATCTCACTTAGCTTGCCAAAGAATAAGGATCATAAGGCTCAACATGGCATACTAAGGAAATCAAATGTAATTGGTGGGGAAAATATTTAGCAAAGTGACTCATCATTCCAAACATGGCCTCTTATCATTTTCAAGACATCACACAAAGATCAATATCAACAAGTCTAGTGGCAAGTTCTAGCATACAAATCATTTATGATGCACTCACAAAGAAATTAAATCAACCGTATAAGATGTACGATTATTAAGGCACAAAAGATCAAGCAAGCTAGCTTCAAGCTATATATCAACTCATTATCAAATCAAAATCCAATAAATCTTGCAAATCAAACACAAGTGCTCATGTACATAACTCCAAGCATACTCACTACATCAAAAATAATACTCAAAGATATAACACTAAATCAACAATGAAGCTCAAATCAAAGAATAAGGAATCAAAAGAATAAGGAATCCAAAGAAATCATCAAGGCATAATTATCACTAGACAATAAGCTCCAATATAATCAAGATAATCATGCATCAATAAAATCATCAAACCATCAAAATCCAAATCATCACATCATCAAGTTAATCAAGAGTACAATCACCACAAAAGTACAAATCATCAAGAAGATAAGCATCTAAAAACTAAGGAAAGGGAATGAAGAATAGGGTATAGCCCTAATAGTCGGACGGCGGCGGTGGAGGAGGGTAGTGTCCCGGCCCGAAATTCCACGAGCTCATCTGCTGTAGAAGGGCGTACATGTCATTACGAGTCTTCGAGACTCTTCCCGCATCCTCCTAGTCTCTTCGTTGAATCTACGAGACTCCTCAATCATCCGGTACATCTCATCCTAGCGGGTCAAGCTCTCAATATGCATCCTCGACTATCCGCCCACATCTGCTCGGTTAATACCCACGGCCTGCGAGATGAACTACCCGCCTCATACTCACGGCTCCTTATCTCGTCTGCCGGTATATGTTGATCTTCGGCTGGTAATCCTCATCCATCCGCAGGCGGCTCCTCCCGCTCTGGCTCCTCGTCATCCTCATCCTCGAGAATCATCCTCTTCCTCTACGGCCTCTGCTCTCTCTGCAACACCCTCATCCTCATCATCATCGAGAATCGAGATCCGACAGCTGGCCATCATTATCTTCATCGCCCTCATCTCGAAGAACATCCCCATGCTCTCTCGTGTAAGCATCTATAGCATCGGTGTGACGCTGTGTTGGATCAAGAGGTTTTGATGAGTTAAAGAGCGGATCGGACTAATCACCAAACCGAAGAACAGTGAGGATGTAAGCCGATCGACGGGGTCATGCATTAAGCTAGTCACCGAGGTTTGATAACATGCTAGTCATCTGGAGACAAGCTCAAGTCTAGTCATCTGCAGGAGACAATTATGAAGAGCTCGACGAGGTCAAGATAAGCCAAGTAAAATAAGAAAGGCGAAGTTTTCACCAAGTCAGTGCAGATGAGTATGAAGAATCAGTGAGGTCTAGAGGCGATTAAGTTGTTAGCGAGTTTCAAGTTTGTTAGAACTAACTAACAAACTAACTGTCTTCTCGGACTTATATATAGGTCTAGGTTTTTCATTCTTTAGTAATGAACACTTATGCATATTAGATTTACACAATTCACTACTCAGATTTCATAATCTTTTCA
This sequence comes from Paraleonurus japonicus, assembly GCA_030762865.1. NCBI lineage: Eukaryota > Viridiplantae > Streptophyta > Magnoliopsida > Lamiales > Lamiaceae > Paraleonurus > Paraleonurus japonicus. The sequence goes on from CM061057.1 coordinate 36,527,103, forward strand.
CAAGAGGTTCTAGAGAAATTTCAAAAGTTCTAAGTGTTTTTAGAACACTTTTCCTGTAATCTTCAAAATCCAATATACACTTTATGTGATTAGGTTTCTAGAAGAAGAGTCTAGGAGATTGAAGATTTGAAGAGTTGTACAAGTTGTAAGTTGTAAGGTGGAAGTGAGAAAGTAAGCGATGTAGTCCCTTCTTCAAATTGAAGAAGGAGAGTGGATGTAGGATTTTAAAATCCGAACCACTATAAATCCTGGTGTTATTTCTTGCTTTCTTTAATTTTCTCGTTTATTTTACAATTGTGTTACATCAAGAGTTAAATTCAGAATCTTAACTAAAATCAGTATTTCAACCTTGCTTTTGATCTTTTAAGAAGTTGAGAATTTAATCATTATCCATTGTACTTAATCGATACTTTGAATTGGTTTTGAAAGTTTTGAAAAATTAACAAAATCTATTCAAACCCCCTTTCTAGATTTTGTTCTAGAAAGCTTACTTAAGGTTTTAATCATCTCAACTCTCCGGGACCAACAAGTGGTATCGGAGAGCGGTGTTAAGTCAAGCCTTACGATATTTATTTTAGGTCTTGAACAAGATTCTGAAATAATCTTGATTTTCTTCATTTTCTTTCATTTCTAACAGTGCTACTAATAAGCTTTTTGTGGAGTATTTTGTCTTTGTTTCATCATGTCATCGGGAAAAAGTAATAAGACCAGAATGCACTGAATTTTCAATTGAAGAGTATGATTATTGGAAATTTAGGATGGAAAATCATCTAAAGGCCATTCATGATAGAATGGAAGAGGTTCTTGAGGAAGGTCCTATAAAGTTTTTCCATGGAGGCACCGGCCTGGAGCAGAGGCGGTGAATCAAGAACTAGGCAAGAGAAGAAGAGTTACGAATTGACTAATGATGAAAGGAAGGTCCACAATCTTGACCAAGTAGCTAGAACAGAAATCATAGAGACTTTGAGTAAAGATTGGATAGAGAAGGTTAAGAGATGTAAAAGCGACCAAAGAAATGTGGCAAACCTTAGCTAATGTTTGTGAAGGATCGACCAAGTTAAGGAGAACAAGCTACAATCGATTGCATACATTTGAAACATTCAAGATGAAAGAAAATGAGTACGTAGATCGAGTTTGATATGAGGTTGACCAATCTTCTAAACAAAGCGGTGACCTTGGAAAGAATTATTGAGAAAAGGAGATTAACAACAAGATTCTGAGATCATTAACCAAGAGATGGAGGAAAAATCCAATATCCTTAAAGCAACTCAAGATTTATCCTCTATTACTCACCATACTTTATTTTCTCATCTTAAAGCTTTAGAATATGACATCCAGATAGAAGATGAGGAAGATGAGATGGAGTCAAGCACCTCATCCAAATCTGTTGCCTTTGTCGATTAAAGAAGACAAGGTGTCAACAGAAGGTGAGGAGCCGATCTATCCTTGAAAGAGCAGATGGCTTTACTTACAAAAAGGTATGATAAATTGAGAATGAAGTATAAGAGAAATAAATTGAGATTTGCGGGTAGAGATAGACAAAGATCCAGATCGAGATAGGAAGGTAGACAAATCTTGAGATGATGACAAAAACAAGAGCCAAACAAGAAGATACGAGATCACTGTTAGAAGAAATACTTCCAGTCCCAGATCGAGATAGGAGTGACATTTGCTATACTTGCAACAAGCCAGACATTTCATTTATGACTGTCCTCAAGCGACTCCTAAAGAAAGGGAAGAGAAGAGGAAGAAAAGAGACAGGAGATTTGCGAGATCAAAGAGCTTTGTTGGCTGAAGAAAAAGAGCCAAAGAAATCATCATCATCTTCATCATCCTCATCTGATTTTGGATCGAGATGATGAGATCTCTCTCATGGCTAATGAGGTAATTTACTATTCATCTTGAGATAATGATTCTTGTCGATCTGCATCTGATCATGACCAAACTATTATTCATGAGTTATTGAGAGATTTGAAGACATCTTTAGCTCTTATAAACAGTGGAGGCAGAGAATTTAATTTTAAAGGATCAGATTCAAATTCTAAATAAAGGCAAGCGGTGATGAACATCTTTGAGAAGAGGAAACATTCAAGGGGGAATGTTTTCATCGGTGAAGCGATACATCGGCCACCTTACGAAAGGTTAGAAAATGAAGCGAAAACTTTAAAAGATAAATTTGAAGTAATGTCATCTTTGAAAATGAATTAATTAAGAAAGACAATGAGAAGCTTGTCTTCAAAATTAGTCGACTTAATAATTCACAATCGAGTAATAGATCATATTTTTAATACTTCCCGAGAAATCTCATGATAAGACAGACTTGGTTATGATAGGAACAATAAATCGATGTTCAAAAACCTAGGGAATTTGTGAAAGCATCTGTTCAATCAAAGGATATTAAAATTGGTCCATGGAAACCAACTAGTCGAGATAAGGACTACGACTTCCGATCTGAAACCAAGAATTGGTGAAGAATCCCTATCGAGACTAGAAGGAATTCAAGAACCAGAATAAGAAGTTGTTCTTATTATAATTCTTTTGATGGAAGGAGCAAATGCTATCCTACATTTTTCTAAGTTTAGGAAAATTACTCAATCTGAATACAACAAGTTGTCATTTAAAAATGATATTATTGTAGACAGATTTGGTAGAAAATACGAGTCGACTTGTTGTCTGCAGATGAGATGTTTGTTTGGATTCCTAAAGTGATTCTTGACCCAAAAGGACCCAAGATCACTAGGGTACCTCAAAACTAATCTGTTTCACAGATTCACGGGGATCATCACTTAAGGAAGAGATCTTAGCTTCAATATGGTACATTGACAGGTGGTATTCACAACATATGACCCATAACAAGAAGTGTTATCAAAATTTCAAAGTATTGATGGTCCAAGAGTTGTGTTTGGTGATAATAATTGTGGTCGGACTAAAGGTGTAGGTACTTTGATTATCAAGGATATTCGGGTATCGAGGTATATTTTGTTGAAGGTTTGAAACATAATCATTATCTGTTTCTCGGCTTTGTGATAAAGGTTTTCTTGTAAAATTTTCAAGGGATAAATGTGATATTTTGGATAATTCCTCGAGATAAGGTACTATTAAGCGGCTTGAGACAGGTAATGTCTATGTGGCCAACTTTAATAGTTGTTCCCAAGATACTTGTCGATGGTTAAGGGTGGAGAAAATGTCGGTGGCTATGGCATAAAAGGCTTAGTCATCTGAATTTCAAGACCCTTAGTAAGGTAGCTAAGAAGAACCTTGTTAAGGGATTACGAAAAACTTTTATCAACTGATCTTAAATGTGATGCTTGTCAAAAAGGTAAACAGCCTAGACACTCATTTAAGAGTATTAACTCCTCCTCATCCGAAAGAGTGTTGCAACTCCTTCATCTGGATTTGTTTGGACTGTTACACCTCTCGGCTTCGGTGGAAGGAAATATACTCTTGTTGTAGTAGATGACTTCTCTAGATACACTTGGGTTATATTTCTTTTCAAGAAAAATGAAACTATGAACAAGATTCCTGATCTGTTGAGACAAATTCGAGAATGAGAAGGGAGTTAATATTATTAAAATCGGAAGTGATAAAGTACAGAATTTTTGAATTCTTGTTTATCTAACTTCTTCAATGAGTTTGGAATTATACATGAGACATCTTCAGCAAGAACTCCTCAACAAAATGGAGTGGTTGAAAGAAGGAATAGAACTTTGAAGGAAGCGGCCCGAAGCATGTTGGGTGAGTATAATACCCCTCATAGGTTCAATTTGAAGCTATCAACACGGCTTGCTATACTCGAGCAGGTGCTTAGTTGTCAAAGATAAGGGTAAGACTCCTTATGAGATTTGGAAGGGTAAGATTCCAAGGATCTCATACTTCAAAGCTTTTGGTTGTAAGTGTTTCATTCATAACAATGGGAAATCTAAGTTAAGAACTTTTGATGCTAAAGCGGTGATGGAATATTCTTAGGATATTCTAATACTTCAAAGGCATTTAGAGTTTTTAACAAGACAACCCTTTGTGTGGAGGAAACTCCTCATGTTGTTTTTGATGAGTTGTATTCCTTCTCGGATAAAGTGAATCAAATTTCGAAAATCTAGATAAAATTGAATTATCCAAGACTAAACATAGAACTATTTATCTACCTACTCTTGATTCGAATCGGATGAAGAAGAATCCCCATCCGATAATCGAAGACAACTTGATCGAGACTCCTTCGAATCGGACACCTTTGACATCGGTGATCGGCCACGAGTCGGTGATGAAGGGGAACGTCGGTGAGGTTGAGTCGGATGAGTTGCCAATCGAGACTCAAGATGAGGATACTTCTCCTCATATAGGCAAAAGGATGAAAAGCTATCATCCATCCGATCGATTATAGGAGACCCATCTAGTAGTGTGCAGACACGAATGATGTTAGACTCGAAAGTCTTTTCGGTTGTTATGTGTCGCTTCTTGAACCCAAGTCTATTGAGGAAGCATTATCGAGACCCAAATGGATAACACCATGCGGGAAGAAGCGCATCGAGTTTGAAAGACAAAATGTATGGGATCTAGTGGAAAGACCCTTACACAGTAAAGATTATAGGCACCAAATGGGTATTTAAAAATAAAAGCAGATGAGAACAATATTATTGTTCGAAATAAGGCAAGACTGGTTGCACAAGGTTATTCACGGTCTGGGAATAGACTATGATGAAACCTATGCTCCGATTGCGATTAGAGGCAATAAGATTGTTCTTGGCATTTCTGCATATAAGTCTTTCAAAGTTTTTCAAATGGATGTTAAGTCTGCTTTTCTTAATGGTGTGTTACTTGAAGAGGTCTATGTAGAGCAGCCTCCGGGTTTAAGATCAATAACAAGGTCTATAAACTCAACAAAGCTCTATATGGATCAAACAAGCTCCCGAGCTTAGTATGATACTCTATCCGATTTCTTGACATCAAATGGTTTTTCTAAAGGTAAGATTGATAGAACTTTGTTTAGAAAGGAAGTAGATGGCAACATTTTACTAGTTCAAATTTATGTAGATGACATAATTTTTGGTTCACCTAATCAAATTATGTGAAGAGTTTAGCTTTCTCATGAAGAACAGGTTTGAAATGTCAATGATGGGAGAATTGACATACTTTCTAGGCTTACAAATTAAACAGGATGAGTAAGGGTATATTTATACATCGATCTAAGTATGCTAAGGATCCGATTGAGAAATTTGGAATGATTACTAGCAGAGAAGTAAAAATACCTATGGCAACTAACTTCTCAATGGATTCAGATGAGCAGGGATACCCACTGATGCAACGGAGTATCGTGGGTGATTGGGTCTCTTCTCTATCTCACCGCAAGTAGGCCGGACATAGCCTTTGCGGTTGGGGTATGTGCAAGATTCGATCTAATCCCAAGAAAACTCATCTGAGAGGCTGCTAAGAAAATTCTTAGATATCTCAAAGGAACTTTGCAAGTTGGGTTATGGTACCCGGTGATGACAACTTTGAGTTATCGGGTTATTGATTCAGACTTTGGAGGATGTAAGATTGATAGAAAATCCACTTACGGAACTTGTCAATTCTTAGGCAACAAATTAATTTCTTGGTTATCTAAGAAAGCAGACATCTGTTGCCACCTCCACAATCAAGTGAGTACATGGCACTGGAAGTTGTTGCTCTCAACTCCTCTGGATTAGTCAACACCTTAGAGACTATAATATTCAAACATCATTTGTTCCTATTTCTTGTGATAGTAATAGTGCAATAGCAATGACTTACAACCTGTTTTACATTCTAGATGCAAGCATATAGATATTAGGCATCATTTCATTAGGGATCATGTTGAAAAGAATGACATTAGAATTGAGAAAATTGCCATGAATCACAAAAAGTGACATTCTTACAAAACCATTAGTGAGACTAAGTTCAAAGAAATGTGTTTAGAATTAGGATTACTTGATGCATCTTTAGCTGGTTTCTAATTGTGTGCATTTGGTTCCTTATTCCTTTTCTTTTCTTTAAATTAATGTCTAGAAAGAATTATCGGACTAGATATGTGTCAAAGGGCAATCAGTAGGTGATATCATTGATCTCCTTTTAGGAATCAAGAATCAAGGATTAGTCATATTGACCTTATACGAATTGATAATTACTTATCGACATTGAGTAAATCGAACAAGGACATAATAGTCGTTTGAACTCCTAAGAAAGCAGATGACTATTTACATCCTATCCGATTTACCTTTAGCTTCCGATGGTTTCCTTTGAGTTTATGTTTTTGCGAGAGCAGTCACAGATAACACCGATTCATTCTTTTATTCAAACTTCTTTATTCTTAACAAGTCCGATTTGTTTCTTAAAAATTTTGTTTTAGAAAAGTAATTAAGTCTGTTTTGTTTAAACTGGTTTAAAAATTGCTAAATAGTTACATCTAAAGCTGTTGGTTTTGAGAATTAGACAAGTTACTTTATCGAGATGATTTCCTAAAATCCATCTGTTTTTACACCGATCTGTTTTTAAAACTTATGCATTTTCAAACTTATCCTGATTTACAAACCCTTAGGCGAAGTAAGGTAGCCTAAGTGGCGTCAGTATACTTACTTCTCTGCATAAAGTAACCTACATCTCACAAATCAACGATGCTATAAAGTAACTATTTACGCATTCCAAAGGCGATTATAGTTCACGCGCTGAATCCTAATCGTTTATCTTAGTTTTTAACCGTTGATTAATACTCGGTAAAAACTTTTGAATAAATGGCTAAGATTAATTCAAGATTTCAAAAATGGCGGTTTCTCTTTCCAATCTATTCCCCTATAAATACATCTTCTTCTCCAAATTCATCCTTTTCACTTTCACTACTTATCAAAAATTCTCTGCAAATTTTACTCTCTCTAAAAATTCGTATATGAGCATTTACGTTGAGGCATAACTTCAACAATGGTGGATGTACAAAATGAAACATATGCAAAGAAGGTGAAGTCGGAAATGTATGTCGACTTCGACACCACCACCGATACCGAATCCAGGAAATCCCGTCTTTATTGGAGAGGGCTGGATTGAGGACGTTTTGCTCCAAGAAATCCCTCCAATAAGACATTGGATATGAGAGGGTTGGAGTTCTATGTCAATGGGACATATGAACAGGAGTGTTTAGGACAAGGGTATATGGAGAAGAATCCATCTTGCTTCTCCTAGGCGGAGGTGGCTAGGATATTTGATACTAGCGGTGAAGGTGTGAACCCCTCACCTACAAATCGATGAATGGGTAGAATCATTTGAGATGATTGCCCGAACTCCATGAAGGAAAATCGATCGGAGTGAAGAAGAGGATGCTCCGACGCCGATATCGCCTTTTGATGACCATTGTCACAAAGGTGATATTGGGAGAACAAAGCTCCCACGATGGGGTGACCAGACCCGGACTCTGCGTCATGAGAACGATTCTTGATGGGGTTCGTGCCAACCGGGCCGGTTTCTTCTTGGAGAGGCCGGAGACGGAGAGAAGACGTCTGGAGGTGGTTAATGGAAAGTGGCGGCGAAGTCAATCACTAGTCTCTTTAACAAAGTGACTGTGATTATGGAGGACTTCTTTGTCGGCTCAAATAAAGCTGAGTCGACGGGGTCGAGCTTACACTAAGCAAAAGGGATTCGACCAAGGATGAGCCACTCGGGGCTCCAGTGGTCCCGATGAAGGTGGAGGCTGAAGGGAGAGCTCAAGCTCCGGTGAAGAGGAAGGCGAGGAGGAGGAAGAAGAGGATGTAGAGGTGGAGCTGCCATCTGTGAGCTTAGGCGAGGTGAACGGCCAATGAAGGCTGAAGGAGAAGGCACCAAGGAGGCGACGGTTGGTGAAAACCTCGAGTTGGGAGGATCGTCTGGGATCAGCCCACTCTCCTTCGGAGGAGGTATCCACGCTGCAAATTGCAGCTCAAGTGGTGCACCGGAGGAGGTCCAGCTAATAAGTTACGAAGGGACCCCCTCCCGGCCCGAGGTCGGTACATTTCTCCCCCTCTCCATCTCCAACCCAAACCGGCAATGAAGAGGTGTCCCAGTGGCACCTCGCAGCCTCTAAAACAGCCCTACTCCCGAAACCGCTCCAAAGTCCATCCTCATCTCCTCTCCCTCAAATCCAAACCTCATCTCCTCCACCATCCCCATCTCATATCTTTGTCCTTTTTATCTGGACCGATATTTTCCCAACCCCCATCTCCATATCTCCTCCCGGCTCAACCCCAACTCATCTTACTCCAATCACTACAATCTCCTCCCCCTACCACATCACTTAAAATTCCACCCCCACCATCATCTCCCCCACCGTAAATCCCACCCCCACCATCGAGACACCCCACTTCTTCTATCCCGGCCCGAACCTCATGTGGATACCTCAAACATTTTTGGGGATATTCCCATGAGCTCCCCCGATCCAACTTCTCCTACCACCTCTTCCTCATCCGATTCGAGAGGAAGAGGGCAGACCGATTCTTGCCATCTCCTCGGCTTTTGAGCAACTCCACGGCAAAATTATCAGCCAAGTCCAGAGGATGATGGAGAAGAAAACCAAAAAGGTGATTCGAAAGCGATCCACAGATACTATGCTCGCCAACATGCAGATTCTTTGAGGTCAACATGACCAGAAATTTATCAGCCAATCTCGGCCGCTGTTGGTTCAGGCATCGAGTGCGCTTGAAGACGAGGTCAAGGCACCGAAAGCAAGACTGCGGTGACAACGAAGTCGTGGTCTCAACCCTCACTTCGATCGAGAATGACTTGACGGCGTTGTGCGGCAATTGAGGATGAGCTTGATCCATCAAGGATGAAGTTAAAAAGGGGAAGGTGCGAGAGAGCGAGAATGGAAACCCTCACGGTGGTGTCATGTCAATAATGAGATAGACTTGATACAAAGGCAAACACAGCTGAGTTGGAGGCAGCCAAGGTGGAGATCAAAATCAAATCGAGATGAGTTGGGCCGCCTTGCAACCGAGGGTGGCCTTGATTGAAGAAGCCATCCGAGAGGATGAGGAGAAAAGGAAGAAGGAAGAAGAGGAGAAGGCGAGAAGTCTGCTGGCTAGCATGAAAGAGTCGAAGAACCAGAGCCCAAGGGCAAAGGTAAAGGAAGCGATAGCGGCAGCGATCGAGAAGACTCCATCAGCCGAGCAGATGATCGGCCCCAGATCAGCCGAGCGCAAAAGAAAGGAACCAGACTTCTCCAACTTATCAGGTGGCTGATTAGAAGAATCGGTCTTTGAGAAGGAGATGTTTGAAAAGAGAGAAAAGAAGAGGTCAAGAAGATGGGGAAAGTGAAATGAAGTGGGACAGGATACTAGGAAGTGGGTGTCCAAAGCGACAAATGAAGCCGATTTCCGCCCTGTCCACCGCACCACGGCTCCTCCTAAGATGGTCTCAGGAAGTTCACTAATGATTATAAAAAGCAAGCCTGGATGCTAAGTGGATGTATTATTGGTACATTCTCAAGGCATCGCCATCTGAGCAGCTAATGAAGACATCTGTGGCATGAATGGATGGAGAAGGAGGATGCCTTGATCTTTATGGGAAGCTGCTCGATGAGGCACATAATGTGTTCAATCATGCGATCCGATCGCACCCGGCCTCTGAGCAGTCACCCCCAAGCTTAAAGAAGATGGTTCTCCGATCTGGAATGGGTCGAAACAGATTGTGGCCAAGGCGTAAAGGGAATCCGAGCTCACAGATGAGGATGATCTCAAAGCTTGACTTAGAGCGAGGATTTTCAGTGGCTAAACATTCTAGAAGGCGATCGATGGGGAATACGATAGAACAGGATTTTTCTTTCCTTATCTTTTATTTTCTATCGGTTCTCTTATTTCGTAATCAGTAAATGTCTACGTGAATGAATATATTCGGTCTTATGTGAACTTTGTGTATTAGTTTTCTTAAATTTTTTTTTATCTCGAGAAATTTTATATCTCGTAATTAAAAATTCTCTTAATTTTTCTAAGTATAAATCATCCGAGAAATTTTTATATCTCGAGAATTAAAATTTTTCTAAGTATAAAACATCCGAGAAATTCTTATATCTCAGAGTTAAAATCTTTGTTAAATTTTTTTAAATACTTTTAAAAAGTCTAAAAGACCTAAATTTCTTATTGTGATTGAATCATTGAAGTGTGAAATTGTATCGTATCTATCCGATTGATTTAACTAGATCTATTACTAACTTCATTTGTGAGTATGTTTCCTTCTTATAGGTTTTAACTTCATCAAAAAGGGAAATTGTTGGATCAAGAGGTTTTGATGAGTTAAAGAGCAGATCACTAATCACCAAACCGAAGAATAGGCGAGGATGTAAGCCGATCGACGGGGTCATGCATTAAGCTAGTCACCGAGGTTTGATAACATGCTAGCCATCCTGAGACAAGCTCAAGTCTAGTCATCTGCAGGAGACAATTATGAAGAGCTCGACGAGGTCAAGATAAGCCAAGTAAAATAAGAAAGGCGAAGTTTTCACCAAGTCACCGCAGATGAGTATGAAGAATCACCGAGGTCTAGGCGATTAAGTTGTTAAGCGGTTTCAAGTTTGTTAGAACTAACTAACAAACTAACCTGTCTTCTCGTACTTATATATAGGTCTAGGTTTTTCATTCTTTAGTAATGAACACTTATGCATATTAGATTTACACAATTCACTACTCGGATTTCATAATCTTTTCACAAGAGGTTCTAGAGAAATTTCAAAAGTTCTAAGTGTTTTTAGAACACTTTTCCGTAATCTTCAAAATCCAATATACACTGTAATGCTTAGGTTTCTAGAAGAAGAGTCTAGGAGATTGAAGATTTGAAGAGTTGTACAAGTTGTAAGTTGTAAGCTGGAAGTGAGAAAGTAAGCGAAAGCAGAGTCCCTTCTTCAAATTGAAGAAGGAGAGTGGATGTAGGATTTTAAAATCCGAACCACTATAAATCCCGGTGTTATTTCTTGCTTTCTTTAATTTTCGTTTATTTTACAATTGTGTTACATCAAGAGTTAAATTCAGAATCTTAACTAAAATCGTATTTCAACCTTGCTTTTGATCTTTTAAGAAGTTGAGAATTTAATCATTATCCGCCGTACTTAATCGATACTTTGAATTGGTTTTGAAAGTTTTGAAAAATTAACAAAATCTATTCAAACCCCCTTTCTAGATTTTGTTCTAGAAAGCTTACTTAAGGTTTTAATCATCTCAACTCTCCGGGACCAACACGCCGTGACCACATGCGCCGGTTGATGGTCACAAAAGCGGTAGATCCAAAACCGTCGTCAACCTCTTATTAGGAAGAGGGAATCGGCCACCGTGGTGCTGCTGGAGACACCACGTCCTACCAATGCGATCAAGTGTCCTCATGCGTCGCATGGTATCGGTAAGATCTGGACCATCTAACGCCGCGAGGTTATGAGTGGGGATCCCGAGATACTCGGCTATCAATGTAATCATTCCACCAAAGTTAATCTTCTTGAATTTTGTACTCGTAGCTCTCTCAAACAAATAGCAGAGGTATGCAGCCGCGTTGAATCGAACTCCATGGAGAAAGCACCACAAAGCGTACAACTCCTCGGAAACCACGGCTCCTCCCTCCGATCTCGCGAATATAGTGCTCGCGAGAATCTTCTCCAAGTATCGGACTACCGGGTTCCGAATGTGCGTGCTCTTAGACTTTCCAGAACAAACTCAGCCGGCTCGGTGCCCCGAATCGAAATACGCCTCCAAAACTTCTTGGCGTTGTACTGTCCTCATGTTAAGCAATGATCTATCGGGGTCAGTCGGTGTGCTAAGAATCTCGTTGACTTCGTCCAAAGTCAACTCATACTCATTTCCCATGCGCTCGAACGAAATTTTCCTCACAAACTTGGCCCTCCCGGGCTTATGGACCTTAACCGTGCAAAGGAACTCTAAGGTGAGTCCGAGATGAGTTCGAGGCCTCTTGGCTAAGAAGCCTCCCATGCCTACTTGCTCAAAAAGTCGAGGATATCATCCTCGATCCCCATGGACAACATGCGCTATGATCGACTAATCGGGTCTTCACCACTTTCTTGTAAAGCTCGGCATAGAGGATGATATGCTTCCTCCATTTGTAATCGTCCCAATGAATTCCAAGTTCAGCGGGCATCCTATGTGCAAATCGGATAGCCTCCTCTCTCTCCCGGATTTCGCATCCGAAAAATTATGGCCGTCAACTCCCCTAAACATTGTTCCTGCACAAATAATCCCAAGAGCAAAAATCAATGTCCAAGAATACAATACGAGCTCGAGAAAAATATAAAACATACCATGAACAAGTCAACGAGCAAGAATATCTCAAATAAACAAAATCCCTAGTGTCTAGCAACAAATCCTCAACAATGGTCAATGAGTCAACAAAGCAAGTATAACCAATAGAAGTGTTCAAATAATCCACAAAAATATGTATACTTAACTACATGGCCTCGACACTTAAAAGTAAGCTTCAAAAATAATCATGCAATTAAGCACAATAAAATCCCAAAATCATAGGCCAATTAGCACATAATTAAACAAATATGCATCATTAATTCATACACTTCTATCATTACCATCACTCAATTTGACCAATTATTCTAACAATATTGCACTAGGAATTCCTACAAATGTCATAATTCACAATTCCAAGCCAAATCCACGAATAAACGAGCAAGATATCACATACAATCCTAAACATGCTCCTATTCTCATCAAACAATTCAAATATGCTCATACAAGGCTCCAATTCATCACAATCAATATGCTCATAAGGTTCTCGAATAAATGCCCAAATGAAATTCAAATTCAATAATATTTCTAGCATAAATCTTAGCACCCATGCAAAGAATCAACCAAATTAACGAATTTAAGAGTCCATATAAGAGAAATTACGTACCTTGTTTGATGAATTCGGCCTAGAAAAATGCAATTGGAAATCCCACGAACTCCTCAAAAGCCCCAAATTGGATTTCAAAAACCCTCAAAATCTATCTTTTGATGCAATATGATGATAATATTATGAAAGGAATATGAATGAATGGTGAAAACGAGCAACCGGCCGGAAAATGTGTGAGGACAGAGAAGAAATCGTGACTACCGAGAAAACCCTCGAGTCGGGGTTCTCAAACCGAACTGCGTATTTATAAAAGACACCAGCCTCGAGTCGAGATTCACGCACGACTCGAGGAACGCGACAAATTGACCCTCGACTCGAGGAACATGCAAAAATTGGAATTTTGGCTAAGTGTAAATCCCTCGACCTTGGGTCGAGTCCAGGAATTTTTACGATTCCGGCCCGACCCGACCCCGAAACTCCTAAAAATGACCTCTATGTCCCTAACGAACCCAAATATGCAAGAAATTACCGTTTTGGTCCCTCGATTTAAGCCCGGTCGCCCATTCGATCGAGGAGACCGGGTTCTCTTCCTTTTTGCTCATTTTCATCAACTTTTAAGCTCTCCTTTCCTTCTCGATTCCTTGATTCCTTTGCAATTGAGATCCTTTTTCAATCCAAGTAGTGAGTATACCTATAAACGGGCAAAAATAGTCATCAAATAATCATCACTAAGAGATGCAATTCTACCCTAAATGAATCACACCCCCAAACTTGAATGAAGACATGCATTCAAGTTTGGCTCAAAATACATGCAACTCATAATGATATCAACAATTAAGCTCATAACTATCATCTATACCCAAAGCAAAGAGCATAATTTTCTAAGAACGAGCAATTAAGTAGCAAGCCAAATCTCCTAAAAATCAAACAAAAACACTAATCTACCAAAAGAACACATGAAAAGAAATAAAAAGGATGGGTTGCCTCCCATCAAGCGCTATTTTTATTGTCCTTTGCCGGACTTATTTGTTCACGTCCAACATCCTTCATCGGAATGGCCAAGGGTAGCGATCCTCCTTCCCATTGTATCTCAATCTTTGTGCTTCAAGGTCTAGGAGGTTCACCGCATAGATAGGGCAACCGCATATAGATATACAAAGTGTCCATGGTTGTCCTCCTTTCTCTCTTGCCATCCTCCTCTTCCATTCTTTTTCTTCAAGGATGCCCAAGCGTTTCTTTAATTCTTCCCTATAGTCAAAATTCACAAGAGGCAAAATTAAATCATTAGAAGCATCAATTTCAATTAAATCACAAATTGAAGAGTTAGAGGGTATAGAAATGCTCATTTCGATCTTCAATGCTTCCTTAGGTGCTTCTAAATTTTCTTTCTCCTTATAGCTCATGTCCATTAATGGACACTCCTCTTCCACACTTTTGACAAGGGAATTCTTCCTTTCATCCTCATTGCTTGGACCCTTTTCTACATCATCTCTTTCACTTCCTTCCTCCCCTTCTTCTTCTTGATTCTCCATGATAGTCATGTTCTTTACTTGGCGTAGGAAATTTTTGAGTTGACTCTTTATAAACATGAAATGAACTCCGGTGATCTCCATGTTCCCCTCTATCCATGAATTAACTTTTTCTTTGGTCTCATACATTTCTTCGTACAAGGGAAGCATTTGATCACATCTAGCATCATCTTCCTCAAATTTTTCCAACAAAAATCCAAGCATCTCTTGCAATATGGCTCTCATATCATGGAGTCCCCATTCTTCAAATTGAGGAGAAGATTGTGGCATTGGATAATCAAACTCATGGCTTCTCCTATCATCATAGTAATCACCTCCCGATGCTCCTTGACACTCAAATCCAAGAAATGGATCAAATGTTTGATCATAAGGCTCATAGTATGGAAACATCTCTTGAGGTTGGGGAGGGATTTCTTCATATCTCCAATCTTCATAATTGGAAGGAACTTGTTGCAATTGAGAATTATCTTCATAGTTCCTCCAATTATTGTATCCAAATTCTTCTAAGTGTGGAGAATACACCCTACTATCTTGATAATACTCTTGATTCCACATGTATGAGTTGTATCCTTCCATCTAGACAAGATAAGCAAGTATCAAATTCCAACAAAAATAACCAACAAACACAAAAACAAAGGCAACAAGTAGTCACTTCAAACAATTCCTAGGTCTCACTTAAGGTGCAAAAACTAATTCCCGGCAACGGCGCCATTTGATTGGAGTGTATAGGGCAAGAGCTTTTAAGACCAATCGCAAAATATCGAACCCAAGGGAGAAAGTATGCAAACGAAATTCAAGGATAAAAGTTCTAGATGGCTAAAGTTGCAACATGATATAGAACTAAAATCTCTATAAGAATGCAAGAAATTAAATGGCAATATTATGCAAACAATATATCAAACACCTAGAATGCAATATCAAATATACTAAAATCAATGAGGGATTGGGTGCAAGGGATAATCTCCATCAAGGAATCCATGATTAACAAGCTATGATTGTATCCAAATGCGAATCAATCAAATTAGAAAGCATAAATCATCATGAAATTAATCACTCCATTAATATCATAATGCCTAATGTGAGTATCCTTAGTTCTTCCCATCTCTCAATGTAGAAGTCCCCAATTCATACAATCATGCAAAATTGAAACCCGATTAACACCTAATCACGTTAGCTCAACTCTCGCCTATTGCTAGGATGATCAACCATTAATCAAAAGAGACAATTTTTCATGAAGCACAATTAAGAATCACAATTAGGAGGCAAGCTAATTCAATTGATCACAATTATCAACAATCATAGCATGAGGCAATCACTTCATCCCTAATTTCAATTATCCCAAGCACAAAACTATTAGCCCATGGTGCTACAAGCAAAAGCCATGGGTAAACAATCTAAGAAAGCATTTAACAATCTAATCAACACAAGCAATGAATTAAAGAGAACAAAGGGTAAGAACATCACCAATTGAAATTCAATATACAAAAATAGGAATGATTAATCTTCTACAATGCTTGAATTCAACTTCTCTTTTCCCAAATCACAGCTTGAATCTTCAATTACAATGAATCAAAATGCTAATCTAATGGACTAAATGTAGAATCTAATCTAATTCTAACAATCTATAGCAATTACAATGGAAATCAAGCTACAAAGTGAAAAATTCGCCTATGGAACCTCCCGAAACCGCTCTAAACCGCTAGAATCAAGTTATGCTCTGTTTTGGCTTCAATGGGCTTTAAAACCGAAAAATTCAGTTTTTGGCACTCCTCGACTCGAGCTTCGTGCCCTCGAGTCGAGGCTCAAAGTCGCATCCACGCTTCTTCAAAATTTCTCTGCCTCGAGTCGAGGCTCAGCCTCGACTCGAGGACTCGCCATTTTCCATCCCTCGACTCGAGGTTCCTCCCCGAGTCGAGACCGCCGCAATTTTGAAAATCCTTTTCCTTCAACCTGACCCTCGAGTCGAGGTCTATGTCCCCTTGACTTGTGCTCGAGACCAGAGGCAATTTTATCGAGAAGGGCTTCGGGCCCGACCCCGTTCGTCCGGTATGTTCGCCTCTTCATTCTAAGAATAACGGTACTCTCGGTTTGGCAAAATTCCACCGATTTACCTGCAAAATGGACGAAAAACATCAAAAACTCACAAAGTAATACTTTTAGGCAAAAGAGTGATACTTTTCTCATTTATGCACAAAAATCACACTTTTAGCTCACTTTTTGCACTAAAATAGGCCCTAAAAACATGCATCAATTCACTCCAATCAGCATCACACGTTTAAGCGCCTTCTATTGTTGCTCTCTGGATTACTTAAATATCTGCCTAATACTCCCACTATAAAAGCTAAATCAGACGAGTACAAACTTGAGCATACATGAGACTTCCCACCGCCGACGCATAGGGAATCTTTTGCATCTCTCTCCTTTGAAATCATTATCGTGGCACCGCTTGAGACTAAACTTATCTCCTTTAGCAACAAGGGTATCCGAAGATTTGCGATCTTTCATGCCAAATCTTGTTAAAACTTTATTGATATAACTCTTTTGTGATAATCTAAAAGTACCTCGAGAGTGATCTCTAAGTATTTTGATCCCTAATACAAAAGAGGCTTCACCAAGATTTTTCATTTCGAATTTTTAGCAAGTAAAATATCATCCACATATAAAACCAAGAAAATGTATTTACTCCCACCGAACTTTTGATATGCACAATCATCAACCACATTCATCTCAAATCCATATGAAGTAATGACTTGATGAAACTTGTGATACCATTGGCGGGAAGCTTGTTTAAGCCCAAAGATGGATTTCTTTAATTTGCAAACCATAGACTTTGGATCTCCGAATGTATAGTTTTTGGTTGCACCATATAGATCGTTTCATCAATGTCTCCATTTAGATCGTTTCATCAAAATGAGCTACCAAAGGCCGTAATAGTCCTAAAAGAATCCTTTGATGATACCGAGAGAAGGTTTCTTTATAATCAATGCATTCCTTTTGAGTAAAGCCTTTGGCGTGAATGAGCCTTATATCTTTCAATATTGCCCTTTGAATCCCTTATGGTTTTAAATATCCATTTACAACCAATGGGTTTCACACCCATAGGCAATTCAACAAGATCCTAAACGTCATTATCACTCATAGACTTCATCTCATCTTGCATGGTATTAAACCACTTTTGAGAGTTAGGACTGCATTTGGCTTGTACAAAGGTGATCGAGATCATCCTCTGCTAAACCGATGCCATCTTCATGCTCTTGAAGAAATACTATATAATCATCTGAAATCACACTTCTCTTTTCTCTAGTGGATCGTCTTAATGGCACTTCTTGAGGTGGATGAGGTTGTACTTCGGCTAATGGAGGAAGTATCTCATTGTTGTCTTGATTTGGAGCAATATTGGACAAGATCATTCTCAACCAGCAAAGACCGTATTTTGAACAACAATTGGTATCAAAACCAGATCATTGTCAATAATGATTCCTCCTCAAAGACAACATCCCTTATGATTTATTCCCTCGCAACCTCAACATCCTCAAGAAATCTGGCATTTCTGTTTCAAAAAATGTTCTAGATGTGGGATGATAAAACTTATACCCCGAGAGTACTCGGGGTAACCAACAAAGTAGCAAATAAACTGTTCTTGAGTCCAACTTTCCTTCATGAGGCTTATAAGGTCGCGCCTCACCGCACATTGATGTATCCATGAACTTGGATTTTTATTTTTTCCCCATATTGCGGTGTGCATCCACTTCAAGAAGTCATTGACACGTCGAGAGGTAAGTCCATATAATACAAGTGGATTGTTAGATCGGTAGAAGTTTTGATGAGTTAAAAGTAGATAGATTAAAAGTCAACTCATGTAAAGTAAGATGACCAGCTGATTGTATAGAATGATGATGTAAAGAATTCTAGTACTAGGCTCACCAGACTAGGTAAGAGCTAGAATAGCCACCGAGGTCATGAAAGAAGAAGGTCATCCGAAGATGAGCTTGAGATAGTCATCTGTTGGAGACAATAATGAAGAGCTCAAGACGAGGTCTAGACCAGTGAGTAGAATAAGAAAGGCAAGTCTTCACCGAGTCACCGCAGACGACTAGAAAAGATCACCAAGTCAAGACAGCTTTCAAGAATAAGTTTGTTAAACGGTTTTTAGTTTGTTACAACAAACTAACCATTTCTCGAGCTTATAAATAAGTTTAGGCACGCTTTTAAACACAATTAATCCAGACTCTCATATTCACATTACTCACGATTTTCAAAAGAGCATTAAAAAGTTTTTAAAGCAATATTCAAAAGTTGTAAATGTTTGTAGAACACTTACTTGTATATCTTCAACACTTCTTCACCGTAATCTTCAAGTTTCCAGAGAGATAGACAGATTGAAAATAGGATCGAAGATAAGAATCTTCACATTTTGTAATTGTAACCTTGTAAGTGAGTAAGATAGTAAGTAGTCGAGGCCCTTCTTCGAGTTGAAGAAGGAGAGTGGATGTAGGATCCATTTGATCCGAACCACTATAATTCCTGGTATTCTTTACTTCTTATTTTGCTTATCTTGTTATTCATCAAACATTCAAAACAAATTCAATTTGATTCATATTCAAATTGTTTTTGATCCTTAAAGATTGAGTTAAAATCTGGTTTCCGCCGCATAGCTTTGATACTTTGAATTGATAATCTAGTCTTTGAAAAGGGATTTGAAAATCTATTCAACCCCCCTCCCTTCTACATTTTCACTAGAAGGTGATCTAAGCTCTTTGACATTCACTCAATCCGTGGGCCAACAAGTGGTATCGGAGCGGTGTTAAAGTTGTTCTCAATATTTCTTTTGGTAAACGTAATCTTTTAAATTTTTCAAATCTTGAAATCAATTTGTTCTTGGATATACTCTGCTGATTTTCTTGTTGAGTACTAACCATGTCTTCGAGTAGTGATAGAAAGGTCGAAAACCTTCCCGAATTTGACATAGAGGATTATGACTATTGGAAATTTCGCATGGAGAATCATCTCGAAATCGATCCATCCTCGTATGGAAGATGTCTTGTCTGATGGGCTGATAAAATTTTATCATGGTGAAGTTAGTGATGGAGCGAGCGGCTGAGTCACGAACATAGGCAGTGAAGAAAGTATCTGAATTAACCAACAATGAGAGAAAAGTGTACAACTCGGATCTGTGACAAGAAACGAGATTATTGTCACACTTAGCGAGGAATGGTACGAGAAGATTAAGAAGTGTAAAACAGCCAAAGAGATGTGGGACACCCTAGCCGACATGTGCGAAGGCACAGATCGAGTGAAGGAGAACAAGCTTCAAGCCGTTCTCCATCTTTTTATGTCTTTAAAATGAAAGAGGGTGAAACTATTGATCATCCTGGATATGTGAATGACCAATCTGATCAATAGAGCCACCGATCTTGGAAAGATTTACACCGAAAAGAAATTAATAATAAAATTCTTCGATCTCTAACCAAGCGTTGGAGAGAAAAAGGAAATTTGATTAAAGCTACGAAAGATCTCCTCTACTATGACACATTACACTTTGTTTTCTCACTTGAAGGGTTATGAGTTTGACATTCGGGTAGAAGATGAGGAAGATGAGATGGAGTTAAGCACCTCATCCAAGATGTTGCCTTTGTCAACAAAGAAGACAAGACTATAGTTGAGCCTAAAGGAGCTGATCTATCCTTGAAGGAATAGATGGCTTTGCTAAAAAAAAGTATGATCGATTAAGGATGAAATATAAGCGTAACAAGTTGAAATTTGCAGAGAAGGACATATCCAGATCCAGATCCAAGAGAAAATATGATGAATCAATAGATGATGACAAAAGAAGAAATCGACAAGAAGATATAAATCTCCCCGAAAAAATCCTATCACCCTAAAATCGACCGGGGAGATACTTGTTACACTTATAACAAGCCGGGCACTTCAGCTATGACTGTCCCCACCGACTCCTAATGAAAGAGAGGAGAAAAGGAAGAAGAGAGATATGCGTTTTGCGATCGAGAGATCTTCTTGCCGAGGAGAAAGAATCAAGAAAATCATCATCATCATTGTTAGGAAAGAAAAGTTGTATTTAGTTTTGATGTGTTAAAAAGTGTAAAATAGGATAACCAAATGAGCATCATGTATAGACAGTGAAGTAAGCAAAAATGTAAATAAAACTAAGTACAAATAAGATGAGGATCGAGAAATCGAGTACTAGGACAAACCTCGAGATGAGGACAAGAGAATCGATAGGGATTAGAAGTCGACGAGGACAATGTAAAGAAGAGGATGAGGTCCAATATGATAATCACCAAGACAAAGAATGAAGACGAAGACAGGATAAGGCAAAAAGCGCATAAGGAAGTGTTAGAGAAATTTCACAAGTATCAAGAAGCAGTTTCAACGAACCAAGAGGAAGTTACAAGATTCAATTATACCGTTATAATCGACTAAAACATAATTCAAGGAAGTTACAACTACCAAATGAAGATCTCTATAAATAGGGATAGAAACTAGTAAAAAAAAATACCTAATTAGCAATCACAATTATTCATTCACATTCTCTTCACAACTTGTATTCGTAATTTCTCAGAACACACACAAACGTTCTATACGTTTCAGGTTTAGTGTTTGTAGAACACTTTTGCATAGAACATCTTCAAGCCATAGATATTCGAAATTAGGAAGAAATTGTTGTAAGGTGAAGATTCACGATTGTAAGTAAGTAAGCGAGAAGAAAGGAAGATAGTAAGTGAAGACCCTTCTTCAAGTTGGAGAAGGAGAGTGGATGTAGGATTATTCATAATCCGAACCACTATAAACTACGGTGTTCTTTATTGCTTTACTTTACTTTCAATTTCAATTCTACGATTTATTAATCAAAGAATAATTTCGAATTGAAGTTAAAACTAAAAATATCGTTTGCTTTTGATCTTGATTAAGTTGAGTTTAAAATTGAATTCCATTGTGCTACTTGGGTTTTTAATTAAGTTTGGAAGATTTGTAAAAATCGAAAAATCTATTCAACCCCCTTCAAGATTTTTCCTAGAAGGTTAATTCAAGTTTTCTCTAAGATACTCAACTAAGTGGGACCAACAAGTGGTATCGGAGCGGTGTTAAGTCATTTCGATATTGATTTTAGGTCTTAACCAAGATTCTAAATGTGTTCTTGATTATCTTCATTTTGTTTGTTTCACTAACGCATCTACTAACAAGATCTTGTAAGTATTTTGGTTTTTCTATCTCAACATGACTTCATAAGAGCAAGAAATCAAGGAGTCTACTGATTTCTCAATCGAAGAATATGACTATTGGAAGTTTAGAATGGAGAATCATCTCAAAGCGATTCATGATAGAATGGAGGAGGTTCTTGAAAAAGGACCTATCAAATTTTATCATGGTGGTACAAGTGATGAAAGCCAAAGAAATTGAAACAAGAGTGAGGCAAGAAAAGAAAAGCTCGAGAACTCACAAGTGATGAAAGAAAGATTCATAATCTGGATCAAGTTGCTAGAAGCGAGATCATTGAAACATTAAGTAAGGATTGGATTGAAAAGGTGAAAAGATGCAAGATCGCCAAGCAAATGTGGGAAACTCTTGCTTTGG
The DNA here is from genome assembly GCA_030762865.1 of Paraleonurus japonicus. Classification (NCBI taxonomy): domain Eukaryota; kingdom Viridiplantae; phylum Streptophyta; class Magnoliopsida; order Lamiales; family Lamiaceae; genus Paraleonurus; species Paraleonurus japonicus. Next base: position 36,549,032 of record CM061057.1, read on the forward strand.
AATCTGTGAAGGATCGAGATCGAGGTAAAAGAAAATAAATTGCAATCAGTATTACATGTTTTTGACACTTTCAAGATGAAAGAAGGAGAATCCATTGATCAACTAGATGTTAGGCCGACTAATCTTGAACAAGGCGGTGATTTGGGTAAAACCTATACGAGAGAAAGAAATCAACAATAAAGTGTCAAGTCATTAAGCAAAAGATGGAGAGAGAAAGCTAATATTCTGAAAGCTACTCGAATTTATCTTCAATTTCACACCACACTTTATTTTCTCATCTCAAGGCATTAGAATATGACATCCAAATCGAAGATGAAGAAGATGAAGTGAATCTTCAATATCTGGAAAGATCAGTAGCATTTGTTCATCAAGATGAATGCGAAAAGATCTCCAAGGCATCCGATTTGTCTATTAAGGAGGAAATGGCTCTTGTTAAAAAGATATGAAAGGCCGAGAATGAAGTACAAAAGAAACAAGAGAGACAGATCGAGTCGAAGGAACTACAGATCGATAAAGAAGAAAAGAGTTCGACAATGATAAGAAAAAGGATCGACGAGAAAGCATAAGTCACCAATCGGACGACACTACAAGAAAAAGGTGAAAGACATCGACTTTTAACCGTTGTCTTTCCGAGAAAAAAGACGTTGTAGTAGCCAACGTTGTAAAAGTGGGCGCTGAAAGATAACGGTTTTAAACCGTTGTCTTTCCAATTCTTTTACAACGATTACTGACGTTGTCTTTACTTCAAAAAACCGTTGTAGTAGGCAACAAAATTATCTAATTCCGTTGATAGACAACGGTTTTTAATTATTGTCTTTCCATATAATATACAACGCTTTTATAACCGTTGTCTTTACCTAAAAACCGTTGTGTATTCCAACATAACACTTATAGACAAATTCGCTTGAGAACCGTTGTCTTTATAAAGAATATACAACGGTTTATAACCGTTGTCTTTACCCAAAACCGTTGTTTATTCCAACAAAAGCGTTGAAAGACAACGGTTACACCGAATATACAACGATTTATAACCGTTGTATTTTACCCTAAAAATCGTTGTTTATCCCTAACAAAACGCTGATAGACAACGATTGAGAACCGTTGTTGTTATATTTGTATTACAACGTTTTGGAACCGTTGTCTTTCCATACATAAAATCGTTGTTTATCACATGTATATACAACGGTTTTAGAACCGTTGTTGTTTCTATTCTATTACAATATTTTTACCCATTGTCTTTTTATTAAATAACCGTTGCGTTAACTTCATTATAGACAACAGCTTTGAAACGTTGTCTTGTTAAATTTTTATTTATTTCCTAATAAAACTTATTATTAATAATATCAATAGCAAAATAAATAATTCAAAATAAATCCATAAACATTCAACTATCAATTCGTCAACAAAATGAAGTTTACAAAAATATTCTTCCCATTCAACTACAACCAACAATAATTTCATAAAGTTCTGAATACCACCAACAAATCATTTACAATAATTTTTTAATATCATTGACAAAAGGTTTGTCTACTATTTACCAATATCCATGCCAAAATAGACAAGCTAGCGATTCTTCCACCAACATTTGTGCACCATCTCTCTCAACACTATATTACAAAGAAAAAGCATAAGTAACAAATAAAATCACACATGTATAGTCCAACAATGGAAAAATAATTAGAAAAATAAGTAAACAAACCTCGATCTATTCATACATATGTTCCGAGAATGCATTCAGCCCATTCGAGTTCTCATTTGATTGATTTCGTCTATGGAGTAAGTGTTTTTCTTAAACTATGAAATATAAATGAATTATGAATCAATATAAATAAAAAATGATTGTAAAGAAGTTATTATCACTACGAATGAATTATGCAATATGAAAAAATATTACCAATGAATGCATGATTGGAGTAGTTTTTCGGGTAAGTGTTATTAAGACCAATCAACAAATATCGAACCCATGGGAAAAAGTATGCACTTGAGGCCCTAGAAATACGAGTTCTTAGTGACTATTGATGCAACAAGGGATGGCACTAACACTACCAAACACTTGCAAAATACAAACAAAAACAAGCAAATAAATGATCGAACACTTAAAATGCGAGAACAAAAACAACAATAAATGGTGGGATAGAGGTGCTAGGATTAACATCCATCAATGAATCATCAATCAACAAGCTACAATTGAATCAAATTGCAAATCAACTAAGATAGAAAGCATTAAACCATCATGAAATTAATCACTCCATTAAAATCACAATGCCTAAGGTGAGTATCCTTAGTCTTTCCCATCTCTCAATGTAGAAATCTCCAATTCATACAATCATGCAAAATTGAAACTCGATCAACACCTAATCACGTTAGCTTCAACTCTTCGCCTATTGCTAGGGTGATCAACCATTAACCTAAAGAGATAATTTTACACAAAGCACAATGAAGAATCACAATTAGGAAACAAACTAACGTGAGTATCCTTAGTGCAACTAATCTCTCGATTCCGAAGCACCCAATCCATACATTCATACACAATTATCACCCAATTAATCCCGGATCACGTTAGCGCAACTCGTCTATAGCTAGGGTGATCAAACACTAATCTAAAGAGATAATTATGCATGAAGCAAAATTGAGAATCACAATTAGTAAGCAATCTACTCAATTGATCTCCAATCATCAACAATTATAGCATCATCAATCAAATCATCATCAATTTCAATTAACCCAAGCACAAGAGAGTTAGCCCATGGTGAAATCCATGGGAAGAAGATAAAATTGATCAAACAAAACACAAATCACAACAATTACAAAATTAAAGAGACAAAAGAGGAAAAACATCACCAAATGATCTTCAATCAACAACAATAGGAATGCTTGAGTCTTCAACACCAATCTCCAAATGAATTACAAGCTTGAATTGAATGGAATAACAAGATCAAATGCTAATCTATGGCTAATCTACCAACATCAATTTAAATCTAAGTCTAAATCTACCAATCTACTCTACCTAAGGAAGAAATTGGCTTGGGCACGAGAAATCGCCCCAAAACCGCTACTAATCGCTATTATGAATTGTCTAAGTTGTCTCCCAAATGCTCTGCTTCAACCTTTAAATAGGCAAAATTTGAAAAACCACCCCTCGAGTCGAGGGTCGGGCCTCGACTAGAGGTTTCTACTTTTGTCCCATCCCTCGACTCGAGGTTCCCTCGAGTCGAGGCGCCCGCTTTTCTTTGATTTTGGTCCTTTCTGCATATCCCTCGACTCGAGGCTCTTGTCCCTCGATCGGATCTCGAGTCCAGGACACTTTTTCTCGCACGGGGCTTCGGCCCCGACCCCCATTTTCGTCCGAGATGTCCGTCTCTTCATTCTAAGCCCAATGGTACTCTCGGATTGGCAAAATTCCACCGAATTACCTGCAAAATGGACGAAAAACATCAAAATCTCACAAATAATACTTTTTAAGCAAAAGAGTGATACTTTTCACATTTAGGCACAAAAACTAACACTTTAACTCACTTTTTGCAATAAAATAGGCCCTAAAATCATACATCAATTCACTCCAATCAATGCAACGAAGCTATTGTCACTTGTCCATTAAATTCCAAAATTTCTTTCATGTAGCAAAGAACAAAAATCCGCATTGGTAACCATCGGGTTGCTTAGGGGCCTGGATATGAAAAACACAAAATGAACCAAATATTATCATTCGTTAGAATATGTACTTACTACTTTATTTTATGTACCATAAGTATTCTCCATGCCATACTAAAACAATTAAGTGCTTAGGTTGCCCTACTTGGCCACTCTTACTCGTTGAATATCTTTCGGATCTTTCTCCATGTCATACCCATATATGATATGTTCTATCCACACCATTACACATCAAATGTGCTTTTACTCGAGTGGATGTGGTCCTCCTTAGATTACCACACTTTGCACAAGGGCATGACATATCATTCATATCAACATCATTTTCATTTGCATAATGCATGAAAGACTCTACTCCTAGACGGTACTCTAGTGACAATCTATCCTTAGACATTCATTCTTTGTCCATCGATTGCATCAAATCTAATGAATTAGAAAATTAGGGTAAGGAAACATGTTGATGAACATAAGGGTAAAAAAGGAGCTAGCATCATTTCATATATATACTACATTAGCAAGTTTTTTTATCGCAAAATATTATGTGAATAATGTTCCCTGTAACAAAATTCATGCATAATTATTCATTATGTATTTTTTGTTTTGTTTTCTATGTGGTGGCAAGTTGTAAAAAAAAATAATAAATTTAGATTATTTCTTTAAGGCATATATTTATGTGCTTCAACGCAATTTGTAGGAATTTGGATTCATAAGCGGGCCCCAATTTTTATTCCCTATATTTGTACTGTTCTGCTTGGCACAGATTCATAAGCAGTAAGGAAATTAATAATGTTGTTAACAGGAAAAATAATATGAAGATCACCAAAAATTTAAGATAAAGGAAGATTTAACAACAGATAGCACCAAGCGAGTTGCCATTATTGGCGATCAAACGCAAAGGTTAAGGAGACAGTAGAATTACGACTAAATAATCTCAAGCAAGATAGTAATTAATTTATACTAAGATACATGTTAATGAATAACACAAACAGACGTTGACCTTCACAAGGAATCATATTTAGATATTGCAACTATTAAGTTCCATGTTTTCATGATTCTGTTCAGGTTGGTTTTTATGTTTTCATGATTGAGTGTTCAGGTTGGAGGCAATTCCATTAAAAATGACAGGCTCCATAATGCCATAATATAATTTTTTTTTCAATAAATTGACCTCATAAAGAATTCAAATTCAAGAAAGAACAAAAATTGCAAATACATTTTGAGGTACTATGAATACCTGCTTAAACTTCATTTTTGTATTACAAATACAAAAATTTGCAAAGCAGAAAAGATGACAACGGATATTTAAAGATTTAGATGGATCTCAAGGATAGAATGGATCTCTAAGATCCAAGACTTCTTTTTTTTGCATTCTTTTTTCTTAGACCAGAGGGCAACATTGCAGCATCCTCATCAAATTATCACTTAGGGAGAGGACTCCATGAAGTTAATTAACATTATATTTTCTCATTATCATGCATACTGCATGCCTTTACAGTAAGAGATAGCTAATAAGGTCTGTCTCAGGATCCAACACAATAATCCAAGCGAGCAACTACTGATTTATCATTAACATATTTCATGAAACTTGGAAGGAGTGTGTAAAAATGCCTGAAAATATTTCATAAACACAGAATAAAACAGTCTTTGAATTCCTTTGCACTACTGATTGACATTACAAAAGAATTAATCACTTCTTCACAAAAAGCAGCAAATCTACTCTTTTTACATGAACACGGGCCACAACCTTAACATCATCTATCTATCTAAATCTTATCATTCAAAGCAACACACAACCGCTCGGTTAAAGCTGTTGCTGGCCATGAAAATACAGCACCAGCTGCAGCTATTGGGATCTCAAAATGCTCATATTGTGAAGCTCTTCCAAAATACCAATATAAAATATTTGGTTTAAGTAAATTTCTTATTGTTTTGTGTTCTATAACAGAAGCCCCATCTCTAGACAGGTAAATTTAAGTCAAATGCAAATGTTTATAAGTTACTAGGAAAAATAATATCAACAACTTAATAATGATTAAAAATAGCAAATCTGGGTAGCATGTAGCTTAATGCCATAAAACAACAGAGAGTCAAGACAAGTATAGATCAGTCCAACTTACATTTGTACAAAAATCTTGTGAGACATCAAGTAGCCGATAGAACCGAGCGTTCGTACACAACATCAAATATTTATTACAATAAACTATACCACATGTCAATCCTCTGAAAAGTCTTATTCAAACATCAAATTCTGCACATATTTTTTATTGTGCCTTCAAATTATTATCCCTATTTATTTATTGTTGGATCGAAGTCGTTTTCCTAACTTTGTAACTGAATTATTGCAATTGAATCGTAGGGTGTCTCAATTCATTATACAAGGAGAATTATTTTACACCCTCACTAATGCAAAGTGAAACAGAGAGGGGAATACAACAATAGGAGCACAACAATATTAGAAATAAGAGCACAACAGAGAGGGGAAATACGTGGAGAAGAGAAAGGGAAATACGTCGCGAACTAAAAAAACAGCACAACAACTAAAACTTACAGAGAAAGGGAAACAACTTGCAAAGCAACTAAGGCATTTGAACAATACGAACGAGACGACGGCGCTAGGGCACGAACGAGACGGCGGCGCTAGGGCACGAACGAGACGGCGGCGCTAGGGCACGAAGGAGGCAGCGATGGCGGAGCTAGGGTACGAACGGGGCAATGACAGCGTTAGGAAAGCGATCCATGGCAAATTTCTTCAGCGAGTTTGATTGACGGCGGATTGATGTCGGGTTGATGATGATCTGCTCTTTTGAATTGGAGAAGGCGAATTAGTGTGTATGTTATTATTTTAAAATTGTTATTTGAATTCTTTTAAGTGTTATTAAAATATAGTGATATAATTATTTTTCTAAGTGTAATAAAAGTGGTAATTTAATTTAATAAATGTGTTCATTCAAATAGTTAAATGTATTATTAATTTTTTAAGTATATTAAAAGAGTTGATTAAATTTAATAAAGGTGTTATTGAAATAGTTTAAAAGTGCTATTTGATTTTTAAAGTATATTAAAATTGGTAATTTATTTAATAAAGGTATTATTCAAGTATTTAAAAGTGTTATTTAACTTTTTTAAGTGTATTAAAAGTGTTGATTAGATTTAATAAAGGTATTATTAAAATAGTTAAAAGTGTTATTTGATTTTTATGTATTAAAAGTGTTCATTTAATTTAATAAAGGTATTATTCAAGTATTTAAAATTGCTATATGATTTTTAAATTGCATTCAAATGTTGAATATATAAAGGTATTATTCAAATAGTTAAAAGTGTTATTTGATTTTTTTAAAAAAATTGTATTAAAAGTGTTTATTTAATTTGATAAAAGTGTTATTCATTTATTTTTTAAATTTGTTTAAAGAAAAAATATTTTCTAAATTTATTAAAAGTACTAATTTAATTTAATAAAAATGTTATTCAAATAGTAAAAAAATTTCTAAGTGCATTAAAAGTGCTAACTTAATTCATTAAATTAAAAGTGTTATTTAAAAGAGTTAAAAGTGCTAATTTAAATGTTTATATATAAGAGTGTTAATTCAAATACATAAAAGTGCTAATTCAAATACATAAAAGTGCTATTTAAACGAATTGAAATGTGAGAATGATTAGACAACGGTCATGAGGCGTTGTATTTTACGAATTTTGGCAACACAAAACTACAACGGTTTATAGTCGTTGTCTATCGCCGCATAACCTATTTCGATTGAGAACGTTTAGACAACGGTCATGAGGCGTTGTATTTTATGAATTTTGGCAATATAAAACTACAACGGTTTTGAACCGTTGTCTATCGCCGCCTAAATGTGAATCTACAACAGTTTAAGAAAACCGTTGTCTTTCGGCGTCTTTCACTCTGATTTCGCAACGCCTTACTACAACGGTTGGCTAAAACCGTTGTCTATCAGCGCAAGCCTGCTCGATAGACAACGGTTCGACTTTAGACAACAGTTTCTTTACTTTAGACAATGGTTTTTATAAAACCGTTGTCTTTCAAGCGTTGTAAAATTCAATTTTTCTTGTAGTGCGAGGAGATAGTAGTCCTAAAGCAGACAGAGGAGATATTTGCTATACATGCAACAAGCACTGGTCACTATAGTTATGGCTGTCCTCAACTCACTCCCAGAGAGAGAAGAAAAGAGGAAAAAGAGAGATAGAAGGTATCTTGATCAGAGAGCTCTTACAGGTGAGAAAGAAGAAGTTCATGAAACATCATCATCCTCATCCTCATCGATTTTGGATCGGATGACGACATCTGTTTAATGGCAAAAGAGGTACATTACTATTCATCCTCGGATAATGATTGTGATACCTTATCTGAAGCGATCCTAGTCTTATTGAGAAACTTTTGAAAGATTTGGAGACTGCTCTATCTCGCTTATAAACAGATAGAGACTGAAAATTTTAATTTAAAGAATCAAATTATTGATCGACTAAGGTCAATCAAACAAAGGTTAGTGAGAAACCAGATTGTACATTCAAGGGGAATGTCGGACTAAGACAATCACTAATACCTTGTCTCGATAAGGCAGATAAATTGGAACATGAATTAAGTTCTTTAAAAATAAAATTTTCAAATATCTATTCGACAATGAGAGTTACAAGAAGACTAAATGAGAATTAAATCTCAAGTTAGGACTTCTAAATAACACTCGGACCACAATAGATAAAATCTTCAATACTTCACAAAAGTCTAGTGATAAAACCGGATTAGGTTTTGATAGGAGTAAGAAAAATGATCTAATAAAACCTAGAGTTTTTGTTAAAGCAACTAAACCAAAGATAGAAACTAGATTTAGTCCCTAGAAACCTAAGGAATTAATTACCTCATCCGATACTTCAAAAGAAAAAGCGAGACGAGGAAAGTAACTCCTAAGGATAAATCTAAGACTAAGTCAAAATCCTACCTTAGGTATAATGGCTTTGATGGAAGAAGTAAAACATATCCATTTTTACCAAGATTTGACAATTTCAAAAGATAAGTTAAATAAGATTGATCTTGAAAGTCTTATCTTAGTAGATAGATATGGATGTAAACTTCAATCTATGGTTTTGAGGAACATTGATATCTTTATGTCTGGATTCCTAAAAGTCAACTTAAAATGAAAGGACCCAAAGTACAAAGGGTACCTAAGCATTAAATTTGTGATTGCGGGAAGATAAGAAGATAGTTGAAAGAGGAGATATTCCTGAGGTCATCGGTACATTGGCAGATGGTGTTCTAAGCACATGACCTATTAAAGACGACTTCTCTCTAACTATCGGACCATAGATGGACCAAGAGTAATGTTTGGAGATAACAATTATGGACTTACCAAAGGTGTAGGAACAGCTTGATGATAGGTGATATTCAAGTAAATGAAGTCTACTACGTGGAAGGATTGAAGCACAACTTACTATCTGTTTCACAATTCGTGATAAGGGGTTAAGTGTCAAATTTACTCATAATGCATGCTTTGTATTAGATGGTATTAATGAAAATATTCTATTAGCTGGAGTCGGACAAGGTAACATTTATGTTGCTAATTTCGAAGTTGTCCTAAAGATACTTGCCTTGTTGCTAAGAGTTCGGATGATTTAAGTTAACTGTGGCACAAACGTCTTGGCCACTTAAACTTCAAAACTCTTAACAAAGTAGCAAGGAAATCTTTAGTTAAAGGACTCCTGATAAAGTATTTTCAAAGAACCATGTGTGTGATTCTTGTCAAAAAAGAAAACAGGACTAAAGCTTCTTTTAAAACAATAAGTAGTTCTTCTTCGAGAAAGGATTATGGAACTTCTTCACATGGATCTTTTTGATCCAATAACACCTCTAAGCTTTAGTGGAAGAAAGTATAACTTGGTAATTGTTGATGACTTTTCAAGATTTACTTGGGTTATTTTCTTGTACAAAAAGAATGAGACTATGATTAAGATTCCGAATTTCTTAAAAAGGTTCAAAATGAAAAAGGACTAACTATTGTTAAACTTAGAAGTGATAAAGGTACTGAATTCCTTAATAAGCTTGTTACTAACTACTGCATTGAGAATGACATAGCTCATGAAACATCTGCAGCAAGGACTCCACAACAAAATGGAGTAGTTGAAAGGAGAAACAGAACCTTGAAAGAGGCGGCTAGAACAATGTTATCCGAGTACAACACTCCACACGAGTTTTGGGCGGAAGTGTAAACACAACTTGTTATGTTCAAAATAGAAGTTTGATTGTTAAAGATAAATGCAAAACTCCTATGAAATTTGGAAGGGAAGATCCCCCAAAATTTCATACTTTCATATATTTGGTTGTAAATGTTTCATACACAACAATGGGAAATCACAATTAAAAACTTTTGATGCCAAGATAGCGAGATGGGATATTCTTGGGATACTCATCTGTATCAAAGGCATATAGAGTTTTTAATAAGACAACCTTGTGTGTGGAAGAAACACTTCATGTGATATTTGATGAATCTTCTTTTGAGTATAGTAAGGCAGGGGACATCACAAAGATATCGAGATGATCTGGATCGGATGACTATTAAGAGATCAACCATAAAATTCTACAATCAAGAATCAGACTCGGATGAAGAAGAAAAACCGATTCAAACACGAGATGATCGACAACCCAGATGATCGGGTTGAGTCATCGAAGCTAACATAGAATCATCTGAAATAAATAATTGAGACAAAACTTTATCCATTGTAAAAGACAATGGTAAGAAAGTAATGTCATATCACCCAGTGAGCAGATAATTGGAGATTTAGACTGCTGGTGTCTAGGCGAGGACCCAACTAAATCAAGATTGTATGTTTAGTTGCTATGTGTCATTACTTGAACCTAAATCTATTACGTAAGCTCTAAGCGATTCCAACCGGATTAATGCCATGTAAGAATAACTAAATCGATTTCAAAGACAAGATGTGTTGGAGCTTGTTGAAAGGCCTCATCATCAAAAAGTCATTGGAACTAAATGGGTATTTAAAAATAAAAGGGATGAAAATAATATTGTGGTTAAAAATAAATCCGGACTAGTTGCTCAAGGTTATTCACAATCGAGAGGATTGATTATGATGAAACCTTTGCACCGGTGGCTCGTCTGGAAGCCATAAGATTGTTTTTAGTCTATCTTGCTTTTAAAAGATTCATAGTCTTTCAAATGGATGTTAAGTCGGCATTTCTTAATGGAATCCTAGCCGAGGAAGTTTATGTAGAGCAACCTCCTGGTTTTGTCAAAGGAGACAAGGTTTATAAATTAAGGAAAGCTCTATATGGACTTAAACAAGAACCAAGAGCATGGTATGACACTTTGTCGATTATTTAATTCAAAATGGTTTTGTGAAAGGTAGAATTGATAGAACTCTCTTTAGAAAAGAATATGGTTGTGATCTTTTATTAGTTCAGATTTATATTGATGATATTATTTTTGGATCAACTAACATATCTTTGTGTGAAGAATTTAGTCATCTTATGAAAAGCAGATTTGAAATGTCCATGATGGGAGAGATGACTTATTTTCTTGGACTCCAAGTCAAAACAGGACAAAGAAGGGAATATTCATAAATCAAGCCAAATATACAAAGATCTCATTGAAAAATTTGGAATAGGTACCAGGAGAAGCTAAGATACCTATGATGACAAACTTTTCAATGGATCTAAACGAAAAGGAAAAAACATGGATCAAACCGAGTATCGAGGTCTAATTGGTTCATTATTATATTTAATCGCTAGTAGACCTGATATTTCATTTGCGGTTGGAGTCATGCTCGATTTCAAGCTAATCCTAAGAAAAGCCATCTTGAAGCGGCAAAGAAAATTCTTAAGTATCTTAAAGGTACAGTAAATGTTGGATTGTGGTATCCGGTGATGACAACTTTGTGTCTAGATACTCGGACTCGAGACTTTGGTGGGTGTAAGATAGATAGAAAATCTACATCTGGTACTTGCCAATTTCTTGGTAGTAAGCTGATTTCATAGTTGTCTAAGAAACAAACCTCTATAGCTACTTTCACAATGAAGCCGAGTATATGGCAGTGGAAGTTGTTGTTCACACCGACGGATAAGTCAACAGCTAAGGGACTATAACATTATCACCAAAGATGTACCAATCTTTTGTGATAGTAATAGTGCCATAACTATTACCCAGAACCCAGTCCTACATACTAGATGCAAGCATGTATATATCGGACACCACTTCATCCGAGACCATGTAGAGAAAGGTGACATCGAGACTAGAGAAGATTCTCGACTGATTTCCAAAGAGCGAGACATTTTGACAAAACCATTGGCAGAGACAAGGTTTAAAGAACTATCTATAGAATTAGGATTATTAGATGCTTCTTTAGCTAATCTATAATCTTATCTTATCATCTCTTTTGTCTCTCTCAATCTTAGTTTATTATGTCTAGAAAGAATTATCGGACTAGATATGAGTCAAAGGACAATCGTGTAGCCGATATCATTGATCTCCCATTTTGGAATCAAGAATCAAGGATTAGTCATATTGACCTTAAGCGGCGTGATGATTACTTATCGACATTGGGTAAATCGAGACAAGATCACAATAGTCATTTGTCTTTTACAAGATTAGGCGACCATTGCATCTTATCGACTCACCCTAGTTACTAATGATTTGTCTAAGTGTACTGTGATTTCGGGAAGAACAAGGTTTGATAAACTTATCTCTAATACAAGACAAGGTCTACTTATCCAAGTATTCATGGAGCAGGACTATGATGCTATCAATCCAGGACAAGGTGAAGGCTTCAGAAGTATCTCTAAACTTTGTCACTTTTAATAAAATTATGTATATTAGTTCATATAATTGATATATGAATTTAATATCATAATCCTTTTAATATTTCTTCAAAAATGAAGTTACTCAAGATATTAAAAATGTTTTGTTTTACAAAATTAAAAGATAAGGAGTTCAAAATTTTTAAATATAAGTATTCTTTCATTTTTATCTCTCCAATCAACTGAAAAGTATTTCTTAAATAAGTAACTCTGTCAGAGAGAAGTTACTACGGACCCGAAATTTTATCAAATTTAATTTTGAAATACGCCGAGTGCACTTCATGCGCCGAGAAATGGAGATGGTTTATGTAATATGAACTGTCTAAATATCACGCGTGACATATTTAATAATATTCTCTGCGCTTTTCAAAATAAATGTCATAATTGCATTAATGGTGATTCAAAAGCCTATACTTAAACTTTTCGATCAATTATTAGTTTTATAATTGTTTAGTATTATATTTCTCCATATAAATAGGAGTTCGTGTGCATAATTTTATTTACGCACACTTAAGAACCTTTATAATTTCTCAAACCTTTCCTTTCCTTCTCAAAACCTTCTATATTCCTTGAAAATGGCGGCATCGAAGAAATCAAACATCAAGTATGAATATGATCTTGCCTCGATCGAAATGTAACTAAATAAAAAATGTTTGTTGAATGGGAGATTTCAACCGATGCCGAGACAAGAGAAATTTTAAACTTGCTCGAATCCAGAGGTTTAAAATAGTATTGTACAAAGAAACCGTCAAGGAACCTGACTTTGGATGATCTTTACTGCCGAGTTCCTAACAAGAGCAAAGGCTACAGAATCTTGGTTTGGAAACACAAATTCGAACCAAAGGGAAGAATAAAAAGGTTGTATTGTCTATTGATGACATCGGAGAAATTTTTGGGTTAAGCACCGTCGGAGAAAACCCTTTCATGTACAAGGCGTCGGAGTATCTGGAAAGCTTTCGATTAATGGCAAAGAGAACTTACGAGAACACAACGCCGAATTTGAAAAAGGCCAATGTTGAAGAGAAAGTATCGGCGTAATGTTGATCTTGACCAAGTGCATCTTGGGAGAGCGGCAGAGTCACGATGGGTTAACCAAGCCAAGGATCTGTTGTGCGAGAGCCATTATAGACGGAGCCAAATCAATTGGGCAAGGTTGGTGTATTCGAGGTGATGGAAGAGAAGAAGAAATTCACCAAAACCCCGATTTCGATGAATTGATGAGATGGTCTCGACCAAAATTACAAGTATGATGGCCAGGATTACCATCATACTTGAACACAAGCTGGGTCGAGACAACACGGGTGGAAGGAGGGTGTGAAGAAATACACCGAGGCAGAAGGGACTCTGATTAAGGATGAGAAACTCTATGGACCAACAGACTCGAAGGAGAGGGGATGCTCCAGCTCCACCCCTAGCTCCTAGGAAGAAGGCTTCAAAAGCCAAGACAAAGGTTGTCAAGACAGTATTGGTGGATGAGTCCTCGTCTGCTGAGACAGAGGAAGCAGTGAAGAAGAGGAGGAGGCACGGCTTCCCAAGGGGGAAGTGTCTCGGCTCGAGTGGTTAAAGTGCAGACAGAGACGAGGCAGAGGATGTCTCATCTGAAGAAAAGTCTAAACAAGGAGAAGAAGACAAATCACTCTCATCATCTTCATCCTCATCTCGAGGATGAAGTACCTCAAACTTCCCAAACCCCACTGGCAATGAAGAGGCGGAGTAACACCGCCTCGAGCCTCTAAAACTGTCCACTCTCGGAAGTCTAATTCAAAATCAACCCACAGATGATCCCTTTTCATTCTTACCATCTACATTATTTGAACCAGACCTTTTTCTAAACCTACCCAACCCATGCAGGGTAATGGGTCCAACCGAAACCTCCTTACGGATTCTTGGGAAGAAATTTCTTATCGTAGAAAAGAATTCGCCCTAGCAGAACGAGCACGAGCTTCTAAAAGAACTCATTGATGTATACTTGCTAAGAAGACTCAGATTGGGCTCATTCGAGGAGACAACAATTCTAATATCGGAAGCAAGGGGAAATAATCCGCTATCCTGGGAAAAGAAAGTACTTAAAAAGGCTAAACTAAACTCCTCCCAAGACATTCGACGGAGAACACTTTTGTAGATTACATTCTACAAAGAGTGTATCTTGGAGATGAGGCACCGAGAGGAGGTGGAGAAGGTTGAGGAGCGAGAAAAAGGTTGTCATGCACGAGAAAGGAGACAAATTGGAAGAAACGGAAGGAATGACTGGTGGAGCTACCGATGAGCCAGTGAGATAGATACAATGAGGAGGCATAGACAGAGCGAGACGGTGAGGCAAGTTCCAGTGAGAAAGAATCCGGAATGCCAACAACATCAACACCTTGGGCAGATTATTCCTATCGAGGAGATAGATTTAACTCTATCTTCTCCATCTAAAGAGACGACCTTGCCCTCCACATCTGCGTCGTATCCGAGGTAGAAGCATTAAAGGCTGAAGTTGCAAATATGAAAATGCTTGTCTCGAACGCCTTTCAAATGGTTCTAAATGTCATCACATCTTCTATCAAAGAAAATATAGAGGCTGCAATTCACGAGAAATCTAAGATTGATCTCTATTTATCGGGAATCGGACATGAAGAAAACATGTCTAAGGTCAAGCAAAAGGTCGCTGAGGAAATGAACACTTAAGATGCTGGATCAAGCGATGCGTTCGAGATGCTTATCGACAAATCGGTGATAGCGTTGAAGATCGAGTAAAAGAATCTTGGACAACAAAGGAAGCTTCATTTTCTCAAGTATTAAAGATGCAACTAGCCATGGAGAAGGATAGACAGACGGCCATTCTGCGGCGGTTTATGGAAGATGAATTGACATTTAACTGAACACACAAAAAGCGTCTTGATCGGTTGGATCAAAAGACAGGGCTTGTCGAGAGAAGAACCATGGGCCGGATAAATCAAGTAGCCACTATCTGCAACACCCGATTTGCTTGATGTCAAAAGGGGAAGATAATGAGCTCAAGAAAAGAGTTGAGTTGCAAGAAGATCGATTCTTTGGCCTTAAATCGAGAATAGATGAACTATCCGAAGATTTGTTGAAATCGAAGAGGAGAAGAAGAAGGCAGCGAGAGGAAAAGTCTCGAGAGAGCTTTAAGGAGACTAAAGAGGAGGTCGAAGGCAGTGAATCCAACGAATCGGAACTGAGCACTGAATTGCCACCTACGCTGATCCTGTCCCCGTCCTATCAATCAAATCTCCCTCATCCTCAACAAAAGCAGCTGGGAAAGCAAAGACTTCAATTCAACCTCGAGAAGACCCGAGTCGAGATAGAGGAGGAGGAAGAAAGAGTTCTTATGAGGAGAAGGGAAGAGAAAGAAAAGTACAAGAGGAGGGATGCCAAAAGAAGGAGGGAGCGGAGAAAGCGGCGGGAAAATTTTATGGTAAACGAGAGGAAGTGGGTCCAGATGAGTAGAGATGAGCAAGGAGTCGAGATTTTCGGACCATTTCATCGGAGTGATGTTGTCGATTGGAGTGTATAGACCAAGAGCTTTTAAGACCAATCGCAAAATATCGAACCCAAGGGAGAAAGTATGCAAACGAAATTCAAGGATAAGAGTTCTAGATGGCTAAGTTGCAACAAGATATAGGACTAAAATCTCTACAAAATAACAAGAAATTAAATGGCAAGATTATGCAAACAATATATCAATCACCTAGAATGCAAGATCAAATACACTAAAATCAATGGGGGATTAGGATGCAAGGAATAATTTCCATCAAGGAATCCATGATTAACAAGCTATGATTGTATCCAAATGCAAATCAATCAAATCGAAAGCATAAACCATCATGAAATTAATCACTCCATTAATATCACAATGCCTAATATGAGTATCCTTAGTTCTTCCCATCTCTCAATGTAGAAGTCCCCAATTCATACAATCATGCAAAATTGAAACCCGATTAACACCTAAACACGTTAGCTCAACTCTTGCCTATTGCTAGGGTGATCAACCATTAATCAAAAGAGACAATTTTTCATGAAGCACAATTAAGAATCACAATTAGGAAGCAAGCTAATTGAATTGATCACAATTATCAACATTCATAGCATGAGGCAATCCCTTCATCCCTAATTTCAATTATCCCAAGCACAAAGCTATTAGCCCATGGTGCTACAAGCAAAAGCCATGGGTAAAAATCTAAGAAAGCAATTAACAATCTAATCAATACAAGCAATGAATTAAAGAGAGCAAAGGGTAAGAACATCACCAATTGAACTTTAATAGACAAAAATAGGAATGATTAATCTTCTACAACGCTTGAATTCAACTCCTCTACTCCCAAATCACAGCTGGAATCTTCAATTACAATGAATCAAAATGCTAATCTAGTGGACTAAATGTAGAATCTAATCTAATTCTAACAATCTATGGCAATTA
Source organism: Paraleonurus japonicus (assembly GCA_030762865.1). Classification (NCBI taxonomy): domain Eukaryota; kingdom Viridiplantae; phylum Streptophyta; class Magnoliopsida; order Lamiales; family Lamiaceae; genus Paraleonurus; species Paraleonurus japonicus. The sequence continues at coordinate 36,565,921 of CM061057.1, forward strand.
CAATGGAAATCAAGCTACAAAGTGTAAAATTCGCCTAAGGAACCTCACTGAAACTGCTCTAAAGCTGCTAGAATCAAGTTATGCTCTGTTTTGGCTTCAAATGGCTTTAAAACTGAATTTTTCGATTTTGGGCACTCCTCGGACTCGAGCTTCGAGGCCCTCGAGTCGAGGCCTAATAGTCGCTAACACGCTTCTTTAAAATATCTCTGCCTCGAGTCGAGGTTCAGCCCTCGACTCGAGGAATGCCAATTTCCGTCCCTCGACTCGAGGCTCCTCCCTCGAGTCGAGATTCCTGATTTTGAAATTCTTTCCCTCCGGCTGACCCTCGATTCGAGGTCCGTGCTCCCTCGACTGTGCTCGAGACCAGGCAATTTTATCGAGAAGGGCTTGAGGCCCGACCCTCATTTCGTCCCGTATGTTCGTCTCTTCATTCTAAGAATAACGGTACTCTCGGTTGGCAAAATTCCACCGATTTACCTGCAAAATGGACGAAAAACCTCAAAATCTCACAAAGTAATACTTTTAGGCAAAAGAGTGATACTTTTCACATTTATGCACAAAAATCACAACTTAGCTCACTTTTTGCACTAAAAGCAGGCCCTAAAAACATGTATCAATTCACTCCAATCATACCCCCAAACTTGAATTGTTGCTCGTCCTCGAGCAACGTAGAAACTAAGAACAAAGGAGTGAATTGATTGCAATTATGTCACATGGCACCATAGGACGAAAAATAAGACAATCGAACTCATTTAATGAACACTTGTATCAATGCAACTATCCACTAGCCATCAAGATGAATCATGCTCAAACAAATGCTCAATCAAATACTCAACACATTGCTCCTTCCATGGAGTGTTTCACTCTTCACTCAAGTGTATAAAGGTATAAAGCACTCAATCATCAAATTCACAAATAAGTACACCATATGCTTGCTAAAAGACTTAATCTCAATCAAAATCAATTGTGATCAATCAAGAATCAAAGAGGTCTTTCTCTAGGTTGTAATGTAGGCTCTTTGGAAAGGTGGGATGTTTTTGGATAAGAGTGACTAAGTAGTAGAGACTTGAATGTAAGCTAATCAATACAAAACACTCTCTTCAATCTCTTTCATCAAGCACACTCTTCCTTTTGAACTTCAATGATCAATCCACCATTCACTTGAGCTTTCTCTTTTTAAGCTCACTAATTGAATTTTTCTTCACTTCATGTTCACTTTTTCACAATTCAATTTTTTCACAACCTTTCTTTCATCTTTTATGCTTCATTCATCACTTAGCTCATCATCTTCCCGCACTTAGCAATTAAATCACCATCATTAGCCAACATTCAAGCTCAACTAAATATAGGACAAGAAAGGCTCATAAAAATAGGCTAGAATGGTTTCAATTTCACTTGGCTTGCCAAAGAATAAGGATCATAAGGCTCAACATGGCTTACTAAGGAAATCAAATGTATTTGGTAGGGAAATATTTGGCAAAGTGACTAATCATATCAAACATGGCCTCTTATCACTTTCAAGACATCACACAAAGATCAATATCAACAAGTCTAGTGGCAAGTTCTAGCATACAAATCATGAATGATGCACTCACAAAGAAATTGTCAAGCGTATAAGATGTACGATTATTAAGGCACAAAAGCTCACGGACTTAAATTGAGCAATGAATCAAGCATCATCAATCACATTCATCTTTACATAATAAATCAAGAAAGCTAGCTTAAAGCTACAAATCTACTCATGATCAAGTCAAAATCCAATTAGTCTTGCAAATCAAGCACAAGTGCTCATGTACATAAATCCAAGCATACTCACTACTACATGAATGATACTCAAAGATATGTCAATAAATCCACAATAAGCTCAAGATAAATCAAAGAATAAGGAATCATAAGAATAAGGAATCCAAAGGATCATCAAATCACAATCATCAATAGACAATAAGCTCAAAAAGATCAAGAGAATCATAGCATCAATAAAATCATCAACAATCCAAAACATCAAAATCATCAAGTCATCAAGTTCACCAAGAGTACATTCATCACAATAAAGAGTACAATTCACCAAGAAGATAAGCATCTAAAAACTAAGGAGAGTGAATGAGGAATAGGGGATAGCCCTAGTAGTCGGACGGCGGCGGTGGAGGAGGGTAGTGTCCGGCCCGAAGTTCCACGAGCTCATCCTGCTGCAGAGGGCGTACATGTCATTTTGAGTCTTCGCAGACTCTTCCTGCATCCTCCTAGTCTCTTCATTAAATCTACGGGACTCCTCCATCATCCGGTACATCTCATCACAGCGGAGTCGGGGCTCTCAATATGCATTCTCGACTATCTGCCCACATCTGCTCCGTCAAAACCCACGGTCTCGAGATGAACTCCCCGCCTCATACTCTCTACTCCTCATCTCGTCTGCCCGGTATATGTTGATCTCCGGCTGGTAATCTTCATCCATCCGTGCAGCGGCTCCTCCTGCTCCGGCTCCTCGTCTTCCTCGGCCTCGGACTCGGCTTCCTCCTCACCGCGACACCCTCATCATCATCGAGAATCGGAATCGAGAACTTCGCTGGCCTTCATTGTCATCGTCGTCCCCCTCATCTCGAAGCACATCCCCATGCTCCCTTGTGTAAGCATCTATGGCATCAGTGTGGCTGGTGACCACATGAGAAGGTTGATGGTCACAAAAGCGGTGGATCTAAAAACCATCGTCAACCTCTTATTAGGAAGAGGGAATCGGCCACCATAGTCTTTGCTGGAAACACCACGTCCTACCGATGTGATCAAGTGTCCTCATGCGTCGCATGGTATCGGTAGTAAGATCGGGACCATCTAATCTTTGCGAGGTTGTGAGTGGGAATCCCGAGATGCTCAGCTATCAAGGTAATCATTCCACCAAAGTTGATCTTTTTGAATTTTGTGCTCGTCGCTCTCTCAAACAAGTAGCAGAGGTATGCAGCACCGTTGAATCTCACTCCATGTAAGAAGCACCACAAGGCGTACAACTCTTCGAAACCACGGCTCCTCCTTCCGATCTCGCGAATATTGTACTCGCGAGGATCTTCTCTAAGTATCGGACTACCGGGTTCCTAATGTGCGTGCTCTTAGACTTTCAGTACGAACTCGGGTTGGCTAGGTGCCCCGAATCAGAAATACGCCTCCGTAACTTTTTGGCGTTGTACTCCTCCCTAATGTTGAGCAATGATCTATCGGGGTCGGTGGGCGCACCAAGGATCTCGTTGACCTCATCCAAAGTCAACTCATATTCATTCCCCATAAGCTCAAAAGTGATTTTCCTTGCAAACTTATTCCTCCTAGCTTTGTGGACCTTAAGCGTGCAAAGGAACTTGAGAGTGAGTCCGAGATGGGTCCGAGGCCTCTTGGCGAGGAAGCCTCCCATGCCTACTTGCTAAAAGTCTAGGGATATCATCCTCAATCCCCGAGGATAACATGCGGTTATGATCAACTGAATGAGTTTTGACCACTTTCTTGTACAACTCGGCATAAAGGATGATATGCTTCCTCCATTTATAATCATCCCACTGAATTCCCAATTCGGCGGGCAACCTGTGTGCAAAATGTATCGCCTCCTCTCTCTCTCGGATTTCCGCATCCGAATAATTATGGCCATCAACTCCCCTAGACATGGACGAGTAGACAATAAGATATCCAAGCTCAATAAAATTCCTAGTGACTAGGCAATAAATCCTCAACAAATAGTCAATGAGTCAATCAAAGCAATATGGTCCATAGACATGTGCATAATCCCTCAAAACATGCATACTTACTACGTGGCTTCAACAATAAACACCAAAGAAATTAAGCTCATCAAATATCATGCAATTAAGCTCCAACAATTATATCTACAAAACACGAGCCAACTAGCAAGCACTTAGACACTAAGCATCATCAACAATAAACCTCTATTATCACCAAACCTCAAATTGACCAAATATACCAACAAATGCACTAGGAATTCCTAAAAGTATGCCAAAAATCACAATTCAAGCCAAATTCCACAAATAACCGAGCAACTCATCATATACAATCCTAAACATGCTCCTAAAATCCTCAATTAACTCAAATATTCTCAACAATGGCTTCAATTTATCACAATCAATCATGCATACCAAGTGTTTGATAAAATGCCTAAATGAAATTCCATTCAATTAAATTCTAGCAATTTTATCAACACCCAAGCAATACTCATACTTCAACAATGAAATTGAAAGCCAACTACGAAGAAATTACATACCTTATTGAGGAAATTCGGCTTGGAATGAGAAAAATTTGACACCCACGCACTCTCCACTAAAAGCCCCAAATTTGAATGCACAAACCCTCAAAATCCACTCTTTAATGCACTAAGATGATAATGTGATGAAATTATGATGATTGTACGGTGAAAATGGTGCAATTTGGTCGAGAAAATATGTAGAGACAGCGAAAGGATTTTGAAAGCGCATCTGCGTTTTATAAAGACACTAGCCTCGAGTCGAGGGTCAGGCCTCGACGCAAGGAATCCCAATTTTTCAAAAGCCTCGACTCGAGGTTCCTCCCTCGAGTCGAGGGATATGCCGATTTCAAAATATTTTCTAAGTCTCAATGCCTCGACTCGAGGACTATGCAACCTCGACCTAGGAGTCGAGTCCAGGAATTTTTGACGATTCACGGGCCCGACCCGACCCCGAAACTCCTAAAAATGACCTCTACGCCCTAACGAACCCAAATATGCAAAAATTACCATTTTGGTCCCTCGATTTAAGCCCGGTCGCTCATTCGATCGAGGAGACCGGGTTCTCTTCCTTTATGCTCATTTTCACCAACTTTTAAGCTCTCCTTTCCTTCTCGATTCCTTGATTCCTTTTTGCACTCCGATCCTCCTCGTAGTGAGTATACCTACAAACGGCCATAACAAATCATCAAATAATCATCACTAAGGGATGCATTTCTACCCTAATTGACACACACCCCCAAACTTGAATGAAGATATGCATTCAAAATTTGAGTATGAGAATGATACAAGTATGCAACCCTTAGATGATATTAACAATTAAACTCAATATCCCAATACACTTTATCCATCAACTAACCTATTCTCCTAAGCATGAGCAATTCCCAAGAATCCGGGGTAAAAATTCCACAAAAATGACAAAACACAAAAACACAAAACAAACACACCAAAGCAATAAAACGATGGGTTGCCTCCCATCTAGCGCTAGGTTTAACATCCTTTGCCGGACGGAACTCTAAGAGTTCACACTTCCCTTTCTATGATCAAATGAGGGTCGAACTTATGCTTCACTAGATGTTCCTTTGCAAAAAGGCAACACCCCCACTTATCCTCTAGGAGTAGCTTTCCTCCTTCTTTGATTTCTTTGACCGTAAGCACCTCCTTTGGTCTTTCGACTCCAAGTAGCCGACTCCAATTTGATTCACACCACACCACTTGATCTCCTACTTCAAAGCTTTCCTTCCTTTTCTCAAGTGGTGCCTTTTTCTCAATCAATACCCCCAAACTTGAGCCATGCTCAAGTCTGGTCAACTCTTTCTCACCTTCTTACTTCTCTTGTTCACTGAGGGTCAAGCAAAGGGTCCTTTATCGTTTTCTCCTTCCTACAATCATCAAGGAAAACACAAGACTTGTTAGAAATTATTTTACAAGAGGGAAGGAAATGCTCATTAACTAAAGGATTAGTAGAAGTAATAGGTGTAGAAACTTCCCTTCCAATGGAAGGGCATTCATTAACAATCTCTATGTATCCACACGTCTTCTTCTCTACCTTGCTTTGAGCAACCTCTTCCTCATGAACTCTTGTAAATGTAACTTCATCACCATTGGAACTCAACTTAATCTCTCCTTTTTCCACATTAATCATAGCCTTTCCCGTTGCAAGGAAAGGTCGACCAAGGATGATCGGTGCCTCAAGTTCCTCATTCATGTCTAATACAATGAAATCCACTGGGAATATGAGTTTACCAACCCCTACTAACACATCTTCAATGATCCCAAATGGTTGAGCATATGATTGATCCGCTAATTGAAGATTGATGTTTGTAGGAATCACCTCCCCTAGATCCAATTGCTTGAACACAGCACAATGGCATCACATTAATACTTGCTCCTAGGTCACACAAGCCTTGAATGTTTACCTTCTCTCCAATCTCACATAGGATAATGAAGCTTCAGGATCCTTTTTCTTTTGTGGCAAATGTCTCTCCAAGATTTCTTTTCATTCTTCCACTAGATTGAGCATCCCCTTCTCATCCCAACTACTTTTCTTAGACATAATTTCTCTCAAGAACTTCTTATAGTGTGGAACTTGTTCAAGGGCCTCCAAAAGTGGGATATCAACATGCTAATTCTTGAAAATCTCTAAAAACTTACCAAACTCTTCATCAAGTTTCTTCCTCTCTAGTCTCTTTGAAAACGGAACCGGATTAGCTTTCATTGGAACTCCCATTCATTCTTCGATTTTTCTTCCTTCTTTGCATTTCCCCTCACCTTCACCTCTTCTTCACTTTTCTTCTCTTCCACAACCACTCTTTCTTGTCTCACTTCTTCCTCATTCACCACCTCTTCTTCAAACTCCCCTCCTTTGGACATTTTAGGACCTTCATAGTTAGTGCCACTCCTTAGCTTGATTGCACTACAAAACTCTTTAGGATTCGGCTCGGTAGTGGATGGGTACTTTTCCTTTGTTTTGTAGATGGTCCACCGTGGACGAGAGCTTTCCAACCGTAGTAGCAAGTTGCCCTACTTGATGCTCGATCGTCTTGAAACGAGTGTCCATTTGCTTCCCTATATCATCAAGCCTTGAGTCATTAGCTTCCAATTTCTTCACAATCAACCCCAAAATCTCCTCCGTGGTAGCCTTTCCTTCATTGTTAGGAGCCTTTGCACCCGGATCAAATCCGGGAGGAAATTGAACGGCGGATCTCGGATTGGCATATGAAAAATTTTCGTGTCTCCTCCATGTATTCCCATTAAATTGAGCTTGCGGTTGAGGTTGGTAGCTTCCTTGTGGCCTATTTTGATAAGGCATTTGGTAAGGCCTTCCTCCTTGATAATTCCCTTGAAAGTTTCCTCCTTGATAGCCTCCTTGGAATGGAGGCCTACCCATATAGCTCACTTCTTCAACCGGCAATGGACTTGGACAAACATCAACATGAGGAACGGATGGACTCACACTTGCTTGGCCTTGTGAAGTAGTAAGAGCTCCCAATCGGTCCATCATAGTCATCATCATACTCTTCATAGACTCAATCTCATCCACTTGTGACACCCTATGGTGTGCTCCTCGATTAACCGACACTTGGAATGAATCTTGAGCTATGTTCTCCATTATTTCATTCATTTGCCCCACGGTTTTAGACCAAATCGATCCATTAGCACAAGCATTCAAAAACGACCTATCCCCATCCGTCAAACCATTGCAAAAGTACATAATGATTTGCTCCTCCGGAAAACCGTGTTGAGAACAATTGATAAGTAACATGCCATACCTCTCCCACGCCTCCGGTATGGTCTCCCCATTCTTTTGGCGGAAGTGAGAAATAGCCTTCTTAGCTTGCACGGTCTTTGATGGTGGGTAAAACTTCATCAAAAATTTCTTGGATAACTCTTCCCATGTACGTACGGTCCCGGGCGGTAATGAATTAAGCCATGCCTTGGCTCTTCCTTTCAATGTAAAGGCAAAAAGCCTCAACTTCTTCGCATCTTCGGGTACCCCATGGTATTTTGTAGTGTCGGCAATCTCAAGAAATTGTGCCATATGTTGATGTGGGAACTCATTTTCATCTGTTCCTTCAAATTGCTTCTCCCTAAGCATTCTCACTAAAGCGGGACTTATCTCAAAGTTATTAGCATCTATCCTCGGCCTTGCTATCCCATCATAGTGCTCTCTAAGTTGTGGTTCAAAAATTCTCTCAAAGGCCTTCCTTGAGGTGGTGGCTCATTTACGGGTTGTGGTTGGGCATTTGGTATGTGAGGTGGCTCATGATATCGTCTTTGTAATAACCCAAAACCAAAACCTAGAGTTTTATATTTGATTTTCTAAGTTTGATTTATTTTATTGATTGATTTAAATACTATGTGGTTTTCTTAATTTTTCTCCAAGCGACGACGGTTTTTCAACCCGAAAATCTATCGATACTTTTCGAACTCACATCCGTAATCCGGATTTGTTTAATAATGATCAATGAGTCCTTTAAAGGTGAGAAACACTCAAGAAAACCCTAATGAAAAATGTTTGTTTTCCAATCGCTGCGTTTTAATAAATTTTCGGGCGAAACTCGAACCGAAAAATACCGAAAATTCAACGTCGAGATCACAATACTGTATTAAATAGTGGGCTGCCAATTGACAGCCCAATTGCCCAAAAATAACCGACCATGTGGGAAGTTAGAAGGGAATAGTGCCATTGTACCTTTCTTTGCCCAAAATCACACCCTAAGTACCCTACTTAGTGTACTACCTTCCCTATTTCTCTCCCCATCACCCCAAACTGCCGTCCCTCTCCCCCTTTCCTCCCTTCTATAAATAGGTTGCTACCCTCTTTCATTTCCCACACCAAGAGGAAAGCTTTGGGGCTCTCAAGAAAGGGAAGAAACTCTCCAAGGGTAAGCCTCCTAGCCATTTCTTTTAGTCTTATGCCTTCTTAGCTTAGAAGACTTAGGAAAAATAGTTTAGGAAGCCCTAAGAGCTTTTTTGATATGCTTTAATCTTATATGGAGTGCTTGAGTTGGAATTATGGTGTTTGGAGTCAAAATGGTGAAGTTATACTTGAAGTATGAAACTGCCGAAGTATATGCCCTAGCTGCTGACCCGTTTTGTAAAATTCATTTGGACCCTTTCCACCCGTTTAAAAATCATGGAAAAATTCCTAGATGTATTATTTGAAGTCTAGAACAACATGTTTAAATTTCATAATTTTCTGGTCAATGTGTAAGGAGAATAAAATCGTGGAAATATGTGTGACGTAAATGTGCATAATCTGGGAGCAGTGACTCATTTCTGTTATTTCTCCCCTTTCTGATGGTTATAAAATTCTAGGAAAAATCTGGGATGTTCCCCTTGATGTGTTGTAAATCATAATCAAAAATCATAATTTTTCGTTTAGTACTTTATTAGATAAAATTCGTTTTCTGAGTACCTGGTCGATGTTCGACGCATAGGGCTATTCTGTGTTGCACGAATTTATTTTCCAGTTTTTCTTAAGTAATAAATTATGGAAATATTCATGGATGTCCTAAAACCTGTTTATAACAATATTCTAAAATTTGGTGATTTTTAAACGAGTATCCAATAAGTTATGAATTTTCTCGTAAGACATGTTCAGTAACCGAGCCAAACGATGGATTGAATGTTCACGATTTTTCTGGACAGAATCCGTAAGTCAAATGGCTTGGATCCCTGAATGAAAGTTGTTCATACTTGAGTACTGCATCACATGTTTTAATTTCATAATTTTTGGATATTTCTACAAAGAGTTATGGATTTTATAAGTTTGAGGTCACTGTTTGGCCGAAACAGAAATTTAGAGTCCTTATTACAAAATCTGCTATAATTCCGTAACTCAAATGAACTTGGACCCTTAATAAACTTTGTTCTACACTGAAAAATGTACAACATACTAAAATTTCATAATTTTCCAATGAGTCTAAGTATTTTATTTCATTTATGCATGTATAGGTATTGTTTCTTCATTGACTGGTACTTGATTAAATTAAATGGCCAAAACTTTTAATGAAATGCATGTTTGAATATCAAATGGCATACATGATACTTTAGGAATGCTTATACTTGAGTGTCTTACGTGTTTTCTTGAAAATGAACGGAACCGAAAGTCCCAATTTCGTGACCCACAAACCGTAGTACACCAATAAAGCCGTGGACGTAGGATTAAACCCATAGAAGCTTTTGATAAAATAAAGTACCCCTTCTTCATGAAAGCCTAGTTTTTAGAAGGCACAATAAGATCAAGAACCTAAGTTTCTAATGGACAAAAGGTTTGTCGAACTAAACATACGGATTGTGCTAGGTAGAGTACGGTCGGAACCGAGACCGAGATTTCGTACGAGAGGCCTAATCAATCACAAGAAGTTAAACTTTCTCTTAAAAGTTTCCAGGTGGGTGACACTATCTGTATAGCTAGTTAATGTTATATGGACTGTTGTCGAGTTTTCTGAATCAAACATAAACAGATTCCTCAAAAGATGCAAATACCAAAAGCGTGTGAATGTATAACTTAAATGTGTGATCGTCCAATGATGAGCTTTATTTTACTGCCCTATATGATATGATGAATGTTTACGGGGTCCGGATGTGATAGGAAACTATCATGTGCCCTCCCATTGATGAAAGTTTACGGGTCCGGATGTGATAGGAAACTATCATGTGCCCTCCCATTGATGAAAGTTTACGGGGTCCGGATGTGATAGGAAACTATCATGTGCCCTCCCATTGATGAAAGTTTACGGGGTCCGGATGTGATAGGAAACTATCATGTGCCCTCCCATATGATGAAAGTTTACGGGGTCCGGATGTGATAGGAAACTATCATGTGCCCTCCCATATGATTACGGGTCTCGGACGTGTAAGCGTGCCATCCCGCAATATGCAATACAACATAAATGACTTTATGTAACACCATGTCGTAACACTTATTAGGTAACACTTATTAGGTAACACTTATTAGGTAACACTTTATGCACAATAGGTAACAATTTTGGGGTGCTACATAATCTAAGTTATGTTGTAGTGATGATTACGGGTCTTGGACGTGTAAACGTGCCATTCCACAATGTGATTACGGAGATCGGATGTGATAGGAAACTATCATGTGCCATCTCATATGTGCTATATTTATGTACTAACTGTTGTAAAGAAAGATGAATTTCTTAATCGAACGGAAGTTAAAGGATGAAAATTTTATAACGGAAGATTACCTTATACAAATGTACACAATGCCATAACAAGGAAGTAAATAACGAAAGATGAGAATAAAGCATAAAACATTCAACTATTTTGGGATTTCCTGTCAATCAGTATAACAAACAGAGTCATCCACTCGAGATTTTATCTCACACCCTATAACTAATATTTTTCAGTCACGAGATTGAGGCCCGGGAGCTGCAATAGGCGACCCGCTTCCACTCTCCTTTTATCTAAATGGGTCGCTTTATATCTTTATGAAAATTTGTATTTTTGTTAAAGACTCGTCACTACGATTTTCCCGAGAGTTGAACCTTAGACTCACCGGGTGACTTTTGTCAAACGATTAATCTCTTCATTTAGTTATGAATATGGTTTAAACGTCTTAAATAAGTGTTTGTGAAATCTTCCGCTGCAACTCAAATGAATAGCTTTGCCTTCTAAAAAGAAATTTTTTTGGCTCGATTTTATGGTTCACTAAGTGATGACTCGGGTTTAGGACGTCGGGACCTCAAAGGTCGACTTTCCGAATTCCGGGCGTTACGGTGGCTCTTGGTTATACGGCATATGGGGATAGTATGGTGGAAATTGTTGTGGATGAGGTGGATAGTAGGGATATTGATGAGCTTGTGGAGGATAAGGATATGGAATTTGGTAGGGGTAATTTTGTGGTGGCATCCCTTGAGGGAAAGGGCCAACTTAGGCATGGAAATGATTCCCATTACCTCCATGTTCTACTCCTACTTCTCCTTGTCCATGTACCTCCTCAACTTGAGGATCACCCACTAGTCTCTCCTCCCCGCCTTTGTGTTAGACCAAGTAGAGTTTTGATGAGTTAAAAGATCAATCCGATTAAGCGAGACAACGTTAATGAATAGTTCGATTCAAAGTTCGATACTAAGTGATCGGTAGGTCTAGAGTCGATTAGGTGATCCGGAGATCTAAAGTTACAAGTCATCTGGAGACAAGCTCAAAACTAGTCATCTGCGAGGAGACGATCATGAAGAGCTCGACGAGGTCAAGACAAGCCGAGTAGAATAAGAAAGGCAAGTCTTCACCAAGTTAGCTGCAGATGAGTAGGAAAAATCAGCCGAGGTCAAGAACAGTTTTAAGATTAAGTTTGTTGAGCGAGTTTCCAGTTTGTTAGAACCGACTAACAAACTAAGCTGTCTTTTCGAGACTTATAAATAGGCCTAGATTTTATTTTTCAAGACACTTATACCAATCGATTTTCACATCATTCACTATTCAATTCACAAAGAATTTTCAAAAGAGTTTTCTAAGTGTTTGTAGAACACTTCACTTCATATCTTCAAAAACACTTCTTATTCTTAGATTTAGATTTTAGAGGTTTGGTTAGTATTCTCGAAGAATTGAAGATCAAGTTGTAAATTGTAAAGACTGTAAAGTAAGTAAGTAAGCGGCTAGTGGAGACCCTTCTTCAAAGTTTGGAGAAGGAGAGTGGATGTAGGATTGTTATAATTCGAACCACTATAAAATCTTGTGTTCTTTCTTGCTTTCATTTAATTTCTGCTCAAATTACAATTTGTTATTCAAGATTAAATTTCAGAATCTTAGCTAAAATCAATATCGGCTTTGCTTTTGATCTTGTTAAGTTGAGTTTAAAATAGTTTTCCGTTGTGCTTAATCGATACTTTGAATTGATTTTGAAAAGATTTGAAAAATTTACAAAATCTATTCAAACCTCCCTTTCTAGATTTTGTTCTAGAAGGCTATCTCAAGATTTTAATCAACTCAACATTCGGGACCAACAAGTGGTATCGGAGCGGTGTTAAGGCACATTACGATATTAATTTTAGGTCTTAACTAAGATCTGAATTTTGTTCTTGATAACTCAGTAGTTTCTTTGTTTCATAAAAATTCTACTAACAAGATCTTGTGAGTATTGTGGTTTTCTGTTTTACCATGTCTTCGTTAAAAGTAAGAAATCCAGGAGTTTGCCTGATTTTTCTATAGAAGAATATGATTATTGGAAGTTTAGAATGGAGAACCATCTTAAAGCAATTCATGACAGAATGGAGGAGGTTCTTGAGGAAGGACCTATCAAGTTTTATCATGGTGGCACAAGTGATGGTACTACATCACCAAGCAAGAGTTAGGCGGGAAAAGAAAAGCTCGAGAACTCACTAGTGATGAAAGGAAGATTCACAATTTAGATCAAGTTGCAAGAACTGAAATTATTGAAACATTGAGCAAGGATTGGATTGAAAAGGTTAAAAGATGCAAGACCGCCAAAGAAATGTGGGAGAGTCTTCTTTGGAATTTGTGAAGGATCTCGAATGATCAAAGAAAATAAGCTACGATGCATTCTACATGCATTTGACACGTTCAAAATGAAGGATGGTGAAAGCGTGGATCAATTGGACGTAAGACTCACTAATCTTGTGAACAAAGCGGTGATTTGGGTAAGACTTACACCGAGAAAGAAATTAACAATAAGGTACTCGAGATCTTTGAGCAAAAGATGGAGAGAGAAAGCAAATATTCTCGAAGCAACACAAAATCTATCATCAATATCACATCACACTCTTTTCTCTCATCTTAAAGCACTCGGAATATGACATTCATATCGAAGATGAAGAAGATGAGGCGAGTCATCTACATCTGGAAAAACAGTAGCATTTGTTCATCAAGATGAATGCTGAAAAGATCTCTAAAGCATCGATTTGTCCATAAAAGAGGAAATGGCTCTTTTGTTAAAAAGGTATGAAAGATTGAAGATGAAGTACAAAAGAAACAAGAGAGACAGATTCGATCGAAGGAACTATAGATCGAGACAAGGATGAAAAGAGCTCGAGATAATGATAGAAAGAAGGATCAGTCAAGAAGTCATAAGTCACCTATCGAGGCGAGGAGATAGTAGTCCAAAAGCAGACAGAGGAGATATATGCTATACATGCAACAAACCTGGTCACTACAGCTATGATTGTCCTCAACTCACTCCCACGAGAGAGAGAAGAAAAGAGGAAGAAAAGAGATAGAAGGTATGCTGATCGAGAGCTCTCCTAGCCGAGAAAGAAGAAGCTCATGAGACATTATCATCCTCATCTTCATCTGATTTTGGGTCGAGATGATGACATATGTCTAATGGCTAAAGAGGTACATTACTATTCATCATCGAGATAATGACTGTGATATCTTATCTGAAATCGATCCTCAGTCTTATTGATAAACTTTTGAAAGATTTGGAGACCGCTCTATCTGCTTATAAAAAGATAGAGACTGAAAATCTTAATTTAAAGGATCAAATTTCTAATCTAACTAAGGTCAATCAAACTAAGGAAAGTGAGAAACCAGACTATACATTCAAGGGAATGTCGATCGAGATGATCACCGCACCTTGTCGATAAGACAGATAAGTTAGAACAGGAATTGAGTTCTTTAAAAATAAAAGTTTCAAATATCTATTCCGAGAATGAGAATTATAAAGAACTAACAGAGAATTAAATCTCAAGTTAGGACTTCAATAATTCTCAAACCACAATAGATAAAATCTTCAATATGTCACAAAAGTCTAGTGATAAACTCGGTTAGGCTTTGATAGGAGTAAGAAGAATGATCCAATAAAACCTAGAGTCTTTGTCAAAGCAACTAAACCTAAGGTAGAAACTTTATTCAGTCCACTGAAACCAAAGGAATTAATTACCTCATCTCGATACTTCAAAAGAAAAACCAGACGAGGAAAGTAACTCCTAAGGCTAAACCTAAGACTAAATCAAAGATCTATCCTAGGTATAATAGCTTTGATGGAAGAAGCAAATCATATCCATTCTTACCAAGATTCAAGACAATTTCAAAAGATCAATTAAATCAGATTGATCTTGAAAGTCTTATCTTAGTAGATAGATATGGATGTAAGCTTCAATCTATGGTTTTAAGGAACATTGATATCTTTATCTGGATTCCTAAAAATCAACTTAACATGAAAGGACCCAAAGTACAAAGGGTACCTAAGCAATAAATTTGTGATTGCAGGAAGATAAGAAGATAGTTGATAGAGGAGACATTCTTGAGGTCATCTCGGTACATTGATAGTGGCCGTTCCAAGCACATGACCTATGAAAGACGACTTCTCTCTAACTATCAAACCATTGATGGACCAAGAGTGATGTTTGGAGATAAAAACTATGGACTTACTAAAGGTGTAGGAACACTAATGATTGGAGATGTACAAGTTCAAGAAGTTTACTACGTGGAAGGATTGAAGCACAACCTACTATCTGCTTCACAATTTTGTGATAAAGGGTTTTGTGTCAAATTTACTCATAATGCATGCTATATTCTAGATGGTATCGGTGAAAATATTCTATTAGGCGGAGTAAGACAAGGTAACATTTATGTTGCCAACTTCAAAAGCTGTCCTAAAGATACTTGTCCTGTTGCTAAGAGTTCGGTATGATTTAAGTTGGTTGTGGTAGCACGACTTGGTCACTTAAACTTCAAAACTCTTAACAAAATAGCAAGGAAATCTTTAGTTAAAGGACTCCCTGAAAAAGTATTTTCAAAGAACCATGTATGTGTTTCTTGTCAAAAAGGAAAACGGACCAAAGCTTCTTTTAAAACAATAAGTAGTCCTTCTTCAAAAAGGATTCTGGAACTTCTTCATATGGATCTGTTTGGTCCAAAGAACTCCTCTCAGCTTTAGTGGAAGAAAATACACCTTAGTAATTGTTGATGACTTTTCAAGATTTACTTGGGTTATTTTCTTGTACAAAAAGAATGAGACTATGACTAAGATCCCGAATTCCTTAAAAAGATTCAAAATGAAAAGGGATTAAATATTATTAAAATTAGAAGTGATAAAGATACTGAATTCCTAAATAAATTGATCTATAACTACTGCATTGAGAATGACATAGCTCAGAAACATCTGCAGCAAGGACTCCACAACAAAATGGAGTTGTTGAGAGAAGAAGCGAGAACTTTGAAAGAGGCGGCTAGAACAATGTTATCGAATTCAACACTCCTCATAGGTTTTGGGCGGCGATTAATACACCGCCATGTTCAAAATAGAAGTTTGATTGTTAAGGATAAGTGTAAAACTCCCTATGAAATTTGGAAGGGAAGATCTCCCAAAATTTCATATTTTCATATATTTGGTTGTAAATGTTTCATACACAACAATGGGAAATCTCAATTAAAAACCTTTGATGCCAAGATAGCAGATGGGATATTCTTGGGATACTCATCTATATCAAAGGCATATAGAGTTTTTAATAAGACAACCTTGTGTGTAGAAGAAACACCCTATGTGGTATTTAATGAAACTTTTCTTGAGTTTAATAAGACAGGGAACATCACAAAGATATCGATGATCTGGATCGAGATGACTATCAAAGGATCAACCATAAAAATCTACAATCAAGAAACAAGATTCGGATGAAGAGGAAGAATCGAGACAAAGGAAAGGAACCTGAAAGAACTTCCTCAACGGTGATCTACCAACCGATCAGACGACCAACGACACATCACCGATCGGGTAGAGTTATCGAAGGTAACATAGAATCATCTGAAATAAATAGTTCGCACAAGACACCATCTACCGTAAAAGATAAAGGTAAGAAAGTAATGTCATATCACCCGGTGCGAGATAATTGGAGATTTGGACTGCGTGTCCAGACGAGGACCCAACTAAATCAAGATTGTATGTTCGGTTGTTATGTGTCATTACTTGAACCTAAATCAATTACGAAGCTCCAACCGATTCCAACCGGATTAATGCCATGCAAGAAGAACTAAATCGATTTCAAAGACAAGATGTGTGGGAGCTTGTTGAAAGGCCTCATCATCAAAAAGTCATTGGAACTAAATGGGTCTTTAAAAATAAAAAGGATGAAAACAATATTGTGGTTAGAAACAAGGCCAACTAGTTGCTCAAGGTTATTCACAATCGTAGGGTATTGATTATGATGAAACCTTTGCACCAAGTAGCTCGTCTGGAAGCCATAAGATTGTTTTTAGCCTATGCTGTTTTTAAAAGATTCATAGTTTTTCAAATGGATGTTAAGTCGTGGTTTTTAAATGGAATCCTAGCCGAGGAAGTTTATGTAGAGCAACCCCTGGTTTTGTCAAAGGAGACAAGGTTTATAAATTAAGGAAAGCTCTATATGGACTTAAAAAAGAACCAAGAGCTTGGTATGACACCTTGTCCGAATATTTAATTCAAACTAGTTTTGTTAAAGGTAGAATTGATAGAACTCTCTTTAGAAAAGAGTTTGGTTGTGATCTTTTGTTAGTTCAAATTTATGTTGATGATATAATATTTGGATCAACTAACATATCTTTATGTGAAGAATTTAGTAGTCTTATGAAAAGCATATTTGAAATGTCCATGATGGGAGAAATGACGTATTTTCTTGGACTCCAAGTCAAACAGACAATGAAGGGAATATTGTCAACCAAGCCAAATATACAAAAGATCTTATTGAAAAATATGGAATAGGTACTAGCCGAGAAGCTAAGATACCTATGATGAAAATTTTTTCAATGGATCCAGACGAGAAGGGAGAAGACACCGATCAAACCGAGTATCGAGGTCTTATTGGTTCTTTATTATATTTAAGCGCTAGTAGACACGATATTTCATTTGCGGTTGGAGTTTGTGCTCGATTTCAAGCTAATCCTAAGAAAAGTCATCTTGAAGCAAAGAAAGAAAATCCTCAAGTATTTGAAAGGAACAAGAATGTTGGATTGTGGTATCCAAATGATGACCACTTTGAAATGTCTGGATACTCGATTCGGATTTTCTTTGGGTGTAAGATAGATAGAAAATCTACATCCGGTACTTGCCAATTTCTTGGAAGTAAGCTGATTTCATGGTTGTCTAAGAAACAAACCTCTGTAGCTACTTCCACAATCAAGCCGAGTATATGGCACTGGAAGTTGTTGTTCACACCGATCTAGATAAGTCAACAGCTAAGGGACTATAATATTATCACCAAAGATGTACCTATCTTTTGTGATAGTAATAGTGCTATAGCTATTACTCGTAACCCAGTCCTACATACAAGATGCAAGCATGTAGATATCGAGACACCACTTCATCCGAGACCATGTAGAAAAAGGAGATATCGACTTGAGAAGATCTTGACCGATTTTCAAAGAGCGGACATCTTGACAAAACCACCGGCAGAGACAAGGTTTAAAGAATTGTCTGTAGAATTAGGTTTATTAGATGCTTCTTTAGTAAATCTCTAATTCTTTATTTTTTAATTCTTGTCTCTCTCAATTTAGTTTATTATGTCTAGAAAGAATTATCGGACTCGATCTGAGTTAAAGGACAATCAGTAGTGATATCATTGATCTCTGTTTAGGAATCAAGAATCAAGGATTAGTCATATTGATCTTATCTCGACATGATAATTGCTTATTCGACATATGGTAAATCGAGACAAGGGCACAATAGTCGGTGATTTTCTCAAAAAGCAGATGACTATCTCGCACCCTATTTGATCTACCTCGGCTACTAATAGTTTTGATGAGTTTGTTTTGCGAGAGCAGGTATACCGATTAGTCTCATAAATCTATTCATTCAGAAAACCTTCATCTTTGTTTTTCCTCAAAATCGTTGTTTTCAAATAAAGTTCTTAAGACTATGTATCTCAAGTAATTTGTACTGTGCAACTAAACCGAAATACTTGTTTTAAGCCTTAAACATTTGTTGTTTTCAAAATCAGACTAGGAGAAAGCTTTTGAAAAACATAAGACAAGGTCATTTGACCAAGTCCGACATTTTACCAAGTCTCAAATAGAATACCTGAGTATTAAGTAAGACATCTCATTGCTTACGTCAGGTATACTAATTACTTCGATAAAGTAAGTCTATTAGCCATCTAATCCGTAGGTTAAACGGTTACTTTTACGCAATTCAAGACGCGTGAAGGTTTCGCGCCTGAATTCAAAGAGATTTTCTCGCAAAACCGTCGATATTTTACACGCGCTTTTTCAATCAACGGTTCAAAATCGAAACTATGAGATCATGCCACGTTTCGATTTCCCAACTTTCCTCTCTCTCCCCTCATTTAAAAACATACCTTCTTCAGATTTTAAAATTTTACTTTCACAATTCCCTGCTCTCGAAATTTCTTGAAATTTTCTTACTCTAAAAAACTTATCAATGGCATCCTCTTCTTCTCAAACACCAAAACCTCCTACATATATATCCGCTTGAGTTCCGATTTCAAAATGCTTTCGATTCATAAAAATAAACTCAAGGCTGAAATGTTTGTAGATTGTGAGACTACAAATGACAGAGAATGCGAGAGATTATCAGGCTGTTGGAAGCCTCAAGATTACGAGGATTTTGCTCGTTCAAATCTCCGCAGAACAAAACCGCTGATTTCATTGGAGCGAAATTTCTTGCACGAAGCGAATTTACGTAAAATGGATTCAAAACGATCGTCGAAGGTACTCAATTGGAGTACTCGAAGGAGAATGTGGCAAGGATTTGGATACTTCTATGGAAGGAGTTAATCCTCTATTGTATAAGGAAAACGATTGGGAAGAATCGCTCGATTTGTTTGCTAGGGTTACCTACGGGGAGTTAGGAGAGACTTAAAAACATATGCTTTGAGGAGAAGGTTTAGGCTGCTCATGACAATTGTAACTAAGTCAATCCTAGGAGATCAAAGCTCCCATGATGGAGTGACGAAGTCACGATTGTGTTGCATGAGAGCTATTTTTGACGGAGTTCGAGTGGATTGGGTAGATTTGTTGTTTAGGAGGATGAAGGAGGAGAAGCTGAGATTGTTATTCAACCCAACCGACGGAGATTGAACAAATACCTCGACCGTAAGTTTATTCAATAAAATCACCGTGTTAATGGAAGGGTTGAATAAAAGATTTGAGACGAGGGAAGGCTTAAATAAATATTCTAAGCAAAAAGGCTTGGCCGACGAAGGATGAACGGATTGGAGGACCGCCGACTCCGATGATGAGTCCGATGATGCTCGAGGCAGAGGGAGCAGCTAGCAGCCGCAGTGGTACAGAGGCCAGCGAACCTCAACCAAGCGGAAGTGCCCGAGCCAGCCACGTAAGCTCAAATGCCGAGGATCCAGTGTTGTTGAAGTAACAACCGAGGAGGCAGCAATCTCGTAAGGTCTCCAACACGGAGGAGGTCAAGGAGGAGGCTGGTCGAGCCGCAGATAGGGTACCCGTGGCCGAGCCAACTACCACCCAATGCAGACGGATGAGGACTCGATGAAGATAACCGCTTATTCTTCGTACGAGGTTCTCCAGACGACCGAATCTTCTCGGCAGCTGTCGCCGATGGAAGTCTCTACGCTCCTGCCGGAAGAAGTACTGTGGCTGGAAATCGCAGCCGAGGTTGCACACTGGATGTCCCAGCCTCTCCAGCCAAGGAAGTCAGTACTTTCTCCCATTCAAGAGGAAGGTACTACTTCATCTCTATCTCCTCCAAATCTCCACTGCAATGAAGAGGTGTGCCCGGCTGGCACCTCCGAGCCTCTCGAAACAAATGCACAGCTTGTCCCATACACCCAAACCTCATCTCGAAACCATCCCCACCACCACTCAATCGAAATCATCCCCACTACCATCCAACCCGAAACTACCCTCACCCCCACCATCTCTCCACAAATTGAGCCAACCACTACATCCACCCCCACCCCATCCGAAACTCAACACTTCACCCCACCCGAAATAGACATCACCTCATATCCCTTCTTAGAAGACATCCAGATGAGCTCACCCGTTCATCACCCCCAAATTTTTGAACTTCACACTCCTACCTCTTCTTCTTCCGAATCCTCATCCGAGGATGAGGAAAGTGACTTAAGCCCCACATCGCCTATCACTTCTATAATTGCCCGAATGGAGAGGAAGATGAAGCGAGGCCTTCGAGAAGAAGCTCCAGAGGCGAACAAAGAAGATGGTGAAGGCGACATGAGGCAATGATCACGAACATGCGGGAAGTAGAGGTAAATCTTAATGAAAAGATTACGTCTATAACTAAATCTGTTCTTGCCGATAAGGTGACAACTATGGAGAAGGAAGTAAAAGGGCTGAAAACGCAAGTGTCTGAATACAACTCCATAGTGGTGGACTCATTGGCCTTGGACAAGTCGACTTCGTGGCTAAATGCAATGATCTGGAGATGAAGTGACTACCTTGGCGATGGAGTCAAAAAGGGGAAAAGTAGGTGAAGGAAAGAGAGTTGGCACTCACACCTGTGTTGGATGAGACAAAAAGCAAGGTCGACACGAAGGCTAGCACAGTGAGTTGGAGGCAGCCAGGAGGAAGCTCGCATTAAATTTGATGAGCTGGCTGCACTTCACCGAGGGTCAGCCAACTTGAGGAAGCGATGAAGGAAGATGAGGAGAGGAAGAGAAAAGAAGAAGAAGAAAGAAGCTGCTCATTGCAGGCGAAATTAAAAGAATCCGAGACGAAAGCAGGTGAGGTGAAAGGGAAGGGGAAAGGGAAGATGATTGAGGAGTCTGCTCCAGAAAAGTTCTAAGTCCTAAGCTCGTAATTTCGGAGAAAAGGAAGAGGGAGCCTGACTACTCTAACCTCGCTGAAGAACAGATCAGCGAGGATCATGAGGGAGCAGGCTTTCTATTGAGAAAGAGAAAGGAAGAAGGCTGAAGAAGAAGAGCAAGGGACTGGAGATGAGGTGGAGCAGAGATGTAAGGAAATGGGAGATGAAGGAGGCAGATGAAGCCGATTTTAGGCCCTATCACAGACACTCAATCCGCCAAAGGTCGTTCTTGGCAAACTCTTCAAGGAATACAAATAAAAGAATTTGGACGCGAGATGGATGTATCATTGGTACATCCCGAAGGGGTCCGATTCAGCAGAGCCGGACGAGGACCTAAAGTGGCATGAGTGGATAGAGAAGGAGGACAAAGATCTATACGAAAGGCTGCTTTGGTGGAAGCAGACAAATTTTTCAATGCAGATCTACGTGCTCCGGCCTATGAGAAAGGGAGGCCCAAGACCAATCCAGACGGCTCAATCGACATGAACTGGATCAAAGGCATCATAGCCAAAGCCGAGGTTGAGTCCAGGTTGAAAGACGAAGAAGAGCTTAAGAAGCCGAGGAAAAGAGTCTTTACCCGGTTGGCCATTCCTGAAGCCAATCGGTGGGGAATCGATAAAGGATCATTTCTTTTTTCCTTATCTTTTTATCTTTTGATTATTGTAAATCAGTAAATATATGAATGAATATATCTCGAACGTTTGTGATTTACTTGTCTTATTTTCTTAAAGTTTTTTTCTTTAAGAAAAACTTAAAATTTTTCCTAAGTACAAGTTATCTTAAATATTTATCTTCTCAGACTTAAAGTTTTCAAAAATTTTCTAAGTCTAATTTTTCTTAAGACTTAAAAGTTTTTAAAAATTTTAAAAGTTTTTTTGGTGTTTTGTGAATCGATTAATGTGTAAATATGTTACGATGTACCAATAAATCTTGATTAACTCTAAACTAACTTCACTTGAGTGTCTCTTTTCTTGTAGGTTTTAACTTCATCAAAAAGGGGGAAATTGTTAGACCAAGTAGAGTTTTGATGAGTTAAAAGATCAATCGATTAAGCGAGACAACGTTAATAAAGCGATTCGATTCAAATTTCGATACTAAGTGATCAGATGGGTCTAGAGCTGATTAGGTGATCTGGAGATCTAAAGTTACAAGTCATCTAGAGACAAGCTCAAAACTAGTCATCTGCAGTGAGACGATCATGAAGAGCTCGAGGCGAGGTCAAGACAAGCCGAGTAGAATAAGAAAGGCAAGTCTTCACCAAGTCACCGCAGATGAGTAGGAAAAATCGATCGAGGTCAAGAACGATTTTCAAGATTAAGTTTGTTGAGTAGTTTCGATTTGTTAGAACCGACTAACAAACTAACTGTCTTTTCGGACTTATAAATAGGTCTAGATTTTATTTTTCAAGACACTTATGCCAATCTGATTTTTCACATCATTCACTATTCAATTCACAAAGAATTTTCAAAAGAGTTTTCTAAGTGTTTGTAGAACACTTCACTTCATATCTTCAAAAACACTTCTTATTCTTAGATTTAAATTTTAGAGGTTTGGTTAGTATTCTTGAAGAATTGAAGATCAAGTTGTAAATTGTAAAGACTGTAAAGTAAGTGAGTAAGCGGTAGTGGAGACCCTTCTTCAAAGTTTGGAGAAGGAGAGTGGATGTAGGATTGTTATAAACCGAACCACTATAAAATCTTGTGTTCTTTCTTGCTTTCATTTAATTTCTGTTCAAATTACAATTTGTTATTCAAGATTAAATTACGTAACCTTAGCTAAAATCAATATCGCCTTTGCTTTTGATCTTGTTAAGTTGAGTTTAAAATAGTTTTCCGTTGTGCTTAATCGATACTTTGAATTGATTTTGAAAAGATTTGAAAAATTTACAAAATCTATTCAAACCCCCTTTCTAGATTTTGTTCTAGAAGGCTATCTCAAGATTTTAATCAACTCAACATTCCGGGACCAACACTTTGATCTTCTCCTTCCATAGCTTCCTTCTTCTTCTCACACGATTTCTTCTCAAAGTAGCCTCAATTTCGGATTTAGTGGCAAGGGTGGAACACCACTCGATCTTGTTAGCATACACCTACAATGCCACAAATCCAAGTATCAATTTCAAACCAACAAAAACAACAAAAACAAAAACAAAAGCAACAAATAGCCACTTCAAACAATCCTCAAATCTCACTTATAGGCGCAAAAACTAACTCCCATAACGGCGCCATTTGATTGGAGTGTATAGGGCAAGAGCTTTTAAGACCAATCGCAAAATATCGAACCCAAGGGAGAAAGTATGCAAACAAAATTCAAGGATAAGAGTTCTAGATGGCTAAGTTGCAACAAGATATAGGACTAAAATCTCTACAAAATAACAAGAAATTAAATGGCAAGATTAAACACCTAGAATGCAAGATCAAATACACTAAAATCAATGGGGGATTAAGGTGCAAGGAATAATCTCCATCAAGGAATCCATGATTAACAAGCTATGATTGTATCCAAATGCAAATCAATCAAATTAGAAAGCATAAACCATCATGAAATTAATCACTCCATTAATATCACAATGCCTAATGTGAGTATCCTTAGTTCTTCCCATCTCTCAATGTAGAAGTCCCCAATTTATACAATCATGCAAAATTGAAACCCGATTAACACCTAATCACGTTAGCTCAACTCTCGCCTATTGCTAGGGTGATCAACCATTAATCAAAAGAGACAATTTTTCATGAAGCACAATTAAGAATCACAATTAGGAAGCAAGCTAATTCAATTGATCATAATTATCAACAATCATAGCATGAGGCAATCACTTCATCCCTTATTTCAATTATCCAAAGCACAAAGCTATTAGCCCATGGTGCTACAAGCAAAAGTCATGGGTAAAAAAATCTAAGAAAGCAATTAACAATCTAATCAATACAAGCAATGAATTAAAGAGAGCAAAGGGTAAGAACATCACCAATTGAACTTCAATAGACAAAAATAGGAATGATTAATCTTCTACAATGCCTGAATTCAACTCCTCTACTCCCAAATCACAGCTGGAATCTTCAATTACAATGAATCAAAATGCTAATCTAATGGACTAAATGTAGAATCTAATCTAATTCTAACAATCTATGGCAATTACAATGGAAATCAAGCTACAAAGTGCAAAATTCGCCTAAGGAACCTCCTGAAACCGCTTTAAAGCTGCTAGAATCAAGTTATTCTCTGTTTTGGCTTCAAATGACTTTAAAACTGAATTTTTCGATTTTGGGCACTCCTCGACTCGAGCTTCGGGCCCTCGAGTCGAGGCCTAAGAGTCGCTAACACGCTTCTTTAAAATATCTCCTGCTCGAGTCGAGGCTCGGCCCTTGACTCGAGGAATCTGCCAATTTCCCATCCCTAGACTCGAGGCTCCTCCCTCGAGTCGAGATTCCTGCAATTTTGAAATTCTTTCCCTCCACTGACCCTCGAGTCGAGTCTGTGCTCCCTCGACCTCGTGCTCGAGACCAGAGGCAATTTTATCGAGAAGGGCTTTGGGCCCGACCCCTCGCTTTTGTCCCGTATGTTCGTCTCTCTATTCTAAGAATAACGGTACTCTCGGTTTGGCAAAATTCCACCGATTTACCTGTAAAACGGACGAAAAACCTCAAAATCTCACAAAGTAATACTTTTTAGGCAAAAGAGTGATACTTTTCACATTTATGCACAAAAATCACAACTTAGCTCACTTTTGCACTAAAATAGGCCTTAAAAACATGTATCAATTCACTCCAATCATTGTCCCAAATGAAATCTTGCGATGAAGGATCGGGAGATATGGAGATCTTACGAAGCTGAATGGATATTTGCTTTCCATGTCCTGTAAGAAGATTCAATGGGGGCTTGAAGAGACCATCGCATTCCATGTTTGGTTTCCAAGTTCTATCAATATTTGATCGACCTTGCTCACAAGGAGTTGAGCATGAGGCGTGAGTCGCGCCCGACCTACTCACCGATGGAACCCCTAGAACAAAAGATGGCCAGCTAGATCGTGAAAGAGTCATGCAGGTGATTATAAGAGAGTGAAGTAGGCCGACTTAGGCTGAAGGAGGGAGACGGTGTCTCTAAAGAAGAGAGTCTTTGGTCAAGTTAAGCATACCGAGAAGAAGACGGGTGGTACGATTAAGTCTATCTCATTCTACTCATTTGTTTGTCTGCTGTGATAAATGTGAAAAATATGCAACTTCTTGAATATTTGTGAATACACTTTTGAACTACTCTCATAAACTTGGTTGTTTAACTAACTTGTTTTTCTTTCAAAACATCTAACTAATTCTTGGTACTAGTAATCGGCTCATAACTTCGTAACACTAAATCATCGATAAAAATAATGATCTTATTCTTCCGATTATCTGATTTTAATTTTGATAAATTTTGTTGCTCGATCATCATTTGTGAAGTTTGTTGCTCACGATCATCCGACCGTGAAGTTTATTGCTCGATCATCCGACTAAGTGACTTAATTGTATACTTTGTGATATTCTTATCCTCTAAGAGTACTAACATTTTTCTTTTCTTGAGCTATGTTTTAACATCATCAAAAAGTGGGAAATTGTTAGGAAAGAAAAGTTGTATTTAGTTTTGATGTGTTAAAAAGTGTAAAATAGGATGACCAGTGAGCATCATGTATAGGCAATTTGAAGTAAGCAAAAATTTAAATAAAACTAAGTACAAATAAGATGAGGATCGAAATCGAGACTAGGACAAACCTCGAGATGAGGACAAGAGAATCGAGATAGGGATAAGAAGTCGACGAGGACAATGTAAAGAAGACAAGATGAGGTCCAATATGATAATCACCAAGACAAAGAATGAAGACGAAGACGAGGATAAGGCAAAAAGCGAGACAAGGAAGTGTTAGAGAAATTTCACAAGTATCAAGAAGCGATTTCAACGAACCAAGAGGAAGTTACAAGATTCAGATTATACTGTTATAAGCCGACTAAAAACAGAATTCAAGGAAGTTACAACTACCAAATGAAGATCTCTATAAATAGGGATAGAAACTAGTAAAAAAATACCTAATTAGCAATCACAATTATTCATTCACATTCTCTTCACAACTTGTATTCGTAATTTACAGAACACACACAAACGCGTTCTATACGTTTCCGGTTTAGTGTTTGTAGAACACTTTTGCATAGAACATCTTCAAGCCATAGATATTCGTAAATTAGGAAGAAATTGTTGTAAGGCTGAAGATTCACGATTGTAAGTAAGTAAGCGAGAAGAAAGGAAGATGGTAAGTGAAGACCCTTCTTCAAGTTGGAGAAGAAGAGTGGATGTAGGATTATTCATAATCCGAACCACTATAAACTCGGTGTTCTTTATTGCTTTACTTTACTTTCAATTTCAATTTCAGTTTATTAATCAAAGAATAATTTCAGAATTGAAGTTAAAACTAAAAATATCAGTTTGTTTTTATCTTGATTAAGTTGACTTTAAAATTGAATTCCCTGTGCTACTTGGGTTTTTGATTAAGTTTGGAAGATTTGTAAAAATCGAAAATCTATTCAACCCCCTTCTAGATTTTTCTAGAAGGTTAATTCAAGTTTTCTCTAAGATACTCAACTAAGTGGGACCAACAATCATCATCTTCATCTGATTTTTGATCGAGATGATGAAGTTTGTCGATGGCCAAAGAGGTAGACTACTATTCCTCAACCGATAATGATTCTTACAAACTGCTTGCATAATGACCGAACCGTGATCAAAGGATTTTTGAAAGATTTAAAGATGTCTCTAAGTGCTTATAAACAATTAGAAACTGAAAATTTAACTTTAAAAGATCAGATTCAGACACTAATTAAGGGTAAACAAGTTGTAAACTATTCTGAGTCCGAGGAGACATTCAAGGGGGAATGTTTACCCAGCCGAGGCTAGTACTTTAGCTAGTCTACCGAAATATTAGAGAATGAATTGAAATCTTTGAATGCTAAATTTGAAGTGGTCTGTAATGAATATGAGTCAATTAAGAAAGCCAATGAGAAGCTTGTCTTCAAAGCGAGCGACTTAATAACTCACAATCAGCCATATACAATATCTTTAAAACTTTTCAAAAATCCCATGATAAAACAGACTTGTTTATGATAGGAATAATAAATCAGAGGTTTCAAAACCGAGGAAATTTGTGAAAGCTCTTGAAACATCAAAAGAAATCAAAATTGGACCTTGGAGACCATAGAGTCGGATGAGGACTGCATCTCCTAATTTGAAAAATAAAATTCGGATGAGAAATTCAAATCGACAAAGAGGGTTCCAAGAACCAAGACTAAGAGGAATTCTTATTTTAGCTCTTTTGATGGGAGAAGCAGATGCTATCCCTCATTTCCAAAGTTTAAGAAAGTCACCAAATCGACTTCAATAAATTCTCATTTAAATGTGATGTATTTGTGGACAGATTTGGTAGACAACTTCAATTTGATTTGTTATTAAAGAATGAGATGTTTGTCTGGATACCTAAAGTGATCAATGACCTAAAATGACCCAAGATCACTAGGGTACCTCATACTTAATCTGCCTTGCAGAATCCAGGACTATCATTAAAAGAAGATATTCTAGCTTCCATCTGGTACATAGACAGTGGTTATTCACAGCACATGACTTGTGATAAGAAGCTATTATCAAATTTTCGAATATTGATGGTCTGGAGTCTTGTTTGGAGATAATAAGCGTATGGAGACTAAGGGAGTTGGTACATTAATTATAAGGGATGTCCAGTATCTCGAGGTTTATTTTGTAGAAGGTTTAAAGCATAATTTGTTATCTATTTCTCAACTCTGTGATAAAGGTTTTCATGTTAGATTTTCTAAAGATAAGTGTGATATCTTAGATAGTTCCTTAGACAAGATACTCTTATACGGCTTGGACATGGTAATGTCTATGTGGCTAATTTTAATAGTTGCCTCAAAGATACATGTCTTGTAGCTAAAAGTGGAGATGATCTCGATTGGCTATGGCATAAAAGGCTTAGTCATCGAACTTCAAAACCCTTAGCAAAATAGCTAAGAGGAATCTTGTTAAAGGACTACCCGAGAAGCTTTGTTCAACTGATCTCAAATGTGATGCTTGTCAAAAAGGTAAACAACCCGTGCACTCTTTTAAAAGTATTAACACATCATCATCTCGAATGAGTTTTACAACTCCTTTATCTTGATTTGTTTGGATCTGTTTCACCACTCGGCTTTAGTGGAAGGAAATATACCCTTGTTGTTGTTGATGACTTTTCTAGATACACTTGGGTATTATTTCTTTTAAAAAAGAATGAGACAAAGGTGAACAAGATCTACGATCTGTCTCGCATAAATTCAAAATGAGAAGGGTGTTAATATTATTAAAATTAGGAGTGACAAGGTAACCGAATTCTTGAATTCTTGTTTATCTAACTATCCGAATGAGAATGATATAGTTCATGAGACTTCTTCAGCTAGAACACCACATCGAGTAATGGAGTTGTGGAGAGAAGAAATAGGACTCTCAAAGAAGCGAAGCATGCTAGCCGAGTATGGAACACCTCATGGGTTCCGGGTAGAGGCTATCAACACCGCTTGCTACACTCAATTGAGATGCTTACCGATCAAGAACAAGGGTAAGACACCTTATGAGCTCTGGAACAGTAAGGTTCTAAGAATCTCATACTTTCGTGCTTTTGGGTGTAAATGCTTCATCCATAACAATGGGAAGTCTAAGTCGAGGACTTTTGATGCTAAGGCGGTGATGTGATATTCTTGGGATATTTCAACACTTCCAAAGCTTTCGCAGTCTTCAATAAGACAACTCTTTGTGTGGAGGAAACTCCTCATGTGGTATTTGATGAATTGCATACTTTTTCGTATAAAGTGAATCAAATAACCAATGATCTAGATAAAGTTGAACTAAATAAAACTAAACAAAGAACATCTTATCTGCCTAGTTTTGACTCGTATTCGAGATGATGAAGAATCCCCATTTGAGAATCGGAAGGCAACTCCTCTTCAGGTTCCATCTCGAGGAGACACCCTTGACATCATCCGATCGGCTAGGGTCGAGTTGATGAAGGGGAACGTCTTCACAGAAGAATCGGTTGAGTTTCCTACCGAGTCTACATGAGGGTACTTCAACTCAAGTAGGCAAAAGGATGAGAAGTTATCATCCAGTGATCGTATCATTGGGGATCCATCTAGTAGTGTTCGGACACGAACGATGTTAGATTCTCAAAGTATGTTCACCGCTATGTTTCACTTCTCGAACCTAAGTCTATTGAGGAGGTTCTATCTAATCCAAACTGGATAACATGACCATGCAGAAGAAGCTGCATCGATTTGAAAGGCAAAATGTTTGGGAACTGGTGACACCCTTACATAGAAAGATTATAGACACTAAATGGGTGTTTAATAATAAAAGCGATGAAAACAACGTTATTGTTCGTAATAAGGCAAGATTGGTAGCACAGGATACTCACAATGCAGTGAGGATAGACTATGATGAAACCTATGCTTCGGTTGCGATTAGAAGCAATAAGACTGCTTTTTAGCATTTGCTGCCTATAAATGTTTCAAGGTCTTTCGAGATGGACGTCAAGTCTGTCTTTCGAATGGTGTGTTACTTGAAGAGGTCTATGTAGAACAGCCCCGTGGCTTAGGACAAGTAATAAGGTCTATAAACTCCATAAGGCTCTATATGGACTAAAGCAAGCACCCGGAGCTTGGTATGATACCATGTCTGAATTCTTGATATCAAGTGGATTCTCAAAAGGTAAGATAGACAGAACTTTGTTTAGAAAGGAAATAGATGGTTACATCTTATTAGTTCAGATTTATGTAGATGATATCATATTTGGTTCACGTAATCGACCTTGTGTGAAGAGTTTAGTGTTCTCATGAAAAACAGGTTTGAAATGTCTATGATGGGAGAATTAACATACTTTCTAGGCTTGCAAATTAAACAGATGAGTAGAGGCATATTTATACATCGACTAAGTATGCTAAGGACCTTATAGATAAATTTGGGATGACTACTAGTAGGGAAGTTAAAATACCTATGGCAACTAACTTCTCTATGAATTCGGATGAGCAAGGAATACCCACGTATGCAACGGAGTATCGTGGATTGATTGGATCCTGTTATATCTCACCGCAAGTAGGCCATACATAGCCTTTGCAGTTGGGGTATATGCAAGATTCAAATCAAATCCCAAGAAAACTCATCCGGAGACGGCTAAAAATCCTTAAATATCTTAAAGGGACATTACGAGTTGGGTTGTGGTACCCATCGATGACAACTTCTAGCTTTCGTGTTATTCAGACTCGGACTGAGGTGTAAAATTGATAGGAAATCCACATCTGGAACTTGTCAATTTTTGGGCAGCAAGTTAATTTCTTGGTTATCCAAGAAACAAACATCTGTTGCAACCTCCACAATCAAGTGAATACATGGCACCGGCGATTGTTGCTCTCACTCCTCTGGATTATTCAGCAGCCTTAGGGATTATAACATTCTCACATCATCTGCTCCTATTTACCGTGATAGTAATAGTGCAATAGACATGACATGCAACCCTGTCTTGCATTCTAGGTGTAAGCATATAGATATAAGACATCATTTAATTAGAGATCATGTTGAGAAGAATGGCATTAGAATAGAAAAGATAGCAATCGAGTCTCGAGAGAGCAGATATACTTACAAAACCCTTAGCTGAATCTATATTTAAGGAATTGTGTTTAGAGTTAGGATTACTTAATGCATCCTTGGCTGATTTATAATTTATATTGTTTGTATCTTGTATTTCCTTTCTTTCTTTTCCTTTCTTTAAATCTTGTCTAGAAAGAATTGTCTCGACTTGATATGTGTCAAAGGACAATCACAAAGCCGATATCATTGATCTCCTTCTTAGGAATCAAGAATCAAGGATTAGTCATATTGACCTTATCGAGACTTGATAATTGCTTATCCGGCATCAAGTAAATCAGACAAGGACTCAATAGTCACCGATCTCCTCAAAATAGATGATTAATTGCATCCTATCCGACTTACTTTGTCTACTAATGGTTTCTTGAGTTTATGTATCTGCAGGAGCAGGTAATAGATCAACATTGTTAGATCAACTTGAATCTCCTAAACCGATAAACCTTCTCATCTGTTTACCCCTTCTTTTTTCTTCAAAATTTGTTTTCAAAATTATTCTTACAGCTTATCTATTTCAAAACCTTTCGGATGAGTTGATCTTTGAAAACCAGTGAGTCCGATATTCTTATATACTAGTTATATCTGAATATAAGACTTAGTTTATTTAAAATAAAAGGCACCGATTAACTCGTCTTAAATTTTGTTTTAAAAAGGATCAAAGCAGGTTGTGTTCTTGAAAAACCAAGACAAGGTCATTTCTCGACTAAGTCAATAAAACCCTTATTTGTTTTAGAAAACCTTTGTGCAAAGAAAGGTAAACCTTGGCTTACGTCGGGTATACTTACTTCTCTCGCATAAAGTAACCCTACTAGCCGTCAAATCCACAGCCTATATAGTTACTTTTTACGCATTTCAAAGTCGAGTTATTCTCACGCTACCGGATCCCAATCGTTTATCTCATTTTTAACCGTTGATCTAGCACAAGAAATCATTTTGAATAAACGATTCGATTAAAATCCACTTGCCACGTGGATTCTCTCTCCAATTTTCCCTCCTATAAAATCATCTTCTTCTTCATTTAACCCTTTTCATTTTCGTAAAATCGATTCTCATTCTCGTTAAAATTCCCAACTTACCAAACCTCTCGTAAAATCTTTTTATGAATAATAAATTTATCGGTCTCACATCCACGATGGTTAACTTCAACAAGGAGGCCTACAACAAAAGATTAAATCGAAATATACGTCGATTTCGATACAACCTACGATGTAGAATCTCTTGAGATTCCGGGGACTTTTGGAAAGGTCGAGGTTGAGGAGTTTTTGCTCGAAGAAATCGAAAAGAATAAGACTCTCGACATGAGAGGAATAGAGTTTTATATTAATGGAGTTTATGTGAATGGAGTATTCAAGTCGAAGGTTGAAGATGAGGATGTAGTTGTTATAAGGGAAGAGGTAGCGAGGATCTTCGACACCAATGCTTGAAGGTGTCAATCCACGACATATAAAGACGAAGATTGGGTGGAATTATTCGAGATGATTACCCGATCTTCGTGCGAGGATCGGAGGAAAGAATTGAAGAAAAATATGCTTAGGAGGAAGTATCGTCTGCTGATGACAATCTTGACTAAGTGTATTTTGGAGCAAAACTCCCATGATGGTTTGACGAGGCCCGAGTTAAACCGCATAAGGGCTATTCTAGATGGGGTGCAAGTTAACTGGCCTGAGTCACATAGCAAGGCTAAAGACGGAGAAGGATAGGCTGATTTGCGTCGATGGAGAATGGACTGCCAAGTCCATTACAAGCCTTTTTTAATAAGATAATCGTCCTTCTCGGAGGATCTACCGGTGGACGACCTCAATCGGGACAGATGGGTGAGGAGTTACACCTAGCAAAAGGACTCCTCACAAAAATGAGCTGATAGGAGGGCCAGCGGCCTCGTTGAAGACGCACTGAGGAGAGGGTAATGAGCCCTCACCGAGGAGGAACAAATGACTGAGCCGACCGTGAGCTCACTGAGGCTTCAGCCAATGAAGATGAAGGAGAAGGCTCCAAAGCGGAGGAGGCTGGTAAAAGTCTCGGAGAAGGAAGGGGCATCATCTGCTGCACCACCCGGTCTATTGACCGAAGAAGTCCAAACCTTGGAAGTGGCAGCGGCGTAGTAAAGCAAGCCCGGGATATCCGTAAGATAAGCTCCGAGAGAACCCCTCACCAAAGAAGACAAAAAAAGCGGAAAAGGTACTTTCCTTTGGTACAACTTCTAGTCTGCCTTCTTCGAAATCCTCCTCCCACTCATCTCGCTACCATGGCGATGAAGAGGTGTCCAAGTGGCACCTCGGAGCCTGCCTGTGACCTACCTCACCTTCACCAAATTGAAACCCCATCTATGATTGGAGCGTATAGGGCAAGAGCTTTTAAGACCAATCGCAAAATATCGAACCCAAGGGAGAAAGTATGCAAACGAAATTCAAGGATAAGAGTTCTAGATGGCTAAAGTTGCAACAAGTTATAGGACTAAAATCTCTATAAGAATGCAAGAAATTAAATGACAAGATTATGCAAACAATATATCAAACACCTAAAATTCAAGATCAAATACACTAAAATTAATGGGGGATTTGGGTGCAAGGGATAATCTCCATCAAGGAATCCATGATTAACAAGCTATGATTGTATCCAAGTGCAAATCAATCAAATTAGAAAGCATAAACCATCATGAAATTAATCACTCCATTAATATCACAATGCCTAATGTGAGTATCCTTAGTTCTTCCCATCTCTCAATGTAGAAGTCCCCAATTCATACATTCATGCAAAATTGAAACCCGATTAACACCTAATCACGTTAGCTCAACTCTCGCCTATTGTTAGGGTGATCAACCAATAATCAAAAGAGACAATTTTTCATGAAGCACAATTAAGAATCACAATTAGGAAGCAAGCTAAATCAATTGATCACAATTATCAACAATCATAGCATGAGGCAATCACTTCATCCCTAATTTCAACTATCCCAAGCACAAAGCTATTAGCCCATGGTGCTACAAGCAAAAGTCATGGGTAGAAAATTTAAGAAAGCAATTAACAATCTAATCAACACAAGCAATGAATTAAAGAGAGCAAAGGGTAAGAACATCACCAATTTAACTTCAATAGACAAAAATAGGAATGATTAATCTTCTACAATGCATGAATTCAACTTCTCTACTCCCAAATCACAATGAAATCTTCAATTACAATCAATCAAAATACTAATCTAGTGGACTAAAAGTAGAATCTAATCTAATTCTAACAATCTATAGCAATTACAATGGAAATCTATCTACAAAGTGCAAAATTCGCCTAAGGAACCTCCCCGGCAATCGCTCTAAACCTGCTAGAATCAAGTTATGCTCTGTTTTGGCTTCAATGGGCTTTAAAACCGCAAAATTCGGGTTTTGGCACTCCTCGACTCGAGCTTCGTGCCCTCGAGTCGAGGCCTAAGAGTTGCATCCACGCTTCTTCAAAATTTCTCCGCCTCGAGTCGAGGCTCACCCTCGACTTGAGGATCCCGCTAATTTTCCATCCCTCGACTCGAGGCTCCTCCCTCGAGCCGAGACTGCTGCAATTTTGAAATTCTTTGAATCTACGAGAATCCTCAATCATCCGGTACATCTCATCCCGCGAGTCAGCTCTCAATATGCTTCCTCCGACTATCCGCCCACATCTGCTCGGTCAATACCCACGGCCTCCGAGACGAACTCCCCGCCTCATACTCTCTACTCCTCATCTCGTCCCGCCAAGACATGTTGATCTCCGGCTGGTAATCCTCATCCATCCGCACAGTGGCTCCTCCTACTCTGGCTCCTCGTCATCCTCGGCCTCGTAATCATCTTCCTCCTCGGCCTCTGCTCTCACCGCAACACCCTCATCATCGTAATCGATCGTAACTCCGATCGCTAGCCATCATTATCATCGTCTGCCCCTCATCTCGGAGAACATCCCCATGCTCTCTCGTGTAAGCATCTATAGCATCTGTGTGATGCCGCGACCACATGCGAAGGTTGATGGTCACAAAAGCAGTAGATCCAAAACCGTAGTCAACCTCTTATTCGGCAGAGGAATCGCCACCGTGGTGCCGCTGGAAACACCACGTCCTACCAATGCGATCAAGTATCCTCATGCGTCGCATCGTATCGGTAGTAAGATCAGGTCCATCTAATGCTGCGAGGTTGTGAGTAGGGATCCCGAGATGCTCAGCTATCAAAGTAATCATGCCACCAAAGTTAATCTTCTTGAATTTTGTGCTCGTAGCTCTCTCAAACAAGTAGCAGAGGTATGCAGCAGTTGAATCAAACTCCATGCAAGAAGCACCACAAGACGTACAACTCCTCGAAACCACGACTCCTCCCTCCGATCTCGCGAATATAGTGCTCGCGAGAATCTTCTCCAAGTATCGGACTACCGGGTTCCGAATGTGTGTGCTCTTAGACTTTCCAGAACAAACTCAAAGCTAGCTCGGTGCCCCGAATCGAAATACGCCTCCGTAACTTCTTGGCGTTGTACTCCTCCCTAATGTTGAGCAATAACTGTCTGGTCAGGTGGGCGCGCCAAGAATCTCGTTGACCTCGTCCAAAGTCAACTCATACTCATTCCCCATGAGCTCGAAAGTGATTTTCCTTGCGAACTTGGCCCTCCCGGCCTTGTGGACCTTAACCATGCAAAGGAACTCGAGGGTGAGTCCGAGATGGGTCCGAGGCCTCTTGGCTAAGAAGCCTCCCATGCCTACTTGCTCAAAAAGTCGGGGGATATCATCCTCAATCCCCATGGATAGCATGCGCTATGATCGACTAATCGGGTTTTGACCACTTTCTTGTAAAGCTCAGCATAAAGGATGATATGCTTCCTCCATTTGTAATCGTCCCACCGAATTCCCGGCCGGGCATCCTGTGTGCAAATCGGATCGCCTCCTCTCTCTCTCGGATTTCGCATCCGAAAAATTATGGCCATCAGCTCCCCTAAACATATTTCCCGCACAAATAATCCAAAGGGCACAAATTATTCCCACAATACAATACAAGCTCAACATATCAATCTAATCATGAATGAGTCAACCAAGCAATAATCTCTCCAATCTTAACAAAAACTCCCTAGTGACTAGGCAACAAATCCTCAACAATTGGTCAAAGAGTCAATCAAAGCAAATATAGTCCATAGATGTGTTCATAATCCCTCAAAACATGCATACTTACTACATGGCTTCAACAATAAACACCAAAGAATTAAGCTCATCAAATATCATGCAATTAAGCTCCAAAATTATATCTACAAAACACGAGCCAACTAGCAAGCATTTAGCTAACTAAGCATCATCAACAATAAACTTCTACCATCACCAAACCTCAAATTGACCAATTTTCCAACAATTACACTAGGAATTTTTAATCATGCCAAAAATCCAATTTCTAGCCAAATTTCACAAATAAACGAGCAACATATCATATACAATCCTAAACATGCTCCTAAAATCCTCAATTAATTCAAAATTCTCAACAATGGCTTCAATTTATCACAATCAATCATGCATACCAAGTGCTTGACAAAATGCCCAAATGAAATTCTAATACAAAGAAATTCATGCAATTTAATCAACACCCAAGCAATAATCATACTTCAACAATGAAATTGAAAGCCAAATGAGAAGAGTTTACATACCTTATTGAGAAATATCGGCTTGAAATGGAAGATATGAACACCCACGCACTACTCCACAAAAGCCCCAAATTTGATGCAAAAACCCTCAAAATCCACTCTTTGATGCAATAAGATAATAATGTGATGAAACAATGTTGATTGAACGGTGAAAATGGCGTGAAATCGACGGAAATAGGGTAGAGATGCAAAAGGGATCGAAAGCTAGGGCTACTCCTCGACTCGTGCCTACTATGATCAAACGCGATTTTTATATCGGACACCACCTCGAGTCGAGGTCGCCTCGACTCGAGGAACCCCATTTTTCAAAAGCCTCGACTCGAGGTTCCTCCCTGAGTCGAGGGATGTGCCGATTTCAAAATATTTTCTAAGTGTCAATGCCTCAACTCGGGTCTATGCCACCTCGACCTGTGGTCGAGTCCAAGGAATTTTTATGATTCCGGCCCGACCCGACCCCGAAACTCCTAAAAATGACCTCTATGCCCCTAACAAACCCAAATATGCAAGAAATTACCATTTTGGTCCCTCGATTTAAGCCCGGTCGCTCATTCGATCGAGGAGACCGGGTTCTCTTCCTTTATTGCTCATTTTCACCAACTTTTAAGCTCTCCTTTCCTTCTCGATTCCTTGATTCTCTTGCAATTTCGATCCTTTTCCAATCCTCATAGTGAGTATACCTATAAACGGGCAAAAGTAGTCATCAAATAATCACCACTAAGAGATGCATTTCTACCCTAGATGGCACACACTCCCAAACTTGAATGAAGATATGCATTCAAAATTTGATATGGGAATGATACAAGTATGCAACCCTTAGATGATATTAACAATTAAGCTCAATATCCCAAATATACTTTATCCATCAACTAACATATTCTCCTAAGCATGAGCAATTCCCAAAAATCCAAAGCAAAAATTCCACAAAAAGGACAAAACACAAAAACACAAAGCAAACACACCAAAGCAATAAAATGATGGGTTGCCTCCCATCTAGCGATAGGTTTAACGTCCTTGCCGGACGGAACTCAAAGGGTTCATACTTCCCTTTCTTTGTCAATGTAGGGATCGGCCTTGTGCTTTACTAGATATTCCTTTGCAAAAAGGCAACATCCCCACTTGTCCTCTAGGAGTAGCTTTCCTCCTTCTTGAATTTCTTTGACCGTAAGCACCTCCTTGGGTCTTTCAACTCCAAGTAGCCGACTCCAATTTGATTCACACCACACCACTTGATCTCCTACTTCAAACTTTTCCTCCCTTTTCTCAAGTGGTGCCTTTTTCTCAATCAATACCCCCAAACTTGAGCTATGCTCAAGTTTTGTCAAATCTTTCTCACCTTCCTCCTTCTCTTTTCAACGGTCAAGCAAAGGGTCCTTTATCACTTTCTCCTTCCTACAATCATCAAAGGAAACACAAGACTTGTTAGAAATGATTTTACAAGAGGGAAGGAAATGTTCATTAACTAAAGGATTAGTAGAAGCAATAAGTGTAGAAACTTCCCTTTCAATGGAATGGCATTCATCAACAATCTCTATGTATCCACACGTCTAGTTCTCTACCTTGCTTTGAGCAACCTCTTCCTCATGAACTCTTGTAAATGTAACTTCATCACCATTTGAACTCAACTTAAGCTCTCCTTTCTCCACATTAATCATAGCCTTGCCCGTTGCAAGGAAAGGTCGACTAAGAATTATCGGTGCCTCAAGTTCCTCCTTCATGTCTAATACAATGAAATCCACCGGGAATATGAGTTTGCCAACCCCTACTAACACATCTTCAATGATCCCAAATGGTTGAGCATATGATTGATCCGCTAATTGAAGATTGATGTTTGTAGGAATCACCTCCCTAGATCCAATTGCTTGAACACTGACAATGTTCGTCTCTTCATTCTAAGAATAACGGTACTCTCGGTTTGGCAAAATTCCACCGATTTACCTGCAAAACGGACGAAAAACATCAAAAACTCACAAAGTAATACTTTTTAGGCAAAAGAGTGATACTTTTCACATTTATGCACGAAAATCACACTTTGACTCACTTTTTGCGCTAAAATAGGCCCGAAAAACATGTATCAATTCACTCCAATCAATCTACCCTTACCTCAAATTCAAACCACGCCTTCCCCATCTCCCCGCCGTATCCTTACCCTTACCCATCGTCCCCGTCTACACACCTACACCCATAACCACATACTCCCCTTCCACCATCTTAACCACCACCTCATCTCCTCCCCCACATGCATACCGAGCCTCGCACTTTCCTCATTCCAGCCAACATCTTCTCCACCACCACCATCTCCATCCGATATCCAACCACCACCACCCCAACCCACTCCCCAAGTCCAAATCACGGATATCTCCCACAATATTTTTGGAGATATTCGGATGAGCTCCCCTTCTCCTAAAACCCCCTCATCTCCCTCCTCATCCCACTCTTCCAAGGAGGAAGACTCGACAGCCCCTGCTCGCCATCTCATCTCGCCTTCCGTAACCTATAACAGATTACTCAAAAGGTAGAGAAACTGGTAGCCAAGAAGACAAAGCACATCGTCTCGGGCTGACGAGATGATGCCGACAAATATGTGGATAGCCGAGGTCAACATTTCAAGGAACTTATTTGACAAAAGCGGCTTAGCATTGGTCAACCGTCCGAGTAGCTTGGAGGAGGAAGTCAAGCTGTTAAAATCAAAGGTGGCCGAGGACAACGCAGCCGTAGTAGATGCACCGACCAGCCGACAAATCAGATTTTCGGGTGCATTGTCCCTCCTCGGAATCTCAGCTACGAGCCCTATCAGATGAAGTTAAAAAGGGAAGTAGGTCAGGCAGAAAAACTAGAGGCCCTCACACCGATGTTAAAGCCAACACCGACAAGCTACAAATTAAGGCCGACACAACCGAGCCGGGGCGGCATAGGTAGAAACGAAGGAGAAAGCAGACGAGCTTGCCGCCCTTCACCGAGGGTAACTCAGATTGAAGAAGTCATCTGGGAAGACGAGGAGAGGAGGAGGAAAGAGGAGGAAGAGAAATCGAGAAGCCGATGGCCGACTAAAAGAATCGAGAAGACATATGAGGTCAAAGGCAAAGGAAAGGGGAAAAGAACTGAGAAAGAGCCACCAAGGTTATCATTTCCAAATCATCCAAGGCCGAGGAGAAGAAAAGAGAGTCGGACTACTCCAATCATTTGAGGAGCAGATCAAGAATTAAAGCGTAAAAGGAGTGATTCGGGAAAGAGAGAAGAA
Source organism: Paraleonurus japonicus (assembly GCA_030762865.1). Lineage (NCBI taxonomy): Eukaryota > Viridiplantae > Streptophyta > Magnoliopsida > Lamiales > Lamiaceae > Paraleonurus > Paraleonurus japonicus. The sequence goes on from CM061057.1 coordinate 36,605,932, forward strand.
GAGGCAAAAGAGCTAGGCAAAGGGGCCGAGATGAAGTGGGATAGGGGAATCAGGAAGTGGGTGTCCAAAGCACTGATGAAGCAGACTTCCGCCCCTACCACCGCTCGTCCGCCCCTCCAAAGATGGTTTCGGGTCAATATACGAAGGAGTATCGAGAAAAGAATATGGATGCTAGATGGATGTACCATTGGTACATCTTGAAGGCATCTCGAGACTGAGTCTGCAGACGAAGATCTCCAATGACATGAATGGATGGAGAAAGAAGACCCGAGCCTCTATGGAAGGCTACTCGATGAGGTTAGTGATATATTTTATCGCGACTCCACCGCCTCAGCCTACGAGCATGCCAAGCCTAAGTTGAACGCTGATGGGACCGTTAATCAATCGGGTGAAGACAGACATCACCAAAGCCGAGGTCGAGTCTGGACTCACAGATGAAGAAGAACTAAAGAAGCTCGAGGGAGTCTTTACTTGGCTGGAGGTCCTGCAAGCAAATCGATGGGGTGTCCGATAAGTCGATTTTCTTTACCTTATTTTTCTTTCTTATCTCGCACCATCTTGTAAATGTGTACATCATCTCGTGAATACACTTTATCTTATCTGATTTATCTTGGTTTTTATGCTTTCTTTATCGCTTTCTAAGAAAACTTAAAAACCTTTCTAAGTGTTAATCATCCGAGGAAACTTCCATCTCGTATTAAAATTTTCTAAAATTTTCTAAGTCCATCCGATAAAGTCTTAAGACTTAAATCTTTTCTTAAAACTTTTCTAAATTTTTTTAAAGTATGAATTAAGTGTTCTTATGTGAATGAATATGAACTAAATGCTTATGTGTTCTAACGTGCTTATCTCGATTATCTTGAATAACCTTGACTAACACCACCGTGAGTTTGTTTCTTTCTTGCAGCTTTAACTTCATCAAAATGGGGAAATTGTTAGATCAAGAAGTTTTGATGAGTTAAAAGTAGACAGTTAGAGTCAACTCATGTAAAGTAAGATGACCAGCTGATTGTATAGAACAAATTGATGTAAAGAATTCTAGTACTAGTGACTGCACTAGGTAAGAGCTAGAATAGTCACCGAGGTCATGAAAGAAGAAGGTCATCCGAAGACGAGCTTGAGATAGTCATCTCGTTGGAGACAATAATGAAGAGCTCAAGACGAGGTCAAGACCGACCGAGTAGAATAAGAAAGGCAAGTCTTCACCGAGTCACCTGCAGATTTACTAGACAAAGATCAATCAAGTCAAGCCGCTTTTCAAGAATAAGTTTGTTAAACGGTTTTTAGTTTGTTACAACAAACTAACTGCTTTCTCGTGCTTATAAATAAGTTTAGGCACGCTTCTAAACACAATTAATCCAGCACTCTCATATTCACATTACTTACGATTTTCAAAAGAGCATTAAAAAGTTTGCAAAGCAATATTCAAAAGTTCTAAGTGTTTGTAGAACACTTACTTGTATATCTTCAACACTTCGCACCGTAATCTTCAAGTTTCCAGAGAGATAGGCATTGAATATAGGATCGAAGATAAGAATCTTCACATTTTGTAATTGTAACCTTGTAAGTGAGTAAGATAGTAAGTAGTCGAGGCCCTTCTTCGAGTTGAAGAAGGAGAGTGGATGTAGGATCCATTTGATCCGAACTTTAATTCCTGGGGTTCTTTACTTCTTATTTTGCTTATCTTGTCATTCATCAAACATTCAAAACAAATTCAATTTCAGATTCATATTCAGATTGCTTTTTGATCCTTAAAGATTGAGTTAAAATCTGGTTTCCGTTGCATAGCTTTGATACTTTGAATTGATAATCTAGTCTTTGAAAAAGGATTTGAAAATCTATTCATCCCCAAACTCTTTGACATTCACTCAATCTGTGGGCTAACATGGAACTTCATTTATAATCTGTATAATGAACTCCTCGTTCATAATGTTAATTAAAATCGTTTTGTTTTTCAGATGTGGTGCGAGTTTCGCCATTGAGATTGTGTCGGAACAATTTGAAGGCAAACGATTCCTGGAGAGGCATCGATTGGTAAATAGTGCATTAGTGGAAGAGGTGAAGCATATTCATGCTCTTTCCATAACAAAAGCCTTAACCCCTGATTAATGGAAACAACAGTTGGCTAAGCAATCTGAAGAAGCAGCTGCTTGAAATATTATTGACTGGTATAAACTATATGAGCTGGGAAATCTGGTGGCTTTCTTTTTGTTTATCTATTTCATGGCTCTGTAATTTAAGAATGTGTTGACCGTCCTAATAAATCCTCATCTGCTAGTAACAATAATAGTAATAATATTGAGTTGCTTACAAGATATGATGGATGTGTCCATTGATGCAATTTAGATTGCATTTCACATGTGATTATGTTGAGCATACGATAATCTTCTTGTTTGAGCTTGGTGAAGGGATAGGGTATTTCAAATCATGATATGCCTAGAATCATTACCCAAGATTTTTGGAACTGTTTCTTTCAAGTGGCATAATAATTTTGGTTTTCATGGGGTTGGGAGTTTGTATTGAGTGAACAAGTTTTTGGTGGTTTATAATTAGTACTCCTTGCTTTACAATTTATATTGTTTAAATCAAATGACACGAGTTTTAATAAAAATGTTGTTTATTAATATTAAAAGGTGTAAAATGAAGGGTAAAAGAATTTTTTTAATTTCATTGGAGAGAGTAATTGAGTGCAAGAAATTTAATGGGTCAAGTTACTCATAGGTACAAAAGTAGACCCCTTAAAACTATGAGATACAAAAACTTTTGTAATAACTCTCAGTACAATTTTTGACGAATTTACCCTTCTTCCACTTTTGTCGTGCACATTTTTATCCTTTTCTTTTGTCCTTTTCTTCCACTTTTTTGCAGCCACATTTTTTGTCTCTTTCTTCCACCTTTTGGCACCACTTTTAAAACCCACTTTTTTATCAATTTTTTTTTGACGTTAATTTTTCTATTTTTTTAATTTCATTTATATTATATATTACCAATTTTTTTAAATTTCATTTATATTATATATTACCAATTCGAATTTGTAATATTAATTGAGGGATTCAAAATTAAGATTTTTTTAAAAAAGATAATACATCATTCTTCATTGATAAATTTGAAAATTACATATCTCGAAAAAAAAATTACATCATTCTAAAAAAAAAAGAAAAATCTATGCTCTTTTTGCTCCATCTTCCTTCAAAATTTTTCTATCTCGCACTTTATCCGCAATTACACCGCACATGTGCAATATAGTTGTGCAATTACACCGCAAATAAACCGCAAATAAACTAGCAATTCATGCATTCAACATTACATAAAATAAAACAATTCCGATAGTTGTGCAATTTTTTGATAAATTTGAAAATTACATATCTCGTAATTAACTCGAGGGATAATACATTATTCTGCAATTACACCGCACATGTGCAATATAGTTGTGCAATTACACTATTAAAAATTCCTGGAACATGTGCGTAATCATTGCACATATACACATGCAACAAGCACATGTGCGTAAGAAAAAATTCTGCACATTTTTTTCCAATGTATACAAATAAATTAAGAATCAAACAGATCTACAACATTCGATCTATAACACTCGAGAAGAAATTAAGAAATTAAGAAAAAAAAAACAGAATCAAACAGATCTGCAACATTCAGATCTATAATCCTTATACATGGACATCTTCCAACAACCCGATTGCAGATTCACCACCAACTACCATCATCTTTATCGAGTTCTTTATTCTTAAGAGAATCCCCCAAACTTATCAAATAAAAAGAAAAGAATTCTCGCAGAATCCTACTTGCGAGAGAAAAGGTGCCCGCAGAGACCTTGACACGTCGAGTTGGTCTAGTCGCCGTCGCGGTGGTCATCGTCGCCGCGTCTCTCGATCCGCTTCACGCCGTTGCTACCGATCTGCTTCATCACTTTTGAAATCAGGGAGAGATGGGAGGCGAGCGGAATCTGTGAGTGAATGAGAGAGAGAGGCCAGCGATCGAAAATGAAAAAGTGAGAGAAATGGAGAGAGAATGGAAAAGTGAGAGAAATGGAGAGAGAAATGAAATCGGCGTTGTTTGGCGGAGAGAGAGGGATTTTTATGGGAACCAACCTAAAAAGTGTATTTTGAGGGTAAATTTGGTAACCAAAAAGTTGACTTGTATTGGATAGTATTTTGACTTTTGTCTTGTATTGGAGAGTAATAAAATGTAAAATATGGTATCTAAGAGTAATAACTTCAAATTTAATTATCTTGGAGAATTGAGTGACATGAAATGTAAATAATAGATGTTTGTAAGGGTTTAGTTTGAGGGGATACTGTTTTTATTTTTTTAATTTGGGGATGGGAAAATAAAATTGTATAACGTCTATTTTGATTTTGAGCAATCTAAATAGTAATGAAATAATTAATATTTTAATAAAACAATTAGTACTATTCAAAATTAATATTCTCTCCATCATATAAAACCTTTTATACTACTCTCTTTGTCCCAAAATTATTTTCACATGTGAAGTGACACTCTTTTAAAAAAACTTAAATTAGTGTAGGAAAGAGAATAAAGTGTAAGAGTATTTTGGGTGGTTAAATGAGATAAAGTGTAGGAGATAAAATAAAGTAGAATAAAATAAGAGTGATATTTTTTAAATTTAAATGATATTGTGAGGGTGTAGTTTATACAATGTATTCCATTTTAAGGGTGTGAAAGTAATTGTGGGACGGACAAAAAGAAAAGTGTGAAAGTACTTGCATGGGACCGAGGGAGTATCATTTTTCGTCCGTCTGCCTATAAGTTTCACACTCTTAAAATTTAAACCCTTTTATAAACTCCATCCTCACAATATTTATTAATTTGCTCAAAATATCATTATTTTTACTCATATATGTAAAATCTAATAATTTTTTTATTTATACATAAAAATTACAAAATTATCCCTAAAACCCCAATCATTACTCGCCTTTATTAAAGTGTGTAGACTCCCTTTAATGAAAGCTTTTATGAGACCGAAAGTACTTCATAGTAAAACAACTTAATACCCATTAGAAAAATAACTAATATTCTCAAGGGATTTTCTACGGTTAGGCGTCAGAAATACATTAGATATCATTGGATAATGATCCAACGTATTAAATTTATTTTAAGTAATTGCACTTTACATTAGTACGTTTGCCTTTGTGTTATATGCAATAAATCTTGCATCGCTCTATTAATAAATATAAAATGACAAAAGTTTCTTTTTAATTTTAAATAAGAAAATATATTATAATTATAACATTACAAATATATATCCTTATTAACATTTTATTTTTAAATCAAAATATTTTTAAATATAATTTAAAATTATAAATAAAATATTTAACATAATAAAAATTTATTATTAATTATCTTAGTTCATTGATTATCATAAATTAGTACAAAATGTTAAATTTGAAAATTTATATTTCTAAAAAAATACCATATAGATATTTAAGTACTCCCTCCATCCCATACTCGTTGTGACATTTCTTGTTTGACACAAGTTTTAATGTAAGAGTTGTTTAATAATATAAGTTACTTTTTTATGGGGGTAGGGGTAGACTTTTCAACCTTAATAAGAGAGTTGTTTAATAGTATTAAGTTGTGTTAGTGTGGAAAAAGTAGTGGCATATGGTGTAATATTGTAGTGTTTGAAGGGGATAGATAAAAGTGAAAAAGTTACTTTATTACAATTTAAGGAAATGATGCAACGAGTACGGGACGGACCTTTTTGACAAATGTCACAACGAGTATGGGACGGATGGAGTAATTTTTTATATTTTTTAAAAAAATTAATTATTTTGTCTTATTGCGAAGATAAATAGTCAAGACAATGATAGATGAGGTGTTAAATTTTAATTGAATTCCTAATATCGGTAGGGCATCCTGCTTTACCGTAGAAAAACCATACTCTCAATACAAGTTTTATAGCGAAATCTGTGGAAATAATTCTTTGTTTTTGGTTGGATTTGTTCTACGTGGATGAGTTGTTAAATATGATCAAATTAAAATGTATTCTACTTATTTAACCACTACATTTTACTCTCTGACTAACTGTGGTTTCAATGACAATATTTCTTGTTTCTTGTGAATATATTGCACATTTGTGATTTTTCCACCGGTTCAAATTGAGATTGATAAAATTATTATTCCCTCAGTCCCCAACCTATTTGCACCATGTTTTTGCACGAAAATTAAGAAAAGTTACTTTTTGCATTGATGAGGAGGGAAAACGAAGGGTATAAATTAACAACATCGATGTCGACCAACATGCATAAAAATAGAAGAGATAGTAAAGACACCTTTTTAATATACATGAAGGTGATGGAATCCATACGATCGTTTGATTGGAGTGACTTGATGCATGTTTTTAGGGCCTATTTTAGTGCACAAAGTGAGTCGAGTGTTAGTTTTTGTGCATAAATGTGTAGAGTATCACTATTTTGCCTAAAAGTATTACTTGTGAGAATATTGATGATTTTCGTCCGTTTACAGGTAAATCGGTGGATTTTGACCAAAGCGAGAAATCTTGGCATTCTTATGATGAAGAGATGAACAAGACGGACGAAAAACGAGGTTGGAGGCGGAGTCCCTGTCGGAAAAATGCCCTAGTCTTGACCTCTGGTCGAGGACCGCAGGTCTCGACTCGAGGGATAGGACGAGGAGAGAAAAGTCAAGAAATTGGAGCTGCCTCGACTCGAGGGCTCGAGTCGAGGAGGGGCAAAATCAGCGGCCTTGACTCGAGGTGAGCCTCGACTCGAGGGGAGGCTTTTCAGAAAAATCATCTATTTAATGCAGGGAACAAAGCATAACTTGAAAAAACTTTAGTAGAGCAGTTAGTGGCGGTTTTGGGGCGATTTCTTAGGCCCCAAGCCAATTTCTCCTTGTAGGTAGATTAGATTGGTAGATTTAGATAGATTTTGATTAGTTGTTGCTTAGATTAGGCTTAGATCTCTTGTTTTCTCAATTCAAGTTTGTAATTCCATTGGAGAAAAGTTACTTTGAAAATTCAAGCATTCTTATTGTTGATCATTTCAATCCAATTGGTGATGTTCTTCCTCTTTTCAATTTCTTAATTGTTATGATTTGCTTTTAATTGTGCATCTAGATTTTCTACCCATGGATTTTGCTATTGGCACCATTGGCTAATACTCTTGTGCTTGGGTTAATTGAAATTGAGGATGATTTGATTGCCTATGCTATGATTGTTGATCAATTGAGTTAGATTGCTTTCTAATTGTGATTCTCATTGTGCTTCATCCACTTTTATCTCTTTAGATTAATGATTGATCACCCTAGCAATAGGCGAGAGTTGAGCTAACGTGATCCGGGATTAATCGGGTTATAATTGTGTACGAATGTATGAATTGGGTGCTTCGGAATCGAGAGATTAGTTGCACTAAGGATACTCACATTAGGCATTGTGTTATTAATGAAGTGATTAATTTCATGATGGTTTTATGATTTCTATCTTAGTTGATTTGCAATTTGATTCAATCATAGCTTGTTGATCATTGATTCCTTGATGGATATTATCCCTAGCACCCCTATCCCCATTTATTGTTGTTATTTGTTCTTGCCTTCAAAGTGTTTGATCAATTGCCTTGTTGTGTTGTTTGAGTTTATTTCTAGCATTTTGTTGTATTTTTGTTTGAAACTGGTTTGCAACAATAGTCATTGATAACTTGTATTCCTAGGGCCTCACGTGCATACTTTTTCCCTTGGGTTCGATATACTTGGTTGTCTTAAAATCGCTTGCCCGATTCCTACAATCAAAATGGCGCCGTTGCCGGGAATTAGTTTTTGCGCCTTAAGTGACACTTAGGATTTGTTTGAAGTGACTACTTGTTGCCTTTGTGTTTGTGTTTGTTTGTGTTTTGTATTTTTGTTTGAATTTGATACTTTGATAACTTGTCTAGATGGAGGGATACAACTCATACTTGTGGAATCAAGAGTATTATCAAGATAGTTGGGTGTATTCTCCACACTTTGTGGATTTAGCTACAATGATTGGAGGAACTATGAAGATAATTCTCAATTGCAACAAGTTCCATTCAATTATGAAGATTGGAGATGTGATGAAATTCCTCCCCAACCTCAAGAGATGTTCCTATACAATGAGCATTATGATCAATTCGAGCCATATTGTGGACTTGAGTATCAAGGAGCATCGGAAGGGGAATACTATGATGATAGGAGAAGCTATGAGTATGACTATCCAATGCCACAAGCTTCTCCTCAATTTGAAGAATGGGGACTCCATGATGTGAGAACTATATTGAAAGAGATGCTTGGAGTGATGCTAGAAAAATTTGAGGAAGATGAAACGAGATGTGAAGAAATGCTTCCCTTGTATGAAAATATTTTCGAGACTAAGACAATGGTTGAGTCAATGATCGAGGGAAATATGGATATCACCGAAGCTCAATTCATGGTGTTAAAAAGTCAACTCAAATATTTTCTACTCCAAGTAAAGAACATAGCCATCGTGGAGAATCAAGAAGAAGGGGAGGAAGAAAGTGTAAGTGAAGAAGATGTAGTAGAGGGTCCAAGCAAGGAGGTTAAAGTGGAAAGTTTCCTTGTCAAAAGTGAGGAAGAGGAATGTCCATTGATGGACATGAGCTATAATGAGGAAGAAAATCAAGAAGCATCGAATGAAGCCTTGAAGATCGAAATGAGCATTCCTATACCTTCAAACTCTTCAATTCATACTTTTATTGATGTTGATGCTTCTAATGATTTAAATTTACCTCTTGTGAACTTTGACTAAAGGGAAGAATTGATGAAGCGTTTAGGCATCCTTGAAAGAAAGGAAGGGAGAAGAAGGATGGCAAGAGAGAAAAGGGGACAACCATGGACACTAAGCATATCTATATGTGGTTGCCCTATCTATTTTGTGAACCTCCTAGACTTTGAAGCTCAAAGGATGAGATATAATGGGAAGGAGGATCACTATCCTTGGCCATTCCGTTGAAGGACGTGGGAAGTGAATAAATAAGTCCGGCAAATGACAATAAAAAATAGCACTTGATGGGAGGCAACCCATCCCTTTTGTTTCTTTTGTGTGCTTTTTGGTAGCTTTGTGTTTTGTTTTAATTTTGGGAGAATTGACTTAGTACTTAATTGCTCATGCTTAGGAGTTATGTTATCATGCTTTGGGATATGTTTGGTGTATTGAGCTTATTGTTGATATCATTTGGAGTTGCATAATTTTGTAACACTCTCATTCCAAACTTTGAATTCATGCTTTCATTCAAGTTTGGGGGTGTTGATTGTTTATTGTTGATGTGCATCTCTTAGTGGTAATGATTTGATAATCCTTATGCTCGATTGTAGGTACACTCACTACATTGGATTGGGATGAAATTGGAAGTGCAAGGAAATGCAAGATCAAGATGGAAAGTGCATAAAAGCATGATGAGCCCTACATGGTGATGGAAAATGGAGTCTAAAGGCTTATTGGTACAACACTTCCTTCCAAACTTAGACTTGACTAAGTTTGGGGGAGGTGTTCTTCTTACCTTAGCTTATCATTTGTATCCTTATATTTTTGGACTTGTAGTATCATGAGCCTAATTGTGGTTTTATTGCATATATTTGAGCTATCATTCTTGAGATAGTGAGTGTGCTTGGGATTATGTACATGTGCACTTGTGTTTGATTTGCTAGACTAATTGGATTTTGATTTGATCATGAGTTGATTTGTAGCTTGATGCTAGCATGCTTGATAATTGTGTAAAGATGAATGTGATTGAAAATGCTTGATTCATTGCTTAATTTAGCCCATGAGCTTTTGTGCCTTAATCGTACATCTTATACGGTTGATATCATTCCCTTGTGAGTGCATCATTCATGATTTGTATGCTAGAACTTGCCACTAGACTTGTTGAGATTGATCTTTGTGTGATGTCATGAAAGTGATAAGAGGCCGTGTTTGATATGATTAGTCACTTTGCCAAAATTTTGCCCACCATATACATTTGATTTCCTTAGGAAGCCATTTTGAGCCTTATATCCTTATTCTTTGGCAAGCCAAGTGAAATTGAAACCATTTGCCTATTTTGATGAGCCTTATTGTCCTATGCCTAGTAGAGCTTGATTGTGGGCTAATGATGGTTATTTGATTGCTAAGTGTGGTGGAAAGATGATGTGCTAAGTTGATTGAGAAAGAAAGAAAGGTTGTGAAAAAATTGAATTGTAAAAGAATGTGAAGTGAAAGAAAAGAAAGATTCAATTTGTGAGCTTAAAAAGAGAAAGCTCAAGTGAATGGTAGTGATTGAACTCTAAATGCTTAAAGGAGAGTTGATTGATCAAAGTTTGAAGAGATGAGTTGTGTATTGATTAGCTTTCATTCAAGTCTCTTACTTAGTCACTCTTACCCAAATACATCCCACCTTTCCAAAGAGCCTACATTACAACCTAGAAGAAAGACCTCTTTGATTCTTGATTGAACACAAATGATTTTGATTGAGATTGAGTCCATTGACAAGCATATGGTGTGCAAGTTTGTGAAATTGATGATTGAGTGCATTATACATTTATACACAAGAGAGAAGAGAGAAACACTCCATGGAAGGAGCAATGTATTAAGTGTTTAATTGAGCATTTGTTTGAGCATGATTCATCTTGATTGCTAGTGGATAGTTGCATTGATATTCATGATCATTGATGAGTTCGATTGTCTTCTATTTCTTCTATGGTGCCATGTGACATAATTACAATCAATTCACTCCTTTGTGCTTAGTTGCTACGTTGCTCGAGGACGAGCAACACTTCAAGTTTGGGGGTATTATGAGTGGAGTGAATTGATGCATGTTTTTAGGGCCTATTTTAATGTAAAAAGTGAGCGAGTGTTAGTTTTTGTGCAAAAATATGTAGAGTATCACTATTTTGCCTAAAAGTATTACTTGTGAGAATATTGATATTTTTCGTCCGTTTTACAGGTAAATCGGTGGATTTTGACCAAACCGAGAGTACCGACACTCTTAGGATGAAGAGACGAACAAGACGGACGAAAACGGGGTCGAAGGGAGTCCCGACCGAAAAAATGCCCTGGTTTCGATCTCTGGTCGAGGACTGCAGGCCTCGACTCGAGGGATAGGACGAGGAGAGAAAAGTCAAGAAATTGGAGCTGCCTCGACTTGAGGGCTGAGCCTCGAGTCGAGGATGGACAAAATTAAGTAGCCTCGACTCGAGGCTGAGCCTCGAGTCAAGGGAGGGGCAACCTCGACTCGAGCGGGAGGCTTTTTCAGAAAATCGTCTATTTAATGCAGGAACAGAGCATAACTTGAAAAAACTTTAGTGGAGCAGTTAGTGGCGGTTTTGGGACGATTTCTTAGGTCCCAAGCCAATTTCTCCTTGTAGGTAGATTAGATTGGTAGATTTAGATAGATTTTGATTAGTTGTTGCTTAGATTAGGCTTAGATCTCTTGTTTTCTCAATTCAAGTTTGTAATTCCATTGGAGAGAAGTTACTTTGAAGATTCAAGCATTCTTATAGTTGATCATTTCAATCTAATTGGTGATGTTCTTCCTCTTTTCTCTTTTCAATTTCTTAATTGTTATGATTTGCTTTTTAATTGTGCATCTAGATTTTCTACCCATGGATTTTGCTCTTGGCACCATGGGCTAATACTCTTGTGCTTGGGTTAATTGAAATTGAGGATGATTTGATTACCTATGCAATGATTGTTGATGATTGTTGATTAATTTAGTTAGATTGCTTCATTAATTGTGATTCTCATTGTGCTTCATCCATTTTTATCTCTTTAGATTAATGTTTGATCACCCTAGCAATAGGCGAGAGTTGAGCTAACGTGATCCGGGATTAATCGGGTTATAATTGTGTATGAATGTATGAATTGGGTGCTTCAAATCGAGAGATTAGTTGCACTAAGGATACTCGCATTAGGCATAGTGTTATTAATGGAGTGATTAATTTCATGATGGTTTTATGCTTTCTATCTTAGTTGATTTGCAATTTGATTCAATCATAGCTTGTTGATCATCGATTCCTTGATGGATATTATTATCCCTAGCACCCCTATCCCCATTTATTGTTGTTATTTGTTCTTGCCTTCAAAGTGTTTGATCAATTGCCTTGTTGTGTTGTTTGAGTTTATTTCTAGCATTTTGTTGTGTTTTTGTTTTGAAACTGGTTTGCAACAATAATCATCGATAACTTGTTTTCCTAGGGCCTCACGTGCATACTTTTTCCCTTGGGTTCGATATACTTGGTTGTCTTAAAATCGCTTGCCCGATTTCTACAATCACCGTTCAACGGCATCTTGTCGGAGTTCAGGCAAGTTGGACCACAAGACTCACCAAACAAAGCCATAAAATCATCGTCAATAGGGACATGTTCATTCCCATGGAATCGGGTACCATAGTATCAAAATAAGCAAATAGATCGGGATCGGAGTCGGCCACCATTAAACAGGCCAAGGTCATAATCGGCCATGGAGTGGCAATCGATCGACAATCGAATCGCCACAATCAGAGCGGCCACCATTAAATAGCGGCCAACATCGGATCGACCACCATTGAGCGGCCACGATGAGTTTCGACCATCTTTGAACAACGGCGAAACATAGATCGGCCACCATCGAGCGGAGGCCATAAGAATTGGCCTCGCTTTAAAAAATGGCCAACGTTAGATCGGCCACCATCGGAGTGGAGGTCGTGAGATTCGACCACCTTTAAACACGGGCCAACGCGTCAAATCGGCCACCATCGGAGTCGGACCCGAGAATCCACCACCACCAAATCGGAAATTGAATCGGCCATTAAAGGCATTGTTTAACTCCGACGGGGTAGGGTTTCGAGGGTTAGGGAGACGAGAGAGATGGGGCTAGGGTTAGAGTCGAGACGAAAGAGATGGCCGACTAGGGTTTTCAGGAGGTAGAAGATTCGAGAGAGATAGAAAGAATGAGTATCAAGATAGGTTTAGGAAATATGTAATTTGGGTTTAATTAGGGAAATGGATTTGGCTGAGTTAATTAGTTGGGTTTAGGTTTTAATTGTAATAAAAATGTAATGGCATTTTTGAAATTATGTAGAAAAATTGAGGGTTTAAATATTTTGAGTTTTTGCCATTTTTAGTGTGTGCAAATAGGTATGAGAGATACAAAGAAGGAAAGTGTGCAAATAGGTATGGGACGGAGGTAGTATTTTAGATAATTTATGATATTATCTAGTCTTAATGTGTTTTATCAACAACTATTTTAGAAATATATTCCCTCTATCTCTAAAAAGTTTGCGGGAATCTTTTGGCATAAAGTTTAAAGAAAAAGTGTGATTATGGAAGTATTGAGGGATAATTTTGTAAAGTTTTATGATGGAGAAATGATTGTAGATGGGGAAAATGTTAATCATAATGAGTAATGATTACCTTATTTAGGAGGAAAAATAATGTCATACACCATCTTTTATTCTCATTATGCACCACAATTGCCTTAAATTAATTCTCATTCCCATTGTCATTGAAGAATTTCCAACTAAGCGCCCTATATTATATATAAAAGAGGTTTGGGGATGAGAAATATTTTTGACACTTCTACCCCTACCCAATTTTTCCGTGACAATTTCATCATACCTCCTCATTTCTTCTTCCTCTCCGTTTTCTTCAATCCGATCTTAAATATTCTCGTTGTCTCTTCGTTTCTTCTTCCTCTCCATTTTCTTCAATCCGATCTTAAATATTTCTCTCCATTTTCTTCAATGCAATCTTAAATATTTTGTTGTCTCTTTATTTCTTCTTCCTCTCTATTTTCTTCAATCCGATCTTAAATATTTTTAATTTCATAGTTGTATATATGGAGCTCGGTTCGGTATGCAATAATGAGGAATTAGATGCGATGACAAAGCGATTTATGGAGGAGGCGGTCGCTCTTCGTGAAATGCGAGACTTAAGTGGAGAAGGAGATGAGTGACGTTCAAGGTCCGATGCATTTTGTTGGCATCGTGTGTGTATAAGATCTTGAATTGCATCTCGTAAATGTAAGGAATATTAGGTTCTTGCTAACCTCGAGATATGGATAGAATAATGATACTTTTATTTTGTATTGTTTGTGTGTTTCTTGATACCTAATTTATGCCTCTCTTCTTTGTATCTCTCAATTTTATATTAATATTATCTCGGTTAAATTAAAATGAATAGATATTTGAAAAAAATTAGGTCACGACAGGAAGAAAAATCTGATGGGAGAGGTTTTTGTTATTCAAATCCACGAGGATTTCATGTCGTTTTGGGGGTTTCAAGACTCTTTCTAAAGAAATAGATTTGGGAGAGGTAGGAGCAGAGGAACACCATGATCGGTAATTATATTCTTTGCAAATCAACCATTTATGCACTAATGTCAAAATTAAAGGGCAAAGCACTAGTAAGATTTATTAATCGATCATCCCCTTTAGATGTTCGAATAGAATATGAGGCAAATTCGAGCAGTGTAATCAAAATCTCTCGGCGTGTTTACTATTTTTGCATATATTTTGTTTTGTATGAATTAGAATAATCTATACTTTTATGCATCATTTCTTCTTATTTAAGCTGTATTTTTGGATGTTGCAGTTCTCATGTACTCATTCATTTCGCACATGATTCTTTTCTTTTTAATGCAATTTGGGTACCCCTCTCATATCTAACTTTCTGCTTATATTGTGTGTATGTAAATTTTTCTAGAGTGACTTCTACTTATTATGGTATATAGTAACATATGGTTCCATGTGGGATTATCATTGCTACAACCAACTTCATCGTTAAAGGGTGCGGTTGAAGCAATACAACTCAATATATTCAAAATTTGAGTGTGAACATTTACTATTTTAAAAAACTGAAGTTAAAATTAAAATAAAAAAATAGTAAAACTTTATACATATGTACGTGTTCCATTAAAGTTGTGGCCCCACATCAACTATTAAAGGTTCATATGAACACCGCCGACGTGACGGCGGAGAGGTCAAGTGCCTCGGAGCTTAATTGATATGTGGTGCTCCAACGTGTATGATCTCTCTCCAAAGATAATTTTATTTATTACGCTTGTATGATGATTAGATGTTCAATTTTATGTGCAAATTACTCGATTATGGTTTTAACTAATTTATGTTATTTTCTTCTTTTTTTCAGGTCATGGAGAGAAGAGTGCTGAGCTTTTGCTTAAGTTAGAAATATATTGCAATTGAGGTTTCTTTGGATTGAAAAATTATCTTTTACGCTTTGTTTTTGAGTTTTGTATTGAGCTAACGTGATCCGGGATTAATCGGGTTATAATTGTGTATGAATGTATGAATTGGGTGCTTGAAATCGAGAGATTAGTTGCACTAAGGATACTCACATTAGGCATAGTGTTATTAATGGAGTGATTAATTTCATGATGGTTTTATGCTTTCTATCTTAGTTGATTTGCAATTTGATTCAATCATAGCTTGTTGATCATTGATTCCTTGATGGATATTATTATCCCTAGCACCCCTATCCCCATTTATTGTTGTTATTTGTTCTTGCCTTCAAAGTGTTTGATCAATTGCCTTGTTGTGTTGTTTGAGTTTATTTCTAGCATTTTGTTGTGTTTTTGTTTTGAAACTGGTTTGCAACAATAGTCATCGATAACTTGTTTTCCTAGGGCCTCACGTGCATACTTTTTCCCTTGGGTTCGATATACTTGGTTGTCTTAAAATCGCTTGCCCGATTTCTACAATCACCGTTCAACGGCATCTTGTCGGAGTTCGGGGCAAGTTGGACCACAAGACTCACCAAACAAAGCCATAAAATCATCGTCAATAGGGACATGTTCATTCCCATGGAATCGGGTACCATAGTATCAAAATAAGCAAATAGATCGGGATCGGAGTCGGCCACCATTAAACAATGCGGCCAAGGTCATAATCGGCCATGGAGTGGCAATCGACAAGCTGAATCGGCCACAATCGTAGCGGCCACCATTAAATAGCGGCCAACATCGAGATCGACCACCATTGGAGCGGCCACGATGAGTTTCGACCATCTTTGAACAACGGCGAAACATAGATCGGCCACCATCGAGGCGGAGGCCATAAGAATTGGCCTCCTTTAAAAAATGGCCAACGTTAGATCGGCCACCATCGGAGTGGAGGCCATGAGATTCGACCACCTTTAAACACGGGCCAGCGTCAAATCGGCCACCATCGGAGTCGGACCCAGAATCCACCACCACCAAATCGGAAATTGAATCGGCCATTAAAGGCATTGTTTAACTCCGACGGGGTAGGGTTTCGAGGGTTAGGGAGACGAGAGAGATGGGGCTAGGGTTAGAGTCGGACGAAAGAGATGGCCGACTAGGGTTTTCAGGGAGGTAGAAGATTCGAGAGAGATAGAAAGAATGAGTATCAAGATAGGTTTAGGAAATATGTAATTGGCTGGGTTTAATTAGGGAAATGGATTTGGGCTGGGTTAATTAGTTGGGTTTAGGTTTTAATTGTAATAAAAATGTAATGGCATTTTTGAAATTATGTAGAAAAATTGAGGGTTTAAATATTTTGAGTTTTTGCCATTTTTAGTGTGTGCAAATAGGTATGAGAGATACAAAGAAGGAAAGTGTGCAAATAGGTATGGGACGGAGGTAGTATTTTAGATAATTTATGATATTATCTAGTCTTAATGTGTTTTATCAACAACTATTTTAGAAATATATTCCCTCTATCTCTAAAAAGTTTGCGGGAATCTTTTGGCATAAAGTTTAAAGAAAAAGTATGATTATGGAAGTATTGAGGGATAATTTTGTAAAGTTTTATGATGGAGAAATGATTGTAGATGGGGAAAATGTTAATCATAATGAGTAATGATTACCTTATTTAGGAGGAAAAATAATGTCATACACCATCTTTTATTCTCATTATGCACCACAATTGCCTTAAATTAATTCTCATTCCCATTGTCATTGAAGAATTTCCAACTAAAGCGCCCCCTATATTATATATAAAAGAGGTTTGGGGATGAGAAATATTTTTGACACTTCTACCCCTACCCAATTTTTCCGTGACAATTTCATCATACCTCCTCATTTCTTCTTCCTCTCCGTTTTCTTCAATCCGATCTTAAATATTCTGTTGTCTCTTCGTTTCTTCTTCCTCTCCATTTTCTTCAATCCGATCTTAAATATTTCTCTCCATTTTCTTCAATGCAATCTTAAATATTTTGTTGTCTCTTTATTTCTTCTTCCTCTCTATTTTCTTCAATCCGATCTTAAATATTTTTAATTTCATAGTTGTATATATGGAGCTCTGGTTCGGTATGCAATAATGAGGAATTAGATGCGATGACAAAGCGATTTATGGAGGAGGCGATCGCTCTTCGTGAAATGCAGACTTAAGTGGAGAAGGAGATGAGTGACGTTCAAGGTCCGATGCATTTTGTTGGCATCGTGTGTGTATAAGATCTTGAATTGCATCTCGTAAATGTAAGGAATATTAGGTTCTTGCTAACCTCGAGATATGGATAGAATAATGATACTTTTATTTTGTATTGTTTGTGTGTTTCTTGATACCTAATTTATGCCTCTCTTCTTTGTATCTCTCAATTTTATATTAATATTATCTGGTTAAATTAAAATGAATAGATATTTGAAAAAAATTAGGTCACGGCAGAAGAAAAATCTGATGGGAGAGGTTTTTGTTATTCAAATCCACAGGATTTCATGTCGTTTTGGGGGTTTCAAGACTCTTTCTAAAGAAATAGATTTGGGAGAGGTAGGAGCAGAGGAACACCATGATCGGTAATTATATTCTTTGCAAATCAACCATTTATGCACTAATGTCAAAATTAAAGGGCAAAGCACTAGTAAGATTTATTAATCGATCATCCCCTTTAGATGTTCGAATAGAATATGAGGCAAATTCGAGCGGTGTAATCAAAATCTCTCGACGTGTTTACTATTTTTGCATATATTTTGTTTTGTATGAATTAGAATAATCTATACTTTTATGCATCATTTCTTCTTATTTAAGCGTATTTTTTTGGATGTTGCCGGTTCTCATGTACTCATTCATTTACGCACATGATTCTTTTCTTTTTAATGCAATTTGGGTACCCCTCTCATATCTAACTTTCTGCTTATATTGTGTGTATGTAAATTTTTCTAGAGTGACTTCTACTTATTATGGTATATAGTAACATATGGTTCCATGTGGGATTATCATTGCTACAACCAACTTCATCGTTAAAGGGTGCGGTTGAGCAATACAACTTCAATATATTCAAAATTTGAGTGTGAACATTTACTATTTTAAAAAACTGAAGTTAAAATTAAAATAAAAAAAATAGTAAAACTTTATACATATGTACGTGTTCCATTAAAGTTGTGGCCCCACATCAACTATTAAAGGTTCATATGAACACCGACGTGGACGGCGGAGAGGTCAAGTGCCTCCGGAGCTTAATTGATATGTGGTGCTCCAACGTGTATGATCTCTCTCCAAAGATAATTTTATTTATTACGCTTGTATGATGATTAGATGTTCAATTTTATGTGCAAATTACTCGATTATGGTTTTAACTAATTTATGTTATTTTTCTTCTTTTTTCAGGTCATGGAGAGAAGAGCTGCAGTTTTGCTTAAGTTAGAAATATATTGCAATTGAGGTTTCTTTGGATTGAAAAATTATCTTTTTTACGCTTTGTTTTTGAGTTTTGTATTGAGCCATAGTTACTCTAATGTTATACTATAAATTTGTATTGTAGATGGAGAGTGAGAAGGGTTTCTTTGTTGATGGAGATATGTGGTATACTTTTGACACATTGTATATTTTCTTTGTTGTACCACTCAATTTCAAAGAAATTTGAAGGCTATGGAATATTAACTTTGTGTAGGGTGATTATACATCCAGAGGAAAGAGAGTTTGATTTCATACTTGACAAGATGGAATACAAAAAGCATGAGAAACATGACCACCTTCTTTTTGCACTAATTTTTTTTTAAGTTGATAAAGTAAGAATAATGTGGATTAATTTATAAATAAGGTAATTGTTTGTGAATAAAATAAAATAACAATTTAAATAGATAAATGATGGTGAAAAATAAAAATAACGTAAATATTTATAAAGAAAATTAATATACTTTTAGTGTACGAGATAATTAAGATAATAAATATATTTTTTTATGAGCGAGAAAAATATATATAAATAGATACATATAGAAAAAGATAGAAATAAAGTGAATAATAAGTATTGAGTTTTTCGATGAAACTGATTATGTGTTGTCAACGACTCAAAATTGTCTTCCCAACAATGGAATCTCCAAAACAGGAGACAAGTTGATGGTGGAAGTGGACAAATATGAATTGGATATGGTTATATATATATATATATATATATATATATATATATATATATATATATATATATATATATATATATATATATATATATATATATATATATATATATATATTTAATTTAGATTTCTTCACCGGATAAAACGAAATTAAAATGTTATTCCATCACTTTCACCAAAATGGACAATAGTATCCCAATAAATATTTATTTTTAATTCTATTTATACATAAAAATGATGCTTCTATAGCCATGTGTATAACTATATATAATATGCAGGATTATCTAAACCCATATTTTTCTCATCAAATATTTTTGCTTGATTACTTCACCACCATTATATTTAATTCACACGCCTTGGTAATAATTATCCACGCCAATGTATTTTTATTTTTACTAATCCTTAACATAAGGCGGTGCGATTTGCACACACTGCTCTTTTACTAGATCTTATTTCCGATGAGAGCAATTCTATCCGTGAATCTTTTTCTCACAGCTCACTATTTTGTTATAGTGAAATTTTTTCAAACACGAGGCTAACGGATACTAATCGTTATCTATCGGCACCTTACTTGACCAGAGTGCTCATAAATAATAAATATTTGTTGATTTTTGTTATTCGTTATTTATGTGCGCCCAACATAGATTACACATGCATAGTTAACGAAGACTTATCTACATAGATAACAGACTATGCACAAAAAAGTAGTAGCATGAGCAAGGTTTACGTCATTAGACTACGCAGATTTTGGGGATGTGACACAAGTTCTAGCACTTAAGGATAAGTAGTGCCACAACAATGTCATGACTCATGCATACACACATTGTATTTACAAAGAAGCAAAATTTTAGGCTCAATATTATTTTTTCACAAAATATCATCTCTTTAAATGTGTTCGACTTGATTAGTCATATTCAACTCAATATGTTAAATAAACAAATAAATTCAAATATAATTTTCAATGTTAAAAAAATCAAATTTATTTGAAATATATATCTTGAGCCCAACTAAATAAGTTTACACTTTTAAAAAAATCACCTATCAAATGATATTAATTAATTTTTTTACATTAATATTTTTAATATATATGTTGATATTATTAATTATTATTAGTTATGATATGGCATTTTGTGGTGTAGCCCACTTCACACGAGTCCGATCCATTTGATTAATGGGCATAGGACAAATTGATTATTGGGCCCTCGGCCCAAGCTCCCTTGATTAGGGATAATTCGAGAAGAGAGGTAGGGCTCACGGCCCCAAATCCTTTTGGTTACGGACTAACACAGAGCTAGGGTTGGGCCTCCAGCCCAATCCCAAGATTAACCCGCGAATGTGTATAATATTAAGTGGGCTTGAGCCCACTTAGGAAGAATAACCGAAATGAGAGGTGGCCCACTTCGGCCTACCTCATTATGAAGATATCAGTTCACTTGGTCAAATAAGGAAGATCTTAACCGCATGAAATAATTGTGCCTCAAGAAAGGGAGTATTCAGAATCTCCCTTAGGCACCGGAGGTGGGTAACGACTTTCCATAAGAAGCAGAAAATATGTTCTCCCACGATGAGAACATGGCGAGAACATGGAGAAAACTGACGTACATGATATGTAAATTATCATCTATATATTTTGACTTAATACCGAAGGAATAGGTAACTCATTCGATACTTACGAATTACCCACCTCACCGAATATTCTTGGGTTTTCTTGGTTTTGACTTAAGCGTCGGAGTGCCTATGCCGGAGAACCCTCCGGCGTATTTTTGCGGAGTTATTTATGTAGACGGAGGCCAGCTTATCACAACTTAATCGGGCTTTCACACGTAAGGATCCAGTGGGGAATTTGGCCCAATATGAAGGTACATTTTTACGTATCATCGGCGCCGTCTATGGGAAGAGAGATTTAAGGTGTGAGTTTTACTTTCTTTTCATCGATTGAAAGAATCATGGGAGGTGATCAAACACCTCTGCCACCCATTACTTTGGTTCCTAGCCGAGGAGGTCATCATCCTGGCCCCTATCCTAGAGACAACTTTACGGCTCCGAGGATGTCATCCCCTGCACCCGGCGGAAGAGCGGCGACCTCTGCAACTCCAATGGGAAGAGGTGGAGAGACTACCCATCACCATGTTGGAAACTCGGTCCCAGCTCAAGTAAGGATGGTGGCGCATCACCATACATTGGCGAGAACTCTTAATGGAACCCCATCAAATGAAGGAGGGATACCTACACCGGTTCAACCGGCGAGCTCACCCAAGTCACACCGGTGCAGACGCAACTTGATGAGATAGTTGCTAGAGCTATAGAGAGAGCTATGGCCGGGTCAACACGACCCCACCTCCGAGGTTGGGAGGAGAAGGAGGCCTGGTACAGCCCGTGTTCAATCCCGGCTAGGAGGGAGCAGATATGAAAAGCAACGAGGATAAAAGAAGACAAGCGGATGAGTCCCAAACTCTAGAGGGAAACCAGAGAGGCGGGAGGAGCACGTGAAAGAGGACCAGCGTGCACAGTGTTACGGTTCTTTGATGAAGAAGAAGGAGTTGGAGGGAGGAAGGAGAGCAGTCCCCCTCGGCGTGAGAGTAAGATGGAAGATGTGGAAGAAGGAACGGGTGACACTCACCACGAAGGTATGAATGATCGAGATATTGTCCTTGAAAAAGCAAATGGACACCATGAAACAACAAATGAACAATCAGGTCGGTATTACTCGACCGTTCTTTGGATGTCGGTTTTACGATAATATCTTAGAGATGAATTACCTACTAACTTTAAGCCATTGAATTATGAATATGATGGTACAACTGACCCCTATGATCATCTTGTGAGATTTTAGAATTACGCCCTCCTACATCGATATGGGGAGGGTGTGAAGTGCAGAAGGTTTTTCTAACCACCTTGTCGAAGGCGGCTCATCAATGGTTTAGTCAGTGGAGCCTAATTCCATCATATCCTTTGAGGAGTTCGAGTGAGTTGTTCCTACACCCGGTTCGCTAGTGCTAGGAGGCAGCCCGGGCAACCCTCACACTTTTCAACATGAGACAAGGAGAAAATGAAAGCCTTCATGAAGAGATTCAACCACCCGGCCTTAGAAGTTCCATTGCCACCCCAGAGGTCAAAATCAACGCCTTTACTAGTAATCTCCGAGATGGGGATCTATTTTCCTTCCTAGCTAAGAAGCCCAATCAAAAGCGTTCGATGAGAGCTGCTCCATAGAGCTAAAAAGTATGTTACAATGGAGGAGGTGCGGAAAGCAAAAAGAGGAGAAGTCAAAACCTCAAGATCCGTGAAAAGAAGGAGGCGGTGAGAAGGGAAGAGCAAGCGCAAGTCCCGACTCGCTCAAGCCAGCAGTATCTACCTCCAGTGAAATTTAAAAAATATACCCCCTTGAAGCTGGAACCAACGGAGGTATTAGATGTAGCGGCCGATCATCCAGAGATGAAATTTTCGTGGTCTCGAAACAAAGGCCCCTTCAAACCAAAATCGGATAAATTATGTAGATTTCATAATGAAAATGAGCATGACACTAACTTGTTTTTATTTACGTGATGAAATTGAAGCGATTAATCCAAGCGGGTCATTTGAAAGAATTTATTTATCGAGACCGGATTACCCCTAGAGGCGAGAAGAGAAAGGATGCTGACATCAAGACGGGAGATAAAGAGAAAGCATTTGAGGAAAACCGTGAGGAACGACCCTCGCGAAGCAGGTTTGATCCGAGATGATTGTAGGAGGCCCAGAAGGGGACTCATTCCGAGCCCGCAAGGCGGAGAGAGGGCTTTGAGAAGGAAAGCGGAAGCGATCCGCGAAAGGCTGAGCGAGAGGAGGTGGGCCATGTCGGAACCACTCCCCGCATTCATTTTGTTCCGAGAAGATGGTGGGTAGATAGGAGATGCTCACAGCGATGCCCTGGTCATCACCACCGATGTAGCGAGGGTATACCGTAGCAAGGATATTTGTAGATATGGGAAGCTCGATGGACATCATATTCCTTGATTGTTTCGGGAAGATGAACACGAACGCATCTGATTGCAGCCGGTGGACACGGCTTTATATGGATTTACAGGGGAGCTATTCACCCCACAGGACATGTAACCCTCCCGGTGGGAGCTTGGCGAAGCTCCAGGCGAGAGGGTAATGATGGTTAATTTTCTAGTCGTAGATATACCTTCATCATACAATATGATTTTTGGCAGACCTATACTAAACCTATTTCAAGTAGTTATCTCTACCTTTCACATGAAATTGAAGTTCCCGAGTACATGATGATGTGGGGAGATGGTGGGAGACCACCTTCAATCGAGGAAGTGCTATGTTGAAGCGATTAACATAGGCGATAAGGAGCTCCACCGTAACCTAGGTAGAGCTAAGGAGGAGACCACGAAGCCAAGAGGTGTAAAGTGGCGGCGAGAAGGCGATACCACTAAGATCGAGGAAGACGGGAACTAATGATGGTGGAGCTGTTTCTGAGAAAACAGGTTTTACCACCACGAGATCGGAGCTCAACTAGAACCCCGGCCGGAGTAATTGATAGCAGCCTTAAGAAGAAATGCGGACATATTTGTTTTTTCTTCTAATGATATGACAGTATCCCACTTGAAGTGGCGATGCACCACCTCAATATAGATCCACAGGCCAAAGCTGTTAGCGAAGCTCCGCGTATTTGGACCTG
The DNA here is from genome assembly GCA_030762865.1 of Paraleonurus japonicus. Lineage (NCBI taxonomy): Eukaryota > Viridiplantae > Streptophyta > Magnoliopsida > Lamiales > Lamiaceae > Paraleonurus > Paraleonurus japonicus. The sequence goes on from CM061057.1 coordinate 36,629,913, forward strand.
AAAAGATGCAATCACCAAGGCGGAAGTACGAGGCTGTTGGAAGCCGAACACATTGAGAGGATACAATTTCCTCTCTGGTTGTCCAATGCGGTCTTTGTAGCTAAACCTAGAGGGAAGTGGCGGATGTGTATAGATTTTCGAGACTTGAATAAGACTTGTCCAAAGGACCACTACCCTCTTCCTCGGATTTATCGGATGGTGGATTCTACCTCGGGTTTTGAATTGCTAAGCATGATGGATGCCTACCAAGGGTACCATCAAATACAACTCTTTCTGACGATATCCCAAAGGTTAGCTTTATTATTTCTTGTGGCACATTCTATTATATTAGAATGCCATTCGGACTAAAGAATACAAGAGCTACTTATCAACGGATGGTTGATAAGATGTTCAAAAACTAGCTGGGAAGAAACATGGAAGTTCATGTAGATGATATGCTTGTTAAAAGCATAAAAGGCTGTCGAGCACATAGCCGACCTAGAAGAAGCCTTCATGGTGATAAGACGAGAATGGAATGAAGCTCAATCCGGCCAAATGCTCGCTCGGAGTTTGAGCTGGAAGTTTTTGGGGTACATGGTGACCCAATGAGGCATCGAGGTGAACCCCGCTAAGGTGAAGGCGGTGTTGGATATGCAGCCTCCCACCAACATTAAAGAGTTGCGAGAGATTAAACGACAAGATTGTTGCATTGAGCCGATTCATTGCAAGATCTGCGGAGAAGATACACCCTTTCTTCAAGATGCGAGGAAAGGGACGGAGTTCGATGGGACGATCGATGCCAGCAAGCTTTTGAAGCAATCAAGCAACACCTTGCTCAATTACCCACCTTGACCAAGTCAAGTACTGGGAAACTCTTTACTTGTACCTCTCTGTAAGTAGGGTTTCACTCATTTCGGTACTAGTAAGGGAGGAGGGTATCATCCAGAAACCGATTTATTATGTAAGCAAGCTCATCCAAGGAGCCGTGGAGAGATACTCCGAGATTGAGAAGGCGACTCTCACTATCATGGTCACAGCCCGGGAGGTTACGACCACTATTTCCTTTCACATAGGGTTATAGTTTGAACTAATTATATTTTGAAAGCAGTGTAATTGGTAGAGCTGATCTTTCGGGTAGGATGGTCAAGTGGGCCATCGAGTTGGGAGAATAAGATGTGGAATTTGTGTCTAGGAAGTCTATCAAGGCTCAAGCCTTATCTCGGATTTCATCCAAGAAGGAACTCGAGCTATACAAGAAGGAGAGGAATGAAAGATGTTTGTAGATGGAGTGCTGCTGACCATACAAGGATATGGAGCTGGGATCGTGATAATAGACCCAGCGGGACGGGGAGATTCGGTTATTTGTGAGGTTTGAATTTCTTACCTCAAACAATGTAGCAGAATATAAAGCCCCGATCGGGAGGCGGTGATGGCATTAGAGTTGGGGGCACGAGAGAGTAATCATACACTCGGATTCCCACTCATTATGCAGCAAATCAAGGGAGAATACGAGGCAAAAGATGAGAGAATGATTGCCTACTTGCAGCAGGTAGCCGGATTACGAGATAAATTCGACTCCTTTGAAGTGATACTGATACGGGAGGAGAATGGCAAGGCGAATAGCCTTTCCAAGTTGGTCGGCCCGCCTTTGGAGGGAGGTGGGAAGGTTACCATCGTAGCTATCGCAGAAAGGGAGTTGATAACCCCTTAGTTGGAGTTATGGGAGCAGCGGACGACTGGAGGACTGCCATTTTTAATACATTGCGAGATCCCACTTCGTGCCCAGATAGGAGAAAGATCTTGAGATGGAGGTCCCGATTCGTAATGATCGGGGATCGAGATGTACAAAAGAGCTTTCACCCAACCATACTTGAGGTGTTTGTCTTCTCAGAAGGGAGGTATGTAATCAAAGATATTCATGAAGGATGTTGTGCGACCATGCAGGTTTTAGGGCGATCATCCGAAAAGCTTTAAGGGCGGGCTATTTTTGGCCTACCATGAGCAGGATGCCAAGGAATTCATAAAAGCGATGTGAGAAGTGCCGAGAAGCATGGACCCCCGATCCCCTACCTGCGGAAGAGATGGGAGCGATGTATTCCCCTTGTCGTTTCGCCAAGTGGGAATGAATCTAGTGGGGCCATTTTTGATAGCTACGAGACAAAGAAAGTTCCTTCGGTGGCTGTAGATTATTTCAAAGCAAGTGGGTAGAGGCGATACCCCTAGCTCGAATTGATGAAATTAACATTATCAAGTTTTTGTGGAAAAAAATTGTTGCATGTTTAGCATCCCTGCACATCGGGTGTCGATAACGGAACCCGAGTTCACTGGAGCTTTAGTCAAAGCTTGGTGTGACAATCGAAAATTATCCGTAGAATTTGTATCCGTAGCCCATCGGCAAGCAAATGGGCGAGGTGAAAGTAACAAACATGACCATTATTAATGCCATCCGTGCTAGACTTGATCGAGTGGGGAGGATGGGTTGATGAGTGGAGTCGGTGTTGTGGGCCTATAGAACTACCCCGGGAGGCTATTGAAGAATCTCCTTTCCGGTTGGTATACAGTGCTGCGGCATTATTCACGCCGAGATAGGGATGCGGACGCACCGCATTACCCACTTCCAGGGGAGGCGGAATGAGGAAGCTGCTCGAGAGAAAATCTGGACATGCTAGAGGAGGAACGTGAGATCGCCCACTTGAAAGAAATCAAGTACAAAGGGAGGATCAAGGCAGCCTACGATAAGAAAGTGGTAGGCGGGAAATTCGAAGAGGAGACCTAGTGCTCCATCAAGATGATACATTCAAAACTTGGGTAAACTAGACCCGACTGGGAGGGCCCCTACAAGGTGGCCTAGGTCTTGAGAGGAGAAGCTTATATGCTGGATGATATGGAGGGAACCTAATCCCTCGACCATGGAGCGTTTATCACTTGAAGAGATTCTATGTCTAGACGGCCCTACCCGTCTAGGGATAGGTTAGTCTCATTGTTTCGATTGTTTTCCTTTAATGCGATGTAGTCCCACCGGTACTCTTTTTTCCCCCGCCTATAGGTTTTTCCCACCGGGTTTTACTATAGGGAGGTTTTTAAAGAGGCGGCTAGGTTGCTTGTAACCTACTTGCAACCTATGTTGATTGATTATGGTCGATGGGGCATTGTTGATTTGATTATGATGTTATTTCGATTATGAGAATTTGAGACTTATTTGAATTGATTTGAATTATGAAAATTGGATTGATTTGACATGATTATAAGCAAATTTACTTTATGAAGTTCTATTTTGCTTTGATATTTATGACAAGACTTTAGATAAAGTCATCATCAATACATCTGAATTTGAAATAACTATGAGATGAGATATGCATTGGATCATCGATTTACAAAATCGAAATGCATGACTTAAGCTTATCAAAGTTTAAGACGATGAAATTAAGAAATTGATTACGAAAAAGCTGATCAAGGCTTTGAGTTAAATTGCAAGTCCTAAACAGGACCCAAAAATCGCAAGTAAAGGCCTACCATGTTGAGTAAAAAATCGAGATTAAGACAAGTTTCGAGCTTAGAAGCCTAACCCGGCTCCGGCTTAGAAGCCTAACACAGCTCGAGTTTAGAAGCCTAACTTGGCTCGAGTGTAGAAGCATACCCTGATTACGGTATGGCTTATGATCGTAAATTAATCACAAAAACAAAGCCTACGAAGGCTCAATTGAATTTTGGAGGCCAATTAAGGCTTGAATTTGGAGGCCGATTAAGGCTTGAATTTGGAGGCCGATTAAATTTGAAAGGGTTGAGGCCAATTATGGCTTGGATTTTTGGCTAACTAAAGGCTAAAATTTTTTGAGGTTGATTTAGGCCTGAGCTTTTTATAGTCATCCATGGCTCGAATGCCGAAATACTAACTGTAGCTTAGACCTAAAAACCTATCAGGTCTCAAGACTACATTGTAAAAGCTTAATCAAGGCTTGAGATTTCACGCAAGAAATGTTTAAGGTTTTCTCGAAAGTATGAAAACACAACTAGACTTATGTTTGAAAACTAAGTCAAGCATGATGAGAATATTTCCGAACTTGATAATATTTCAAGAGGAATTAACTTACAAAGGTCTAAATAGGCTGGAGTACACATTTTTTGGAATCTTAAGGATTTAAAAACTTATTTTGGAGGCCGAGAATGGCTTGATTTGAGTAAAGTTACGAAAACTTACTTTTCCAAGGTTTGGGAAGACTCAAAACCAGATTTTTTAGCACTAACTAAGCTCAAGTGAGGAAAAAAGGAAAATTCTTCCGGATGAGAAATTTGTGGAAAACGAGAATACAGATTTTAGTGATAGCCTAGTAAGGCCTTAGATCGGTAACCTAAATAAAAAGGTTGTTCAAGTGAAAGGGGGTTTTTAAAGTGTTAGGACCTCAAAATTCTCTATTTAGTCGGGAGACTAAGACTTAGATTCATGAAAGGGAGCCTCAAATCCGATGGCCTAACTAGGCTAAAGGGAGGAGGGTCACGTAGAAAAGCGAGAATGCGAGATTTTAAAATGATAGCCTAGTAAGGCCTTAGATTTTATAACCTAAACAAAAAGGTTGATTAAAGATAAGGAGGTTTCTTAAAAACTTTAGAACCTCAAAACTTTTAGTCTGAAAGACTAAGACTTCGAATTTGTGAGAAGGAGCCTAAAAATCCTAAAGGCTTAACTAGGCTAGAGGGAGGAGGGTTACTTAGAAATTGGACTACGGATATAATGGGACTTTTTGAAACACTAAATAGGTCATCCTAAACGAGCCTAAATTACTCCTAAGTATAGAACACTAAGAATGCTTTTAAACCTACTTACAGTCCCTCGAGACTAGAGTAAGGTAGCAGATCGAAGAATGAGATCTTTATCAAGGCTAAAACTAAAGTTAAGACAACTTCCTAGTTTAGTCCTTTCTATATCGAATCACAGAGGACATTCACCTTTAGAGAAAAGGGGATAATATCAATGCATACGATAGATAGCATGTTCCTACAAGTTCCTAAAAATACAAGGAGCAAAAACGAGGCATGCATATCAAGCATCAAATTTCTAACTACTTAAAGCATCGAAAGCATGCAAAGCAAAGAGCTAATAAGTAAATTAGCAGGAAGAAAAGCTGAAATAAACGATCATCTGGGACGAAGCCCAAGCCAAAAGGTCATCCGGACGAAGCCCACGCCAACAAAAGTCAATCAGGACACGGCCAGGGCCAAAGTGTTCCTCGGGACACAGCCCGGCCAAAAAATAGAGTTTTGGGTAAACACCCATAGAAATCATGAAGAAAAAGAAAATAGAGTTTGATCAAAGTTGATAAATTAAGGGGTGGGGAATTAACTTGCTCTCCGGCTCAGACATCGTGGTTGACAACCTTCAATGCTCGTTCGATACGAGCTTCCTCCTTAGAACTCGGGATGATCCAGGACAGGGGGCACAAGGGCTGAGCCATCGAACTTAGAACTTCGGGCTTGAGCTCGGTTTTGAAGTTCGAAATGGTCTCGCTCATGAGAGGGAGTCACCACGCCTTATCAATAGATCTGGTAGGATCCCGGTGAATCCCGGAGGTGGGGGCAGGTTCTTGAGTGGGCCTCCCTTATCAAAGATCCCCGAGAAGCTAGGATCGGCGTCTTCTTGGATCGCGGCATCAAAGTCGTACTCATAATAGAAGCGGATGAGGGAGCCATGTCTCCCAAAAAGCTAGAATCTTTGCAAATATGTCCTCCTTATAGAAGTTTGCAAAAAATGTAAAAGCTTCGACTGGCTCGAATTCAAATAACGAATCCCTGCATATCTTGATTTCTTCAAACAGACCTTCTTGGCGGAATTTAGTTTCTTCAAAAGCATAGTGAACGGATAAGTTGTTCATCTCATCCTCGGCTTGCCGACTGGCTCGCTCTTGCTTCAAGGCCTCCTTCAAGGAGGCCATCTCCGACTCTAGCTTTTTACACGCCCGAAAGGGTGGCATTCTTTTTCTTCTTAGAGAGAAGAGACTTCTCCATCTCTTGGACCTGGGGAGGAGGCAATATGTTTGAAGGGTTCCATAAACCCGAGAGGAGGACTCCTAGTGAAAAGAAAATAAAAGAAGTTAATAACTTTACTTGAGAGAAAAGGAAACAATTGAAGTATGAAATTAAGAAAATTCATACGTATACCGAGTAAAGTGAGAGGCAGCTTGATGCCGCCTGGCGATCTAGAGGGAGGCCGAGAAGCTTGATACACTCTTGCGGGGACACTAACTCGCTAAAGAACCTTGTTGCGAGATGGGCTGGAATGTGAGTCCACATCAATGGTATGAGCTTTATTCTTCCCGACTTTGCCCTCTTAATCAGGCGGTGTTAGGATGTATACTATAAGCCTAGCTTTTGTATGAACATCTTTTTGAGTATGAACATCCTTTTAATATGAGATTCATTATGATCAAAATACTTATTGTTTATGATTGTTATATATATCATTATTTTGTCCATTAATCTATACCGTAGATAACATGGTGTGTGGTGTCACACGTAAGATCATGCTATCAGTTCCTTATAGATTATAAATAATAGATCACAACCAAGATGGATTTGGACAAACCATTGGAACGGTTGTAGTGTAATTTGGTATTAGTCTATCTTGACTATAAAGTTACACTAGTACATTTTATATGTATTGAGCGAGGACCATATGAGGTTGTTCAATTTGTATCGACTATATAAAAGAACAAGACCTCTGTTGTTATGGATGTACGTCTTCTTAATCCCTATATAATAACGGGCACGTGTACTCGAGTGTATGTTTCTTTGATTTGCCAATGGGTGAGATTTATTAAATCAATAGGCTCGGTGAATTGGGAGATAGCATTGTTTATATGGTGTCTTTGTTGATTATAGAAGGAATCCGTGTCCTAATTATTTAGGATGATGATGTCCCCTTGAGGAGCTCATAAAGATTATTATGTAAACCTGCATGGATTTAATCCGACATAATAATAAAGATGAGTGTAACTACTCTTAAATTAGATATAAATTAATTAAGTTGTCGGTAATTTAATTAATTTATGGACATTCGATATCTTAAACATGGGGAAATAAACGTACACATAATAAAGGAGCCCATATTTTTATATGGGATTAGGATTGTAATTCAATTATAACTCTTTAGTGGACTGAGTTATAATTGATGGGCTTAAGTAAAGTGTTCGATTGCCAAGAAAGGGACACCGGCTCTTTATACAAGCACGTACATAGAAAAAAAGGCCACTGAAGCCTTCCGGTTGAATTGGAAAAAGAAGAGGTCCGCGGAGGGTTTACCCCGTTGCCTTTTAGAAGAATGTAAAAAGACACCATCATTCGTATAGCGTTGGGAACAAATTGATTTAGAGGGATTTGGTACAAGTCGAGAAAGTTAACATAGAAATTTGGGTGGGGAAACCGCAACTGTGTCTCAATCTGGGCATGCCAGAAGGTCATTGCAGGATTTGGGGTGAGATTAGGCCTATCACTCTTATTGGGGATAGAAATCTGATACGAGCTAGGGATAATACCTTTCTCGTGATATTCAAGAAGTTTTTCTTAGTAATTCGGGAGGGACCCGAGGTGGTGTCCCAAAATCGGAGCTTCTCCTCATGAGAAGAGCTTGACACGGGAAGGGGTCCGTTGCCACCCGGCGATAGAAGAGAAAGTGCTCTGGGAAGAGTTAGGGATTATAGAAAGAGTTTTGAGGACTCTGATTGAGACATCCTCTAGGGGATATATGAGACTTAACAAAAAAGAAGAGAAAAGAAAAGAGCGAAAATATAGAAAAGATTACGGAGGAAGTTATGGAAGATGATCGAAGAAGGAGCGACGGAGGAAAAAATAGAGGAACCGGCAGGATCTTGAGTTTGGAAAATAAAATAGAGTAAGGAAAGTGAATTGAAAATAAATGTGAGGAAGAAGAAATAAGGTCGACGCGTTATTAGACCGGAAGAGATGAACCGATGTTTTGGGCGCGGAAGACGAGGAGTCACCCAACTCCCCGCCCATTTTTCGGATATTTGAATTTATGATTGGAAACTTCAGATGATTAACCTCCAGCGAGGAGGGAAGAATGAAGCTGATCTTCTACTCTGTGAGCTAAGAGATACTCACCTAAGTAGAGGGGGCGTATGATACGACATTTTGTGGCATAGCCCACTTCACACGAGTCCAGCCCGTTTGATTAATGGGCATAGGACAAATTGATTATTGGGCCCTCGGCCCAAGCTCCCTTAATTAGGGATAGGGCTCACGGCCCAAATCCTTTTAGTTACGAACTAACCTGGAGCTAAGATTGGGCCTCCGGCCCAATCCCGAGATTAACCCGCGAATGTGGATAATATTAAGTGGGCTTGAGCCCACTTAGGATGAATAACCGAAATGAGAGGCTAGCCTACTTCGGTCCACCTCATTATGAAGATATTTGTTTACTTGGTCAAATAAGGAAGATCTTAACCGAATAAGATAATTGTGCCTCAAGAAAGGGAGTATTCCGTAATCTCCCTCAGTGCAGGAGGTGGGTAAATCGCTTTCCACAAGAAACAGAAAATATGTTCTCCCACGATGAGAACATAGCTGGAACATGGAGAAAACTAACGTACATGGTATGTAAATTATCATCTATATATTATGACTTAACATCGAAGGAAAAGGTAACTCATTCCGATACTTACGAATTACCAACCTCACTAAATATTCTTGGGTTTTCTTGGTTTTGACTTGAGCGTCGGAGTGTCTACGCCGGAGAACCCTCAAAGGGCGTGTTTTTACGAGTTATTTACGTGGGCGGAGGCCAGCTTATCACAACTTAATCGGGCTTTCACACGTAAGGATCCGGTGGGGAATTCGGCCAAATACAAAGGTAGATTTTTACGTATCAAATTAATATGTAACTTTCAGGATTTCATTATATATTTAATAATAAATTTTTTTAAAACAATATCTCTATTTTTAATAGAAAATTTTGTTATCATATATGAGTATTAATTAATAATATAATTCTTTATAAATAAACTAAATTCTTTATAATTTTTTCTTAATGAGTATTAATTAATAATATAATTCTTTATTTATAAACTAAAGTGTTTATAATTTTTTTCTTAATGATCCCATGACTCATGCACACACATTTTATTTACAAAAGAAACCAAATTTTAAGTTTTGACCAAGCCCATAGCGGTTATTTATACGATAAGACCGAGAAATATGAGAAGTAACGAGTAGTTGAGATAATTAAGGCCCAAGTCAAGGAATATCTCCTATATTCCTTCATTGACTGGGTCCAACCTCCATCCAGGAGGGAATACGTACGCACAATCAGATTTCTTGAGAAGAAAGTGTTGGAGTATCTTGTAAAGCAAAATTTTGTTGGGCTTTGTGGATGTATATTTGATTTCCTTATTATCTGAAATAAATATTTTTCACATTATTGCTTTCTTTCAATAGTGATTGTTTGTATGTCTATTTATCTTATATTGTAGACAATGTGGTGGGTTTGTAGTCACACGAGAAGATAACATTGTCGGTTCCTTATAAGATATAAATAGTATTCACGACGAGATAGTTACGGACATAACTATTGGTTTAAGTTGTAGTATGAACTTGTTGGTGGCTTGTCTTGGTCATTAGTTTATACTAATACGACCGTGTCGTATTGAATGGATCACGAGATAAGACATGTTCTTCTATTCCTCTGTCATGAAGAACTAGAGGTCTTGGTGACTCTTATAATTCTTAACCCTAAGTGTGATATTTAGGTGTGTGGAGTGCTTATTCACTACTTTGATTTATCATGGGTGAGAATCTTATTAGATTCAACATACTCTGTATTTTGGGTAGTGATATCACTCGCATGATGTCTATTTATTGGCATTAGGGCACCGTGTCCTCGGTCATCCGGTGATAACGTCCTCTTGAGGATCTCATAAAGGATTGTCGTATTAAACCCTGAGGTGGATTTAATCCGCACGACAACAAGGTTGAGTGGTACTACTCAAGGAATAATAGATATTAATTAATTAAAGTAGTCATAAACTTTAATAATTAATGGACGTGCGATATCTTTAACACGGGGAGTTATAGAGTCTAATAGAAGTCCCGATTCGGTTCGGGATAGGACGGGAGTGCAACATTAATTCTCTAGTGGAATGAATTAATGTTTTCGGGCCAAATAATGTTACTGGCTGAACATAAGAACGTTTGGACTTGAAAGAAGCCCAAACCCTATACCTTCTAATGGATCCCTAGTCTGGCCCATGAAAAACCTAATGAGTGTATATAAAAAGGGGCTTGATTCGTTTAAAAGAAGAGGTAGAAAAAAAACGCTGCGGCACTTTTCACTACGATTCGATAGCTCGCCGTCCACCCGGTGTTCGAACGAGGTTGGGAGGCAGACTAGAAGGTCTATTGTGGAATCAAAGCCTTGATCTTCAAGGGTAACGAATCTAACATTTGCTTTAGATGCATGTTTAGGTTTTATTTATTTATTTTTGTTCTCTGCTTTTATATGTTTGGCATCCAACAACGATCTTGGGATCGGACCGCTTTCACCGGCGTGTTTCATCGAGAAAGATATCCACGCCACGACATCATGAGAGGAACGTGCGGGATAATGCCCTGAAACCATGATGACGGTTATCACTCTTAACGTGCGTATAAATAAGACTCTCAAAAGGGAGGTAACAGTATCAATCAACTATTATTCTTACTTAGCTACTTTCTACGTCCTTTCTTGAGTGTTTTCCGTGACTTTGACTTGAGCGTCGGAGTGCCTACGCCGAAGAACCCTCTGGCGTATTTTTGCAGTGTACGTTCGGGAAGAGCTAGGAATTTTACTGCAAAGGGCTTTACCCACGTGGAACCCGGGTGGGGAAAGCGGGCCCAGTCGATTTTACGCATCAATTGGCACCGTCTCGTGGGAAAGAAGAGCTGAGGCGTGAGTTTCAACTTCTTTTCTTTCCCGATTATCTCGAAAGAAGGATATCATGGACCGGTGAACGTACACCCATGAGACCGATTGCACTAGTACCGGCTCGAGGAAGGACAACCCCGTAAACCCAATGCGGGCGAAGCTGCGTCCAACCCCGTGCCACCTATTGTTGTTCCTAACACGAAGGACCACTAATTGTTACAGAGTGCGAGGACGAAAGCTTGACTCTGGCCAATGCCATCTAGGAGTGGGAGGCTGCTGTTAGTGAGGGAGGAGTTAACCCACTCGCCTCTTCCTCTCGCGATTCCGAAGGAATCCCTATAGCGAGGTCCCCAGGCTGCCAATGCTCCAGCCAGGGGATACCTCGAGAGAATTCCAGAACCAGCTGCCCCCATCGCCCTCACTCGGGAGCAGTGGATGATATGATAGCTCGAGCTATAACAAGAGCAATTGTGGAAGGGGAGGACCCCCACCTACAGGAAGGACGAGAACCAGAACAGAAATGCCTGCTCGATCCGGACACTGGGAGTAGGCGGGGCGAGCATCAAGAAGAGCGAAGAAGAGGAGTGGAGTCCGAAACCAGGAGGAGGTCACAGGGCGAAGGAGTCCAAGAAAGAAGGTCGGCCAGTTCCTAGACCTAGGAGGGCCAGGAGATTTAAGCCGCACGGAGGGAAACGGCCCCCTACGGCGAGAGTAAGATCGAGGATGAGGAAGAGGGTGCAGGGAGATACCCGGTCGGAAGCCATGAAAGACCGAGATCTGGTCTCCGAGGAAACAAATGGACAACATGAAGCATCGAGATGGAAAATTGGGTCGGTATGCCTCGACACATTACAGTTGCCAATTTCTTGAGAATATCTTACAAGATGAGTTGCCTAGCAATTTTAAACCTCTTGATTATGAATATGATGGTACGACTGACCCCTATGACCATTTGGTGAGATTTGAAAATTCGACCCTCCTCCATCGATATGGGGAGGGTGTGAAGTGCGGTCTTTCTTACTACTCTATCCAAGGCGGCTCAAACAGCGGTGGTTCAAACACCGAACCCAATTCCATTAACTCCTTCGAGCAATTTGGAGAATTGTTCTTGCACCCGATTCGCTAGTGCAAGAAGGCACCTAGAGCTACGCTTACATTGTTCAACATGAAGCAAGGTGAAAATGAAAGTCTACGGGCCTTCATGAAGAGATTCAATCAAAGCGGCACTGAAGTCCCAACCGCCACCCCGCAGGTAAAAATTAATGCTTTTACTAGCAATCTCCGAGATGGGGACCTATTTTTCTCCCTGGCCAAGAAGCTACCCGGACGTTCGATGAACTACTAAGGAGAGAAGCGAAGAAATCGTCACCTTTGGAGAAAGTGAGGAAGGCGAAGAGAGCCGAGGTCAAACCTAGCGGACTGAGAAGAAGAAAGAATCATCAAAGAAAAGCCCAACAGTGGAGCCGGAGAAAGCTGCAAAACTGGACCCCGCTCCAGGTTTGTGACAAGCGACACCTGAAGCTCGAGCCGCGAGCTAATGGAGGTAGCATCCGACCACCCACTGAAATGAAGTTTCCATGGACACGGTCTAGAGGGCCTCGAAGCCCAAATCGAGATAAGTTTTGTCGTTTCCATAATGAATATGGGCATGACACTAACAATTATTTCCATTTATGTGATGAAATTGAGAGGATGATTCAAGCAGACATCTTAAAGAATTTATTTACAGAGATCGGGTCAGCTCAGGCGTAAAAGAAAAGAAGGCGATGACAAAGCCGAGGAAAAATTGAGGATGGTCGAAGGGAGGCGGAGGAGAGACCCTCCCGAGAAGAGAGGACTTATCCAGATGATAGTCGGAGGTCCAAAGAAGGAGACTCCTTCCGCGCTAGAAAATCCGGAGAGAGGACCCTCGGGGAGAGAGGAAGGAGAGATGTCGAGAGACGTGGGTCGAAGGAGGTCATCCATACACCTCGGATTCATTTTGGTCCAAAGGATGGAGGCTTGAGGAAAGAGGACCACAGTGATGCACTAGTCATCACAACAGATGTGGCCGAATATACTTGTAGCGAGGATCTTCGTAGTCACGGGAGCTCGGTAGACATCATGTTCTTGGAATACTTCAAGAAGATGAATTTAAACATAGAGATAAAATCGGTGGATACAGCGTTATGCGGATTCACGGAGGGGCACCCACCCTCTCGGTCGGAGTAACCCTCAGGTGGGGCTAGGCGAAGCTCCACGTAGGAGGGTAGTTATGGCGAATTTTTTTATTGTTGATGTACACTCATCTTACAACATGATCTTTGGTAGGCCAGTATTGAATTTATTTCAGGTGGTCATATCAACTTATCACATGAAACTCAAGTTTCAGTGAACGATGAGGTGGGTGAAGTAGCCGGTGATCACCGCAATCCGTAAAATGCTACGTGGAGGCGGTAAAGATGGTTGACAAAGAGCCGCATTGCAGCTTGAAAAGAGACAAGGAGGTGGATCGAGAATCCAAGAGATGTAAGATTACGGAGGAAATTGATCCTCCAAAAATGAAAGCTGACGAAGAGCCGATGATGGTGAAATGTATCCAGAGAAGAAGGGATACACAATAAGGATCGGAGCCAGTGGAGCCGCAGCTAGAGAGAGACTCGGTAACAGCCTTTACGAAGAAATGCAGATGGTTTTGCTTTTTCTTCCTCGACATGACATGTATTCACGAGGAGGTGGCAATGCACCACCCGAACGTGGACCCTAAGGCTAAACCGATTAAGCGGAAACAAAGGGTCTTTGGACCGAGAAGAAGACGCCATTACGAAGGCTAAAGCAGAGAAACTACTGGAGGCAGACATGTCAAGCGAATCCAGTTTCCCACCCGGCTGTCCAATGCGGTGTTGGTGGCAAAACTAGGAAATGGAGAATGTGCATAGATTTTTTAGATTTGAACGAGGCTTGTCCTAAGGATCATTATCCCTTGCCTAGGATCGACCTGGATAGTCGATTCTACATCCTGGATTTGACTTGCTAAGTATGATGGATGCCTATCAAGGCTACCATCAAATACAAATTTTCCCTCCGTATATTCCAAAGGTAAATTTCATTGTTGCTAGTGAAACTTTTACTATATTAGAATGCCTTTTGGATTGAAGAATGCAGAGCAACCTATCGAGAGAATGGTTGACAAGATGTTCCGAGACCAGATTAGGGAGGAACATGGAAGTCTACGTTGATGATATGCTTGTGAAAAGCATGAAAGCCGGAGAGCACGTGGCGGATCTGGAGGAAACTTTTTCGGTGCTCGGGAGGAATGACATGTGATTGGAGTGAATTGATGCATGTTTTTAGGGGCTATTTTAGTGCAAAAAGTGAGTTAAAGTGTTAGTTTTTATGCCTAAAAGTGTAAAGTATCACTCTTTTGCTTAAAAGTATTATTTGTGAGATTTTGATGTTTTTCGTCCGTTTTGCAGGTAATTCGGTAGAATTTTGCCAAACCGAGAGTACCGTTGGACTTAGAATGAAGAGACGAACATATCGGATGAAAATGGGGGTCGGGCCGAAGCCTGCCAGAAAAGTGCCACTGGACTCGAGCTCGATCGAGGGACGAGAGCCTCGAGTCGAGGGATGTGTAGAAAAGGATTAAAATCGGAAAATGGCAGTAGCCTCGACTAAGGTCCGACCCTCGAGTCGAGGGAGGAGGAAAATGCGCGAGCCTCGAGTCGAGGTCTGACCCTCGACTCGAGGGGTAATTTTTCTGAAATTCGGTATTTAAAGAGGAGAAGCGAGCATTTCGAGAGAAGGAATTCATAATAGCAGTTAAGAGCGGTTTTGGGGCGATTTCTCGGGCCCCAAGCCATTTTTCCATTCTAGGTAGAGTAGAAGTTAGAATTAGGATTAGATTTCAATTGATGTTGATAGATTAGCATTAGATTAGCATTTGATCATTGTAATTTCATCAATTCAAGCTTGTATTTCATTTGGAGATTGGTGTTGAAGACTCAAGCATTCCTATTGTTGTAGATTGAAGATCATTTGGTGATGTTTTTCCTCTCTTATCTCTTTAATTTTGTAATTGTTGTGATTTTCTTTGTGTTTGTGCAATTCTATCTTCTTCCCATGGTTTTTGCCCTTGGCACAATGGGCTAACTCTCTTGTGCTTGGGTTAATTGAAATTCATGATGATTTGATTGATGATGCTATGATTGTTGATGATTGGAGATCAATTGAGTAGATTGCTTACTAATTGTGATTCTCAATTGTGCTTCATTCATAATTATCTCTTTAGATTAGTGTTTGATCACCCTAGCTAGAGGCGAGAGGCTGCGCTAACGTGATCCGGGATTAATCGGGTTATAATTGTGTATGAATGTGTGGATTGAGTGCTTGAGTAATCGAGAGATTAGTTGCACTAAGGATACTCACATTAGTTTATTTCCTAATTGTGATTCTTAATTGTGCTTTATGTAAAATTATCTCTTTTGATTAATGGTTGATCACCCTAGCAATAGGCGAGAGTTGAGCTAACGTGATTAGGTGTTGATCGAGTTTCAATTTTGCATGATTGTATGAATTGGGGACTTTTACATTGAGAGATGGGAAGGACTAAGGATACTCACATTAGGCATTGTGATTTTAATGGAGTGATTAATTTCATGATGGTTTATGCTTTCTATCTTAGTTGATTTGCAATTTGATTCAATTGTAGCTTGTTGATTGATGATTCATTAATGGATGTTAATCCTAGCACCCCTATCCCACCATTTATTGTTGTTTTTGTTATCGCATTCTAGGCTTTCGCTCATTTGCTTGCTTGTTATTGTTTTGTATTTTTGCTTGTGTTTTGTTGTTTTTGTGCCAAACCATTGTTGCAACTCTAGTCACTAAGAACTTGTATTTCTAAGGCCTCATGTGCATACTTTTTCCCATGGGTTCGATATTTTGCGATTAGTCTTAAAAGCTCTTGTCCTATACACTCCAATCAAATGCCGCCGTTGCTGGGAATTAGTTTTTGCGCCTTAATTGAGACTTAGGAATTGTTTGAAGTGGCTATTTGTTGCCTTTGTGTTTGTGTTTGTTTTGCTATTTTTGTTTGAATTTGATACTTTGATATCTTGTCTAGATGGAAGGATACAACTCATACATGTGGAATCAAGAGTATTATCAAGATAGTAGGGTGTATTCTCCACATTTTGATGGATTTAACTACAATGATTGGAGGAACTATGAAGATAATTCTCAATGGCAACAAGTTCCATCTAATTATGATGATTGGATTTATGAAGAAATTCCTTCCCCACCTCAAGAGATATTCCCATATTATGAGCCTTATGATCAAACATTCAATTCATGTCATGGATTTGAGTATCAAGGAGCATCGGAAGGGAATTACTATGACTATGGGAGAAGCTATGAGTATGATTATCCAATGCCACAAGCTTCTTCTCAATTTGAAGAATGGGGACTCCATGATGTTAGAGCCATATTGTTAGAGATGCTTGGACTTTTGTTGGAAAAATTTGAGGAAGATGATGTTAGATGTGATCAAATGCTTCCCTTGTATGAAGAAATGTATGAGACCAAAGAAAAGGTTAATTCATGGATAGAGGGGAACATGGAGATCGCGAAGTTCATTTCACGTTTATTAAATGTCAACTCAAAAATTTCCTACTCCAAGTAAAGAACTTGACTGTCATGGAGAATCAAGAAGAAGAAGGGGAGGAAGAAGGTGAATGGAAAGTTGAAGAAAAGGGTCCAAGCAATGAGGATGAAGTAGAAAATTTCCTTGTCAAAAGTGAGGAAGAGGAATGTCGATGGATGGACATGAGCTATAATGAGAAGGGAAATCTAGAAGCAACCAATGAAGATTTGAAGATTGAAATGAGCATTTCTATACCCTCTAACTCTTCAATTTGTGATTTAATTGAAAATGATGCTTCTAATGATTTAATTTTTGCCTCTTGTGAATTTTGACTATAGGGAAGAGTTGAAGAAGCGCTTGGGCATCCTTGAAAGGAAGGAATGGAGAAGAAGGATGGCAAGAGAGATAAGGAGACAACCATGGACACTTTGCATATCTATATGTGGTTGTCCTATCTATTCGGTGAACCTCCTAGATTTTGAAGCACAAAGATCGAGATATAATGGGAAGGAGGATCGCTACCCTTGGCCATTCCGATGAAGGACTTGGAAGTTAAGTAATAAGTCCGGCAAAGGACAATAAAAATAGCGCTTGATGGGAGGCAACCCATCACTTTTTATTGCTTTTGTGTGCTTGTTGTTAGATTAGTGTTTTTGTTTTATTTTTGGGAGATTTGGCTTGCTACTTAATTGCTCATGCTTAGAAAATTATGCTAGTTGCTTTAGTGTTATATTTAGGAGGTTGAGCTTATTGTTTATATCATTAGGAGTTGCATACATTTTGAGCCAAAGTTGAATGCATGTCATCATTTAAGTTTGGGGATGTTGTTCATTTAGGGTATAATTGCATCTCTTGGTGATGATTATTTTGAGGAATTATTTTGCCCGTTCGTAGGATACTCACTACTTGGATTGAAAAGAGATCGAAATTGCAAAGGAATCAAGGAATAAAGATGGAAAGGAGAGCTTAAAATTGGTGAAAATGAGCAAAAAGGAAGAGAACCCGGTCTCCTCGATCGAATGAGCGACCGGGCTTAAATCGAGGGACCAAAATGGTAATTTCTTATATATTTAGGTTCGTTAGGGGTGTAGAGGTCATTTTTAGGAGTTTCGAGGGTCGGGTCGGGCCGGAATCGTCAAAATTCCACTGGACTCGACCTGAGTCGAGGTTGCACAGCCCCCGGGTCGAGGGATTTACACTTAGGTAAAATTTCAAAAATTACACAATCCTCGAGTCGAGGGTGGTATCTCTAGTCGAGGAGCTCATTTTTTTCGTATCCCCAGTCGTGCGTGAGACCTCGAGTCGAGGCGATCAAAATTTCATATCCCTCGAGTCGGGGCCTAACCTCCCACTCGAGGCTGGTGTCTTTTTATAAAACGCAGATTTAGAATTGCGCGGCCACGACTCGAGGAGTTAGGGCATATCACGATCCCTTTCATTCCCAAATCATTTTCCGACGATTTCACGTCGATTTCACCGTACAATCATCTTCCTTTCACCATATTATCATCATATTGCATCAAAGAATAGTTTTTGAGGGTTTTGAAATCCAATTTGGGGCTTTTGTGTGAGAATAACATGGGATAGCAATTGCACATTTCTAGGCCAATTTCTCGAACAAGGTACGTAATTCAACTCCCTAATGGCTTTCAATTTCATAGTTGTGGTGATTAATTGCATGAGTGTTATGAATTTTTGCAAGAATTTTTTTGAATTGGAATTTCATTTGGGCATTTTGTCAAGCACTTGATATGCATGATTGATTGTGATGAATTGGAGCATTTTATGAGAATATTTGAATTGATTAATGAGTTTAGGAGCATGCATAGGATTGTAGGTGATATTTTGCTCGACTATTTGTGGAATTTGGCTAGAAAATGTGATTGATGGCATATATTTAGAAATTCCTAGGGCAAGTGATGTTATAGTTGGTCAAATTGAGTTTTGTGATGATTAGGAGTGCACTATTGTTCATGGATTATTTGTACAAATACTTGCTAGTTGGCTCATGCTTTTAGATATAATTTTTGGAGCTTAATTGCATGATTATTATTAAGCTTACTTGTGTATTAATTGTTGAGGCCATGTTAGTAAGTAAACATATGTTTGAGGATTAATTGAACACTTCTATTGGTTGTATTTGCTTGATTGACTCTTTGACCATTTGTTGAGGATTTGTTGGCTAGACACTAGGGGTTATGGTTTATTGGATATATTATTGCTTGCTTAACTCGGCCATGGTTAGATTGGTATTGTGAGCTCGTATTTGTATTCGTGGACATTAATTTTTGCTCTTGGGAATGTTTTGCGGGAACAATATTTAGGGAAGAGATGGACACAACCTTTCGGAGGAAGAGGTTCGGAAATGAGAGGAAGCCATTAGATTTGCTCACCATATGCCCGCCGAACTCGGAATTCAGTGGGATGACCTTTAATGGAAGACACAAATTGATCTCTACTCCGAGCTATATAACAGGGGTGGTCAAGACCCGACTCGTTGATCACGATTGCATGTTATCCATGGAGATCGAGGAGGATATTCCCGCCTATTTGAGCAAGTTGGGATGGGGGCTTCTTGGCGAAGAGGCCTAGGACGTATCTTGGACTCACCACAGGTTCCCTGCACCGTGAATGTTGATAAGGCCGGGCGGGCCAAATTTCCCAGGAGTATTACTTTCGAGCTTATGGGACGGGAGTATTCGTTGACCGTGGGCGAGGTCATTGAAATCATTGGAACACCCACAGATCCCGATGGATCACTCCTCAACATGAGGAAGGAGTATAATGCTAAGAAGTTCGAGAAGAATTTCGGACTCAGTGCCCGAATCAACCTCGGTTTATCCCGGAAAAATCAAAGAGCACTCACATTCGAAATCCGGTGATTAGATACTTCGAGAAGATTCTTGCGAGTACGATCTTCGTGAGATCGAGGGCGGAGCTGTGGTGTCAAAAGAATTGTATGTTATATGGTGTTTCTTGCACAGGATTCGATTCAATGCGGCCGCATACCTCATTATCTATTTGAGAGAGCCATTAGTACAAAGTTCAAGAAGATCAATTTTGGAGGCATGATTACATTGATAGCCGAGCATCTCGGCATCCCCACTCATAACCTCGGAGCGGTAGAGGGCCCCGATCTCACACTTGATACCATGCGGCCTATGAGGACACTTGACCACATCGGTAGGACTTGGTGTCTCCAAAGAAGCACCACGGTGGCGATTCCCTCTTCCGAATAAGAGGTTGATGACCGTATTTGGATTTGCTGCATTCGTGACCATCAATTTGTGTATGTGGTCACAAATTACATACCGAGGCGATCGACGCCTACACTAGAGAGCATGGAGTTAACCTCCGAGATGAGGATGACGATGATGATGAGGGCCAGTCGGGATCCGATGATGATGAGGGTGAGGGTGCTGCGAGAGGGAGCAGAGGCAGAGGTAGGAGATGACGATGAGGAGGATGAGTACGAGGAGGCTGGAGCGGGAGGAGCTACCGGCATGGATGTACGAGGACTACTAGCCGGAGATTAACATGTATTGGCGTGGATGAGATGAGGAGTCATGAGTATGACGCCAGGAGCTTATCATAGAGACCGTGGGTGCCGCCCGAGGAGATGTGGGCGGAAAGCCGAGAGGATGCATATCGAGAGTCGACTCGCCAGGATGAGATGAATAGGATGATAGAGGAGACGCGACAAACTCGGCAGACATGTATGCCCTCTTACAGTTCATTTGCTGGAACTTCGGGCCGGGTCACTATCCTCCTCCACCGCTGCCGTCGACTATTAGGCTACCCCCTATTCCTCATTCCCTCTCCTTAGTTTTTAGATTCTTGTCTCCTTAATAATATGTACTCTTGATGATGGTGATTGTACTCTAATTGGAGTGAATTGATGCATGTTTTTAGGGCTTATTTGAGTGCAAAAAGTCAACTAAAGTGTGATTTTTGTGCATAAATGTGTAGAGTATCACTTATTTGCCTAAAAAGTATTACTTGGTGAGTTTTTGATGTTTTTCGTCCATTTTGCAGGTAATTCGGTGGAATTTTGCCAATCCGAGAGTACCGGTGTGCTTAGAATGAAGAGACGAACATATCGGACAAAAACGGGGGTCGGGGCCGAAGCCCCGCTCGAAAAGGAGCCACTGGTCTCGAGCCGAGTGGAGGAGGCATGGACCTCGAGTCGAGGATGGTGCTGGAGGGAAGATAATTTTGAAAGAAGCGGCTGTCTCGACTCAAGGGAGGAACCTCGAGTCGAGGGATGGAGAAAAGGCAAGATCCTCGAGTCGAGGGCTGAGCCTCAACTCGAGGCAGTGAAAAATTATGAAAGCGTGTTAGCGACTCTCAAACATCGACTCAAGGGCCTCAAGCCCGAGTCGAGGACCCCAAAAATCGGTCGCTTTTAAGCCATTTGAAGCAAAAACAGAGCATATCTTCATCCTAGCAGTTTAGAGCAGTTTTCGGGGAGGTTCCTTAGGCGAATTTTCCACTTTCTAGCTTGATTTCCATTGTATTTGCATTAGATTAGAATCTAGTTTTAGTCCATTAGTTTAGCATTTTGATTCATTGTAATTGAAGATTCAAGTTGTAATTGAGAGTGGAGAAGGATAATTCAATTATTGTAGAAGACTCAAGCATTCCTATTTTTGTATATTGAAGATCAATTGGTGATGTTCTTCCTTTTTCTCTCTTTAATTCATTGTTTGTATTGATTTGTGATATAATTGCTTTCTTAGATTTTCCACCCATGGCTTTTGCTTGTAGCACCATGGGCTAATAGCTTTGTGCTTGGGATAATTGAAATTAGGGATAAAGTGATTGCCTCATGCTATAATTGTTGATGATTGTGATCAATTGAATTAAATTGCTCCTAATTGTGATTCTTTGTTGGTCCCGGAGAGTTGAGATGATTAAAACCTTGAGTAAGCTTTCTAGAACAAAATCTAGAAAGGGGGTTTGAATAGATTTTGTTAATTTTTCAAAACTTTCAAAACCAATTCAAAGTATCGATTAAGTACAATGGATAATGATTAAATTCTCAACTTCTTAAAAGATCAAAAGCAAGGTTGAAATACTGATTTTAGTTAAGATTCTGAATCTAACTCTTGATGTAACACAATTGTAAAATAAAATGTAAAATTAAAGAAAGCAAGAAATAACACCAGGATTTATAGTGGTTCGGATTTTAAAATCCTACATCCACTCTCCTTCTTCAATTTGAAGAAGGGACTCTGCCATTGCTTACTTTCTCACTTCCAAATTTACAACTTACAACTTGTACAACTCTTCAAATCTTCAATCTCCTAGACTCTTCTTCTAGAAACCTAAGCATTACAGTGTATATTGGATTTTGAAGATTACGGGAAAAGTGTTCTAAAAACACTTAGAACTTTTTGAAATTTCTCTAGAAACTCTTGTGAAAAGATTATGAAATCTGAGTAGTGAATTGTGTAAATCTAATATGCATAAGTGTTAATTACTAAAGAATGAAAAACCTAGACCTATATATAAGTCTGAGAAGACAGGTTAGTTTGTTAGTTAGTTCTAACAAACTTGAAAGCTATAACAAACTTAATCGCCTAGACCTCACCGATTCTTCATACTCATCTGCAGGTGACTTGGTGAAAACTTCGCCTTTCTTATTCTACTCGGCTTATCTTGACCTCGTGCGAGCTCTTCATAATTGTCTCCTGCAGATGACTAGACTTGAGCTTGTCTCCGTGATGACTAGCATGTTATCAAACCTCACCGACTAGCTTAATGCATGACCCGTCTGATCGGCTTACATCCTCACTGTTCTTGATTTGGCTGATTAGTCGATCTGCTCTTTAACTCATCAAAACCTCTTGATCCAACATTCTTAATTGTGCTTCATGGAAAATTGTCTCTTTTGATTAATGGTTGATCACCCTAGCAATAGGCGAGAGTTGAGCTAACGTGATTAAGTATTAATCGGGTTGCAATTTTGCATGATTGTATGAATTGGGGATTTCTACATTGAGAAATGGGAAAGACTAAGAATGCTCACATTAGGCATTCTGATTTTAATGGAGTGATTAATTTCATGATGGGTTATGCTTTCTAATTTGATTGATTTGCATTTTGATACAAGTATAGCTTGTTAATCATGGATTCCTTGATGGAGATTATCCCTTGCACCCCATTCTCCCATTGATTTTAGCTTGTTTGATATTGCATATTAAGTGTTTGATATATTGCTTGCATAGTTTAGTCTTTAAATTCTTGCTAATTTTGTATTGATTTTAGTCCAAAACCTTGTTGCAACTCTAGTCACCTAGAACTCATATCCTTAGGGCCTCATTTCCATACTTTCTCCCTTGGGTTCGATAATTTGCGATTGGTCTTAAAAGCTCTTGCCCTATACACTCCAATCAAATGGCGCCGTTGCGGGGAGTTAGTTTTTGCGCCTATAAGTGAGACCTAAGGATTGTTTGAAGTGGCTAATTGTTGCTTGTGTTTTTTTTTTTGTTGTTGATTTTGTTTGTTTGAACTTGATACTTGGATTTGTGGCATTGTTGGTGCATGCTAACAAGGTCAAGTGATATTCCACCCTTGCCACTAAATCCGGAGATTGAGGCTACTTTGAGAAGAAATCGTGTGACAAGATGAAGGGAAGCTATGGAAGGTGAAGATCAAAGGCATGAGGAGAGAGTAGTTGGTGAACCTCAAGTAGAGGAGGTAAATGGACAAGAAGGAGGAGTAGAACATGGAGGTAATGAGAACCATTTCCATGCTCAAGTTGGCCCTTTCCCTCAAGGGATGCCACCACAAAATTATCCCTACCAAAATCCATATCCTTATCCTCCGTAAGCTCATCAATATCCCTACTATCCACCTCATCCACAACAATTTCCACCATACTATCCCCATATGCCGTATAACCAAGAGCCACGATATCATGAGCCACCTCACATACCAAATGCCCAACCACAACCCGTGAATGAGCCACCACCTCAAGGGAGGCCTTTGCGAGAATTTTTGAGCCGCAACTTAGAGAGCACTATGACGGGATAGCAAGGCCGAGGATATATGCTAATAACTTTGAGATAAGTCCCGCTCTAGTGAGGATGCTTAGGGAGAAGCAATTTGAAGGCAATGATGAAAATGAGTGCCCTCACCAACATATGGCACAATTCTTAGAGATTTCCGACACTACAAAGTACCACGGGGTACCCGAAGATGCTAAGAAGTTGAGGCTTTTTGCCTTTACATTGAAGGGGAGAGCTAAAGCATGGCTTAATTCATTACCTCCCGGGATCGTCCGTACATGGGAGGAGTTGTATAAGAAATTTTTGATGAAGTTTTACCCACCATCAAAGACCGTGCAAGCTAAGGAGGCAATCTCCCACTTCCGCCAAAAGAATGGGGAGACCATACCGGAGGCGTGGGAGAGATATGGCATGTTACTTATAAATTGTCCTCAACACGGTTTTACGGAGGAACAAACCATTATGTACTTTTACAATGGTTTAACGGATGGGGATAGGTCGTTCTTGAATGCTTGTGCGAATGGATCGATTTGGTCTAAAACCGTTGGACAAATGAATGAAATAATGGATAACATAGCCCAAGACTCATTTCAAGTGTCGGTAAATCGGGAGCACACCATAGGGTGTCACAAGTTGAGGAGATTGAGTCTATGAAGAGCATGATGATGACTATGATGGACCGATTGGGAGCTCTTACTACTTCACAAAGCCAAACAAGTGTGAGTCCATCCGTTCCTCATATTGATGTTTGTCCAAGTCCCTTGTCGGTTGAAGAAGTTAGCTATATGGGTAGGCCTCCATTCCAAGGAGGAAATTTTCAAGGAAATTATCATGGAGGAAGGCCTTACCAAATGCCTTACCAAAATAGGCCACAAGGAAGCTACCAACCTCAACCACAAGCTCAATTCAATGGTAATACATGGAGGAGACACGAGAATTTTTCATATGCCAATCCGAGAGCCGCCGTTCAATTCCCTCCCGGATTTGATCCGGGTGTAAGGGCTCCTAACAATGAAGGAAAGGCTACCATGGAGGAGATTTTGGGGTTGATTGTGAAGAAATTGGAAGCTAATGACTCAAGGTTTGATGATATAGGGAAGCAAATGGACACTGTTTCAAGACGATCGAGCACCAAGTGGGGCAACTTGCTACTACGGTTGGGAAGCTCTCGTCCACGGTGAACCATCTACAAAACAAAGGCAAATACCCATCCACTACCGAGCCGAACCCTAAAGAGTTTTGTAGTGCAATCAAGTTAAGGAGTGGCACTAGCTATGAAGGCCCGAAAATGCCCAAAGAAGGGGAGCTTGTAGAAGAGGTGGTAAAAGGGGAAGAAGTGATTCGAGAAAGAGTGGTTGTGGAAGAGAAGAAAAGTGATGAAGAGGTGAAAGCAAAGGGAGATGCAAAGAAGGAAGAAAAGTCAAAGAATGAATGGGGAGTTCCAATGAAGGCAAATCCGGTTCTGTTTCCTAAGAGATTAGAGAGGAAGAAACTTGATGAAGAGTTTGGTAAGTTTCTAGAAATTTTCAAGAATTTGCATGTCGATATCCCACTCTTGGAGGCCCTTGAACAAGTTCCACACTATAAGAAGTTCTTGAGAGAGATTATGTCCAAGAAAAGGAGTTGGGATGAGAAGGGGATGCTCAAGCTAGTGGAAGAGTGCAAAGAAATCTTGGAGAGACACTTGCCACAAAAGAAAAAGGATCCCGGAAGTTTTATTATCCCATGTGAGATTGGAGAAAAAGTGAACATTCAAGGTTTGTCTGACCTAGGAGCAAGTATTAATGTGATGCCATTGTCCGTGTTCAAGAAATTGGATCTAGGGTAGGTGATTCCTACAAACATCAATCTTCAATTAGCGGATCAATCATATGCTCATCCATTTGGTATCATTGAAGATGTGTTAGTAGGGGTTGACAAACTCATATTTCTAGTGGATTTCATTGTATTAGACATGAAGGAGGAGCTTGAGGTACCTATCATCCTTGGTCGACCTTTCCTTGCCACGGGCAAAGCAATGATTAATGTGGAGAAAGGAGAGCTTAAGTTAAGCTCACATGGAGAGGAAGTGACATTTACAAGAGTTCATGAGGGAAGAGGTTGCTCAAAGCAAAGTTGAGAAGAGGACTTGTGGATACATAGAGATAGTTGATGTATGCCCTTCCATTGAAAGGGAAGTTTCTACTCATATTCCTTCTTCTATTCCTTTAGTTAATGAGCATTTCCTTCCCTCTTGTAAAATCATTTCTTACAAGTCGTGTTCCCTTTGATTGTAGGAAGGAGAATGCTATTATGGAGCCTTTGCTTGACCCCGGTGAAAAAGGGAAGGAAGAATGTGAGAAAGATTCAACCAAACTTGAACATGGCTCGAGTTTGGGGGTGTTAATGGAGAAAATGACACCACTTGTGAAAAAGGAAGAAAGTTTTGAAGTAGGAGATCAAGTGGTATGGAGCGAATCAAATTGGAGCCGGCTACTTGGAGTCGAAAGGTTCAAGGAAGTGCTTACGGTAAAAGAAATCAAAGAAGGAGGAAAGCTACTTCTAGAGGATAAGTGGGGATGTTGTCTTTTTACAAAAGAACATTTAGTGAGGCTCAAGGATGATCTCCACATTGACAAAGAAAGGGAAGTATGAACTCTTAGAGTTCCGTCCGG
Source organism: Paraleonurus japonicus (assembly GCA_030762865.1). Classification (NCBI taxonomy): domain Eukaryota; kingdom Viridiplantae; phylum Streptophyta; class Magnoliopsida; order Lamiales; family Lamiaceae; genus Paraleonurus; species Paraleonurus japonicus. Next base: position 36,656,091 of record CM061057.1, read on the forward strand.
CAAAGGACGTTAAACCTAGCGCTAGATGGGAGGCAACCCATCCTCTTTTTGCTTTGGTGTGTTTGCTTGTTGTTTTCGTTTTTGGGTTCTTTTTGTGGATTTTGCTATGGATTTGAAATTGCTCATGCTTTGGGAAATGATGCTAGTTGATAGGGATGAATTGTATAGTGAGCTTAATGTTGATATCATTATGAGTTGCATATTTGTCTCACTCTCATTCTAAACTTTGAATTCATATCTTCATTCAAGTTTGGGGGTGTGAGCCATTTATGGTATAATTGCATCTATTAGTGATGAGTATTTGATGAGTTGTTTTGCCCGGATGTAGGTATACTCACTACTTTGATTGGAAAAGAGATCGGAATTGCAAAGGAATCAATGAATCGAAAAGGATGGAGAGCTTAAAAGTGGTGAAAGTGAGCAAAAAGGAAGAGAACCCAGTCTCCTCAATCGAATGAGCGACCGGGCTTAAATCGAGGGACCAAAATGGTAATTTCTTGCATATTTAGGTTCTTTAGGGCGTAGAGGTCATTTTTAGGAGTTTTAGGGGTCGGGTTGGTCTCGGATTTTCGTAAAATTGCCTGGTCTCGACCCGTGGTCGAGGTTGCACAACCCCGGTCGAGGCTCCAGCACTTAAAAAAATTCGGAAAAGGCACATCCCTTAACCCGAGGGAGGAACCTCGAGTCGAGGCTTTTAAAAATTGGGCATTCCTCGAGTCGAGGTCTGACCCTCGACTCGAGGCTAGTGTCTTTTATAAATACGCAGATTCGTAATTAGCGCAGCACGAGTCGAGGCCAAGCCATAGTTCCGATTCCCTTCGGTCCCATCAATTGATTTTTGGCAATTCTGGCTCGTTTTCACCGATTAATCATCCTCATTTCATCATTTTATCATTCACATTGCATTAAAGTGAGGGGTTTTGAGGGTTGTGATAATCCAAATTGGGGATTTTTGTGGAATTCTACGTGGGTGCTTCCAATTGCATGGATTTTTGGCCAAATTCTCAAACAAGGTACGTAATTCATTGACTATTAGCTTTCAATTTCACGGTTATAATGGAAATTTGCATGGGTGTTATGAATTTTGCAAGATTTCTATTGAATGAGAATTTTCTTTTGGGCATTTTGTCAAGCACCTATTATGCATGATTTATTTTGATGAATTGAAGCCATTGATGAGATTGATTGAATTAATTGATGAGTTTTGGGCATGTGTAGAATTGAATGTGATATCTTGCTCGTTGATTTGTGGAAATTGGCTAGGAATTGGATTTATGGCATATTTTTAGGAATTCCTAGAGTAATTATTGGTATATGGTCAAAGTGAATTATGGTGATGATAGAAGTGCCTTGTTGATGATGGATATTTGCTTCATTACTTGCTAGTTGGTTTATGATGTGAGAGATCATTTTTGGAGCTTAATTGCATGATTATTATTGAGCTTACTTGTGTTGCTAATCGATGGGGCCATTCTAGTTAAGTATGCATGTTTTAGGATTAGTTGAGCACTTCTATTGTATCTATTTGCTTTGTTGACTCTTTGACCATTTGTTGAGGATTAGATGCTTAGTCACTAGGAATTTTGTTTTGATTGGAGATATCATGGTTGTTGACTCGTTCATGGTTAAGTATATGATTATTGGAGCTTGTTTGTATTCTTGGAGATTGATTTTGCTCTTTGGATTATTTTGCGGGAACTATGTTTAGGAGTCGACGGACATAATTACTCGGATGCGGAGATCCGTGAAAGAGAGGAGGCCATCCGATTTGCTCATCGTATGCCCGTCGAACTTGGAATTCAGTGGGACGACTACAAATGGAGAAAGCATATCATTCTTTACGCCGAGTTGTATAAGAAGGTGGTCAAGACCCGCTTGGTAGATCATGATTTCATGGTGTCGATTGGTATCGAGGAGGACATTCTTAGACTTTTGAGCAGATCGACATGGGGGCTTTTTAGCAAAGAGGCCTAGGACTTATCTTGGACTCACCCTAGAGTTCTTGTGTACGATTAAGGTTAAGAAGCCCGGGAGGCTAAGTTCGCAAGGAGCATTACGTTCGAGCCTGATGGGGAACGAGTATGAGTTGACCTTGGACAAGGTCAACGAAATTATTGGAGCACCCACGGACCCTGGCAGATCACTTTTGAACATGAGGAAGGAGTACAATGCCAAGAAGTTTTGGAGGCGGATTTCGATTCAGAGCACCGGTACAACTTTGAGTTTGTTCTGGGAAGTCTAAGAGCACCCACATCCGAACCCGATGGTTCGTTATTTAGAGAAGCTCCTCGCGAGCACTATCTTCTCGAGATCGGAGGGAGGAGCCATGGTTTCGGAGGAGCTATATGTCATTTGGTGTTTCCTCCATGGAGTGAAGTTCAACGCCGCCACATACCTCTCAAGTATCTATTTGAGAGAGCCACGAGTACAAAGTTCAAGAAGATAAACTTTGGAGGGATGATTACTTTGATAGCCGAGCACTTCGGCATCCCCACTCACAACCTCGTAGTAGTAGAGGGCCCCGATCTTACTCTTGATACCATGCGGCGCATGAGGACACTCGACCACATTGGTAGGACTTGGTGTCTCCAGAAGCACCCACAGTGGCGATTCCCTCTTCCGAATAAGAGGTTGGCGATGGTGTTTGGTTCTACTACCTTCGTGACCATTAATCTCCGTATGTGGTCACAACGTTATATGGAGGCGATCGATGCCTATACTAGAGAGCATGGAGTTAATCTCCGTGAGGACGTTGACGATGATGATGAGGGCCAGCGGTCGGGATCCGATGATGATGAGGGTGAGGATGCTGCAGAGAGGAGCCGAGGCAGAGGTAGGAGGAGATGACGAGGAGGATGAGTATGAGGAGCCGGAGCAGAGGAGCCACCGGTATAGATGGACGAGGACTATCGGCTAGAAATCAACATGTCTTGGCAGGATGAGATGAGGAGTCGTGAGTATGAGGCGGGTAGCTCATCACGAGGCCGTGGGTGTTGGCCGAGGAGATGTGGGCCAATAGCCGAGAGGATGCATATCGAAGTCGACCCGCCGGGATGAGATGTATCGGATGATTGAGGAGTCCCGTAGATTCAACGAAGAGACTAGGAGGATGCAGGAAGAGTCTCTAAAGACTTAAAATGACATGTACGCCTCCTACAGCAGATGAGCTCGTGGAATTTTGGGCCGGACACTACCCTCCTCCGCTGCCACCGTCGGACTATTAGGGCTATCCCCTATTTCTCATATCTCTCCTTAGCCTTTAGATTCTTGCCTCCTTGATGATTTGTATTTTTAGTGGTGATTGTACTCTTGATGGTGATTGTCTATTTGATGTGAACTTGATGATGTGATGATTTGGAATATTTGATGATTTTGATGATGATTTGTATTCTCTTGATCTTACATCTTGTTGATTCTTTTGGATTCCTTATTCTTTGATTAAGAGCTTCATTGTGGATTTATTGTCATATCTTTGAGTATCATTCTTGATGTGGTGAGTATGCTTGGATTTATGTACATGAGCACTTGTGCTTGATTTGCAAGATATATTGGATTTAGATTTGATTATGAGTTGATTTGTAACTTGAAGCTAGCTTGCTTGATTAATTATGTGATGATGAATGTTATTGATAATGCTTGATTCATTGCTCAATTTAATCCCATGAGCTTTTGTGCTTTAATAATCGTGACATTTTATATGGTTGATTTAATCCTTTGTGAGTGCATCATTCATGATTTGTATGCTAGAACTTGCCACTTGACTTGTTGATATTGTTCTTTGTGTGATGTCATGAAAGTGATAAGAGGCCATGTTTGAATTGATTAGTCACATTGCCAAATTTTTCCCACCATATACATTTAATTTCCTTAGTGAGCCATGTTGAGCCATATTCTTTGGCAAGCCAAGTGAAATTGAAATCATTTGCCTATTTTTATGAGCCTTTTCGTCCTATGCTTAGTAGAGCTTGATTGTTGGCTAATGATGGTGAATTGCATGCTGATAATTGTGGAAAATGATGTGCTAAGTGATGATGCTTGAAAAAAGAAGAAAGGTTGTGAAAAAATTGAATTGTGAAGAAAAAAATGTGTGAAGTGGAAAAAGAGCAAGATTAAATTGTTAAGCTTAAGTGAAAAAGAAAGCTCAAGTGAATGGTGAGATTGAACTTTGAAGTGCAAAAGAAAGAGTGTTACTTGATGGAAAGTGAAGAGAAGTGCATTGTAATGATTAGCTTACATTCCAGTCTCTACTACTTAGTCACTCTTACCAAAAACATCCCACCTTTCCAAAGAGCCTACATTACAACCTAAAAGAAAGACCTCTTTGATTCTTGATTGATCACAATTGATTTTGATTGAGATTAATTCTATTGGCAAGCATATGGTGTGCAAGTTTGTGAATTTGATGATTGAGTGTATTATACCTTTATACACATGAGTGAAGAGTGAAACACTCAATGGAAGGAGCAATGAGTTAAGTATTTGATTGATAATTTGTTTGAGCATGATTCATCTTGGTTGCTAGTAGAAAGTTGCATTGATACTTATGCTCATTGATGAGTTCGATTGTCTTATATTTCATCTATAGTGCCATGTGACATAATTGCAATCAATTCACTCCTTTGTGCTTAGTTTCTACGTTGCTCGAGGACGAGCAACACTTCAAGTTTGGGGGTATGATTGGAGTGAACTGATGCATGTTATTAGGGCTTATTTGAGTGCAAAAAGTGAACTAAAGTGTGATTTTTGTGCATAAATGTGTAGAGTATCACTTATTTGCCTAAAAGTATTACTTGGTGAGTTTTTGATATTTTTCGTCCATTTTGCAGGTAATTCGGTGGAATTTTGTCAATCCTAGAGTACCGGTGTGCTTAGAATGAAGAGACGAATATATCGGACAAAAATGGGGGTCGGGGCGAAGCCCCACTCAAAAAGAGCCCTAGTCTCGTGCCAGGTCGAGGAAGTATGGACCTCGAGTCGAGGATGGTGCTGGAGAAAAGATAATTTTGAAAAGCGGTTGTCTCGACTCGAGGAGGAACCTCGAGTCGAGGGATGGAGAAAAGGCAAGATCCTCGAGTCGAGGGTTGAGCCTCGACTCGAGGCAGGTGAAAAATTATGAAAGCGTGTTAGCGACTCTCGAGACCTCGACTCGAGGGCCTCAAGCTCGCGTCGAGGGACCCCAAAAATCAGAAAATTTAGTTTTTAAGCCATTTGAAGCCAAAACAGAGCATATCTTCATCCTAGCGGTTTAGAGCGGTTTCGAGGTTCCTTAGGCGAATTTTCCACTTTCTAGCTTGATTTCCATTGTAATTGCATTAGATTGTTAGAATTAGATTAGAATCTAGTTTTAGTCCATTAGTTTAGCATTTTGATTCATTGTAATTGAAGATTCAAGTTGTAATTGAGAGTGGAGAAGGATAATTCAAGTATTGTAGAAGACTCAAGCATTCCTATTTTTGTATATTGAAGATCAATTGGTGATGTTCTTACCTTTTTCTCTCTTTAATTCATTGTTTGTATTGATTTGTGATTTAATTGCTTTCTTAGATTTTCCACCCATGGCTTTTGCTTGTAGCACCATGGGCTAATAGCTTTGTGCTTGGGATAATTGAAATTAGGAACGAAATAATTGCCTCATGCTATAATTGTTGATGATTGTGATCAATTGAATTAAATTACTCCCTAATTGTGATTCTTAATTGTGCTTCATGGAAAATTGTCTCTTTTGATTAATGGTTGATCACCCTAGCAATAGGCGAGAGTTGAGCTAACGTGATTAGGTGTTAATCGGGTTGCAATTTTGCATGATTGTATGAATTGGGGATTTCTACATTGAGAAATGGGAAAGACTAAGAATGTTCACATTAGGCATTGTGATTTTAATGGAGTGATTAATTTCATGATGGGTTATGCTTTCTAATTTGATTGATTTGCATTTTGATACAATTATAGCTTGTTAATCATGGATACCTTGATGGAGATTATCCCTTGCACCACATTCTCCCATTGATTTTAGCTTGTTTGATATTGCATATTAAGTGTTTGATATATTTCTTGCATAGTTTAGTCTTTTAAATTCTTGCTAATTTTGTATTGATTTTAGTCCAAAACCTTGTTGCAACTCTAGTCACCTAGAACTCATATCCTTAGGGCCTCGTTTGCATACTTTCTCCCTTGGGTTCGATAATTTGCGATTGGTCTTAAAAGCTCTTGCCCTATACACTCCAATCATACTCTTGATGATGTGATGATTTGATTTGGATTTTGATGGTTTGATGATTTAATTGATGCTATGATTCTCTTGATTCTATTTGAGCTTATTGTTCTTGATGTTTATGATTTGATGTTCCTTTGGATTCTTTAGTCTTATGATTCCTTATTCTATGGTTTTGAGCTTCATTGTGGATTTATTGTCATATCTTTGAGTATTATTCTTGTGGTAGTGAGTATGCTTGAGATTATGTACATGAGCACTTGTGCTTGATTTGCAAGATATATTGGATTTAGATTTGATTATGGGTTGATTTGTAACTTGAAGCTAGCTTGCTTGATTAATTATGTGATGATGAATGTTATTGATAATGTTTGATTCATTGCTCAATTGTAGCCCGTGAGCTTTTGTGCCTTAATAATCGTACATCTTATACGGTTGATTTTATCCTTTGTGAGTGCATCATTCATGATTTGTATGCTAGAACTTGCCATTGGACTTGTTGATATTGATCTTTGTGTGATTTCATTAAAATGATAAGAGGTCATGTTTGAAATGATAATTCACTTTGCCAAATTTTTTCCACCAAATACATTTGCTTTCCTTAGTGAGCCATGTTAAGCCTTATATTCCTTATTCTTTGGCAAGCCAAGTGAAGTTGAAACCATTTGCCTATTTTTATGAGCCTTCTTGTACTATATTTAGTAAAGCTTGATTGTTGGCTAATGATGGTGATTTGATTGCTAAGTGTGGTGGAAGATGATGAGCTAAGTGATGATGCTTGAAAGAAGAAAGGTTGTGAAGAAAAAAATTGAATTGTGAAAAATGTGATCATGAATGAAAAGATGAAAAATTCAATTTGTGAGCTTAAGAAGAGAAAGCTCAAGTGAATGGTGAGATTGAACTTTGAAGTGCAAAAGAAAGAGTATACTTGATGGAAAGTGAAGAGAAGTGCATTGTAATGATTAGCTTACATTCAAGTCTCTACTACTTAGTCACTCTTATCCATATATATCCCACATTTCCAAAGAACTACATCACAACCTAAAAGAAAGACCTCTTTGATTATTGATTGATCACAATTGATTTTGATTGAGATTTAGTCTATTGGCAAGCATATGGTGTGCAAGTTTGTGAATTTGATGATTGAGTGCAATATACCTTGATACACTTGAGAGTAGAGTGAAACACTCCATGGAAGGAGCAATGTGTTAAGTGTTTGATTGAGCATTTATTTGAGCATGATTCATCTTGATTCCTAGTGAATAGTTGCATTGATACTTATGATCATTGATAGGTTCGATTGTCTTATATTTCGTCTATGATGCCATGTGACATAATTTCAATCAATTCACTCCTTTGTGCTTAGTTTCTACGTTGCTTGAGGACGAGCAACACTTCAAGTTTGGGGGTATGATTGGAGTGAATTGATGCATGTTTTTAGGGGCTATTTTAGTGCAAAAAGTGAGCTAAAGTGTTAGTTTTTGTGCCTAAAAGTGTAAAGTATCACTCGTTTACTTAAAAGTATTATTTGTGAGATTTTGATGTTTTTCGTCCATTTTGCAGGTAATTCGGTGGAATTTTACCAAACCGAGAAATCTTGTTGGACTTAGAATGAAGAGACGAACATATCGAACGAAAACGGGAGCCAGCCGAAGCCCCGCGAGAAAAGTGCTGCTGACTCGAGCTCGATCGAGGGACGAGAGCCTCGAGTCGAGGGATGTGCGTAAAAGGATTAAAATCGGAAAATGGCAGCGGCCTCGACTCGAGGCCTGACCTCGAGTCGAGGGAGGAGGAAAATGCGCGAGCCTCGAGTCGAGGTCCGACCCTCGACTCGAGGGGGTATTTTTCTGAAATTCGGTATTTAAAGAGGAGAAGCAGAGCATTTCGTAGAGGGAATCCATAATAGCAGTTAAGAGCACTTTTGGGCGATTTCTCAGCCCCAAGCCATTTTTCCATTCTAGGTAGAGTAGAAGTTAGAATTAGGATTAGATTTCAATTGATGTTGATAGATTAACATTAGATTAGCATTTGATCATTGTAATTTCATCAATTCAAGCTTGTATTTCATTTGGAGATTGGTGTTGAAGACTCAAGCATTCCTATTGTTGTAGATTGAAGATCATTTGGTGATGTTTTTCCTCTCTTATCTCTTTAATTTTGTAATTGTTATGATTTGCTTTGTGTTTGTGCAATTCTATCTTCTTCCCATGGTTTTTGCCCTTGGCACCATGGGCTAACTCTCTTGTGCTTGGGTTAATTGAAATTGATGATGCTATGATTGTTGATGATTGGAGATCAATTGAGTAGATTGCTTACTAATTGTAATTCTCAATTGTGCTTCATGCATAATTATCTCTTTAGATTAGTGTTTGATCACCCTAGCTAGAGGCGAGAGCTGCGCTAACGTGATCCGGGATTAATCGGGTTATAATTGTGTATGAATATGTGGACTGGGTGCTTGAGAATCGAGAGATTAGTTGCACTATGGATACTCACATTATTTTGTTTCCTAATTGTGATTCTTAATTGTGCTTTATGTAAAATTGTCTCTTTTGATTAATGGTTGATCACCCTAGCAATAGGCGAGAGTTGAGCTAACGTTATTAGGTGTTGATCTAGTTTCAATTTTGCATGATTGTATGAATTGGGGACTTTTACATTGAGAGATGGGAAGGACTAAGGATACTCACATTAGGCATTGTGATTTTAATGGAGTGATTAATTTCATGATGGTTTATGTTTTCTATCTTAGTTGATTTGCAATTTGATTCAATTGTAGCTTGTTGGTCGATGATTCATTGATGGATGTTAATCCTAGCACTCCTATCCCACCATTTATTGTTGTTTTTGTTATCGCATTCCAGGTGTTCGCTCATTTGCTTACTTGTTATTGTTTTGTATTTTTGCTTGTGTTTTGTTATTTTTTGTGCCAAACCATTGTTGCAACTCTAGTCACTAAGAACTTGTATTTCTAAGGCCTCACGTGCATACTTTTTCCCTTGGGTTCAATATTTTGCGATTGGTCTTAAAAGCTCTTGCCCTATACACTCCAATCAGCATGAAGCTGAATCTAGCCAAGTGTTCTTTTGGAGAGATTCGAGAAATTCTTCGGATATATGGTGACCCGGCGGGAATCGAGGTTAACCTCGCTAAGGTGAAAGTCATGCTTGATATGCAGCCTCCCACCAATATCAAGGAATTACAGAGGCTGAATGGAAGAATTACGGCGTTGAGCAGATTCATAGCGAGATCTGCAGAGAGGAGCCACCCCTTCTTCAAAATTCGAGGAAGGGATCCAGGTTCGAGTGGGACGAGCGATGCCAACAGGCATTCGAGGAGCTTAACAAAGACTGGCCCGATTACCTATGTTAACGAAGCCAATTCCAGGGAGATACTCTACCTTTACCTCTCTCTGTAGGTGGGGTCTCACTCGGCTCCGTCTTTGGTGAGGGAGGAGGGTCGACCCAAAACCTGTTTACTACATCGGTAAGCTCATCCAAGGAGTCAAGAGAGATACTCGGAGATAGAGAAGACAACCCCGACTATAATGGTCACGGCACGTAGGTTACGACCTTATTTCTTGTCGCACAAGGTCATTGTTCGGACTAACTACCTTCCGAAATAGGTGATAGGGAGAGCTGATCTTTCAGGGAGGATGGTTAAATTGGCCGTCGAATCGGGAGAATATGACGTGGACTTCGAGCCACGAGAGGACCATTAAAGTACAAGCCCTCTCGACTTCATCCAGAGGGTACACGTGCGCTGGAGGAAGGTGAATGGAAGGTATATGTTGACGACTCGTGTCTATGCAGGGTTTTGGAGCTGGGATCATAATTATTGACCTAGAGGGCCAGAAATGCAAGTTGCGGTGAGGTTCGGGTTCATTACCTCCGACAACGGAGCTGAGTACGAGGCCCCGATTCGAGGAACGGAGATGGCCGCCGAGCGGGGCAGGACGGGTGGTCATATTTTCGGATTCCCAACTCGTAACCCGGCAAGTTACAGTGGGTACGAAGCTAAGGACAAGAAAATGGTAGCCTACCTTCAGCGAGTAGGCGAGCTGCAGGAAGGTTCAGTTCCTTTGAGGTTAGACAAATACCTCGAGAAGAAAACTTCGTGAGCGGATAGCCTTTCAAAGTCAAGCGAGTTCCGCAACACTGCAGGGAGGAGGAAGATCACCACTGGTGACTGCGCAGGCCGATGCAACGGTCCCCTCGGTAGGGGTCATCGGAGTCAAGATGATTGGAGAACCAGCATACACCGAGTGTTGCGTAACCCGGAGAGATGCACGTAGATAAAAGGAAAGCTCATAATTGGAGAATCCGATACATGATGATCGGAGACAAGATGTACCAGCGGTCCTTCACTCAGCCTTACTTGAGGTGTTTATCCCCTCAACAAGGGAGGTATGTAATCAAAGATATACAAGGTTGTTGTGCCGACCATGCAGGGGCTCGGGCAATAGTCCGGAAAGCCTTGAGGGCCGGATACTTCGGCCTACCATGACTCGGGACGCCAAAGACCGGGTTAAGAAGTGTGAGAAATGCCAAAAGCATGGCTGCCTCATCCACCTCCCTGCAGAGGAGATGGGGACCATGCATTCCCGTGTCCCTTCGCGAAGTGGGGATTGACCTAGTGGGCCCATTCCCGATTGCGGTGGGCCAGTGGAAGTTCCTATTGGTGGCGGTGGACTACTTTAGCAAGTGGGTCGGCTGTACCTCTAGCGAGTATCAAAGAAGGTAACATAATCAAATTTTTATGGAGATATATTTGCTTTGCAGTTTGGCATACCTAGAATCCCGGTATTAGATAATGGGACCCGGTTTATGGGAACATGGTACGGGAATGGTGTGATAACATGAAGATTGTCCAGAGATTCACATCGGTGGCACACCCCAGGCCAATGGCCAGGTTGAACTCACCAACAGAACTATTGTAAACGGAATACGTGCCCGGCTGGACAAAGCCGGAGGAGGTGGGTCGATGAGCTGGAGTCGGCCGTGGGCTTATCGGACCACCCCGTGGAGCCAACGAGAGGAGACCCCCTTTCACTTAGTGTATGGGGCAGCTGCAATCATACCTTCGAAGTGGGGATGGAGACACATCGTTTATCCCACTTCCGGAGGGAGAAATGAAGAGCTGTTGGTCCCGATTAGTTGAGTAGATTAGGTAAAAGTGTATCAGCCTTCTAGGAAAAATCTAGAAGGGGGGGAGTTGAATAGATTTTTCGATTTTTACAAATCTTTAAAAAATATTCAAAATACCAGATGTACACAATGAAATTCAAGATTAGACTCAACTTTGATAAGATCAAAAGCAAAACTCGATATTCGGATTTTAACTTTGATTCTAAATTAATCTTTGAACAATAAATTGTAATTTGAACAGAAAAGTAAATGAAAGCGAGAAAGAACACCAGATTTTATAGTGGTTCGGAATATAACAATCCTACATCCACTCTCATTCTCCAAACTTTGAAGAAGGGTCTCCACTAGCCGCTTACTTACTTACTTTACAATCTTACAACTTACAACTTGATCTTCAACTCTTCAAAGTACTTCTAATCTCCTTATGATGAATCTAAGAATTACAGTGAATAAGGAATTTTAAGATTACAAGAAGAGTGTTCTATAAACACTTGAAATTTTTGAAAACTCTTTTAGAAAAACTTTGTGAATCGAATAGTGAATAGTGTGAAAAATCAGATTTACATAAGTGTATTGAAAAATAAAAGCTAGACCTATTTATAAGTCTCGAAAAGACAAGTTAGTTTGTTAGTCGGTTCTAACAAATCGAAAACCGCTCAACAAACTTAATCTTTAAAACCGCTCTTAACCTCACTGATTTTACTCTACTGTCTGCGGTGACTTGGTGAAGACTCGCCTTTCTTATTCTACTCAGCTTGTCTTGACCTCGTCTCGAGCTCTTCATACTTGTCTCCCGCAGATGACTAGACTTGAGCTTGTCTTCGATGACTTACAACTTCGATCTTCACTGAATTAATCACCTTGACCTAGTCCGATCACTTAGTACCGAACTCCGATCTTAGCTGTTTTTCAACATTGTCTGCTCATCTGGATTGTTCTTTTAACTCATCAAAACTTTACTTGATCTAACAATTTCCCCTTTTTAATGATGTTAAAACTATAAAAGAAACATACTCACAGTGATGTTAGTCAAAGTTATCCAAGATAGTCGATAGGCATATCATAACACATTCACACTATCAATTCACATTTATTTCAAATTGAAGCACTTTAATTCACACTTAGAAAATTTTGAAGTAAAGAAAACTTAAGTCTTAAGACTTTTTCAAAAGATTTTTTAAAAAATTAAGTCTTAGGACTTAAAAAAATTTAGACTTAGAAAAAAATTTGAAACTTTTAAGTTTGAGATGATAAATTTCTCGGATGATTTATACTTAGAAGAATTTTAAAGTTTCTTAAAGCAATAAAGAAAACTTTTAAAAATAAACAAGTAAATCGATAAGAACCAGTCATCTCATTCATATACAAAGATATTTACATTTTTACATATGGAACAGATAAGAAGATAAAAGATAAGAAGATTTTGGCTTATCTAATTTGTCCATCTATCTTTCTCCGGAGCCGCATCCAATCAAATATCCTCGTCCTCACCTCGGCAATCTCCTTTGGATCGACCAACTTCATTTTATTTATCCCATAGTTGATAGTTGACTGATCCACTCCTTGTCAATTGAGCCATCATCATTCAAATTAATTGGAATGGATGAGTAGTCTGAGCAACCAAATCCACGTTGTACCATTCATCTCCTTCATCAAGAGGTTTCGGTACAAACTTGGATTTTCCTTCTCCATCCAAACCATGCCAAGCTATAGTCTCATTGTCGATGATGCTCCAACTCCTTTGCGTATATACCGGAAGAAGGTTCACTTAGCCTCGTACATCATGTACTCACCGCCCATGATGGATGCGCAATCATTTTTGGAGGAGCATCGGTTCTTTCTTCGTGTCCGATCCATGTTGTATCTGCTCCTCCTCCACTGATGGGACCACCCATTTCTTCCGGAACTCACAAAGATTCTCGCCAGCCTTCCTTTGCATTTAATCTTTCTTCTCGGCTTCCTTCGGCCATAATAGACCTTCTCTCGCCTTAACTCCGTCGGTCCCTTTCTGTCTCTATCCTAAGCCGCTCACCGATTTGTCAAGTGGTCTCTTTCCAGCAGCTTTGGACATCGTGCTCTGTCTCGATAGGCGACACGACTTTCTCCATCTCCTTCTCTTTCCCTTTCTCTACTATTATCAGCTCTTTCCCTTTGCCCTTCTCAGCCTCGGCTTTGGCTTTGGCTTCCTCCTTTCTCTCTCGATCTTGGCCATAAATCTTTCAGACTTCAAAGATGCCTTCCTTCTTTCTCGCCAGCTCATCTGCTCTAATTGCCTCCTCAATCTGCTCAATTCTTATCTTTAGGGCGGTGAGCTCATCCGATTGGCCGGGCCGAAAGTTTAATCTGCTGAGCTCGGCCTTAACGATCTCCACATCTTCCCCTTTTTAACATCATCAAGTAGCATAGCAAGTTGCTCCTTGATAACGGTAAAATAGGTGAAAGCCGAGGATTGATTAAGTAGGATTTCATCGGCCAAGATCTGATTGTCACTTAGGTTTGGCTCTTCACTCTCCAACTTCCTTCTTAACTTCAGCCAACTCTTCTTTGATACTATTTTAACAGAATGGGAAATAGAAGATAAGAGATTTACCTCGTATGCTTTTAGCATGTCCTCCATTGTTACACCGGCTTAATCTACAATGTCTGCAGCTTTCATCATGAGCATCCGAGTGAATTTATCTTCTACCCTCTTCTCCAAATTGATTTAGTATTGAAGAAAAGGTGGATCCCGGGCTCGCCGGGAGGGGCGGCGGGAGAGGTTTCTGTAAGCCAAGGCGGCTTCTCGGGAGGTTCGTGAGCTGCTCCTCCGACAGATGGTTGAGATCGAAGTGATTCCCGCAGACTCGAATGACTTTCTCCCGGAGATGAAATTTTCCCAGCCTACTTCATCTCGTGAAAGGCTCATCTCCTCCAAATCTCCACTCCGTAAATGGTGGACCAGCCATACTTCAATAAATTCCTTCATCACTTCGTGGTTAAACCGAAGTTCGTGAATCGCCTCACCTCCTTCGAGCTGTCCGATCGTAGGGAGAGCTCAAAGCTTCCTACCGATCCATCAGTGTCCGGGAGTGTGTATTGGACTTATTTGGGGTGAGGGAGTGGGATATTTAGTGGAGAGGAAGTCGAGAAAATCGAATGGTTGAGTAGAGGTGGGAGGGATTTCGGGTATGGGAGATGAGGTGGGAGGTATTTTAGGGATGGGGGATGAGGTGAGAGGTGAAGTGGTTTGGATTTAGATTATATCGGGAGTAGGTCGCTTTGCAGGCTCGAAGTACCAGCCTTGGATACTTCTTCATCGCCAAGGTGGGTGGGTGATTTATCGATGACGAGATGTTTGATGATGTACCCGGAGAGGCTCGCCTCTCGGCCAGATGCGGTTCGCTCCGAGCCGGGATCCTCCAAAGCACTTCGATCTCTGCCTCTCTACCTGCTGCTGCTATTTGTAGTGTTGCGCCTTCTTCCGTAGCAGACTTGAGGGAGTTGCAGAGGACTCTCCAAGTACATCCGCAGCCTTTGACCAGCCTCCTCCTGGACCTTCTTTGGAGTGGAACGTCAGTCTGGATTCTTCAGGTTGGGTGACCTCTAGTTCCACTCCAGTGCTTCCTCGGTGTGTCTTTCTTTGTACATCTACTTCACCGGGTATCTCACCTCGGGTACCTCGGCTTTTAGTACCTCACCGCCTGCCTCTGTACTCCCAGCTTTGCAACCTCATTTCTCCGGGCCCTTGCCTCATCCGATTCGTCGCCCGAATCGGCAGACCACCTAGTCTCTCATTCTTTGTCAGCCCCTTCGCTTGAGTATTTTTCTTGCCTTCTCTCGTCCTGACCCTTTTGTTCAGCCCATCCATCAAGATCATGATCTTATTGAACAGACTCACACTGACCGAGGAACCCAATCAGCATCAACAGTGGTTAAACACCAATCTTGCCTTCTCCTCTTTCAATCTCCCGAACAACACTCAACCCAATCTACTCGATTCCGTCATAAATGGCGCGCATACAAAGATAATCTGGACTTTGTCACACCATCATGTGAACTCGATCACCTGTGAATGGACTTCGTCACGATAGTCATCAACAACCTATACTTTCTTCTTAACATGTGCTTTTTCAAGTCTCTCCTCGTTCCTCTATATGTGACCCTCGCAAACAAATCAAAAGACTGCTCCCATTCCTCTTCCTTATAAACTAATGGATTTACTCCGACCGCCGTTGTATCCGTAATCCGAGCCACATTCTCCTTGGTAAACTCCAATCGAGTACCTTCTACGGTGGTACTCGAACCCATTTTCGATGAACTCACTATTTGCCGAAACTCTGCACCAATAAAATCCATAGTCCTGTTTTCGCCGATTTCAATGAGCAATATCCTCGCAGTCTCGATGCTTCCAATAAGCCTAGAATCTCATTGGATTCTCTATCTTGGGTGGTTTCAAAGTCGACATACATTTCGGCTTTGAGTTTGTTTCTAACCGCCTCTGTATTCATATTGAATTCGAAATGGATGCGATTATATAGGTGGGAGCTCTAGGATTGGGAAGAAGAAGAAGCCATTTGAATAAGTTTTGTAAGAAAGGTTATTTTTACAAAGGATTTTGAGAAGTGAAATGTGAAAGTGAAAATTTTAAACGAAGAAGGTAAGATTTTAAACTCGGAGGAGAGAGAGGGAAAGTTTGGGAAGACAAAACGTGGCACGATCTCGTAGTTTTAATTTTATACCGTTGATTTAAAGAGGCGCATGTAAAACATCGACGGTTTAGCGAGAAATCGCTTTGAATTCAGGCGCGTGGCCTTTACGCCGTCTTGAATTGTGTAAAAGTAACCGCTATCCTACGGATTAGACGGCTAATAGACTTGCTTTATCGTAAGTAATTAGTATACCCGACGTAAGCAATGAGGTGCCTTTCTTAGCAATCGTGTATTCTATTTCGAGACTTGGTAAAAATTAGACTTGGTCAAACTGACCTTGTCTTATATTTTTCAAAAACTCTCTCCTAGTCTGATTTTTGAAAAACACAAATGTGTAAAGTTTAACACGGTATTTTCAGTTTAGTTACAAAGTACGTATTACTTGAAATACACAGAGACTTAAGAACTTTATTTGAAAACAGAGATTTTGAGAAGAGACAAAGATGAAGGTTTTCGATTGAAGAGATTTAAGAGACTAATCTGCATACCTGTTCCTGCAAACAAACTCATCAAAACTATTAGTAGGCCGGGTAGATCGGATAGGGTGCAGACATTCATCTGCTTTCTAGAAATCGATGACTATTATGCCCTAGTCCGATTTACCAAATGTCGATAAGTAATCATCAAGTCGGATAAGGTCAATATGAGTAATCCTTGATTCTTGATTCCTGAAAAGGAAATCAATGATATCAGCTACCGATTGTCCTATGACTCATATCAAGTCCGATAATTATTTCTAGACATTAATTTAAAGAAAAGAAAAGACCGTAAATAAGGAATACAATTATCGGATGCAAGTAATTTAGAAACCAGCTAAAGATGCATCAAGTAATCCTAATTCTAAGCATAATTCTTTAAACTTAGACTCAGCTAATGGTTTTGTAAGAATGTCTACTCTTTGTGACTCGGTGGCTATTTTCTCAATCCCGATGTCATTCTTCTCAACATGATCTCTAATGAAATGATGCCTAATGTCTATATGCTTACATCTAGAATGCAGAACGAGATTGTAAGTCATTGCTATTGCACTATTACTATCATAGTAAATAGGAACAACTGATGTTTGAATATTATAATCTCTAAGCTATTGACTTATCCAGAGGAGTTGAGAGCAACAACTTCCAATGCCATGTATTCAGCTTGATTGTGGAGGTGGCAACAGATGTCCTGCTTCTTGGATAACCAAGAAATTAATTTATTGCCTAAAAATTGACAAGTTCCTGAAGTGGATTTCCTATCAATCTTACATCCTCCAAAGTCTGAATCAATAACCTCGTTAGCTCAAGGTTGTCATCACCGGGTACCATAACCCTACTTGCAAGGTTCCTTTGAGATATTTAAGAATTTTCTTAGCCGTCTCCAGATGAGTTGTCTTGGGATTAGACTGGAATCTTGCACATACCCCAACCGCAAAGGCTATATCTCGGCCTACTTGCGGTGAGATAGAGAAGAGATCCAATCACCCACAATACTCCATTGCATCTGTGGGTATCCCTTGCTCATCCGAATCCATAGAGAAGTTAGTTGCCATAGGTATTTTAACTTCTCTGCTAGTAGTCATTCCAAATTTCTCAATCAGATTCTTAGCATATTTAGATCGATGTATGAATATGCCTTTACTCATCTGTTTAATTTGTAAGCCTAGAAAGTATGTTAATTCGCCCATCATTGACATTTCAAACCTATTTTTCATGAGAAAGCTAAACTCTTCACATAATTTCAGATTAGGTGAACCAAATATTATGTCATCTACATAAATTTGAACTAATAAGATGTTACCATCTACTTCCTTTCTAAACAAAGTTTTATCAATCTTGCCTTTCGAAAATCCATTTGATGTCAAGAAATCGAGATAAGGTATCATACCAAGCTCGGGAGCTTGTTTCAGTCCATATAGAGCTTTGTTGAGTTTATAGACCTTGTTATTGATCTTAAACCCAGTGGCTGTTCCACACAGACTTCCTCAAGCAACATACCATTCAAGAAGGCAGACTTAACATCCATTTGAAAGACTTTGAAAGATTTATATGCAGCAAATGCCAAGAACAACCTTATTGCCTCTAATCGCAATCGGAGCATAGGTTTCATCATAGTCTATCCCCTCGGTGTGAGTAACCTTGTGCAACCAATCTTGCCTTATTTCGAACAATAATGTTGTTCTCATCTGCTTTATTTTTAAACACCCATTTGGTGTCTATAATCTTTCTCGTAAGGGTCTTTCCACAAGTTCCCATACATTTTGCCTTTCAAACTCGATGTAGTTCCTCATGCATGGCGGTTACCCGGTTTGGATCTCGATAGAGCTTCTTCAATAGACTTGGGTTCAAGAAGCGACACATAACAATTTAAAAGACTTTCGAGTCCAACATCATTCGTGTTTGCACACTACTAGATGGGTCTCCTATAATCTGATCGGATGGATGGTAGCTTCTCATCCTTTTGCCTATGTGAGAAGAAGGATCCTCATCTTGAGTCTCAAGAGGGCAACTCTTCCGATTCTCCCTCACCGACGTTCCCCCTTCATCACCGACCCCCGCCGATCGGTGGCGTCAAGGGTGTCTGACCGATGGATTCTCGATCGAAGTTGTCTTGATTATCGGATGGGGATTCTTCTTCATCTCGATTCTGAATCAAGACTAGGTAGATAGAAAGTTCTATGTTCGGTCTTGGTTAGTTCAATTTTATCTAGATTTTCAGAAATTTGATTCACTTTATCCGAGAAGGAATACAACTCATCAAAAACAACATGAGGGGTTTCCTCCACACAAAGGGTTGTCTTGTTAAAAACTCTAAATGCCTTGGAAGTGTTAGAATATCCCAAGAATATTCCATCACCGCCTTAGCATCAAAGGTTCTTAACTTAGATTTCCCATTGTTATGGATAAAACACTTACAACCAAAAGCTTTGAAATATGAGATTCTTGGAATCTTACCCTTCCAAATCTCATATGGAGTCTTACCCTTGTCTTTGACAACTAAGCACCTGTTCGAGTGTAACAAGCCGTGTTGATGGCTTGACCCGAACCTGTGAGGGGTATCATACTCACTAACATGCTCCCGGCCGCTTCCTTCAAGGTTCTATTCCTTCTTTCAACCACTCCATTTTGTTGAGGAGTTCTTGCTGAAGATGTCTCATGAATAATTCCACACTCATTGAAAAAGTTAGATAAACAAGAATTCAAAAATTTTGTGCCCTTATCACTTCTTATTTTAATAATATTAACACCCTTTTCATTCTCGAATCATGCAAAAGATCAGAATCTTGTTTATAGTCTCATTTTTCTTGAAAAGAAATATAACCCAAGTGTATCTAGAAAAGTCATCTACTACAACAAGAGTATATTTCCTTCCACCGAAACCGAGAGGAGAAACAGTCCAAACAGATCCGGATGAAGTAGTTGTAAAACTCTTTCGGTATGAAGAGGAGTTAATACTCTTAAATTAGTGTCTAGCATTTACCTTTCTCGACAAGCATCACATTTAAGACCAGTGGATAAAAGTTTTTCAGTAATCCCTTGACAAGGTTCTTTTTAGCCAGCTTACTAAGGGTCTTGAAATTCAGATGACTAAGCCTCTTGTGCCATAGCCACCGAGGTCTTCTCCACCCTTAGCTATCGACGGTATCTTTGGGACAACTATTAAAGTTGGCCACATAGACATTACCATGTCCGAAGCCGATTAAAAGTACCTTATCTGAAGAATTATCTAAAATATCACATTTATCCCTTGAAAATTTGACAAGAATACCTTTATCACAAAGTCGGGAAACAGATAGCGATTATGTTTCAAACCTTCAACAAAATATACCTCGGATACCCGAATATCCTTGATAATCGTAGTACCTACACCTTTAGTCCGACCACAATTATTGTCTCCAAATAATACTCTTGGACCATCAATGCTTTGGAAATTTGATAACAACCTCTTGTTATGGGTCATGTGTTGTGAACAACCACTATCAATGTACCATATGGAAGCTAAGATCTCTTCCTTGAGTGATGATCCCTGTGAATCCTGAAAAATAGATCGGGCTTGTAAGGTACCCTAGTGATCTTGGGACCTTGAAGGTCAAGTATCACTTTAGGTAACCAAATAAAAATATCTCATCTCCAAACAATAAATCGACTTGGTCTTTCTACCAAATCTGCCTACAATTGTATCACTTTTGAATGATAACTTGTTGTATTCAGATTGAGTAATTTTCCTAAACTTAGGAAATGTGGGATAACATCTGCTTCTTCCATCAAAAGGATTATAATAAGAATTTCTTCTTATTTTGGCTCTTGGGTTTATCATAGTCTGATGAGGAGTCCTCACTGAATTTTTGTTTTCAGCCGAGATGCAGTCTTTTACTTGACTAATTGATTTCCAAGGACCAATTTGAACCTCTTTTGATTGATCGATGCTTTCACAAATTTCCTAGGTTTTTGTACATCCGATTTATTATTTCTATCATAACCAAGACCTGTTTTGTCATGGGATTTTTGATATGTATTAAAGATATGATCTATTCTTGTTGTGAATTATTAAGTTAACTAATTTTGAAGACTAGCTTCTCATTGTCTTTCTTAATTGATTCATTTTCAGCACAGACTACTTCAAATTTGTCTTTTAAAGTTTTCAATTCATTTTCTAATCTTTCGTAAGTCGGCCGATGTACTAGCCTTACCTGGGAAAACATTCCCTTGAATGTTTCCTCGGTTTGAATAGTTCATCACCTGCTTTCCTTTAATTAGAATTTGAATTTGATCCTTTAAAGCCAAATTCTCTATCTCTAGCTGTTTATAAGCAACAATAGATGTCTTTAAATCTCTCAATAATTCATGAATAATAGCTTGATCATGATCGGATGTAGACCGACAGAATCATTATCGAGAAGATGAATAATAGATTACCTCTTTAGCCATGAGACAAATTTCATCATCCGATCCGAAATCGGATGAGGATGATGATGATGATGATGATTTCTATGACTCCTTCTCTTCAGCCAACAGAGCCCTTTGATCTCGCAAATCTCCTGTCTCTCTTTTTCCTTTTCTCTTCCCTTTCTTTAGGAGTCGATTGAGGACAATCATAGTTGATGTGTCCTGGCTTGTTGCATGTGTAGCAAGTATCACTCTGTCTCGATCTAGGGCTGGAAGGATTTCTTCGACAGTGATCTGTATGTTCTTGTCGGCTCCTGCTTTTATCATCATCTCGTAGACTCATCTTCCTTTCTTCCCGGTCTGGATCTTGATTTATCCTTACCGCAAATCTCAATTTATTTCTTTTATACTTCATTCTCAATTTATCATACCTTTTGGTGAGCAGAGTCATCTGCTCCTTCGAGAGATAGGTCGGCTCCTCTGAGACTCTGTTGACATCTTGTCTTCTTTGCTGATAAAGGCAACGAGACTTGGATGAGGTGCTCGACTCCATCTCATCCTCCTCATCTTCTATTTGAATATCATATTCTAGAGCTTTAAGATGAGAGAACAAAGTATGGTGAGTAATAGAAGATAAATCTTGAGTAGCTTTAAGGATATTGGATTTCTCCCTCCATCTCTTGGTTAATGATCTCGAGAATCTTGTTATTAATCTCCTTCTCTGTATAATTCTTTCCAAGGTCACCGCTTTGTTTAGGAGATTAGTCAACCTTACATCTAACTGATCAATGTATTCACTTTCCTTCATTTTGAATGTATCAAATGCATGCAAGACCGACCGCACTTGTTCTCTTTGACTTGTTCTCGATCCCTCACAAACATTTGCTAAAGTCTGCCACATTTCTTTGGTAGTTTTGCATCTCTTAACCTTCTCTATCCAATCTTTACTTAAAGTCTCAATGATTTCGATTCGAGCTACTTGATCAAGATTGTGGATCTTCCTTTCATCATTTGTCAATTCGTAACTCTCTTTTCTCTTGTCTAGTTCTCGGATTCAAATTGACTCACTCCGGTGCTAGTGCCTCCATGATAAAATTTTATAGGTCCTTCTTCAAGAACCTCTTCCATCCTATCATGAATGGCCTTGAGGTGATTCTCCATCCCGAATTTCCAAGTAATCATAATCTTCAATAGAAAATTCAGGTAGATTCCTGGACTTCTTGCTTTTTCCCGATGACATGATGAGATAAAGAAACAAAATACTCCACAAAACTTATTAGTAGCACTTTGTTAGTAATAATGAAGAGAATGAAGAAAATCAAGAAAATTTCAGAATCTTAGTAAAGACCTAAATCAATATCGTAACAACTTAACACCGCTCCGATACCACTTGTTGGTCCCGATTAGTTGAGTAGATTAGGTAAAAGTGTATCAGCCTTCTAGGAAAAATCTAGAAGGGGGTTGAATAGATTTTTCAGATTTTTACAAATCTTTAAAAATATTCAAAGTACCGATGTACACAGTGGAAATTCAAGATTAGACTCAACTTTGATAAGATCAAAAGCAAAACCGATATTGATTTTAACTTTGATTCTAAATTAATCTTTGAACAATAAATTGTAATTTGAACGAGAAAAGTAAATGAAAGCAAGAAAGAACACTAGATTTTATAGTGGTTCGGATTATAACAATCCTACATCCACTCTCCTTCTCCAAACTTTGAAGAAGGGTCTCCACTAGCCGCTTACTTACTTACTTTACAATCTTACAACTTACAACTTGATCTTCAACTCTTCAAAGTACTTCTAATCTCCTTATGATGAATCTAAGAATTATAGTGAATAAGGAATTTTAAGATTACAAGAGGAGTGTTCTATAAACACTTGAAATTTTTGAAAACTCTTTTAGAAAAATTTGTGAACGAGAATAGTGAATAGTGTGAAAAATCAGATTTGCATAAGTGTATTGAAAAATAAAATCTAGACCTATTTATAAGTCTGAAAAGACAGTTAGTTTGTTAGTCGGTTCTAACAAACCGAAAACCGCTCAACAAACTTAATCTTGAAAACCGCTCTTAACCTCAACCGATTTTACTCTACTCAAATGCTGCGGTGACTTGGTGAAGACTCGCCTTTCTTATTCTACTCGGCTTGTCTTGACCTCGCCTCGAGCTCTTCATACTTGTCTCCTGCAGATGACTAGACTTGAGCTTGTCTTCGATGACTTACAACTTCCGATCTTCAAATTGAATTAATCGATCCTTGACCTAGTCCGATCGGCTTAGTACTAACTCGATCTTAGTTGTTCTTCAACATTGTCTCGCTCATCTAGATTGTTCTTTTAACTCATCAAAACTTTACTTGATCTAACAAGAGCTGATGAGGGAGAACCTAGACATGCTAGAGGAGGAGCGGAGATTGCCCACCTGAAAAATGAGAAGTACAAAAGCCGCATAAAGGCCGCTTATGATCAAAAAGTCATAAGTCGAGATTTGAAGAAGGAGATCTAGTCTTGAGACAAGCGGATACGCTGAAAAACATTGGAAAGCTCGATCCCAAGTGGGAAGGGTCGTACAAAGTGACCAAGGTCCTTCGAGGAGGAGCTTATGAGTTACAAGGTATGAAAGGAAATCAACCGGCTGCACTCGGAATGTCTCGCGATTAAAGAGGTTTTACACCGAAGAAAGTACCCGCCTCGCCGCAAGTAGGTGGTTCTTTTTATGCAAGAGTTGTTTTATTCATGCTTGTTAAATTTTGAATAAATTGTAATTTTGTTCCACCGGTACTCTTTTTTCCGCTCCTCGCGGGTTTCCCACCGGGTTTTACCGCAGGGAGGTTTTTTAAAGAGGCCGACCAAGTTAGTTCTTAACTTGTGTTGATCGATTATGGTCAATGGGGAAAATTTGTTTATCAATTAATGAAAGCGATTTTTCATTATCTATGAGTTTATTAGTTCATTCTTTCATTGATTGAAACAAAATGATTATATGTTATTCGAGATGATTGCATCACAACACGCGATTGATCACATGAGACTTGATAACTTGCGAAGAAGTTAAATGAATAAATAAAATGCACGAGAAGCGTTCAATGAGAAATACGATGAGCATTCACGAAATGAATTCACATCAAACAAAAAGAAGCTAAGAGATAGCTTCGAAAACTAAAGTTAAACTGCAGAGAGGGTTTAACCCACCTAAACCCAGAGAGGGGTTGCGATAAAAGAAGCTAAGAGATAGCTTTGAAAACTAAAGTTAAACCTGCAGAGAGGGGTTGCGATAAAAGAAGCTAAGAGATAGCTTCGAAAACTAAAGTTAAACCCGCAGAGAGGGTTTAACCCACATAAACCCGCAGAGGGGTTGCGATAAAAGAAGCTAAGAGATGGCTTCAAAACTCGAAGTTAAACCTACGAGATAAGGTTTAACCCCACCTAAACCCGAGAGGGGTTGCAATAAAAGAAGCTAAGAGATAGCTTCAAAACTAAAGTTAAACTCGTAGAGAAGGTTTAACCCCACCTAAACCCAGAGAGGGGTTACTATAAAAGTTAAGCTAAGAGATAGCTTCAAAACCGAAGTTAAACTCGCAGATAAGGTTTAGCCTACATAAACCCAGAGAAAGGTTGTGAGGAAAGAAGCTAAGAGATAGCTTTGAAAATCTGAAGTTAGATCTATGAGAGAAGTTAAGAAATAACTTCTAAAAGCCGAATTTAAACTGCGCAGAGGGGTTTAACCTATCTAAACCCAAAGAAGGGTGCAAGAGTTAAAGCCGAAAGATAGCCGCTAAAGACCCGATTAAACCTACAACAAGGGTTTGATTGACCAAGTGTGAAATACGAGATAAGGCCTTAAGAAAAGCCTTGATCAAGCCTACGAGAAGGGCTCAACTAAATCCACGTTTAGAAAGGGGGTTCTTAAAAATCTGAAACTATGGCAGTTTGGGAAGTCAAAGTTAAACCCATAAGGTTTAACTAAACCTACGTCCGCAGAGGACCATGATACTTAAGGCAACGGAAGTTTCGGAAAATTGGGTTGGATCCACCGAGAGATTTTTAGAGTAAAAGCTGTGAAACAGCTCCAAAGATATAAGGTTAAACCTACGAGAGGGGGTTTAACCACTCAGAAGACAATTACGAAGATAAAAGATTGAAAGCTGCGGACATGGTTCTAACAAATTCAAAGGGATTTGAGACCCGTCTAAGGCATAGCCTTGACACGACTCAAACCCGAGGGAGATAAGAAATACTCATTATAGAGAAGAAAGACACTTGAAAGACCTAGTTAAACCTACGGCGAGGGTTTAATCGACTAAATGTAAAATATGAGATAAGGCTTTAAGAAAAGCCTTGATCAAGCCTATGAGAAGGGCTCAACTAAACCTCGTACCTAGGAAGGGTTTCGAGATTAGACCTGCAAAGAGGGTCTTGACTAATCCAAACCGAAGAAGGGTTTCGACAAGGGTAAAAACAAGTTTAGCCTATATGAAGGTTCTAAACTTACCTAAAGAAAGGAAGGGTCATTCCTGGAGAAATCAGATAAGACCCATGAAAGAAGAACTTAAACCATGGCTCGATTGCTTAAGGAAAGATAAACTTCAAGCCTGGATAAAAGTCTTCTCGTAAAGTTTAAATAAATCCTACGTAAAGGATTGGGCGACTTAGAACCCAAGAAGGGTTGAGAAACTAGAAAATAGAAACCTACGGAAGGGCGTTTACCTAACGCGAGGGCCGAGAAGGGTCATGAAAGAGGAAGCTAAGGAGGCTTCAAACACTAAATCGAGCCTACAAAAATGGGCTGAACTTGCCTAAATTGGAGAAAGATAGGGTTTTCTAGATAATTTCCTCGAGGGGAAACTAGGCTAAACCTAGAGAGGGGATAACCCTAAGCCTAAAAGAGCTACTCAGAGAAATTCCCAGGACTACGAGGTCAGGGAAAATCTAAGAACCTAAGGTGTAAAACTCCTAAGAAGAAGGGAGCACACAAGCGAGATGAGTTATCAATCTATGAGAAAAAGGATACATTCATGCTACAATCGGCATTATGTTCCTAGTGTTTAAGTCGTGCATACAAAGCAATGACTAAAAGAGCTAGACAGTTTGAAAAACATGCGTAAAAATCGAGGCACGAAAATCACAGATAAGAACTATGAAACTCCCGCAAGGGAGGACACGAGTATACATGCAATAACGAGCTCCCGGCAAGGGAGGATAAGCAACAAACATGAAAATAAACTCCCGGTGAGGGAGGGGAGACATCCATTCACGACCAAAAGACCCCGACAAGGGGGCCATATGAGTGCAAAAATAAAACATAAACTCCCAGGAGGGGAGAAGCAATTCGAGTGCTAACCGGCACATAAAACGACAAAAGATAAATTGTCTATTACATCAACAAAGAGTGGTTTTAAAAGAAGGTTACCGGGGAGTTCTGGGGTCCTTCGCCGGCAGTAGCTTCCTCCCGGTTTACTTCCATCTCCATAGCTTCGCTTCAAGCAAGCCTCCTCTCGAGTAAGGGGTTCATCCAGCGCGAGGGGGCATAGAGGTCGCTTCATAGAGGCAGGGGCGGTAGACGTCACTTTAGCCCTCGAAATTGAGAGATCTGCGTGACTCATAACCGGAAGCCACCACTCTTCCTCAATAAGGCGAGTGGCATCCCCCTTGAAGCATGGTGGGGTGGGCATGGCTTGGAGAGCACCGGTTCTATCAAATTCACCCGGTAAAGGAGGGTCGGCTCTTTGTTGCCTTTGCGGCATTAAAGCCGTACTCGTAGAAGTACTGATATAGGGACCCATGTCCCCGTAAAGCTAGGATCAGTAGATAAGTATCCTTAAGGTTGACCCATAGAGAGTGCTGAAGTGTTGACCTGATTCTAAGTAAAGAGGTGATCGTGAAATGACTTCGCTCCTCTACAAGGGCCTTCTCGTGCACACGAGATTCTGAAAAGCATAGTGGGCGGCTAGATCACTGGTCTCCTTCTCGGCGGCCTCCCGCGCCGCCTCGGCCTTTGTCGGCTCGGCCTCAATCTTCTTGATGCGAAGAGAGGCAAGAGTGGTCTTCTTCTTCTCCGCGAGGAGGAGTCCTCCAATTCCTTGAGCCGTGGCGAAGGGAGAAGGTTGGAAGGGCTCCATAAGCTGGACAACAGGATGCCTAAGCGAGAAGCAAATACACGACTTGTGTTAACATTCATTCTGGAAAGCACATGCTAATGGGCATGATAAGATAAGAATTACTCGTGCAAAATGACTTGCAGCCCGGTGTTGTTGTTGATCGACAGGAGGGTAACGAGCCTCTCACAATCTTCAGCAGATATCAAATCACCAAAAAACTTACTTGGCAAAGGTACCCGAGGAATAAGAATCGACGTCAATCGGGGTAGAAGAGAGACCCCGATCGCTTCTCGGTTGGATACATACGACGGAAGGTATCTTTGGAGGAGTGAGCCACGATCGCCAAGCTTTGCCCTTGTGGGCTTTCGACATCTTCAAGGGAGGGGCATCAACTTCCGGATCCTCCAGGATCTGCGGCGGGACATGAGGGAGGAACGCCTTGAGCATCGGTTTGTGAGGCAGAGGAGGGGGCGCCGAATTAGAGGAATCAGCGGGATCCTTTAGGACCTTGGACAACCACAACATTTCTGAAAGTGGAAAGCGACATGAGTCAGCATCGATTTGATTATATGCATAAGTGCCGAAAACAACAAAAACAATTACCATCATCATTCGGTTCGAGGGGAACCCTCGTTGAGCTGAATTTAAAATGGGAGAGAACATGAGAATTAGAGCAAAGTTCGGGTAGGTTGAAATACCCATGAGCATTTACATGGGCATTCAACATTTGAATTACCCGGCGGTTGGAAGAAGAAGAAATCCAGCTAGAAGGGGCTGGAGGAGAAGGGTTTTTGTAAATCCATCTCTCGATGTCCAAGGGCCAAGGACGGCCGAGGAGACGAAAATGTAGTAGTCATTCTATTCCTTGTTGATATTTGGGACTTTCCCAAGGAACAAACATCTCCCTTTCACTCTACTACTCACGTGGTAGAAGGGACCAGAAGTTTTACAGCTTGTATTGGGAGAAAAATAGTTCGGCTGATGGTTTCCCGAAGGAAATCATCATCCGGATTGCGTTAGGGGTGAATTGATTGAGTGGAACCCCGTAGAGGTCTGAGATTTGGCAAAGAAATTTAGGAGGAGGAAGCTTTAGACCAGCCTCAACCGGGCGTGCCAAAAGGCGAGAGTGGGAGAAGAGGTCAAATTCGGACGTTCACAAAGCGAGGAAGAGATATATGGTAGCCTGAAGAAATTAGGTTATCGGTAAAATAGTCGTCTAGGATTTTTGTTTTTGAAGAACTCGCAAAAGAATACTTAAATGAACCCTATCTACCTCGGGCAAGCCGGAGGAAACGGGGAGGGATTCGGCAAGGATCGGGAATGGGAATGGTGTGAGCTCTGTGAAGAGTAGCGACTAAATGGCGGGCTCCTCGAGGAACCAAAATGAGACATTGCTAGAATCCTATGAGAGAATGAGAACGAGAAAAGAAAGTTTACCCGAGAAAGGGGAAGGAGTCGGGGTAAAGATGGAGGAATGCGTTTGCGAGAGGACTTGTAGAGAAGGAGTTCCGACTTATGAGAAAAATCGGAAGGGAGAGGGAAGAGGAATAATAAACGGAGGTGATTTGAAATAAAGAGGGAATTGACGGAAACGTGTATCAAGAATCGAAGTCGAAGAGTAGTTGCATGCTCAACCACTGCCAGCGCAGAAGCCGAAGAGTCGCTAGACTCCAATAGTCAGCGAGGGGGATGTATCTTGCAAAGCTAAAGCTGCAGGTAGGATCCCCCAAAGTTGAAGCTCCAGGAGGATGTTCCCAAAATTGAATCTGCAGGAGGATCGCTTAATCTTCCTTACTCTAATGAGCTCCAAGGTTGCTCACCAGAGTAGGGGGAGTGATTGATGCGGATAAAAATGTCGAGTCCAACTACACGTAGGGCCCAAATATACCTAGCCCAATAGGGCCCGATGACGTAACCAAATACTCCCGATAGAGGGGTAAAACCCGAGATGGGCTTGAGCCCAGATCGGCTGCAATAAGGCTATGAAGCCACGAACCTACCTACAGGTGGGCCTCGAGGCCCGGCCTCAGTATGAAGATGGGCCACGAGGCCAAAACCTAACTACGAGATAGGCCACGAAGCCTAAACCTAGCTACAGTCGCGAGGCCCAAACCCGAGTACAGTGGGCCGAGAGGCCCAAGCGAGATTTGAAGAGCACGCGGGTATTTGACCAAGCCCATAGCGGTTATTTATCCGATAAGACCGAGAAGTATGAGAAGCAACGAGTAGTTGAGATAATTAAGGCCCAAGTCAAGGAATATCTCCTATATTCCTTCATTGGTCGGGTCTAACCTCTATCCAGGATAGAAAACGTAGGCACAATCAGATTTCTTGAGAAGAAAGATATCCACGCACGACATTATGAGGTAACGTGCGGGATAATGCCCTGAAACCGTGACGACGGTTATCACTCTTAACGTGCGTATAAATAAGACTCTCAAAAGGGAGGTAACGGTATCAATCAACTATTACTCTTACTTAGTTACTTCCTACGTACTTTCTTGAGTGTTTTCCGGTGACCCGACTTCAGCGTCGGAGTGCTTACGCCGAGAGAACCCTCCGGCGTGTTTTTGCAGGTACGTTCGGGAAGAGCTAGGAATTCTCGCTACGTAAGGGCTTTACCCACGTGGAACCCAGGTGGAAAAAGCGGGCCCAGTCAATTTTTACGCATCAAAGTGATTGTTTATAAAAAAATCAATGACAATTTGAGTAATTAAAATAATATTTTAAAGGTGAAGATAAAGTGATATATTTCAATTTTAGTATGTGCATAATAATAAAAAAAAAAAAGCTGACATATTAAAATTGATTGGAGGGAGTATTAGTTAATAGAAAATTTTATTATTATATATGTATAAATAGATTTTGTGTGGACAATATAATATCACATATTGTGGAATAAACTCGAATTAGATATTTTATTACACACTAATCAAATTTATGTTTTTTTAATAAAAATATTGATAAGCTTTGGTTTTTCTTGTTTCAAAGTGATATATGTGACACTACAAGAAAAATGAAATTTTAAAATGCCTTAAAGACAACGGTTTTAAGAAAGCCGTTGTCTAAAGTAAAGAAATCGTTGTTTAAAGTCAAACCGTTGTCTATCAGCCGCAGTGCGCTGATAGACAACGGTTTTAGCCAACCGTTGTAGTAAGGCATTGTGAAATCAGAGTGAAAGACGCCGAAAGACAACGGTTATCTTTAACCGTTGTAGATTCACATTTAGGCGTTGATAGACAACGGTTCCAAACCGTTGTAGTTTTGTGTTGCCAAAATTCGAAAATACAGCGCCTCATGACCGTTGTCTAAACGTTCTCAATTGAAATAGCTTATGCGTTGATAGACAACGGTTATAAACCGTTGTAGTTTTGTGTTGCAAAATTCAGAAAATACAACGCCTCATGACCGTTGTCTAATCATTCTCACATTTCAATTAGTTTAAATAGCACTTTTATGTATTTTAATTAACACTTTTATGTGTTTGAATTAACACTTTTACATATAAATATTTAAATTAGCACTTTTAACTCTTTTAAATAATACCTTTTAATTTAATGAATTAAGTTAGCACTTTTAATGCACTTAGAATTTTTTTACTATTTGAATAATACTTTTATTAAATTAAATTAGTACTTTTTATTAAATTTAGAAAATAATTTTTTTGAAACAAATTTAAAAAATAAAATTAAACTATTTGAATAACACTTTTATCAAATTAAATAAACACTTTTAATACAATTTTTTTAAAAAATAAAATAAAATAACACTTTTAACTATTTGAATAGTACCTTTATTTATTCAACATTTGAATGCACTTAAAAAATCATATAGCAATTTTAAATACTCGAATAATACCTTTATTAAATTAAATGAACACTTTTAATACATAAAAAATCAAATAACACTTTTAACTATTTCAATAATACTTTTATTAAATCTAATCAACACTTTTAATACACTTAAAAAAGTTAAATAACACTTTTAAATACTTGAATAATACTTTTATTATATAAAATTAACAATTTTAATATACTTTAAAAGATCAAGTAGCACTTTAAACTATTTCAATAACACCTTTATTAAATTTAATAAACTCTTTTAATATACTTAAAAAAATTAATAATACATTTAACTATTTGAATGAACACATTTAGTAAATTAAATTACCACTTTTATTACACTTAGAAAAAAATAATTATATCACTATATTTTGATAACACTTAAAAGAATTCAAATAATAATTTTAAAATAAACAAACACATAAAATACACTAATCCGCCGATGTGTATTAATTCTCCAATTCAAACATATAAAATAAGGCAAAAACTAGTATGTTGCCCTACCCATAACCCGACCCGCTTATACTAAATGGGTCATATTTAAAAATACAATACGAACTCTTTCGTATTCCGTGGGTATTTTTCTACCGCGCTTTTTTTTCATTGATATCATTGCCGCCGCCTCCGTCGTGAATCGGGCAGCCGCCATCGTTGATGTCGCCGTTGCCCTAATCAGAGCCATCGCCGCTGCCGCTAGTCAGCATTGCCGTCGGTGAGTTTGTTTTTCCTCTTTTTAGTCATTTATGCACTCTGCTACATTTTTGTTCGATCGGGTGGGATTCAACCTTTTCGTAGAAACATATTTTCAATCCTACGGTAGAAATTAGTTGGGAAAGAAAAAAGGAAAGCAAACAAGTCGGAATACCAAGACCTCGATACGTGCAATTTCGATCTTTGAAGCCGCATCTAGTCGTTACTATTTTTTATTTACTTTGAATATTTAAATTTATTATCGATTAGGTGCTTGTTTCATTTATTGAGAAATTAGTTAATATCGATTAATTTTAAAAACAAGTTGTTTGAATTTACAAAAACATGTGGATAATTAGTGATTAAGACATTCAATGTTTCAAAATGTTTCTACAACTAAGAGGAAATTATGTGATCGGGATGATGCAAATGTATCTCCTATACGAAAGAAAAACTTCGAAAGGAAAGTTAGACACGACTACGTTGTTGTTGAAGGAAAAAACCAAGAAAAAGATACTATTCACAGTGATTATAGGAAAAAGAAAATTGTAGAAAATACCGATAAAAGGTACACATTATTTATTTATGCATGACGGTGATAACATTTCTTCATGATAGTGATAACGTATATACATGGCAGTGATTGTAGTTGTCCATGATAGTGATAGTATTGCTACATGGCAGTGTTAACATTTATACATGATAGTGATTGTAATTGTGCATGATAGTAGACGGTAATAACATTTCCTTCATTATAGTGATAACATATATGCATGGTAGTGATAATATTTAACATATTGGTGATAGTTGTTACTAAAATATATAAGTAACTAACTATATATTTTGTCATTGATATACTTGTATTTTTATACTTTTTGGAAGCTTACCATTTTTCTCCATTAATGGTTTTAATTTTCTTCACTAAATTTAATATCACCAATACGTTTTTGTTTATCTATTTTTCTTTTTTTTTTTTTTTTTTGTGCAGTGACTTTATATGAACAAACTAGCTTTGATCGAGCGTATTGCTAAAGAGAAGAAAGATGAAGTTTTGAAGGTGTTGGAAGAGAAGAAAAATGTTGTTGTTGAGAGAAGGAAAACGAGAACAAACAATTAGGCGATTATATAGTCTACATTGTCTATAGTCTTTTTAACAATGTTAGTTTCTATTCGTGATGTGTACGTAAAAGTAAATTCAACTAATTTTAATCGTACTTGACTTTTAAATATTTTGAGTAGTCTATATTTTCAAGAAAAGTGTTTGTGCTTCTATACAAGTCAAAATAAACAAGTCCACATAGTTGATGACAATTATAATATTTACTATATGACAGGTGATAATATTGCTACATGATAGTGATAATATTCATATATGACAGTTGATAACATTTAACATGATATTGATGTTATATTGTTGTTTCTAAAATCGTATCAATGACAAAGGTGATAACATATATACATGACAATGATTGTAGTTGTGCATGATAGTGATAGTATTGTTACATGACGGTGATAACATTTCTTCATGATAGTGATAACATATACATAACAATGATTGTAATTGTCCATGATAGTGATAGTATTGCTACATGACAAGAATAACATATATACATGACGGTGATTGTAGTTGTGCATGATAGTGACAAGATTGCTACATGACAGTGATAACATTTCTTCATGATAGTGATAAGCTCATCACTCTCCACCCCCAATCCAACATCATCATCACCCGGCTTCCATTGTCTTGAGATTTGTGCTTGAAATAAGCATGCAATTTCCACACTAATTATATAAATAGTGGATAATTGTGGACAGTGATAACCTTTTTACATAACAATGATAGTCTAACAAATGAAATAGTTCTATTGCATAACAAATGAAATATAAATTTGATTGATTACAATATGATAAAATCTAAAATAAATGAGGATTTGGAGTTTTTGAACCAAATTCCTTTTGTGGAATCGAAGTCGATCCACGTTTTTCCTCTTATTTTTCTCAAAGTGTCTTTTTACCCTCTTACGTTCAATTTATGTATCTCATCAAGCTGTCCCTTTCGGTCATACCAACTAGAGAACCATTTGTATCATCAAGATCAACGTTGTATTACTGCATTTGAAGGAAATACCTTACATAAATATACT
This sequence comes from Paraleonurus japonicus, assembly GCA_030762865.1. NCBI lineage: Eukaryota > Viridiplantae > Streptophyta > Magnoliopsida > Lamiales > Lamiaceae > Paraleonurus > Paraleonurus japonicus. The sequence continues at coordinate 36,689,779 of CM061057.1, forward strand.
GATTAATATTTATAAATAACATAAATATTTTTATTTATTTTTTTAGAATTCTTGTACCTTGATTTACTACCAAAGCATCTTGTTCAATATTATGTCCATCTGTTGAAGTGCAATCATTGATCTCACCTTCTTCTAGTTGATCTTCAAGGGATTCAAATTGTATTATATCTAATAACTCCTCTGTAAATAAAATAAAAAATCAATACAAGTATATAATATAAAAATGTATAAACAACATATTCCATGAAAAAGACTATCACTATCATGTAGAAAGATTATCACTATTATGCAAAACTAGTGTCATTATCATGAATAATTATTATCACCGTCATATTCAGCTATTATTATTATCATTTAAGAAGGTCATCATACAACTATCACTTTGTCATTAACAACTTCTATTACTATCATCCACAACTTTTATCAATATCATGCACAACTCCTATCACTATCATATTCAACTATTATTACTATCACGTACTAAAGTTATCATAACACTATCACTATCATACACAATTTACTATCATTGTCTTGTACAACTTCTATCACTGTCTTGTATAATATAAAGATGTATAAACAACATATTCCATGAAAAAAGACTATCACTATCATGTAGAAAGATTATCACTATTATGCAAAACTAGTGTCACTATCATGAATAATTATTATCACCGTCATATTCAGCTATTATTATTATCATTTAAAAAGGTTATCATACAACTATCACCGTCATTAACAACTTCTATCACTATCATCCACCACTTTTATCACTATCATGCACAACTACTATCACTATCATATTCAACTATTATTACTATCTTGTACTAAAGTTATCATAACACTATCACTATCATACACAATTTACTATCATTGTCTTGTACAACTTCTATCACCTTTGTCTTGTATAATATAAAGATGTATAAACAACATATTCCATGAAAAAGACTATCACTATCATGTAGAAAGATTATCACTATTATGCTAAACTAGTGTCACTATCATGAATAATTATTATCACTATCATATTCAGCTATTATTATTATCATTTAAAAAGGTTATCATACAACTATCACCGTCATTAGCAACTTCTATCACTATCATCCACAACTTTTATTACTATCATGCACAACTACTATCACTCTCATATTCAACTATTATTACTATCATGTACTAAAGTTATCATAACACTATCACTATCATACACAATTTACTACCATTGTCTTGTACAACTTCTATCAACTGTCTTGTATAATATAAAGATGTATAAACAACATATTCCATGAAAAAAGACTATTACTATCATGTAGAATGATTATCACTATTATGCAAAACTAGTGTCACTATCATGAATAACTATTATCACTTTGTCATATTTAGCTATTATTATTATCATTTATAAAGGTTATCATACAACTATCACCGTCAAGCAAAACTTCTATCACTATCATGCACAACTTTTATCACTATCATGCACAACTACTATCACCGTCATGTAGAAAGGTTATCACTACTATCTACAACTATTATTACTTTTATACACTATCACTATCATGCACAACTTGTATCACTATTATGCAAAATGACTAGCACTATCACGTATAAAGGTTATCACTATCATTCATTAAATTACATGTATTTCTAATCCTTAATTTCACCAGAACACTACTCGATATCATCAATTGTTACCTCCAAAATCTCTTGTGAACAACTCTGTATTTGTGTTGAACGACTCAAATGTAGCGTTGGATTTCTCATTTTCTTCAAGATTATTCATCATTCTCAAGGAAGGAGGCGACGCCCGCAACAAGTTAGCAAATTAATTGGATTATTACGACGAGATTCTCACCGCGAGAATTACAAGCTGATTAGTAATGACAAAGATGAACAATACAGATTGGATCACATCATTGGAGAAGCAAATCTCTTGATAGAAACAATCACATAAATGGTGACGTTAATTTGTTTATTCGAAAGAAAGGAGAGAGGAGGCGAGGCGGGATTACGGGATTCGGTAGAAACACATGCATTCTGTCATGTAAAAATATCACTTATATATTTCGGGTCAATGGATCGGGTTAAAATAGAGTTCACGTGAACTCTAAAATGGGTAGAGTTCACCCAAGTCTTACTCATAAAATAAACATATTAAATACATACCAAACATAATATTTTCCATTTTAAGAAAAAATCATTTTCCAATTCAATTGAAAAGAAGCGGTCGCGCGAACCCAGCGTCATCGACCTTCTCCATCACCATCAATTCGATCTTTCTCACATCGAAGAAATTCGCCATGAATCGCTGCCGTAACGCCGTCATCGCCCGTTCGTTCCCTAGCGCCGCCACTACCGCCTCCTTCGTGCCCTAGCGCCGCCGTCTCGTTCGTGCCCTAGCACCGCCATCATGTTACTGCGTGCCCTAGCGCCGCCATCGTCTTCTTGTTTCAAAGGCTCTAGCTCATTGTCGTATTGTTCGAACGCCTTAGTTGCTCTGCAAGTTGTAGGTAAGTTTTCGTTGCTTTGGTTTTTTTTTAGTTCACGACAATTCTCTCTTAAGAAATTGAGTCCTTATGTATTCTGTTTTTAAGGGAAATTGCGGTGCATCTGATTCGAACCATTTTAATGAAATGACTTGTGTTCCCTTTCTAGTTATTTAGTGTCTTCATGTTACTGCTGTTAACGTGTGTGTGATTGTATATTGATCAATCGGAAAATGTTTCATATTGTGCCAAAAAATTGAACATAAATTTTTATTTGTCGGAAGTGTTACGAAAAAATGTTGATTTAGTTATTATTTTTCATGAGAATCAACTAAAAAAAAGTATAGTATTCTAATTATGATTTTGCATTGGAAGAGTTAATATGTTTTTGCCCGAAATGTCGGTTTAGTTTAAATAAATTATTCGAGAAGCTGTTGTCCATTACTATGCTATGTGACTGTGTATGTTGAATCAAGAAGTTTTGATGAGTTAAAAGAGAAGCGGCTCGGTGATCAGTGACTGAAGAGCAATGAGAGAATAAGTTTATAAGATAAGGCGATCAGACGGGGTCAAGCACCGACCTAGTCGGTGAGGTCCGATAGCATGCTAGTCATATGAAGACAAGCTCGAACCTAGTCATCTGCAGGAGACAAACATGAAGAGCTCGAGACGAGGTCAAGATAAGCCGAGTAGAATAAGAAAGGCGAAGTTTTCACCAAGTCACCGCAGATGAGTAGGAAGAATCAAATTTGAGGTCAAGAGCGATTTCAAGATTAAGTTTGTTAAGCGAGTTTCAAGTTTGTTAGAACTAACTAACAAACTAACTGTCTTTTCAAACTTATAAATAGGACTAGATTTTATTCTTCAACACACTTATGCAAGTTTGATTTTTCACACTATTCACTATTGTTTTCACGTAGTATTTTTCAAAAGAAATTTCAAATATTTTCTAAGTGTTTATAGAACACTTCACTTCATATCTTCAAAAAGATCTTATTCTTAGAGTTAGATTTCGGAGAGTTGATTAGATTATTGAAGAGTGAAGTTCAAGTTGTAATTTGTAAAGGTTGTACGGTGAGTAAGTAAGTAGCTAGTGAAGACCTTTCTTCAAAGTTTGAAGAAAGAGAGTGGATGTAGGATTATTCATAATCCGAACCACTATAAATCCTGGTGTTATTTCTTGCTTTCTTTAATTTCTGTTCAAATTACAATATTGTTAATTCAAGATTAAAGTTCGTAATCTTAACTAAAATCTGAATATCGGCCTTTGCTTTTGATCTTGTTAAAAGTTGAGTTCTCGATCATATTCCGTTGTGTTTAATCGATGCTTTGAATTGATCTTGGAAAGATTTGAAAAATCTACAAAATCTATTCAAACCCCCTTTCTAGATTTTGTTCTAGGAAGCTAACTCAAAGTTTTAATCAACTCGACTTTCCGGGACCAACAAGTGGTATCGGAGCGGTGTTAAGGCATTACGATATTGATTTTAGGTCTTGAATAAGTTTACGAAATTATCTTGATTTTCTTCATTGTCTTCATTTTACTAACGGTGTTACTAATTAGTTTGTGGAGTATTTTGTTCTTTGTTTCATCATGTTATCGTGGAAAAACAAAAGTCTAGGAATCTTCCTGAATTCTCTATTGAAGATTATGATTACCGGAAATTTAGGATGGAGAATCATCTAAAGGCCATTCATGATAGGATGGAAGAGGTTCTTGAAGAAGGTCCTATAAAGTTTTATCATGGAGGCACCGGCATTGGAGGTAGTCGGTGAATCGAACCAGGACAAGAAAAGAAGAGTTACGAATTGACAAATGATGAAAGAAAGGTCCACAATCTTGACCAAGTAGCTCGAACTGAAATCATTGAGACTCTAAGTAAGGATTGGATAGAAAAAGTTAAGAGATGCAAAATCGTCAAAGAGATGTGGCAAACTCTAGCCAATGTTTGTGAAGGATCTGAACAAGTCAAAGAAAACAAGCTGCGATCGAGTCTTGCATGCATTTGAAACATTCAAAATGAAAGAAAATGAGCACGTGGATCGGTTAGATGTAAGGTTGACCAATCTTCTCAACAAAGCGGTGACCTTGGAAAGAATTATTCAGAGAAAGAGATTAATAACAAGATTCGAGATCATTAACCAAGAGATGGAGGAAAAATCCAATATCCTTAAAGCAACTCAAGATTTATCCTCTATTACTCACCATACCTTATTTTCTCATCTTAAAGCTTTAGAGTACGATATTCGGATAGAAGATGAAGAAGATGAGATGGATTCAAGCACCTCATCCAAGTCTGTTGCCTTTGTCGGAGAGAAGACAAGATGACAACAGAGTGCATGGGAGCCGACCTATCCTTAAAAGAGCGAGATGGCTTTACTAACTAAAAGGTATGATAAATTGAGAATGAAGTATAAGAGAAATAAATTGAGATTTGCAGGTAAGGATAGACAAAGATCCGGATCGAGATAGGAAGGTGGATGAATCTTGAGATGATGACAAAAATAAGAGCCGAGACAAGAAGATACGAGATCACCTGTCGGAAGAAATCCTTCCGAGTCCCGAGATCGAGACAGGAGTGACACTTGTTATACATGCAATAAGCCAGGACATTTCAGCTATGACTGTCCTCAATCGACTCCTAAAGAAAGGGAAGAAAAGTGGAAGAAGAGAGACAGAGATTTGCGAGATCAAAGAGCTTTGTTAGTCAAGAAAAGGAGCCAAAGAAATCATCATCATCATCATCCTCGTCTCGATTTTGGTTCGGACAATTAAATCATCTTATGGTTAAAGAGGTAGATTGTTATTACTCTTCATCGATAATGATTCATATAGAAGCTATTTGATAATGACCAAGACATTATCAAAGGACTTTTGAAAGATCTAAAAATGTCTCATCGCTTATAAACAATTAGAGACTAAAAATTTAACTTTAAAAGATCATATTCAATCCCTAGTTAAAGGTAAACAAGTTGTAAACTATCCTAAGTCTGAAGATACATTCAAGGGGGAATGTACAACCCAGTGAGGCAAGTACATCAACGGTGCATCTGAAAGACTAGAGAATGAACTGACATTTTTAAAGGATAAATTTGAAATGGTCTGTATTGAAAATGAATCAATTAAGAAGGCTAATGAGAATCTAGTATTCAAAATGAGCCGACAATAATTCACAATCAGCTATAGATCATATTTTTAGCATTTCACAAAAGCCCCATGATAAGACAGACTTGGTTTTGATAAGAAATCGAACAATCGAAACCAAGGAAGTTTGTGAAGGCATCCGAACCACCAAAAAGGTTCAAATTGGTCCTTGGAAACCTCGAGTCGAGATAAGGATTGCATCTCCCGGTCTGAAAACTAAGGTTGGTGAGGACTCCCTATCGGACTAAGAGAGTTTCAAGAACCAAGATAGGAAGAAATTCTTATTACAATCCTTTTGATGGGAGGAGCAGATGCTTCCCTCATTTCCTAAGTTCAAGAAGATTACCTAATCCGAATACAATAAACTATCTTTTAAACCCAATACTTATGTGGGCCAGATTTGGTAGTCAGCGAAATCGATTTATTATTAAAGAATGAAATGTTTGTCTGGATATCTAAAGTGATTCTTGACCCAAAAGGACCCAAGATCACTAGTGTACCTCAAAACTAATCTGTTTCACGAGGATTCACGGGGTTATCACTCAAGGAAGAGATCTTAGCCTCCATATGGTACATTGATAGTGGTACATTCCACGGCACATGACATGTGATAAGAAGCTATTATCAAACTTCCAAAGCATTGATGGTCCAAGAGTCTTATTTGGAGATAATAATTGTGGTCGAGACTAAAGGTGTAGGTACTGATTATTAAAGACATTCGGGTATACGAGGTATATTTTGTTGAAGGTTTGAAACATAATCATTATCTGTTTCTCAACTTTGTGATAAAGGCTTTCTTATTAAATTCTCAAAAGATAAATGTGATATCTTAGATAGTTCCTCGAACAAGGTACTTCTAAGCGGCTTGAGACATGGTAATGTCTATGTGACTAATTTTAATAGTTGCCCCAAAGATACATGTCGATTGCTAAGGGTGGAGAAGACCTCGGTGGCTATGGCATAAAAGGCTTAGTCATCTGAATTTCAAAACTCTTAGTAAGTGGCTAAAAAGAATCTTGTTAAAGGACTACCTGAGAAAGCTGTGTTCTACTAATCGAAATGTGATGCTTGTCAAAAGGGTAAACAGCGTAGACACTCTTTTAAAAGTATTAACATCTCTTCATCTCGAAAGAGCTCTTCAACTTCTTCATCTTGATCTGTTTGGACCAGTCACTCCACTTAGTTTCGGTGGAAGGAAGTACACTCTTGTTATTGTTGATGACTTTTCTAGATATACTTGGGTTTTATTTCTTTTCAAAAAGAATGAGACAATTAACAAGATTCCCTGATCTATTCGACAGCATTCAAAATGAGAAAGGTGTTAGTATCATTAAGATAAGAAGTGATAAGGGCACTGAATTTTTAAATTCTTGTTTATCCGACTATTTTGCTAAGAATGGTGTAGAACATGAAACATCTTCAGCAAGAACTCCTCAACAAAATGGAGTGGTTGAAAGAAGGAATAGAACTTTGAAAGAAGCGGTAGGGAGCATGCTAGTGAGTACAATACCCCTCACAGGTTTTGGTGAAGCCATCAACATAGCTTGCTACACCCGAGCAGTGCTTAGTTATCAAAGACAATGGTAAGACTCCATATGAGATTTGGAAGTGTAAGATTCCAAGGATCTCATATTTCAAAGCTTTGGTTGTAAGTGTTTCATCCATAACAATGGAAAATCTAAGTTAAGAACTTTTGATGCTAAAGCGGTGATGGAATATTCTTGGGATATTCTAATACTTCCAAGGCATTTAGAGTTTTTAACAAGACAACCCTTTGTGTGGAGGAAACCCCTCATGTTGTTTTTGATGAGGTTTGTATTCTGCTCGAGATAAAGTGAATCAAATTTACGAAAGTCTAGATAAAATTGAACTGTCCAAAACTAAACATAGAACTGTCTATCTACCTAGTCTTGATTGAGAATCGGATGAAGAAAAATCCCCATCCGATAATCGAGAAGACAACTTCGATCGGACTCCTTGAATCGGACACCTTTGACATCACCGATCGAGAGGAGGTCGGTGAGTGAAGGGGAACGTCAGGTGAGGTTGAGTCGGAAGAGTTGCCTCACGAGACTCAAGATGAAGATCCTTCTCCTCAAATAGGCAAAAGGATGAGGAGTTATCATCCAACTTATCAGTTATTGGAGATCCATCTACTAGTGTTCGACACGAATGATGTCGAACTCGAAAGTCTTTTCAAATTGTTATGTTTCACTCCTTGAGCCTAAGTCTATTGAGGAAGCTCTATCGAGATCCAAATGGATAACTTGACCATGCGGGAAGAAGCTGCATCAATTTGAAAGGCAAAATGTTTGGGAATTAGTGGAAAGACCCTTACATAGAAAGATTATAGGCACCAAATGGGTGTTAAAAAATAAATCGAGATGAGAACAATGTTATTGTTCGAAATAAGGCAAGGTTGGTAGCTCAAGGTTATTCACTATACGAAGGGATAGATTTTGATGAAACCTATGCTCCGGTTGCGATTAGAAGCAATAAGATTGTTCTTGGCATTTCTTTGCTTATAAATCTTTCAAAGTCTTTCGAGATGGATGTCAAGTCTGCCTTCCTAAATGGTGTGTTACTTGAAGAAGTCTATGTAGAAACTGACCTCCAGGTTTTAAGACAAGTAACAAAGTCTATAAACTAAATAAGGCTCTATATGGACTAAAACAAGCACCCAGAGCTTGGTATGATACCTTATCGATTTCTTGATATCTAGTGGTTTTTCAAAAGGCAAGATTGATAGAACTTTGTTTAGAAAAGAAGTAGATGGCAACATTTTACTTGTTCAAATTTATGTAGATGATATCATTTTTAGTTCACCTAATCGACTTTATGTGAAGAGTTTAGTGTTCTTATGAAAAACGAGGTTTGAAATGTCCATGATGGGTGAATTAACATATTTTCTAGGATTGCAGATTAAACAGACGAGTAAGGGCATATTTAGACATCGAGACTAAGTATGCTAAGGATCTAATTGAGAAATTTGGGATGACTTCTAGTAGAGAAGTTAAAATACCTATGGCAACTAATTTCTTTATGGATTCAGATGAGCAGGGATACCCACGGATGCAACGGAGTATCGTGGATTGATTGGATCCCTTCTCTATCTCACCGCTAGTAGGCCGACATAGCCTTTGCGGTTGGGGTATGTGCAAGATTTCAGTCAAATCCCAAGAAAACTCATCTGAATCTGCTAAGAAAATCCTTAAATATCTCAAAGGAACCTTGCAAGTAGGGTTGTGGTACCCGGTGATGACAACTTCGAGCTTTCGGGTTATTCAGACTCGAGACTTTGGAGGTTGTAAGATTGATGAAAGTCCACCTCTGGAACTTGTCGAGTTCTTAGGAAACAAGCTGATTTCTTGGTTATCTAAGAAACAGACATCCGTTGCTACCTCCACAACCGAGGTGAATACATGGCACTGGAAGTTGTTGCTCTCAACTTCTTTGGATAAGTCGGCAATTAAGGGATTATAATATTTTCACCTCATCTGCTCCTATTTTCTCGTGATAGTAATAGTGCAATTGCTATGACCTATAACCCCGTGTTACATTCTAGATGCAAACATATAGATATCGGTACATCATTTTATTAGAGATCATGTTGAGAAAAATGATATTAGAATTGAAAAGAATGCCACCTTTGAATTACAAAGAGCGAGACTTACTCACTAAACCTCTAGCTGAAAATAGATTTAAGGAACTGTGTTTAGAATTAAGATTACTTGATGCATCTATGACTCGTTTTTAACTAATCGATTGCATTCTAGTGTTCTATTTCTATTTCTTGCTTCATCTATGTCTAGAAAGACTTATCGAGACTAGGTTTGTGTCAAAGGACAATCAGGTAGAATATCATTGATCTCCTCTTAGGAATCAAGAATCAAGGCATTGTCATATTGACCATATCCGACTTGATAACTTCTTTTCGACATTTGGTAAATCGAGATGAGGATACAATAGTCGAGTTTACGAAGAAAGCAGATGACTATTTGAACTCTATCCTGATCTACCTTAAGCTACTAATGGTTTTCTTTAAGTCTTTGTCTTTGCAGGAATAGGTCACAAGATCGATTGTTTCACCTCATCTTCTTTACCTCAAAAGTTTTTATTCAAGCATCTTGTTTTCAAAAATAAACTTCTTAAAATCCTTTTGATTAAATTGGTGAGAAACCCAAAATTTTAGAAAAAAATAATAATAATAATAAGTCTGAGTCTGTTCTCTTAAAAAATATTTTCAAAATTAAACTAAGTTGTTTTTAAATCAGACGGGTTACTTTATCGAGATGACTTTCCAAACCCATCTGTTTTTAAACTAATCTGCTTTCTCAAACTCATCTATTTAGTAAACCCTCGGTGAAGGAAGATACCACTTGGCCGACGTCAGTATCATTACTTCTCTGTAAAAAGTAACCTACATCTCACAAATCAACGATCTATAAAGTAACTATTTACGCATTCCAAAGGCGATTACCATTCACGCGCTGAATCCTAATTGTTATTTTTATTTTTAACCGTTAATTTTTAATCAAGTAAAATTTTTTTTTGAATAAATGGCTCAGTTAATTTAAACCGATAAATTGGCGGTTTCTCTTTCCAATCTATTCCCCTATAAATACGTCTTCTTCTCCAAAAACACTCTTTTCACTTTAGAAAATCTCAAACACTCTGCAAATTTTCTCAAATCCTTCCTCAATCAATATATGAGCACTTCTTCAAGAAGAATACTCGTAATGACAACAATGGTGGATGTGCATAATGAAACCTACAATAAGAAGGTAAAGTCTGAGATGTACGTCGACTTGACACCACCACCGATGGAGAATCCAGGAAATCTTGTCCTTATTGGAGAGGGCTGGATTGAGGACCTTTTGTTCCAAGAAATCCCCTTCCAATAAGACACTTTGGATATGCGAGGGATAGAGTTCTATGTCAATGGGACATACGAAGATGGTGTTTTCCGAACCGGGGTATACGGAGAGGTCCCGACTGCTTTCTCCGGAGGTGACTCGAATCTTCAACACTCACAGGTGAAGGTGTGAACCCTCTAACATATAAATCGAGAGGAGTAGGTAGAATCATTTGAGATGATTGCCGGAATTCTATGAAGGACCGTGATCGGAGCTAAAGAAGAAGATGCTTCACGAGATATCGCCTTCGATGACCATTGTCACGAAGGTGATACTTGGAGAACAGAGCTCTCACGATGGGCTGACCAGCCCCGGACTTCTGCGTTATTCGAACAATCCTGGATGTAGTACAAGCCAGTAATTTGATACATTCTTGGATAAGCTAGAGACGGAAAGGAAGCGTCTGGAGGTTGTTAATGGGAAATGGCATGCGAAGTCGATCACCGGTCTTTTTAACAAAGTGAGTGTGATCATGGAGGACTTGCTGTCACCGAGATCAATTGGTCGACGGGTCCGAGCTTACACGAGCGAAGGGGATTCGACCAAGGATGAACCACTCGGGGCTTCATGATTCTAATGACGGTGGAGCTGAGGTAGGAGCTCGGGCTCCAGTGAAGAAGAAGCCGAGGAGGAAGAGGAAGAAGATGTGGAGGCAGAGCTGCTGCTATGAGCTCACCGAGGTCGTTTCACCCGATGAAGTCAAGGAGAAGGCACCAAAGAGGCGGAGGTTGGTGAAAACCTCGAGTTGGGTGGATCATCTGCGGATCAGCCGACTCTTCTTTACGAGGAAGTGACCACACTACAAATTGCAGCTCGGGTGGTCCACCGAGGAGGTCCAAGAAATCAGCTCGAAGGGACCCCCTCCCCCATCCGTGACAGGTATACTTCTCCCCTCCCCTCTCCAACCCACACCGGCAATGAAGAGGTGTCCCAGTGGCACCTCGAGCCTCCGAAACAGCCTACTCTCCAACCTCATCTTCCCTCCCCCAAACCTAAACCTCATCTCCTCCACCATCCCCATCTCATATACCTGTCCTTCCTCTCTGGACCGATATTCACCCTAACCCCCATATCCATATCTCCACCAAACCTTACCCACAACTTCTCAACCCCAACTCATTCTACCCCAAACAATCTCATCTCCCCCACCTACCACTTCACAAATCCCACCTTTACCATCATCACCCCCACCCGAAATCCCACCTCCACCATCGACACCCCCACCTCATCCACCCCACCAACCTCCTCATGTGGATCCCTCGAAATATCTTTGGGGATATTCACATGAGCTCCCCCGATCCCAACTTCTCCCACCACCTCTTCCTCATCCGAATCGGAGGAAGAGGCCGTACCAATTCTTGCCATCTCCTCTGCATTTGAAAAACTCCACAGCAAGATCATATCCCGAGTTCGAGAGGATGATGGAGAAGAAAACACGGAAGGTGATTCGAGCACCACGAATACCATGCTCGCCAACATGCAGATTCGAGGTCAACATGACCAGGAATTTATCAGCCAATCTCGACCGCTGTTGGTTCCTACTGAGTGCGCTTGAGGAGGAAGTCAAGGCACTAAAAGAGAAAACAGTGCGACAATGAAATCGTGGTCTCAACACTCACATCCGATCGAACGATTTCGAGAAAATGTTGTGTAGCAATAGAGGCCCACTTAGGCTATCAAAGATGAAGTTAAAAAGGGGGAAGGAGCTGAAAGCGAGAATGGAAACTCTCATACCGGTGTCATGTCATTAATCGACAAGCTCGATACAAAGGCGCATACACCTGAGTTGGAGGCGCCAAGGCGTAAATCAAAATCAAATCGATGAATTGGCTGCCTTGCAACCGAGGGTAACCCAGTTGAAGAGGCCATCCGAGAGGATGAGGAGAAGAGAAGGAAGGAGGACGAAGAAAAGACAGAGAAGGCTGGCGACTCGCATGAAAGAGTCGAGGAACCGGAGCCAAGGGCAAAGGTAAAGGGAAAGCGGCGGCAGTGAGAAGTCTCCATCGGCCGAGCGAGATGATCGGCCCGAATCAAGCGAACGCAAGAGAAAGGAACCGGACTTCTCCAACTTATCGGTGAGCGAGATCGAAGAATCAGTCTTTGAGAAGGAGATGTTTGAAAAGAGAGAGAAGAAGAGGCTGAAGAAAGCGGGAAGGCTGAAGTGGGACAGGATACTCGGAAGTGGGTATCCAAAGCTGCAAATGAAGCGGACTTCCGACTGTCCATCGCACTACGCTCCTTCGAAGATGGTATCGGGAAATACACCGAATACAAGAAGCAAGCCTGGATGCCGAGATGGATGTACTCGGTACATCTTGAAGGCATCACCATCTGGGCGACCAACGAAGACGTCAATGGCATGAATGGATGGAGAAAGGTGGACGCCGATCTATATGGGAAGTTGCTCGATGAGGCACATATCGTGTTCAATCAAGCGATCCGATCGCACCAGCCTATGAGCGAGTCACCCCCAAGCTGAAAGAAGACGGTTCTCCCGATGCGGAATGGGTCAAAAGCCATCGTGGCCAAAGCGAAAGGGAATCCGAGCTCACGGATGAGAGTGATCTAAAAGCGGCTTAGAGCAAGGATTTTAAGTGGCTAAACATTCCAGAGGCTGGTTGGGGAATCTAATAGAACAGGATTTCTTCTTTCCTTATCTTTACTTTCTATCGATTCTCTTATTTTGTAAATCAGTAAATTTCCGTGAATGAATATATGTGAATTTATGTGAACTTCTTGAATTATCGTTTTAAAAGCTTTCATGTGTTTTAAGAAAAACTTAAATTTCTTTTTTCCCTTAAAATATAAATCATTTGAGAACCTTGTATCTTAGTTTTTAAAATTTTTTAAGTTTTAAAATTCATTTTCTTTAAGCTTTTCTAAAGAGAATCTAGAATTACTTAATTCTTTTTCAAAAAGTATTTGAACGTAAATGTATCTGTTGTGACCAGAATAAGTGCCTTGATTTACCTATCGATTGATTTAACTAAGTCTAATACTAACTTCAATTTGTGAGTATGTTTCTTTATTATAGGTTTTAACTTCATCAAAAAGGGGAAATTGTTGAATCAAGAAGTTTTGATGAGTTAAAAGAGAAGCGGCTCGGTGATCGGCCAACTGAAGAACAGATAGAGAATAAGTTTATAAGATAAGGCGATCGAGACGGGGTCAAGCACCGACCTAGTCAAGGCGAGGTCGATAGCATGCTAGTCATCGAAGACAAGCTCGAACCTAGTCATCTGCGGGAGACAAACATGAAGAGCTCGAGACGAGGTCAAGATAAGCCGAGTAGAATAAGAAAGGCGAGTTTTCACCAAGTAAGGCTGCAGATGAGTAGGAAGAATCGGTGAGGTCAAGAGCAGATTTCAAGATTAAGTTTGTTAAGCGGTTTCAAGTTTGTTAGAACTAACTAACAAACTAATTGTCTTTTCAGACTTATAAATAGGACTAGATTTTATTCTTCAACACACTTATGCAAGTTTGATTTTTCACACTATTCACTATTGTTTTCACACGAGTATTTTTCAAAAGAAATTTCAAATATTTTCTAAGTGTTTATAGAACACTTCACTTCATATCTTCAAAAACAGATCTTATTCTTAGAGTTAGATTTCGGAGAGTTGATTAGATTATTGAAGAGCTGAAGTTCAAGTTGTAATTTGTAAAGGTTGTACGGTGAGTAAGTAAGTAGCTAGTGAAGACCTTTCTTCAAAGTTTGAAGAAAGAGAGTGGATGTAGGATTATTCATAATCCGAACCACTATAAATCCTGGTGTTATTTCTTGCTTTCTTTAATTTCTGTTCAAATTACAATATTGTTAATTCAAGATTAAAGTTCGGAATCTTAACTAAAATCTGAATATCGGCCTTTGCTTTTGATCTTGTTAAAAGTTGAGTTCTCGATCATATTCATTGTGTTTAATCGATGCTTTGAATTGATCTTAGAAAGATTTGAAAAATCTACAAAATCTATTCAAACCCCCTTTCTAGATTTTGTTCTAGGAAGCTAACTCAAAGTTTTAATCAACTCGACTTTCCGGGACCAACATGTTTTTATTATATTAAAACCTTTAAAAAGTTATGTTGTTGCGGAGTTATTTATTCTTTTCATTTTCTCTTAGGATCGGTTTTTTCACATATGTTTTTTTATTTGTTTGTCCTCTTTCTGGTAGATATTCCTCAAGTTATTGGCTCATTAGACTCTTTTGTTCTTGTTTCATTATTATTATGTAGGATAGATGCACCTTTCCTCTTTTCCCTCCGGTATATATTTAGTTTTGCTTTTAGGTTGGGCAATTAGAGTTTGGAGCTTCTTACGAAATGTTATCCGTCAAAATGTGATTTATATATATATATATATATATATATATTTTACTTGTGATACAGTTGACATATTCTCTCTCAAGAGATTTTGCACTTGCAACTTTCGGGATTTCTCATTTCGGGCATATAAAAAAACTTTCTTGATACAAAATGGTGATAATGTTTAAATTGTGAATTACACGTGTTCTAACTTTTGAAGTAAATGAATATGAACACAACTCATTTGGACTGAGTCATTTGGGCAGTACTTTCTCATTCAAATAAGTTGTGCGATTTTGTTTTCTTTCCAAGGTTAACTAAATATTTTGGCAGCATTAGTGTTTAAGGTTAGATACTTGCAAGTTGCAATAACGCAACCACTGACCCAACCACCACCACCTTCCCTTTTATTTTTTTATTAAATTTATAAAAAAATAACTTTAAGATGAATTACATCATGTTGGGTGTGCATATACGTTGTAGTTTTGTTTTGGCCATCTCTAAGACGTTGAGGCAAAAACATATGTAAGATGGCATGTAGATTTTAAGGAGTTTGACTAGAAAAGGTAATTAAAATACACCTAGCTAATGTAGTATATATATGAAATGATGCTCCTTCCTTACCCTTATGTTCATCAACATGTTTCCTTACCCTAATTTTCTAATTCATTATATTTGATGCAATCGATGGAAAAAGAATGGATGTCTAAGGATAGATTGTCACTAGAGTACCGACTAGGAGTAGAGTCTTTCATGCGTTATGCAAATGAAAATGATGTTGATATGAATGATATTTCATGCCCTTGTGCAAAGTGTGGTAATCGAGGAGGACCACATCTACTCGAGTAAAAGCACATTTGATGTGTAATGGTGTGGATAGAACATATCATATATGTTCAACGAGAAAAGAGTGGCCAAGATTGATCCACATAAGTTAGAGGTTTGTTTACTAGACCCTCTTTATAATCGCAACAAAGATGAAGTTTGGAAGAAAGTAGTTGATTTGTAAGTTCATTTATATGTTTTCTATATGTTATAATATGAAATTTTAATTTTTTAACTATTTTTTTAATATGTGAAGGGCTATAAGATTGACTAATGTAGGGATGGAAAATGCCTCAAGAAACCCACCATCTGGAGAATACTTAAGGTACATAAAATAAAGTAGTAAGTATATATTCTAACGAATGATAATATTTTATTCATTTTGTGTTTTTCATATCCAGTCCCTAAGCAACCTGATGGTTACCAATGTGAATTTTTTGTTCTTTACCAATGTAAAAGCACATTTGATGTGTAATGGTGTGGATAGAACATATCATATATGTTCAACGAGAAAGAGTGGCCAAGATTGATCCACATAAGTTAGAGGTTTGTTTACTAGATCCTCTTTATAATCGCAACAAAGATGAAGTTTGGAAGAAAGTGGTTGATTTGTAAGTTCATTTATATGTTTTCCATATATTATAATATGAAATTTTAATTTTTCTAACTATTTTTAAATATGTGAAGGGCTATAAGATTGACTGATGTAGGGATGGAAAATGCACTGCAAGAAACCCACCATCCTGGAGAATACTTAAGGTACATAAAATAAAGTAGTAAGTACATATTCTAACGAATGATAATATTTTGTTCATTTTGTGTTTTTCATATCCAGTCTCTAAGCAACTGATGGTTACCAATGTGAATTTTTGTTCTTTGCTACATGAAAGAAATTTTGAAATTTAATGGACAAGTGACAATAGCTTCGTTGCGGTCATTGTTAATATTTTTTCATATTGCATAATTTATTTGTAGTGATAATAGCTTTTTACAATCATTTTTTATTTATATTGATTCATAATTCATTTATATTTCATAGTTTAAGAAAAACACGTACTCTCTGAAGCGAAATCAATCAAATGAGGACTGAATGGGCTGAATAGGTTAAATCGAGGTTTGTTTACTTATTTTTCTAATTATTTTTCCATTTTTGGACTATACGTGTGTGATTTTATTTGTTACTTATGCTTTTTCTTTGTAATATAGTGTTGAGAGAGATGGTGCACAAATGTTGGTGGAAGAATCGACTAGCTTGTCTATTTTTGCATGGATGTTGGTAAATAATAGACAAACCTTTTTGTCAATGATTGTTGATGGTATTCGAAAATTATTGTAAATGATTTGTTGGTGGTATTCAGAACTTTATGAAATTATTGTTTGTTGTAGTTGAATGAGAAGAATATTATTGTAAACTTCATTTTATTGATGAATTGATAGTTGAATGTTTATGGATTTATTTTGAATTTTATTTTGCAATTGATATAATTAATAATGATGTTTTGTTGGCCCACGGATCGAGTGATTAACAAAGAGCTTATATCACCTCCTAGTGAAAATCTAGAAGGGGGTTAAATAGATTTTCAAATCTTTTTGAAGATCGATTATCTATTCAAAGAATCAAAGCCGAGCGGCAACAAGTTTAAACTCAATCTTTTAAGGATCAAAAGCAATCTGGATTAATCAAAATGATTTTGTTTGAATATTTGATGAATAACAAGTAAGTAAATAAGAAGAAAAGAACACCGGGAATTATAGTGGTTCGGATCAAAGCGATCCTACATCCACTCTCCTTCTTCGACTTGAAGAAGGGTCTCACTTACTTACTACCTTTCTTACTTAAAAATGTTACAATTACAAAGAAGTGGATAATCTCCTCTTCAATCCTATCTTGATCTGCCTAACTCACTAGAAACTCGAAGATTACGGTGCAGACTATGAAGATGTACAAGTAAGTGTTCAACAAACATTTAGAAACTTATGAAGAATTACTTTGAAAACTTTGTGAGTGCTCTTTGAAAATTTCATGAGTATTGTGAAAATGGGAGTGTTGATTATTCTTTTGAATCGTGCCTAAACTTATTTATAAGCACTGAAAGCGGTTAGTTTGTTGTAACAAACTAAAAACCGTTCAAGAAACTTATTCTTGAAAAGCTGTCTTGACTTGACTAATCTTGGTCTAGTCGTCTACAGTGACTTGGTGAAGACTCGCCTTTCTTATTCTACTCGGCTAGTCTCGACCTCATCTTGAGCTCTTCATTATCGCCTCCAACGAGATGACTTCGTCAAGATCTCGCTTGAGATGACCTTCTTCTTTTATGACCTCAGTGACTATTCTAGCTCTACCTAGTCGATCATCCTAGCACTAGAATTCATTACATCAAATCACCAAGAGAATGGAAGAGAGATAACTAAATAAGACTAAGAGAGAAAGGATGAAACTTCCTAATCATTAGTAGGAGGCGGAGGAGGAGGTGGGTAGTAGCCCGGTCTAAGATGCCACGAGCCCATGTTCTGGAGGAGAGCATACATATCTTGTTGGTTCTTGAGATACTCCTCTTGCATTCTTCGAGTTTCTTCGTTGAACCTCCTCGATTCCTCTAAGATACGGAAGCACTCATCTTGGACGTATGAGGCACTCCAATTACATTCTTTGGCTATCCGCTCACATTTCTTGATTAATGTCCACGGCCTCCTCGATGAGCTTTCGGCCTCGAATTCCCGGCTCCTCATTTCATCTTGTCAATAATAATTGATCTCGGGCGCAAAGTCTTCATCTTCATCCATCTTTACCGACTGCTCACCCGGCTCATCATCGGCTTCTTCCTCTTCTTCCTCATCCTCGTCTTCATCATCATCTGATCCTCTTTCCTCCTCTTCGTCCTCATCTCGGAGGTTGACTCCATGCTCTCTCGTATAGGCCTTAATAGCCTAAGTATGCCGCTGCGACCACATTCGGAGGTTCATTGTCACTTGTCTCGCCGCTCCAAATACGGTCGTGAGCCTCTTGTTCGGTAGAAAACTGATTGGAGTGAATTGATGCATGATTTTAGGGGGTACTTTAGTGCAAAAAGTGATCAAAAGTGTTAGATTTTGTGCCTAAATGTGTAGAGTATCACTACTTTGCCTAAAAAGTATTACTTGTGAGATTTTTGATGTTTTTGTCCGTTTTCGGGTAAATCACTACTGATTGGAGTGAATTGATGCATGATTTTAGGGGTATTTTAGTGAAAAAGTGATCAAAAGTGTTAGATTTTGTGCCTAAATGTGTAGAGTATCACTACTTTGCCTAAAAGTATTACTTGTGAGATTTTTGATGTTTTTCGTCCCATTTTCAGGTAAATCGGTGGAATTTGGCCAAATCGAGTACCGACATTCATAGGAGTGAAGAGGCGATCAAGACAGGTAAAAACGGGGGTCGAGAGATGGAGTTCAAGTCGAGAAAATTCCTGGATTTGACCTCTGCCCGAGGGCAGGGCCTCGACTCGAGGGTGCCGGCGGGAAGTTGAAATTTAAAATTTTAGAGCAAGCTCGACCGAGGCCTGAGCCTTGAGTCGAGGATCGTGGCAAAGATGAAAGCTCGAGTCGAGGGAGGAGCTCGACTCGAGGCTGGAGATAAATTGAAGAAGCGCATTCACGACTTAAGGAGTCTCGACTCGAGGGCCCCAACCTCGAGTCAGGAATGCCGAAATTCAACATTTTTTGTTTTAAGCCCAATTGAGCGGAAAACAGAGCATAATCTCCCTAACCTTCATTAGAGCGGTTATTTTACGCTTTTTAGGCGAATTTCCAATTCCATAGCTTAATTTTCATTATAGTTTGACTAGATTGATAGAATGGGTTAAATTTTAATCATTTGAACCTTAGATTAGCATTTGATCCTTTAGTTTTTCATTTCCAAGTTGTAATTCAATTGAAGAGAAGAGCACATTTGAAGATACATTGAAGATTCAAGCATTCTTTTTTTTTTATCATATTAATCCAATTGGTGATGTTCTTTCACTTTGCCACTTTAAATTCCTTATTTATTGTAATTAGATTTGTGTTTGTGCAATTAGATTTTCAACCCATGGGTTTTTCTTTTGCACCATGGGCAAATATTCTTGTGCTTGGGATAATTGAAATTGAGGATGATTTGATTGCTTTATGCTATGATTGTTGATGATTGTTGATCAATTGAGTTAGATCTCATTGTGCTTCATGCATTTTTATTTCTTTAGATTAATGTTTGATCACCCTAGCAAGAGGCGAGAGTTGAGCTAACGTGATCCGGGATTAATCGGGTTATAATTGTGTATGATTGTATTAATTGGAGTGAATTGATGCATGTTTTTAGGGCCTATTTTAGTGCAAAAACTGAGCTAAAGTGTTAGTTTTTGTGCTTAAATGTTAAAAGTATCACTCTTTTGCCAAAAAAGTATTATTTGTGAGATTTTGATGTTTTTCGTCTGCTTTGCAGGTAAATCGGTGGAATTATGCCAATCAGAGTACCGGTATTCTTAGAATGAAAAGACGAACATACGGACGCAAACGGTCGGGCCCTGAGCCCTTCTCGATAAAAATTCCCTTGTCTCGGGCTGAAGTCGAGGTGCACAGACCTCGACTCGAGGTTCATCTTGGAGGGAAACAATTTCAAAATGACAATGAGCTTGACTCGAGGAGGGAGCCTCGAGTCGAGGGATGGGAAAATGCAGGATCCTCGACTGAGGGCTAAGCCTCGACTCGAGGCAGAGAGATTTTTAAAGAAACGTGTTAGCGACTCTTAGGCCTCGACTCGAGGGCCTGAAGCTCGACTCGAGGAGTGCCCAAACCGAAAAGTTCAGTTTTTAAGCCATTGGAAGCCAAAACAGAGGGGAGATTCATTCTAGCAGCTTTAGAGAAGTTTCTAGGAGTTTCTTTGAGCGAATTTTCACATTTTGTAGCTTGAATTTACTTGTAATTGCATTAGATTGTTAGAATTGGGATATATTCTACAATTAGTTCATTAGATTAGTAGATTGATTGATTGTAATTGAAGTTTGCAGCTGAGAAGTGGGAAGAATTGAAATTGTATTGAAGCATTGTAGAAGATTAATCATTCTTATTTTTGCCTATTGAAGCTTAATTGGTGATGTTCTTACCCTTTGCTCTCTTTAATTCATTGCTTGTAGTGATTAGATTGTTAATTGCTTTCTTAGATTTTCTAGCCATGGCTTTTGCTTGTTGCACCATGGGCTAATAGCTTTGTGCTTGGGATAATTGAAATTAGGGATGAAGTGATTGCCTCGAGGCTATGATTGTTGATAGTTGTGATCAATTGAATTAGATTGCTCCTTAATTGTGATTCTTAATTGTGCTTCATGAAAAATTGTCTATTTTGATTAATGGTTGATCACCCTAGCAATAGGCGAGTTGAGCTAACGTGATTAGGTGTTAATCGGGTTTCAATTTTGCATGATTGTATGAATTGAGGACTTCTACATTGAGAGATGGGAAGAACTAAGGATACTCACATTAGGCATTGTGATATTAATGGAGTGATTAATTTCATGATGGTTTTATGTTTTCTAATTTGATTGATTTGCATTTGGATACAATCATAGCTTGTTAATCATGGATTCCTTGATGGAGATTATCCCTTGCACCCAATTCCCCCATTGATTTAGTATATTTGATCTTGCATTCTAAGTGTTTGATAAATTGTTTGCATAATCTTGCCTTTTAATTTCTTGCATTTTGTAGTGATTTAGTTCAAAAACTTGTGCAACTTTAGCCATTTAGAACTCTTATCCTTGTATCTCGTTTGCATACTCTCTCCCTTGGGTTCGATATTTTGTTGATTGGTCTTAATAACTCTTACCCTATACACTCCAATCAAATGGCGCCGTTCCGGAGTTAGTTTTTGCGCCTATAAGTGAGATTCGAGGATTGTTTGAAGTGGCTATTTATTGTTTTTATTTTTGTTTTTGTTGATTTTATTGTTGAGAAGTTGATACTTGGATTTGTGGCATTGTAGGTGTATGCTAATTGGAGTGTATAGGGTAAGAGTTATTAAGACCAATCAACAAAAATATCGAACCCAAGGGAGAAAGTATGCAAACGAAATTCAAGGATAAGAGCTCTAAATGGCTAAAGTTGCAACAAACTCTTGAACTAAATCACTACAAATTGCAAGAAATTAAATGGCAAGTTTATGCAAACAATCTATCAAACACTTAGAATGCAAAATCAAATAGACTAAAATCAATGAGGGATTTGGGTGCAAGGGATAATCTCCATCAAGGAATCCATGATTAACAAGCTATGATTGTATCCAAATGCAAATCAATCAAATTAGAAAGCATAAACCATCATGAAATTAATCACTCCATTAATATCACAATGCCTAATGTGAGTATAGTTCTTCCCATCTCTTAATGTAGAAGTCCCCAATTCATACAATCATGCAAAATTGAAACCCGATTAACACCTAATCACGTTAGCTCAACTCTCGCCTATTGCTAGGGTGATCAACCATTAATCAAAAGAGACAACTTTTCATGAAACACAATTAAGAATCACAATTAGGGAGCAATCTAATTCAATTGATCACAATTATCAACAATCATAGCATGAGGTGTTAGGATTTGAATTTGTATGTTTTGATGATGTTCTTAAAACCTATGTGTAATAGGACCAAATTTGAACTCGTTAGTCACCGATGATCTAGATAGGGTTTATGTCTTAGTACAGCTTAAACTTGCTAGGCTTAACCTTCCGTATCAGATTGGTTGAGAACTAAAGGTGCTGATAAGAAGACTTAAAGATCTAAGAGAGATTTCGTTGAAGTCATTTAGAAGGGCGTCATGATGATCAAGAAGAGATGATAAGAGTTACGCAAAAAGAAGTATTGTCAAGAAAGGTTCAAGTGAAGATAGCAAGGTTGGAATCCATGCTACAAACAAGCTTTAGATGTGCTGGAGCAAGGTTGAAAGTTGCTAGAGTTGACTTCAAGAAATTCATCGGGGATAACAAAAGTCGAAAGATAACTCTAAGATACTCGAAGTCACCAAGTAAAGATTTGATTATCAATCAAGATCAATCACGACATAATTGATTGGTATCGTAAAATCAATTATCCAAAGTCAAACAAATCTTCCAACGATCACTTACCATTTCTTTGAAGATCTGATTGACAAATTAGCCTAACGGCTAGTCAAATTGAAGCATAATAAGCTGAAGTGAAGGATTTTCAAAAATATACACACGCGAGAAACATCAAGTATTACTCCTTCACTCACTGAAATACACGCTTAACTCTTCATACGAGAAATTGATCAAACACGCTGAATTTACTAAGAGATTTATTTTTGGTCAAGGAAGTGTAAATCACCTTTCATTATCTCGGTCTGAGAAAAGGTTGATTGTTTTAGATCTAAGAGTTAAACACTCAAAGATCGAATCGATTGTACCAAGGGCGGGAACTTGTTAAACTTCCCGGTCGAATCCTCAAGGAGATTAGAGGAGACAAGACCGAGTTTGGTGGATAGTAAGGCCCTGTGGAATCGGGGAGAGTGGACGTAGGATCATTATATCCGAACCACTATAAAAATCTCTGTGTCTTTAGTTGCTTTCGCATTCATACTTATAAGCGCTCATTCATCATTTTTATAAACCTGCATTAATCCTGCTAAGTATTCTTCTCAAAGGTTTTCTTTAAAAGGGTTTTTCAAATACACACGAGATTAGCTTCCGCACCATCGAAGACTTCGAGTTTCAAGTCTCGATCTCACATAGCACACTCGAGTACCTTGCTGCGAGAAGACTTCAAAGTCTTCTAACCTCACACTCGGCTCACAAAAAGTTGAAAAAGTTTTGAGTGTGGTAAAGTCTATTCAACCCCCTTCTAGACTTTCCACCTCCTTGCACATCTCGTCCGGGACCAACAAGTGGTATCGGAGCGCGGTGGTTCAACCGACCACCGGCTTTGGTTACCAATAGTCTTTGAGGAAAGACTTTGTGGTCATCTCGAATGCATCTTTTGAAAAATCTTTTTCATAAAACTCATTGCATTCATTGCATAATCATTTTTATTACTAATAATGAGTTCTCATAAGAGCAAGAAAAGAAAGCTACGAGTTCTCCATTGAAGACTATGACTACTGGAAATTTCGCATGGAAAATCATCTTGGTGCAATTCATGATAGGATGCTTGAAACACTTGAAGATGGACCAATAAAGTTTTACTTTGAACCGGTAAGTTCTCGGGAGCGGTGGAGCAAGCATCTACTCGGCGTAAGATTGAAAAGAAAAGGAGTGAAATGTCAAATGATGAAAGGAAACTATTTAATCTTGATCAAATTGCTCGGACAGAGATCATAGAGACTCTAACCAGAGAGCTCACAGAGAAAGTCAAGACATGTAAGACCGCAAAAGAGATGTGGGAAACCCTAGCACTCATGTGTGAAGGTTCGTGAGCAAATTAAAGAAAATAAGTTGCAGTCTATTCTACATTCGTTTGACACATTTAAGATGAAGCTCGATGAGACAATAGATCGATTGGATCTAAGACTGACAAATATCATCAATAAAGCAAGTTCATTAGGAAAGTCTTATACCGAGAAGGAAATCAACAACAAAATATTGAGATCTCTAACTAGTAAGTGGAGAGTCAAGATCACGGTGATCAAAGATACAAAAGAACCGAGCAGGATAAGTCATCATGAGTTATTTTCACATTTGAAAGCTCATGAATATGATTTGAAACAAGAAGAAGACGAGGACGAAGGAAATTCAAACTCTCTGGAAAGGAAGTTGCTTTCAAGGTCACTTGAGTCACCATCAAAAGAACCTATTGGAGAGGATTTAAGCTTGAAAGAACAAATGGCCTTCTGACGAGAAAGTTTGATAAAATGAATTCGAAATTTGGGAAATATAGAAGACATTGGAAGAATTCTAAGAAAACTGGTTTCAGTCCGAAACAAATCTTGAGATAAGAGACCAGAGAAGATTCCAAGGAGGATAGGAGGTTCAAGACTCCAGAAAGAAAAAGAGAAGAAAGTCCAAGAAGAAGAGACTTTTCTCCAAAAAGGGATTCTAGTCCAAGAAGATCCTCAAGAAGTGATGCTTGCTATAATTGTCATAAATCGGGACATTTCAGTTATGATTGTCCAGATCTAACTCCAAGAGAAAGAGAAGAAAAGAGATTGATGAGGAACAGAAAGTTTGCGAGACAAACGTGCTTTGGTGGCGTAAGAGGAGGATACTCTTTCAAGTGATTCAACATCATCTTCAGACTTCTCTTGAGACAATGATTTGTGTCTTATGGCCAAAGGAGATGAGGTACTTTCTCGATTCCTGCTCTTCGTCCGCTTCTCGTGTGTCTTTTGCAGAAGAGTTTGACCATAACTTTGTTGATAAGTTAATGGAAGATCTCAAAACTGCTATAAATGCTTACAACTGTGTGGAAAAGGAGAATGTGAGCTTGAAAGAAGAAATTGATCGATTTACACAAGAATCTATTAGCAAGACATCTCGAGACACTAATGATTCTAATCGGATAACTTCAGAAGAGTTAAATACTCTTAAAATGAAGTATACTTGAACAGGATTTGTTGGTAGAAAGGTTGCTTCTTTGAGAATCTTGAGAAAACTGATCATTGAAGATTCTACAAGCGAAATTCGATGAACTTTTCCATCGGCATGAGCGTATAAAATCAAGTGAGGAACGTTTAAGTTTGAGGTTGGATCAATCAACAAAGCTTCTCACGCAGTTCAAACAATAGTTGAATCGTCTCAAACACCTAACGTAAAGAAGGGAATTGGTTTTACCATTGCCCGGTCCTCACGAGTTCAAACAAGTGTACTTAAGAAGAGTACACATGTTAAGGGTAATGATTTGGTAGGAGAGGGTTCCAAACCTAAACCTACCGATAAGGGTAAAGGTTGCCGACCCAAAGAAATCGGTCGAATGGGAAGAAGAGTAGTTATACTCAACAACCTAAACAAGCTGATGAGGTATCAAAAGAAGGGTGAATCCCAACTTAAGAAACCTCAAAGCAAGGTCGAAAAGGTAGACGTCACCGAAACCATCTCTGTGGAGACAGTCTCACCTGAAGACTACACAATCTAAGCAAACTTCAAAGCTTGCCGATCAATCTACTAAGTCATCTCGTGCCTGTGAGATATGAATCTTTTGATGGCTCAAGTAGAACGTACCACTTATCATCAAAACCCTCGAACCATTGCACAACGGCTGATCACTTCATCTAGAGGACCTCGGAAGGGTCGAAGTTTTCTCGGAAGGAACATGTCGACACCCATAGACAAACATTCAAGAAGGCACCAAAGGATGAGGTTGTCTATGTTGATATGTATGGAAGAAGGATAAGATCTTCTCGAATACGATAAGAAGAATCTATTCTATGGATTCCTAAAGATTGTGCTAACTCTCAAGGACCCAAACCTAAAGGGTACCTAAAACTTAACTAAACGTGCGGGGCCGCCGTGTGGGACATGAAAGAGAGGTTGCTGGGAAAACCGTCTCGTACATCGACGGTGGGTGCTCGAAGCATATGACTGGAAACAAGCAACTCTTGAGCTCAATAAAATCACAAAATGGCCCACGGGTGGTATTTGGAGACAATAACTTTGGTATTACCAAAGGTGTTGGGACTCTATACATTGGAGATGTACGTGTGGAGGAAGTTTTCTACGTGGAAGGATTAAAGCATAACTTGCTTTCAGTCTCACAATTCTGTGATAAGGGATACTCGGTTAAGTTCTCTAGTTCTCTCGTGTGTTGTTTTGTGTGGCTTAAATGATCGGGTACTTTTAACTGGCCCGAGAAAGGGAAATGTTTATGTTGCAGAATTTCGTAAATGTCCAAGCAATACATGCCTTGTAGCAAAAAGTACTTGAAACAAGCTGGTTATGGCACAAGAGATTGAGTCACATAAATTTCAAAACGCTAAACAAGATAGCCAGAAGGTCTCTTGTAGAAGGCTTGCCAAATGAAGTTTTCTCAAAAGATCGATTTGTGACTCGTGCCGAGAAAGGAAAGCAAACTAAGGCCTCATTCAAGGAAGTTTCTGTACCAACGTCAAGTAGGGTACTACGGTTACTTCACATGGATTTATTTGGCCCGGTATCCCCATTGAGCTTCAGTGGTAGAAAATACACTTTGGTGGTGGTAGATGACTATTCTAGATTCACATGGGTGATATTTATGTTCAAGAAGAATGAAACCATCACAAGATTACCGGAACTATCAAGAGATTACAAAAGCGAGAAAGGAGAAAGTGTTGTAAGGATCAGAAGTGACAAAGGAACAGAATTCTTAAACTCTCACATAGCGATGTATTGCAAAGAAGCTGGAATTCAACATGAAACGTCGGTGCCCGCACTCCACAACAAAATGGTGTTCTGAGAGGAGAAGCAGAACACTCAAGGAAGGCTGCCGAACAATGCTAGCGAGAATACAATGTTCCCAGAGGTTTTGGGCGAGAGGCGTGAATACGGCATGCTATACTCGAATCGAAGTTTGCGACCAAAGAATATGGAAAGACACCGTATGAGTTATGGAAAGGTAGAATTCCTCGTGTTTCTTTCTTTCGTGTTTTTGGTTGCAGGTGTTTCATTCATGACAACGGCAAATCCAAGTTAAAAACTTTTGACGCCAAGGTGCTGATGGGATATTTTTAGGATATTCCAAGACAAGCAAGGCTTATCGAGTTTTTAATAGGAAAACTCTTGTTGTGGAAGAAACACCTCATGTGGTTTTTAATGAATCTATTGTTGAGTCTAAGGACAAAGGAAGAGAAGAGTCACTAGCGTAAGGGTTTGAGAAACTTGAACTCAAGGATAAGCCAAATTATGTCAAGGTTCATTTACCTATTCTAGATTCCGATTCTCAAGATGATCAAAGCAAATCTCAAAGTTGGCGTAAAAGGAAAAGGTATTCTTGAGACAAGAGAAGACTCAAGCGAGAACAAAAGTCTGCTTTGAAGTAATCTCAAGACCTGGCGATGACTCACCCGAGAACTCCAGGATATAAATTTATCAAATCAAGGGGAATGACTCAAAATGATATTCCAATAATGCCTTGAGAAGAGTTGAACGCATCTAATAGAAGGAATTGGATGACAGATCATCCCAGTGATTTAATCTTAGGTAATCCTCAAGATGGAGTCAAAACAAGAAGAAGGATAAATCTAGATGGTTTGTTTAGCTGCTATGTCTCTCTTCAAGAACCAAAGAATATTGAAGAAGCTTTGGTGGACACAAATCTGGATAGAAGCTATGCAAGATGAACTAAATCAATTCACACGACAAGATGTTTGGATACTCGTTGATAGACCTAAACATCAAAAAGTGATTGGAACAAAGTGGGTTTTCAAGAACAAGAAAAATGAGAAAGATGAGGTTATTAGAAATAAAGCAAGGCTCGTTGCGCAAGGTTACTCATGATCGGAAGGAATTGACTATGATGAGACGTTTGCCCAGAGCAAGATTAGAAGCTATAAGATTATTCCTTGCATATGCAGCATATATGAAATTCAGAGTATATCAAATGGACGTAAAATCAGCGTTTCTAAATGGAGTTCTTGCAGAAGAAGTATATGTTGAACAACCTCCGTGTTTCGTACAAGGAGATCAAGTATACCGCCCGAAGAAAGCTTTATATGGACTAAAACAAGCCCCTCGAGCTTGGTATGACACATTATCAAAGTTTCTACTTGATCATGGATTTAGTAAAGGGAAGATTGATCGAACTTTGTTCGGAATTGAAGAAGATCGTGATATTCTCTTAGTACAGCATTTATGTGGACGACATAATCTTTGGATCACCAAACAAGAAGCTTTGTGAAAAATTTAGTAAATTGATGCAAAGTAAGTTTGAAATGTCTATGATGGGGAAATGAATTATTTCTTAGGACTTCAAGTCAAACAAACTTCAAAAGGAATATTCATAAATCAAGCAAAGTATACCAAAAATATGCTAGAAAAATTTAGAATGATAACAAGCAAAGATGCAAAAATTCCCATGGTGACAAATTACAAGATGGATCCAGGATGAGGATGGTGAAAGTGTTGATCGAGACTATGTACCGAGGACTAATAGGTTCTTTCTTTGTACCTAACGGCAAGCGGACTGACATTTCTTTCGCGGTTGGAGTATGCGCAAGATTTCAAGCCAATCCAAAGAAAAGTCATTTGGATGCAGCAAAGAAGATCTTAAAATATCTCAAGGGTACCACAAACTTGGGTCTTTGGTATCCTGCTGATGACAATTTGGAACTCGGTGGATATTCCGATTCGACTATGGTGGTTGTAGAATCGATAGAAAGTCAACCACAGTACTTGTCAATTTCTTGGAAGTAAGCTGGTCTCGTGGTTTTCTAAGAAGCAAACTTCGGTGGCTACATCAACCACGGAAGGCGAGTATATGGCCGCGGAAGTTGTTGCTCACGATTACTTTGGATAAGTCAACAATTACAAGATTATCACATTATCACTAAAGAAATTCCTATCTTTTGTGATAGCAGTGCAATTGCTATTACTCGAGAATCCAAGATTACTTCACACAAGATGCAAGCATGTAGATATACGTCATCACTTCATCGAGATCATGTCGAAAAGAGAAACATTCGAATGGAAAAGATTCATACGGATCGGCAGAGAAGCGAGATATTTTTACAAAACCTTTGGCGAAGCACGGTTTAGAGATCTATCGGTGGAACTAGGTCTATTAGATCCGGGAAAAGCGACTTCTTTGAAGAAAGGTATAAAGCTTGCTAAAGCGAGTATAAAGCTTGCTTTGAAGAAGAGTATAAAAGCTGCTGCGGCGAACTTTCAAACCTCTGGAGAAGGGTCTAAAACCTTTGCTCACGGTACTCGGTGGTATCGATTGATTACAATATCAAGCGACAGATATGTCACTCGTACTCTCTCGATTTAATTCTGTTTATTTTTTTTTTTTTAAAAATTATTCTTGATATAAAATATTCCTTGTTTCTTGTAGCTAAATTAATTTTGAATATTTTATTTCCTTACTTATCCTCGGCTACGAAAATTAGCGTGAATTGTCAAATCAAATCTTTTCAACCATGGGGTATGGGATAATTTTCCTTTAAAATATTATTTCCTATTCTATTTCTGCGGACCCGAAAATTTCTCAAATGTTGGAAATTTACCTTTTTCAAATCAGTGAGGACACGCACTTTTGAATTGAACCGTTTAATTCATAACCGTTCGATCTGATCGTGCAATATGCCAATCAACGTTCAAATCTTATTTTGTAATTTTAAAATTTTAGCGGTTTCTTTCTTCTTTCTTATAAATTGGTGTTATTTTCTCTCTCTTCCTCATTACTTCATACTATTGTTCATCTCTTTCCTTCTTCCGATCTTTGTTCACCTTCTCTAAGTTAATATCAATGGCTCCAAAGCAATCTTCTTGGAAAACGATCGCGAGGAAACACAAGACTCTCGACCCTCTGGTTCTATCGAGAAAAAGTACGGAGTGAATTATCCGTAGATTTTAGAACAACCGGACGGCGGGAAGCGGTGGAGATTCTGAATCTCCTATCGATCGGGGTTTGTATCGGTCTTGTTCGGCTCATTCTCCTGAGCAGCGAACTCTTGATGCTTATGTGGTACGATTTACGGTTCGTGGTGATTTTGGTAAACGAGATCAAAACGATGTTGTTTGGCCGCAGTCCGACCATCGGACGAGAGGATGTTCATCAACATTTAGGGTTATCACTGCAAGGTATTGACCGAGAATCTTATATGTCGAGATAATCATCTCGAAGCCTTTCGTTCTCTAGCGAAAACTTCATGTCGGCATCATGTGTCGGATTTGAAGAAAGCATATCTCAAAAGGAAGTATAGGCATTGTTTGACATCATGGTGAAAGTGATGTTTGGTGAACGCCGTAGTATGGATTGATAAGTCGAGGCGTTTGTGTGCTTTAAAGGCGATTGTGGATGGAGTCGAGTGTGATTGGGTCGAGTAAATTCTTTGAGATTACTGCGAAGGAAAAGAATAGGTTCTTTCGGACAGAGGTGGTTGGAAATCCGTAAGTGAAGGTATGGGGTGTGGAGCAGATGCGTTTCCATGTCGAACAAGATTACGGTGTTCTTGGAAAGGGTGATGCCCAACACGGCGTGGGACCCAAAGTGGACGAAACCATATACAAAGGCAAAGTTTATGCTGAATAAGGATGAGGAGCTCAGTGGTCCTCCTGATTGATGATGAAGAAGACCAGGTGAGATTGAGGGGAACGCGAGATGTGTCACCCATCGGAGGAATTGCCCGGTAATGGATATTGGTGGAAAAGATGAGGCTGTCAAAGATTCGGATATTAGTGATCGTGCACCAGCAAGTTCAAAGGCTGCTAGTACGGGAGAAGACTCGGAAGTCTTCTCGGGCAAACAAGATCAAATTCCGATTTCACACGGCTACCGCAGAGAAAGGCAAAGAGGTTCTTGTGGCAACCCGGAAAGATTCGGTGAGCGGTCGTACGAGAGGAGCACAGATGCCTCCTAAGGTATCTCCCGGAAAGAAAGGATCGTCGGTGGTGGATGCAATGGAGGTTGATGATTCTCCGATTTCGGATCTTTGAAGAGATGGTCTCTCATGAATCCGCCGGTGAGGAGGAACAGTCCCAATTCCGTTTCCTTCTCTTTACGAGATTCCCTCTTCTTCCAAGCTTGCTGCACCGATGGAAATTGGCGATGATGTTGCGGGCATGGGTGCCGCTTGAGCTTATCACCCGGAGTTGCGAGGGTGATCACGGTGGAGGTGTGGTTGGAGATATCCCAATGCGGATGGTTAACCTTGCTTTGATAGACCACGTGGCCCATTTGAGAAGTGTTTGATTGCGAGGTTTCTACTTGGGTGGGACAGAAGTTTCCTAGATTACGGGATATGTCGGAGGAGCGAAGCCTGGCGATAGACATCCTAGTATGGAGAAATGCGAGGTGGGAGCAATAGATGATCTTATTCTTACGCAAATGAGATTGGCCATAATGAGTTCTCTCTATGGGAGTTCGAACTACGTAACAAGGCCGGAGTTGCCAAAGCTTTTGACCTAACTACGAGATCATCAGTTGCATGCCTAGTTGCTCGTGATGGATGAACCGAACTGCTTGAAGGTAGTTCACTCCTCCTTTTACGGTTCTGAAGAGATCAAGAAAGGTGTTTCTACTATCCCTCCTCCTCTTCCCGATTTTACATCTGTTCGCTTGCCAAATTTTATGCCTGTTATTGTTCATGAGGATCTGTATAACTCTTACTCCTCAAAGTTTGCCGAGTTAACACAACAAGATGCTTCAATGTTTTCTGTATTGGCTGCTAAATACACTCCTCTTGCTGAGTCTATTGAGTCGTCCAAGTCCTACATCGAGGTGCCATTCGACGGCCCCCTCTTTGATCCGTCAAACTACTGCCAATATGTTTTCTCGAGCAACAGAGACTATCATCGAAACACTTTCTGGCATAATGTTGAACAACATAAATGAGGTGAGAAAGCACGTTGAAAGTGTGAAGGCTGAAGGTGAGAAAGCCAAGCCACTCTCGGGAAGGTGTTTGCTGAAAGAGAGGCGATTGAGGACGATTTCGGACAAAGATGGAAGATCGATTGAAGAAACTTCGGTGCCATGGAAGCACGATTAAAGGAAGGAATTGATCGAATGCGGCTATCCAATCATCTATGCTGGACATGGGAAAGCAAAT
This sequence comes from Paraleonurus japonicus, assembly GCA_030762865.1. NCBI lineage: Eukaryota > Viridiplantae > Streptophyta > Magnoliopsida > Lamiales > Lamiaceae > Paraleonurus > Paraleonurus japonicus. The sequence goes on from CM061057.1 coordinate 36,722,137, forward strand.
TGCGATCGGCCCAGGGAGGCAAATGCTAGATTGACGGAGACGGCTACAGCTATCTGCGGCCGACATCGCCGCTGCTCAAAGATTCTGCTCAAAATCGATGAGAAGATTGCTTCTCCAATAGCGGTGAGTATGCTGAATCACAGAAGTTCACGGAAAAGTTTCATCGCCTACGAGGCGGGATATCCTTGCCAAGATGACGGAAATGGAAGGTCGGTGGACCCTCTTTTGAATGATGTTAAAAGGGGGAAAGCCATTGAGAACCGAGATGGTTGTGAGAGATGAGGCTAAGGATAAAGAATTGAAGGATCGAAGGATAGGGTGGAGTTTGTTGAAAGTTTTCTGTTGGAACGGAAAGAAAAAGCGAGAGTTGAAAAGGGCATTGCGAGAGTCTCATGGAATGGGTGAAGATGAAGGTCGAGTTCCCAACCACCGAAAAGGAGAAGGTTGGTTAAGATGTCCAAAAGTTCAAGGAAAGTCTGCTTAAGAAGAGTTGGAGGCTTTGCATGAGGAAGCCTTTCCGGTGACTTAGAAACTAGAAGGATGGAAGAGAAGGATAGTCACAAGATGATCAAGCTACTAGGGAAGCAAGGGAAAGATGTGGATGTCTGGAGAGCAAACAGTAAAAGCGCTTCATACCGAAGAAAGCTGCTGTAAAAGCAAAACCTGCCGTGTCAAGGAAGAAGCAGGGTAAGAAAGGAAAGAAGCTCTTTGGAGCAGAGGCCGAGGAAGACTTTATCCTCCCCACAATTCGATGGTTTTGTGGATGATTGTTGTCCTCCGGAGAGATTTGAGGACTGGAAAGCAGCAAAGAGGGATTTCATCTCGCTCATACTATGTCTGCAAGAGTATTGGCGTCGGGGCCACAAATGAATGAAACATTCTTTGCTTGGATGGAGGAAAAGCACAGTGATCTCTCGGGCGTATATTCCGAGAGCTTACGTGGAATTCAACCTAAACCTTCAAGCGCCGAATTTGAAAAGATTCCTACTCCAGTCCACGAGATGGGAAGTTTGACCCCGGTGAGTGTTCGCAGGGCGCTCAAAATCTGCTTGGGTGAGGTCAACCCACCTATTGGAACAAATAACGAGAGAACTCTATGATAGAGTGTATGAGTGGCTAAACGTTCCAACAGGTTTCGAAGGTATGACCGAGGAAGACATGAAGGTTGTTGGGTTGAGAAGCTAGACTGCCGAGAAGTCACGATGTTAGTATTTTTTATGCATTTCCTTGTTATCTCTTGTTCTTTTTGCTTTTCACTTCGTAATATGTACCGTTTGATATATATATGAATAGAAGTGAATATTTTGCGCCTAGACAACTTCTCGTTGTCACCTGGTTTTGATTGAGATCTTTTTAAGGTCTCTTTGTTTTTTTCTTATCTGTGAGCGGTTCTCAAGAAGGTTTTAACATCATCAAAAAGGGGGAATTTGTTAGGATTTGAATTTGTATGTTTTGATGATGTTCTTAAAACCTATGTGTAATAGGACCACTGAACTCGTTAGTCGGTGATGATCTAGATAGGGTTTATGTCTTGAAATGCTTAAACTTGCTAGGCTTAACCTTCGTATCGATTGGTTGAGAACTAAAGGTCACTGATAAGAAGACTTAAAGATCTAAGAGAGATTTCGTTCGAAGTCATTTAGAAGGGCGTCATGATGATCAAGAAGAGATGATAAGAGTTACGCAAAAGAAGTATTGTCAAGAAAGGTTCAAGTGAAGATAGCAAGGTTGGAATCCATGCTACAAAGCAAGCTTTAGATGTGCTTTGGAGCAAGGTTGAAAGTTGCTAGAGTTGACTTCAAGAAATTCATCGGGGATAACAAAAGTCGAAAGATAACTCTAAGATACTCGAAGTCGACCAAGTAAAGATTTGATTATCAATCAAGATCAATCACGACATAATTGATTGGTATCGAGAAAATCAATTATCCAAAGTCAAACAAATCTTCCAACGATCACTTACCATTTCTTTGAAGATCTGATTGACAAATTAGCCTAACGGCTAGTCAAATTCGTAAGCATAATAAGCTGAAGTGAAGGATTTTCAAAAATATACACACGCGCGAGAAACATCAAGTATTACTCCTTCACTCACCGAAATACACGCTTAACTCTTCATACGTAAATTGATCAAACACGCTGAATTTACTAAGAGATTTATTTTTGGTCAAGGAAGTGTAAATCACCTTTCATTATCTCAAGACGAGAAAAGGTTGATTGTTTTAGATCTAAGAGTTAAACACTCAAAGATCGAATCGATTGTACCAAGGGCAGGAACTTGTTAAACTTCCCGTGGTCGAATCCTCAAGGAGATTAGAGGAGACAAGACCGAGTTTGGTGGATAGTAAGGCCCCTGTGGAATCGGGGAGAGTGGACGTAGGATCATTATATCCGAACCACTATAAAAATCTCTCGTGTCTTTAGTTGCTTTCTGCATTCATACTTATAATCGCTCATTCATCATTTTTATAAACTGCATTAATCCTGCTAAGTATTCTTCTCAAAGGTTTTCTTTAAAAGGGTTTTTCAAATACACACGAGATTAGCTTCCGCACCATCGAAGACTTCGAGTTTCAAGTCTGCCGATCTCACATAGCACACTCTGAGTACCTTTGCTGCAGAAGACTTCAAAGTCTTCTAACCTCACACTCGGCTCACAAAAAGTTGAAAAAGTTTTGAGTGTGGTAAAGTCTATTCAACCCCCTTCTAGACTTTCCACCTCCTTGCACATCTCGTCCGGGACCAACATGAGGCAATCACTTCATCCCTAATTTCAATTATCCCAAGCACAAAGCTATTAGCCCATGGTGCTACAAGCAAAAACCATGGCTATAAAATCTAAGAAAGCAATTAACAATCTAATTACTACAAGCAATGAATTAAAGAGATCAAAGGGTAAGAACATCACCAATTAAGCTTCAATAGGCAAAATAAGAATGATTAATCTTGTACAATGCTTCACTACAACTTCAATTCTTCCCAATTTTCAGCTGCAAACTTCAATTACAATCAACCAATCTACTAATCTAATGAACTAAATGTGGAATATATCTCAATTCTAACAATCTAATGCAATTACAAGTAAATTCAAGCTACAAAATGTAAAATTCGCTCAAAGAAACTCCTAAAAGCTGCTCTGAATCGCTAGAATCAACTCCCCTCTGTTTTGGCTTTCAATGGCTTAAAAACTGAATTTTTCGGTTTTGGGCACTCCTCGAGTCGAGCTTCAAGCCCTCGAGTCGAGGCCTAAAAGTCGCTAACACATTTCTTTAAAAATCTCTCTGCCTCGAGTCGAGGCTTCGCCTCAGTCGAGCTTTACTGCATTTTCATATCCCTCGACTCGAGGCTCCTCCCTCGAGTCGAGCTTTCTGTATTTTTGAAATGATTTCCCTCCGGCATGAACCTCGAGTCGAGGTCTGTGCACCCTCGACTCCAACCCGAGACCAGGGAATTTTTATCGAGAAGGGCTCCGGTCCCGACCCCGTTTCGTCCCGTATGTTCGTCATTTCATTCTAAGAATACCGGTACTTTCGGTTTGGCAAAATTCCACCGATTTACCTGCAAAACGGGCGAAATACATCAAAACCTCACTAAGTAATACTTTTTAGGCAAAATCGTGATACTTTTCACATTTAGGCACAAAAATCACACTTTATCTCACTTTTGCACTAAAATAGGCTCTAAAAACATGTATCAATTCACTCCAATCATACCCCCAAACTTGAATTGTTGCTCCTCCTCGAGCAACATAGAAACTAAGAACAAAGGAGTGAATTGATTGCAATTATGTCACATGGCACCATAGACGAAAAATAAGACAATCGAACTCATCAATGATCACTTGTATCAATGCAACTATCCACTAGCCATCAAGATGAATCATGCTCAAACAAATGCTCAATCAAACACTTAACACATTGCTCCTTCCATGGAGTGTTTCACTCTTCACTCAAGTGTATCAAGGTTTAAAGCTCTCAATCATCAATTGCATGAACAAGTACACCATATGCTTGCCACAAGACTTAGTCTCAATCAAAATCAATTATGATCAATCAAAAATCAAAGAGGTCTTTCTTCTAGGTTGTAATGTAGGCTCTTTGGAAAGGTGAGACGTTTTTGGATAAGAGTGACTAAGTAGTAGAGACTTGAATGAAAGCTAATCCATACAATGCACATCTCTTCACTTTTCATCAAGCAACACTCTTTCTTTAGAACTTCCATGATCAATCCACCATTCACTTGAGCTTTCTCTTTTTAAGGCTCACAAATTGAATTTTTCTTTTCACTTCAATGTCACTTTTTCACAATTCAATTTTTTTCAACCTTTTTCTTCTTTCAATATTCATCACTTAGCTCATCATCTTCCTACACTTAGCAATCCAATCACCATCATTAGCCAACATTCAAGCTCAACTCAACATAGGACAAGAAAGGCTCATCAAAATAGGCTAAATGGTTTTCAATTTCACTTAGCTTGCCAAAGAATATGGACAATAGGCTCAACATGGCTCACTAAGGAAATCAAATGTCTTTGGTAGGAAAGTATTTGGCAAAGTAACTCATCATATCAAACATGGCCTCTTATCACTTTCAAAACATCACACAAATATCAATATCAACAAGTCTAGTGGCAAGTTCTAGCATACAAATCATGAATGATGCACTCACAAAGGATTACTATCAACCGTATAAGATGTACGATTATTAAGGCACAAAAACTCACGGGCTTAACTTGAGCAATGAATCAAGTATCATCAATCACATTCATACTTACACAATAAATCAAGAACTAGCTTCAAGCTACAAATCTACTAATGATCATATCAAAATCCAACTAGTCTTGCAATTCAACTCAAATGCTCATGTACATAACCCCAAGCATACTCACTACCACATGAATGATACTCAAAAATATGTCAATGAATCCACTATTGAGCTCAAGATAAAGAACATGGAATCATGGGAATAAAGAAATCCATAGGATCATCAAGTCACCATCACCAATAGACAATAAGCTCAAAAATAGATCAAGGAAATCATAGCATCAATTAAATCATCCATCCAAAATCATCAAATCATCACAAGTCATCCAAAAACACCTCCCCCAAACTTAGACAAGTCTAAGTTTGAAAGGAAGTGTTTTACCCATAATCCTTCAATCTTCCTCTTCCTATAAGCCTCCTAGAGCTCCTCACTTCCTAGCAATTCATCACACCTACAAGGATCACAAAAATAAAACACATTAAACAAAGAAACACACAAAACAACAAAAACATCAAAGAACAAAGAATGGGTTGCCTCCCATCTAGCGCTAGGTTTAACGTCCTTTGCCGGACGGAACTCAAAGAGTTCACACTTCCCTTTCACTACCTAAGTAGGGCACATCCTTGAGATCAAGAGCTTCCAAAACCTCTTTTTGTGAGTGAACATGATAGAGCTTCAATCGGTGCCCATTCACTATAAACCTTTCATCCTTGTCATTCATCACTTCAAAGTATCCATTAGGAAAAACCTTCACAACACAAAAAGGTCCACTCCATCTTGATTTGAGTTTACTGGGAAAAGCTTCAACCTTGAGTTGAATAGTAACACTTGATCCCCTTCTTTAAACTCCTTCCTTCTAAGCCTTGCATCATGCCACTTCTTGGTCTTTTCCTTAAAAATCTTTGAACTCTCATAAGCTCTCATCCTAAACTCATCCAACTCATGTAATTGTAGAGCCCTCTTCTCTCCCACAAGTGCTTCATCAAAATTCAACTTTTTAAGAGCCCAAAATGCTTTATACTCCAACTCCACCGGAAGATGACAAGCTTTTCCATACACTAATTGATAGGGAGACATGTCAAGGGGTGTCTTAAAGGCGGTTCGATATGCCCATAATGTGTCATCAAGCTTTGTTGCCCAATCCTTTCTACTTGTCCTCACCGTCTTCTCCAAAATACCTTTAATCAAGCGATTAGACACCTCGGCTAAGCCATTCGTTTTGCGGGTGGTAAGGAGTAGCAACCTTGTGTTTAACATCATACCTTAACAAAAGCTTCTCCATGGCTTTGTTAACAAAATGGCTACCACCGTCACTTATCAAAATCCTTGGAACCCCAAACCGTGTAAAGATTCTCTTCAAAAATGCTATCACCACTTTAGAATCATTGCTTTTGGTTGGAATGACTTCTATCCATTTAGTAACATAGTCAACCCCTACGAGGATATATTGATACCCCTCCGACGGTGGAAATGGCCCCATAAAGTCAACTCTCCATACATCAAAAATTTCCACTTCTAAGATATTGCTCAATGGCTTCTCCTCCCTCTTGTTAAGGTTCCCTATCCGTTGGCACTTGTCACATTCCTTGATAAATCTCTCACAATCCTTGAAGATGGTTGGCCAATAGAATCCCGCCAATAAAATCTTCCTCACGGTCTTGGACGTGCTATAATGGCCTCCACATGGTAGAGAGTGGCAATGTTTCATGATTTCCTCCCCTTCCTTCCTTGTCACACACCTACGAAGCACTCCATCTACTCCCACCTTGAAAAGGTATGGATCGTCCCATACAAAATGTTTGACCGGTTATAAAAAAACTTCCTTTCAATAGGATTCATTTCCGGTGGCAATTCTCCACTTGCTAAGAAATTAGCATAAGCGGCAAACCAAGGAACATCCCCTTCCTTTACCACACTCATGACTTCTTCAATACTTAGTAATCCCTCATCGGGAAAGGTCTCTTCAACTTCCTTGACATCTCTTTCCATCTCTTCTACTCCTTCAAGTCTAGAAAGGTGATCCGCTATGACATTTTCACTTCCTTTCTTATCCACAATCTCCATGTCAAATTCTTGCAACAATAATATCCAACGAATCAACCTAGGCTTAGCATCCTTTTTCGACATGAGATACCGAATTGCGGCATGGTCGGTGTACACAATAGTTTTCGACCCTACAAGATAAGGTCGAAACTTATCAAAAGCGTACACCACCGCAAGCATTTCTTTCTCGGTAGTGGTGTAATTGACTTGGGCCGGATTAAAAGTCTTGGAGGCATAGTAGATAGCATGAAACCTCTTCTCTCTCAATTGTCCTAAGACGACCCCCATAAGCGAAATCACTTGCATCACACATGATGATGAAGGGCTTTGTCAAATCCGGAGTAATTAGAATAGGTGCACTCGTCAAAGCTTCCTTCAAAGACCTAAAAGCAATCAAACAATCATCATTAAACTCAAATGGAACATCTTTTTCTAAGAGATGAGATAAGGGTTTAGAAATTTGAGAAAAGTTCTTTATGAATCGCCGATAGAACCCGGCATGTCCAAGGAACGATCGAATTCCCTTCTCATCCTTAGGTGGAAGCAACTTCTCAATAGCCACAATTTTTGTCTTATCCACTTGCAATCCCTTTGATGATACATGATGTCCCAACACAATGCCTTCCTTAACCATGAAATGGCATTTCTCCCAATTTAGCACCAAGTTTGTATCTTCACACCTTTGCAAAACAATGTCAAGATTAGTAAGGCAATTATCAAATGACTCACCAAATACGGAAAAATCATCCATAAATACCTCCATGATTTTCTCAATCAAGCCATGAAAAATTGACATCATGCATCTTTGGAAAGTGGCGGGAGCATTACAAAGGCCAAATGACATTCTTTTCCAAGCAAACGGCCCATACGTGTAAGTAAAAGTAGTCTTTTCTTGGTCTTCCGGTGCAATCATAATTTGATTGTATCCGGAATAACCATCTAAGAAACAATAATACTCAAATCCACTTAACCTATCAAGCATTTGATCAAGAAAAGGTAAGGGAAAGTGGTCCTTGCACGTGGCCTTATTAAGTTCTCTATAGTCAACACACACTCGCCACCCCGTTGCTACCCTTGTCGCATGATTGATTCATTATTTTCCCCCTTTATTACCGTAATTCCCCTTTCTTAGCCACCACATGTAAGGGAGAGACCCAAGGACTATCGGAAATAGGAAAAATCATATTAGCATCTAACAATTTCACAACTTCTTTCCTAATTACCTCTTGAATATTAGGGTTCACTCTCCTTTGTGGTTGAACTACGGGTTTATGGTCCTTTTCAAGCCTAATCCTATGCATACAAATTGAAGGATTTATACCTTTTAAGTCATCAATGGACCAACCTATGGCGGATTTGTGCTTACGAAGAACATCAAGTAATTTAGTTACCTCATCAAATGTAAGATATGACGATACAATTACCGGGCAACCTTCATTTTCCTCCAAATAAGCATACTTCAAGTGCTCGGGTAGTGGCTTAAGGGCTCCTTTCACTTTCTCTTCACTTAGCTTACCATCTTCATTGTTCTCCCAAGGTTGATTGGGAAATCCTTCGAACTTTATCTCTTTCACCTCCTCCACTTCCAATGCATCCCCATCACAATCATAAGAAACACAAGATTCATTAAGAACATGATTGTATGATGGAATAACATAATCTTGAGAGAAAAGAGTATAAGAAGAGTCCTCCCAAGCCTCTTGAAGGCATGAATCAATCACATCCACAACGTGGCATTCCTCCTTCTCCATGGGGTGCTTCATCACATCCTTCATTGAAAAATGAAGCTCTTCATCATCAAGCTTCAAAGTAAGCCTTCCTTCATTCACATGAAACACCGCTCTTGCGGTAGCTAGAAATGGCCTCCCTAGGATCAATGGTACATCTTTATCCTCCTCCATCTCAAGTACTACAAAGTCCGCCGGAAACACAAAGTCTTCTACCTTGACCAAAACATCCTCCACAATACCTCTTGGAATAGTAGTTGACCCATCGGCAAGTTGAAGAGTTACGGTAGTGGCTCCTAACTTTCCTTGGTTGAGCCTCTTATACATGGAAAATGGCATCAAGTTAATACTTGCCCCCAAGTCACACAAGGCTTGCTTCTCCAACCCATTAACAAGATCACATAAAAGAGTAAAGCTACCCGGATCCTTCAACTTTGGTGGAAGCTCTTGTTGAAGCATAGCACTACACTCCTTGGTCAATTTAACTAACTCCGGCTCTCCATCCTCCTCCTTTTGCTAGCAAATCCTTAAGAAACTTCGCATAGTGAGGCATTTGCTCAAGGGCCTCCGAAAAATGAATGTTGATATACAATGTTTTGAAAACCTCAAGGAACCGAGCAAACTTCTCATCTAGTGCTTTCTTCGTGTACCTTTGAGGATAAGGCACGGGAACGACCGTCTTTGGAATCCCTTTTTCATCCTTCTCAATAATCTTTTGCTTTGCTCTCTCTTCCCTTGCCATCAACCACTTTGGCTTCTTCTTTTCTTCCTCCTCCATCACCTCTTGCTTTTCTTCATCACAACTTTCATAATGCTTATCCTCTCCATCACCTCTTGAAGGCAATTTTGGTCCTTCATACCGTGCACCACTCCTAAGCTCAATGGCTTGACAATACTCCTTTGATTCTTTCTTTTGCAAGTCGTCCACCGTAGACGAGAGCTTCCCAACCATAGTAGCAAGTTGCCCTACTTGATGCTCGATCGTCTTAAAACGCGTGTCCATTTGCTTCCCTATATCATCAAGCCTTGAATCATTAGCTTCCAACTTCTTCAAAATCAACCCCAAGATCTCCTCCGTAGTAGCCTTTCCTTCATTGTTTGGAGCCTTTGCACCGGATCAAATCCGGGAGGAAATTGAACGGCGGCTCTCGGATTGACATATGAAAAATTTTCGTGTCTCCTCCATGTATTCCCATTAAATGGAGCTTGCGATTAAGGTTGATAGCTTCCTTGTGGCCTATTTTGGTAAGGCATTTGGTAAGGCCTTCCTCCTTGATAGTTTCCTCCTTGATAGACTCCTTGATAACCTCCTTGGAATGGAGGCCTACCCATATAACTCACTTCTTCCACCGGCAATGAACTTGGCCCAACATCAACATGAGGAAAGGATGGACTCACACTTGCTTGGCTTTGTAAAGTCGTAAGAGCTCCCAATCGGTCCATCATAGTCATCATCATACTCTTCATACTCTCTATCTCATCAACTTGTAACACTCTATGATGTGCTCCTCTATTAACCGACACTTGGAATGAGTCTTGAGCTATGTTTTCCATAATTTCATTCATTTGCCCCACGGTTTTAGACCAAATCGATCCATTAGAACAAGCATTAAAAAATAACCTATCCCCATCCGTCAAACCATTGCAAAAGTACATAATGGTTTGCTCCTCCGGAAAACCGTGTTGAGGACAATTAATAAGTAACATGCCATACCTCTCCCACGCCTCCGGTATCGTCTCCCCATTCTTTTGTCGAAATGGGAAATAACCTCCTTCGCTTGCACGGTCTTTGATGGTGGGTAAAATTTCATCAAGAATTTCTTTGACAATTCCTCCCATGTCCGTCACGGTCCGGGCGATAATGAATTAAGCCATGCTTTTGCTCTTCCTTTCAATGTAAAACCAAAGAGCCTCAACTTCTTCACATCTTCGGGTACCCCATGGTATTTTGTAGTGTCGGCAATCTCAAGAAATTGTGCCATATGTTGATGTGGGCACTCATTTTCATCTCTACCCTCAAATTGCTTCTCCCTAAGCATTCTCACCAAAGCAGACTTATCTCGAAGTTATTAGAATCTATCCTCGGCCTTGCTATCCCATCATAATGCTCTCTAAGTTGTGGTTCAAAGAACTCTCTCAAAGGCCTTCCTTGAGGTGGTGGCTCATTTACGGGTTGTGGTTGGGCATTTGGTACGTGAGGTGGCTCATGATATCGTGGCACTTGATTATACGGCATATGGGGATAGTATGGTGAAAATTGTTGTGGATGAGGTGGATAGTAGGGATATTGATGAGCTTGAGGTGGATAAGGATATGGATTTTGGTAGGGGTAATTTTGTGGTGGCATCCCTAGAGGGAAAGGGCCAACTTGAGCATGGAAATGATTCCCATTACCTCCATTCTCTCCTCCTCCTACTCCTTGTCCATGTACCTCCTCTTCTTGAGGATCACCCACTAGTCTCTCCTCGTGCCTTTGCTCTTCTCCTTCCATAGCTTCCCTTCTTCTTCTCACATGATTTCTTTCTCAATGTAGCCTCAATTTCCGGATTTAGTGGCAAGGGTGGAACACCACTTGATCTTGTTAACATGCACCTACAATGCCACAAATCCAAGGATCAAATTCTCACCAATAAAATCAACAAAAACAAAAACAAAAACAACAACTAGCCACTTCAAACAATCCTCAAATCTCACTTATTGGCGCAAAAACTAACTCCCGGTAACGGCGCCATTTGATTGGAGTGTATAGGGTAAGAGTTATTAAGACCAATCAACAAAAATATCGAACCCAAGGGAGAAAGTATGCAAACGAAATTCAAGGATAAGAGCTCTAAATGGCTAAAGTTGCAACAAGCTCTTGAACTAAATCACTACAAATTGCAAGAAATTAAATGGCAAGTTTATGCAAACAATCTATCAAACACTTAGAATGCAAGATCAAATAGACTAAAATCAATGAGGGATTTGGGTGCAAGGGATAATCTCCATCAAGGAATCCATGATTAACAAGCTATGATTGTATCCAAATGCAAATCAATCAAATTAGAAAGCATAAACCATCATGAAATTAATCACTCCATTAATATCACAATGCCTAATGTGAGTATCCTTAGTTCTTCCCATCTCTCAATGTAGAAGTCCCCAATTCATACAATCATGCAAAATTGAAACCCGATTAACACCTAATCACGTTAGCTCGACTCTCGCCTATTGCTAGGGTGATCAACCATTAATCAAAAGAGACAATTCTTCATGAATCACAATTAAGAATCACAATTAGGGAGCAATCTAATTCAATTGATCACAATTATCAACAATCATAGCATGAGGCAATCACTTCATCCCTAATTTCAATTATCCCAAGCACAAAGCTATTAGCCCATGGTGCTACAAGCAAAAACCATGGCTATAAAATCTAAGAAAGCAATTAACAATCTAATTACTACAAGCAATGAATTAAAGAGATCAAAGGGTAAGAACATCACTAATTAAGCTTCAATAGGCAAAAATAAGAATGATTAATCTTGTACAATGCTTCACTACAACTTCAATTCTTCCCAATTTTCAGCTGCAAACTTCAATTACAATCAACCAATCTACTAATCTAATGAACTAAATGTGGAATATATATCAATTCTAACAATCTAATGCAATTACAAGTAAATTCAAGCTACAAAATGTAAAATTCGCTCAAAGAAACTCCTAAAACTGCTCTGAACCGCTAGAATCAACTCCCCTCTGTTTTGGCTTTCGATGGCTTAAAAACTGAATTTTTCGGTTTTGGGCACTCCTCGAGTCGAGCTTCAAGCCCTCGAGTCGAGGCCTAAAAGTCGCTAACACATTTCTTTAAAAATCTCTCTGCCTCGAGTCGAGGCTTCACCCTCAGTCGAGCTTTCTGCATTTTTCATATCCCTCGACTCGAGGCTCCTCCCTCGAGTCGAGCTTTCTGCCTTTTTGAAATGATTTCCCTCCAAAGCATGAACCTCGAGTCGAGGTCCATGCACCCTCGACTCCAACCCGAGACCAGGGAATTTTTATCGAGAAGGGCTCCGGTCCCGACTCCCCGTTTTCGTCCCGTATGTTCGTCTTTTCATTCTAAGAATACCGATACTCTCGGTTTGGCAAAATTCCACCGATTTACCTGCAAAATGGGCGAAATACATCAAAACCTCACAAAGTAATACTTTTTAGGCAAAATAGTGATACTTTTCACATTTAGGCACAAAAATCACACTTTAGCTCACTTTTTGCACTAAAATAGGCTCTAAAAACATGTATCAATTCACTCAAATCATATGCTAACAAGATCGAGTGGTGTCCCACTCTTGCCACTAAATCCGGAAATTGAGGCTACGTTGAGAAGAAATCGTGTGAGAAGAAGAAGGGAAGCTATGGAAGGAGAAGATCAAAGGCATGAGGAGAGACTAGTGGGTGATCCTCAAGAAGAGGAGGTACATTGACAAGGAGTAGGAGGAGGAGAGAATGGAGGTAATGGAAATTATTTCCATGCTCAAGTTAGCCCTTTCCCTCAAGGGATGCCACCACAAAATTACCCCTACCAAAATCCATATCCTTATCCACCTCAAGCTCATCAATATCCCTACTATCCACCTCATCCACAACAATTTCCACCATACTATCCCCATATGCCGTATAATCAAGAGCCACGATATCATGAGCCACCTCACGTACCAAATGCCCAACCACAACCCGTAAATGAGCCACCACCTCAAAGAAGGTCTTTGAGAGAGTTCTTTGAACCACAACATAGAGAGCATTATGATGGGATAGCAAGGCCGAGGATAGATGCTAATAACTTCGAGATAAGTCCCGCTTTGGTGAGAATGCTTAGGGAGAAACAATTTGAAGGTATAGATGAAAATGAGTGCCCACATCAACATATGGAACAATTTCTTGAGATTGCCGACACTACAAAATACCATGGGGTACCCGAAGATGCGAAGAAGTTGAGGCTCTTTGCCTTTATATTGAAAGGAAGAGCAAAAGCATGTCTTAATTCATTACCGCCCGGGACCGTACGTACATGGGAGGAGTTGTCGAAGAAATTTTTGATGAAATATTACCCACCATCAAAGACCGTGCAAGCTAAGGAGACTATTTCCCATTTCCGACAAAAGAATGGGGAGACAATACCGGAGGTGTGGGAGAGGTATGACATGTTACTCATCAATTGTCCTCAACACGGTTTTCCGGAGGAGCAAACCATTATGTACTTTTGCAATGGTTTGACGGATGGGGATATGTCATTTTTGAATGCTTGTGCTAATGGATCGATTTGGTCTAAAACCGTGGGGCAAATGAATGAAATAATGGAGAACATAGCTCAAGACTCATTCCAAGTGTCGGTTAATAGAGGAGCACACCATAGAGTTTCACAAGTTGATGAGATAGAGAGTATGAAGAATATGATGATGACTATGATGGACCGATTGGGAGCTCTTACTACTTCACAAAGCCAAGCAAGTGTGAGTCCATCCGTTCCACATGTTGATGTTGGGCCAAGTTCATTGCCGGTTGAAGAAGTGAGTTATATGGGTAGGCCTCCATTCCAAGGAGGCTATCAAGGAGGAAACTATCAAGGGAACTATCAAGGAGGAAGGCCTTACCAAATGCCTTACCAAAATAGGCCACAAGGAAGCTATCAACCTCAACCGCAAGCTCCATTTAATGGGAATACATGGAGGAGACACGTAAATTTTTCATATGCCAATCCTAGAGCCGCCGTTCAATTTCCTCCCGGATTTGATCCGGGTGCAAAGGCTCCAAACAATGAAGGAAAGGCTACCACGGAGGAGATTTTGGGGTTGATTGTGAAGAAGTTGGAAGCTAATGATTCAAGGCTTGATGATATAGGAAAGCAAATGGACACTCATTTCAAGACGATCGAGCATCAAGTAGGGCAACTTGCTACTACGGTTGGGAAGCTCTCGTCTACGGTGGACCATCTATAAAACAAAGGAAAGTATTCATCCACTACCGAGCCTAATCCTAAAGAGTTTTGTAGTGCAATCAAGCTAAGGAGTGGCACTAGCTATGAAGGTCCGAAATTGTTTAAAGAAGGGGAGTTTGAAGAAGAGGTGGTGAATGAGGAAGAAGAGAGACAAGAAAGAGTAGTTGTGGAGGAGAAGAAAAGTGAAGAAGAGGTGAAAGTGAGGAAATGCAAAGAAGGAAGAAAAATCGAAGAATGAATGGAGAGCTCCAATGAAGGCTAATCCGGTTCCGTTTCCCAAGAGATTAGAGAGGAAGAAACTTGATGAAGAGTTTGATAAGTTTTTAGAGATTTTCAAGAATTTGCATGTCGATATCCCACTTTTGGAGGCCCTTGAAAAAGTTCCACATTATAAGAAGTTCTTGAGAGAAATTATGTCCAAGAAAAGGAGTTGGGATGAAAAGGGGATGCTTAAGCTAGTGGAAGAATGCAAAGACATCTTGGAGAGACACTTGCCACAAAAGAAGAAGGATCCGGGAAGCTTCATTATCCCATGTGAGATTGGAGAGAAGGTAGACATTCAAGACTTATGTGATCTAGGAGCAAGTATTAATGTAATGCCATTGTCCGTGTTCAAGCAATTGGATTTAGGGAGGTGATTCCTACGAACATCAATCTTCAATTAGCGGATCAATCATATGTTCAACCATTTGGGATAATTGAAGATGTGTTAGTAGGGGTTGGTAAACTCATATTCCCGGTGGATTTTATTGTATTAGACATGAAGGAGGAACTTGAGGCACCGATCATTCTTGGCGACCTTTCCTTGCAACGGGCAAGGCTATGATTAATGTGGAAAAAGGGGAGTTTAAGTTGAGCTCAAATGGTGATGAAGTGACATTTACAAGAGTGCATGAGGAAGAGGTTGCTCAAAGCAAGGTAGAGAAGAAAACGTGTGGATACATAGAGATTGTTGATGAATGCCCTTCCATTGAAAGGGAAGTTTCTACACCTATTACTTCTACTTATCCTTTAGTTAATGAGCATTTCCTTCCCTCTTGTAAGATCATTTCTAACAAGTCTTGTGTTTCCCTTGATGATTGTAGGAAGGAGAATTCTATAAAGGACCCTTTGCTTGACCCCGTGAACAAGAGAAGAAGGAAGAAAGTGAGAAAGAGTTGACCAAATTTGAGCATGTCTCAAGTTTGGGGGTATTGATTGAGAAAAAGGCACCACTTGAGAAAAGGGAGGAAAAATTTGAAGTAGGAGATCAAGTGGTGTGGTGTGAATCAAATTGGAGTCGGCTACTTGGTGTTGAAAGACCAAAGGAGGTGCTTACGGTGAAAAGAAATCAAAGAAGGAGGAAAGCTACTCCTAGAGGATAAATGGGGGTGTTGCCTTTTTACAAAGGAACACCTAGTGGAGCACAAAGCCGGTCTCTACATGGATAAAGAAAGGGAAGTGTGAACTCTTTGAGTTCCGTCCGCAAAGGACGTTAAACCTAGCGCTAGATGGGAGGCAACCCATTCTTTATTCTTTGTGTTTTTGTTGTTTTGTGTGTGCTTTGTTTAATGTTTTTTTGTGATCTTTGTAGGTGTGATGAATTGCTAGGAATCTAGGAGCTCTAGGAGGCTTCAATGAAGGAGAAGATTGAAGGCTTATGGGTAAAACATTTCCTTTCAAACTTAGACTTGTCTAAGTTTGGGGGAGATGTTGATGATTGTGATGATTGGTTTTGGATGGATGATTTTATTGATGCTATTATTTCCTTGATCTATTTGAGCTTATTGTCTATTAATGATTGTGATTTGATGATCCTTTGGATTTCTTTATTCCATGATTCCATATTCCTTATCTTGAGCTTCATTGTGGATTCATTGACATATTTTTGAGTATCATTCATGAGGAAGTGAGTATGCTTGGACTTATGTACATGAGCATTTGAGAGTGATTTGAGAGATAATTGGATTTTGATATGATCATTAGTTGATTTGTAGCTTGATGCTAGTTTCTTGATTTATTGTGTAAGGATGAATGTGATTGATGATGCTTGATTCATTGCTCAAGTTAAGCCCGTGAGTTTTTGTGCCTAATAATCGTACATCTTATACGGTTGATTGATCCTTTGTGAGTGCATCATTCATGAGTTGTATGCTAGAACTTGCCACTAGACTTGTTGATATTGATCTTTGTGTGATGTTTTGAAAGTGATAAGAGGCCATGTTTTGAATGATGAGTCACTTTGCTAAATATTTTCCTACCAAATATATTTGATTTCCTTAGTGAGCCATGTTGAGCCTTATGATCCTTATTCTTTGGCAAGCCAAGTGAAATTGAAACCATTAGCCTATTTTTATGAGCCTTTCTTGTCCTATATTTAGTTGAGCTTGAATGTTGGCTAATGATGGTGATTGGATTGCTAAGTGTGGGAAGATGATGAGCTAAGTGATGAATGGAAGCATAAAAGAAAAGAAAGGTTGTGAAAGATTGAATTGTGAAAATGTGAAAATGAAGTGAAAGAAAAATTCAATTTGTGAGCTTAAAAAAGAGAAAGCTCAAGTGAATGGTGGATTGATCATTGAAGTTCAAAAGGAAGAGTGTTGCTTGATGAAAAGAGAAGAGATGTGTATTGAAATGATTAGCTTACATTCAAGTCTCTACTACTTAGTCACTCTTATCCAAAAACATCCCACCTTTCCAAAGAGCCTACATTACAACCTAGAAGAAAGACCTCTTTGATTCTTTATTGATCACAAGTGATTTTGATTGAGATTAAGTCTTTTGGCAAGCATATGGTGTGCAAGTTTATGAATTTGATGATTGAGTGCTTTAAACCTTGATACACTTGAGTGAAGAGTGAAACACTACATGGAAGGAGCAATTTGTTGAGTATTTGATTGAACATTTGTTTGAGCATGATTCATCTTGATGGCTAGTGGATAGTTGCATTGATACTTATGTTCATTGATGAGTTCGATTGTCTTATTTTTCGTCTATGGTGCCATGTGACATAATTGCAATCAATTCACTCCTTTGCTCTTAGTTTCTACGTTGCTCGAGGACGAGCAACAATTCAAGTTTGGGGGTATGATTGGAGTGAATTGATGCATGTTTTTAGGGCCTATTTTAGTGCAAAAGTGAGCTAAAGTGTTAGTTTTTGTGCTTAAATGTGAAAAGTATCACTCTTTTGCCTAAAAGTATTATTTGTGAGATTTTGATGTTTTTCGTCCGTTTTGCAGGTAAATCGGTGGAATTTTGCCAATCCGAGAGTAATCTGGTATTCTTAGAATGAAAAGACGAACATACGGGACAAAAACGGGGGTCGGGCACGGAGCCCTTCTCGATAAAAATTCCCGGTCTCGGGCTAAAGTCGAGGGTGCACTGACCTCGACTCGAGGTTCATCTTTGGAGGGAAACAATTTCAAAATGACAACAGCTCGACTCGAGGGCTAAGCCTCGACTCGAGGCGGGAGAGATTTTTAAAGAAACGTGTTAGCGACTCTTAGGCCTCGACTCGAGGGCCTGAAGCTCGACTCGAGGAGTGCCCAAAACAGAAAAATTCAGTTTTTAAGCCATTGGAAGCCAAAACAGAGGGGAGATTCATTCTAGCAGGTTTAGAGCGCTTTCTAGGAGTTTCTTTGAGCGAATTTTCACATTTTGTAGCTTGAATTTACTTGTAATTGCATTAGATTGTTAGAATTGGGATAGATTCTACAATTAGTTCATTAGATTAGTAGATTGATTGATTGTAATTGAAGTTTGCAGCTGAGAAGTGGGAAGAATTGAAGTTGTATTGAAGCATTGTAGAAGATTAATCATTCTTATTTTTACCTATTGAAGCTTAATTGGTGATGTTCTTACCCTTTGCTCTCTTTAATTCATTGCTTGTAGTGATTAGATTGTTAATTGCTTTCTTAGATTTTCTAGCCATGGCTTTTGCTTGTAGCACCATGGGCTAATAGCTTTGTGCTTGGGATAATTGAAATTAGGGATGAAGTGATTGCCTCATGCTATGATTGTTGATAATTGTGATCAATTGAATTAGATTGCTCCTTAATTGTGATTCTTAATTGTGCTTCATGAAAAATTGTCTATTTTGATTAATGGTTGATCACCCTAGCAATAGGCGAGAGTTGATTGTATGAATTGGGGACTTCTACATTGAGAGATGGGAAGAACTAAGGATACTCACATTAGGCATTGCGATATTAATGGAGTGATTAATTTCATGATGATTTATGCTTTCTAATTTGATTGATTTGCATTTGGATACAATCATAGCTTGTTAATCATGGATTCCTTGATGGAGATTATCCCTTGCACCCAATTCCCCCATTGATTTAGTATATTTGATCTTGCATTCTAGGTGTTTGATAAATTGTTTGCATAATCTTGCCTTTTAATTTCTTGCATTTTGTAGTGATTTAGTTCAAAAACTTGTGCAACTTTAGCCATTTAGAACTCTTATCCTTGTATCTCGTTTGCATACTCTTTCCCTTGGGTTCGATATTTTGTTGATTGGATTCCTTGATTGATGCATGTTTTTAGGGCCTATTTTAGTGCAAAAAGTGAGCTAAAGTGTTAGTTTTTGTGCTTAAATATGAAAAGTATCACTCTTTTGCGTAAAAAGTATTATTTGAGTGTATAGGGTAAGCGTTATTAAGATCAATCAACAAAATATCGAACCCAAGGGAAAAAAATATGCACATGAGGTCCTATAAATACAAGTTATTAGTGACTAGAGTTGCAACAATGGTTTGGAACAAAAACAATAAAAACACTAGTAAAAATACAAAACAACAAGGAGCAAGCAAATGATCGAACACTTAAAATGTGAAGACAAAACAACAATAAATGGTGGAATAGAGGTGCTAGGATTAACATCCATCAATGAATCATCAATCAACAAGCTATAATTGAATCAAATTGCAAATCAACTAAGATAGAAAGCATAAACCATCATGAAATTAATCACTCCATTAAAATCACAATGCCTAATGTGCGAGTATCCTTAGTCTTTCCCATCTCTCAATGTAGAAATTCCCAATTCATACAATCATGCAAAATTGAAACTCGATTAACACCTAATCACGTTAGCTCAACTCTCGCCTATTGCTAGGGTGATTAACCATTAATCTAAAGAGACAATTTTACACAAAGCACAATGAAGATTCACAATTAGGAAGCAATCTACTCAATTGATCTCCAATCATCAACAATTATAGCATCATCAATCAAATCATCATCAATTTCAATTAACCCAAGCACAAGAGATTTAGCCCATGGTACCACAAACAATACCCATGGGAAGAAGATAGAATTTAACAAACACAAAGCAAATCTCAACAATTAAGAAATTAAAGAGACAAGAGAGGAAAAACATCACCAAATGATCTTCAATTAACAAAAAGAGGAATGCTTGAGTCTTCAACAACAATCTTCCAAATGAATACTAGCTTGAATTGAATGAATTACAAGGAACAAATGCTAATCTAATCCTAATCGAGCAACAACAATTGAAATCTACTCCTAAATCTACTTCTAATCTAATCTAAGATGGAAATTGGCTTGGGGCCTGAGAAATCGCCCCAAAACCGCTACTAATTGCTAATATGAAAGGTTTTTGAAATGCCCCGCTTCTCCTATTTAAATACAAAAATTCTGGAAAACTACCCCTCGAGTCGAGGGTCAGGCCTCGACTCGAGGCTCTTGCAAAACTCCTCGCCCTCGACTCGAGGGTCATGCCTCAGTCGAGACTTCTGCCATTTTCCCAATTTAGTCCTTTTACGCATAGCCCTCGACTCGAGGCTCATGGTCCTCGACCGCAGCTCGAGTCCAGTGGCACTTTTCTCGCGGGGCTTCGGCCCCGACCCCGTTCGTCTCGTATGATCGCCTCTTCATTCTAAGCCTAGTGGTACTCTTGGTTCGGCAAAAATCCACCGAATTACCTGCAAAATGGACGAAAAACATCAAAATCTCACAAATAATACTTTTAGGCAAAAGAGTGATACTTTTCACATTTAGGCACAAAAACTAACACTTTAGCTCACTTTTGCACTAAAATAGGCCCTAAAAACATGTATCAATTCACTCCAATCAATCTCATTGTGCTACATGCATTTTTATTTCTTTAGATTAATGTTTGATCACCCTAGCAAGAGGCGAGAGTTGAGCTAACGTGATCCGGGATTAATCGGGTTATAATTGTGTATGATTGTATGAATTGGGTGCTTCTTAATTGAGAGATTAGTTGCACTAAGGATACTCACATTAGGCATTGTGTGATTAATGGAGAGATTAATTGCATGATGGTTCTATGCTTTCTATCTTAGTTGATTTGCAATTTGATTCAATCATAGCTTGTTGATTATTGATTCCTTGATGGAAATTATCCCTAGCATCCCAATCCCCCATTGATTTTTGATACTAGTTCTAGCATTCAAGGTGTTTGATAAATTGCTTGCTTGTTGTTTGATTTTAATCTTTGCATTTGTATTGTAGTTTTTAGAACCAAAACCGCATTTGCAACAATAGTCATAGAGAACTTGTATTCCTAGGGCCTCATTGTATAATTTTTCCATTGGGTTCGATATACTTGGTTATCTTAAAATCGCTTGCCCGATACACGCAATCAAAATGGTGCCGTTGTCGGGAATTAGTTTTTGCGCCTTAAGTGAGACTTAGGAATTGTTTGAAGTGGCTACTTCTTGTTGTTTTTGTATTTTTGTTTTGTTCTTTATTTTTGTTGGATTTTGATACATGGATTGGTGGTTTGTAGATGCATGATTACAAGGTCTAGTGGTATTTCACCCTTGCCACTCAATCCGAAAATTGAAGCTACCATTCATAGAAATCGTGGGAGAAGAAGAAGAGAAATGATGGAAGGTGAAGAGTTGAGGAATGAAGAGAGAGTTGTTGGTGAACCTCATGTTGAGGAGGTCAATGGTAATGGAGAGGGAGAATGCAAGATAATGGAGGAGGTAATGGACACAATTTGCCTTTCAATGCTCAAGTTGGCCCTTTCCCTCAAGGGATGCCACCACATCAATTTCCCTACTAAAATCCATACCCCTACCTCCACAAGCTCACCAATATCCATACTATCCACCTCATCCACAATAATTTCCACCATACTATCATCATATGACATACAACCATGAGCCACGATATTAAGAGCCACCTCATATTCCACAAGCCCAACCACAACCGATGAATGAGCCTCCACCTCAAGGTAGGCCATTGAGAGAGTTCTTTGAGCCTCAACTTCGTGAGCATTATGACGGATAGCAAGGCCAAGAATTGAAGCCAATAATTTTGAGATAAGTTCCGCTCTTGTGAGGATGCTTAGAGAAAAGCAATTTGAAGGGAAAGATGAAGAGGAGTGCCCTCATCAACACATGACACAATTTCTAGAGATTTCCAACACCATGAAGTACAATGGAGTGTCCGAGGATGCTAAGAAGATAAGGCTTTTTGCCTTTACTCTTAAGGGGAGAGCCAAAGCATGGCTCAATTCTATCCTTCTCCGAACCATTCGTACGTGGGAGGACCTTAGCAAAAGATTATTGATGAAGTTTTATCAGCAATGAAGGCAAGCTAAATTGATAAGAAGAGAAGGTGTCCAAGCTTACCCGGTGCATGTGACGGGCACCAAGCCACCTGAGCTAATACCGGAAGATGTTCCAATTGTGAGGGAGTATAAGGATGTTTTCCCCGAAGACTTGCCAGGTTTACCTCCAAACCGACAAGTGGAGTTTACAATCGATCTCTTTCTTGGAGAGTGCACCCGTCTCGAAGGCACCTTATAGAATGGCTCCCTAGGAACTTCAAGATTTGAAAATTCAGCTACAAGAGCTTCTTGATAAAGGTTTTGTACGACCTAGTGTATCCTTGGGGAGCCCCAATCTTGTTTGTCAAGAAGAAGGATGGAACATTTCGAATGTGCATTGAGTACCGTGAGCTAAACAAACTCACAATAAAGAACAAGTAC
The DNA here is from genome assembly GCA_030762865.1 of Paraleonurus japonicus. Lineage (NCBI taxonomy): Eukaryota > Viridiplantae > Streptophyta > Magnoliopsida > Lamiales > Lamiaceae > Paraleonurus > Paraleonurus japonicus. Next base: position 36,744,611 of record CM061057.1, read on the forward strand.
CCGCTCCCATGAATCGAAGACCTTTTCGACCAATTAAGAGGTGCAAGTGTGGTCATTACAGCTATGATTGTCCTCAACTTACTCCTAGAGAGAGAGAAGAAAAGAGGAAGAAACAAGATAGAAGATATGCAGACCAGAGAGCTCTTCTAGCTGAAAAGGAAGAAGCTCAAGAAACATCATCATCCTCATCTTCATCTGGTTTTAGATCGAGACGCGACATATGTCCGATGGCAAAGGAGGTAAACTATTATTCTTCTTCAGATAATGATTGTGAGAACTTATCTGAATCGATCCGAATCTTATAAACAAGCTTCTAAAGGATCTCGAGACTGCTTTATCTCGCATACAAACAGATAGAGACTGAAAATTTTAGTTTAAAGAATCAAATTCTTAATCTAACCAAAGTCAGTCAAATAAGGCATAGTGAAATATTAGACTGCTCATTCAAGGGGGAATGTCGGCTAAGACCATCACTAGCACCTCGTCTGGAAAGACAGATGAGTTGGAAAAAGAACTCAATTCTTTAAAAATAAAATTCTCAAGTATACTGTTTACGAGAATGAGAGTTATAAAAGAACTAACAAAGAGTTAAATCTCAAGTTAGGACTTATGAATAACACTCAGTCCACAATAGATAAGATCTTCAATACTTCACATAAGTCTAATGATAAGACAGGTTTAAGTTTCGATAGGAATAAAAAGGATGATCCCATAAAACCAAGAGTCTTTGTCAAAGCTACTAAACCAAAGGAAGAGACTAGATTTGGTCCTTGGAAACCTAAGGAACAAATCACCTCACCTGACATTTACGAAAAGAAAATACGAGACGAGGAGAAATGCTCCAAAGGCAAAACCAAAGATTAAGACAAAGTCTTATCCTAGGTATATTAGTTTTGATGGAAGAAGTAAGTCATATCCATTTTTACCACAATACAAGACAATTACAAGAGATCAACTAAATAAGATTGATCTTGAAAGTCTTATATTGGTAGATAGATATGGTTGTAAACTTCAATCAATGGTTTTAAGGAATATCGATATTTTTGTCTGGATACCCAAATATCAATTTAACAAGAAAGGACCCAAGTTACAAAGGGTACCTAAGATCTAAATTTGTGATTGCAGAAGACAGAAAATAGTAGAAAGGACAGATGTTCTTGAGGTCATCCGGTGCATTGACAAATGGTCGCTCAAAGCATATGACCTATGAGAGACGTCTTCTTTCTACTTATCAATTTGTAAATGGTCCAAGAGTCATGTTCGGAGACAACAATTTTGGGCTTACCAAAGGAGTTGGAACATTGATGATTGGAGATATACAAGTCAATGAGGTTTATTTTGTAGAAGGATTGAAGCATAACTTGTTGTCTGCTTCACAATTTTGTGATAAGGGATTAAGTGTTAAATTCACTCATAATGCATGTTACGTGCTAGATGGTATCAATGAAAATATATTATTAGCTGAGTCGACAAGGTAACATTTATGTTGCTAACTTTAAAAGTTGTCCTAAAGATACTTGTCTTGTTGCAAAGAGTTCGATGACTTAAGTCGGTTATGGCATAAACGTCTTTGCCACTTAAACTTCAAAACTCTTAACAAAATTGTAAGGAAATCTTTAGTAAAAGGACTCCTGATAGAATATTCTCAAAGAACCATGTTTGTGATTCTTGTCAAAAAGGAAAACAGACCAAAACTTCGTTTAAAACAATAAATAGTCCTTCTTGAGAAAGGATTCAGAACTTCTTCATATGGATCTTTTTGGTCTAGTCACACCTCTAAGCTTCAAAGTGGAAGGAAATATACCTTGGTAATTGTTGATGATTTCTCAAGATTTACCTAGGTTATTTTCTTGTACAAGAAGAATGAGACTATGATAAAGATTCCCAATTTCTTAAAAGAATTCAAAATGAAAAAGGACTAAGTATTGTTAAAATTAGAAGTGATAAAGGTACTGAATTCCTTAATAAGCTTGTTACTAACTATTGTACCGAGAATGACATAGCTCATGAGACATCAACACACGGACACCACAACAAAATGGAGTTGTTGAAAGGAGAAACAGAACTCTGAAAGAGGCTGCTAAGACAATGTTATCTCGAGTATAACACTCCTCACGAGTTTTGGGCGTGTCGTTAATACCGCTTGTTTTATCCAAAATAGAAGTTTGATTATTAAAGATAAATGTAAAACCCCTATGAAATTTGGAAGGAAAGATATCCCAAAATTTCATATTTTCATATATTTGGTTGCAAATGTTTCATTCACAACAATGAAAAATCTCGTGTAAAAACCTTTGATGCTAAGATAGCGAGATGGAATATTTTTAGGATACTTATCTCGTATCTAAAGCATACAGAGTTTTTAATAAGACAACCTTGTGTGTGGAAGAAACACCGTACGTTGTATTTGATGAATCTGCTTTTGTGTCTAGCTTTACGGATGACATCACAAAGATATCAAGATCTGAACAAGATGACCATCAAAAGATCAATTGTAAAGTTCTATGAACAGGAATCAGACTCAAATGAAGAGGAAGAACCAGATTCAAACAAAGAAAAAGAATCGAAGTTCTTCTTCACCACCGATCAGACAACCAATGTCACGAGATGATCAAGAAGATGCATCTCAAGGTAATATAGAATCATTTGAAATAGATACTTGAATAAATCTTCAACCATAGTAAAAGACAAGGGTAAGAAAGTAATGTCTTATCATCCATTTGAACAAATAATTGGAGATTTAGATTCTGGAGTCCAGACAAGGACACAACTAAATCAAGATTGTATGTTCGGTTGTTATGTGTCATTACTTGAACCTAAGTCTATTATTGAGGCTCTAACCGATTCCAACCGGATTAATGCCATGCAAGAAGAACTAAATCAATTTCAAAGGCAAGATGTGTGGGAGCTTGATGACATGCCTCATCATCAAAAAGTCATTGGAACCAAATGGGTCTTTAAAAACAAAAGAGATGAGAATAATATTGTGGTGAGAAACAAAGCCAACTAGTTGCTCAAGGTTATTCACAATCGAAGGGATTGATTATGATGAAACCTTTGCACCAAGAGCTTGTCTAGAAGCCATAAGATTGTTCTTAGCTTATGTTACTTTTAAAAGATTCATAGTTTTTCAAATGGATGTTAAGTCAAGCATTTCTTAATGGAATCTTAGTGAAGAAGTTTATGTAGAACAACATCCAGGCTTTGTCAAAGGAGACAAGGTCTACAGATTGAGGAAAGCTCTGTATGGACTTAAACAAGTACCTAGAGCATGGTATGATACTTTGTCTGATTATTTAATTCAAAATGGTTTTATAAAAGGTAAAATTGATAGAACTTTGTTCGAAAAGAGTTTCGTAGTGATCTTTTATTAGTTCGATTTATGTTGATGATATAATTTTTGGATCAACTAACACATCTCTATGTGAAGAATTTAGTCATCTTATGAAGAACAGGTTTGAAATGTCCATGATGGGAGAAATGACTTACTTCCTTGGACTTCAAGTCAAGCAGACTAAAAAGGGAATATTCATAAACCAAGCCAAATACACAAAAGATCTTATTAAAAAATTTGGAATAGGTATTAGCCAAGTGATTGGAGTGAATTGATACATGTTTTTAGGGCTATTTTTAGTGCAAAAAGTGAGCTAAAGTATGATTTTGTGCTTAAATGTGAAAAGTATAACTCTTTTGCCTAAAAGTATTACTTTGAGAGGTTTTGATGTATTTCGCCCGTTTTGCAGGTAAATCGGTGGAATTTTGCCAAACCGAGAGTACGGTATTCTTAGAATGAAAAGACGAACATACGGGACGAAACGGGTCGGGCCCAAGCCCTTCTCGATAAAAATTCCCGATCTCGAGTTCGAGTCGAGGGTGCACAGAACCTCGACTCGAGGTTCATGCTGGAGGGAAACAATTTCAAAAAATCAGGAAGCTCGACTCGAGGGAGGAGCCTCGAGTCGAGGGAGATGAAAATTGCAGCGAGCTCGACTCGAGGGCGAGGCCTCGACTCGAGGCAGGAGAGAATTTTGAAGAAACGTGTTAGCGACTTTTAGGCCTCGACTCGAGGGCACGAAGCTCGACTCGAGGAGTGCCCAAAACCGAAAATTTCAGTTTTTAAGTCATTGTAAGCCAAAACAGAGGAAGAGTTGATTCTAGCAGCTCAGAGCGGTTTCTAGGAGTTTCTTTGAGCGAATTTTACATTTTGTAGCTTGGATTTACTTGTAATTGCACTAGATTGTTAGAATTGAGATAGATTCCACATTTAGATCATTAGATTAGTAGATTGGTGATTGTAATTGAAGTTTGCAGCTGAGAATTGAGAAGAAGTGAAGTTGAATTGAAGCATTGTACAAGATTAATCATTCTTATTTTTGCCTATTGAAGCTTAATTGGTGATGTTCTTACCCTTTGATCTCTTTAATTCATTGCTTGTAGTGATTAGATTTTCAATTGCTTTCTTAGATTTTCTAGCCATGGTTTTTGCTTGTAGCACCATGGGCTAATAGCCTTGTGCTTGGGATAATTGAAATTAGGGATGAAGTGATTGTCTCATGCTATGATTGTTGATAATTGTGATCAATTGAATTAGATTGCTTCCTAATTGTGATTCTTAATTGTGCTTCATGAAAAATTGTCTCTTTTGATTAATGGTTGATCACCCTAGCAATAGGCGAAGTTGAGCTAACGTGATTCGGTGTTAATCGGGTTTCAATTTTGCATGAATGTATGAATTGGGGACTTCTACATTGAGAGATGGGAAGAACTAAGGATACTCACATTAGGCATTGTGATATTAATGGAGTGATTAATTTCATGATGGTTTATGCTTTCTAATTTGATTGATTTGCATTTGGATACAATCATAGCTTGTTAATCATGGATTCCTTGATGGAGATTATCCCTTGCACCCAATTCCCTCATTGATTTTAGTCTATTTGATCTTGCATTCTAAGTGTTTGATAAATTGTTTGCATAATCTTGCCATTTAATTTCTTGCAATTTGTAGTGATTTAGTTCAAGAGCTTGTTGCAACTCTAGCCATTTAGAACTTTTATCCTTGAATTTCGTTTGCATACTTTCTCCCTTGGTTTCGATATTTTTGTTGATTGGTCTTAATAACTCTTACCCTATACACTCCAATCAAATGGCGCCGTTGCCGGGGAGTTAGTTTTGCGCCAATAAGTGAGATTAGAGGATTGTTTGAAGTGGCTATTTGTTGTTTTTATTTTTGTTTTTGGTATTTTTATTGGTGAGAATTTGATACTTGGATTTGTGGCATTGTAGGTGTATGCTAACAAGATCAAGAGGTGTTCCACCCTTGCCACTAAATCCGGAAATCGAGGCTACATTGAGAAGAAATCGTGTGAGAAGAAGAAGGGAAGCTATGGAAGGAGAAGAGCAAAGGCATGAGGAGAGATTAGTGGGTGATCCTCAAGAAGAGGAGGTACATGGACAAGGAGTAGGAGGAGGAGAGAATGGAGGTAATGGGAATCACTTCCATGCTCAAGTTGGCCCTTTCCTCAAGGGATGCCACCACAAAATTATCCCTACCAAAATCCCTACCCTTATCCACCTCAAGCTCATCAATATCCCTACTATCCACCTCATCCACAACAATTTCCACCATATTATCCCAATATGCCGTATAATCAAGAGCCACGATACCATGAGCCACCACAACCACAACCACAACATGTAAATGAGCCACTACCTCAAGGAAGGCCTTTGAGAGAGTTCTTTGAACCACAACTTAGAGAGTATTATGATGGGATAGCAAGGCCGAGGATAGATGCCAATAACTTCGAGATAAGTCCCGCTTTGGTGAGAATGCTTAGGGAGAAGCAATTTGAGGGTAGAGATGAAAATGAGTGCCCACATCAACATATGGCACAATTTCTTGAGATAGCCGACACTACAAAATACCATGGGGTGCCCGAAGATGCCAAGAAGTTGAGGCTATTTGCCTTTACATTGAAAGGAAGAGCAAAAGCATGGCTTAATTAATTACCGCCGGGACCGTACGGACATGGGAGGAGTTGTCAAAGAAGTTCTTGATGAAATTTTACCCACCATCAAAGACCGTGCAAGCAAAGGAGGCTATTTCCCATTTCCGACAAAAGAATGGGGAGACGATACCGGAGGCGTGGGAGAGGTATGGTATGTTACTTATTAATTGTCCTCAACACGGTTTCCCGGAGGAGCAATCCATTATATACTTTTGCAATGGTTTGACGGATGGGGATAGGTCATTTTTGAATGCTTGTGCTAATGGATCGATTTGGTCGAAAACCGTGGGGCAAATGAATGAAATTATGGAGAACATAGCTCAAGACTCATTCCAAGTGTCGGTTAATAGAGGAGCACATCATAGAGTGTCACAAGTTGATGAGCTAGAGAGTATGAAGAGTATGATGATGACTATGATGGACCGATTGGGAGCTCTTACGACTTCACAAAGCCAAGCAAGTGTTAGTCCATCCGTTCCTCATGTTGATGTTGGGCCAAGTTCATTGCCGGTGGAAGAAGTGAGTTATATGGGTAGGCCTCCATTCCAAGGAGGTTATCAAGGAGGAAGCTATCAAGGGAACTATCAAGGAGGAAGGCCTTATCAAATGCCTTACCAAAATAGGCCACAAGGAAGCTATCAACCTCAACCGCAAGCTCCATTCAATGGGAATACATGGAGGAGACATGAAAATTTTTCATATGCCAATCCTAGAGCCGCCGTTCAATTTCCTCCCGAATTTGATCCGGGTGCAAAGGCTCCAAACAATGAAGGAAAGGCTACTACGGAGGAGATCTTGGGGTTGATTGTGAAGAAGTTGGAAGCAAATGATTCAAGGTTTGATGATATAGGGAAGCAAATGGACACTCGTTTCAAGACGATTGAGCATCAAGTAGGGCAACTTGCTACTACGGTTGGGAAGCTCTCGTCTACGGTGGACCACCTTCAAAACAAAGGAAAGTATCCATCTACTACCGAGCCTAATCCTAAAGAGTTTTGTAGTGCCATCAAGCTAAGGAGTGGTACTAGCTATGAAAGTCCAAAGAGGCTTAGAGATGGGGATGTTGAAGAAGAAGTGGTGCAAGAAGAAGAAATTATTGAAGAAAATGTGGTTGTGGAGAAAGAAGAGTCAAGTGAAGAGCAAGCAAGAAGAGAGTCTAAGAAAGAAGAAGAGAAGTCCAAGAAAGATGCATGGGGAGTGCCTATGAAAGCTAAGCCGGTTCCCTATCCTCAAAGATTAGTGAAGAAAAAGCTAGAGGAGGAGTTTGGTAAGTTTTGAAAGTCTTCAAGAGCTTGCATGTTGAAATTCCACTAATGGATGCCCTTGAACAAATACCTCACTATAATAAGTTTTTGAGAGATATCATGTCTAAGAGGAGGAGTTGGGATGAAAAGGGTATACTTAAGCTAGTGGAGGAGTGCAAGGAGATATCGGAGAGATATTTACCACAAAAGAGAAAGGATCCGGGGAGCTTCATTATACCATGCGAGATAGGTGAGAATGTGAACATCCAAGGTTTGTGTGACTTGGGAGCAAGTATAAATGTCATGCCTTTGGCAATTTTTGAGAAATTGAAGCTAGGAGAGGTGATTCCTACTAACATCAACCTTCAATTGGCGGATCAATCATTTGCTCGTCCATTCGGGATCATTGAAGATGTATTGGTAGGAGTTGGCAAGTTCCTATTTCCGGTTGATTTCATTGTTCTTGACATGAAGGAGGAGCTTGAGGCACCGATCATACTTGGTCGACCTTTCCTTGCCACGGGAAAACGATTATCGATGTTGAGAGAGGAGCTCACATTGAGCTACAATGGAAAAGAGGTGACATTTTCGAGAGCTCCATTGGAAGAAGTTGACCAAAGCAAGATGGAGAAGAAGAAATGTGGTTATATAGAGATCATTAATTCATGCTCTTCCATTGATAGGGATGATTCTTTACCTTCTCCTTCTTCTAACTCTTTAATTAAGGAGCATTTTATTCCTTCTTGTAATGTGATGGCTAATAAGTCTTGTGTTTCTTTGGATGATTGTAGGAAGGAGGAAGCCGTCATTGATACTTTGCTTGACCTTGGTGATATGAAGCTTGAAAAGAAGGTGAGAAGGAAGTGACCAAACTTGAGCAATGCTCAAGTTTGGGGGTGTTAGAAGAAAGGAAGCCACCACTTGAGAAGAAAGTTGAAAATTTTGTGGTTGGAGATCAAGTGGTATGGAAGGAGTCGAATTGGATGAGACTACTAGGAGTAAAAAGACTCAAAGAGGTGTTGAAAGTGAAGGAGATCAAAGAAGAAGGAAAACTCCTAGTGGAAGACGAAATGGGGTGTTGTCTATTGACAAAGGAGATTTTGGTTAGGCACAAGGACCCTTCCACCCCAAAAGAAGTGCCTAACATTTGTGTAGATGAAAGGGAAGTATGAACTCTTAGAGTTCCGTCCGGCAAAGGACGTTAAACCTAGCGCTAGATGGGAGGCAACCCATCATTTTATTGCTTTTGTGTGTTTGTGTTTTGCTCTTTTTGTGAAATTTTGCCTTGGATTCTTAGGAATTGCTCATGCTAGGAGAAGGTGTTAGTTGATGGAGAGCGTATTTGGTTTTGAGCTTAATTGTTATATCATTTAAGGGGTTGCATAATTGTATCATTCCCATACTTAATTTTGAATGCATATCCTCATTCAAGTTTGGGGGTGTGTGCATCTAGTTTTGAAGTGCATTCCTTATTGATGTTGAGTGGATGACTAATGATGCCCGTGGTGTAGGTATACTCACTACAAGGATTGGAAATGATCAAATTTGCAAAGGAATCGAGGATTTGGGAAGAAAGGAAAGCTTAAAAGTTGGTGAAAATGAGCATTAAGGAAGAGAACCCGGTCTCCTCGATCGAATGAGCGACCGGGCTTAAATCGAGGGACCAAAACGGTAATTTCTTGCATATTTGGGTTCATTAGGCGTGTAGAGGTCTATTTTGGGAGTTTTAGGGGTCGGGTCGGACTTGGGATTCGTAAAAATGCCTGGTCTAGACCCGAGGTCGAGCTTGCATAGACCTCGAGTCGAGGTACTTAGACTTAGAAAAATTTTGAAAAATTCAGCGAGCTCGACTCGAGGGAGGAACCTCGAGTCGAGGCTTTTGAAAAGTGGGATTCCTCGAGTCGAGGCCTGACCCTCGACTCGAGGCAGTGTCTATTATAAATACGCAGATTAGTTTCAAATGTCACGACTCGAGGGTTTCTTCCCTTTCACGATCCTATTCGCCGTTCCTTCATAATTTCGACATTTTCCTGCTGTTTTTACCGGTAAAACATCACTATATCATCACATTATTAGAGTATTGCATCCAAGAGTGGATTTTGAGGGTTGTATAATCAAATTTTGGGGCTTTTGAGGAGAATTGTGTGGGTGCTCATATCTTTCATTCCAAGCCAATTTATCCCAATTAAGGTATGTAATTTCGTCTCCTTTGGCTTTCAATTTCATGATTAGTGTTGATTATTGCTTGGGTGTTGATAAAAGTGCTTGAATTTATTTGAAGTGGAATTTCATTTGAGCATTTTGTCAAGCACTTGGTATGCATGATTGATATTGATAAATTGAAGCTATTGTTGAGGATATTTGAGTTGATTGAGGATTTTATGAGCATGTTTAGAATTGTATATGATGAGTTGCTCGGTTATTTGTGGAATTTGGCTTGAATGGTGATTTTTGGCATACTTTTAAGAATTCCTAGTGCACTTTGGTGGTGTAATTGGTCAATTTGAGTGGAGTATGGATGATAGAAAGGAAAGTTTTGTGATGCTATGTGTTTAATTACTTGCTAGTTGGCTTGTTATTATTTGATAAATTTGTGGAGTATTGTTGAAGAATTTTGGTGAGCTTGCATGATGATTTCCATTGTCTAAAGCATTTCTAGTAAGTATGTATATGTTGAGGATTAGTTGAGCACTTCTATTGATTATATTTGATTTGATTGACTCATTGACCATTTGTTGAGGATTGATTGCCTAGTCATTAGGAATTTTGTTGGGCTTGGAAATTATTGTTGACTTGTTCATGGTTTAGAGTGATATTTCGAGCTAGCTTTTTGATTGATGGACTCATTTGTGCTTTTGGGGATTATTTGTGCGGGAAGTATGTTTCGAGGAGTGGATGGCCACAATTATTCGGATGCTTTGAGATCCGAGAGAGAGAAGATGCTATACGCTTTGCACACCGAATGCCCGCTGAATTGGGAATTCAGTGGGATGAATACAAGTGGAGAAAGCACATTATTTTGTATCTTTGAGTTGTACAAGAAGGTGGTCGACTCGTCTCGTTGATCATAATCTGCATGCTTTCTATGGGGATTGAAGATGATATCCCTAGATTGTTCGAGCAAGTAGGCATGGGAGGTTTTCTAGCTAAGAGACCTCGGACCTATCTTGGACTCACTCTCGAGTTCTTATGCACCGTCAAAGTCCACAAGGCTAGGAGGAACAAGTTTGCACGGAAGATCACTTTTGAGCTTATGGGGAGCGAGTACGAATTGACATTGGATGAGATTAATGAGCTACTAGGAGCACCTACAGACCCCGATCGATCATTGTTGAACATTAGAGAGGGGAGTACAACGCCAAGAGGTTACGGAGGCGTATTTCTGATTCGGGGCTCCGAGTCAACCCGAGTTTGTACCTGGGAAGTCTAAGAGCACACACATTCGAACCCGGTGGTCCGATACTTAGAGAAGATCCTCGCGAGTACCATATTCGCGAGATCGGAGGGAGGAGCCGTGGTCTCGAAGAGCTATATGTATTGTGGTGCTTCTTACATGGAGTGAGGTTCAATGCGGCAAAGATACCTTTGTTATTTGTTTGAGAGAGCGGCGAGGCACTAAGTTCAAGAAGATAAATTTTTGGTGGGATGATTACTCGATAGCTGAGCACCTTGGTATTCGACTCATAACCTTGTGGCACTAGATGGTCCAGATTTGACTACGAGACACTATGAGGCGCATGAGGACGCTAGATCGTATCGGGAGGACGTGGTGCCTACAGCAGCATCATGGTGGCCGGTTTCCTCTTCCTAATAAGAGGTTGGCAGCGGTTTTCGGATCTCGAGCCTTTGTGACTATCAATCTGCGTATGTGGTCGCAGCGTCACACCGATGCCATTGATGCTTACACAAGGGAGCATGGAGACGTGCTTAGAAATGAGGGGATGATGATGATTAGGCGAGTCGGCGATCGGGGAGTCGGATTCCGATTCTTGATGATGATGATGGAGATGCGATTAGAGCGATTATTCTTTGAGGAGGTTGAAGTCCGAGGAAGAGGATGACGAGGAGCCGGAGCAAGAAGAAGCGGTATCCAGATGGAAGAGGAGTATCAGCCAGAGATTAATATGTATTGGCGAGGATGAGATGAGGAGTAGAAGTACGAGGCGGGGAGTTCGTCTCGTAGACCATGGGTTACAGCGGAGGAGATGTGGGCAGACAGTCGGAGGATGCACATTGAGAGTTTGACCCTTGGCAGGATGAGATGTACCCTGGATGATGGAGGAGTCACGTAGGTTCAATGAAGAGACAAGGAGGATGCAAGAAGAATCAATGAAGACGCAAAATGATATGTATTCCCTCCTTCAACAAATGAGCTCGTGGAATTTCGGGCCAAGCTATCCTCCTCCACCACCACCTTCCGACTACTAGGGCTATCCCCTATTTCTCATTCCCTCTTCTTAGTTTTAGATGCTTATGTTTTGGTGGATTGTACTCGTATTTTGATTAAGGTGTTTTGTGATGACTTGTGATGATTTGATGTTTGGATGTTTTGGATGGATGATTTAAGTGATGCTATGATTTCCTTGATATATTTTTTGAGCCTATTGTCTATTGGTAATTTTGACTTGATGATCCTTTGGATTTCTTTATTCCATGATTCCATGTTCATTTGTCTTGAGCTTAATAGTGGAATAATTGACATATTTTTTTGAGTATCATCTTGATATAGTGAGTATGCTTGAGGTTATGTACATGTGCATTTGTGCTTGAGTTGTAAGACTAGTTGGATTTTGATATGATCATTAGTAGATTTGTAGCTTGATGCTAGTTGCTTGATTAATTATGTGAAGATGAATGTGATTGAAAATTCTTGATTCATTGCTCAAGTTTAAGCCCGTGAGTTTTGTGCCTTAATAATCGTACATCTTATACGGTTGATTTGATTCCTTTGTGAGTGCATCATTTATGATTTGTATACTAGAACTTGCCACTAGACTTGTTGATAGTGATCTTTGTGTGATGTTTTGAAAGTGATAAGAGGCCATGTTTGATATGATGAGTTACTTTGCCAAATACTTTCCTACCAAATACATTTGATTTCCTTAGTAAGCCATGTTGAGCTTTATTTCCTTATTCTTTGGCAAGCCAAGTGAAATTGAAACCATTTAGCCTATTTTTATGAGCCTTTCTTGTCCTATATTTAGTTGAGCTTGAATGTTGGCTAATGATGGTGATTTGATTGCTAAGTGTGGGAAGATGATGAGCTAAGTAATGAATCTTGAAGAAGAAAAGAAAGGTTGTGAAAGATTGAATTGTGAAGAAAAATGCATGAAAGGAAAAATTCATTTTGTGAGCTTAAAAGAGAAAGCTCAAGTGAATGGTGGATTGATCATTGAAGTTCAAAAGGAAGAGTGTTGCTAGATGAAAGTGAAGAGATGTGCATTGTATTGATTAGCTTCCATTCAAGTCTCTACTAATTAGTCACTTTTATCCAAAAATATCCCACCTTTCCAAAGAGCCTACATTACAACCTAGAAGAAAGACCTCTTTGATTCTTGGTTGATCACAAATGATTTTGATTGAGATTAAGTCTTGTGGCAAGCATATGGTGTACTTATTTGTGAAGTTGATGATTGAGTGCTTTAAACCTTGATACACTTGAGTGAAGAGTGAAACACTCCATGGAAGGAGAAGCTTGATGTGTTAAGTTTTTGATTGAGCATTTGTTTGAGCATGATTTGTCTTGATTGCTAGTGGATAGTTGCATGGATACAAGTGATCATTGATGAGTTCGATTGTCTTATTTTTCGTCTATGGTGCCATGTGACATAATTGCAATCAATTCACTCCTTTGTTCTTAGTTTCTACGTTGCTCGAGGACGAGCAACAATTCAAGTTTGGGGGTATGATTGGAGTGAATTGATACATGTTTTTAGGGCTATTTTTAGTGCAAAAGTGAGCTAAAGTATGATTTTTGTGCTTAAATGTGAAAAGTATCACTCTTTTGCCTAAAAAGTATTACTTTGAGAGGTTTTGATGTATTTCGCCCGTTTTGCGAGGTAAATCGGTGGAATTTTGCCAAACCGAGAGTACCGGTATTCTTAGAATGAAAAGACGAACATACGGGACGAAACGGGGTCGGGCCCGAGCCCTTCTCGATAAAAATTCCACGATCTCGAGTTCGAGTCGAGGGTGCAAGAACCTCGACTCGAGGTTCATGCTTTGGAGGGAAACAATTTCAAAAAATCAGAAGCTCGACTCGAGGGAGGAGCCTCGAGTCGAGGAGATGAAAATTGCAGCGAGCTCGACTCGAGGGCGAGGCCTCGACTCGAGGCAGAGAGAATTTTGAAGAAACGTGTTAGCGACTTTTAGGCCTCGACTCGAGGGCACGAAGCTCGACTCGAGGAGTGCCCAAAACCGAAAATTTCAGTTTTTAAGTCATTGTAAGCCAAAAGCGAGAGGAAGAGTTGATTCTAGCGATTCGGAGCGGTTTCTAGGAGTTTCTTTGAGCGAATTTTACATTTTGTAGCTTGGATTTACTTGTAATTGCACTAGATTGTTAGAATTGAGATAGATTCCACATTTAGATCATTAGATTAGTAGATTGGTGATTGTAATTGAAGTTTGCAGCTGAGAATTGAGAAGAAGTGAAGTTGAATTGAAGCATTGTACAAGATTAATCATTCTTATTTTTGCCTATTGAAGCTTAATTGGTGATGTTCTTACCCTTTGATCTCTTTAATTCATTGCTTGTAGTGATTAGATTTTCAATTGCTTTCTTAGATTTTCTAGCCATGGTTTTTGCTTGTAGCACCATGGGCTAATAATAGCCTTATTGCTTGGGATAATTGAAATTAGGGATGAAGTGATTGTCTCATGATATGATTGTTGATAATTGTGATCAATTGAATTAGATTGCTTCCTAATTGTGATTCTTAATTGTGCTTCATGAAAAATTGTCTCTTTTGATTAATGGTTGATCACCCTAGCAATAGGCGAGAGTTGAGCTAACGTGATTCGGTGTTAATCGGGTTTCAATTTTGCATGAATGTATGAATTGGAGACTTCTACATTGAGAGATGGGAAGAACTAAGGATACTCACATTAGGCATTGTGATATTAATGGAGTGATTAATTTCATGATGGTTTATGCTTTCTAATTTGATTGATTTGCATTTGGATACAATCATAGCTTGTTAATCATGGATTCCTTGATGGAGATTATCCCTTGCACCCAATTCCCTCATTGATTTTAGTCTATTTGATCTTGCATTCTAAGTGTTTGATAAATTGTTTGCATAATCTTGCCATTTAATTTCTTGCAATTTGTAGTGATTTAGTTCAAGAGCTTGTTGCAACTCTAGCCATTTAGAACTTTTATCCTTGAATTTCGTTTGCATACTTTCTCCCTTGGGTTCGATATTTTTGTTGATTGGTCTTAATAACTCTTACCCTATACACTCCAATCAAATGGCGCCATTGCCGGGGAGTTAGTTTTGCGCCAATAAGTGAGATTAGAGGATTGTTTGAAGTGGCTATTTGTTGTTTTTATTTTTGTTTTTGGTATTTTTATTAGTGAGAATTTGATACTTGGATTTGTGGCATTGTAGGTGTATGCTAACAAGATCAAGAGGTGTTCCACCCTTGCCACTAAATCCGGAAATTGAGGCTACATTGAGAAGAAATCGTGTGAGAAGAAGAAGGGAAGCTATGGAAGGAGAAGAGCAAAGGCATGAGGAGAGATTAGTGGGTGATCCTCAAGAAGAGGAGGTACATGGACAAGGAGTAGGAGGAGGAGAGAATGGAGGTAATGGGAATCACTTCCATGCTCAAGTTGGCCCCTTTCCTCAAGGGATGCCATCACAAAATTATCCCTACCAAAATCCCTACCCTTATCCACCTCAAGCTCATCAATATCCCTACTATCCACCTCATCCACAACAATTTCCACCATATTATCCCAATATGCCGTATAATCAAGAGCCACGATACCATGAGCCACCACAACCACAACCACAACATGTAAATGAGCCACTACCTCAAGGAAGGCCTTTGAGAGAGTTCTTTGAACCACAACTTAGAGAGTATTATGATGGGATAGCAAGGCCGAGGATAGATGCCAATAACTTCGAGATAAGTCCCGCTTTGGTGAGAATGCTTAGGGAGAAGCAATTTGAGGGTAGAGATGAAAATGAGTGCCCACATCAACATATGGCACAATTTCTTGAGATAGCCGACACTACAAAATACCATGGGGTGCCCGAAGATGCCAAGAAGTTGAGGCTATTTGCCTTTACATTGAAAGGAAGAGCAAAAGCATGGCTTAATTAATTACCGCCGGGACCGTACGGACATGGGAGGAGTTGTCAAAGAAGTTCTTGATGAAATTTTACCCACCATCAAAGACCGTGCAAGCAAAGGAGGCTATTTCCCATTTCCGACAAAAGAATGGGGAGAGCGATACCGGAGGCGTGGGAGAGGTATGGTATGTTACTTATTAATTGTCCTCAACACGGTTTCCCGGAGGAAGCAATCCATTATATACTTTTGCAATGGTTTGACGGATGGGGATAGGTCATTTTGAATGCTTGTGCTAATGGATCGATTTGGTCGAAAACCGTGGGGCAAATGAATGAAATTATGGAGAACATAGCTCAAGACTCATTCCAAGTGTCGGTTAATAGAGGAGCACATCATAGAGTGTCACAAGTTGATGAGCTAGAGAGTATGAAGAGTATGATGATGACTATGATGGACCGATTGGGAGCTCTTACGACTTCACAAAGCCAAGCAAGTGTTAGTCCATCCGTTCCTCATGTTGATGTTGGGCCAAGTTCATTGCCGGTGGAAGAAGTGAGTTATATGGGTAGGCCTCCATTCCAAGGAGGTTATCAAGGAGGAAGCTATCAAGGGAACTATCAAGGAGGAAGGCCTTATCAAATGCCTTACCAAAATAGGCCACAAGGAAGCTATCAACCTCAACCGCAAGCTCCATTCAATGGGAATACATGGAGGAGACATGAAAATTTTTCATATGCCAATCCTAGAGCCGCCGTTCAATTTCCTCCCGGATTTGATCCGGGTGCAAAGGCTCCAAACAATGAAGGAAAGGCTACTACGGAGGAGATCTTGGGGTTGATTGTGAAGAAGTTGGAAGCAAATGATTCAAGGCTTGATGATATAGGGAAGCAAATGGACACTCGTTTCAAGACGATTGAGCATCAAGTAGGGCAACTTGCTACTACGGTTGGGAAGCTCTCGTCTACGGTGGACCACCTTCAAAACAAAGGAAAGTATCCATCTACTACCGAGCCTAATCCTAAAGAGTTTTGTAGTGCCATCAAGCTAAGGAGTGGTACTAGCTATGAAAGTCCAAAGAGGCTTAGAGATGGGGATGTTGAAGAAGAAGTGGTGCAAGAAGAAGAAGTTATTGAAGAAAATGTGGTTGTGGAGAAAGAAGAGTCAAGTGAAGAGCAAGCAAGAAGAGAGTCTAAGAAAGAAGAAGAGAAGTCCAAGAAAGATGCATGGGAGTGCCTATGAAAGTTAAGCCGGTTCCCTATCCTCAAAGATTAGTGAAGAAAAAGCTAGAGGAGGAGTTTGGTAAGTTTTGAAAGTCTTCAAGAGCTTGCATGTTGAAATTCCACTAATGGATGCCCTTGAACAAATACCTCACTATAATAAGTTTTTGAGAGATATCATGTCTAAGAGGAGGAGTTGGGATGAAAAGGGTATACTTAAGCTAGTGGAGGAGTGCAAGGAGATATCGGAGAGATATTTACCACAAAAGAGAAAGGATCCGGGGAGCTTCATTATACCATGCGAGATAGGTGAGAATGTGAACATCCAAGGTTTGTGTGACTTGGGAGCAAGTATAAATGTCATGCCTTTGGCAATTTTTGAGAAATTGAAGCTAGGAGAGGTGATTCCTACTAACATCAACCTTCAATTGGCGGATCAATCATTTGCTCGTCCATTCGGGATCATTGAAGATGTATTGGTAGGAGTTGGCAAGTTCCTATTTCCGGTTGATTTCATTGTTCTTGACATGAAGGAGGAGCTTGAGGCACCGATCATACTTGGTCGACCTTTCCTTGCCACGGGAAGCGATT
This sequence comes from Paraleonurus japonicus, assembly GCA_030762865.1. Lineage (NCBI taxonomy): Eukaryota > Viridiplantae > Streptophyta > Magnoliopsida > Lamiales > Lamiaceae > Paraleonurus > Paraleonurus japonicus. Next base: position 36,761,972 of record CM061057.1, read on the forward strand.
ATCGATGTTGAGAGAGGAGCTCACATTGAGCTACAATGGAAAAGAGGTGACATTTTCGAGAGCTCCATTGGAAGAAGTTGACCAAAGCAAGATGGAGAAGAAGAAATGTGGTTATATAGAGATCATTAATTCATGCTCTTCCATTGATAGGGATGATTCTTTACCTTCTCCTTCTTCTAACTCTTTAATTAAGGAGCATTTTATTCCTTCTTGTAATGTGATGGCTAATAAGTCTTGTGTTTCTTTGGATGATTGTAGGAAGGAGGAAGCCGTCATTGATACTTTGCTTGACCTTGGTGATATGAAGCTTGAAAAAGAAGGTGAGAAGGAAGTGACCAAACTTGAGCAATGCTCAAGTTTGGGGTGTTAGAAGAAAGGAAGCCACCACTTGAGAAGAAAGTTGAAAATTTTGTGGTTGGAGATCAAGTGGTATGGAAGGAGTCGAATTGGATGAGACTACTAGGAGTAAAAAGACTCAAAGAGGTGTTGAAAGTGAAGGAGATCAAAGAAGAAGGAAAACTCCTAGTGGAAGACGAAATGGGGTGTTGTCTATTGACAAAGGAGATTTTGGTTAGGCACAAGGACCCTTCCACCCCAAAAGAAGTGCCTAACATTTGTGTAGATGAAAGGGAAGTATGAACTCTTAGAGTTCCGTCCGGCAAAGGACGTTAAACCTAGCGCTAGATGGGAGGCAACCCATCATTTTATTGCTTTTGTGTGTTTGTGTTTTGCTCTTTTTGTGAAATTTTGCCTTGGATTCTTAGGAATTGCTCATGCTAGGAGAAGGTGTTAGTTGATGGAGAGCGTATTTGGTTTTGAGCTTAATTGTTATATCATTTAAGGGGTTGCATAATTGTATCATTCCCATACTTAATTTTGAATGCATATCCTCATTCAAGTTTGGGGGTGTGTGCATCTAGTTTTGAAGTGCATTCCTTATTGATGTTGAGTGGATGACTAATGATGCCCGTGTGTAGGTATACTCACTACAAGGATTGGAAATGATCAAATTTGCAAAGGAATCGAGGATTTGGGAAGAAAGGAAAGCTTAAAAGTTGGTGAAAATGAGCATTAAGGAAGAGAACCCGGTCTCCTCGATCGAATGAGCGACCGGGCTTAAATCGAGGGACCAAAACGGTAATTTCTTGCATATTTGGGTTCATTAGGCGTGTAGAGGTCTATTTTGGGAGTTTTAGGGGTCGGGTCGGACTTGGGATTCGTCAAAATGCCACTGGTCTAGACCCGAGGTCGAGCTTGCATAGACCTCGAGTCGAGGTACTTAGACTTAGAAAAATTTTGAAAAATTCAGCGAGCTCGACTCGAGGGAGGAACCTCGAGTCGAGGCTTTTGAAAAAGTGGGATTCCTCGAGTCGAGGCCTGACCCTCGACTCGAGGTGGTGTCTGTTATAAATACGCAGATTAGTTTCAAATGTCACGACTCGAGGGTTTCTTCCCTTTCACGATCCTATTCGCCGTTCCTTCATAATTTCGACATTTTCCTGCTGTTTTTACCGGTAAAACATCACTATATCATCACATTATTAGAGTATTGCATCCAAGAGTGGATTTTGAGGGTTGTATAATCAAATTTTGGGGCTTTTTGAGGAGAATTGTGTGGGTGCTCATATCTTTCATTCCAAGCCAATTTATCCCAATTAAGGTATGTAATTTCGTCTCCTTTGGCTTTCAATTCCATGATTAGTGTTGATTATTGCTTGGGTGTTGATAAAAGTGCTTGAATTTATTTGAAGTGGAATTTCATTTGAGCATTTTGTCAAGCACTTGGTATGCATGATTGATATTGATAAATTGAAGCTATTGTTGAGGATATTTGAGTTGATTGAGGATTTTATGAGCATGTTTAGAATTGTATATGATGAGTTGCTCGGTTATTTGTGGAATTTGGCTTGAATGGTGATTTTTGGCATACTTTTAAGAATTCCTAGTGCATGGTGGTGTAATTGGTCAATTTGAGTGGAGTATGGATGATAGAAAGGAAAGTTTTGTGATGCTATGTGTTTAATTACTTGCTAGTTGGCTTGTTATTATTTGATAAATTTGTGGAGTATTGTTGAAGAATTTTGGTGAGCTTGCATGATGATTTCCATTGTCTAAAGCATTTCTAGTAAGTATGTATATGTTGAGGATTAGTTGAGCACTTCTATTGATTATATTTGATTTGATTGACTCATTGACCATTTGTTGAGGATTGATTGCCTAGTCATTAGGAATTTTGTTGGGCTTGGAAATTATTGTTGACTTGTTCATGGTTTAGAGTGATATTTCGAGCTAGCTTTTTGATTGATGGACTCATTTGTGCTTTTGGGGATTATTTGTGCAGGAAGTATGTTTCGAGGAGTGGATGGCCACAATTATTCGGATGCCGAGATCCGAGAGAGAGAGAAGATGCTATACGCTTTGCACACGAATGCCCGCTGAATTGGGAATTCAGTGGGATGAATACAAGTGGAGAAAGCACATTATTTTGTATGCTGAGTTGTACAAGAAGGTGGTCGAGGACTCGTCTCGTTGATCATAATCGCATGCTTTCTATGGGGATTGAAGATGATATCCCTAGATTGTTCGAGCAAGTAGGCATGGGAGGTTTTCTAGCTAAGAGACCTCGGACCTATCTTGGACTCACTCTCGAGTTCTTATGCACCGTCAAAGTCCACAAGGCTAGGAGGAACAAGTTTGCACGGAAGATCACTTTTGAGCTTATGGGGAACGAGTACGAATTGACATTGGATGAGATTAATGAGCTACTAGGAGCACCTACAGACCCCGATCGATCATTGTTGAACATTAGAGGGGAGTACAACGCCAAGAGGTTCTCGAGGCGTATTTCGATTCGGGGCTCCGAGTCAACCCGAGTTTGTACCGGGAAGTCTAAGAGCACACACATTCGGAACCCGGTGGTCCGATACTTAGAGAAGATCCTCGCGAGTACCATATTCGCGAGATCGAGGGAGGAGCCGTGGTCTCGAAGAGCTATATGTATTGTGGTGCTTCTTACATGGAGTGAGGTTCAATGCGGCAGCATACCTTTGTTATTTGTTTGAGAGAGCGGCGAGCACTAAGTTCAAGAAGATAAATTTTTGGTGGGATGATTACTCGATAGAGCACCTTGGTATTCCGACTCATAACCTTGTGGCACTAGATGGTCCAGATTTGACTACGAGACACTATGAGGCGCATGAGGACGCTAGATCGTATCGGGAGGACGTGGTGCCTACAAAGCAGCATCATGGTGGCCGGTTTCCTCTTCCTAATAAGAGGTTGACGACGGTTTTCGGATCTCGTGCCTTTGTGACTATCAATCTGCGTATGTGGTCGCGGCCACACCGATGCCATTGATGCTTACACAAGGGAGCATGGAGACGTGCTTAGAAATGAGGGGGATGATGATGATTAGGCAGGTCGCCAGCAGTGGTCGGATTCCGATTCTTTTGATGATGATGATGGAGATGCAAAGTTAGAGCGCTTGTTGCCGAGGAGGTTGAGTCCGAGGAAGAGGATGACGAGGAGCCGGAGCAAGAAGAGCACTGGCCCGTATGGAAGAGGAGTATCAGCCAGAGATTAATATGTATTGGCAGGATGAGATGAGGAGTAGAGAGTACGAGGCAGGAGTTCGTCTCGTAGACCATGGGTTCTGACGGAGGAGATGTGGGCGCAGTAAATGAGGATGCACATTGAGAGTTTGACCCGGCAGGATGAGATGTACCGGATGATGGAGGAGTCACGTAGGTTCAATGAAGAGACAAGGAGGATGCAAGAAGAATCAATGAAGACGCAAAATGATATGTATTCCCTCCTTCAACAAATGAGCTCGTGGAATTTCGGGCCAAGCTATCCTCCTCCACCACCACCTTCCGACTACTAGGGCTATCCCCTATTTCTCATTCCCTCTTCTTAGTTTTAGATGCTTATGTTTTGGTGGATTGTACTCGTATTTTGATTAAGGTGTTTTGTGATGACTTGTGATGATTTGATGTTTGGATGTTTTGGATGGATGATTTAAGTGATGCTATGATTTCCTTGATATATTTTTGAGCCTATTGTCTATTGGTAATTTTGACTTGATGATCCTTTGGATTTCTTTATTCCATGATTCCATGTTCATTTGTCTTGAGCTTAATAGTGGAATAATTGACATATTTTTGAGTATCATCTTGATATAGTGAGTATGCTTGAGGTTATGTACATGTGCATTTGTGCTTGAGTTGTAAGACTAGTTGGATTTTGATATGATCATTAGTAGATTTGTAGCTTGATGCTAGTTGCTTGATTAATTATGTGAAGATGAATGTGATTGAAAATTCTTGATTCATTGCTCAAGTTTAAGCCCGTGAGTTTTGTGCCTTAATAATCGTACATCTTATACGGTTGATTTGATTCCTTTGTGAGTGCATCATTTATGATTTGTATACTAGAACTTGCCACTAGACTTGTTGATAGTGATCTTTGTGTGATGTTTTGAAAGTGATAAGAGGCCATGTTTGATATGATGAGTTACTTTGCCAAATACTTTCCTACCAAATACATTTGATTTCCTTAGTAAGCCATGTTGAGCTTTATTTCCTTATTCTTTGGCAAGCCAAGTGAAATTGAAACCATTTAGCCTATTTTTATGAGCCTTTCTTGTCCTATATTTAGTTGAGCTTGAATGTTGGCTAATGATGGTGATTTGATTGCTAAGTGTGGGAAGATGATGAGCTAAGTAATGAATCTTGAAGAAGAAAAGAAAGGTTGTGAAAGATTGAATTGTGAAGAAAAATGCATGAAAGGAAAAATTCATTTTGTGAGCTTAAAAAGAGAAAGCTCAAGTGAATGGTGGATTGATCATTGAAGTTCAAAAGGAAGAGTGTTGCTAGATGAAAGTGAAGAGATGTGCATTGTATTGATTAGCTTCCATTCAAGTCTCTACTAATTAGTCACTTTTATCCAAAAATATCCCACCTTTCCAAAGAGCCTACATTACAACCTAGAAGAAAGACCTCTTTGATTCTTGGTTGATCACAAATGATTTTGATTGAGATTAAGTCTTGTGGCAAGCATATGGTGTACTTATTTGTGAAGTTGATGATTGAGTGCTTTAAACCTTGATACACTTGAGTGAAGAGTGAAACACTCCATGGAAGGAGCAATGTGTTAAGTTTTTGATTGAGCATTTGTTTGAGCATGATTTGTCTTGATTGCTAGTGGATAGTTGCATGGATACAAGTGATCATTGATGAGTTCGATTGTCTTATTTTTCGCCTATGGTGCCATGTGACATAATTGCAATCAATTCACTCCTTTGTTCTTAGTTTCTACGTTGCTCGAGGACGAGCAACAATTCAAGTTTGGGGGTATGATTGGAGTGAATTGATACATGTTTTTAGGGCTATTTTTAGTGCAAAAAGTGAGCTAAAGTATGATTTTTGTGCTTAAATGTGAAAAGTATCACTCTTTTGCCTAAAAAGTATTACTTTGAGAGGTTTTGATGTATTTCGCCCGTTTTGCAGGTAAATCGGTGGAATTTTGCCAAACCGAGAGTACCGGTATTCTTAGAATGAAAAGACGAACATACGGGACGAAACGGGGTCGGGCCCGGAGCCCTTCTCGATAAAAATTCCCGATCTCGAGTTCGAGTCGAGGTGCACAGACCTCGACTCGAGGTTCATGCTGGAGGGAAACAATTTCAAAAATCAGGAAGCTCGACTCGAGGGAGGAGCCTCGAGTCGAGGGAGATGAAAATTGCAGCGAGCTCGACTCGAGGGCGAGGCCTCGACTCGAGGCAGAGAGAATTTTGAAGAAACGTGTTAGCGACTTTTAGGCCTCGACTCGAGGGCCTGAAGCTCGACTCGAGGAGTGCCCAAAACCGAAAATTTCAGTTTTTAAGTCATTGTAAGCCAAAACAGAGGAAGAGTTGATTCTAGCGCTCAGAGCAGCTTTCTAGGAGTTTCTTTGAGCGAATTTTACATTTTGTAGCTTGGATTTACTTGTAATTGCACTAGATTGTTAGAATTGAGATAGATTCCACATTTAGATCATTAGATTAGTAGATTGGTGATTGTAATTGAAGTTTGCAGCTGAGAATTGAGAAGAAGTGAAGTTGAATTGAAGCATTATACAAGATTAATCATTCTTATTTTTGCCTATTGAAGCTTAATTGGTGATGTTCTTACCCTTTGATCTCTTTAATTCATTGCTTGTAGTGATTAGATTTTCAATTGCTTTCTTAGATTTTCTAGCCATGGTTTTTGCTTGTAGCACCATGGGCTAATAGCCTTGTGCTTGGGATAATTGAAATTAGGGATGAAGTGATTGTCTCATGCTATGATTGTTGATAATTGTGATCAATTGAATTAGATTGCTTCCTAATTGTGATTCTTAATTGTGCTTCATGAAAAATTGTCTCTTTTGATTAATGGTTGATCACCCTAGCAATAGGCGAGAGTTGAGCTAACGTGATTCGGTGTTAATCGGGTTTCAATTTTGCATGAATGTATGAATTGGGGACTTCTACATTGAGAGATGGGAAGAACTAAGGATACTCACATTAGGCATTGTGATATTAATGGAGTGATTAATTTCATGATGGTTTATGCTTTCTAATTTGATTGATTTGCATTTGGATACAATCATAGCTTGTTAATCATGGATTCCTTGATGGAGATTATCCCTTGCACCCAATTCCCTCATTGATTTTAGTCTATTTGATCTTGCATTCTAAGTGTTTGATAAATTGTTTGCATAATCTTGCCATTTAATTTCTTGCAATTTGTAGTGATTTAGTTCAAGAGCTTGTTGCAACTCTAGCCATTTAGAACTTTTATCCTTGAATTTCGTTTGCATACTTTCTCCCTTGGGTTCGATATTTTTGTTGATTGGTCTTAATAACTCTTACCCTATACACTCCAATCACCAAGATGTTGGATCAAGATAGGTTTTGATGAGTTAAAAGCAATTCAGATGATCGACGACTATGAAGAACACTGAGATCAAAGTCTGGTACTAAGCTAATCGACTAGGTCGAGGACGAACAAGTCGGTGTAGACGGAAAGTTGCAAGTCATCTGAGACAAGCTCAAACCTAGTCATCTACAGGAGAGCTCGACGAGGTCAAGACAAGCCGAGTAGAATAAGAAAGATAAGTCTTCACCAAGTCACCGCATTTGAGTAGGATAAATCAGCTAAGGAGCAAAGTAGTTTTCAAGATTAAGTTTGTTGAGCGGCTTTTGATTTGTTAGAACCGACTAACAAACCTGTCTTTTCGTACTTATAAATAGGTCTAGATTTTTATTTTTCAAATAACTTTTACGCAACACGATTTACACATTATTCACTATCCAGATTTCTATCATCACAATCAATTCACAAGTTTTTCAAAAGAGTTTTCAAAAAGTTTTAAGTGTTTGTAGAACACTTTTCTTGTAATCTTCAAAGTTCGATATTCACCGTAATAGTTAGATTCTAGAGAAGAATTTAGGAGATTGAAGATTTGAAGATCTTCACGAATTGTAAGCTCGTAAGTTGGATTGAAAGTAAGTAAGTGGTAGCGAGTTCCTTCTTCAAGTTGAAGAAGGAGAGTGGATGTAGGATTATTCATAATCCGAACCACTATAAATCGTAGTGTTCTTTGTTGCTTTACTTTACTTTTCTCGTCAATTTCGATTTCTTATCAATCAAAGATTAATTTCAGAATTGGAGTTAGAACTAAAATATCGGTGTGCTTTTGATCTAAATAAAGTTGAGTTTAAAATTGAATTACGCCGTCTTTGCTTGGGTATTTTGAATAGTTCGATGGATTATAAAAATCAAAATCTATTCAACCCCCTTCTAGATTTTCACTAGAAGGCTAGATCAAGTTGTGATTAATCTACTCAACTAAGCGGGACCAACAAGTGGTATCAAAGCAAAGGTTAAGATGTTCGATATTGATTTTAGGTCTTAACCAAGATTCTGAAATTTGTTCTTGATTATCTCCATCTTCTTTATTTTCACTAACTGTGCTACTAACAAGATTGTGTAAGGTTTTGTTTTCCTATCTCATCATGTCATCTGGTAAGAACAAGAAATCCAGAGTCTACCTGAATTTTCAATTGAAGAATATGACTATTGGAAATTCGGGATGGAAAATCATCTCAAGGCAATCCATGATAGGATGGAGGAGGTTCTTGAAGAGGGACCTATTAAATTTTATCATGGAGGCACCAAAGCAATGGCACCGAGTCGATTGAATCAAGAGTCGACAAGAGAAAAAGAGCTCGAATCGACAAGTGATGAGAGAAAAGTCCACAACCTAGATCGAGTAGCTAGGACTGAAATCATTGAAACTCGAGTAAAGACTGATTGAAAAAGTCAAAAGATGCAAATCGGTATGGAGATGTGGCGAGACACTTGCAAATGTTTGTGAAGGATCGACCAAGTGAAAGAGAATAAGCCGCGATGCATATTACATGCCTTTGATACCTTCAAGATGAAGGAGAATGAAAGCAGTGGATCAGCTAGATGTGAGATTAACAAATCTTCTCAACAAAGCAAATGATCTAGGAAAGAACTATTCGTAAAAGGAGATCAATAATAAGATATTGAGATCTTTGACCAAGAGATGGAGAGAAAAGTCTAATATCCTTAAAGCAACCCAAAATTTATCTTCTATTACTCATCATACCTTATATTCTCATCTTAAAGCTTTAGAGTATGACATTCAAATAGAAGATGAGGAAGATGAGATGGAGTCAAGCATCTCATCCAAATCTGTTGCCTTTGTCAACAAAGAAGACAAGATGACAGTGAATCAGTAGGAGCCGATCTATCTCTCAAGAAGCAGATGGCTTTGCTCACCAAAAAGGTATGACAGATTAAGAATGAAATATAAGCCTAACAAATTGAGGTTTGCAGGTAAGGACAGTGATTGGAGTGGATAGGGTAAGAGTTATTAAGACCAATCAACAAAATATCGAACCCAAGGGAAAAAGTATGCACATGAGGTCCTAGAAATACAAGTTATTAGTGACTAGAGTTGCAACAATGGTTTGGAACAAAAACAACAAAACACAAGCAAGAATACAATGAAACAACAAGCAAGCAATAGATCGAACACTTAGAATGCGATAACAAAAACAACACTAAATGGTGGGATAGAGGTGCTAGGATTAACATCCATCAATGAATCATCAATCAACAAGCTACAATTGAATCAAATTACAAATCAACTAAGATAGAAAGCATAAACCATCATGAAATTAATCACTCCATTAAAATCACAATGCCTAATGTGAGTATCCTTAGTCTTTCCCATCTCTCAATGTAGAAATCCCCAATTCATACAATCATGCAAAATTGAAACTCGATCAACACCTAATCACGTTAGCTCAACTCTCGCCTATTGCTAGGGTGATCAACCATTAATCAAAAGAAACAATTTTACACAAAGCACAATTAAGAATCACAATTAGGTAGAAAACTAATGTGAGTATCCTTAGTGCAACTAATCTCTCGATTCCGAAGCACCCAATCCACACATTCATACACAATTATCACCCGATTAATCCCGGATCACATTAGCGCAACTCGTCTATAGCTAGGGTGATCAAACACTAATCTAAAGAGATAATTATGCATGAATCACAAATGAGAATCACAATTAGTAAGCAATCTACTCAATTGATCTCCAATCATCAACAATTATAGCATCATCAATCAATTCATCATCAATTTCAATTAACCCAAGCATAAGAGAGTTAGCCCATGGTGAAATCCATGGGAAGAAGATAGAATCTATCAAACACAAAGAAAATCACAACACTTAAGAAATTAAAGAGACAAGAGAGGAAAAACATCACCAAATGATCTTCAATTAAAAAAATAGGAATGCTTCGAGTCTTCAACAACAATCTCCAAAGGAATTACAAGCTTGAATTGAAAGGATTACAAGGATCAAATGCTAATCTATGGCTAATCTAGCAACAATCAATTGAAATCTACATCTAAATCTAGCTTCTAATCTAATCTAAGAAGGAAATTGGCTTGGGGCTTGAGAAATCGCCCCAAAACCGCTACTAATCAAGCTACTATGAACTCCTCTTCTGTCCCCCGAAATGCCCTGCTTCTCCTCTTTAAATAAAGAAATCTGAAAATTCTCCCCTCGAGTCGAGGGTCAGGCCTCGACTCGAGGCTTCGCAAAATCCTCTCCTCGACTCGAGGGTCACGCCTCGAGTCGAGGCTGCTGCCTTTTCCAATTTTTGCCTTTCTCTGCACAGCCCTCGACTCGAGGCTCTTGGTCCTCGACTCAGAGCCTCGAGACCAGTGGCATTTTTTTCTCACACGGGGCTTCGGCCCCGACCCTGTTCGTCCCGGATGTCCGTCTCTTCATTCTAATCCTAATGGTACTCTCGGTTTGGCAAAAATCAACCGAATTACCTGCAAAACGGGCGAAAAACATCAAAATCTCACAAATAATACTTTTAGGTAAAAGAGTGATACTTTTCACATTTAGGCACAAAAATCAACACCTTAGCTCACTTTTTGCACTAAAATAAGCCTTAAAAACATGCATCAATTCACTCCAATCGACAGATCCAGATCCAAGTCAAGAAGAAAGGAAGATGATTCTACAAATGATGACAATAGTAGGAGCCAGACAATGAGGTTCAGATCTCCCGCTAAAAGAAATCCTACTAGCCCTAAATCGAGACAGAGTGACACTTGTTACACTTGTAACAAGCCAGGACACTTCAGCCTATGATTGTCCTCACCGACTCCTAAAGAAAGGGAAGAGAAAAGGAAAAAGAGAGACAGAGATTTGCAGATCAAAGGGCTCTTCTCGGGCTGAAGAAAAGGAATCAAGAAAATCATCATCTTCATCATCCTCATCTGATTTTGGATCATACAATGAAATTTGTCTTATGGCCAAAGAGGTAGATTATTATTCTTCTTCTGATAATGATTCTTATAAATCTATTTCGTATAATGATCAAATCTGTTATTCAAGGATTATTGAAAGATTTAAAGATGTCCTTGGCTGCTTATAAACAGCTAGAGACAGAAAATTTGACTTTAAAAGATCAAATTTAGATTCTAGCTAAAGGCAAACAGTGGTGAACTACTCGAATCTGAGGAAACATTCAAGGGGGAATGTTTACCCAGCCGAGGCTAGTACATCACCAAATTTGTTCGAAAGATTAGAAAATAAATTGAAATCTTTAAAAGACAAATTTGAGACGATCCGTGCTGAAAATGAATTAATTAAGAAAGACAATGAGAAGCTTGTCTTCAACATAAGTCACCTTAATAATTTACAATCAGCAATAGATCACATCTTTAATACTTCTCAAAAATCCCATGACAAAACAGGTCTTGGTTATGATAGGAATAGTAAATCGATGTTCAAACCTAGGAAATTAGTGAAGGCATCGAAAACCCAAAAGAGATTAGAATTGGTCCTTGGAAACCACTTAGTCGATAAGGACTCCATCTCCCACCTGAAAACAAAACTTCACCGAGAATTTCATATCGTACTAAGAGAGTTCCAAGAACTAAGATAAGAAGAAATTCTTATTATAGTCCTTTTGATGGGAGAAGCGAGATGCTATCCTACTTTTCCTAAGTTTAAGAAAATCACTAAATCAATACAATATATTGTCATCTTCAAGTGATATAATTGTAGACGATTTGGTAGGCAACTCAAGTCTGATTTATTATTAGGGAATGAGATATATGTTTGGTTACCTAAAGTGATGTTTGACCTTCTGGGACCCAAGATCACTAGGGTACCTTATAACTAACTGCTTTACAGATTCACAGGATCATCACTCAAGGAGGAGATCTTAGCTTTTATCCGGTACATAGACAGTGGGTCGCTCACAAGATATGACTTGTAATAAGAAGTTACTATCAAATTTCCAAAATATTGATGGTCCTAGAGTTTTATTTGGAGACAACAATTGTTGATGACTAAAGGAGTAGGTACTTTGATTATCAAGGATATTCAGTGTATCGAGGTATATTTTGTAGAGGGTTTGAAACATAACTGCTATATGTTTCCCAACTTTGTGATAAATGTTTTCTTGTCAAATTTTCTAAAGATAAATGTGATATCTTAGATAGTTCCTCCGACAAGATACTTCTAACCGGCTTCGTACATGGTAATGTGTATGTGGCAAACTTCAATAGTTGCCCCAAAGATACTTGTCTCGATAGCTAAGGGTGGAGATAACCTCATTGGCTATGGCACAAGAGGCTTAGTCATCTGAACTTTAAGACCCTTAGTAAGCTGGCTAGAAAGACTCTTGTTAAGGGATTACCTGAGAAACTTTATTCTACTAATCTAAAGTGTGATGCTTGTATAAAAGGTAAACAGCCTAGACACTCATTTAAGAGTATTAACACCTCTTCATCCGAAAGAGTTTTACAACTACTTCATCTTGATCTGCTTGGACCTGTTTCTCCTCTCAACTTCAGTGGAAGGAAATATACTCTTGTTGTGGTTGATGATTTTCTAGATACACTTGGGTTATATTTCTTTTCAAGAAAAATGAAACTATAAACAAGATCCCCGATCTGCTCTGCATGCATTCAAAATGAGAAGGCTATTAATATTGTTAAAATAAGGAGTGATAAGGGCATTGAATTTTTAAATTCTTGTTTATCAAACTTTTTCAATGAGTGTGGAATTATTCATGAGACATCATCAGCAAGAACTCCACAACAAAATGGAGTGGTTGAAAGAAGGAATAGAACCTTGAAGGAGGCAGCCAGAGCATGTTAGCCGAGTATGAAACCCCTCACAGTTCCTGGGCTGAAGCCATCAATACAGCCTTTGTTATACCTGCAATGTGCTTGGTTGTTAAAGATAAGGGTAAGACTCCATATGAGATTTGGAAGGTTAAGATTCCAAGAATCACATATTTTAGAGCTTTTGGTTGTAAATGTTTCATCCATAACAATGGGAAGTCTAAGTGAGAACATTTGATGCTAAGGCAAATGATGGAATATTCTTGGAATATTCCAACACTTCCAAGGCATTTAGAGTTTTCAATAAGACAACTCTTTGTGTGGAGGAAAGTCCTCATGTGGTTTTTGATGAATTACATTCCTTCTCGTATAAAGTGAATCAAATTTCTAATGGTCCGTATAAGATTGAACTAACCAAAACTAAACTTAGAATAGTCTATGTACCTAGTCTTGATTCGCATTCGATGAAGAAGAATCCCCATCCGATAGTCAAGACAACTTCCGATCGATTCCATCTGAGGAGACAACCTTGAAATCAGGTGATCGGCGGGGGTCACAGATGAAGGGGGAACGTCGGCTCGAGTAGAGTCGGATGACTTGCCGAGTCTCAAGATGAGGATCTTTTTACTCAAATAGGCAAGAGGATGAGAAGTTATCATCCATCTCGACCAAATTGTTGGAGACCCATCGGTAGTGTGCGTATACACGAATGATGCTAGATTTTAAGAGTTTGTTCAGTTGTTATGTATCACTTCTCGAACCTAAGTCTATTGAGGAAGCTCTATCAGTATCCAAACCGGATAACAGCCATGCAGAAGAATCAGATCGCTTTGAAAGGCGTAATGTTTGGGAATTAGTGGAAAGACCATTACATAGAAAGATTATAGGCACCAAATGGGTGTTTAAAAACAAAACGGATGAGAACAACATTATTGTTCGTAATAAGGCAAGATTGGTAGCTCAAGGTTACTCACACCAAGGGATAGACTATGATGAAACCTATGCTCCAGCTTGCCGATTAGAAGCAATAAGGCTGTTCTTGGCATTTGCCGCTTACAAATCTTTCAAAGTCTTTCAAATGGATGTTAAGTCTGCTTTCCTTAATGGTGTGTTACTTGAGAAAGTCTATGTGGAACAGCCTCCCGGGTTTAAGATCAATAACAAGGTCTATAAACTCAATAAGGCTCTATATGAATCAAACAAGTTCAAGGGCATGGTATGATACCTTATCTGATTTCTTCATATCAAATGGATTTTCAAAAGGTAAGATAGATAGGACACTGTTTAGAAAGGAAGTAGATGGCACCTTATCTCGATTTCTTGATATCAAATGGATTTTCAAAAGGTAAGATAGATAGGACACTGTTTAGAAAGGAAGTAGATGGTAACATCTTGTTAGTTCAAATTTATGTAGATGACATTACTTGAGGAAGTCTATGTGGAGCAGCATCCTGGGTTTAAGATCAATAACAAGGTCTATAAACTCAATAAGGCTCTATATGGACTGAAACAAGCTCCCGTGGCTTGGTATGATACCTTATCTCGATTTCTTGATATGAAATGGATTTTCAAAAAGTAAGATAGATAGGACACTCGTGTTGGTCCCGATTAGTTGAGTTGATTAAGAAAACTTGAGTTAGCCTTCTAGGATAATATCTAGAAGGGGGTTGAATAGATTTTATAGATTATTTAAATCTTTTAAAAACTTATTCAAAACACCAAAGTAACACAAAGGAAATTCAATTTAATCTCAACTTTACTAAGATCAAAAGCAAACTAATATTTTAGTTTAACTTCAATTCTGAAATTAATCTTTGATTTATAAAATGGAAATAGAAAGAAACATGTAAGTAAATGAAAGTAATAAAGAACACTGATTTATAGTGGTTCGGATTATAAAAATCCTACATCCACTCTCCTTCTTCAACTTGAAGAAGGGACTCTGCTTACCACTTACTTACTTTCAATTTACAGCTTACAATTCGTAAAGATCTTCAAATCTTCAATCTCCTAAATCCTTCTCTAAAATCTAACTATTACGGTGAATATTGGACTTTGAAGATTACAAGTAAAGTGTTCTATAAACACTTAGAACTTTTGAAAACTCTTTTGAAAAACTTGTGAATTGATTGTGATGATAGAAATCAATAGTGAATAATGTGTAAATCGAATTTGCATAAGTGTATTAAAAATAAGAACTAGACCTATTTATAATTCTAAAAAGACGGTTAGTTTGTTAGTCAGTTCTAACAAATCAAAATCGCCAAAGAAACTTAATCTTGAAAACTGCTTCGTTCCTAAGCTGATTTTACTCTTCTCATCTGCACTGACTTGGTGAAGACCGGCCTTTCCTATCCTACTCACTTGTCTTGACCTCGCCTCGAGCTCTTTATTATTGTCTCCTACAAACGACTAGATTTGAGCTGGTCTCCGGATGACTTGCAACTATTCGGTCTTCACCGACTTGATCCATCCTCGACCTAGTCTCGATAAGCTTAGTATAAGGACTTGATCTCACTGCTTCTTCAGTGGTCGCCTAATCATCTCAATCGCTTCTTTTAACTCATCAAAACTTTGTTGATCTAACAATTTCCCCCTTTTGATGAAGTTAAAACCTACAAGAAAGAGACATACTCACACTGAAGTTAGTTTAAAGTTAATCAAGATTTTCAAATAGGTATATCGTGAGCACATTCTCACATTAAAACAGATTCATCCAAATTAAAGCACTTAATTCACAAAGAAATTTTTTTAAGTCTTTTAGACTCTTTCAAAATATTTAGACTTAAGAAAAAAATTTTAAGTCTAAGGACTTAGAAAATTTTAGACCTAGGAAATTTTTAGAAAATTTTAAGTTTGAGATGAAAATTTTCTCGGATGATTAATACTTAGAAAATTTTTAAGATTTCTTAAAGCAAGAAAAAAACTTTAAGAAATAAGACAAGTAAATCTCATCACCAACGTATATTCATATTGGATTTACAAAGATTTACAAAGGAAGACTAATAGAAAAGAAGAGTAAGGAAAAGTAAAGTTCTGCTTTCTATTAGACTCCCCATCGGTCTTTGTCTGGAATCATCGCCCGCTTGAATACCCTCCTTCTAAGCCGCTTGATTTCTTCCTCCCGAGCAAGTCCAGACTCAGCCTCTGCCTTCTTTATAATTCCCTTAACCAGCCTAGGTCCAAGGTACCATCAGGTTTCTTTGCAGGATGGCATATTCGAAAGCCGGAGAGATCAAAGGTTGACGTTGAACTCCACATCCGCTTCTTCCAGCAGCCGATGATAGAACTCCGCATCTACCTTTTCAATCCACTCGTGCCAAGCTAAGTCTCTGGGTCTTGTTGAGTTGCTCCGGCCTTTGAAAATATACCAAGTATATCCACATACCCTCTAGATTCTTTTCTTTGTACTCACCGCATATTTTCCACAAGCAAGCTTAGGAGGAGCAGACGCCGTATGAAATGGTCTCGAATTTTCCACCGCCTTGATCTTTGATAAGCCATTTACGCTCAAGCAGTTGCTCCAAGACGTTTGCATCCTTCCTTTTCTTCTCGCCTTTTCTTTTCTTTCTTTCCATAAAATTCCATCTCTCTCTTTATTCTCTTGATCTGCTTCTTCCGAGAGATTAGAATAATCAGCCTCCCTCTTTCCTTTTCCTTTAGCAAGCAGCTCTCCGTGTTGGATCAAGAGGTTTTGATGAGTTAAAGAGCAGATTAGATCGATCACCAACTCGAAGAACAGTGAGGATATAAGCCGATCGACGGGTCATGCATTAAGCTAGTCACCGAGGTCCGATATTATGCTAGTCATCTCAAGACAAGCTCAAGTCTAGTCTTCTCGCAGGAGACAATTATGAAGAGCTCGACGAGGTCAAGATAAGCCGAGTAGAATAAGAAAGACGAAGTTTTCACCGAGTCACCGCAGATGAATATGAAGAATCAGCCGAGGTCTAGAGTAGTTTAAGTTTGTTAAGTAGCTTTCAAGTTTGTTAGAACTAACTAACAAACTAACCTGCCTTTCCGCACTTATAAATAGGTCTAGATTTTTCATTCTTGATATAGAACACTTATGCATATTTGATTTTTCACTCTATTCACTACTCGATTTCAATCACAATCTTTTCACAAGTATTTCTAGTGAGTTTCCAAAAAGTTCTAAGTGTTTTTAGAACACTTTTCTTGTAATCTTCAAAATTCAATACACACCGTAATAGTTAGATTTCTAGAAGAAGGGTTTAGGAGATTGAAGATTTAAAGAATTGTACAAGTTGTAAGTTGTAAGTCGGAAGTAAGAAAGTAAGCAAGAAGGCAGTCCTTTCTTCAGATTGAAGAAGGAGAGTGGATGTAGGATTATTAAAATCCGAACCACTATAAATCCCGATGTTATTTCTTGCTTTCTTTAGTTTCTATTCAATTTATAATTTTGTTAATTCAAGATTAAAGTTCAGAATCTTAACTAAAATCAATATCAACCTTGCTTTTGATCTTATAACAAGTTGAGAATCCAATTATATTCCGCTGTGCTTAATCGATATTTTGAATTGGTTTTGAAAGATTTGAAAAATCTACAAAATCTATTCAAACCCCCTTTCTAGATTTTGTTCTAGGAAGCTTTCTCAAGATTTTAATCAACTCAACTTTCCGGGACCAACACTGGAATGAATATCACCGATCTCGGCTCACCGGGCCGCTACTTCCTTGCTCTTTCCCTTTAAGCTTAGCCAAGAGTTTCTCGCTTCTCTCCTCCTCCTCTTTCCTCCTTTTCTCCTCATCCTCCTTTACAGCCTTCCTCCAATTGACTCACCCTCACTGGAGAGCAGCTAGCTCATCGGACTTGAGTCTCAAGTCTTCCTTAGCTGCCTCCCGTATCAACTATGTTGGCCTTAGTGCCTACTTCTTTACTCGGGTCTCCTCGACCACACCGTGAGGGCTTATCTCTTTTTAGACTCATCTTTTTCCCTTTTTAACTTCAAAGCAGCCAAGTTTGTCAATTTTGCATCAAGATCATTGCACTTGACTCAAGTCCTGACTGGTCTACAGCCATTTCATTTACCACCATCTAGTTGTAGCCCTTCACTTCTTCTTTCAATCCCCTTAGCTCCTCCTCCATTGCTTTCACTTTGTCACCAAAGACAGAGTTAGTGACAGATATGATTTTATCGGACAATGTTACCTCCACTTCTCTCATGCTGGCCAATATCGTGTCGGGCCATCGCTTCACCATCTTCCTTTTCCTCCTCTTCATTTTTCTTCTAAAAGTTGAGTTGATCTTTTTCTCCACAAGGGTGAGGATTGAGGAGATGGTGGAGGCAGTGGCTTAGGTCACCGCTGCCTTCCTCATATGAGGAATCGGACGAAGAAGGGGTAGGTTCTTTTTGAGTAGGTGGGAGAGGGGTAGGATGTATTTGGATAGCTGGGAGAGAGGAGTAAGATATAATGGGAATAGGTGAGGCTTGGACTGTTGGGAGAGGAATTGGTTCAGTTGATGGGGGTGATGGTTGAGTTTGTATAGTGGGGGTGGGAATGGGAGATGAGGTTTGTATGAGGGGTGTTGGTGGTTGAGATGAGATGTGTTCAGTTTACGTGGGTGGGGTTTGAGTTTGGGTGTTAAGGGAGTAGGCCGTTGGAGAGGCTCGAGGTACCACTGGGATACCTCTTCATTGCCTGTTTGGACAGATGGGATTTCGTGCTGAATTTGAGGCTCGAGAAGTGCCGGCACTGGGCACTTCTTCATCACAGTGCAGGTGATAAAGAAGGAGATGAAGATAAGCTTATATCCTGTCTCGGGGATTAGGGAGAGAACAACTTCCTTGGTTGGGAAGGGGAACCTCAAGCCGACCAACCTCACTGCTATCTTCAACACAGAACCTCCTCTCGGTAGCAAGGTTGGTGTGTCCATCTCACGCTCGCACCCTCCAGATTTGGTGGAGCCTTCGAGCTTTGAGTTGCTCGTCTGGGCCTCCTTAC
This sequence comes from Paraleonurus japonicus, assembly GCA_030762865.1. Lineage (NCBI taxonomy): Eukaryota > Viridiplantae > Streptophyta > Magnoliopsida > Lamiales > Lamiaceae > Paraleonurus > Paraleonurus japonicus. Next base: position 36,780,661 of record CM061057.1, read on the forward strand.
CAACGGGATATCAGCTTCCTCTACCTCTTCTTCTTCGAGGTGGGAACAGCAGATGAACTTTCCCCTGTCCTTTTCTCCGTGGCTTTCACCAGTGCCGTCTCTTCTTTCTCCTCTCGGGAGACCCTAGGGACTGCAGCACTGTTTCTTGAGTTGGAAGCTCAACCGCTTCCTCTTGAGTTGCGATCCCACCGCTTCTTCTTCGGGTTCCACAGCCTTCTACCTCACTGGAGGAATCGCTCTAGTTCACCGCCGGTCTTCTAGCCTCCGCACTGCCGCCTCCACCTGATTTCGCAAAGATCTCGACTCATCGTCTCGAGTCCGGGTTTCTCCAAGCCTATCATCCTTGATGAGGATCCCCTTTACTTGGAGTACTTCTTTGTACCCACTCTCCAGTCGACCTCTCTATTCATCCCTTCGATCAATAATGTTATTTTGTTGAATAGGCTGACTATCGAGGTAGGTATCCAGCCCTCAGCAGACGACTTGAAGGTAAGTCGTTTCTCCTCCTCCTTCAGCTTATGGATGAGCATATCCACCCAGTTCACATGCACTCCATCTAAAATGGCTCGCATGACACACACCGGGTTTGGTCAACCCATCATGTGAGCTCTACTCACCCAATACAGCCTTTCGTCACCACCGTCATCAATAACCTAAACCTCCTTCGTGAGAAGATTCTTCTTCAAGTCCCTCCGGTTCCTCTCAGATGTAACCCTTGCCATCAAATCGAAGGACTCCTCCCGGCCGTCCTCTTTGTACGCCAATGGATTGACTCCCTCCATTGACGTGTCAAAGATTCCCGCAATATTTTCTCTGGTGTAGCTCGGGCCGCCCCATCTACCGATGTATCGAACTCCATCCGGAGTATCTCTCATTCTAGCCAAGAACTCGCCCCAACAAGTCAGCCATTCTATTCTAGGGAGATTTCATTGACGAAATCCCCTTAACCTTGACGCTTCCAATAATCGGAGAATTTCGCAGATTCTCGAATCTCGAGTGGTTTCAAAATCTACATACATCTCTCGCTTTTAAACGGTTTTTGAAAAATTCCTCATTCATTTTGAAATGAGAAATGTTTGTGGAAATATATGTGGGTTTGTGGGTTTTGGTGGTTTTAGAAGAAGAGGCCATGGTGAATTTTATGAGATTGAGAAGGTTTTAGAGTATTTGCAGGTTTTCTCGAGAGTGGAAAATGTTTACAAGAGGAAGAAGGTGTATTTATAGGAGGAAAAGTTGGAAAGATAAACCGCTTTGAAAATTTAATCTTAATCTAAGCCGTTTATTTGAAATGATTTCTTGTCTTTGAATCAACGGTTAAAAACTTGGATAAACGATTGGGATTCAGCGTGTAGTTCACTAATCTTTGAATTGCGTAAAAAGTTACTTTGTAGATCGTTGATTTGACCGAAGTAGGGTTACTTTATGCAGAGAAGTAAGTAATCCCGACGCCACCCTAGGGTTACCTTTCTTTGCATAAAGGTTTTCTAAAATGCATAAGGTCTTGAAGATAACCAAGAAATGACCTCGCCTGGATTTTAAAAACAATCTAGTTTTATCTTTTGGCAGATTTAAAGACTAGTTAAGAAAACATTTTATTTCAAATAAACAGCTCAAATTAAATTTTCTAAAGTTTATTTTTCCATCCAATAATATGGGAAGAGTTTTATCGTGTAACACAATGTATGGAGAGTATTCACAAAGGTGTCTAGATGAGAAGCTTTATAACAGATGAAGTGAAACACTTTGATTTATTAACTGATCCGTGACTGCTCTCGCAAAGACATGAACTTGAAGAAAACCATTAGTAGCCGAGGTAGATCGATAGGGTTTTCAAGAAATCACCGACTATTGTGCCCTAATCGATTTACCGAATGTCGATAAGTAATCATCATGCCGATAAGGTCAATATGATTAATCCTTGATTCTTCATTCCAAAATAGAAGATCAATGATATCAGCTACCCGATTGTCCATTGACTCATATCTAGTCCGATAATTCTTTCTAGACATTAATTTAAATAAAAGAGAGAAAGAAATAAGGAAAACAACTAATGTATGCAAGTAATGATAATAAAAAAATCAGCCAATGATGCATCAAGTAATCCTAATTTTAAGAACAATTCTTTAAATCTAGACTCACCTAATGGTTTTGTAAGAATATCTCGCTCTTTGTGATTCAAAGGCTATCTTTTCAATTCTAATATCATTCTTTTCTACATGATCTCTAATGAAATGATGTCGATGTCTATATGCTTACACCTAGAATGCGTAATAGGATTGTAAGTCATGGCTATTGCACTATTACTATCACATTAAATAGGAACAGATGATGTTTGAATATTATAATCTCTAAGTCATTGACTAATCCAGAGGAGTTGAGAGCAACAACTTCCAAACCGCCATGTATTCAAATTTCGGCCAGGAGGTGACAACATATGTCTGCTTTCTTAGATAACCAAGAAATTAATTTGTTGGCCAAGAATTGACAAGTTCTGAAGTGGATTTCCTATCAATCTTGCAACCTCCAAAATCTGAGTCTGAAAACTGTCCGCTCAAAGTTGTCATCACCGGGTACCATAACCCTACTTACAAAGTTCCTTTGAGATATTTAAGGATTTTCTTAGCAGTCTCCGATGAGTTTTCTTGGGATTAGATTGGAATCTTGCACATACCCCAACCGCAAAGGCTATGTCCGGCCTACTTGTAGTGAGATAGAGAAGGGATCCAATCACCCACAATACACCGTTGCATCCGTGGGTATCCCCGCTCATCTCGAATCCATAGAGAAGTTAGTTGCCATAGGTATTTTAACTTCTCTACTAGTAGTCATCCAAAATTTCTCAATTAGGTCCTTAGCATATTTAGTCCGATGTATAAAAATACCCTTACTCATCTCGTTTAATCTGTAAGCCTAGAAAATATGTTAATTCACCCATCATTGACATTTCAAACCTATTTTTCATGAGTACACTAAAATCTTCACATAATTTCGATTAGGTGAACCAAAAATAATGTCATCTACATAAATTTGAACTATCAAGATGTTTCCATCTACTTCATTTCTAAACAGAGTCCTATCTATCTTACCTTTTGAAAATCCATTTGATATCAAGAAATCAGATAAGCTATCATACCAAGCTCTGGGAGCTTGTTTCAGTCCATATAGAGCCTTATTGAGTTTATAGACCTTGTTATTGATCGTAAATTCGGAGGCTGCTCCACATAGACTTCCTCAAGTAACACAACATTAAGGAAAGCATACTTAACATCCATTTGAAAGACTTTGAAAGATTTATAAGCAACAAATGTCAAGAACATCCTTATTGCTTCTAATCGCAACCGGAGCATAAGTTTCATCATAGTCTATCCCCTCGACCGTGAGTAACCTTGAGCTAACAATCTTACCTTATTACGAACAATAATTGTTGGTCCCAATTAGTTGAGAGTTTAGACGAACTTAAACAACCTTCTAGGAAAAATCTAGAAGGGGGTTGAATAGATTTTTCGATTTTTACAAATCTTTCAAACTTATTCAAAGCACCAAAGTAACACAAAGAGAAAACAATTTTTAACTCAACTTCAACAAGATCTAAAGCAAACTGATATTTTAGTTTTAAATTTGATCCTGAAATTAATCTTTGATTAATGAACTGAAAATTGAAGAAAAACAAGTAAGTAAATGAAAGCAATAAAGAACACTGCATTTATAGTGGTTCGGATTATAACAATCCACATCCACTCTCCTTCTTCAATCTTGAAGAAGGGTCTTTACTTACTATCTTTCTTCCTTCTTGCTTACTCACTTACAAGCGTGAATCTTCAGCCTTACAACGATTTCTTCCTAATTTCGAATATCTATGGCTTGAAGATGTTCTGTGAAAAGTGTTCTACAAACACTAAAACCGAAAACGTATAGAACGCTTTGTGCGTGTTTACAACTTTTATGACTCTTGTATATAGAATGTGCGAATAGATGTGAATGCAAAGTATCAAAAGTAATTCTAATCTAATTTCTATCCCTATTTATAGAGATCTTCATTTGGTAGTTGTAACTTCCTTGAATTCTGCTTTTGGTCAGTTATAACAAGATAACCGAAACTTGTAACTTCCTCTTGGTTAGTTGAAATCGCTTCTTGAAACTCGCATGAAATTTTTCTAACACTTCATCGTCTCGCTATTTGCCTCACCCCGTCTGCGTCTTCCCTCTATGACTGAGACATTGTATATTGTGTTAGACTTCATCTGTCTTCCTTGCGTTGTACTTCGTCCGACTTTTTGTCCTCATCTCGATTTCTTGTCTTCATCTCGACATGCGTTGTCCTAGTCTGATTTCTTAACCTAGTCGACTTCTTGTCCTTATCTTACTTGTACTTAGTTTTATTTACAATTACTTACTTCACTGTCTATACATAATGCTCACTGGTCATCCTATTTTACACTTTTAACACATCAAAACTAAATACAACTTTTCTTACCTAACAATTTCCCTTTTTGATGATGTTAAAACACAACTCAAGAAAAGAAAAATGTTAGTACATTTTGAAGATAAGCATAATACAAAGTATACAATAAGGTTCACATAGACAGACAATCAGCAGCAATAGACTTTATATTCGGATGATCGAGCAATGCATAATCAAGATTGAGGTCGATAATCGAAGTAAACACACGTAATAAGTTTAGAAAGTTTCAGATGGTTCAGTGTTATAAACTTATAAGCCGCTTACTTATACCAAGAATTAGTTAGTCGATTCGAAAAGAAATCCAAGTTAGTTAAAACAACACAAGTTTATGAGAGTAGTTCAAAAGTGTATTTCACAAATATTCACAGACTTGCATATTTTCCATATTCAAGAAAATAGACAATCGAAGTGTAGTAAAAGATAGACTTAATCGTACCACCTGTCTTCTTCTCGGTATGCTTAACTAAATCGAAGACTCTCTTCTTCGTAGACACCGTCTCCCCTCCTTCAGCCAAGTCGGCTTCAGCCTTCAGCTCTTATAATCAGCCGCTTAACTCTTTCATGATCTAGCTAGCCGTCTTTTGTTCTAGGTTGATCCATTGGTGAGTAGGCTGGTGCGACTACGTCTGCGTTGAACTCTTTGTGAGCAAAGTCGATCAAATATTGATAGAACTTGGAATCCTTTTCTTCTAACCACACATGGAAAGCGATGGTCTCTTCGAGTCCCCATTGAATCTTCTTGCAGACATGGAAAGCAAATATCCATTCTCGCCTCATATGATCTCCACATCTCCCGATCCTTCATCGCAAGATTTCCTTTGGGACAACATCGCTCCGATGAAATGGTCTAAAGATCTCGACTCCTTGCTCATCTCTACTCGCCTCGACCCACTTCCTCTCGTTTTCGATCATAAAACTTCCCCGCTGCCTTCTCTTGCTCCCTCCTTCTTTTGGCATCTCTCCTCTTGTACTTTTCTTTTTCTTCCCTCCTCCTCTTTAGCACTCTTTCTTCCTCCTCTATCTCGATCGGGTCTTCTGAATTTGGCTTGAAGCCTTAGCTTTCCCAGCCGCTTTTGATGAGGATGAGGGAGATTTTATTTGATAGGACAGGCTGTGGATCAGCGGTAGGTGGCGATTCGGGCTCATGTTCGCATTCGGTGGACTCACTGTTGTTCTCCTTTTCGCCTCCTCAATGCTCTCTCGAGACTTCTCCTCTACCGCGTTCTTCTTCTTCTTCTCGCTCTTAACAGCCTCTTCGCACAATTCATCTATTCTCGATTTAAGGCCATCACCGATCATCTTGTAACTCAATCTTTTTCTTGAGCTCACTATCTTCCCCCTTTTTGACATCAAGAAATCGGGTGTTGCAGATAGTGGCTACTTGATTTATCTCGCCCAATGGGTTCTTCTCTTACCATCCCGAGTCTTGATCAAGCTGGTCATATCTTCTATTTTGTCCGACCTCGGCTCGTTAATTCATCTTCCATGAACTTTTTTAGAATAGCCGTCTGTCTATCTTTCTCCATGGCCAGATTGCATCTTTAGTACTTGAGAAAATGAAGCCTCCTTTCTTTGTCCAAGATTCTTTTACTCGATCTTCAACACTATCACCGATTTGTCGATAAGCATCTCGAACGTATTGCTTGATCCAGCATCTTGAGTGTTCATTTCCTCAGCAACCTTTTGTTTGACCTTAGCCATGTTCTTTTCATGCCCGATTCCCGAAAAATAGAGGTCAATCTTAGACTTCTCGTGAACCGCAGCCTCTATGTTTTCCTTGATTGAAGATGTGATGACATTGGGAACCATTTGAAAGGCATTTAGACAGCATTCTTCAAATTTGCAACTTCAGCCTTTAAAGCTTCTATTTCGGATACAGACGCAGATGTGGAGGGCAAGATCGTCTCTTGAGATGGAGATGATAGAGATAAATCTATCTCCTCTATTGGAATATCGGCTTGTACCGGGCTGGAGGAGAATCTGCCCAATGCATCGATGTAGTTGGCACATCCGATTCTACCTCAGCTGGCTCTTGCCTCTCACGATCTGCTCTGTTTGTGCCTCCTCGGTTGTATCCATCTCACCTGCTCATCGGCAGCTCCACCCGCTTACTCCTTCTCCTTCAACCTCAACTCCTTCCACAAGCAACTCAACCTTTTTCTCGCTTCTTCAACCTTCTCCACCTCCTCTGGTGCCTCATCTCCAAGATATACTCTTTGTAGAACGTAATCTACGAAGGTGTTTTTACGTTAAAATGTCTTGGAAGGATTTGAGCTTTGCCTTCTTAAGGACTTCTTTTTCCCGAGATAGCCGTGTTATTTCCCCCTTCGCTATTAAGATGGTCGTTTCCTCGAATGAGCCTAATCTGAGTCTTCTTAGAAGATATAAGTCAATCGAGTTCTTTAAGTAGCTCGGGCTGCGTCTGCGAGGCGGATTCTTTCCTGAGTAGGAATTTCTTACCAAGAATCCGTGAAAGAGGTTTCGGTTGGACCCATTTCTCCGGATGGGTTGGGTTGGTTTAGGAAAAGGTCCAGTTCGGATGAGGTTGAGGGTAGCAAAGAGAATGGATCATATGAGGGTTGGGTTTGAGTTGGACATTTTGGAGTTGATCGTTTTAGAGGCTCGGAGGCGGCGGTCTCACCTGCCTCTTCATTGCTGGTTGGGATGTGGAGGGTTTTGGTACTTTATCCTCGGATGAGGACGAAGATGATGATGGTGATCTGGCTTCCTCTCCTTGTTTAGGTTCTTCTTCGATGAGACATCCACCATCTCCGTCTATCCGGATACTCTGGTCACCTCACCGCGACACTTCTCCCTTGGGAAGCTGTCTCCTCCTCTTCCTCCTCTCGCTTCCTCCATCTCAAGAAACGAGGATTCATCCACCAACACTGCTCTTGGCCTCCTTTGCCTTGGCTTTTGAAGCCTTCTTCCTAGGAGCTGGGAGGAGCTGGAGCATCCCCGTCTCCTCCTTCCGAATCTGCCTGTCCATAAAGTTTTTCATCTTTAATCGTAAGCCCCTTATGTCTCGGTATACTTCTTGATACCCACATTCCAGTCTAGGTTGTCCGACACTAGCTTGTGTTCAAGTATGATGGTAATCCTGGCCATCATACTTGCGATTTTGGTCAAAGACCATCTCATTAATTCATCTGTGATCGGGGTCTTGGTGAATTTCTTTTTCTCCTCCATTATTCTCGAGTATACCAACCTCGCCCAATTTATTTCTCGCTCCGTCTATTATTGCCCTCGCATGCCAGATCCTTGGCTTGGTCAACCCATCGTGACTCTGCTTTGCTCTCCCCAGAATACACTTGGTCAAAATCAGCATTAGAAGTCTATACTTCCTCTTCAACATCGGCCTTTTCAGATTTGTTGTATTTTGATAAGTCCTTCTTGCCATCAATCGGAAACTCTCCAAGTATTCCGACGATTTGTATGTGAAAGGGTTTTCGCCAGGTGGTGCTTAACCCAAAAATTTCTCCAATCTCGCAATGGATAATACCACCTTTCTCTTCTTTTCTTTGGTTCGGATTTGTGATTCCAAACCCGTATCGATTGCCTTTGCTTTGCCCGTTAAGAATTCGGCGAAAGATCGTCCATAGTAAGATTCCTTGACGGTTTCATCGTGCAAGATTGTTTCAAACCTCTTGACTCGAGCAAATTCAGAATCTCTCTGGTTTCGGATCTCGTTGAAATATCCCATTCAACATACATCTCTGACTTTGTTTTGTCTCGAATAGAAGTAAGATCATATTCGAACTTGATTTTTGCTTTCGTAGATTCCGCCATTGATGAATATAGAAGGTTTAGGAGGGAAAGGAAAAGTTTGAGAAAATATGAAGGGTTTATGTATGCGTAAATGAAATTATGCACACGAGTTCCTTTATATGGAGAAATATAATAATAAACAATTATAAAACTAATAATTGCCTGAAAAAGTGTAAATATAGGCTTTCGAATCGCCATTAATGCAATTATGACATTTATTTTGAAAAGTGCAGAGAATATTATTAAATATGTCGCACGTGATATTAAGACGGTTCATATTTCAGAAACCGCCTCCATTTCTAGCGCGTGAAGCATACTCAGCGTATTTCAAAAGTAAATTTGATAAGATTTCGGGTCCGTAGTAACTTCTCTCCGACAGAGTTACTTATTTAAGAAAATACTTTTCAGTTAATTGGATAGATAAAATATATAAGTTTTTAATGAAAATAGAATTTGAATCCTTATCCTTTTATTTTGTAAAACAAAATATTTTTAATATACTGAGTAACTTCATTTTTGAAGAGATATTAAAAAGGATTATGATATTAAATTCATATATTAATTATATGAACATAATATTCATAATTAAGAGAATTTTAGAGACACTTTGGACTTTCACCTTGTCTCAATTGATAACATCATTGTCTGCTTTACGAACACTTGGATAAGTAGACCTGGTCTTATATTAGAGATAAATTTATCGGACCTTGTTCTTTTCAAATCAAAGACACTTAGACAAATCATTAGTAATTGTGGTGTCGATAAGGTTCAATGGTCGTCTGATTCTATAGAAGTCGATGACTATTGTAATCTTATCTCGATTTACCCAATGTCGATAAGTAATCATCAAGTCGATAAGGTCAATATGACAAATCCTTGATTCTTGATTCCAAATTAGGAGATCAATGATATCGGCCTACCCGATTGTCCTTTGACTCATATCTAGTCGATAATTCTTTCTAGACATAGTAAACTAAATTGAGAGAGACAAAGAATGAAAAACATAAAATTATTGATTAACTAAAGAAGCATCTAATAGTCCTAATTCTACAGATAGTTCTTTAAACCTTGTCTCTGCCAAAGTGGCTTTGTTAAGATGTTCTGCTCTTTGGAAATCGGGCCAAGATCTTCTCTAGTCTCGATGTCACCTTTCTCTACATGGTCTCGGATGAAGTGGTGTCGATATCTACATGCTTGCATCTTGTATGTAGGACTGGGTTACGGGTAATAGCTATGACACTATTACTATCACAAAAGATAGGTACATCTTTGGTGATAATATTATAGTCCCTTAGCTGTTGACTTATCCAGATCAGTGAACAACAACTTCCACCGCCATATACTCGGCTTCATTGTGGAAGTAGCTACAGAGGTTTGCTTTTTAGACAACCATGAAATCAGCTTACTTCCAAGAAATTGGCAAGTACCGATGTAGATTTTCTATCTATCTTACACCCACCAAAATCTGAGTCCGAGTATCCAGACAGCTCAAAGTTGTCATCACCGGATACCACAATCCAACATTAAGCTGTTCCTTTCGGATACTTAAGAATTTTCTTTGCCGCTTCAAGATGGCTTTTCTTAGGATTAGCTTGAAATCGAACACGTACTCTAACCGCAAATGAAATATCGTATACTAGCAATTAAATATAATAAAGAATCAATTAGACCTCGATACTCGGTTTGATTAGTGTCTTCTCCTTCTCATCTGGATCCATTGAAAAGTTTGTCATCATAGGTATCTTAGCTTCTCGGCTGGTACTTATTCCAAATTTTTCAATAAGATCTTTTGTGTACTTGGCTTGGTTTATGAAAATTCCCTTCTTTGTCTCTGCTTTGACTTGGAGTCCAAGAAAATAAGTCATCTCACCCATCATGGACATTTCAAATGCTTTTCATAAGATGACTAAATTCTTCACACAAAGACATGTTAGTTGATCCAAAGATTATATCATCAACATAAATCAACTAACAAAAGATCACAACCAAATTCTTTTCTAAAAAGAGTTCTATCAATTCTACCTTTAACAAAACCATTTTGAATTAAATAATCGGACAAGGTGTCATACCAAGCTCTTGGTGCTTGTTTAAGTCCATATAGAGCATTCCTTAGTTTATAAACCTTGTCTCCTTTGACAAAACCAGGAGGTTGCTCTACATAAACTTCCTCGGCTAGGATTCCATTAAGAAATGCTGACTTAACATCCATTTAAAAATTATGAATCTTTTAAAAGCATAGGCTAAAAACAATCGTATGGCTTCCAGACGAGCTACCGGGTGCAAAGGTTTCATCATAATCAATCCCTTCCGATTGTGAATAACCTTGAGCAACTAGTCTGGCTTTATTTCTAACCACAATATTATTTTCATCCCTTTTGTTTTTAAAGACCCATTTAGTTCCAATGACTTTTTGAAGATGAGGCCTTTCAACAAGCTCCCACACATCTTGTCTTCGAAACTGATTTAGTTCTTCTTGCATGGCATTAATCCGGTTGGAATCAGTTAGAGCTTCGTAATAGATTTAGGTTCAAGTAATGACACATAGCAACCGAACATGCAATCTTGATTTAGTTGGGTCCTCGTCTGGACACCTAATCTAAATCTCCAATTATCTGCTTTCACTGGGTGATATGACATTACTTTCTTACCTTTATCTTTTACAAGTGGATGAAGTTTTGTCTAAATTATTTATTTCGAGATGATTCTATGTTACCTTCTCGATACTCGATCATCCGATGTACCGGTCGTTTGATCACCGTAGATTAGCCGGTGAGGAAGATCTTTCGTGTTCTTTTCCTTTGTCTCGATTCTTCCTCTTCATCTCGAGTCCGATTCTTGATTGTAGAATTTTATGGTTGATCTCTTGATAGTCATTTGATTCGGATCATCGATATCTTTGTGATGTCCCCTGTCTTATCAAACTCAAAAGAAGATTCATCAAATACCACATGAGGTGTTTCTTCTACACACAAGGTTGTCTTATTAAAAACTCTATATGCCTTTGATACGGATGAGTATCCCAAAATATCCCATCTCGCTATCTTGGCATCAAAGGTTTTTAATTGAGATTTTTCATTGTTGTGTATGAAACATTTACAACTAAATATATGAAAATATGAAATTTTGAGGGATCTTCCCTTCCAAATTTCATAGGGAATTTTGCATTTATTTTTAACAATCAAACTTCTATTTTGAACAAAACAGTGTATTAACAACTTCGCCTAAAACCTCGTGTGGAGTGTTGTACTCGAGATAGCATTGTTCTAGCTGCCTCTTTCAAGGTTCTGTTTCTCCTATCAACTACTCCATTTTGTTGTGGAGTCCTTGCCGCAGATGTTTCTGAGTTATTCCATTCTCAATGCAGTAGTTAGTGACAAATTTATTAACAATAGTTAGTCCCTTTTCATTTTGAATCTTTTTAAGAAATTCTGGAATCTTAATCATAGTCTCACTCTTTTTGTACAAGAAAATAACCCAAGTAAATCTTGAAAAATCATCAACAATTACCAAGGTATATTTTCTTCCACTAAAGCCGAGAGGGGTTATTGGACCAAAAAGATCCATGTGAAGAAGTTCCGAATTCTTTCTCAAGAAGGACTACTTATTGTTTTAAAAGAAGCTTTAGTCTGCTTTTCCTTTTTGACAAGCATCACACACATGGTTCTTTGAAAATACTTTATCGTGGAGTCCTTTAACTAAAGATTTCCTTGCTATTTTGTTAAGAGTTTTGAAGTTTAAGTGACCAAGTCGTCTCGTGTCACAGCCAACTTAAGTCATTTGAACTCTTAGCAACAAGACAAGTATCTTTAGGACAACTTTTGAAATTGGCAACATAAATGTTACCTTGTCGACTCAGCTAATAGAATATTTTCATTGATACCATCTAGTACATAGCATGCATTATGAGTAAATTTGACACAAAACCCCTTATCACAAAATTGTGAAATAGATAGTAGATTGTGCTTCAATCCTTCCACGTAGTAAACTTCATGTACTTGAATATCTCCTATCATCGGTGTCCCTACACCTTTGGTAAGTCCATAGTTGTTGTCTCCAAACATTACTCTTAGTCCATCTATGGTCTGATAGTTAGAGAGAAGTCGCCTCTCATAGGTCATGTGCTTGGAACACCCACTGTCAATGTACCAAATGACTTCAAGAATGTCTCCTCTTCCAACTATCTTCTTATCTTCTTGCAATCACAAATTCATTGCTTAGTGTTGGTCCCGCAAAGTTGTGTTGATTAAAACTTTGAGTTAGCTTCCTAGAACAAAATCTAGAAAGGGGGTTTGAATAGATTTTGTAGATTTTTCGAATCTCTCAAAATCAATTCAAAATATCGATTAAACACAGCGGAATATAATTGAGAACTCAACTTTTAACAAGATCAAAAGCAAGGCCGATATTCGATTTTAGTTAAGATTCTGAACTTTAATCTTGAATTAACAAAATTGTAAATTGAACGAGAAATTAAAGAAAGCAAGAAATAACACTGTGATTTATAGTGGTTCGGATTATAACAATCCTACATCCACTCTCCTTCTCCAAACTTTGAAGAAGGGTCTTCACTAGCCGCTTACTTACTCACCGTACAATCTTTACAAATTACAACTTGAACTTCAAAGCTCTTCTACAATCTAATCAACTCTATGAAATCTAACTCTAAGAATAAGATGTGTTTTTGAAGATGTGAAGTGAAGTGTTCTATAAACACTTAGAAAATATTTGAAATCTTTCTTTGACAAATATTCTCGTGAAATCAATAGTGAATAGTGTGAAAATCAAATTTGCATAAGTATCTAGAAAGATAAAATCTAGTCCTATTTATAAGTCTGAAAAAGACAGTTAGTTTGTTAGACAGCTTCTAACAAACTAGAAACCGCTTAACAAACCTATTCTTGAAAACTACTCTTGACCTCGGTGATTCTTCCTACTCGTCTGCAGGTGACTTGGTGAAAACTTGCCTTTCTTATTCTACTCGGCTTGTCTTGACCTCGTCCTCGAGCTCTTCATGTTCGTCTCCCGCAGATGGTAAGATTTGAGCTCGTCTTCGATGACCTCAGAATTCGATCTCCAGCCTAACTTGATCAGCTCTCGACCTAGTCTCGATCATTAGCATCGACTTCGATCTCGAGCCGTTTATCAACGTTGTCTGCTCATCTGGATTGTTCCTTTTAACTCATCAAAAACTCTTCTCGATCTATCAATTTCCCCCTTTTTGATGATGTTAAAACTATAAAGAAACATGCTCACAAATGGTGTTAGTCAAAGTTATTCAAATCAATCGTATAAGCAAGTTATAATTCATTCACACTATTAATTCAGTTTAAAGCATTTTTAACTCACACTTAGAAAAATAAAAAAACTTTAAGTCTTAAGACTTTAGAAGATAAAAAAACTTAGTCTTAGGACTTAGAAAATTTTTAAAATTTTTTTTTTTAAAAAAAAATTTTGCAAATACCGGATTCGAGATAATAAATTTTCTCGGTATGTTTCATACTAAAAAAATTTAAAGGTTCTTAAAACAAAAAAACAAGTAAAACAGATAGGAACCAGTCATCTCATTCATATTCAAATGATTTACAAATTTACATGTGGAGCAGATAAGAAGATAAAGGAAGAAAATTTAAGCTTATCTAATATGTCCATCATGTCGCTTCGGAAGCTGCATCCAATCAAATATTCTTGTTCTTAGCTCAAGAATTTCCTTTGGATCGATCAACTTCATCTGATTTATACCATAGTTGATAGTTAACTGATCTATTCCTTGTCTATAGAGCCATCATCTTTCGGCTTTATAGGAATGGATGAATAGTGGAGCAACTAAATCCACATTATACCATTCATCTCCTTCATCGAGAAGTTTTTGGTATAAACTCGGATTTTCCTTCTCCATCCAATCATGCCAAGCGATCGTCTCATCGCTTGATGATGCTCCAACTCCTTTGCAAATATACCAAGAAGGTCCACTTGGCTTCGTACTTCATGTACTCACCGCCAAGAAGGATGTGCAATCATTTTTGGGGGCATCGATCCTTTCCTCAGTGTCCGATCCAAGCCGCCTCTGCTCCTCCAAAGCAGATGGAATTACCCACTTATTCTGGAATTTGTCAAAAATACAACCAGCCTCCTTTGCCGACTTTATCTTTCTCCTTGCTTCCCTTCGCCATAGTATACTTTTTCCGCCTTGATTCGTCGGTCCCTTTCTGCCTCTATCCTAAGCCGCTCACAGATTTTTCCAATGGCCTCTTTCCAGTGACTTTGGACATCGAGGCTCGCCCGATAGGCGACATGACCTTCTCCATCTCCTTTTCCTTCTCTTTCTCAACCACCACCAGCTCCTTCCCCTTTCCTTTCTCAGCTTCTCGCTTTGGCTCTAGCCTCCTCCTTCCTCTCTCTCGATCTTAGCCATATATCTTTCGACTTCAGCTCAGCCTTCTTTCTTTCTAGCTTTGCTCATCTCGCCCGATTGCTTCCTCAATCGATCTATTCTGATTTTTAAGGCGGTGAGCTCATCTGCTTGGCTAGTGCTGAAAGTTTGATCTGGTTTAGCTCGGCTTTTACAATCTCCACATCTTCCCCCTTTTTAACATCATCAAGTAGCATAGCAAGCTGCTCCTTGATAACATAAAATAGGTGGAAGCCGAGGATTGATTAAGGAGGATCTCATCACCGAGCTGATTATCGATCTGGTCTGGATTCTTAGCTCGCCAACCTCTTTCTTCACTCCTTCTAGTTCTTCTTTGACAGCCGGTTTTGCTGAATTTGAAATAGAAGATAGAAGATTTACCTCGAATGCTTTTAGCATGTCCTCCATAGTTACACCCACAATCCACGATGTCTGCAGCCTTCATTGTAAGCATCTCGAGTAAACTTGTCCTCTACCCTCTTCTCCACTGGCTAAGAATTGAAGAAAAGGTGGATCCTGGGCTGCCGGGAGGGACGATCGATAGTGTTTCAGTATAAGCCAAGGCGGCTTCGAATGAAATTCGGGAGGCTGCGTCTCTCGATAAGATGACAGATACGGATGCGACCTCAAAGAAACCCTTTTGCTTAGAAAATTTCTTCTTTCCTTCCCTCGTCTGGACCCTCTTATTTAGTCCATCCATTAGTACTGTGATCTTATTAAATAGACTCACAGAGATCAAGAACCCAATCTCCATTCGTAGGGTTAAACACCAACCTCGCATGTTCTTCCTTTAACCTCCTAAAAAGTAATTCTACCCAATCAACCTCACGCCATCCACTATAGCTCTCATACAAAGACACCTAGACTTAGTAACCCCATCATGTGAACTCGATCACCCGTAATAGATTTAGTTACTATTGTCATCAACCCTATATCTCCTTCTTAGCATGTGCTTTTTCAAATCCCTCCTTGTTCCCCTATACGTCACCCCGCGAACAAATCAAATGATTGTTCCCATTCCTCTTCCTTATATACTAATGGATTCACACCCTCACCGATGTATCCAATGTCCTAGCCACATTTTCTTTTGTATACTCTAATCTAGTCCCCTCAGCGGTGGTACTAAACCGCACATCGAAAACTCACAATTTACCGTAAATTCTGCGCCTATGAAGTCCATTGTTTTGTTTTTCTGGATTTGAATGAGCAAAACCCTCGAAGTCTTGATGCTTCCAACGGCCTTAGAACTTATTTGGATTCTCTGTCTGAGTTGTTTCAAAGTCGACGTACATCTCGGCTTTGAGTTTATTTTTAACAACTTGAGTATTCATTTTGGAATTTGATCGATGCGATTATATAAGTGGGAGGTCTTGGGGGTTGGGATGAAGAAGAAGCCATTTTGAATAAGTTTTTGTAAGAGAGGATTTTTACAGGGATTTTGATAAGTGAAATGTGAAAGTGAAAATTTTTAAGAAGAAGGTATGTTTTTAAACTTAGAGGAGAGAGATGGAAAGTTTGGGAATGCAAAACATGGCACGATCTCGTAGTTTTTATTTTAAACCGTTGATTTTAGAAGGTGCGTGTAAAACATCGACGGTTTGAGAAAACGCTTGAAATTCAGGCGCGTGACCTTCACGTGTCTTGAATCTGTGTAAAAGTAACCGTTTATCCTACGGATTAGGCTGCTAATAGACTTACTTTATCGAAGTAATTAGTATACCCGACGTAAGCAATGAGGTGCCTTACTTAACACTCGGGTATTCTATTTCGTACTTGGTAAAAAGTCGACTAGGTCAAAAGATCTTATCGATATTTTTCAAAACTCTTTCCTAGTCGATTTTTGGAAATTAAAAATTCAGCTTGATTACAAAGTTCAAATTTCTTGAAATACACACTTAAGAAACTTTATTTGGATACAACAATTTTTAGAAGAACAAAGACGAAGGTTTTACGAAAGAAGAGATTTATGAATCTAATCGATATACCTGTTCCTGCAAAACCACTCATCAAAAACTCATTAGTAGCCGAGGTAAATCGAGATAAGGTGCGAGATAGTCATCTGCTTTTCGCACAATCAGGTGACTATTGTTCACACGTCGATTTACCATATGTCAAGAGCAATTATCACGTCGACAAATCCTTGATTCTTGATTCCTAAAGCGGAGATCAATGATATCACTACACTGATTGTCCTTTGACTCAAATCAAGTCTGATAATTCTTTCTAGACATTAATTTAAAGAAAAGATATAAGAAGAAATAAGGAATACAATTATCGGATGCAAGTAATTTTAGAAGTCACCAAGGATGCATCAAGTAATCCTAATTCTAAGCATAATTCTTTAAACTTAGACTCACTAATGGTTTTGTAAGAATGTCACTTTTGTGATTCGGTGGCAATTTTCTCAATCCTAATGTCATTCTTCTCAATATGATCCCTAATGAAATGATGCCTAATATCTATATGCTTACACTAGAATGTAGAACAGATTGTAAGTCATTGCTATTGCACTCTTACTATCACAGAAATAGGAACAAATTGATTTTGAATATTATAATCTCTAAGTCATTGACTAATCCAGAGGAGTTGAGAACAACAACTTCCAGTGCCATGTATTCACTTGATTGTAGAGGTGGCAGATGTCTGTTTCTTAGATAACCAAGAAATTAATTTGTTGCCTAAGAATTGACACGTTCTAGAAGTGGATTTTCTATCAATCTTACATCCTCCAAAGTCTCGAGTCTGAATAACTTGTCACCAAAGTTGTCATCACCGGGTACCATAACCCTACTTGCAAGGTTCCTTTGAGATATTTAAGAATTTTCTTAGCCGTCTCCAGATGAGTCTTCTTAGGATTAGATTGGAATCTTACACATACCCCAACCGCAAAAGCTATGTCGGCCTACTTGCGGTGAGATAGAGAAGAGATCCAATCAGTCCACGATACTCCGTTGCATCGGTGGGTATCCCTGCTCATCTGAATCCATAGAGAAGTTAGTTGCCATAGGTATTTTAACTTCTCTGCTAGTTGTCATTCCAAATTTCTCAATCGGATCCTTAGAATATTTAGATCGATGTATAAATATACCCTTAATCATCTGTTTAATCGTAAGCCTAGAAAGTATGTTAATTCACCCATCATTGACATTTCAAAACTGCTTTCATGAGAATGCTAAACTCTTCACATAATTTCAGATTAGGTGAACCAAAGATTATGTCATCTACATAAATCTGAACTAATAAGATGTTGCCATCTACTTCCTTTCTAAACAAAGTTCTATCAATCTTGCCTTTTGAAAAACCATTTGATGTCAAGAAATCAGTATAAGGTATCATACCAAGCTCTGGGAGCTTGTTTTAGTCCATATAGAGCTTTGTTGAGTTTATAGACCTTGTTATTGATCTTAAACCCAGGAGGCTGCTCCACATAAACCTCCTCAAGTAACACACCATTAAGGAAGGCAGACTTAACATCCATTTGATAGACTTTGAAAGATTTATATGCAAAGAAATGCCAAGAACAATCTTATTGCCT
The DNA here is from genome assembly GCA_030762865.1 of Paraleonurus japonicus. Taxonomy (NCBI): domain Eukaryota; kingdom Viridiplantae; phylum Streptophyta; class Magnoliopsida; order Lamiales; family Lamiaceae; genus Paraleonurus; species Paraleonurus japonicus. The sequence continues at coordinate 36,798,835 of CM061057.1, forward strand.
CTAATCTCGCAAGCTGGAGCATAGGTTTCATCATAGTTTATTCCCTCGGTGTGAGTAACCTTGTGCAACCAATCTTGCCTTATTTCGAACAATAATGTTGTTCTCATCTGCTTTATTTTTAAACACCCATTTGGTGCCTATAATCTTTACGTGTAAAGGTCTTTCCACTTGATCCCATACATTTTGCCTTTCAAATCGATGCGATTCTTCTGCATGGCGATTATCGATTTGGATCTCGATAGAGCTTCCTCAATAGACTTGGGTTCAAGAAGCGACACATAACAGTGAAGAGACTTTCGCAGTCCAGCATCATTCGTGTCTGCACACTACTAGATGGGTCTCCTATAATCGATCGGATGGATGGTAGATTTTCATCCTTTTGCCTATGTGAGGAGAAGGATCCTCATCTTGAGTCTCGGTAGGCAACTCCTCGACTCAACCTCGGTGACGTTCCCCCTTCATCACCGTCCCCGCCGATCACCAAGTTGTCAAGGGTGTCCGATCGATGGAGTCTCGATCGAAGTTGTCTTCGATTATCGGATGGGGATTCTTCTTCATCTGATTACGAATCAAGACTAGGTAGATAGACAGGTTCTATGTTTAGTCTTGGACTTCAATTTTATCTAGACTTTCGTAAATTTGATTCACTTTATCCGAGAAGGAATACACTCATCAAAAACAACATGAGGGGTTTCCTCCACACAAAGGGTTGTCTTGTTAAAAACTCTAAATGCCTTGGAAGTGTTAGAATATCCCAAGAATATCCCATCACCGCCTTAGCATCAAAAGTTCTTAACTTAGATTTTCCATTGTTGTGGATAAAACACCTACAACCAAAAGCTTTAAAGTATGAGATTTTTGGAATATTACCCTTCCAAATCTCATAAGGAGTCTTACCCTTGTCTTTGACAACTAAGCACCTGCTCGGGTATAGCAAGCTGTGTTAATGGCTTCACCCAACCTATATGGGTGTCATACTCGGCTAACATGCTCTTGGTTGCTTCCTTCAAAGTTCTATTTCTTCTTTCAACCACTCCATTTTGTTGTGGAGTTCTTGTTGAAGATGTCTTATGAATAATTCCACACTCATTGAAAAAATTAGATAAACAAGAATTCAAAAATTTTGTGCCCTTATCACTCCTTATTTTAACAATATTAACACCATTTTCATTCTCAATCATGCGAATGTATCAGAATCTTGTTCATAGTCTCATTTTTGTTGAAAAGAAATATAACCCAAGTGTATCTAGAAAAGTCATCTACTACAACAAGAGTATATTTCCTTCCACCTAAACCGAGAGGTGAAACAGTCCAAACAGATCCAGATGAAGTAGTTGCAACACTCTTTCGGATGAAGAGGAGTTAATACTCTTAAATGAGTGTCTAGGCTGTTTACCTTTTTGACAAGCATCACATTTGAGATCGGTGGATAAAAGTTTTTCGGGTAATCCCTTGACAAGGTTCTTTTTAGCTAGCTTACTAAGAGTTTTGAAATTCGGATGACTAAGACTCTTGTGCCATAGCCACTGATGTCTTCTCCACCCTTAGCTATCGGTACATGTATCTTTGGGACAACTATTAAAGTTGGCCACATAGACATTACCATGTCTCAAGCCGGTCTTGATACCTTATCCGATGAATTATCTAAAATATCACATTTATCTTTTGAGAATTTAACAAGAAAACCTTTATCACAAAGGCGAGAAAGCAGACAATGATTATGTTTCAAACCTTCAACAAAATATACCTCGAGATACCTGAATATCCTTGATAATCAAAGTACCTACACCTTTTGTCTGACCACAATTATTATCACCAAATAAAACTCTTGGACCATCAATGCTTTGGAAATTTGATAACCTCTTGTTATGGGTCATGTGTTGTGAACAACCACTATCAATATACCATATTGAAGCTAAGATCTCTTCCTTGAGTGATGATCCCTGTGTATCCTGAAAAACAAATCGGTTATAAGGTACCCTAGTGATCTTGGGTCCTTTAAGGTCAAATATCACTTTAGGTATCCAAATAAACATCTCATCTCCGCATAATAAATCAGACTCTATTTTTCTACCAAATCTGTCTACAATTATATCATGTTTGAATAATAACTTGTTGTATTCAGATTGAGTAATTTTCCTAAACATAGGAATTGTAGGATAGCATTTGCTTTTTCCATCAAAAGAATTATAATAAGAATGTCTTCTTATTTTGGTTCTTGGATTTCTCCTAGTCTACGATAGGGAGTTTTAATTTGAATTCTTGGTTTCAGTCGGGAGATGTAGTCCTTATCCGACTAGTTGGTTTCCATGGACCAATTTTAACATCCTTTGATTGAGCAGATGCTTTCACAAATTTCCTAGGTTTTTGGACATCTGATTTATTGTTCCTATCATAACCAAGACTGTCTTGTCATGAGATTTTTGAGAAGTATTAAAAATATGATCTATTGCTGATTGTGAATTATTAAGTTGATCGATTTTGAAGATAAGCTTCTCATTGTCCTTCTTAATTGATTCATTTTTAGCATAGACTACCTCAAATTTGTCTTTTAAAGTTTTCAATTCATTTTCTAACCTTTTCGTAAGCCGGTGATGTACAAGCTTTCATCAAGAAAACATTCCCCCTTGAATGTTTCCTCGCCTCTGAGAAGTTCATCACCTGTTTTCCTTTAATTAGAATTTGAATCGATCCTTTAAAACCAAATTCTCTGTCTCTAGCTGTTTATAAGCAGCTAAAGATGTCTTTAAATCTCTCAATAACTCATGGATAATAGCTTTTGGTCATGATCGGATGCATCGACATGAATCATTATATGACGATGAATAGTAGATTACCTCATTAGCCATGAGATGATTTCATCATCGATCCAAATCGATGAGGATGATGAGGATGATGATGATTTCTTTGATTCCTTTTCTTCAGCCAACAAAGCCCTTTGATCTCGCAAATCTCTGTCTCTCTTCTTCCTCTTTTCTTCCCTTTTCTTAGGAGTCACTGAGGACAATCATAACTGAAATGTCCCGGCTTGTTGCATGTATAACAAATATCACTCTGTCCTGATCTAGGGCTAGAAGGATTTCTTCGGCAGGTGATTTGTATCTTCTTGTCTCGATTTTTACTTTTATCATCATCTGCTGATTCATCTTCCTTTCTACCCGATCTGGATCTTGATTTATCCTTTCCCGCAAATCTCAATTTATTTCTTTTATATTTCATTCTCAATTTATCATACCTTTTGTAAGTAAAGCCATCTCGCTCCTTGAGAGATAGATCGGCTCCTCTGAGACTCTGTTGACACCTTGTCTTCTTTCTTGACAAAGGCAACAGACTTGGTTGAGGTACTTGACTCCATCTCATCTTCCTCGTCTTCTATTTGAATATCATATTCTAGAGCCTTAAGATGTGAAAACAAAGTATGGTGAGTAATAGAAGATAAATCTTGAGTAGCCTTAAGGATATTAGATTTTTCCCTCCATCTCTTGGTTAATGATCTCGTAATCTTGTTATTAATCTCTTTCTCTGAATAATTCTTTCCAAGGTCACCGCTTTGTTGAGAAGATTGGTCAACCTTACATCTAACTCGATCCACGAGACTCATTTTCTTTCATTTTGAATGTTTCAAATATATGCAAGACTCGATCTGCACTTGTTTTCTTTGACTTGATCGGATCCTTCACAAACATTGGCTAGAGTTTGCCACATCTCTTCGCTTTGCATCTCTTAACCTTTTCTATACAATCCTTACTTAGAGTCTCAATGATTTCAGATCGAGCTACTTGATCAAGATTGTGGACCTTTCTTTCATCATTTGTCAATTCGTAACTCTTCTTTTCTTGTCTGGGTTCTCGATTCAAATTGACTCACTCCGTTGGTGCCTCCATGATAAAATTTTATAGGTCCTTCTTCAAGAACCTCTTCCATCCTATCATGAATGGCCTTTAGATGATTCTCCATCCTAAATTTCCAAGAATCATAATCTTCAATAGAGAATTCAGAAGATTCCTAGACTTTTTGTTTTTCCCCGATGACATGATGAAACAAAGAACAAAATACTCCACAAACTAATTAGTAGCACTCGTTAGTAAAATGAAGACAATGAAGAAAATCAAGATAATTTCAGAATCTTGTTCAAGACCTAAAATCAATATCGTAATGTACTTAACACCGCTCCGATACCACTTGTTGGTCCCGGAAAGTTGTGTTGATTAAAACTTTGAGTTAGCTTCCTAGAACAAAATCTAGAAAGGGGGTTTGAATAGATTTTGTAGATTTTTCGAATCTCTCAAAATCAATTCAAAATATCGATTAAACACAGCGGAATATAATTGAGAACTCAACTTTTAACAAGATCAAAAGCAAGGTGATATTCGCATTTTAGTTAAGATTCTGAACTTTAATCTTAAATTAACAAAATTGTAAATTGAACAGAAATTAAAGAAAGCAAGAAATAACACTGTGATTTATAGTGGTTCGGATTATAACAATCCTACATCCACTCTCCTTCTCCAAACTTTGAAGAAGGGTCTTCACTAGCCGCTTACTTACTCACCGTACAATCTTTACAAATTACAACTTGAACTTCAGCTCTTCTACAATCTAATCAACTCTATGAAATCTAACTCTAAGAATAAGATGTGTTTTTGAAGATGTGAAGTGAAGTGTTTAATAAACACTTAGAAAATATTTGAAATCTTTCTTTGACAAATATTACGTGAAGTCAATAGTGAATAGTGTGAAAATCAAATTTGCATAAGTATCTAGAAAGATAAAATCTAGTCTTATTTATAAGTCTCGAAAGGACAGCTTAGTTTGTTAGACAGTTCTAACAAACTAGAAACCGCTTAACAAACCTATTCTTAAAAACTACTCTTGACCTCACCGATTCTTCCTACTCGTCTGCACTGACTTGGTGAAAACTTGCCTTTCTTATTCTACTCAGCTTGTCTTGACCTCGTCTCGAGCTCTTCATGATCGTCTCCTGCAGATGGTAAGATTTGAGCTCGTCTTCGATGATCTGTAAATTCTGATCTCCAGCTAACTTGATCAGCTCTCGACCTAGTCTGATCGGCTTAGCATCGACTTCGATCTCGAGCTGTTTATGAACGTTGTTTCTTCATCTGGTTTGTTCCTTTTAACTCATCAAAAACTCTTCTCGATCTAACACTTAGGTACCATTTGTACTTTGGGTCCTTTCATGTTAAGTTGACTTTTAGGAATCCAGACAAAGATATCAATGTTCCTTAAAACCATAGATTGAAGTTTACACCCATATCTATCTACTAAGATAAGGCTTTCAAGATCAATCTTATTTAACTGATCTTTTGAGATTGTCTTAAATCTTGGTAAGAATGGATATGTTTTGCTTCTTCCATCAAAGCTATTATACCTAGGATAAAACTTTGATTTAGTATTGGGTTTAACCTTTGGAGTTTCTTTCCTCGTTTGTTTCTTCTTTTCGTAATTATCGGATGAGGTAATTAATTCCTTAGGTTTCAGGACTAAATCTAGTTTCTATCTTTGGTTTAGTTGCTTTAACAAAAACTCTAGGTTTTATTGGATCATTTTTCTTACTCCTATCAAAACCTAATCCAGCTTTTATCACTAGACTTTTGTGAAGTATTGAAGATTTTATCTATCGTAGTCTCGAGTGTTATTTAGAAGTCCTAACTTGAGATTTAACTCTCGTTAGTCTTCTTGTAACTCTCATTCTCAAAATAGATATCTAAAAATTTTATTTTCAAAGAACTCAATTCCTGTTCTAACTTATCTGCCTTATCGACAAGGTATTAGTGATCATCTCACCGACATTCCCCTTGAATGTACAGTCTGATTTCTCACATTCCTTAGTTTGATTGATCTTAGTTAGATCAGTAATTTGATTCTTTAAATTAAAATTTTCAGTCTCTATCTGTTTATAAACAGATAGAGCAGCTTCCAAATCTTTCAAGAGTTTATCGATAAGACTAGGATCGATTTCAAATAAGGTATCACAATCATTATCTCGAGGATGAATAGTAATGTACCTCTTTTGCCATTAAATGATGTCGTCATCGACTCCAAAATCAGATGAGGATGAGGATGATGATGTCTCATGAACTTCTTCTTTCTAAGCCGTAAGAGCTCTCGATTAGCATACCTTCTATCTCTCTTTTCCTCTTTTCTTCTCTCTCTCTCGGAGTGAGTTGAGGACAATCCTAACTGTAGTGACTAGGCTTGTTGCATGTATAACAAATATCTCCTCTGTCTGCTTTTCGGACTACTATCTCCTCGTCTCGATAGCCGACTTATGATTCCTCGTCTAATCCTTTTTTCTATCATTATCTCGAACTCTTTTCATCTCTGTCGATCTATAGTTCCTTCGACCTGATCTGCCTCTCTTGTTTCTTTTGTACTTCATTCTCAATCTTTCATATCTTTTCAATAGAAGAGTCATTTCCTCCTTAATAGACAAATCGGATGCCATGGAGATCTTATCGTATTCATCTTGATGAACAAATGCTACAGCCTTTTCCAGATGTTGAAGATTCTCGCTTCATCTTCTTCATCTTCGATTTTGATGTCATATTTTAATGCCTTCAGATGAGAAAACAAAGTGTGGTGTGAAATTGAGGATATATTTTGAGTAGCTTTCAGAATATTAGCTTTCTCTCTCCATCTTTTGCTTAATGACCTCAACACTTTATTGTTGATTTCTTTCTCTGTATATGTTTTTCCCAAATCACCGCCTTGTTCGGTAGATTTGTCAACCTAACATCCAATTAATCAACAGACTCTCCTTCTTTCATCTTGAAAGTGTAAAAACATGTAGAATGCATCGCAATTTATTTTCTTTGACTCGATCGTATCCTTCACAAATTTCAAGAAGAGTTTCTCACATTTCCTTGATGTCTTGCATCTTTTCACCTTTTCTATCCAATCCTTACTCAATGTTTCAATGATTTCAGTTCTCGCAACTTGATCCAAATTATGAATCTTTCTTTCATCACTTGTGAGTTCTCGAGCTTTTCTTTTCTTGCCTCACTCTTGTTTCTTCACAGCAGTACCATCACTTGTGCCACCATGATAAAACTTGATAGGTCCTTCCTCAAGAACCTCCTCCATTCTATCATGAATTGCTTTGAGATGGTTCTCCATTCTAAACTTCCAATAGTCATATTCTTCAATTGAGAAATCGGAGTAGACTCCTGGATTTCTTGCTCTTAATGTAAGACATGGTGAAATAGAAAAACCAAAACACTTACAAGATCTTGTTAGTAGAACTGTTAGTGAAACAAAGAAACTAAAGATAATCAAGAACAAATTTCAGAATCTTGGTTAAGACCTAAAATTAATATCGTAATGCCTTAACACCGCTCCGATACCACTTGTTGGTCCCAATTAGTTGAGAGTTTAGACGAAACTTAAACAACCTTCTAGGAAAAATCTAGAAGGGGGTTGAATAGATTTTTCGTATTTTTACAAATCTTTCAAACTTATTCAAAGCACCAAAGTAACACAAATGAAAACAATTTTTAAACTCAACTTCAACAAGATCAAAAGCAAACCGATATTTTAGTTTTAACTTTGATCCTGAAATTAATCTTTGATTAATGAACTGAAAATTGAAGAAAAACAAGTAAGTAAATGAAAGCAATAAAGAACACCAGATTTATAGTGGTTCGATTATAACAATCCTACATCTACTCTCCTTCTTCAATCTTGAAGAAGGGTATTTACTTACTATCTTTCTTCCTTCTTGCTTACTCACTTACAAGCGTGAATCTTCAGCCTTACAACGATTTCTTCTTAATTTCGAATATCTATGTCTTGAAGATGTTCTCAGGAAAAGTGTTCTACAAACACTAAAACCGAAAAACGTATAGAACGTTTGTGCGTGTTTACAACTTTTATGACTCTTGTATATAGAATGTGCGAATAGATGTGAATACAAAGTATCAAAAGTAATTCTAATCTAATTTCTATCCCTATTTATAGAGATCTTCATTTGGTAGTTGTAACTTCCTTGAATTCTATTTTGGTCAGTTATATCAATATAATCGAAACTTGTAACTTCCTCTTGGTTAGTTGAAATCGCTTCTTGAAACTCGCATGAAATTTTTCTAACACTTCATCGTCTGCTATTTGCCTCACCGTCTCAAGTCTTCCTCTATGATCGAGACATTGTATATTGTGTTAGACTTCATCTGTCTTCCTTGCGTTGTACTTCATCCGACTTTTTATCCTCATCTCGATTTCTTGTCCTCATCTCGACTTGCGTTGTCCTAGTCGATTTCTTAACCTAGTTTGACTTCTTGTCCTTATCTTACTTGTACTTAGTTTTATTTACAATTACTTACTTCACTGCCTATACATAATGCTCACTGGTCATCCTCTTTACACATTTAACACATCAAAACTAAATACAACTTTTCTTACCTAACAATAATGTTGTTCTCATTTGTTTTGTTTTTGAACACCCATTTGGTGCCTATAATCTTTCTATGTAAGGGTCTTTCCACTAATTCCCAAACATTTTGCCTTTCAAACCGATGCAGCTTCTTCTGCATGGTTGTTATCCAGCTTTGGATCTCGATAGTGCTTCCCCAATAGACTTTGGTTCGAGAAGTGATACATAACAATCGAATGTACTCTCGAGTCCAAAGCATCATTCGTGTCTACACACTACTCGATGGGTCTCCAATAATCTGGTCAAATGGATGATAACTTCTCATCCTCTTGCCTATTTGAGTAGAAGAGTCCTCATCTTGAGACTCAGCAGTAACCTATCTCGACTCTACCTCGAGCCGACGTTCCCCCTTCATCTGCCGACCCCCGCCGATCACCGATGTCAAGGGTGTCTCCTCGAGATGGGGTCCGATTAGAAGTTGTCTTTTGACTATCGAGATGGGGATTCTTCTTCATCTGAATCTGAATCAAGACTAGGTAGATAGACTGTTCTATGTTTAGTTTTGGTAAGTTCAATCTTATCTAGACCATTAGAAATTTGATTCCCTTTATCTCGAGAAGGAATATAATTCATCAAAACCACATGAGGAGTTTCCTCCACACAAAGAGTAGTCTTGTTGAAAACTCTAAATGCCTTGGAAGTGTTGGAATATCCCAAGAATATTCCTTCACCGCCTTTAGCATCAAAAGTATTCACTTAGATTTCCCGTTGTTATGCATGAAATATTTACAACCAAAAGCTCTAAAATATGAGATTCTTGGAATCCTACCCTTCCAAATCTCATATGGAGTCTTACCCTTGTCTTTAACAAACAAGCACTGCTCGGGTATAACAAGCCGTGTTGATGGCTTCACCTCTTAACTCGTGAGGTGTTTCATACTCACTAACATGCTCCCGGCCGCTTCCTTCAAGGTTCTATTCCTTCTTTCAACCACTCCATTTTGTTGTGGAGTTCTTGATGATGATGTCTCATGAATAATTCCATAATCATTGAAAAAGTTAGATAAACAAGAATTTAAAAATTCAAAGGCTCTTATCACTCCCGATTTTAATAATATTAACACCCTTCTCATTTTGAATGCATGCGAACAGATCAGAATCTTGTTTATAGTCTCATTCTTCTTGAAAAGAAATATAACCCAAGTGTATCTAGAAAAATCATCAACCACAACAAGAGTATATTTCCTTCCACTAAGCCGAGAGGTGAAACAGTCCAATGATCAAGATGAAGTAGTTGTAAAACTCTTTCGCATGATGAGGTGTTAATACTCTTAATGAGTGTCTAGGCTGTTTACCTTTTGACATGCATCACATTTAAGATCCGTAGAACAAAGTTTCTCGGGTAATCCCTTAACAAGATTCTTTCTAGATAGCTTACTAAGGGTCTTGAAGTTCGCATGACTAAGCTTCTTGTGCCATAGCCAGGTGAGGTCATCTCCACCCTTAGCTATCGGACAAGTATCTTTAGGACAACTATTAAAGTTGGCCACATAGACATTACCATGTCTCAAGCCGCTTAGAAGTACCTTGTCTCGAGGAACTATCTAAGATATCACATTTGTCCTTAGAAAATTTTACAAGAAAACCTTTATCACAAAGTTGGGAAACAGATAGCAGATTATGTTTTAAACCTTCAACAAAGTATACCTCGTATACCCGAATATCCTTGATAATCGTGAGTACCTACTCCTTTAGTCTGGTCCACAATTGTTGTCTCCAAATAATACTCTAGGACCATCAATATTCTTGAAATTTGATAGTAGCTTCTTGTTGTAAGTCATGTGTTGTGAACAACCACCGTCTATGTACCATATAGAAGCTAAGATCTCTTCCTTGAGTGATGATCCCCGTGAATCCCGAAAACAGTTAGTTATAAGGTACCCTAGTGATCTTGTGTCCTCGAGGGTCAAACATCACTTTTGGTAACTAGACAAATATCTCATTTTCTAATAAATCGACTTGAGTTGCCTACCAAATCATCTACAATTATATCACATGAAGATGACAATTTATTGTAATCGATTTAGTAATCTTCTTGAACTTAGGAAAAGTAGGATAGCATCTGCTTCTCCCATCAAAAGGACTATAATAAGAATTTCTTCTTGTCTTAGTTCTTGAAATTCTCTTGGTCTCGATAAGGAGTCCTCACTGAATTTTTGTTTTCAGATCGAGATGCGATCCTTATCTCGACTAAATGGTTTCCAAGGACCAATTCTAATCTCTTTTGAGTTTTCGATGCCTTCACAAATTTCCTAGGTTTCGAACATCTAATTTATTACTCCTATCATAACCAAGACTGTCTTGTCATGGGATTTTTGAGAAGTATTAAAGATGTGATCTATTGTTGATTGTGAATTATTAAGTTGACTTATTTTGAAGACAAGCTTCTCATTGTCTTTCTTAATTGATTCATTTTCAAGATGATCATCTCAAATTTGTCTTTTAAAGATTTCAATTCATTCTCTAATATTTCGACATAAGTGGCCGATGTACTAGCCTCACTGGGTTAAACATTCCCCTTGAATGTTTCCTCGATTCTCGAGTAGTTCACCACCTGCTTGCCTTTGGCTAGAATCTGAATTTGATCTTTTAAAGTCAAATTTTCTGTCTCTAGCCGTTTATAAGCAGCCAAGGACATCTTTAAATCTTTCAATAATCCTTGAATAATGATTTGATCATTATCTCAAATGCATTTATAGGAATCATTATCGTAAGAAGAATAATAGACTACCTCTTTAGCCATGAGACAAACTTCATTGTCTCGATCCAAAATCGATGAGGATGATGATGATGATGATGATTTTCTTGATTCCTTTTCTTCAGCCGTAAGAGCCCTTTGATCTGCAAATCTCCTGTCTCTTTTTCCTTTTCTCTTCCCTTTCTTTATGAGTCATTGAGGACAATCATAGCTGAAATGTCCTGGCTTGTTACAGCGTAACAAGTGTCACTCCTATCTGATTTAGGGCTAGTTGGATTTCTTTTAGCAGAGATCTCGAATCTCCTTGTCCGGCTCTTACTCTTATCATCATCTCGTAGAATCATCTTCATTTCTTCTTGATTTGGATCTGGATCTATCCTTACCGCAAAACCTCAATTTGTTACGCTTATATTTCATTCTTAATCTATCATACCTTTTGGTGAGTAAAGCCATCTGCTCCTTCAGAGATAAATCAGCTCCTACAGATTCAAATTGTCATCTTGTCTTCTTTGTCGATAAAAGCAACAGATTTGGATGAGGTGCTTGACTCCATCTCATCTTCCTCATCTTCTATCTCGAATGTCATACTCTAAAGCTTTAAGATGAGAAAATAAGGTATGATGAGTAATAGAAGATAAATTTTGGGTTGCTTTAAGGATATTAGACTTTTCTCTCCACCTCTTGGTTAAAGATATCAATATCTTATTATTGATCTCCTTTCTCGTATAGCTCTTTCCTAGATCACCGCTTTGTTGAGAAGATTTGTTAATCTCACATCTAGGCGATCCACTGCTTCATTCTCCTTCATCTTGAAGGTATCAATGGTATGTAATACAGATTACAACTTATTCTCTTTCACTTGGTCGATCCTTCACAAACATTTGCAAGTGTCTCCGCCACATCTCCTTAGCCGATTTGCATCTTTTAACTTTTTCAATCCAGTCTTTACTCGTAGTTTCAATGATTTCTGTCCTAGCTACCCGATCTAGGTTGTGAATTTTCCTCTCATCACTTGTCGATTCGAGCTCTTTTCTCTTCTCGACTCTTGATTCGGCCGATTCGGTGCCATTGTTGGTGCCTCCATGATAAAATTTAATAGGTCCTTCTTCAAGAACCTCCTCCATCCTATCATGGATTGCCTTGAGATGATTTTCCATTCTGAATTTCCAATAGTCATATTCTTCAATTGAAAATTCGGGTAGACTCCTCGAATTTCTTGTTCTTGCACAAGACATGATGAGATAGGAAAACAAAACAATCCACAATCTTGTTAGTAGCACAGCTTAGTAAAAATAAAGAAGATGAAGATAATCAAGAACAAATTTCGAATCTTGGTTAAGTCCTAAAATCAATATCATAACACTTAACACCGCTTCCGATACCACTTGTTAGTCCCGATTAGTTGAGTTGATTAAGAAAACTTGAGTTAGCCTTCTAGGATAAAATCTAGAAGGGGGTTGAATAGATTTTATAGATTTTTTAAATCTTTTAAAAACTTATTCAAAACACCAAAGTAACACAATGAAATTCAATTTAATCTCAACTTTATTAAGATCAAAAGCAACCTGATATTTTAGTTTAACTTCAATTTAAAATTAATCTTTGATTTATAAACGGAAATAGAAAGAAACAGTAAGTAAATGAATGCAATAAAGAACACTGCATTTATAGTGGTTCGGATTATAAAAATCCTACATCCACTCTCCTTCTTCAACTTGAAGAAGGGACTCGCTACCACTTAATTTCAACTTACACTTACAATTCGTAAAGATCTTCAAATCTTCAATCTCCTAAATCCTCCTCTAAAATCTAACTATTACAGTTGAATATTGGACTTTGAAGATTACAAGTAAAGTGTTCTATAAACACTTAGAACTTTTTGAAAACTCTTTTGAAAAACTTGTGAATTGATTGTGATGATAGAAATCAATAGTGAATAATGTGTAAATCGAATTTGCATAAGTGTATTTAAAAAAGAACTAGACCTATTTATAAGTCTCGAAAAGACAGTTAGTTTGTTAGTCGGTTCTAACAAATCGAAAACCGCTCAACAAACTTAATCTTGAAAATCGCTGCTCTCACCTGATTTTACTCTTCTCATCTCGCAATCGACTTGGTGAAGACTGGCCTTTCTTATCCTACTCAGCTTGTCTTGACCTCGTCTCGAGCTCTTTATTATTGTCTCCTATGCATTTACTAGATTTGAGCTGGTCTCCAGATGACTTGCAACTATTCAATCTTCAAATGACTTGATCCGTCCTCAACCTAGTCTCGATCGGCTTAGTATAAGGACTTGATCCGAGCCGTTCTTCGTGGTCGCCTCGATCATTTGAATCGCTTCTTTTAACTCATCAAAACTTTCTCGATCTAACACACTGTTTAGAAAGGAAGTAGATGGTAACATCTTGTTAGTTCAAATTTATGTAGATGACATTATTTTTGGTTCACCTAATCAAATTATGTGAAGATTTCGGTGTTCTCATGAAAAATAGGTTTGAAATGTCAATGATGGGTGAATTAACATATTTTCTCGGGCTTGCAGATTAAACAGATGAGTAAGGGTATTTTTATACATCGACTAAATATGCTAAGGACCTAATTGAGAAATTTGGGATGAAAACTAGTAGGGAAGTTAAAATACCTATGGCAACTAACTTCTCTATGGATTCGTATGAGCAGGGATACCCACATATGCAACGGAGTATTGTGGATCAAGTTGGATCTCTTCTCTATCTCACCGCAAGTAGGCCGGACATAGCTTTTGCGGTTGGGGTATGTGCAAGATTCCAGTCTAATCCCAAGAAAACTCATCCTGAGACCTGCTAAGAAAATCCTTAAATATCTCAAAGGAACTTTGCAAGTAGGGTTATGGTACCCGGTGATGACAAATTTGAGCCGGGCAGATATTCGCACTGTGACTTTGGGGGTTGCAAGACTAATAGGAAATCCACTTCAGAACTTGTCAATTCTTGGGCAACAAATTAATTTCTTGGTTATCTAAGAAACAGACATCTCGTTGCCACCTCCACAATCAAGCCGAATACATGGCGGTGGAAGTTGTTGCTCTCCACTCCTCCGGATTAGTCGGCACTTAGAGATTATAACATTCAAACATCATTTGTTCCTATTTACCGTGATAGTAATAGTGTAATAGCAATGACATACAATCCCTTCCTGCATTCTAGGTGTAAGCATATAGATATCGACATCATTTCATTAGAGATCATGTGGAAAAGAATGATATTAAAAATTGAAAAGATAGCCACCGAATCACAAAGAGCAGATATTCTTACAAAACCATTAGTGAATCTAGATTTAAAGAATTGTGTTTAGAATTAGGATTACTTGATGCATCATTGGCTGATTTTTAATTATCTTTGCTTGCATCTCGTTAATTGTAATCCTTATTTCTTTCTTTCTTTTCTTTAAATAAATGTCTAGAAAGAATTATCGACTAGATATGAGTCAAAGGACAATCGTAGCTGATATCATTGATTTCCTTTTTGGAATCAAGAATCAAGGATTAGTCATATTGACCTTATCTCGACTTGATGATTACTTATTCGACATTAGGTAAATCAGACAAGGACACAATAGTCTGCTGATTTTATAAAATCGATGATCACCGCATCCCATCCGACTTACCCCGATTACTAATGGTTTATCTAAGGTTGTGTCTTTGCAAGAATAGATCCACGGTCGATTGTTAAATCAGATTGTTTCACCTCATCTCATTATAAACCTTCTCATCCGGACACCTTTATTTCTAAATGCTCTCCATACACTCGTGTTTTCTTATAAAACTCTTATCGATTGTTTTCATTGGATGGAAAAACTAACTTTAGAAAATCTAATCGAGCCTCGCTTATTTGAAATAAAATGTTTTCTTAATCGATCTTTAAGTTTGCCAAAAGATAAAACTAGGCTTTTAAAAATCGATTTCGAGGTACTTTATCGAACAAATTCATAACCCTATCTATTTTGAAACCCTTATACGAAGTAAGGTAACCCTAGGCCGACGCTGTATACTTACTTCTCTGCATAAAGTAACCTATTTCGTCATATCAACAGTCTACAAAGTAACTCTTTACACAATTCAAAGATTAGTGAACTTCACGCTGAATCCCAATCGCTTATCCAAATTTTTAACCGTTGATTCAAAGACAAGAAATCATTTCAAATAAACGGCTTAGATTAAAAACTAATTTTCTAAAGCGGTTTCTCTTTCCAATTTTCCCTCCTATAAATACATCTTCTTCTTCGATCAAACTTTTCCACTATTAGAAAACCATACTTATACTCTGCAAAATTTCATTCTCAAAACTCTTAGCCGAATTTTTATGAGCCAATCTTAAACCTATCTCAACAACTCCAACAATGGTGGACATTACCTCGAGAAACGTACGGAAGAAAATTAAATCAGAGATGTATGTGGACTTCGACACCACCACCGATGTAGAATCGAGACATATTCTCGGATTATTAGAGAGGTCGGGATTGAGGACATTCTGCTCCAAGAAATCCAACACAAACAAAACTCTAGACATGAGAGGGGTGGTGTTTTACGTCAATGGTGAACTTCAAGATGAATCTTTAAAACTCATGTTTACGGCGAAGAATCGACGGTGACCACGGCGGATGTGGCACGTATTTTTAATGTCGCAATGAAGGTGTAAACCCCTCACCTACAAATCGACGATTGGGTAGAATCATTCGAGATGATTGCCGGACTTCAATGAAGGATAGAAGGTCGGAATTAAAGAGGAAGATGCTCGACGGAGATATCGTCTGTAATGACGATATTAACGAAGGTGATTCTAGGGGAGCGAACTCCCATGATGGTTTGACGCGACCTAGTCAGTGGCCGCTTGAGGACTATCATTGATGGGGTGCAAGCCAATTGGGTTGAAATGTTGCTAAGCCGGTTTGAGACAGAGAGGAAGAGGCTAGAGGTAGTAAATGGAAAGTGGTAGGCAAAATCGATCACCACCTGTTTAATAAGGTGACGGTTATCCCGGAGGACATGTTGACAGTGAGATCAACTAGGCTGATGGAGTTAGAGCCTATACTAAGCGAAAGGGCTGTTGACAAAGAACGAGCTGATCGGAGGACCACTGACTGATGGAGAAGCCTGAGGTCGTGGCTCGGGACCCTCACCGAGGAGGAAGAAGAGGAAGAGCAAGCAGTGAGCCTTTAATGATCTCTGAGGTTTCACAAACAATGAAGCGTAAGGAGAAGATTCCTA
The DNA here is from genome assembly GCA_030762865.1 of Paraleonurus japonicus. NCBI lineage: Eukaryota > Viridiplantae > Streptophyta > Magnoliopsida > Lamiales > Lamiaceae > Paraleonurus > Paraleonurus japonicus. The sequence continues at coordinate 36,815,227 of CM061057.1, forward strand.
AGAGGAGGAGGTTGATAAAAGCCTCGGAAAGGAAGGAGCCTCGCTCAAGCCCAGCCAAGCCTCGCTATCTCGAAGAGGTATCTACTCAAAAGGTAGCCTGCAGTGTTGAGCAAGCCCAGACATCCATGAAGTCACTCGGAGAGGACACCCTCCTTCACCTAAAGAGGTAACCTCCTTTGGAGCCTCTCGCTACTCCCTCTATCTCCCCTACCTCATCTCCCACCCATCTTGGCGATGAAGAGGTGTTAGATCAAGTAAAGTTTTGATGAGTTAAAAGATCAATCCAGATGAGCAAACAACTATGAAGAAAAGCCGAGATCGTGTGCTCATACTAAGCCGATCGACTATGTCAAGGATCGGTTAAGTCACCGAGATCGAAGTTACAAGTCATCCGGAGACAAGCTCAAGTCTAGTCATCTGCAGGAGACAAATATGAAAAGCTCGAGACGAGGTCGAGACAAGCCGAGTAGAATAAGAAAGACGAATCTTCACCAAGTCACCGCAGACGAGTAGAGTAAAATCAGCCGAGGTTAAGAGCAGCTTTTAAGATTAAGTTTGTTAAAGTAGCTTTCAGTTTGTTAGAACCGACTAACAAACTAACTGTCTTTTCAGACTTATAAATAGGTCTAGTTTTATTTTTCAATACACTTATGCAAATTTAATTTTTCACACCATTCACTATTCAGTATTTCAATCTCAATTCACAAAGAGTTTTCAAAAGAGTTTTCAAAAGTTTCAAGTGTTTATAGAACACTTCTCTTGTAATCTTCAAAATCAGTATTCACCGTAATTCTTAGATTCACAAGAAGGAGTTAGGAGTATTTTGAAGATTTGAAGAAAGTTGTAAGTTGTAAGTTGTAAGTTGTAAGTTGTAAGTTGTAAGTTGTAAGTTGTAAGTCGTGAAGTAAGAAAGTAGTAAGCTGGTCCCTTCTTCAAGTTGGAGAAGGAGAGTGGATGTAGGATTGTTATAATCCAAACCACTATAAAATCTGGTGTTCTTTACTGCTTTTATTTACTTATCTGTTTAATTTCCAATTTATTGTTCAAGGATTAATTTCTAATCAAAGTTAAAATCGAATATCAGCTTTGCTTTTGATCTTAATAAAGTTGAGATTAATATTGAATTTCCGCTTTGTTAATCTGATACTTTGAATCAATTTTGAAAGATTTGTAAAAATCTGAAAAATCTATTCAACCCCCTTCTAGATTTTTCCTAGAAGGCGATACACGTTTTTCTCAATCGCTCAACTAATCGGGACCAACAAGTGGTATCGGAGCGGTGTTAAGGCTGTACGATATTGATTTTAGGTCTTAACTAAGATTTTGAAATTTTCTTGATTTTATTCATCTTCTTTATTGCTACTAACTCGTGCTACTAACAAGTTTGTGGAGTGTTTTGTTTTTTCAATCTCATTATGTCTTCAGTAAGAGCAAGAAATCCAGGAACCTACCCTGAATTCTCAATTGAAGAGTATGATTATTGGAAATTTAGGATGGAAAATCATCTCAAGGTTATCCATGATAGGATGGAGGAGGTTCTTGAAGAAGGACCTATAAAATTTTATCATGGAGGCACTAGCAATGGCATCAATCTGCTGAATCCAGAGCCGGACAAGAGAAAAGAGCTCAATCGACAAATGATGAAAGGAAAATCCGCAACCTAGATCAAGTAGCTCGAACTGAAATCATTGAGACTCGAGTAAAGACTGGATTGAGAAGGTTAAGAGATGCAAAACAGCCAAAGAAATGTGGCGTACTCTAGTAAATGTTTGTGAAGGATCGAGATCAAGTAAAAGAGAATAACTGTAGTCGATCTTACACGCCTTTGATACCTTCAAGATGAAGGAAAATGAAAGCGTAGATCAACATCTCAGAAGGTTGACGAATCTCCTCAACAAAGCAAATGATCTGGGAAAGAACTACACAGAGAAGGAGATTAATAACAAGATACTCGAGGTCTTTAACCAAGAGATGGAGAGAAAAATCCAATATCCTTAAAGCAACTCAAAATTTATCTTCTATTACTCACCATACCTTATTCTCTCACCTTAAAGCTTTAGAGTATGACATTCAAATAGAAGATGAAGAGGATGAGATGGAGTCGAGCACATCATCCAAGTCTGCCTTTGTCAAAAGAAGACAAGATGTCAACCGAGTCTGTAGAAGCCGATCTATCTCTGAAGGAGCAGATGGCTCTGCTCACCAAAAGGTATGACATATTAAGAATGAAGTATAAACGAAATAAATTGAGATTTGCAGTAAGGACAGATCAAGATCCAAATCAAGAAGAAAGGAAGATGAGTCTACAGATGATGACAAGAATAGGAGCCATACGAGAAGATTCGGATCACTGTCAAAAGAAATCCATCCAGCCCTAAATCGGATAGGAGTGATACTTGCTACACATGCAACAAGCCGTGACACTTCAAAGAATGATTATCCTCGGTGACTCCTAAAGAAAGGGAAGAGAAAAGGAAAAAGAGAGACAGGAGATTTGCGAGACCAAAGAGCTTTACTAGTTGAAGAAAAGGAGTCAAGAAAATCATCATCATCATCGTCCTCATCCGATTTTGGATCAGATGATGAAGTTTGTCTCATGGCTAAAGAGGTAGTCTATTATTCATCTTCGATAATGATTCCTGTAAATCTATGTCGATAATGATCAAACCGTTATTCATGAATTATTGAGAGACTTAAAGACATCTCTCGGCTGCTTATAAACAGCTAGAGACAGAGAATTTGACTTTAAAGGATCAAATTCAAATTCTAATTAAAGGAAAGCAGGTGATGAACTATCCACCGAGGAAACATTCAAGGGGGAATGTTTTCCCAGTGCCGAGGCTAGTACATCACCACCTTACCCGAAAGATTAGAAAGTGAATTGATAACTTTAAAAGATAAATTTGAAACAATCATGTTGAAAATGAATTGATTAAGAAAGACAATGAGAAGCTAGTCTTCAAAATTAGTCAACTTAATAATTCACAATCAAAGCAATAGATCACATCTTTAATACATCTCAAAAATCCCATGACAAAAGCTGGTCTTGGTTATGATAGAAATAGTAAATCGAGACAACCAGAAACTTAGGAAATTTGTAAAAGCATCCGATCACCCAAGAAATTAGAATTGGTCCTTGGAAACCAACTAGTCTAATAAGGACTACATCTCCCAGATCGAAAACAAAAATTCAGCTAAAGACACCTTATCGTACTAGGAGAATTCCAAGAACCAAAATAAGAAAAAATTCTTATTATAGTCCTTTTGATGGGAGAAGCATGCTATCCCACATTTCCTAAGTTCAGAAAATTACTAAGTCCGAATACAACAAGTTAACATTTGAAAGTGATACAATTGTAGACAGATTTGGTAGAAAGACCAAGTCTGATTTATTGTTTGAAAATGAGATTTTTGTTTGGTTACCTAAAGTGATGCTTGACCTTCAAGGACCCAAGATCACTAGGGTACCTTATAACTAATTTGTTTTTCAGGATTCACAGGATAATCACTCAAGGAAGAGATCTTAGCTTCCATATGGTACATTGATAGTGGTTGTTCACAACACATGACATATAACAAGAGGCTACTATCAAATTTCCAAAGCATTGATGGTCCAAGAGTATTATTTGGAGACAACAATTGTGGATGTACTAAAGGAGTAGGTACTTTGATTATCAAGGATATTCAGGTATCCGAGGTATATTTTGTTGAAGGTTTGAAACATAATTTGCTATCTGCTTCGCACTTTGTGATAAAGGTTTTCTTGTCAAATTTTCTAAGGATAAATGTGATATCTTAGATAGTTCCTCGAGATAAGGTAATTTTAATCGGCTTCAAGACATGGTAATGTCTATGTGGCCAACTTTAATAGTTGTCCTAAAGATACTTGTCCGATAGCTAAGGGTGGAGATGATCTCGGTGGCTATGGCACAAGAGGCTTAGTCATCCGAACTTCAAGACCCTTAGTAAGTGGCTAAAAAAAGAGCCTTGTTAAGGGATTACCGAGAAACTTTTATCTACCGATCTTAAATGTAATGCTTGTCAAAAAGGTAAACAACCTAGACACTCATTTAAGAGTATTAACACCTCTTCATCCGAAAGAGCTTTACAACTACTTCATCTGGATCTGTTTGGACTGTTTCTCCTCTCGCTTTAGTGGAAGAAAATATACTCTTGTTGTAGTAGATGACTTTTCTAGATACACTTGGGTTATATTTCTTTTCAAGAAAAATGAGACTATAAACAAGATTCCCGATCCTGTCTGCATGCATTCAAAATAAAAAGGGTGTTAATATTATTAAAATAAGAAGTGATAAGGGCATAGAATTTTTGAATTCTTGTTTATCTAACTTTTTCAATGAGTGTAAAATTATTCATGAGACATCATCAGCAATAACTCCTCAACAAAATGGAGTGGTTGAGAGAAGGAATAGAACCTTGAAGGAAGCAGCCGGTAGCATGTTAGCCGAGCATGAAACCCTCACGGAGTTCCTCGGGTCAAGCCATCAATACAATTGTTATACCTGCAGGTGCTTGGTTGTTAAAGACAAGGGTAAGACTCCATATGAGATTTGGAAGGGTAAGATTCCAAGGATCTCATATTTCGTAGCTTTTGGTTGTAAGTGTTATATCCATAACAATGGGAAATCTAAGTTGAGAACCTTTGATGCTAAGGCGGTGATGGAATATTTTTGGGATATTCCAACACTTCCAAGGCATTTAGAGTTTTTAACAAGACAACCCTTTGTGTGGAGGAAACCCTCATGTTGTTTTTGATGAGTTGTATTCCTTCCCGGATAAAGTGAATCAAATTTCTGAAAGTCTAGATAAGATTGAACTATCCAAGACTAAACATAGAACCGTGTATCTACCTAGTCTTGATTCAGTACTCGATGAAGAAGAATCCCCATCCGATAATCAAGATAACTTCCGATCGAGACTCCATCGTAATGCACATCCTTGACATCACCGATCGGCGGGGTCAGGTGATGAAGGGGAACGTTAGCTGTGCAGAGTCTCGAGGAGTTGCCTACCGAGTCTCAAGATGAGGATCCTTCTCCTCATATAGGCAAAAGGATGAAAAGCTACCATCCATCTGATCAGATTATAGGAGACCCATCTAGTAGTGTGCGTAACCACGAATGATGCCGGATTCGGAAGTGCCTGCTGCCGCTATGTGTCGCTTCTTGAACCCAAGTCTATTGAGGAAGCTCTATCTCGATCCAAGCCGATAACAGCCATGCAGAGGAACTGCATCAGTTTGAAAGGCAAAATGTATGGGAATTAGTGGAAAGACCCTTACATAGAAAGATTATAGGCACCAAATGGGTGTTTAAAAGCGAAGCAGATGAGAACAACATTATTGTTCGTAATAAGGCAAGATTTGTAGCTCAAGGTTACTCACACCGAGGGGATAGACTATGATGAAACCTATGCTCCAGCCTGCGATTAGAAGCAATAAGGTTGTTCTTGGCATTTGCTGCATATAAATCTTTAAAAGTCTTTCAAATGGATGTTAAGTCTGCCTTCCTTAATGGTGTGTTGCTTGAGGAAGTCTATGTGGAGCACCTCACAGGTTTAAGATCAATAACAAGGTCTATAAACTCAACAAAGCTCTATATGGACTCAAACAAGCTCCCGTGGCTTGGTATGATACCTTATCGATTTCTTGACATCAAATGGTTTTTCAAAAGGTAAGATTGATAGGACTTTGTTTAGAAAGGAAGAAGATGATAGCATCTTATTAGTTCAAATTTATGTAGATGATATAATCTTTGGTTCACCTAATCGAAATTATGTGAAGAGTTTAGTATTCTCATGAAAAACAGGTTTGAAATGTCAATGATGGGTGAATTAACATACTTTCTAAGCTTACGATTAAACAGACAGATGAGTAAGGGTATATTTATACATCAGCCTAAATATGCTAAGGATCCGATTGAGAAATTTGGGATGACTACTAGCAGAGAAGTTAAAATACCTATGGCAACTAACTTCTCTATGGATTCGTATGAGCAGGGATACCCACAGATGCAACGGAGTATCGTGGGTCGATTAGATCTCTTCTCTCTATCTCACTGCAAGTAGGCAAGACATAGCCTTTGCAGTTGGGGTATGTGCAAGATTTCAATCTAATCCCAAGAAAACTCATCCTGAGACCGCTTAAGAAAATCCTTAAATATCTCAAAGGAACCTTGAAAGTAGGGTTATGGTACCAGTGATGACAACTTTGAGTGACAGGTTATTCAGATTCGTGACTTTGGGGGATGTAAGATTGATAAGGAAATCCACTTCAGGAACTTGTCAATTCTTAGGCAACAAATTAATTTCTTGGTTATCTAAGAAATGCAGACATATGTTGCCACCTCCACAATTGAAGTCAATACATGGCACCGGAAGTTGTTGCTCTCAACTCCTCCTGGATTAGTTAACAAACTTAGAGATTATAATATTCAAACATTAGCTGCTCCAATTTACGTGATAGTAATAGTGCAATAGCTATGACTTACAATCCTGCTCTCGCATTCTAGATGTAAGCATATAAACATTAGACATCACTTCATTAGAGATCATGTGGGGAAGAATGGCATTAGAATTGAGAAGATAGCCACCGAGTCACAAAGAGTGACATTCTTAAAACCACTAGCCTGAGTCTAGATTTAAAGAATTATGCTTAGAATTAGGATTACTTGATGCATCTTTATCTGATTTTTAAATTGCTCGCATCCGATTAATGTATTATTTATTTACGGTCATTTTTGTTCTTTAAATTAATGTCTAGAAAGAATTATCGTACTAGATATGAGTCAAAGGACAATCAGTAGCTGATATCATTGATTTCCTTTTAGGAATCAAGAATCAAGGATATGTCATATTGACCTTATATGACTTGATGATTACTTATCCGACATTCGATAAATCGTACGAGGACACAATAGTCACACGATTTCTAGAAAACAGATGACTATCCTGCACCCTATCTCGATCTACCTCAGCTACTAATAGTTTTGATGAGTTTGCTTGTAGGAATAGGTATATCGGCTTTGTTTCTTAATCTCTTCACTCGTAAAACACTCACCTTTGTTCTTCCTCAAAATCTTTTGTTTTCAAATAAATTTCATAAGTCCGCCTATTTCAAAATAATGCATGCTAGTGACTAAACCGAAAATACTGTGTGAAGTATTGTTTTAAAAATTGTGTTTTTCAAAATCGGACTAGGAGAAAGTTTTTCAAAAATATAAGACAAGGTTATTTTGACCAAGTCTGGTATTAATCTAGTCCTAAATAGAAAACCTATTTGCAAAGAAAGGCATCTCATTGCTTACATCAGTATACTAATTATTTCGATAAAGCAAGTCTATTAGCCGTCTAATCCGTAGGTTAATCGGTTACTTTACGCAATTCAAGACGCCGTAGAGGCCACGCTACCGAAGTTGAAGCGATTTTCTCGCTAAATCGTCGATGTTTTAGATGCGCTTTCTAAATCAACGGTTTAAAATTAAAACTCGAGATCGTGCCACGTATCGCCTTCCCAACTTTCCCTCTCTCTCCTCTTCGTTTAAAAACTTACCTTCATAGTTTTAAAATTTTACTTTCACATTCCCTTACTCTGAAATTTCTTGAATTTTCAAATTCTCAAAAATCTCTCAATGGCTTCTTCTACTTCTCAAACACCAAAACCCCTACTTATATAACCTCCGCCAAATCGATTTCAAAATGATTTGAGAAAATGTCAAAAACAAACTCAAGGTTGAGATGTTTGTAGACTTTGACACAACCAATGATAGAGAATCCAGAGAAATCTTAGGATTATTGGAAGCTTCGAGGTTGCGAGGATTTTGCTCACTCAAATCACCACAAAACAAAACCGCAGATTTTATCGAGCAGAGTTTCCGCCAAAAGCGTATTTACAGAGAATGGTTTCAAAACCAATGTTGAAGGTACTCAACTGAGTATTCGAAGGAGAATGTTGCACGGATTCTAGATACTTTGATGGAAGGGGTAAACCCTTTGACGTATAAGGAGGATGAATGGGAGGAGTCGTTTGATTTGTTTGCGAGGATTACTTACAGAGGGATAAGGAGAGATTTGAAGAAACATATGCTTTGAGGAGGAAGTTTAGATCGCTTATGACAATCGTGACCAAGTCAATCCTAGGAGATGAAAGCTCCCATGATGGAGTGACAAAGTCACATTTGTCTTTGTATGAGAGCCATTTTTTATGGAGTGCAGGTAGATTGGGTTGATTTGTTATTTAGGAGGCTGAAGGAGGAGAAGCTAAGGTTGTTGTATAATCCGGATGGAGGAGACTGGATAGTTTCTTCAACTGTGAGCTTGTTTAACAAGATCACAATACTAATGGAGGGTCTGAACAAGAGGTTCGAGACAAGGGAAGGATTGAAAAAGTATTCTAAGCGTAAAGACTTATTGACGAAGAATGAAAGGATTGGTGGATTGTCTCGACTCGATGATGAGTCGATGATGCGAGGAGACAGAGAGAGCAGGCAGCAATGCAGCGGTGGCTCGAGGCAAGCGGGCTGAACCTCAACTTCCAGCGGTGAGGCTGCCGAGCTCGAGACAAGCTCAACCAGCCGAGGATCCACGGTTGTTGAAGTGACAGTGAGGAGGCAAGAATCGCAGTAAGGTCTCCTAGGAGGAGGTCGAGGAGGAGGCTTGTCAAAGCCTCGAAAAGAAGTCATCTGCTGAGCCGTCTCAAGCTACTACCAGCCAACAAATGTACTAGGATTCAGATGAAGACAATCAATTCATTCTTCGAGAGGAGGTCCTCCAGACATCCGAATCCTCGATGCAGCTCGGTCGACAGATGAAAACCTCAACCTTGCTTCCTGAAGAGGTTCCAAAGTCTTTGGAGATTGCAGTGAGGTTGCAAAGCTGGATGTTCCTTCCTCTCCACCCAAGGAAGCTGCACTATCTCCTATTCGTGAGGAAGGTACCAACTCATCTCTCTCTTACACAATCTCCACAGCAATGAAGACGTGTGTCCGATGACACCTCGAGCCTCTTCAACAGCCACGCTTGCCCCATATTATCACCCAACTCCCACAGTCCAAGTCCAACCTCGAATCAACCACAACCCCATCCGAAACCATCCCCACTTCCACCCAACCCGAAACCACCCCCACCCCCACCATCATCCCACAAATTGAACAGCCTACCTCATCTACCCTACCCCCATCCCGAAACTCAACCTTCCACTTCTCCAACACAAACCACACCTCCACCAGAAATAGACATAACTTCCTTTTCTTTCCCGGAGGATATCCAGATGAGCTCGCCAGTCCCTCTCCCCCAAATTTCGAACCCCATACTCCCACTTCCTCCTCATCCGAATCCTCTTTTGAGGATGAGGACAGTGACTGAGCCCCACCTCAGCCATCATTTCGATCATAGCTCAAATGGAGAAGAAAATGAAACAAGTTTTGAGAAAAAGATGAAGAAGATGGTGAAGGCAATCGAGGCAATGATCTCAAACATGAGGGAAGTAGAGGTAAATCTAACTCAAAAGATTACTTCTATTACTAACTTTGTTCTTGCCGAGAAGGTGAAAGCCTTGGAGGAGGAGGTGCAAGGGCTAAAGAATCGGGTGACAGACTATAACGCGATAGTGGTGGATTCGTTAACTTTGGACAAGTCGGACTTCGTGGTGAAATGCAAAGATCCTGGAGACGAAGTTGACTACCTTAGCCGATGAATTGAAAAAGGGGAAGAGGAGGTTAAAGAAAGAGAGCAGACACTCACGATTGTGGTGGATGAGACAAGAAAGAAAGTTGATACAAAAGCGCAAGCCGAGCCGAGGCAGCCAGGAGGAAGCTCGAATCAAATCCGATGAGTCAAGCTGCACTTCACCGAGGGTCACCCAACCGGAGGAAGCCTTGAAGGAGGATGAGGTGAGGAGGAAGAATCAAGAGGAAGACAAGTTCGCCACCGCTTGCAAAAATCAAAGAGTCTCAAAATTTGCAGTGGGGTAAAAGGAAAGGGAAGGGGAAGCTTGTCGAAGAGTCTGCTCTCCAGTCTAAGTCCCAAGCCCACCTTATGCGAGAAAAGAAAGAGGGAGCCCGACTACTCGAATGCCTGAGGAACAGATCAGCGAGGATCATGAGAGAGCAGGCATTTTATGGAGAAAGGGAGAGGAAAAAGCTGAAAAAGAAGAATAAAGGGCTTGAGATGAGGTGGAGTAAGGATGTGAGAAAATGGGAGATGAAAGGGGCAGACGAAGCCGACTTGAGACCTTACCATCGGACACTCAACCCGCCAAAGGTAAATCGGCTGCAAAGCTGTTCAAAGAGTATAAGGAGAAGAATCGGACGCGAGATGGATGTATCACCGGTACATCTTGAAGGGGTCTCGATTCAGCAGCTCAAGACGAGGACTCGAGGTGGCACGAGTGGATCGAAAAGGAAGATAAAGATCTTTACCAGAGGCTACCGGTCGAAGCGGATAAATTCTTCAACGCCGATCTTTGTGCCCCAGCCTATGAGACAGTGCAGACTCCAAGACCAACCACGATGGCTCAATTGACATGAACTAGATTAAAGGCATCATTGCCAAAGTCAAGTAGAGTCTGGGTTGAAAGATGAAGAAGAGCTCAAGAAGCTAAGGAAGAGGGTCTTCTCTGGTTGGCCATTCCCGGCTAATTAGTGGAGAATCGATCATAGGATCATCTTCTTTTCCTTATCTTTTATTTTTGATCTTTTTGTATCATGTAAATCTTATGTGGATAAACATATGTTTGACTTATAAGTTTTATTTGTCTTATTTTCTTAAAGTTTTTCTCGCTTTAAGAAAACTTAAAATTTTTCTAAGTATAAATCATCGAGAAATTTATCATATCGTACTTAAAATTTTCAAATTTTTCTAAGTCTAAAATTTTCTAAGTCCTAAGACTTAAAAGTTTTTTATAGTCTAAAAGATTTAAATTTTTTTAGTGCTTTATGGTTTTTGAATCGATTAAAGTGAAAATGTGTTACGATATACCTATTTGATAAATCTTGATTAACTCTAAACTAACTTCACTGTGAGTGTGTCTCTTTCTTGTAGGTTTTAACTTCATCAAAAAGGGGGAAATTGTTAGATCAAGTAAAGTTTTGAAGAGTTAAAAGATCAATCCAGATGAACAGACAACTATGAAGAAAAGCCGAGATCGTGTGCTCATACTAAGCCGATCGACTAGGTCAAGGACTCGGTTAAGTCACCGAGATCGGTTACAAGTCATCCGGAGACAAGCTCAAGTCTAGTCATCTCAGGAGACAAATATGAAAAGCTTAGACGAGGTCGAGACAAGCCGAGTAGAATAAGAAAGACGAGTCTTCACCAAGTCGATTGCGAGCGAGGTAAAGTAAAATCAGCGAGGTCAAGAGCAGCTTTCAAGATTAAGTTTGTTAAAGTAGCTTCCAGATTTGTTAGAACCGACTAACAAACTAACCTGTCTTTTCGACTTATAAATAGGTCTAGTTTTATTTTTCAATACACTTATGCAAATTTGATTTTTCACACCATTCACTATTCGTATTTCAATCTCAATTCACAAAGAGTTTTCAAAAGAGTTTTCAAAAGTTTCAAGTGTTTATAGAACACTTCTCTTGTAATCTTCAAAATCATTATTCACTGTAATTCTTAGATTCACAAGAAGGAGTTAGGAGTATTTTGAAGATTTGAAGAAAGTTGTAAGTTGTAAGTTGTAAGTCGTGAAGTAAGAAAGTAGTAAGCTGGTCCCTTCTTCAAGTTGGAGAAGGAGAGTGGATGTAGGATTGTTATAATCCGAACCACTATAAAATCAGTGTTCTTTCTTGCTTTTATTTACTTATCTGCTCAATTTCCAATTTATTGTTCAAGGACTAATTTCAATCAAAGTTAAAATCAATATCGGTTTGCTTTTGATCTTAATAAAGTTGAGATTAATATTGAATTTTCGCTGTGTTAATCGACACTTTGAATCAATTTTGAAAGATTTGTAAAAATCTGAAAAATCTATTCAACCCCCTTCTAGATTTTTCCTAGAAGGCTGATACACGTTTTCTCAATCTGCTCAACTAATCGGGACCAACAAGAGGTGACCCAGTGGCACCTCTCGAGCCTCTTAAAACAGCCTACTCCCACATTAGTCCAAGTCACAACCTCATCTTCCCTCCCTCAAACACAAACCACTTCGCCTCCCCATCTCCATCCGATATGCTTTCATTTCTCACCGAACCCGTCTATTCACCTACACCGATAACCATCTACACTCCAACCATCTTACCCTCAACCTCAACTCCCCACAACCAACAAACCGACCCTTCACTTCTTTCTACTCAACCTACACTTTCTCAACCACCCTTACCATCATCTCCACCTCCCACTATCCCTTCTCCACCTATAGAAACCCCACCTATTAAAGCTACCCCTCCCCATCCGATATACCTACCCCTTCTCAACCCTCTATATAAATCCCCGATCCGGATATGTCCCACAACATCTTTGGGGATATCCAGATGAGCTCCCCATCCAACAACCCCTCTCCATTTTCATCTTCTTAGTCATCGGAGGAAAAGCCCAGTCCTCTCTCTGCCATTTCCACAGCCTTCCAAGACCTGCACACAAAGATCATCAACAAGGTCAAGCGGATGATGGAAAAGAAGATGAAAAAGCTTGTTAAAGCCGTCATGAGACACTATGCTAGCCAACATGCAGATTGTCGAGGTCAACCTTTCTCGAGAATCTATCCAACAAACTGGGCTCTGCACTAGCTAGTCGTCTAGACAACCTTGAAGAGGAGGTGAAGGCTATGAAAGACAAAATAGCCGCAGACAACGAAGTCATAGTCGAAGCTTTAACTTGAGACAAATCGACTTTCGACTTCATTGTGCTGCATTGGAGGAGAAGCTCGTAACCCTTAAAGATGAAGTCAAAAAGGGGGAAGGAGCTGAAGGAAGGCTTGACACCCTCACAGTGGAGTTCTGCTCCATTACGTATAAGCTTGATTCAAAGGCGGGAACACTGAGCTAGAAGCGGCCCGAGAACTCAAAGAAAAATCGAGGCGAGCTCACCGCATTACAGGTGAGGGTAACTCAAATTGAAGATTCCATCCACGAGGATGAGGAGAAGAGAAAGAGAGAGGAGGAAGGGAAGACAGAAAAGTCTGCGGCCCGGTTAAAAGAATCTGAGAAACCAGAAGCCAAGGGCAAGGGCAAATCAAAGGCAGCAGTAAAAGAGGCAGCATCTAAGCTTTCATTTTCAAAATCGACAAAGGCCGACAAAAAGAGGAAAGAGCCGGACTTCTCAAATCTTTCAGCTGAGCAAATCAGACGAATCAAGACTGAGAAAGAGATATATGAAAGAAGAGAAAAGAAGAGGCTGAAGAAGTTGGGAAAAGCCGAGCTAAAGTGGGACAGGACACTTGGAAATGGGTATCAAAAGCGGTGATGAAGCAGATTTCCGACTGTCCACCGCTCATCGCCTCCTCCGAAGATGGTCTCGGGACAGTTCACACCGAGTACAAGAAGAAAGCATTGGATGCCGATGGATGTACTTTTGGTACATCTTGAAGGCATCTCCATCTCGTGCGGTGATGAAGACATGCAGTGGCATGAATGCATGGAGAAGGAGGATGCCGATCTATATGGAAGATCGCTTGATGAGGCGAGTAAGACTTTCAATCGCGATCTCGCCACTCCAGCCTATGAGCACGTCTCTCCTAAGCTGAATGAAGATGGATCTCCGCACATGGAATGGGTCAAAACAAGAATCGCCAAAGTTGAGGTGGAATCCAAGCTCACGGATGAAGAACTCAAACATTTCGTAGCTAGGATCTTCACCGGGCCGAAAATTCCAAGCAAGCCAATGGGGAATCGATAGACCAGGATTTTCTTTACTTATCTTTTTATTTCTATCGGTTTGCCTTATCCGTAAAAATGTATATATGTGAATGAATATATTTTGACTTATGTGACTTACTTGTCTTATTTCTTAAAGCTTTCTTTCTTGTTTTAAGAAAACTTAAAAATTTTCTAAGTGTTAATCATCGAGAAAATTTTCATCTCGAACTTAATTCTTTTAAAGTTCTCTAAGTCTTAAAAATGTTTCTAAGTCTTTAATTTTTTTAGATTTAAAACTTTTCACTAAGTCTAAATTCTTGAGACTTAAGAATATTTTCTTAAATTTTTCTAAGTGTGAATTAAGTGCTCTAACTTGAATAAATCGATTCCATGTGTGAATGTGTTCTAGTATGCCTATCTGATAATCTTGATTAATTATTAACTAACTTCAGTTGTGAGTGTGTTTCTTCCTTGTAGGTTTTAACTTCATCAAAAAGGGGGAAATTGTTGGATCAAGAAAGGTTTTGATTAGTTAAAAGCAATTCAAATGATCGACGACTATGAAGAATAAATTTGAGATCAAAGTCTGGTACTAAGCTAATCGACTAGGTCGAGGATCGAACAAGTCACCGTAGGCCGGAAAGTTGCAAGTCATCCGGAGACAAGCTCAAACCTAGTCATCTACAGTGAGACGATTATGAAGAGCTCGAGGACGAGGTCAAGACAAGCTGAGTAGAATAAGAAAGGCAAGTCTTCACCAAGTCACCGCAGACGAGTAGGATAAATCACCGAGGAGCAAAGTAGTTTTCAAGATTAAGTTTGTTGAGCAGCTTTCAGTTTGTTAGAACCGAATAACAAACTAACCTGTCTTTTCGGACTTATAAATAGGTCTAGATTTTCATTTTTCAAATAACTTTTACGCAACATGATTTACACATTATTCACTATCCATTTCTATCATCACAATCAATTCACAAGTTTTTCAAAAGAGTTTTCAAAAAGTTTTAAGTGTTTGTAGAACACTTTTCTTGTAATCTTCAAAGTTCGATATTCACTCTAATAGTTAGATTCTAGAGAAGAATTTAGGAGATTGAAGATTTGAAGATCTTCACGAATTGTAAGTCGTAAGTTGGATTGAAAGTAAGTGGTAAGCGTAGTCACTTCTTCAAGTTGAAGAAGGAGAGTGGATGTAGGATTATTCATAATCCGAACCACTATAAATCGTAGTGTTCTTTATTGCTTTACTTTACTTTTCTCAATTTTGAATTTAGTTTATCAATCAAAGATTAATTTAATCGGGAGTTAGAACTAAAATATCGGTGTGCTTTTGATCTAAATAAAGTTGAGTTTAAAATTGAATTCTCTTGTGCTACTTGGGTATTTTGAATAGTTTCGAAGGATTTATAAAAATCAAAATCTATTCAACCCCCTTCTAGATTTTCACTAGAAGGCTAGATCAAGTTGTGATTAATCTACTCAACTAAGCGGGACCAACACAAGAAGCTAAGATACCTATGATGACAAGCTTTTCAATGGATCCAGATGATAAAGGGGAAGACACGAGATCAAACAGAATATCGAGGTCTAATAGGTTCATTATTGTATTTAATCGTTAGTAGACCTGATATTTCTTTTGCGGTAAGAGTCTGTGCACGCTTTCAAGTTAAACCAAAGAAGAGTCATCTTGAGGCGGCTAGAAGATTCTTAAATTCCTAAAAGGTACAATTAATATTGGACCGTGGTATTCAAATTGATGACAATTTCGAGTTGTCGGGATACTCGATTCAGACTTTGGTGGGTGTAAGATAGATAGGAAATCTACATCCGGAACTTGCCAATTTCGGGAAGTAAGTTGATTTCATGGTTGTCTAAGAAACAAACCTCTGTAGCTACTTCTACTACGAAGTTGAGTATATGGCAGCCGGGAGTTGTTGTTCACAGCTCATCCGGATTAGTCAACAGCTAAGGGACTACAACATTATCACTAGAGATGTGCCAATCTTTTGTGATAGTAATAGTGCCATAGCTATTACCCGAACCCAGCCTTACATACTAGGTGCAAGCATGTTGACATAAGACATCACTTAAATGCGAAATCATGTTGAGAAAGGTGATATCGAGACTTGAAAAGATTTTTACCGATTTTCAAAGAGCTGATATCTTGACAAAACCTTTAGCAAACAAGGTTTAAGGAATTATCCATTGAGTTAGGATTATTAGATGCTTCTTTAGTTAATCTATAATCTTATCTTATGTTTCTCATTCTTTGTCTCTCTCAATTATTTTACTCTTTCCGAGAAAGAAGTATCGGACAAGTAGAAGATCATATGGATAATCACGTAACCGATATCATTGATCTTCATAAAAGGAATCGAGAATCAAGGATTAATCTATTGATCTTAGACCAACTTGATACTTACTTATCTCGACGTGAAGTAATTGCATAAATACAATGTAGTCGTCTGTTGTAAACAAACAGAGATGAGTATATGTACCTTGTGCGAGTTACTCACAAAGGTTACTAACAAGTTGTTTTAGTGTCTTTGTGTTCGGGAGAAATTAAGTCCTGTAAACACTTTTCATCATATGACAAGAGCTTCTTATCTAAATATTCAAAGAACTCGACCATGTTACAATCAATCCGTATAAGGTGAAAACATCTCGAAGTATTTTTCAACCCTCTATTTCTTGTATAATAAAAATTGTGCATATTAATTCATATAATCAATATGTGAATTTAATATCATAATTGTATTATTTATTCAAAAATGAATTTACTCGATTGATTCTTTAAAATTGTTTTGTTTTTCAAAATAAAAGGATAAGGGTTCCGATTTTTTTATTAAAATATGTGTACTTTTCATTTTAGCTTTCCAATTAACTGATAAATTAAAGAAAAATAAGTAACTCGTGTCGAAAAAGTTACTACGGACCCAAAAATTTATCAAAACGAAGTTTTGAAATACGTTGAGTATAATTTACGTGCTAGAATTGGAGGCGGTTTTTAAATATGAACCGTCAGCTCACGCGCGACATATTTAATATTATTCTTTTCACTTTTCAAAATAAATTGTCATAATTGCATTTATGGCGACACGAAAGACTAAATTTACACTTTTTCAGTCAATTATGAGTTTTATAACTGTTTATTATATCTCTTTCCATATAAATAGGAGAATGTATGCATAATTTCATTTACGCACATACTAAACCTATTCATATTTCTCTCAAATTTTTCCTTTCCCTCTCAAAAACCTTTACTTTCTCTTCATTGGCGGATACTAAGAAACCCAAGATCAAATTCGAGTATGATCTAAGCTCGATCGCAGACAAGACAAAAATAAAAATTGTACGTAGAATGGGAAGTATCCACGGTTCCTCGAAACCAGAGAGATTCTTCGCCATCGAATCAAGGGGTTTAAAACAAGATCGCACAATGAAGCCTTCAAGAAATAAAACTCTTGATGACCTTTCTGCCGATTTCCCGAGAAGGACAAAGTCAAAAGAAACCGGTTTAGAATCGAGAGTTCGAACGAATGGAAAGAAGGAGAAGGTGGTGGTCACTATTGAGGGCCTGGGTGAAATTTTTGGATTAAGTACGGTGGGTGAAAACCCTTTCACTTACAAGGCGAATGAGTATTTGGAGAGTTTCCAATTCCGGCAAGGAGGTCACATCAAAATACGATGGCGAATTTGAAAAGGCCGATCTTTGAAACGGAAATACAGGGAGTTAATTGATTGGAGTGAATTGATGCTTATTTTTAGGGCTATTTTAGTGCAAAAAGTGATCTAAATTGTTAATTTTTGTGCCTAAATGTGTAGAGTATCACTATTTTGCCTAAAAGCATTATTTGCGAGATTGTTGATATTTTTCGTCCGTTTTATAGGTAAATCAATGGATTTTGACCAAACCGAGAGTACCGGCATGCTTAGAATGAAGAGGCGGACGAAACGGACGAAAACAGGGTCGGAGGCGGAGACCCGGTCGGAAAATGCCCTGGTCTCGATATCTGGTCGAGGACCAAAGGCCTCGACTCGAGGGATATGAAGAAATGAGATGAATTGCAAAAATGGAGCTGCCTCGACTCGAGGGAGGAGCCTCGAGTCGAGGGATGGAGAAAAAGGAGAAGCCTCAACTCGAGGGCTGAGCCTCGAGTCGAGGGAGAGGCAAAATGCAGGAGCCTCGAGTCGAGGGCTGACCTCGACTCGAGGGGGAGGCTTTTTTATGAAATTCGTTTATTTAAGGGCTGGAAGCAGAGCATATCGATAACTTCATACACCATTAGATAGAGCAGCTTAGTAGCGGTTTTGGGGCGATTTCTTAGGCCCCAAGCCAATTTCCCATTTTAGGTAGAGTAGAAGTTAGAATTAGATTTAGATTTCAATTGTTGTTGATTAGATTAGGTCTAGATTAGCTTTTGATCATTGTTATTTCATTCAATTCAAGCTTGTATTTCATTTGTAGATTTGTGTTGAAGACTCAAGCATTCCTATTGTTGTTGATTGAAGCCAATTGGTGATGTTCTTCTTCTCTTATCTTTTCAATTTCTTAATTGTTGTGATTTGGTTTGTGTTTGATCAATTCTATCTTCTTCCCATGGATATTGCTTGTGGTACCATGGGCTAACTTTCTTGTGCTTGGGTTAATTGAAATTGATGATGATTTGATTGACTATGCTATGATTGTTGATGATTGGAGACCAATTGAGTACATTGCTTTCTAATTGTGATTCAAATTAGGCTTCATGCATTTTTACCTCTTTAGATTAGTGTTTGATCACCCTAGCTATAGGCAAGAGCTGCGCTAACGTGATCCGGATTAATCGGGTTATAATTGTGTATGAATGTGTGGATTGGGTGCTTCAGAATCGAGAGATTAGTTGCACTAAGGATACTCACATTAGTTTGCTTACTAATTGTGCTTCGTAAAATTATCTTTTTAGATTAATGGTTGATCACCCTAGCAATAGGCGAGAGTTGAGCTAACGTGATTAGGTGTTAATCGGGTTACAATTTTGCATGATTGTATGAATTGGGGACTTCTACATTGAGAGATGGGAAGGACTAAGGATACTCACATTAGGCATTGTGATTTTAATGGAGTGATTAATTTCATGATGGTTTTATGCTTTCTATCTTAGTTGATTTGCAATATGATTCAATTGTAGCTTATTGATCATTGATTCCTTGATGGATGTTAGCCATAGCACCTCTATCTCACCATTTATTGTTGTATTTGTTCTCGCATTTTAAGTGTTGGATCATTTGTTTGCTTGTTTTTAATTTGTATTTTTGCAAGTGTTTTGTAGTGTTAGTGCCAACCCGCTTTGCAACAATAGTCATAGAGAACTTGTATTTCTAGGGCCTCACGTGCATACTTTTTCCCTTGAGTTCGATATTTGCGATTGGTCTTAATACCGCTTACCCGAAAATACTACTCCAATCAAATGGCGCCGTTCCGGAGAATTAGTTTTTGTGCCTATAGTGAGACTGATTGGAGTAGTAACCGGGTAAGAGCTATTAAGACCAATCGCAAATTATCGAACCCAATGGAGAAAGTATGCAAATGAGACCCTAAGGATATGAGTTTTAGGTGACTAGAGTTGCAACAAGGTTTTAAGCTAAAATCTACACAAAAATGACAAGAATTTAAATGGCTAAACTATGCAAGTAATAAATCGAACACTTAGAATGCAAAAACAAATAGGCTAGAAACAATGGGGAAATGGGGTGCAAGGGATAATCTCCATCAAGGAATCCATGATTAACAAGCTATGATTGTAACCAAATGCAAATCAATCGAATTAGAAAGCATAAACCATCATGAAATTAATCACTCCATTAAAATCACAATGCCTAGTGTGAGTATTCTTAGTCCTTCCCATCTCTCAATGTAGAAGTCTCCAATTCATACAATCATGCAAAATTGAAACCCGATTAACACCTAATCACGTTAGCTCAACTCGCCTATTGCTAGGGTGATCAACCATTAATCAAAAGAGACAATTTTACATGAAGCACAAGTTGAATCACAATTAGGAAGCAATCTAATTCAATTGATCACAATTATCAACAATCATAGCATGAGGCAATCACTTCATCCCTAATTTCAATTATCCCAAGCACAAAACTATTAGCCCATGGTGCTACAAGCAAAAGCCATGGGTAGAAAATCTAAGAAAGCAATTAACAATCTAATCAACACAAATAATGAATTAAAGAGAGAAAAGGGTAAGAACATCACCAATTGATCTTCAATATACAAAAATAGGAATGCTTGATTCCTCCACAATACTTGAATTCAACTTCTCCACTCTTCAATTACAACTTGAATCTTCAATTCTCTATGATCAAAACACTAATCTAATGCTTACAAACTGGAATCTATTCTAAATCTAACAATCTATTGCAATTACAATGGAAATTAAGCTAAAGAATGAGAAATTCGCCTAAGGAACCACCAAACCGCTCTAAACTGCTAGGATGAGTGTATGCTCTGCTTTGGCTTCCAATGGACTTAAATCTGAAATTTTCGATTTTGGGGTCCCTCGACTCGAGCTTGAGGCCCTCGAGTCGAGGTCCAAGAGTCGCATCCACGCTTTTGCAAGTTATACTCCTGCCTCGAGTTGAGGCTCAACCTCGACTCGAGGATCCTGTTTTTCAAATATTTTCCCTCCAAAGACCACCCTCGACTCGAGGCTCTTGGTCCTCGACCAGAGCTCGACACCAGGGCACTTTTTTCGAGTGGGGCCTCGGCCCTGACCCCGTTTTCATCCGATATGTTCGTCTCTTCATTCTAAGCACACCGGTACTCTCGGATTGGCAAAATTCCACCGAATTACTCCGCAAAACGGACGAAAAACATCAAATACTCATCAAGTAATACTTTTTAGTCAAATAAGTGATACTCTACACATTAATGCACAAAAATCAACACTTTGATTACTTTTTGCACTCAAGTAAGCCCTAAAAACATGCATCA
The DNA here is from genome assembly GCA_030762865.1 of Paraleonurus japonicus. Taxonomy (NCBI): domain Eukaryota; kingdom Viridiplantae; phylum Streptophyta; class Magnoliopsida; order Lamiales; family Lamiaceae; genus Paraleonurus; species Paraleonurus japonicus. Next base: position 36,836,023 of record CM061057.1, read on the forward strand.
ATTCACTCCAATCGAGACTTAGGAATTGTTTGAAGTGGCTACTTGTTGCCTTGTTATTTTTGTTTGTGTTTTTGTTTTTGTTTGAATTTGATACTTTCCTATCTTGTCTAGATGGAAGGATACAACTCATACTTGTGGAATTAAGATTATTATCAAGATAGTAGGATGTATTCTCCACACTTTGATGAATTTGGATACAATGATTGGAGAAACTATGAAGGTAATTCTCAATTGCAACAAGTTCCATCCAATTATGAAGATTGGAGATATGAAGAAATTCCTCACCCCACCTCAAGAGATGTTCCAATACTATGAGCATTATGATCAATTCGATCCATGTTATGGATTTGAGTATCAAGGAGCATCGGAAGGGGCTTACTATGATGATATGAGAAGCTATAAGTATGATTATCCAATGCCACAAGCTTTTCCACAGTTTGAGGAATGGAGACTCCATGATGAGAGAACTATATTGAAAGAGATGCTTGGAGTGATGCTAGAAAAATTTGAGGAAGATGAAACAAGATGTGAAGAAATGCTTCCCTTGTATGAAAACATTTTCGAGACTAAGGCAATGGTTGAGTCAATGATCGAGGGAACCATGGAGATCACCGAAGCTCAATTCATGGTATTAAAGAGTCAACTCAAATATTTTCTACTCCAAGTGAAGAACTTAACCATCATGGAGATTCAAGAAGAAGAAGGGGAGGAAGAAAATGCAAGTGAAGAAGTTGTAGTAGAGGGTCCAAGCATGGAAGATGAAAGGAAAAATTTTCTTGTCAAAAGTGAGGAAGAGGAGTGTCCATTATTGGACATGAGCTTTAATGAGGAAGAAAATCTAGAAGCACCTAAGGAAGCATTGAAGATTGAAATGAGCATTCCTATACCTTCAAACTCTTCAATTCATACTTTTATTGATAATGATGCTTCTAATGATTTAATTTTACCTCTTGTGAATTTTGACTATAGGGAAGAGTTGATGAAACATTTGGGCATCCTTGAAAGAAAGGAAGGAAGAAGAAGGATGGCAAGAGAGAAAAGGGGACAACCATGGACCCTAAGCATATCTATTGATTGGAGTGAATTGATGCATGTTTTTAGGGCTTATTTGAGTGCAAAAAGTTATCAAAAGTGTTAGTTTTTAGCATAAATGTGTAGAGTATCACTTCTTTGCCTAAAAGTATTACTTGATGAGTATTTTATGTTTTTCGTCCATTTTTCAGGTAAATCGGTGGAATTTTACCAAACCGAGAGTACCGGCATGTTTAGAATGAAGAGACGGACAAGACGGGTGAAAACGGGGTCGGAGGCGGAGTCCCGCCCGAAAAATGCCTGGACTCGACCTCTGGTCGAGGCCAGAGGGCCTCGAGTAGAGATTTGATGGAGGGAAGAAATTTTAAAAATGAAGCCGCCTCGACTCGAGGGAGGAGCCTCGAGTCGAGGGATCGAGAATTGGGCATCCCTCGAGTCGAGGGCTCGAGGGCCCCAAGCTCGATTCGAGGACCCCAAAAATTGAATTTTTAGATTTTAAGTCATTTGAAGCTAAAACAGAGCATAACTCATCCATATCGGTTTAGAGCAGTTTCTAGGTGGTTTCTTAGGCGAATTTCTCACTTCCTAACTTAATTATACTTGTAATTGCACTAGATTACTAGATTTAGATTAGATTGAAGCTTGTAATCATTAGATTAGCATTTTGATCCATTAGATTTGAAGATTCAAGTTGTAATTGAAGAGTAGAGAATTGATTTCCAAGCATTGTGGAGGATTGAAGCATTCTTATTTTTGTTAATTGAAGATCAATTGGTGATGTTCTTATACTTTTCTCTCTTAAATTCCTTGTTTGTGTTAATTAGCTTGTTAATTGTTTTCCTAGATTTTTCACCCATGGCTTTTGCACATAGCACCATGGGCTAATAGCTTTGTGCTTGGGATAAGCGAAATTGGGGATGATGTGATTGTCTCATGCTATAATTGTTGATGATTGTGATCAATTGAATTAGATTGCTTCCTAATTGTGATTCTTAATTATGCTTCATGTAAAATTGTCTCTTTAGATTAATGGTTGATCACCCTAGCAATAGGCGAGAGTTGAGCTAACGTGATTAGGTGTTAATCGAGTTACAATTTTGCATGATTGTATGAATTGGGGACTTCTACATGTTGGGTAAAGAAAAGATTGTATTTAGTTTTGATGTGTTAAAAGTATAAAATAGGATGACCACTGAGTATCTTGTATAGACATTGAAGTATAATAAAACTAAGTATAAAAGTCGAGTAGGTCAAGATATCGACAAGGACAAACCTCGAATGAGGACAGAAATCGAGATGAGGACACGATATCCGACAAGGATAACGCATAGAAGACTGTTGACATGCAATACTATAAATAATCACCTGCATAAGGAATGAAGACGAGGACAAGAAGAAGCAAGTATCGACGATGAAGTGTTAGAGAAATTTTACACAAGATTCAAGAAGCGCTTTTCAACTAACTAAGAGGAAGTTACAAGATTCAGCTTATATTGTTATAACTAATCAAAACAGAATTCAAGGAAGTTATAACTACCAAATGAAGATCTCTATAAATAGGGATAGAAATTAGTATAGATTTACTTTTGATACTTTGCACTCTTCAAGATACACAATTTGTATTCACGAGCCACAAATATTGTACACATTCACAAACGTTTTATACATTTTCCAGTTTTAGTGTTTGTAGAACACTTTTCACATAATATCTTCAAGCCATAGATATCCGTAAATTAGGAAGAATTCTTTGTAAGGTGAAGATTCACAATTGTAAGTAAGTCGCCAAGAAGGAAGAAAGTAAGTAAGTGAAGACCCTTCTTCAAGATTGAAGAAGGAGAGTGGATGTAGGATTGTTATAATCCGAACCACTATAAATCATGTGTTCTTTATCGCTTTGATTTACTTACTTGTATTTTTCAATTCTTAGTTCATCAATTCTTGTTTAATTTCAGGATTAAAGTTAAACCTATAATATCGATTGCTTTTGATCTTGTTGAAGTTGAGTTTAATCATCATTTTCCGTTGTGTACTTTGGTACTCAATCGATTTTGAAAGATTTAAAAAATCAACAAAATCTATTCAACCCCCTTCTCGATTTTGTCCTAGAAGGTTAATTCAAGTTTTAATCAACTCAACTAATCGGGACCAACAAGTGGTATCGAGCAGTGTTAAGTCATTACGATATTAATTTTAGGTCTTAACTAAGATCCCGAATTTTGTTCTTGATAATCAGAGTTTCTTCGTTTCACTAACAGATTCTACTAACAAGATCTTGTGAGTTTTGTGGTTTTTCTATTTCACCATGTCTTACGTGAAAAGCAAGAAATCCAGGAGTTTACCCGATTTTTCTATAGAAGAATATGATTACTGGAAGTTTAGAATGGAGAACCATCTTAAAGCAATTCATGACAGAATGGAGGAGGTTCTTGAGGAAGGACCCATCAAATTTTATCATGGTGGCACAAGTGATGGTACTACAAAGAAATTAAACAAGAGTGAGGCAAGAAAAGAAAAGCTCGAACTCACTAGTGATGAAAGGAAGATTCACAACTTGGATCAAGTTGCAAGAACTTAAATTATTGAAACATTGAGCAAGGATTGGATAGAAAAGGTTAAAAGATGCAAGACGCCAAGGAAATGTGGGAGACTCTATTGGAATTTGTGAAGGATCCGAACAGGTTAAAGAAAATAAGTTGCGATCGAGTTCTACATGCTTTTGACACATTCAAAATGAAAGAAGGAGATTCTGTTGATCAATTAGATGTCAGGTGACCAATCTACCGAACAAGGCGGTGACTTGGGAAAAACGTGATTACAGAAAAGAAATCAACAATAAAGTGTTGAGGTCATTGAGCAAAAGATGGAGAAAAAAGCTAACATTCTCAAGGCTACTCAAAATCTATCCTCAATTCCTCACCACACTTTGTTTTCTCATCTAAAGGCGTTAGAATATGACATTGAAATTGAAGATGAAGAAGATGAAGCGTAATCTTCAACATCCGGAAAGATCAAGCTTTTGTTCATCAAGATGAATGCTAAAAGATCTCTAAAGCATCCGATTTGTCCATAGAAGAAGAAATGACTCTTCCGTTAAAAAGATATGAAAGATTGAAGATGAAGTACAAAAGGAACAAGAGGGACAGGGGCGGGGCGAAGAAACTATAGATCGAGGACAGGGATGAAAAGAGTTCGAGATAATGATAGAAAGAAGGATCAGTCAAGGAGTCATAAGTCACCTATCGAGACGAGGAGATAGTAGTCCAAAAACGAGACGAGAGGAGATATATGTTATACATGCAACAAGCCTGGTCACTACAGTTATGATTGTCCTCAACTCACTCCCAGAGAGAGAGAAGAAAAGAGGAAGAAAAGAGATAGAAGGTATGCCGACTCAGAGAGCTCTCCTAGGCGAGAAAGAAGAAGTTCATAAGACATCTTCATCCTCATCCTCATCGATTTTGGATCGAGATGATGACATCTGTCTGATGGCAAAAGAGGTACATTACTATACATCCTCGAGATAATGATTGTGATACCTTATCGTAAACCCGATCCCTGCTTGTTGATAAACTTTTGAAAGACTTGGAAACAGCTCTATCTGCATATAAACAGATAGAGGCTGAAAATTTTAATTTAAAGAATCAAATTACTGATCTAACTAAGGTCAATCAAACAAAGGAAAGTGAGAAACCAGTGTACATTCAAGGGGGAATGTCATACCGAAATGATCACCAGTACCTTGTCCGATAAGACAGAAAAGTTAGAACAAGAATTGAGTTCTTTAAAAATAAAATTTTCAAATGCCTATTCCGAGAATGAGAATTATAAGAAAACTAACAGAGAATTAAATCTCAAGTTAGGACTTCGAATAATTCTCAAACCACAATAGATAAAATTTTCAATTCTTCACAAAAGTCTAGTGATAAAACTGGATTAGGTTTTGATAGGAGCAAGAAAAATGATCCAATAAAACCTAGAGTCTTTGTCAAAGCAACTAAACCAAAGATAGAAACTAGATTTAGTCCATGGAAACCCAAGGAATTGATTACCTCATCCGATAATTACGAAAGAAGAAAGCAGATAAGGAAAGAAACTCCAAAAGTTAAACCCAAGGCTAAATCAATGTTTTATCCTAGGTATAATGATTTTGATGGAAAAAGCGAGAACATATTCATTCTTACCAAGATTCAAGATAATTTCAAAAGATCAATTAAATAAGATTGATCTTGAAAGTCTTATCTTATTAGATAGGTATGGATGTAAACTGCAATCTATGGTTTTAAGAAACATTGATATCTTTGTCTGGATTCCTAAAAATCAACTTAACATGGAAGGACTCAAAGTACAAAGGGTACCTAAGCAATAAATTTGTGATTGCAGGAAGACAAGAAGATAGTTGATAGAGGAGACATTCTTGAGGTCATCTGGTACATTGATAGTGGTTGTTCCAAGCACATGACCTATGAAAGACGACTTCTCTCTAACTATCAAACCATTGATGGACCAAGAGTGATGTTTGGAGATAACAACTATGGACTTACTAAAGGTGTAGGAACACTAATGATTGGAGATGTTCAAGTTCATGAAGTTTACTACGTGGAAGGATTGAAGCACAATCTACTATCTGCTTCACAATTTTGTGATAAAGGGTTTTGTGTCAAATTTACTCATAATGCATGCTATGTTCTTGATGGTATCAATGAAAATATTTTATTTGCCGGAGTAAAACAAGGTAACATTTATGTTGTCAATTTCAAAATTTGTCCTAAAGATACTTGTCTTGTTGCTAAGAGTTCGAGATGATTTAAGTTGGGTTTGTGGCACATACGACTTAGTCACTTAAACTTCAAAACTCTTAACAAAATAGCAAGGAAATCTTTAGTTAAAGGACTTCCCGATAAAATATTTTCAAAGAACCATGTGTGTGATGCTTGTCAAAAAGGAAAACAGACCAAAGCTTCTTTTAAAACAATAAGTAATCCTTCTTCGTAAAGAATTCGGAACTTCTTCATATGGATCTTTTTGGTCCATTACTCCTCTCGGCTTTAGTGGAAGAAAATATACCTTAGTAATTGTTGATGATTTTTCAAGTTTTACTTGGGTTATTTTCTTGTACAAAAAGAATGAGACTATGACTAAGATTCCGAATTTCTTAAAAAGATTCAAAATGAAAAAGGATTAAATGTTGTTAAAATTAGAAGTGATAAAGGTACTTGAATTCCTAAATAAATTGATTTCTAACTCTGCATTGAGAATGACATAGCTCAGAAACATCTGCGGCAAGGACTTCACGGCAAAATGGAGTGGTTGAAAGGAGAAACGAGAACTTTGAAAGAGACAGACTAGATCTATGTTATCCGAGTATAACACTCCACACAGATTTTGGGCGAAGAGTGTGAATACAGCATGTTATGTTCAAAATAGAAGCTTGGTTGTTAAGGATAAGTGTAAAACTCCATATGAAATTTGGAAGGGAAGATCCCCCAAAATTTCATACTTTCATATATTTGGTTGTAAATGTTTCATACATAACAATGGAATGTCTCAATTAAAAACTTTTGATGCCAAGATAGCAGACGGGATATTCTTGGGATACTCATCCGTATCAAAGGCATATAGAGTTTTTAATAAGACAACCTTGTGTGTAGAAGAAACACCTCATGTGATATTTGATGAATCTTCTTTTGAGTTTGATAAGACAGGAACATCACAAAGATATCGCAGACGATGCAGAGCAGATGACTATCAAAGAATCAACTTATAAAATTCTACAATCAAGGATCGATTCGGATGAAGAGGAAGAATTGGACAAAGGAAAAGAACACGGAAATTTTTCCTCACCGGTGATTTGCCTACTAATCGAACAACTAGTACATCCGATGTTCGGGGATCGGAAGGTAACATAGAATCATCTCGAAATAAATAGTTCGGACAAGACACCATCCACCGTAAAAGATAAAGAAAAGAGAGTAATGTCATATCATCCAGTGAGCAGATAATTGGAGATTTAGATTACGGTATCCAGACAAGGACTCAACTAAATCAAGATTGTAACCTAAATCAATTACGAAGCGCTAATCGATTCCAACCGGATTAATGCCATGCAAGAAGAACTAAATCGATTTCAAAGACAAGATGTATGGGAGCTTGTTGAAAGGCCTCATCATCAAAAAGTCATTGGAACTAAATGGGTCTTTAAAAATAAAAGGGATGAAAATAATATTGTGGTTAGAAATAAGGCGGACTAGTTGCTCAAGGTTATTCACAATCGAGAGGGCATTGATTATGATGAAACCTTTGCACCCGTAGCTCGTCTGGAAGCCATAAGATTGTTTTTAGCCTATGCTGCTTTTAAAAGATTCATAGTTTTTCAAATGGATGTTAAGTCAGCATTCTTAAATGGAATCCTAGCTGAGAAAGTTTATGTAGAGCAACCCCTGGTTTTGTCAAAGGAGACAAGGTTTATAAACTAAGGAAAGCTCTATATGGACTTAAACAAGCACCAAGAGCTTGGTATGACACCTTATCTGAATATTTAATTCAAAATGGTTTTGTTAAAGGTAAAATTGATAGAACCTTTTTTAGAAAAGAGTTTGGTTGTGATCTTTTGTTAGTTCAAATTTATGTTGATGATATAATATTCGGATCAACTAACATATCTTTGTGTGAAGATTTTAGTTCTCTTATGAAAAGCAATTTGAAATGTCCATGATGGGTGAGATGACTTATTTTCTTGGACTTCAAGTCAAACAGACAAAGAAGGGAATATTCATCAATCAAGCCAAATATACAAAAGATCTTATTGATAAATTTGGAATAGGTACCAGCCGAGAAGCTAAGATACCTATGATGACAAATTTTTCAATTGATCCAGAATGAGAAGGGAGAAGACAGCGATCAAACTGAATATAGAGGTCTTATTGGTTCTTTATTATATTTAAGCTGCTAGTAGACCTGATATTTCTTTTGCGGTTGGAGTATGTGCCCGTTTTCAAGCTAATCTTAAGAAAAGCCATCTTGAAGCAAAGAAAGAAAATTCTCAAGTATACGAAAGGAACTATAAATGTTGGACTATGGTATCCAAATGATGATAACTTTGAGTTGTCTGGATACTCGGATTCAGATTTTGGTGGGTGTAAGATAGATAGAAAATCTACATCCGGTACTTGCCAATTTCTTGGTAGTAAGCCGATTTCATGGTCGTCTAAGAAACAAACCTCTATAGCTACTTCCACAATCAAGCCGAGTATATGGCGGTGGAAGTTGTTGTTCTCACCGATCTGGATAAGTCAACAGCTAAGGGACTATAATATTATCACCAAAGAAGTACCTATCTTTTGTGATAGTAATAGTGCCATAGCTATTACCGAACCCAGTCCTACATACAAGATGCAAGCATGTAGATATAAGACACCACTTCATTCGAGACCATGTTGAAAAAGGAGATATCGACTAGAGAAGATTCTTACCGATTTTCAAAGAGCGGACATCTTGACAAAGCCACTTGCGGAGACAAGGTTTAAAGAACTATCTGCAGAATTAGGATTATTAGATGCTTCTTTAGTTAATCTATAATCTAATTCCTTGTTTTTACTTCTAGTCTCTCTAAATTGGTTTATTATGTCTAGAAAGAATTATCGGACTAGATATGAGTCAAAGGTCAATCGGGTAGCCGATATCATTGATCTCCTATCATTGGAATCAAGAATTAAGGATTAGTCATATTGACCATATCGACTCGATAGTTACTTATCGACATAGGTAAATCGAGATAAGGACGTAATAGTCAACCGACTTCTACGTAATCGAGATGACTATTGAACCTTATCGACTTACTCTTGTTACTAACAATTTGTCTAAGTGTCTGCAGGTTTCGCAAGAATAAAGTTTAGTACACATCTCTAAATACAAGACAAGGATTATTTGTCCAAGTATTCGGAAATGCAGAGCGGTGATGCTATCAATCCGGATGAGGTGAAAGTCCAGGAAGTTTCTCCTAAATATTCTTAATTATAAATATTGAGTTCATATAATTAATATATGAATTTAATTTCATAATTCTCTTTAGCATTTATTCAAAAATGAAGTTGCTCGGTTTATTAAAAATATTTTGTTTTACAAAATAAAAGGATAAGGGTTCAAATTTGCTTTCTAAAATAAAAAATATTCTATTTTATCTCTCCAATTAATCGAAAAGTAATTTCTTAAATAAGTAACTCTGTCAGAGAGAAGTTACTACGGACAGAAATTTTATCAAATTAACTTTTGAAAACGCTGAGTATGCTTCACGCGCGAGAAATGGAGGCGGTTTACGAAAAATGAACCGTCTCAATCTCACGCGCGACATATTAAATAATATTCTATGCACTTTTTAAAATAAATGTCATAATTGCATTAATGGCGATTCGAAAGCCTACATTTACACTTTTGCAGGCAATTATTGTTCTAATAATTGTTTATTATTATATTTTCCATATAAATAGACATTCGTGTGCATAATTTTCATTTACGCACACATAAAACTCTTCATATTATTCTCAAAACCTCTCTTTTCCCTCCTAAAACCTTCTACATTCATCAATGGCGGATTCCAAAAAGAAAATCAAGTTTGAATATGATTTGACTTCCATTCGAGATAAAACAAAGTCGAGATGTACGCTGATTGGAATGTTGCGACCGATTCCAAAACTAGAGAAATACGAATCTACTGGAATCAAGGGGACCGAAGCGTCTTGCGATGAAACCTTCAAGAATTTAACGGTGGATGATCTGTGTGCTGAGTTTTGACCAGGCAAAAGCAATAGATACAGTCTAGAATCGCAAATTAGAACTAAAGAGAAGAAAAGAAGAATTGTTTTATCAATTTCGAGATTGGTGCGATTTTTAATTTAAGCACCACCGTGGCGAAACCCGTTCACCTATAAATCATCGGAATATTTGGAGAGTTTCCGACTGATGGCAAGGAGAACATATCAAAATACAACGGCAAATTTGAAAAGGGCGATGTTGAAGAGAAAGTATAGACCGTTGATGCTAATCGACCAAGTGTATCTTGGGGAGCAACAAAGCCACGACGGGCTAACCAAGCCGAGGATATGCTTTGTCGAGGGCTATCCTAGACGGACTAAATTAATCAAGCGAGGTTAGTTTACTCAAGGATTATGGAGGAGAAGAAAAAGTTCACAAAACCCCCATATCGCATTTAGCCGATGAGATGGTCTCGACCAAAATTGCAAGTATGATGGCAAGGATCACCATCATACTTGAGCATAAAGTGGGAGCAGAGACAACCTCGATTGGAGTATTGGTGTGAAAAAGTATACAAGATGTAAAGGACTTGATCAAAGATGAGAAGATTTATGGTCCTACTGCACTGAGAGGATATGGAGACGCTCCAGCTCCACCTCCAGCTCCAAAGAAAAGGGCTTCAAAGCCAAGACAAAAGAGACTAAGACAGCTTTGGTGGATGAATCCTCATCCGCCGAGACCGAGGAAGCGAGAGGAGGAAGAGGAGAGGACAGCTTCCCAAGGGGGAAGTGTCACACTGAGGCGGAAAAGTATCGGGACAGACGGAGATGGTGGATGTCTCATCCGAGGAAGAGTCGAAGGAGAGGAAGCCAACTCATCATCATCATCTTCATCCTCATCCGAGGATGGAGTACCTAAACCCACCACTTCCCAACCTCGCGATAAAGGGGCAGATGAGACCGCCGCCTCCGAGCCTCTAAAACGGTCCACTCCCATAAGTCCACAAACCCAACCCTCATTCGACCCATTTTCTTTCTTACCCTCAACCTCATTCGAACCTCGACCTTTACTTAAATCTACCAAACCCATCTCGGGGGAAATGGGTCCAATCGAAACCTCATTGCGGATTCTTGGGAAGAAATTCATCCCGAGACAAGAATCCACTCTCAAAGACGAGCCTCGAGTTATTGAAAGAGCTGATTGATGTCTATTTGTTGAGAAGACTCAGCCGGGTTCATTTGAAGAGACAACTATTTTGATAAGCGAAGTAGGGGCAATAACCTAGCCATCCTGGGGAGAAAGAAGTCCTCAAGAAGGCAAAACTCAAGTCATTCCAAGATATACTAATCGAAACTACCTTTGTTGATTATATCCTACAAAGGGTATATCTTGAAGATGAGACCCGTAAGAGGTAGAGAAAGCGGTTGAGATGGAGGAAGAGCGAGTAAAAGGATGAGGAGGCTGTTGTTGAGGAGGAAAGGATGGAGGAAGAGGTAATCGGTGGAGCTGCCGATGAGCCACCGAGATGGATACACTGAGGAGGCACAAACAGAGCAGATCGTGGAGCAAGAAACAACCGAGGTGGAAACCGATATGCCAACTACATCGACTCACTGGCAGATTCCCCTCCATTCTGTGCAAAAAGTGAAATCAAGGAAATAGATCTAACTTTATTTCCTCCTCTGAAGAGCACTGACTTGCCCACCACATCTGCGTCTGTATCCGAATTGAAAGCATCAAGGCTGAAGTAGAAAATCGAAGAATGCACTGTCTGAATGCCTTCCACCTGGTCCCAAATGTCATAACTTCGCAATAAAGGAGAATATAGAAGCAGCTTGTTCATGAAAAGACCAAGATTGATCTATATTTTTCCGAATCGACATGAAGAGAATATGGCCAAATTGAAGCGAGAAGGTGGTGAGGAAATGAACAACCAAGATGCCTCGGGTCAAATAATATGTTCGAGATGCATATCGCCAAATCGGTGATAGTGTTGAAGACCAGGTGAAAGAGTCTTGGAAAGCTAAGGAGGCTTCATTCTCTCAAGTGCTAAAAATGCAGCTAGCTATGGAGAAGGACAGACAGACAAACATCCCGAAACAGCTTCATGGAGGACGAGTTCGATTTAACCGAGACAAATTTCATAAGAAGCGCCTTGAACGGCTTGATCGAAAAAACAGGATTTGTAAGAGAAGAACTCATGGGCGTATAAATCAAGTAGCCACTATCTGCAACACCCGTTTTGCTGATACTAAAAAGGGGGAAGATAGTGAGCTCAAGAAAAGGGTTGAGTTACAAGATGATCAACTTATGGCACCTGAATCTAAGGATAGATGAGGTCATCGGAAGAAGCTGTTGAAGGTAGAAGAAGAGAAGAAGAAAGCTCAAGAAGAGAAGTCTCAGAGAGCCTTGAGAAGGCTGAAAAGAAGAGTAGCTGAATCCACCGAGTCCGAGCCTCGAACCCGAACTTCCACCCACCGCTGATCCCGCACTGCCCCGACAATCAAATCCCCCTCATCCTCATCAAAAGCACTGGGAAAGCTAAGGCTTCAAGCCAAGTTCAAAAGACCCAGTCGAGACAAGAGGAGGCAAGAGTACTTAAGAGGAGGAGGGAAGAAAAGGAGAAGTACAAAAGGAGAGAAGCTAAGAGGAGGAGGGAGCAAGAGAAGGCAGCGGGAAAACTTACGACAGAAGACGAGGAAGTGGGTTCAAAGATCGAAAAACAAAGAAGGAGAAGAGGTCTTTCGTCCATTCCACCGAACAGAGGCGGTGCCCAAGGAAATTCTTCCCATGGATCAACGAGGCCAAATGGAGAGCTTATGAAGCGGAATGGATCTTCCCGCTTCATGTCTGCAAGAAAATCTCTTGGGGCACGAGGCGAAAACATTGCGTTTCACGAATGGTCGGAGGCAAAAGATCCAAACTTCTATCGTACTTGATCGATCTTGGGGACTCGAATTCAATGTAGACATAGTCGCACCACCTTATGCAACCATGTCTGCTCCACTTACGCAAGATGGCCATCTGGATAGAGAAAAGGTGAAGCGAATGCTGATCCAAGCCGAGACAATGGCAGATCTAGTCAAGGCGGGAGACATTAAGCACGAAAAATCGTGTCTTCGATCGGGATGGCTATTCCGAGAAGAAGGCAGGTGGTACGACTAAGTCTTATCTTCTACTACTTCTCTCGATTATGCTTTGATGTGATCAATGTGAATATGCAAATCGATGAATTCATGTGAAATATACTCTTTTGAACTACTTTCACAAAATTTGGTTGTTTAACTAACTTGTTTTCATTATTTCATTAACTAACTCTTGGTATAAGTAAGCTGTCTTATAAATTTATAACACTGAATCTTCGTAAATCTTATAATTTTTTAAGTGTCCTTCAAATTTTCTAATCTCAATCTTGATTAAAGTATTACTCGATCGTCTGGTTGTAAAGTCTACCGCTCCGATTATCCGACTATGTGATTGTATATCTTGTATTACGTTCATATTCGAAATATACTAACATTTTTCTTTTCTTGAGCCGTGTTTTAACATCATCAAAAAGGGGGAAATTGTTGGGTAAAGAAAAGATTGTATTTAGTTTTGATGTGTTAAAAGTGTAAAATAGGATGATCATTTGAGTATCTTGTATAGATAGCTGAAGTATAATAAAACTAAGTATAAAAGTCGACTAGGTCAAGATATCGACAAGGACAAACCTCGAGATGACGACAGAAATCGATGAGGACCCGATATCCGATAAGGATAACGCATAGAAGACTGTTGACATGCAATACTATAAATAATCACCCAGACAAGGAATGAAAGCGAGGACAAGAAGAAGCGAAGTATCGAGACGATGAAGTGTTAGAGAAATTTTACACAAGATTCAAGAAGCGATTTTCAACTAACTAAGAGGAAGTTACAAGATTGATTATATTGTTATAACTAATCAAAACATAATTCAAGGAAGTTATAACTACCAAATGAAGATCTCTATAAATAGGGATAGAAATTAGTATAGATTTACTTTTGATACTTTGCACTCTTCGGTATACACAATTTGTATTCACGAGCCACAAATATTGTACACATTCACAAACGTTTTATACGTTTTCCGCTTTTAGTGTTTGTAGAACACTTTTCACATAATATCTTCAAGCCATAGATATCCGTAAATTAGGAAGAATTCTTTGTAAGGTGAAGATTCACAATTGTAAGTAAGTCACAAGAAGGAAGAAAGTAAGTAAGTGAAGACCCTTCTTCAAGATTGAAGAAGGAGAGTGGATGTAGGATTGTTATAATCCGAACCACTATAAATCCTGTGTTCTTTATCACTTTGATTTACTTACTTGTATTTTTCAATTCTTAGTTCATCAATTCTTGTTTAATTTCGTGGATTAAAGTTAAACCTATAATATCGATTGCTTTTGATCTTGTTGAAGTTGTGTTTAATCATCATTTTCATGTGTACTTTGGTACTCTGAATCGATTTTGAAAGATTTAAAAAAATCAACAAAATCTATTCAACCCCCTTCTAGATTTTGTCCTAGAAGGTTAATTCAAGTTTTAATCAACTCAACTAATCGGGACCAACACTACAATAAGAGATGGGAAGGACTAAGAATACTCATATTAGGCATTGTGATTTTAATGGAGTGATTAATTTCATGATGGTTTATGCTTTCTAATTTGATTGATTCACATTTGGATGCAATTATAGCTTGTTAATCATGGATTCCTTGATGGAGATTATCCCTTGCACCCCATTCCCTCATTTGATTTGGCTTGTTGGTTATTGCCTTTAAAGTGTTTGATCAATTGCTTGCATTAGTTCTAGAATTTAATTCTTGCCATATTTTGTAGAATTTAGTCCTAAACCCATGCTTGCAACAATAGTCATTTAGAACTTGTATCCTTAGGGCCTCGCTTGCATACTTACTCCTTTGGGTTCAATATTTACGATTGGTCTTAATAACACTTACCCGGTTGCTACTCCAATCAAATGGCGTCGTTGCCGAGGAGTTAGTTTTTGCGCCTATAAGTGAGACTTTGGGATTGTTTGACGTGGCAACTTGTTATTTTTATTTTTGTTTTGTTTGTGTGTTTTTGTTGGAAGTTGATACTTGGATTGGTGGTAATGTAGGTGCATGATAACAAGGTCAAGTGGTATACCACCCTTGCCACTCAATCCGAAAATAGAAGCAACTTTGAGAAAAAATCGTGGTAGACGAAGAAGGGAAGCTATGGAAGGAGAAGATACAAGGAATGAGGACAGAGTGGTTGGTGAACCACAAGTTGAGGAGTTGCATGGTAATGGAGAGGGAAGAATAGAAAACGGAGGTCAAGGGATTAATTTCAATGCTCAAGTTGGCCCTTTCCCTCAAGGGATGCCACCACCACAATTTCCCTACCAAAATCCATACCCCTGTCCTCCACAAGCTCACCAATTCTCATACTATCCACCTCATCCACAACAATACCCACCATACTACCCTCAAATGCCATACAATCAAGAGCCACGATACCATGAGCCACCACACATTCCAAATCCTCAACCACAACCCATGAATGAGCCACCACCACAATGGAGGCCATTGAGAGAATTTTTGAGCCACAACTTAGACAAAGACTATGACGGGATAGCAAGACCGAGGATAGAAGCCAACAATTTCGAGATAAGTCCCGCTCTAGTGAGAATGCTTAGGGAGAAGCAATTCGAAGGCAAGGATGAAGATGAGTGCCCACATCAACATATGGCACAATTTCTTGAGATTTCCGGCATAACCAAGTACAACGGGATACCCGAAGATGCAAAGAAGTTGAGGCTTTTGCCTTTACACTCAAGGGGAGAGCTAAAGCATGGCTTAATTCATTACCTCCCAGGACCGTGCGTACATGGGAGGATTTGTCCAAGAGATTGCTAATGAAGTTCTACCCACCGTCCAAAACCGTTCAAGCTAAGGAGGCTATCTCCCACTTCCGAAAAAAGAATGGAGAAACAATACCGGAGGCTTGGGAGAGATATGGTATGCTACTTGTGAATTGTCCTCAACACGGTTTTCCGAAGGAATAAACCATTATGTACTTTTGCAATGGTTTGACGGATGGGGATAGGTCATTTTGAATGCTTGTGCTAATGGATCTATTTGGTCGAAGACAGTTAGACAAATGAATGAGATAATGGAGAACATAGCCCAAGATTCGTTTCAAGTGTCGGTAAATCGGGAGCACACCATAGGGTGTCACATGTTGAGGGATAGAGTCTATGAAGAGCATTATGATGGACCGATTGGGAGCTCTTACTACTTCACAAAGCCAAGCAAGTGTGAGTCCATCAATTCCTCATGTTGATATGTGTGCAAGTCCTATGCCGGTGGAAGAAGTTAGCTACATGGGTAGGCCTCCATTCCAAGGAGGCTATCAAGGAGGAAACTACCAAGGGAATTACCAAGGAGGAAGGTCCTACTAAAATAGGCCACAAGGTAGCTATCAACCTCAACCTCAAGCTCAATTTAATGGCAGCACATGGAGGAGACATGAAAACTTTTCATATGCCAACCCTAGAGCCGCCGTCCAATTTCCTCCCGGATTCGATCCGGTGTCAAAGCGCCTAACAATGAAGGAAAGGCCACTACAGAGGAGCTCTTGGGGTTGATAGTGAAGAAGTTAGAGGCTAGTGATTCAAGGATTGATGATATAGGCAAGCAAATGGACACCCGTTTCAAGATTACAGAGCATCAAGTGGGGCAACTAGCTACTACAGCTTGGTAAACATTCCTCCACAGTGGATGATTTGCAAAAGAAGTGGAAAAGAGAGCATTGTCAAGCTATTGAGCTTAGAAGTGATGCACGATATGAAGGACCAAAAATGCCTTCAAATGATGAGAAAGAAGAGGAAGAGAAAAAGGATGAAGAGGGTTGTGTTGAAGAGAAGCAAGAGGTCATGGAAGAGGAAGAGAAGAGAAAGCCTAAGTGGTTGATGGCAAGAGAAGAAAGGGAGAAGCCTATGATTGTTGAGAAAGATGCTAAGGGAGTTCCAAAGACGGTTACTCCGTGCACCTTATCCTCAAAGGTACATGAAGAAAGCATTGGATGAGAAGTTTGCTAGGTTCCTTGAGGTGTTCAAAACATTGTATATCAACATTCCATTCTCGGAGGCCCTTGAGCAAATGCCCAACTATGCTAAGTTTCTCAAAGATTTGCTAGCAAAAAGGAGGAAGATTGAAGAGCCGGAGTTAGTAAAATTGACCAAAGAATGTAGTGCCGTGCTTCAACAAGAGCTCCCACCAAAGTTGAAGGATCCGGGAAGCTTTACTCTCTTGTGTGACCTTGGTAATGGATTAGAGAAGCATGCCTTGTGTGACTTGGGGCGAGCATCAACTTGATGCCTTTGTCCATGTTCAAGAGGCTTAATCAAGGGAAGCCGGGAAACCACCGTAACTCTCCAACTTGCCGATGGGTCGATCACTATTCCAAGAGGTATTGTGGAGGATGTTTTGGTCAAAGTAGAGGATTTTGTGTTTCCGGCGGACTTCATAGTCTTAGAGATGGAGGAAGACAAGGATGTGCCCTTGATTCTAGGGAGGCCTTTTCTAGCTACCGCAAGAGCGGTGTTTCATGTGAATGAGGGAAGGCTAACTTTGAAGCTTGATGATGAAGAGCTTAGTTTCTCAATGAAAAATGCTATGAAGCACCCGATGGAGAAGGAGGAGTGTCATGCGGTGGATGTGATTGATACATGCATTCAAGAGGCTTGGGAAAACTCTTCTTATACCCTTCTTTTTAATTATTATGTTATTCCTTCTTATGATAATGGGTCTAATGATTCTTGTGATTCTCATGTTTTTGATAGGGATGCATTGGAGGTGGAGGAAGTGAAGGAGATAAGTTTTGAGGGATTTCCTAATCAACCTTGGAAGAGCAATGAGGAAGGGAAGCCACTTGAAGAAAAGGTGAAAGGAGCACTCAAGCCCTCCCCGAGCACCTCAAGTATGCTTACTTGGAGGAGAATGAAGGTTGCCCGGTAATTGTGTCATCATATCTTACATCAACGAGGTAACCAAATTATTTGATGTGCTTCGTAAACACAAATCCGCCATAGGTTGGTCCATTGATGATTTAAAAGGTATAAATCCTTCTATTTGTATGCATAGGATTAGGCTTGAGAAGGACCATAAACCCGTAGTGCAACCCCAATGGAGAGTTAACCCTAACATACAAGAAGTAATTAGGAAAGAAGTGGTTAAATTGTTAGATGCTAATATGATCTTTCCTATTTCCGATAGCCCATGGGTCTCTCCATTGCATGTCGTAGCTAAAAAGGGGGAATAACGGTAATTAAGGGTGAAAATGATGAATCCATTGCAACGAGGGTAGCTACGGGGTGGCGAGTTTGTGTTGACTATAGAGAGCTAAATAAGGCCACGTCAAAGACCATTTTCCTTTACCTTTTCTAGATCAAATGCTTGATAGGTTAAGTGGTTTTGAGTACTATTGCTTCTTGGATGGTTATTCCGGTTACAATCAAATTATGATTGCACCGAAGACCAAGAAAAGACGACCTTTACTTGCACGTATGGTCCGTTTGCTTGGAAAAGAATGCCCTTTGGACTTTGCAATGCCCCGCAACCTTTCAAAGATGTATGATGTCCATTTTCATGGTTTTAATTGAAAAGATTATGGAGGTATTTATGGTTGATTTTTCCATTTTCGGTGAGTCATTTGATACTTGTCTTACTAATCTTGACATTGTTTTGCAAAGGTGTGAGGATACAAACTTGGTGCTCAATTGGGAGAAGTATCATTTCATGGTAAAAGAAGGCATTGTTTTGGGACATCATGTGTCTTCAAGGGGCTTGCAAGTGGATAAGGCCAAGATCGTGGCTATTGAGAAGTTGCTTCCTCCTAAGGATGAGAAAGGAATTTGATCTTTCCTTGGTCATGCCGAGTTCTACCGGCGATTCATTAATAATTTCTCTCAAATCTCTAAACCTTTATCTCATCTCTTAGAAAAAGATGTTCCATTTGATTTTAACGATGAATGTTTGATTGCTTTTAGGGCCTTGAAGGAAGCGTTGACTAGAGCTCCCATTCTCATTACCCGGATCGGACAAAGTCATTCATCCTCATGTGTGATGCTAGTGATTTTGCAATGGGGTCGTTTTAGGGCAATTGAGAGAGAAGAGGTTTCATGCCATCTACTATGCTTCCAAGACTTTCAACCCGGCGCAAGTCAACTACACCACAATCGAAAAGGAGATGCTTACGGTCGTGTATGCTTTTGATAAGTTTCGACCCTATTTTGTGGGGTCGAAAACTATTGTGTACACCGACCATGCAGCAATTCGGTACCTCATGTCAAAAGGATGTCAAACCCCGATTGATTAGGTGGATTTTGCTCTTGCAAGGGTTCGATATGGAGATAGTAGACAAGAAAGAGAGTGAGAATGTTATTGCGGACCACCTTTCGAGGCTTGAAGGAATGGAAGAGAAGAAGAGATATGTAGAAGAGGTAGAAGAGACCTTTCCCGATGAAGGATTGTTGAACATTGAAGAGGTGATGTGTGTGGTGAAAGAAGGGGAAACTCCATGGTTTTGCGGACTATGCAAATTTCTTGGCATGGGGGAGCTACCACCAAACGAATCCATATGAGAGGAAAGTCTTCTACAACCGTGTCAAGCACTTCATATGGGATGATTGATTGGAGTGAATTGATGCATGTTTTTAGGGCCTATTTTAGTGCAAAAAGTGAGCTAAAGTGTTAGTTTTTATGCCTAAATGTGAAAAGTATCACTCTTTTGCCTAAAAAGTATTATTTGTGAGATTTTGATGTTTTCCGTTCATTTTGCAGGTAATTCGGTGGAATTTTGCCAAACCGAGAGTACCATTAGGCTTAGAATGAATAGACGGACATCCGGGGACGAAACAGGGTCGGGCTGAAGCCCCGCGCGAGAAAAAGTGCCCCTGGACTCGAGCTGCAGTCGAGGACCAAGAGCCTCGAGTCGAAATTTGTGTAGAGAAAGGCAAAAATTGGAAAAGGCAGCGGCCTCGACTCGAGGCATGACCCTCGAGTCGAGGCGAGGTATTTTGTAGGGACCTCGAGTCGAGGCCTGACCCTCGACTCGAGGGGAGAATTTTCCAAAGTTTGTTATTTAAGGAGGAGAAGCAGTGGCAATTCGAGGAACCGAAAAGAATCTTTCATAGCAGCGATTAGTAGCGGTTTTGGGGCGATTTCTCAAGCCCAAGCCAATTCCTTCCTTAGATTAGAGTAGAAGTTAGAATTAGATGTAGATTTCCATTGTTGTTGGTAGATTAGCCATAGATTAGCTTTAGATCATTGTAATCCTTTCAATTCAAGCTTGTATTTCATTTGGAGATTGTTGTTGAAGACTCGAAGCATTCCTATTTTTGTTAATTGAAGATCATTTGATGATGTTATTCCTCTTTTATCTCTTTAATTTCTTAATTGTTGTGATTTGCTTTGTGTTTGATCAATTCTATCTTCTTCCCATTGGTATTGTTTGTGGTACCATGGGCTAAAACTCTCTTGTGCTTGGGTTAATTGAAATTGATGATGATTTGATTGATGATGCTATAATTGTTGATGATTGGAGATCAATTGAGTAGATTGCTTACTAATTGTGATTCTCATTTGTGCTTCATGCATAATTATCTATTTAGATTAGTGTTTGATCACCCTAGCTATAGACGAGAGTTGCGCTAACGTGATCCGTATTAATCGGGTGATAATTGTGTATGAATGTGTGGATTGGGTGCTTCGGAATCGAGAGATTAGTTGCATTAAGGATACTCACATTAGTTTGTTTCCTAATTGTGATTCTTAATTGTGCTTTGTGTAAAATTGTTTCTTTTGATTAATGGTTGATCACCCTAGCAATAGGCGAGAGTTGAGCTAACGTGATTAGGTGTTGATCGGGATTCAATTTTGCATAATTGTATGAATTGGGGATTTCTACATTGAGAGATGGGAAAGACTAAGGATACTCACATTAGGCATTGTGATTTTAATGGAGTGATTAATTTCATGATGGTTTATGCTTTCTATCTTAGTTGATTTGCAATTTGATTCAATTTTAGCTTGTTGATTGATGATCCATTGACGGATGTTAATCCTAGCACCCCTATCTCACCATTTATTGTTGTTTTTGTTCTCGCATCTTAAGTGTTCGATCATTTGTTTGCTTGTTTTTGTTTGTATTTTGCAAGTGTTTTGTTGTCTTTGTTCCAAACCATTGATGCAACTCTAGTCACTAAGAAATCGTATTTCTAGGGCCTCATATGCATACTTTTTCCCTTGGGTTCGATATTTTGTTGATTGGTCTTAATAACTCTTACCCTATACACTCCAATCAAATGGCGCCGTTGCCGGGGAATTAGTTTTTGCGCCTTAAGTGGGACCTAGGGAATGTTTGAAGTGACTATTTGTTGCCTTTGTGTTTGTGTTTATTTTGTTATTTTTGTTGGAATTCGATACTTTGAAATCTTGTCTAGATGGAGGGATACAATTCATTTGTATGGAATCAATATCATTATCAAGAAAGCATGGTATATCCTCCACATTTTGAAGATTTTGGATGCAATAATTGGATGAGCTTTGAAGATAATTCTCAATTGCAACAAGTTCCATCCAATTATGAAGATTTGAGATGTGAAGAAATTCCTACCCCACCTCAAAAGATGTTTCCATATTATGAACCTTGTGATCAAACATCTAATCCATGTCTTGGATTTGAGGGTGATTATGAGAGAAGTTATAATTATGAGTATTCAATGCCACAAGCTTCTCCTCAAATTGAAGAATGGGGACTCTATGATATGAGAGCTATATTGCAAGAGATGCTTGGATTTGTGTTGGAAAAATTTGAGGAAGATGATGCTAGATGTGATCAAATGCTTCCCTTGTATGAAGAAATGTATGAGACCAAAGAAAAGGTAAATTCATGGATAGAGGGGAACATGGAGATCACCGGAGTGCATTTCACGTTTATTAAGTGTCAACTCAAAGATTTCCTACGCCAAGTAAAGAACTTGAATATCATGGAAAGTCAAGAAGAAGAAGGGGAGGAAGAAAATGAAAGAAGAGATGTAGTAGAGGGTCCAAGCAATGAGGATGAAAGGAAGAAATCTCTTGTCAAAAGTGAGGAAGAGGAGTGTCCATTGATGGACATGAGCTATAATGAGGAAGAAAATCTAAGAGCATCAAATGAAGCTTTGAAGATCGAAATGAGCATTTCTATACCCTCTAACTCTTCAAATTTTGATTTAATTGATAATGATGCTTCTCATGATTTAATTTTGCCTCTTGTGAAGTTTGACTATAGGGAAGAATTAAAGAAACGCTTGGGCATCCTTGAAAGAAAAGAAGAAAAGAGAAGGATGGCAAGAGAAAAAGGGAACAACCATGGACACTTTGCATATCTATAGGTGGTTGTCCTATCTATTCGGTGAACCTCCTAGATTATGAAGCTCAACGATCTAGATACAATGGGAAGGAGGATCGCTACCCTTGGCCATTCCGATGAAGAATGTTGGATGTGAAGAATAAGTCCGGCATAGGACACTAAAAATAGCTCGATGGGAGGCAACCCATCCTTTTTTATTTTCTTTTCTTGTTTTTGGTAGTTTAGTGTTTTTTGTTTTTTTAGGAGATTTGGATTGCTACTTAATTGCTTATTCTTGGTACATGATGCTCTATGCTTTGAGATTCATATATTGTTGTGCTTAATTGTTGATATCATTATGAGTTGCATATATTTTGAGCCAAACTTGAATGCATGACTTCATTCAAGTTTGGGGGTGTGTGTCATTTATGGTAAAAATGCATCTCTTAGTGATGATTATTTTGATGAATTGTTTTGCCCGTGTGTAGGTATACTCACTACGAGGATTGGAAAGGATCGAATTTGCAAAGGAATCGAGGAATCGAGAAGGAAAGGAGAGCTTAAAAGTTGGTGAAAATGAGCAAAAAGAAGAGAACCCGGTCTCCTCGATCGAATGAGCGACCGGGCTTAAATCGAGGGACCAACACGGTAATTTCTTGCATATTTGGGTTCGTTAGGGGTATAAAGGTCATTTTTAGGAGTTTCGGGGTCGGGTCGGGCTCGGGAATCGTCAAAAATTCCCTGGACTCGACCTGAGTCGAGAGTGCATGGCCCCGGATCGAGGGATTTACACTTAGTCAAAAATTCAGAATTTTACACATCCCAGTCGAGGTGCCACCTCGAGTCGAGGTCAGTTTGTTAAGTCCCTCGAGTCGAGGCCTGACCCTCGACTCGAGGCGCGTGTTTTTTTAAATACGCACTGGGCCCAGCAGTAACCCCACTCGAGGGTTTGGTTTAGCAGCGCGTTTCCAGCCCCGTTCCCATCTATTTCCGTCGTTTTTGCGTCGATTTCACCATAAAATTATCATCCTTTCATCATTTTATCAATACATTTGCATAAAGATAGGATCTTGAGGGTTTTTGGAAGTAAATTTGGGGATTTTTGGGTATACTTGATTGGGTGTCGTCAAAATCCGTTTTTGGCCAAATTCACAAACAAGGTATGTAATCTCTACTCTTCTTGGTTTCAATTTCATTGTTATATTGTAATATTTGCATGGGTGTTATGATTTGTGAATAAATTCTTGAATTTGGAACATTGCATTTGGGCATTTTGATAGACACTTGAGATGCATGATTATTTTGGATGATTTGAAGCCTTGTATGAGTATATTTGGATTGTTTGATGAGAATAGGAGCATGTTGAGGATTGAATTTGATATGGTGCTCGTTATTTGTGAATTTGGATTAGAATTGTGAATTATGGCATTTGTAGAAATTCCTAGTATAATTGTTGGGATCATTTGGTCAAGTTGAATTATGGTGTTGATAGAAGTGTATGAATTGTTGATGCATATTTGTGGAATTACTTGCTAATTGGCCTATGATTTTTGGGATTTATTGAGCTTAATTGCATGATTATTTGTTGAGCATACTTGTGAATTAATTGTGGGGCCATTCTAGTAAGTATACATGTTTTAGGATTATTTTGAGCACTTCTATTGGATAGATTTGTTTAGTTGACTCATTGACCATTGTTGAGGCTTTGTTGCTAGTTACTAGGGATTTTGTTCATTTGAGATGATTATTGATCGTTGACTCGTTCATGGTATGATTGATATTTTTCTCGAGCTCATATTGTATTTGTTGGTATTAATTTTTGCTCTTGGGAATGTTTTGCAGGAACAATGTCTAGAGGGCCGACAGAACATAACCTCTCGAGGCGGAGATTCGCGAGAAAGAAGCTGCCATCCGACGTGCACACAGGACGCCCGCCGAGCTCGGAATTCAGTGGGATGATCATCAGATGGAGGACTCATATTGAGTTATATTCTGAGCTCTATAACCGGGTAGTCAAGACGAGATTAGTGGACCAAGATTGCATGATATCGATGGGGATCGAGGAGGATATTCCTCGCTTATTTGAGCAAGTCGGGATGGGGGCTTCTTGACTAAGAGGCCTAGGACATATATCGGACTCACTCTCGAGTTCCCGTGCACGGTGAGAGTTGATAAGGCCGGGAGGGCCAAATTCCCGAGGAGTATCACATTTGAGCTCATGGGGTATGAGTACTCGTTGACTCTGGACGAGGTCAACGAGATTATTGGAGCACCCTACAGACTCGACCGATCACACGGTTGAACATTAGGAAGGAGTATAATGCTAAGCAATTTTGGAGGAGGATTTCAGATTAAGGGCTCCTAATCAGCCCGATTTTGTTCCGGGAAGTCTAAGAGCACACATATCCGGAACCCGGTCATCCGATATCTTGAGAAGATTCTCGCGAGCACCATATTCGCAAGATCGGAGGGAGGAGCCGTGGTATCCGAGGAGCCGTACGTCATTTGGTGCTTCTTACATGGAGTCGATTTAATGCCGCCGCCTACCTTTGCTATTTATTTGAGAGAGCCACTAGCACGAAGTTCAAGAAGATTAACTTGGTGGCATGATTACACCGATCGCGGAGCATTTTGGGATTCCGACGCATAACCTCGTGAGCGGTGGAGGGCCCTGACCTTACTCTTGATACCATGCGGCGCATGAGGACGCTAGACCGCATTGGTAGGACGTGGTGCCTACAGCAGCACCATGGTGGCCGATTTCCTCTTCCTAATAAGAGGTTGGCAGCGATTTTCGGATCGCGAGCCTTTGTGACTATCAACTTGCGTATGTGGTCACGGCGTCATCTGAGGCGATAGACGCTTACACTAGAGAGCATGGGGATGTGCTTAGAGAGGTTGATGATGACGATGGAGGTCAGCGGTCGGGTTACGATGATGATCAGTGGTGATGGAGCCTGCAGAAGGAGCAGAGGTAGAGATCGGAGATTATGATTACGAGGACGAGGATGATGAGGAGCAGGAGCAAGAGGAGCCGCCGGTACGGATGGGACGAGGATTACCAGCCAGAGATTAACGTGTACGCGGGGACGAGATGAGGAGTAGAGAGTACGAGGCGGGAGTTCATCTCGAGACCGTGGGTTTTGACCGAGGAGATGTGGGCGAGGCAGTCGAGAGGATGCATATAGAGAGTCCGACCCGACAGGATGAGATGTACCGGATGCTTGAGGAGTCCCGCAGATTTAATGAAGAGACTCGGAGGATGCAGAGGAGTCTCACGAAGACTCGGCATGACATGTATGCACTCCTTCACGAGATGAGCTCGTGGAACTTCGGGCCGAGGACACTACCCTCCTCCACCGCCGCCGTCCGATTACTAGGGCTATCCCCTATTCCTTATTCCCTCTTGTTGATCTTTAGATTCTTATATTCTTGTTTCCTTTGTACTTTTGATGGTGCTTGTACTCTTGACTTGATGATTGTGATGATTGGTTTTGGATTTTTGGATGATTTTATTGATGGTGGTTATTATCTTGATCTTTTTGAGTTTAATGGTCTATTGATGATTATTCCTTGATGATTTCTTTAGATTCCTTATTCCTAGGCTTTTGAGATTTATTAATTTTGAGCTTAATAGTGGATTCATTGACATATTTTTGAGTATCATTCATGTGGTAGTGAGTATGTTTGGGGTTATGTACATGAGCACTTGTGCTTGAGTTGCAAGACTAGTTGGATTTTGATATAATCATGAGTAGATGTGTAGCTTGATGCTAGTTGCTTGATTAATTATGTGAAGATGAATGTGATTGAAAATTCTTGATTCATTGCTCAATTTAAGCCCGTGAGCTTTTGTGCCTAATAATCGTACATCTTATACGGTTGATTTGATTCCTTTGTGAGTGCATCATTCATGATTCGTATACTAGAACTTGCCACTAGATTTGTTGATATTGATCTTTGTGTAATGTTTTGAAAATGATAAGAGGCCATGTTTGGAATGATGAGTCACTTTGCCAAATACTTTCCTACCAAATACATTTGATTTCCTTAGTGAGCCATGTTTAGCCTTATGATCCTTATTCTATGGCAAGCCAAGTGAAATTGAAACCATTTAGCCTATTTGTATGAGCCTTTCTTGTCCTATGCTTAGTAGAGCTTGAATGTTGGCTAATGATGGTGATTTGATTGCTAAGTGTGGGAAGATGATGAGCTAAGTGATGAATGAAGCATGAAAGAAAAGAAAGGTTGTGAAAGATTGAATTGTGAAGAAAATGCATGAAAAGAAAGATTCAATTTGTGAGCTTAAAAATAGAAAGCTCAAGTGAATGGTGGAATGATCATTGAAGTTAAAAGGAAGAGTGTGCTAGATGAAAGTGAAGAGATGTGCATTGTATTGATTAGCTTTCATTCAAGTCTCTACTAATTAGTCACTCTTATCTATAAATATCCCACCTTTCCAAAGAGCCTACATTACAACCTAGAAGAAAGACCTCTTTGATTCTTGATTGATCATAATTGATTTTGATTGAGACTAAGTCTTGTGGCAAGCATATGGTGTACTTAGTTGTGAATTGATGATTGAGTGCTTTAAACCTTTATACACTTGAGTGAAGAGTGAAACACTCCATGGAAGGAGCAATGTATTAAGTGTTTGATTGAGCATTTGTTTGAGCATAATTCATCTTGATGGCTAGTGGATAGTTGCATTGATACTTATGATCATTGATGAGTTCAATTGTCTTATACTTCGCCTATGGTGCCATGTGACATAATTGCAATCAATTCACTCCTTTGTTCTTAGTTTCTACGTTGCTCGAGGACGAGCAACAATTCAAGTTTGGGGGTATGATTGGAGTGAATTGATGCATGTTTTTAGGGCCTATTTTAGTGCAAAAGTGAGCTAAAGTGTTAGTTTTTGTGTCTAAATATGAAAAGTATCACTCTTTTGCCTAAAAGTATTATTTGTGAGATTTTGATGTTTTCCGTTCATTTTGCAGGTAATTCGTGGAATTTTGCCAAACCGAGAGTACCATTAGGCTTAGAATGAATAGACGGACATCCGGGACGAAAACAGGGTCGGGGCCGAAGCCCCGCGTGAGAAAAGTGCCACTGGACTCGAGCTCGTCGAGGACCAAGAGCCTCGAGTCGAGGGCTATGTAGAGAAAGGCAAAAATTGGAAAAGGCAGCAGCCTCGACTCGAGGCATGACCCTCGAGTCGAGGGCGAGGTATTTTGCAGGGACCTCGAGTCGAGGCCTGACCCTCGACTCGAGGGGGAGAATTTTCCAAAGTTCGTTATTTAAGGAGGAGAAGCAGTGGCAATTCGGAGGAACTGAAAAGAATCTTTCATAGCAGCAGCTAGTAGCGGTTTTGGGGCGATTTCTCAAGCCCAAGCCAATTCCTTCCTTAGATTAGAGTAGAAGTTAGAATTAGATGTAGATTTCCATTGTTGTTGGTAGATTAGCCATAGATTAGCTTTAGATCATTGTAATCCTTTCAATTCAAGCTTGTATTTCATTTGGAGATTGTTGTTGAAGACTCAAGCATTCCTATTTTTGTTAATTGAAGATCATTTGGTGATGTTATTCCTCTTTTATCTCTTTAATTTCTTAATTGTTGTGATTTGCTTTGTGTTTGATCAATTCTATCTTCTTCCCATTGGTATTGTTTGTGGTACCATGGGCTAAAACTCTCTTGTGCTTGGGTTAATTGAAATTGATGATGATTTGATTGATGATGCTATAATTGTTGATGATTGGAGATCAATTGAGTAGATTGCTTACTAATTGTGATTCTCATTTGTGCTTCATGCATAATTATCTCTTTAGATTAGTGTTTGATCACCCTAGCTATAGACGAGAGTTGCGCTAACGTGATCCGTATTAATCGGGTGATAATTGTGTATGAATGTGTGGATTGGGTGCTTCGAATCGAGAGATTAGTTGCACTAAGGATACTCACATTAGTTTGTTTCCTAATTGTGATTCTTAATTGTGCTTTGTGTAAAATTGTTTCTTTTGATTAATGGTTGATCACCCTAGCAATAGGCGAGAGTTGAGCTAACGTGATTAGGTGTTGATCGGGATTCAATTTTGCATAATTGTATGAATTGGGGATTTCTACATTGAGAGATGGGAAAGACTAAGGATACTCACATTAGGCATTGTGATTTTAATAGAGTGATTAATTTCATGATGGTTTATGCTTTCTATCTTAGTTGATTTGCAATTTGATTCAATTGTAGCTTGTTGATTGATGATTCATTGACGGATGTTAATCCTAGCACCCCTATCTCACCATTTATTTTTGTTTTTGTTCTCGCATCTTAAGTGTTCGATCATTTGTTTGCTTGTTTTTGTTTGTATTTTGCAAGTGTTTTGTTGTCTTTGTTCCAAACCATTGATGCAACTCTAGTCACTAAGAAATCGTATTTCTAGGGCCTCATGTGCATACTTTTTCCCTTGAGTTCGATATTTTGTTGATTGGTCTTAATAACTCTTACCCTATACACTCCAATCAATGATCCATATCTTTTCAAAGTTGGTGTTGATGGAATCCTTCGGAGGTGTGTGAAGGAGTGGAGATCATGAGGCATTGCCACTCCTTACCTTGTGGAGGCCATCATAGCACCTCCAAAACCGTGAGGAAGATTTTATTGTCGGGGCTCTATTGGCCAACTTTATTCAAGAATTGTGAGAATTTCATCAAGGAATGTGACAAGTGCCAACGGATAGGAAACCTTACCAAGAGAGATGAGATGCCTTTGAGTAACATCCTTAAGGTGGAAATTTTCGATGTGTGGGGAGTCGACTTCATGGGCCCATTTCCACCATCGATGGGATATCAATACATCCTCGTTGGGGTGGATTACATTTCCAAATGGATAGAAGCCATTCCTACTAAAAATAACAATGCCAAGGTGGTCATAGAATTCTTGAAAAGACTCTTTACACGGTTTGGGGTTCCTAGAATTTTGATAAGCGACGGTGGAAGTCTCTTTGTTAAAAGGCCATAAAGAAGCTTTTGTTAAGATACGATATTAAACACAAAGTGGCTACTCCTTACCATCCGCAAAACTAATGGCTTGGCGAAGTATATAATCGCTTGATCAAGGGGATCTTGGAGAAGACGGTGAGGACGAGTAGAAAGGATTGGGCATCCAAGCTCGATGATGCGTTATGGGCATATAGGACCGCCTACAAGATACCTCTTGACATTTTCCCTTATCAATTGGTGTATGGGAAGGCTTGTCATCTTCCGGTGGAGCTTGAATATAAAGCATTTAGGGTCATTAAGAAGTTGAATCTAGATGACGAGTTAGTGGGAGAGAAGAGGGTCCTCCAATTGCATGAGTTGGAGGAATTTAGAATGAATGCCTATGAGAATTCAAAGATTTTCAAGGAAAAGACTAAGAAGTGGCATGATGCAAAGCTTAGAAGGAATGAGTTCAAGGAGGATGATCAAGTACTCCTTTTCAACTCGAGGTTGAAACTTTTCCCCGAAAGCTCAAGTCACGATGGAGTGGCCCTTTTCGTGTTGTGAAGGTCTTCCTAATGGGTATTTTGAAGTGGTGTATGATAAGGATGAGAGGTTTATAGTGAACGGGCATCGGTTGAAGCTTTATCACGTTCCATTACAAAAAGAAGTATTGGATACTCTTGATCTAAAGGATGTGCCTAACCTTGACATAGAAAGGGAAGTGTGAACTCCTTGAGTTCCGTCCGGCAAAGGACGTTAAACCTAGCGCTTGATGGGAGGCAACCCATCCTTTCTTGTCTTTCTTGTTGTTGTTGTGTGTGTTGCTTTGAATAATTGGGTCTTGTGATCCTTGTAGGTTGTGAGAATTGCTTGGAACTTGAGGAACTCTATGCATGCTTGATGGAAGATGGAGTTGAAAGGCTTATTGGTACAACACTTCCTTTCAAACTTAGACTTCTCTAAGTTTGGGGAGGTGTTCTCCTTACCTTAGCTTAGCTATTGATCTCTTGGATTCCTTTCATTTTGGGTTAGTTTTAACATGAGTTTCAATGTGGATTTATTGCATATCTTTTAGTATCATTCATGATGTAGTGAGTATGCTAGGACTTATATACATGTGCACTTGTGCTTGAATTGCAAGACTTATTGAATTTTGATATGATAATGAGTTGACTTGTAGTTTGAAACTAGCATGCTTGATAATTGTGTAAAGATGAATGTGATTGATGATGCTTGATTCATTGCTTAATTTAAGCCCGTGAGCTTTTGTGCCTTAATAATCGTACATCTTATACGGTTGAATGATTTCTTTGTGAGTGCATCATTCATGATTTGTATGCTAGAACTTGCCACTAGACTTGTTGATATTGTTCTTTGTGTGATGTCATTAAAGTGATAAGAGGCCATGTATTGAATTGATGAGTCACTTTGCCAAATTTTTCCCCACCAAATACATTTGATTTCCTTAGTGAGCCGGTTTAAGCCTTATTTCCATATTCTTTGGCAAGCCAAGTGAAATTGAAACCATTAGCCTATTTTTGTGAGTCTTTTTGTCCTATATTTAGTAGAGCTTGATTGTTGGCTAATGATGGTGATTTGATTGCTAAATGTGGTGAAAAATAATGTGCTAAGTGATGATGAGAAGAAAGGTTGTAAAAAATTGAATGGTGAAAAAATAGTGCAAATGAAAAGAAGAATGATTTAATTTTTAGCCTAAAAGAAAGGAAGCTCAAGTGAATGGTGGATTGATCTTTGAAGTTCAAAAGAAAGAGTGAAGATTGATAATGACTGAAGAGATGTGTATTATATTGATTAGCTTTCATTCAAGTCTCTACTACTTAGTCACTCTTTTCCAAATATATCCTACCTTTCCAAAGAGCCTACATTACAACCTAAGAGAAAGACCTCTTTGATTCTTGATTGAACACAATTGATTTTGATTGAGATTGAGTCTTTTGGCAAGCATATGGTGTGCAAGTTCATGAATGTGATGATTGAGTGCATTTAACCTTTATACACTTGAGAGAAGAGTGAAACACTCCATGGAAGGAGCAATGAGTTAAGTGTTTGATTGAGCATTTGTTTGAGCATGATTCATCTTGATTGCTAGTGGAGAGTTTGCACTGATACTTTTGATCATTGATGAATTCGATTGTCTTCTACTCGCCTATGGTGCCATGTGATATAATTGCAATCAATTCACTCCTTTGTGCTTAGTTTCTACGTTGCTCGAGGACGAGCAACACTTCAAGTTTGGGGTATTATGATTGGAGTGAATTGATGCATGTTTTTAGGGCTTATTTGAGTGCAAAAAGTGACCATAAGTGTTAGTTTTTAGCATAAATGTGTAGAGTATCACTTCTTTGCCTAAAAAGTATTACTTGATGAGTATTTGATGTTTTTCGTCCTTTTTCAGGTAAATAGGTGGAATTTTGCCAAACCGAGAGTACTTGGCATGCTTAGAATGAAGAGACGGACAAGACGGGCAAAAACGGGGTAGGAGGCGAGTCCCGTCCGAAAATATGCCCTGGACTCGACCTCTCGGTTGAGGGCCGAAGGCCTCGAGTCGAGGGATTTGATGGAGGGAAGAAATTTCAAAAATGAAGCTGCCTCGAGTCGAGGGATCGAGAAATTGGGCATCCCACGAGTCGAAGGCTGAGCTTCGACTCGAGGCAGGAGGATTTTCGGAGAAAACGTGTTAGCGAGTCTTGGGCCTCGACTCGAGAGCCCCAAGCTCGAGTCGAGGGACCCCAAAAATCGAATTTTTCAGATTTTAAGTCATTTGAAGCTAAAACAGAGCATAACTCATCCATATTAGTTTAGAGCGGTTTCTAGGTGGTTTCTTAGGCGAATTTCTCACTTCCTAGCTTAATTCTACTGGTAATTGCACTAGATTTATAGATTTAGATTAGATTGAAGCTTGTAATCATTAGATTAGCATTTTGATCCATTAGATTTGAAGATTCAAGTTGTAATTGAAGAGTAGAGAATTGATTTCCAAGCATTGTGGAGGATTGAAGCATTCTTATTTTTGATAATTGAAGACCAATTGGTGATGTTCTTATACTTTTCTCTCTTAAATTCCTTGTTTGTGTTGATTAGCTTGTTAATTGCTTTCCTAGATTTTTCACCCATAGCTTTTGCACTTAGCACCATGGGCTAATAGCTTTGTGCTTGGGATAATTGAAAATGGGGATGATGTGATTACCTCATGCTATAATTGTTGATGATTGTGATCAATTGAATTAGATTGCTTCCTAATTGTGATTCATAATTGTGCTTCATGTAAAATTGTCTCTTTAGATTAATGGTTGATCGCCCTAGCAATAGGCGAGAGTTGAGCTAACGTGATTAGGTGTTAATCGGGTTACAATTTTGCATGATTGTATGAATTGGGGACTTCTACATTGAGAGATGGGAAGGACTAAGAATACTCACATTAGGCATTATGATTTTAATGGAATGATTAATTTCATGATGGTTTATGCTTTCTAATTTGATTGATTCACATTTGGATGCAATCATAGCTTGTTAATCATGGATTCCTTGATGGAGATTATCCCTTGCACCCCATTCCCTCATTTGATTTAGCTTGTTGGTTATTGCCTTTAAAGTTTTTGATGAATTGCTTGCATTAGTTCTAGAATTTAATTCTTGCCATATTTTGTAGAATTTAGTCCTAAACCCATGCTTGCAACAATAGTCATTTTGAACTTGTATCCTTAGGGCCTCGCTTGCATACTTACTCCTTTGAGTTCGATATTTGCGATTGGTCTTAATACCACTTACCCGGTTGCTACTCTAATCATCTATATGTGATTGCCCTATTTATCATGTGAACCTCCTTGATTTGAAGCACAAAGATTGAGATATAATGGGAAGGAGGATCGCTATCCTTGGCCATTCCGATGAAAGACATTGAAAGTGAGCGAATAAGTCTGCAAAGGACAATAAAAATAGCGCTTGATGGGAGGCAACCCATCCTTTTTATTGTTCTTGTGTGCTTTTGGTAGATTAGTGTTTTTGTTTAGTTTTTGGGAAATTTGGCTAGTTACTTAATTGCTCATGCTTAGGAGTTGTGTTATCATGCTTTGGGATTCATATAGTGTTGAGCTTATTTGTGATATCATTGAAAGTGTGCGTATAGTGTAAAACGAGAATGATGTTGTATCAATGTTATGGCATGCACTACAACATCTAAATATCAATGTGAAACACAGCGGAAGACTAACACTACAATGCAAAGGAGTAAATTTTTCATAGACTTGTTAATTAAAGTCTATAATGCCTGCCGGCGAAACGTTTCACTAATTCGAGAGTGAATACAAAAGTTTGTGTAAAGAGTTTCCAAGACAGAACCTTTACAACGGAAAATAAAGACTCAATATCACCTATTGACTCTTAAACGGCTAAGTGTAGTATTACAAAATATTACACCGTCAAAAGTAAATCAAAGTATCAAAGACATCTACGCTAATGACACTTCAATAAACCTATGTTGGTAAACGAGGTAACATGCACAAGTACCAACGTAAAGGGGAATAACGGCCCTATCTCTTGGATGCACTAACGCACTCAACAATTGATATTTGGATATTCCTTGCCATTGCTGAAGTCCTCGGTCTTCTATTTATAGAGGTCCTCGATCTTCAACCATAGATCCTTGTAGATGGATCTAGAAAGACTCCAAAATAACTTCCCCTTAATTCTCTCACTTAACCGTCCATGTAGCTAGTTGATTTTGTGGTTAACTCCTGCAACCGCATGATCTAGGTCCTTCTAAATCTCTCTGGAATTAGTCTTGAATTCTGGATCCTTGTGGAAGATTCTGAATCCATCCTCAATGTTGCACTTGATGTTACAAAGCATCCACGACAACATTTGACTCACTCTTCATTCCAGATCCTTGTAGAACGTTCTAGATCTTCAACCCGCAATGTCACAACATCTACTACAACATTGAACTGTTAGAGAATAAAAGTTAGTTATATGAAGAAAGAAAGGGTCAAATTCTAATGTAGCAAAATATGTGATAACATCACATGTGACATCAACAATCTCTCCCCAATTTGACCTTTACGCTACAACACACCCGATGTATACATATCAAAATATATATAAGTCAAGAATGTATGTATGACAGAGAATCTCATCTGCGGCATACACTCAAAGCAAGCCATAACTGTCGTAGCAAACTAGTCAAACTAGTAAAACCAGAATAAGTAACTCAAAGTTAACTTACTCAAACATGATAAACCATTAAGGTTTAAACAAAACAACAAAACAGATTAGTATCAACATCTAATCAAAATATCGATGCAGAGCAGAGCATTAACATAAAATCAGTATCGAGTAATGCTTCAAAAATATCCTAGTATCGTAGTCGAACCTAAGTAAACAAAAGCAAGATCGAGCTATAAAGCGTGTCGAGCATTAGATACAAAATAAGAGTCTACTTAAGCAAATGTATCAAACTGATTTACAAGGGAACTATCACGAATCTCCCCTCGTGAAACAGTTCATCATCATCGGGTCATCTCGATCTGGTAAATCACCATAAAGTTCAGCAACATCTTCATCTTCCTCAAAGCAAGTTCCACGATTTGCAAAGTTTGCGGTAACATCTGCGGCAACATCGGCATCGTGTCCAAATTTGCATTACCTTCTCCACCAGGATTTGCACCAAAGAACAGGAATCTCCTCGATTACAACACCACGAGCACGACCGCAGCAACATCAAAGATCGAGTCCACTGCATTACCTTCTCCACCAGGATTTGCACCATCTCCACCGGATTTGCATCAACAACAGGAATCTCCTCGATTACAACACCACGAGCACGAGCAGCACTGGTACTCCCGTGGTAGCAGTAAAGTAATCGCAACCAATAATCCTTCAAGAATTGAAGTTCATTAATTGATTCTCGCAAAACGTCCAATTGCTGCGAATAAAATTTTCATTAAAGTTCATAAAACCAGCGAGGATAATTAGGGTTGTTTGGAGCAAGATGTGGAATGAAGCATATGGAGCGGATTCGGGAAACTTCTGAACGAGGATTATGAACGAGGATCAGAACAACATTATGAGCGGCATCGGGAGCAACATTCTCCTCAAGATCGTGATCTCGCTATAGGTAAATCAATTACCCTGTTTCCACTCAAGAAACAGGTGAGATATTCATCAAAGTAACCCTCCTCCTCAACAACTCATTTCGGCTAGGTTGAAAACCATGACTCTTCAAGTAGCCATAAATCAAATTCGGATAAGGAAGGTTCCCTTTTTTGAAATATTCCCAGCAAATTTCATCAAATGATGGAATATTACCGATCCCAAATTAAATCTCCTCATAACACCAATCCTAAACATCAAAACAGCTGGTCCTTAGTCACTTTGGTCGAATTTGTAGAAGGAATCCAATTATACACAATCAACTTATGAATAATCGAATATAGAGATGTCAAGTGAGCAGCAAGCATATGTCTTTGCCACCTAACTATTCTACCACCAGTCAAAGTTTGAATTACCTCATCCATAGGAGGTACATCCTCTTCATCCATGTGATCAATATGGAGGAAGGAATTGATCGGCTCGAGTGTGAATGGAACATCTCTCCCCTAAAGTTTACTGAGACCCGTACCAATGAGAGTTTCTTCTTCCATGTCCCTTTTCGGACTTGCATAGAACTCATAAACCCAATTAGTCACAAAAGAATCAGCAAAAGTAACATCATGCATCAAACTTCTTTCTTCTAAGTATTTAACCAACCCTTTAGACTCAAACTCAAAGAACATCAATCTTTCTTTCTATCAACAGTTTCCTATTACTCAACTTAGTAACTTTTTGATCAAAAGTTTCACTATCCGAATCATCACTAGAATCCTCAAGTTCACTAGCATCCTCATCACCAACAGAAAGTTCGGAATCGGTACCTTTCTCGGAATGATCGGATTCTTCGCTTGATTTCTCCTCGAGTCATCATTCTTTGTCATCTGGATTAGGTGCTTTGCGCACTTGTTCCAACATCGGGTACAACACTATCCTGTTTCTTCTTAGATCGCCTTTCTTGCTTCATTTTCAGCTCAATCGGTGGTACATTCTCGTCGGAATCACCATCATCGATGTCATGACACTGTTCACCACTTTGCTTGTCAATTTTCGAGAATCCGAGTCGGAGAATACCTTAATTGGTTCATTTGCAATCAACCCACAGTAGGCTTCTTTTTCCTTGATGATTACGAGTAATCAACCCTAGTAAAGACACGTCCCAATCTCCTCCTTGGTTGTGGAACAGCGAGATAGAGGGCTTCTCTTCCTTTTCCCCTTTGCGGCCTTAACTTGATGGCAAGAAGCTCCATCTGGTTACGAGTCCTCTAACATTGAAGAGTCGGTGTGATCGAAAGCGTTCTCCTCCTCGGCAAGTGGACTCTTCCCTTTGCTTTGGTTTCAACCGTGGGTGCATCCTCCATTGTGGTATCCCTGCTTGAGCATATTCTGCGGCAATTGCGATGCGTCGACTTCTACGGTGGATGATTGAGGGTTTTCGAGGCAGCGGTAGGTGTAGGAGTAGGGTTAGTTTGAGTGGTAAGGTATTGAGACACATTAACCGTAATAGAGCCAATTGTGAGCTCGGGAACGTTGGGTGCCCCTTTCGAGGTTTTGAGCAAGGTTTTGAGTGATAGTTTCAGCTTGTGCGCTTGATGCTTCGATAGGTATGTGAATGTTCGTAGGGTAAGCATCGATCGGCGGCATAGGAGGTGATGTGGTAGTGGATGATTCAGCAACGATTGCGGCATTAGGGTTTGTAGCCATTTCGTGGCAGATTGAGGTTTGTTTGAGAGTTTGGTGAGGTTTCGTTTGAGGCTTTTCGAGACTTATAAATAGGTCTAGGCACTTCTTTTAATATACACTTCACACAGAATATTCGAATACCACAGAATTCACAAGTTATTTTCCGTAAATTTATTTTCTCAAATCACAAGTTTTCAAAAAGCTCAAAATAGTTTTCCAAGATTTCTTCATAGATTTTTTTCTAAGTGTTTGTAGAACACTTCATTGCACATCTTCAAATACATTTTTTTTGAGTTAGATCTCATAAGTGTGGTTAGCATTTTGAAGAGTTGAAGATCAAGTTGTAAGTTGTAAGTTGTAAGTGTAAAGAAAGTAAGTAAGCGAGATAGTGGAGACCCTTCTTCACGTTGGAGAAGGAGAGTGGATGTAGGATTGTTATAATCCGAACCACTATAAAATCAGTGTTCTTTCTGCTTTTCTTTACTTATCTCTGCTCAATTTCCAATTTATTGTTTAAAGATTAATTTCGTAATCAAAGTTAAAATCTGAATATCGGTTTGCTTTTGATCTTATTAAAGTTAGTCTAATCTTGAATTTCATTTGTGTACATCTCGGTACTTTGAATTAGTTTTGAAAGATTTGAAAAATCCACAAAATCTATTCAACCCCCTTCTAGATTTTGTTCTAGAAGGTTAACTCAAAGTTTCATAATCAACTCAACTAATCGGGACCAACAAGTGGTATCGGAGCGGTGTTAAGGCATTACGATATTGATTTTAGGTCTTAACTAAGATTCTGAAATTTTCTTGATTTTCTTCATCTTCTTCATTGTAACTAATCGCTACTAATAAGTTTTTGTGGAAGTATTTTTCTTTATCTCATCATGTCTTCAGCAAAAGCAAGAAATCCAGGAATCTACCTGAATTTTCTATTGAAGATTATGATTATTGGAAATTCGGGATGGAGAATCATCTTAAGGCCATCCATGATAGGATGGAGGAGGTTCTTGAAGAAGGACCTATAAAATTTTATCATGGAGGCACTAGCATTGGAGCTGAATCACTGAATCCAGAACAGACAAGAGAAAAAGAGTTACGAATTGACAAATGATGAAAGAAAGATCCACAATCTAGATCAAGTAGCTCGAATCGAAATCATTGAGACTTTAAGTAAAGACTGTATTGAGAAGGTTAAGAGATGCAAAATAGCAAAAGAAATATGGCAGACTCTGGCAAATGTTTGTGAAGGATCGAGATCAAGTAAAAGAGAATAAGGCTGCGATCGGTCTTACACGCCTTTGATACATTCAAAATGAAGAAAAATGAATTTGTGGATCGAGTTAGATGTAAGGTTGACGAATCTCCTCAACAAAGCGGTGACCTTGGAAAGAACTATACGAGAGAAGGAGATTAATAAAAAGATCGAGATCATTAACCAAGAGATGGAGAGAAAAATCCAATATCCTTAAAGCAACTCAAAATTTATCTTCTATTACTCACCATACCTTGTTCTCTCATCTTAAAGCTCTAGAGTATGACATTCAAATAGAAGATGAGGAGGATGAGATGGTGTCGAGCACATCATCCAAGTCTGTTGCCTTTGTCGGCAAAGAAGAAAAGATGTCAACCGAGTCTGTAGGAGGCCGACTGATTGGAGAGTATAGGGTAAGAGTTATTAAGACCAATCAACAAAATATCGAACCCAAGGGAAAAAGTATGCACATGAGGCCCTAGAAATACAAGTTTTTAGTGACTAGAGTTGTAACAATGGTTTGGCACAAAAACAACAAAACACTTGTAAAATACAAAATAATAACAAGCAAACAATTGATCGAACACTAAGAATGCGATAACGAAAACAACAATAAATGGTGGGATAGAGGTGCTAGGATTAACATCCATTGATGAATCATCAATCAACAAGCTACAATTGAATCAAATTGCAAATCAACTAAGATAGAAAGCATAAACCATCATGAAATTAATCACTCCATTAAAATCACAATGCCTAATATGAGTATACTTAGTCTTTCCCATCTCTCAATGTAGAAATCCCCAATTCATACAATCATGCAAAATTGAAACTCGATCAACACCTAATCACGTTAGCTCAACTCTCGCCTATTGCTAGGGTGATCAACCATTAATCAAAAGAGACAAATTTACACAAAGCACAATTAAGAATCACAATTAGGAAACAAACTAATGTGAGTATCCTTAGTGCAACTAATCTCTCGATTCCGAAGCACCCAATCCACACATTCATACACAATTATCACCCGATTAGCACCGGATCACGTTAGCGCAACTCTCGTCTATAGCTAGGGTGATCAAACACTAATCTAAAGAGATAATTATGCATGAAGCACAAATGAGAATCATAATTAGTAAGCAATCTACTCAATTGATCTCCAATCATCAATAATTATAGCATCATCAATCAAATCATCATCAATTTCAATTAACCCAAGCACAAGAGAGTTAGCCCATGGTGAAATCCATGGGAAGAAGATAGAATTGATCAAACACAAAGCAAATCACAACAATTAAGAAATTAAAGAGACAAAAGAGGAAAAACATCACCAAATGATCTTCAATCAACAAAAATAGGAATGCTTGAGTCTTCAACAACAATCTCCAAATGAATTACAAGCTTGAATTGAAAGAATTACAAGAATCAAATGCTAATCTATACTAATCTAGCAACAATCAAAGGAAATCTACATCTAAATCTAACTTCTACTCTAATCTAAGAAAGGAATTGGCTTGGGGCCTGAGAAATTGCCCCAAAACCGCTACTAATTGCTATTATCTAAGATGTCTATGGATTGCTCTGCTTCAACTTTTTAAATACCGAATTTTTGGAAAAACCTCCCCTCGAGTCGAGGTCAGGCCTCGACTCGAGGCTTCGCAAAATACCTCGCCCTCGACTCGAGGGTCATGCCTCGAGTCGAGGCTTCTTCCTTTTCCCAATTTAGTCCTTTTCGCATAGCCCTCGACTCGAGGCTCATGTCCCTCGATCGAGCTCGAGTCCAGTGGCACTTTTCTCTTGCGGGGCTTTGACCCCGACCCCGTTTTCGTCCGGATGTCTGTCTCTTCATTCTAAGTCCAATGGTACTCTCGGTTTGGCAAAATTCCACCGAATTACCTGCAAAATGGACGAAAAACATCAAAATCTCACAAATAATACTTTTTAAGCAAAAGAGTGATACTTTTCACATTTAGGCACAAAAACTAACACTTTAGCTCAGTTTTTGCACTAAAATAGGCCCTAAAAATATGTATCAATTCACTCCAATCACCGACCTATCTCTGAAGGAGCGGATGGCTCTGCTCACCAAAAGGTATGACAGATTAAGAATGAAGTATAAACGAAATAAATTGAGATTTGTAGGTAAGGATAGATCAAGATCCAAATCAAGAAGAAAGGAAGATGAGTCTACAGATGATGACAAAAGTAGGAGCCGACAAGAAGATTCGGATCACTGTCAAAAGAAATCCTTCCAGCCCTAAATCGACAGAGTGACACTTGTTACACATGCAACAAACCAGACACTTCACCTATGATTGTCCTCAACTAATTCCTAAAGAAAGGGAAGAGAAAAGGAAAAAGAGAGACAAGAGATTTGCAGATCAAAGGGCTCTGTAGGCTGAAGAAAAGGAGTCAAGGAAGTCATCATCATCATCATCCTCATCTCGATTTTGGATCGGATGATGAAATCTGCCTCATGGCTAAAGAGGTAGTCTATTATTCATCTTCGATAATGATTCTGCCTGTCCGCATCTGATTATGATCAAACTGTTATTCATGAATTATTGAGAGACTTAAAGACATCTCTCGGCTGCTTATAAACGGCTAGAAACAGAGAATTTGGATTTAAAGGATCAAATTCAGATTCTAATTAAAGGAAAGCGGTGATGAACTATCCAAACCGAGGAAACATTCAAGGGGAATGTTTTCCCAGTGAGGCTAGTACATCAGCCAGCTTACTGAAAAGATTAGAAAGTGAATTGAAAACTTTAAAAGACAAATTTGAATTAATCATCTTTGAAAATGAATTAATTAAGAAAGACAATGAGAAGTTAGTCTTCAAAATTAGTCAACTTAATAATTCACAATCAGCAATAGATCACATCTTTAATACATCTTAAAAATTCCATGACAAAATAGGTCTTGGTTATGATAGAAATAGTAAATCGGATGTACAAAAACCTAGGAAATTTGTTAAAGCATCGATCAATCAAAAGAGGTTAAAATTGGTCCTTGGAAACCATTTAGTCAAGTAAGGACTGCATCTCCCGACTTGAAAACAAAAATTCAGTGAGGACTCCTTATCGAGACTAAGAGAAATCCAAGAACCAAAATAAGAAGAAATTCTTATTATAATCCTTTTGATGGGAGAAGCGAATGTTATCCCACATTTCCTAAGTTTAGGAAAATTACTAAATCTGAATACAACAAGTTGTCATTTAAAAGTGATACAATTGTAGACAGATTTGGTAGAGAGACCAAGTCGATTTATTATTTGAAGATGAGATTTTTATCTGGTTACCTAAAGTGATACTTGACCTTCAAGGACCCAAGATCACTAGGGTACCTTACAACTAATCTGTTTTCGGGATTCACGGGGATCATCACTTAAGGAAGAGATCTTAGCCTCCATATGGTACATTGATAGTGGTTGTTCACAACACATGACTCATAATAAGAGGTCATATCGATTTCCAAAGCATTGATGGTCCAAGAGTATTATTTGGAGACAATAATTGTGAGTCGGACTAAAGGAGTAGGTACTCCATTATCAAGGATATTCGTATCTCGAGGTATATTTTGTTGAAGGATTGAAACATAATCTGCTATCTCTGTTTCCCGACTTTGTGATAAAGGTTTTCTTGTCAAATTTTCTAAGGATAAATGTGATATCTTAGATAATTCCTCGATAAGGTACTTTTAAGCGGCTTCAGACATGGTAATGTCTATGTGGCCAACTTTAATAGTTGTCCAAAAGATACTTGTCCGATAGCTAAGGGTGGAGATAATCTCAAATTTGGATATGGCACAAGAGGCTTAGTCATCCGAATTTCAAGACCCTTAGTAAGTCAAGCTAAAAAGAACCTTGTTAAGGGATTACCCGAGAAACTTTTATCTACCGATCTTAAATGTGATGCTTGTCGGAAAAGGTAAACGCCTAGACACTCATTTAAGAGTTTTAACATCTCTTCATCTCGAAAGAGTTTTACAACTACTTCATCTGGATCTGTTTGGACTCGTTTCTCCTCTCGATTTTAGTGGAAGGAAATATACTCTTGTTGTAGTAGATGACATTTCTAGATACACTTGGGTTATATTTCTTTTCAAGAAAAATGAGACTATAAACAAGATCCCCGATCTGCATTCAAACAGATTCGTAATGAAAAGGGTGTTAATATTATTAAAATAAGGAGTGATAAGGGCACATAATTTTTGAATTCTTGTTTATCTAATTTTTTCAATGAGTGTGGAATTATTCATGAGACATCTTGAGCAATAACTCCTCAACAAAATGGAGTGGTTGAAAGAAGGAATAGAACTTTGAAGGAAGCGGCCGGGAGCATGTTAGGCGAGTATGAAACCCCTCACGAGTTACGGCTGAAGCCATCAACACGGCTTGTTATACCCAGAACAGGTGCTTGGTTGTTAAAGACAAGGGTAAGACTCCATATGAGATTTGGAAGGGTAAGATTCCAAGAATCTCATATTTGAGCTTTTGGTTGTAAGTGTTTTATCCATAACAATGGGAAATCTAAGTTAAGGACTTTTGATGCTAAGGCAGGTGATGGAATATTCTTGGGATATTCCAACACTTCCAAGGCATTTAGGGTTTTTAACAAGACAACCCTTTGTGTGGAGGAAACCCCTCATGTTGTCTTTGATGAGTTGTATTCCTTCTCGGATAAAGTGAATCAAATTTACAAAGTCTAGATAAAATTGAACTGACCAAGACTAAACATAGAACCTGTCTATCTACCTAGTCTTGATTCGTAATCGAGATGAAGAAGAATTCCCATCCGATAATCGTAAGACAACTTCGACCGGACTCCATCCGAAGCAGACACCCTTGACATCGGTGATCATGGGGGTCGGTGATGAAGAGGGAACGTCGGTGAGGTAGAGTCGGAGGAGTTGCCTCACCGAGACTCAAGATGAGGATCCTTCTCCTCACATAGGCAAAAGGATGAGAAGTTATCATCCATCCGATCGAATTATAGGAGACCCATCTAGTAGTGTGCGGTACACGAATGATGCGGACTACGAAAGTCTGCTCACTGTTATGTGTCGCTTCTTGAACCCAAGTCTATTGAGGAAGCT
This sequence comes from Paraleonurus japonicus, assembly GCA_030762865.1. Taxonomy (NCBI): domain Eukaryota; kingdom Viridiplantae; phylum Streptophyta; class Magnoliopsida; order Lamiales; family Lamiaceae; genus Paraleonurus; species Paraleonurus japonicus. The sequence continues at coordinate 36,879,317 of CM061057.1, forward strand.
CTATCTGATCCAAACTGGATAACCGCCATGCGGAGGAACTGCATCAGTTTGAAAGGCAAAATGTTTGGGAATTAGTGGAAAGACCCTTACACGTAAAGATTATAGGCACCAAATGGGTGTTTAAAAACAAAAGCAGAGATGAGAATAACATTATTGTTCGAAATAAGGCAAGATTGGTTGCTTAAGGTTACTCACGGTGCGAGGGGATAGACTATGATGAAACCTATGATCCAAACGCGGACTAGAAGCAATAAGGTTGTTCTTGGCATTTCTTGCATATAAATCTTTCAAAGTCTTTCAAATGGATGTTAAGTCTGCCTTCCTTAATGGTGTGTTGCTTGAGGAAGTCTATGTGGAGCAGCCTCACTGGGTTTAAGATCAATAACAAGGTCTATAAACTCAACAAAGCTCTATATGGATTGAAACAAGCTCCCGAGCTTGGTATGATACCTTATCTGATTTCTTGACATCAAATGGATTTTCAAAAGGTAAGATTGATAGGACTTTGTTTAGGAAGGAAGTAGATGGTAACATCTTATTAGTTCAAATTTATGTAGATGATATAATCTTTGGTTCACCTAATCAAAGCGTGCGAAGAGTTTAGCATTCTCATGAAAACAGGTTTGAAATGTCAATGATGGGTGAATTAACATACTTTCTAGGCTTACAGTTAAACAGATGAGTAAGGGTATATTTATACATCAGCCTAAATATGCTAAGGATCTGATTGAGAAATTTGGGATGACTACTAGCGAGAGAAGTTAAGATTCGCATGGCAACTAACTTCTCTATGGATTCAGATGAGCGGGATACCCACATGCGACGGAGTATCGTGGGTGATTGGATCTCTTCTCTATCTCACCTTTGCAAGTAGGCCGAGATATAGCCTTTGCGGTTGGGGTATGTGCAAGATTTCAATCTAATCCCAAGAAAATTCATCCGGAGACGGCTAAGAAAATCCTTAAATATCTCAAAGGAACCTTGCAAGTAGGGTTATGGTACCCGGTGATGACAACTTTGGTGACAGGTTATTGATTCAGACTTTGGAGGATGTAAGATTGATAGGAAATCCACTTCAGAAATTGTCAATTCTTAGGCAACAAATTAATTTCTTGGTTATCTAAGAAGCAGACATCTGTTGCCACCTCCACAACCGAAGTGAATACATGGCACCGGAAGTTGTTGCTCTCAACTCCTCTGGATTAGTCAACGACTTAGAGACTATAATATTCAAACATCACCGCTCCTATTTACCGTGATAGTAATAGTGCAATAGCTATGACTTACAATCACATTACGCATTCTAGATGTAAGCATATAGACATTAGGCATCATTTCATTAGAGATCATGTTGAGAAGAATGACATTAGAATTGAAAAGATAGCCACCTTTGAATCACAAAGAGCGGACATTCTTACAAAACCTTTAGTGAGTCTAGATTTAAAGAATTGTGCTTAGAATTAGGATTACTTGATGCATCTTTATTTGATTTGTAAATTGCTTGCATCGATTAATGTATTCCTTATTTCTTGTTTTTCTTTTCTTTAAATCAATGTCTAGAAAGAATTATCGGTACTAGATATGAGTCAAAGGACAATCAGTAGCTGATATCATTGACTTCCTTCTTAGGAATCAAAAATCAAGGATTAGTCATATTGGCGTTATCGACATGATAATTACTTATCGACATTTGGTAAATCGAGATGAGGGCACAATAGTCAGATCTCACGAAGAAGCAGGATGACTATCTCGCACCCTATCGATCTACCTCAAGCTACTAATGGTTTTCCTTAAGTCTATGTCTTTGCGAAATAGGTCACAAGATCGGACTGTTTCACCTCATTTTCCTCAATCTTTTATTGAGACACTTTTGTTTCTAAAATAAACTTCATATTCTTCATAAAATTCTTTTTGGATTGATTGGTTGGAAAACCTATCTTCTGAGAAAATTAAATGAGTCTGTTTATTTAAATGTTCTTTTAAGATTGCTAAAAAGTTAAAACTAAGTTTGTTTTTAAAATCGAGACAGTTCTTGTATCGATGACTTTACAAACCCATCTGTTTTTAAAACCTATCTGCTTTGCAAACCCTTATATGAAGTAAGGTAACCCTAGGCTAACGTCAGTATACTTACTTCCCGCATAAAGTAACCTACATCATCCAAATCAACAGTCTATAAAGTGACTTTTTACGCATTCCAAAGGCGAAGTAGCCTCCACGCGCTGAATCCCAATCGTTTATCCTGATTTTTAACCGTTGATTCATGCGCAGTAAAAACCTTTTAAATAAATGGCTTAGATTAATTCAAATTTTCTACAAAAGGCGGTTTCTCTTTCCAATCTTCCCTCCTATATATATGTCTTCTTCCTTAATCAAACCTTTTCACTTTCAGAATTCTATACATACACTCTGCAAATTTTCAAAAACTCCTAGTTGATTATTTCATGAGCACTTCTCGAAACCAATTGGAGTTACATCAACCATGGTGGATGTTCACAATGATACGTACAACAAGAAGATAAAATCGGAGATGTATGTTGATTTTGAGACAATTTCGATGGTGAATCAAGGGAGGTACTGGATTTATTTGAGAGGGCGGGATTGAGGACTTTGTGTTCCAAGAAATCCCCCTCAATAAAACTTTGGACATGAGAGGATCGAGTTCTACGTTAACGGGACATTCGAGAATGGAGTATTCAAGACGAGTATACGGCGAGGTTCTTACTGTTACTCGGCCGGAGGTGGCCTGCATTTTTACACGAGCGGTGAGAGTTAACCCCCTCACATACAAATCCGATGACTGGGTGGAATCATTTGAGATGATTGCCGGAATTCGATGAGGGACCGGCGATCGGAGCCGAAGAAGAAGATGCTCCGACGGAGATATCGTCTTCGATGACGATTGTGACGAAGGTGATTCTTGGGGAACGAGTTCCCATGATGGGCTGACAGGACCAGTGTGTGTTATGAGGGCCATAATAGATGGAGTTCAAGCCAACAGGCTGGGATGCTCTTGAGACAAGTTTGAGACGGAAAGGAAAAGGCTGGAGGTGGTAGGCGGAAAGTGGCGGCGAGGTCGATTACCAGCCTATTCAATAAGGTGACGGTAATTACTGGAGGACTCCGTTGTCACCGAAATAAATCGGCTGATGGAGTCGGGCCCTACACAAAAGCGAAGGGATCCTGACTAAGGATGAGCCGCTTGGGGCTCAGGTGACTCGAGATGAAGGAGGAGTTGAGGTCGGAGCCTGTGCACCAGCAGCAGAGGAAGGCGAGGAGGAGGAGGAAGAGGAAAGAGAGGAAGAGCTGCCGACGGTGAGCTCACCGAGGCCTCACAGCCGATGAAGTGAAGGAGAAGGCCAAGAGGAGGAGGAGGTTGGTGAAAACCTCTGAGCGAGGGGGAACATCTGGCTGATCGCCCGAGCCTTCTACCCGAAGAGGCAATGACGCTGGAGCATCCGAGATGCTTTGTCCTTCCTTACTGAGACCGATATACTCACCTACCCCCATATCTACCATCTCCCCACCAGCCTTACCCACATCTTCCCAAACTCTCACCCTCGGTCCAATCCAACCCACCCTACCCCAGACAACCCTTTCTCCACCACCCACTACCTCGAAATTCCACCCCCTCCATCTTCACCCCCACAAATCCCCCTCCCCCATCGAGACGCCCCTACTTCATCCCACCCCTCGAACCCCAGTAGGTGGATACCTCCAACATTTTTGGGGATATCCACTTGAGCTCCCCACCCAACTTCTCCCACCATCTCTTCCTCATCGATTCGGAGGAAGAGGCCAGTCAATCTTCGCCATCTCATCGGCCTTTGAGGATCTGCACAAGAAGATAATATCCAAAGTTCCACAGATACTATGCTCGCCAACATGCAGATTGCTGAGGTCAACATTTCACGCAACCTATCGGCCAATCTCAAAGATCGCTATTGGTTCTCGGCCGAGTGACTGGAGGAGGAGGTCAAGACACTCAAGCAAAAGGTGGCGGTGACAACGAAATCCTGGTCAATGCACTCACATCTCGATCGATCGACTTCGGGAGTTCGTTGCTCGAGCGTTGGAAAGACAGCTCTAGACTCTCCAAAATGAAGTTAAAAAGGGGGAAGGAGAAGGAAGAATGGACACCCTCACAGCTGGAGTCTTGTCACTCACGACAAGGTAGATTCGAAGGCGGACTCAGCCGAGTTGGAGGCAGCCAAGGCGACATCAAAATAAATTGAGCCGTGTTGCCTTGCAATTAAGGGTGACCCAGATAGAGGAGGCCATCCGAGAGGATGAGGAGAAGAGGAGGAAGAGAAGTCTCGAGGCAGCTGGCCAAGATGAAAGAGTCAAAAAACCCGAGGCCAAGGGCAATGGTAAAGGCAAGGCGGTGGAAAAGTCCTCATCACCGAGCGGTGATCGGCCCCAAAGCAGAGCGCAAAGGAAAGAGCTCGACTTCTCAAACCTATCAGCTGAACAGATCAAGAATCCATGCTGAGAAGGAGAAGTATGAGAAGCGAGGAGAAGAAGAGGCTGAAGAAGATGGGGAAAGCGGAGCTGAAGTGGGACGAGGATACTCGGAAGTGGGTATCCAAAGCCAGATGAAGCGGACTTCCGCCTGTCCACCGCACGTCGGCTCCTCCCAAGATGGTTTCGAGGAAATACACAAGCGAATACAAGAAGAAAACCCTGGATGCTGATGGATGTACTAATGGTACATCTTGAAGGCATCTCCATCTGGAAGCGGTGATGAGGATATGAGTGGCATGAATGGATGGAAAAGGAGGACACCGAGCTATATGGGAAGCTGCTTAATGAGGCACATAATGTGTTCAAGCTGCGATTTAGTCGCACCAGCCTATGAGCAAGTTACCCCTAAGCTGAAAGAAGACGGCTCTCCAGATCTGGAATAGGTCGAAGTCATAGCCAAAGCGAGAAGGGAATCCGAGCTCACGAGCGAGGATGAGCTTAAACAACTAAGAGCGAGGATTTTCAATGGCCGAACATTCCGAGAAGCCGCGAGATGGGGAATACGATAGAACAGGATTTTCTTTTCCTTATCTTTTATTTTCTATCAGTTCATCTATCTCGTAAATTTGTAAATTTGTGAATGAATATATTTGGACTTATGTGAATTACTTGTCTTATTTTCTTAAAGTTTTTAAGAAAAACGTAAAAAAATTTCTAAGTATAAATCATCCGAGAAGTTTATCTCTCGAGACTTGAAAACTTTTCCTAAAAATTTTATCTAAGTCTTAAGACTCAATTTTTTAAGTTTTTCTAAAAGAGTCTAAAGGACTTAATTTTTTAAAAGTGTTAATGTGAATGATTACTGTTGTAATGAGAATAAGTGCTCTGATATACCTATTTGATTATCTTAACTAACTCTAGTACTAACTTCGATTGTGAGTGTGTTTCTTCCTTGTAGGTTTTAACTTCATCAAAAAGGGGGAAATTGTTGGATCAAGGAGTTTTGATGAGTTAAAAGAAGCGGCTCGAGATGATCGCACGAACTGTAAAGCAGTGAGATTGAGACCATAAGCTAAGTGATCGACAAGGTTGAGAACCAATCTAGTCACCGAGGTCCGGAAGAGTACAAGTCGTGCAGAGGCGAGCTTCGATCTAGTCATCTGCAGAAGACAAACATGAAGAGCTCGACGAGGTCAAGACAAGCTGAGTAGAATAAGAAAGGTGAGTCTTCACCAAGTCACCGCAGACGAGTAGAGCAAAGTCACCGCGGTCTAGAGCGAGTTAAGATTAAGTTTGTTGAAGAGCTTTTCAGTTTGTTAGAACCGACTAACAAACTAACCGACTTTTCAGACTTATAAATAGGTCTAGGCACTTCTTTTAATATACACTACACGAATATTCGAGAATACACAGAATTCACAAGTTATTTTCCGTAAATTTATTCTCTCAAATCACAAGTTTTCAAAAGCTCAAAATAGTTTTCCAAGATTTCTTCATAGATTTTTTCTAAGTGTTTGTAGAACACTTCATTGCACATCTTCAAATACATTTTTTTTAGAGTTAGATCTCATAAGTTTGGTTAGCATTTTGAAGAGTTGAAGATCAAGTTGTAAGTTGTAAGTTGTAAGATCTGTAAAGAAAGTAAGTAAGCGAGATAGTGGAGACCCTTCTTCACGTTGGAGAAGGAGAGTGGATGTAGGATTGTTATAATCCGAACCACTATAAAATCGGAGTGTTCTTTACCGCTTTTCTTTACTTATCTGCTCAATTTTCAATTTATTGTTTAAAGATTAATTTGAGAATCAAATTTAAAATCAATATCGGTTTGCTTTTGATCTTATTAAAGTTGAGTCTAATCTTGAATTTCATTGTGTACATCTGGTACTTTGGATTAGTTTTGAAAGATTTGAAAAATCCACAAAATCTATTCAACCCCCTCTTCTAGATTTTGTTCTAGAAGGTTAACTCAAAGTTTCATAATCAACTCAACTAATCGGGACCAACAAGGGAGAAGTTTGAATGTGTGAGTCCTTTGGGTTTCCTGCCATTTCCACTTAAATAGAGTATTAAAATATTCAATTTAAGTTGACAAATGAAGAAAATAGTTGAACACTTATGCAATATTTCGAAAATAATGAACAATGATCGCTTCTATGCTTTAGTATATGGAGCAACATAATTTCGAGACGTATATAGAGAAAATAAAGTTCTGAGTTATTAGTATAGACTCACAAAGAAAAATTTGGAATAGATTAGAACCTAGGTGGTTTAAAACATTAAATCCATGATCTCCTAAAATTTAGGGAATGAAATCATGGGTAAAAAAAACTTCGAGAAAAATTCAAATTAATTTGTCCAATTAATTAAAACTATACGGCATTATCTAAATAAGGTAGTAGTGGGTTTAGTGTATGACCTAGTCAAATTAAGAACTTAAACATAATTAATTAATTACATAAATTAAAATAAATTGAAACTTACACGATGTTGTACTCAAAATTGGAACACACACTTCAACACCGGTTTTCCTTAGAAAAATTTTCCAATGTTGCAAACAAAACAATTTCAGTTTTTCTAGCACTTTTAATCACACATTGATCCATCTTTTCAAAAGAGTGCATCGTAGTTGCGAACTCCGTGCCCTATATTTACTCAATGGATTTGTGAGCATATTGATGTTATACTAATGTGTTGGTCCCGATTTGTTGAGTTGATTAATAAACTTGTATCAGCCTTCTAGGACAAAATCTAGAAAGGAGGGTTGAATAGATTTTGTCGATTTTTACAAATCTTCTAAAATTTATTCAAATCACCAAAGTAACACAATGGAATATTCAATTTAATCTCAACTTTATAAAGATCAAAAGCAAACTGATATTTAGATTTTAACTTTGATTAAAAATTAATCACGATCAATAAGGTGAGAAATAAAAATAACAAGTAAGTAAATAAAAGCACAAGAACACCGATTTTATAGTGGTTCGGATTATAACAATCCTACATCCACTCTCCTTCTCCAACTTGAAGAAGGGTCTCCACTATCCACTTACTTACTTACTTTACAATCGTACAACTTACAACTTACAATCGATCTTCAACTCTTCAAAACTCTAAGTAAAACTATGAAATCTAACTCTAAGATGAAGAAGTGTATATGAAGATGTGCAAAGAAGTGTTCTACAAACACTTAGAAAAATATATGAAGAAATCTTGGAAAACGCTTTTGTGCTTTTCTAAAACTTGTGATTTGAGAGAATAATATTACGAAAAATAACGTGCGTTACATGTATGCTAAAAATTAAAATTAAGCGAAAGAAGTGCCTAGACCTATTTATAAGTCTGAAAAGACAGTTAGTTTGTTAGTCGATTCTAACAAAGCTGAAACCGCTTTAACAAACTTAATCTTGAAAACCGCTTGCTCCTCGGGTGATATTACTCTATTCATCTGCGGTGACTTGGTGAAGACTTCGTCTTTCTTATTCTACTCGGCTTGTCTTGACTTCGTCTCGAGCTCTTCATTATTGTCTCCTGCAAATGACTAGACTTGAGCTTGTCTCCGGATGACTTGCAACCTCTAGTCTCCGGTGACTTGATCGATTCTTGACCTAGTCGATCGGCTTAGTATGAAGACTTGTTCTCATTTGTTTATCAAGGTTGTCGATCATCTGAATCGCTTCTTTTAACTCATCAAAACTTTCTATATCTAACAATTTCCCCCTTTTTGATGAAGTTAAAACCTACAAGAAAGCAGACACACTCACTGCTTGAAGTTAGTTTAGAGTTAATCAAGATTTATCGAGATAGGTATATCAAAGCACATTCTCACATGAGAACAGATTCATTCAAATCAAACTACTCAATACATAAAGAAAGAATTTTAAGTCTTTTAGACTCTTAAAAATTTCAGACTTTTAAAAGAAATTTAAGTCTTAGAAAATTTTGACTTAGAAAAATTTTAGAAAATTTTATGTCCGAGAAGATAAATTTCTCGGATGATTAATACTTAAAAATTTTAAGTTTTCTTAAAAGCAAAAAGACTTTTAAAAAAAAATAAGACAAGTAACACAAATCAATCAAAGTATATTCATATTGGATTTACAATGATTTACAAAGGAAAAATAATAGAAAGGATAGATAAGGAAAAGTAAAGTCCTGTTTCTATCGGTCTTCCCACCGGTCTTCATCACGGGATCATTAGCCAATTGAATACGCGCCTCCTAAGCTGCTTTAGATCTTCTCCTTGGGCAAGTCCAGACTCGGCCTCTACCTTCTTCAAAATTCCCTTGACCCGATCTAGGTCCAGGGAACCATCGCTTCTTGGCGGGGATGGCATACTCAAAAGCTGGAGAGATTAAGTTGACATTGAACTCTACATCTGCTTCTTCCAACAGCCGATGATAGAATTCCTTATCCACCTTTTCAATCCATTCATGCCAAGCCAAATCTGGATCTTGCTTTGAGTTGCTTGGGGCCCTTGAGAATATACCAAGTATATCCACATTCCCTCCAGATTTTTCTCTCTGTACTCATTGCATATTTTTCCGCGAGCCGGCTTAGGAGGAGCAGACGTTGTGTGAAATGGTCTGAATTTCCCCTTTGCTCTGTTCTTTGATCATCCATTTACACTCGGCGGTGCTCCGAGAAGACGTTGGAGTCCTTCTTCTTTTTACGCCTCTTCTTTTCCTTCTTGCCATAGAATTCCATCTCTCTCTTTATTCTTTTGATCTGTTCATCGAGAGATTGGAATAATCGGCTTCCCTCTTTCCTTTCCCCTTAGCGGCAGCGGCTTGGTATAAATGTCACCGATCTCGGCTCACCGATCGCTACTTCTTTTCCCTTCCCCTTGGCTCCTTGATTCAGCTTCTTTTAACCCAGCCAAGAGTTTTTGATCTCTCCTCCTCCTCTTTCCTCCTCTTCTCTTCATCCTCGTTCACAGCTTCTTCAAGTTAACTTACCCTTAGGCTGGAGTGCAGCCGACTCATCGAGATTTGATTCGAGCTTCTTCCACTGGCTGCCTCCGGATCGGTTGTGTTGGCCTTAGTGCCTACTTCTTTCTGCTCTCCTCGACCACGGTGAGGGCTTGTCTCTTCTCGATCGATCATTTTCCCCCTTTTTAACTTCAGCGACCAAGTTTGATAGTTTTAGATCTAGATCATTAAACTTGACTCTGAAAGTCCTGATCGATCCACAAACCATTTCATTTACCACCATCTGATTGTATCCTTTTACCTCTTCCTTGAGTGCCCTTAGCTCCTCCTCCATAGCTTTCACTTTGTCACCAAAGCATAGAGTTAGTGATAGTTATAATTTTATCGAGCAGTGTTACCTCCACTTCCCGCATCTTTGGCTAGCATCGTGTCGGGCCACCGCTTCTACCATCTTCCTTGTCCTCCACTTCATTTTATGTCTGAACGTTGAGTTCAACTTTTCTCCACCAGAGTGAGGATCGAGGAGATGGCGGAGACTGAGCTTAGGTCACTGTCATCATCCTCGAGATGAGGAATCGGACGAGGTAGAGATTGGTTCTGTTTGAGTAGGTGGGAGAGGGATAGGCTGTATTTGGATGGTTGGGAGAGAGGAGTAGGATATGATTTGGACGAGGAAGGCTTGGACTGTTGGGAGAGGAATTTGTTCGAGATGAGAGTGGAGGTGGTGATTGGGTTTGTATGGTGGGGGTGGTAATGAGAGATGAGGTTTGTAATACGGGTGTTGGTGGTTGAGGTGAGATATGTTCGGGATCTGCGAAGGGGTTTGGATTTGGACTATTGGAGTTGTAGGGCTGTTGGAGAGGCTGCGGGGTACCCGATGCAGGATACCCCTTCATCGCCTATTTGAACCACTGGGATTTCAGGCTGAGTTTGAGGCTCGAGAAATGCCAGCTGGGGCATTTCTTCATTGCACAGTGCGGAGTGACAATTGAGGAGATGGGGAAAGACTCATACCTGCCTCTGGAATTGGGGAGAGGGACAGCTTCCTTGGTTGAGGAGGGTGGGACCTCCAGTGACCAACCGCACTGCTATTTGGAGAAGCAGAGACCTCCTCTGGTAGCGGGGTTGACAACTCCATCTGCTGCTCGGAGCCCCGATTTTGTTGAGCCTTGAGCTCTGAGTAGCTCGTCTTGGTCTCCTCACCAAAGGAATTTCAGCCTCCTCTTCCTCCTCTTCTTCTAATAGGGCTTTGGCGAGATGCAACCGATGAGCTTTCCCCCTTCTTCTTCTCTATGGCTTTCACCAGCCCTCTTCTTTCTCCTCTAAAAGGTTGAAGGCTACGGTGTTTCGATTGATTCTTCTTGAGGGCGACTTCATGCTGCCACCTCATGTCCCTCTGCCCGATCTCGGCGGAGGAACCTCGGCTGGTTCACCTTGGTCTCTGAGCTTACTGCGGCTGCTACCTCCAGCCTCGAACCACTGGCTGCATCGGACTCATTGTCGAGTCTGGATTTCCTCCAAGTCTGTCATCCTTTGTTAGGATCCCCTTCTACTTGGAGTACTTTTCGTACCCACTCTCCGATCGACCTCCTGTTCAGCCCTTCAAATAGCACAGCTTATTTTGTTGAATAGGTATTTGTTGAGGTAGGTGATACCACTTGTTGGTCCCGATTTGTTGAGTTGATTAATAAACTTGTATCGGCCTTACTGCAGACGACTTAAACGTAAGTCGCTTCTTCTCTTCCCTCGGCTTGTAAATCAGCAAGTCCACCCGGTTAACTTGCACTCCATCAAGAATGGCTCGCATCACACACAATCTGGGTTTGGTTAACCCATCATGTGAGCTTTGCTCACCCAACACGGCCTTTGTCACCACCGTCATCAACAATCATGTATTTCCTTCGAGAAGGTTCTTCTTTAAATCCCTCCTGGTTCCTCACTGTGTGAAACCCTCACCATCAAATCAAAGCGACTCCTCCCAATTGTCCTCTTTATATGTCAATGGATTAACTCCCTCCATTGGCGTGTCGAAGATCCTGGCAATATTTTGCACAGTATAGCTCAACGTCGTCCCATCCACCGATGTATCAAACCCATCACAGGTATCGTTCATCCTCTCCAGGAGTTACTGCTCCCAAAAGATCAGCGATTCTACTTTGGGGGATTTCATTGATAGAAATCCTCTTAGCCTTGATGCATCAAACAATCGGAGAATTTCTGCAGATTCGGGGTCTCGAGTAGTTTCAAAATCTACATACATTTCTTCTTTTAAACGGTTTTTAAAAAATTCCTCATTCATCTTGAAATGAGAAATATTTGTGGAAATGTATGTAGTTTTATGGGTTTCGGAGGTTTTCGAAGAAGATGCCATGGTAAAATATTGTGGGTTTTGGAAAAGTATTAGAGAATATGCGGGTTTTACGAAAGTGGAAAAGGTTTGATTGAGGAAGAAGATGAATTTATAGGAGGAAAGTTTGGAAAGATAAACCGCTTTGAAAATTAATCTTAATCTAAGCCGTTTATTTGAAAAGATTTCTTGTCTTTGAATCAACGGTTAAAAACTTGGATAAACGATTGGGATTCAGTAGCGTGTAGTTCACTAATCTTTGGAATGCATAAAAATTACTTTATAGACTGTTGATTTGACGAAGTAGACTTACTTTATGCAGAAGTAAGTAATCAGCGTCGGCCTAGGAGTTACCTTTCTTTGCATAAAGGTTTTCTAAAAAGAGACAAGGTCACGAAGGTAATCGATAAATGACCTCATCTGAAATCAGTCTAGTTTTATCTTTTTAGCAATCTTAAAAACATTTAAATAAACAGACTCGGACTTAATTTTCTAAAGATAGGTTTTTGATTGGAGTGAATTGATACATGTTTTTAGGGCTATTTTTAGTGCAAAAGTGAGCTAAAGTATGATTTTTGTGCCTAAATGTGAAAAGTATCACTCTTTTGCCTAAAAGGTATTATTTTGAGAGGTTTTGATGTATTTCGCCCGTTTTGCAGGTAAATCGGTGGAATTTTGCCAAACCGAGAGTACCGGTATTCTTAGAATGAAAAGACGAACATACGGGACGAAAATGGGGGTCGGGCCGGAGCCCTTCTCGATAAAAATTCCACGATCTCGAGTTCGAGTCGAGGTGCCTGGAGACCTCGACTCGAGGTTCATCTTTGGAGGGAAATTATTTCAAAAAGTTGGCGAGCTCGACTCGAGGGAGGAGCCTCGAGTCGAGGAGATGAAAATTGCGGCGAGCTCGACTCGAGGCTAGGCCTCGACTCGAGGCGGGGAGAGATTTTTGAAGAAAGCGTGTTAGCGACTTTAGGCCTCGACTCGAGGGCACGAACCTCGACTCGAGGAGTGCCCAAAACCGAAAATTTCAGTTTTTAAGCCATGGGAAGCCAAAGCGAGAGGGAGAGTTGAGTCTAGCGATTAAGAGCGGTTTCTAGGAGTTCCTTTGAGCGAATTTTACGTTTTGTAGCTTGAATTTACTTGTAATTGCACTAGATTGTTAGAATTTAGATAGATTCCACATTTAGATCATTAGATTAGTAGATTGGTGATTGTAATTGAAGTTTGCAGCTGAGAATTGAGAAGAAGTGAAGTTGAATTGAAGCATTGTACAAGATTAATCATTCTTATTTTTGCCTATTGAAGCTTAATTGGTGATGTTCTTAACCTTTGATCTCTTTAATTCATTGCTTGTAGTGATTAGATTTTCAATTGCTTTCTTAGATTTTCTAGCCATGGTTTTTGCTTGTAGCACCATGGGCTAATAGCCTTGTGCTTGGGATAATTGAAATTAGGGATGAAGTGATTGCCTCATGCTATGATTGTTGATAAGTGTGATCAATTGAATTAGATTGCTTCCTAATTGTGATTCTTAATTGTGCTTCATGAAAAATTGTCTCTTTTGATTAATGGTTGATCACCTTAGCAATAGGCGAGAGTTGAGCTAACGTGATTAGGTGTTAATCGGGTTTCAATTTTGCATGATTGTATGAATTGGGGACTTCTACATTGAGAGATGGGAAGAACTAAGGATACTCACATTAGGCATTGTGATATTAATGGAGTGATTAATTTCATGATGGTTTATGCTTTCTAATTTGATTGATTTGCATTTGGATACAATCATAGCTTGTTAATCATGGATTCCTTGATGGAGATTATCCCTTGCACCCTATTCCCTCATTAATTTTAGTCTACTTGATCTTGCATTCTAAGTGTTTGATAAATTGTTTGCATAATCTTGCCATTTAATTTCTTGCAATTTGTAGTGATTTAGTCCAAGAGCTTGTTGCAACTTTAGCCATTTAGAACTCTTATCCTTGAATTTCGTTTGCATACTTTCTCCCTTGGGTTCGATATTTTTGTTGATTGGTCTTAATAACTCTTACCCTATACACTCCAATCAAATGGCGCCGTTGGGGAGTTAGTTTTGCGCCAATAAGTGAGATTCGAGGATTGTTTGAAGTGGCTATTTGTTGTTTTTATTTTTGTTTTTGGTGTTTTTATTGGTGAGAATTTGATTCTTGGATTTGTGGCACTGTAGGTGTATTCTAACAAGATCAAGTGGTGTTCCACCCTTGCCACTAAATCCGGAGATTGAGGCTACATTGAGAAGAAATCGTGTGAGAAGAAGAAGGGAAGCTATGGAAGGAGAAGAGCAAAGGCATGAGGAGAGATTAGTGGGTGATCCTCAAGAAGAGGAGGTACATGGACAAGGAGTAGGAGGAGGAGAAAATGGAGGTAATGGGAATCACTTCCATGCTCAAGTTGGCCCCTTTCCTCAAGGGATGCCACCACAAAATTATCCCTACCAAAATCCCTACCCTTATCCACCTCAAGCTCATCAATATCCCTACTATCCACCTCATCCACAACAATTTCCACCATATTATCCCAATATGCCGTATAATCAAGAGCCAAGATACCATGAGCCACCACAACCACAACCACAACATGTAAATGAGCCACCACCTCAAGGAAGGCCTTTGAGAGAGTTCTTTGAACCACAACTTAGGGAGTATTATGATGGGATAGCGAGGCCGAGGATAGATGCCAATAACTTCGAGATAAGTCCCGCTTTGGTAAGAATGCTTAGGGAGAAGCAATTTGAGGGTAGAGATGAAAATGAGTGCCCACATCAACATATGGCACAATTTCTTGAGATAGCCGATACTACAAAATACCATGGGGTGCCGAAGATGCCAAGAAGTTGAGGCTATTTGCTTTTACATTGAAAGGAAGAGCAAAAGCATGGCTTAATTCATTACCGCCGGGACCGTACGGACATGGGAGGAGTTGTCAAAGAAATTCTTGATGAAATTTTACCCACCATCAAAGACCGTGCAAGCAAAGGAGGCTATTTCCCATTTCCGACAAAAGAATGGGGAGACAATACCGGAGGCGTGGGAGAGGTATGGCATGTTACTTATTAATTGCCCTCAACATGGTTTCCCGGAAGAGCAAACCATTATGTACTTTTGCAATGGGTTGACGGATGGGGATAGGTCATTTTGAATGCTTGTGCTAATGGATCGATTTGGTCAAAAACCGTGGGGCAAATGAATGAAATTATGGAGAACATAGCTCAAGACTCATTCCAAGTGTCGGTTAATAGAGGAGCACATCATAGAGTGTCACAAGTTGATGAGCTAGAGAGTATGAAGAGTATGATGATGACTATGATGGACCGATTGGGAGCTCTTACGACTTCACAAAGCCAAGCAAGTGTTAGTCCATCCGTTCCTCATGTTGATGTTGGGCCAAGTTCATTGCCGGTGGAAGAGGTGAGTTATATGGGTAGGCCTCCATTCCAAGGAGGTTATCAAGGAGGAAGCTATCAAGGGAACTATCAAGGAGGAAGGCCTTATCAAATGCCTTACCAAAATAGGCCACAAGGAAGCTATCAACCTCAACCGCAAGCTCCATTCAATGGGAATACATGGAGGAGACACGAGAATTTTCATATGCCAATCCTAGAGCCGCCGTTCAATTTCCTCCCGGATTTGATCCGGGTGCAAAACTCCAAACAATGAAGGAAAGGCTACTACGGAGGAGATCTTGGGGTTGATTGTGAAGAAGTTGGAAGCAAATGATTCAAGGCTTGATGAAATAGGGAAACAAATGGACACTCGTTTCAAGGCGATTGAGCATCAAGTAGGGCAACTTGCTACTACGGTTGGAAAGCTCGTCTACGGTGGATGATTTGCAAAAGAAAGAATCAAAGGAGTATTGTCAAGCCATCGAGCTTAGGAGTGGTGCAAGGTATGAAGGACAAAAATTTCCTTCAAGAGAGGATGGAGAGGATAAGCCTTATGAAAGTTGTGATGAAGAAAAGCAAGAGGTGATGGAGGAGGAAGAAAAGAAGAAGCCAAAGTGGTTGATGGCAAGGGAAGAGAAAGCAAAGCAAAAGATTATTGAAAAGGATGAGAAAGGGATTCCAAAGACGGTTGTTCCCATGCCTTATCCTCAAAGGTACATGAAGAAAGCATTGGATGAGAAGTTTGCTCGGTTCCTTGAGGTTTTCAAAACATTGTATATCAACATTCCTTTTCGGAGGCCCTTGAGCAAATGCCTCACTATGCAAAGTTTCTTAAGGATTTGCTAGCAAAAAGGAGGAGAATGGAAGAGCCGGAGTTAGTTAAATTGACCAAGGAGTGTAGTGCTATGCTTCAACAGAGCTTCCACCAAAGTTGAAGATCCGGGTAGCTTTACTCTTTTATGTGATCTTGGTAATGGGTTGGAGAAGCAAGCCTTGTGTGACTTGGGGGCAAGTATTAACTTGATGCCATTTTCTATGTTTAAGAGGCTTAACCAAGGAAAGTTAGGAGCCACTACCGTAACTCTTCAACTTGCCGACGGGTCAACGACTATTCCAAGAGGTATTGTGGAGGATGTTTTGGTCAAGGTAGAAGACTTTGTGTTTCCGGCGGACTTTGTAGTACTTGAGATGGAGGAGGATAAAGATGTACCATTGATCTTAGGGAGGCCGTTTCTAGCTACCGCAAGAGCGGTGTTTCATGTGAATGAAGGAAGGCTTACTTTGAAGCTTGATGATGAAGAGCTTCATTTTTCAATGAAGGATGTGATGGAGAAGGAGGAATGCCACGTTGTGGATGTGATTGATTCATGCCTTCAAGAGGCTTGGGAGGATTCTTCTTATACTCTTTTCTCTCAAGATTATGTTATTCCATCATATAATCATCTTCTTAATGAATCTTGTGTTTCTTATAATTGTGATAGGGATGCATTGGAAGTGGAGGAGGTGAAAGAGATAAAGTTCGAAGGATTTCCCAATCAACCTTGGGAAAACAATGAAGATGGTAAGCTAAGTGAAGAGAAAGTGAAAGGAGCCCTTAAGCCACTACCCGAGCACTTGAAGTATGTTTATTTGGAGGAAAATGAAGGTTGCCCGGTAATTGTATCGTCATATCTTACATTTGATGAGGTAACTAAATTACTTGATGTTCTTCGTAAGCACAAATCCGCCATAGGTTGGTCCATTGATGACTTAAAAGGTATAAATCCTTCAATTTGCATGCATAGGATTAGGCTTGAAAAGGACCATAAACCCATAGTTCAACCACAAAGGAGAGTGAACCCTAATATTCAAGAGGTAATTAGGAAAGAAGTTGTGAAATTGTTAGATGCTAATATGATTTTTCCTATTTCCGATAGTTCTTGAGTCTCTCCCTTACATGTGGTGGCTAAGAAAGGGGAATTACGGTAATAAAGGGAGAAAATGATGAATCAATTGCTACAAGGGTAGCTACGGGGTGGCGAGTGTGTGTTGACTATAGAGAACTTAATAAGGCCACGTGCAAGGACCACTTTCCCTTACCTTTTCTTGATCAAATGCTTGATAGGTTAAGTGGATTTGATTATTATTGTTTCTTAGATGGTTATTCGGATACAATCAAATTATGATTGCACCGGAAGACCAAGAAAAGACTACTTTCACTTGCACGTATGGGCCGTTTGCTTGGAAAAGAATGCCATTTGGCCTTTGTAATGCTCCCGCCACTTTCCAAAGATGCATGATGTCAATTTTTCATGGCTTGATTGAGAAAATTATGGAGGTATTTATGGATGATTTTTCCGTGTTTGGTGAGTCATTTAATAATTGCCTTGCTAATCTTGATATTGTTTTGCAAAGGTGTGAAGATACGAACTTGGTGTTAAATTGGGAGAAATGCCATTTCATGGTTAATGAAGGCATTGTATTGGGACATCATGTATCATCAAAGGGATTGCAAGTGGATAAGGCGAAAATTGTGGCTATTGAGAAGTTACTTCCACCTAAGGATGAGAAGGGAATTCGATCATTCCTTTGACATGCCGGGTTCTATAGGCGATTCATAAAGAACTTTTCTCAAATTTCTAAACCCTTATCTCATCTTTTAGAAAAAGACGTGCCATTTGAGTTTAATGATGATTGTTTGATTGCTTTTAGGTCTTTGAAGGAAGCTTTGTGAGTGCACCCATTCTAATTACTCCTGATTGGACAAAGCCCTTCATTATCATGTGTGATGCAAGTGATTTCGCTATGGGGGTCGTTTTAGGACAATTGAGAGAGAAGAGGTTTCATGCTATTTACTATGCCTCCAAGACTTTTAATCCGGCCCAAGTCAATTACACCACTGCCGAGAAAGAAATGCTTGCGGTGGTGTACGCTTTTGATAAGTTTCGACCTTATCTTGTAGGTTCGAAAACTATTGTGTACACCGACCATGCCGCAATTTGGTATCTCATGTCGAAAAAGGATGCTAAGCCTAGGTTGATTCGTTGGATATTATTGTTGCAAGAATTTGACATGGAGATTGTGGATAAGAAAGGAAGTGAAAATGTCATAGCGGATCACCTTTCTAGACTTGAAGGAGTAGAAGAGACGGAAAGAGATGTCAAGGAAGTTGAAGAGACCTTTTCGATGAGGGATTACTAAGTATTGAAGAAGTCATGAGTGTGGTAAAGGAAGGGGATGTTCCTTGGTTTGCCGATTATGCTAATTTCTTAGCAAGTGGAGAAGTGCCACCGGAAATGAACCCTTTTGAAAGGAAGGTTTTCTATAACCGGGTCAAACATTTTGTATGGGATGATCCATACCTTTTCAAGGTGGGGGTAGATGGAGTGCTTCGTAGGTGTGTGACAAGGAAAGAAGGGGAGGAAATCATGAAACATTGCCACTCTCTACCATGTGGAGGCCATTATAGCACTTCTAAGACCGTGAGGAAGATTTTATTAAGCGGGATTCTATTGGCCAACCATCTTTAAGGATTGTGAGAGATTTATCAAAGAATGTGACAAGTGCCAACGGATAGGGAACCTTAACAAGAGGGACGAGATGCCATTGAGCAATATCTTAGAAGTGGAAATTTTTGATGTATGGGGAGTTGACTTTATGGGGCCATTTCCACCGTCGGAGGGATATCAATATATCCTCGTGGGGGTTGACTATGTTACTAAATGGATAGAAGCTATTCCAACCAAAAGCAATGATTCTAAAGTGGTGATAGCCTTCTTGAAGAGAATCTTCACACGGTTTGGGGTTCTAAGGATTTTGATAAGTGACGGTGGTAGCCATTTTGTTAACAAAGCCATGGAGAAGCTTTTGTTAAGGTATGATGTTAAACACAAGGTAGCTACTCCTTACCACCCACAAGCGAATGGCTTAGCCGAGGTGTCTAATCGCATTATTAAAGGTATTTTGGAGAAGACGGTGAAGGACAAGTAGGAAGGATTGGGCAACAAAGCTTGATGACACATTGTGGGCATATCGAACCGCCTTTAAGACACCCCTTGACATGTCTCCATATCAATTAGTGTATGGAAAAGCTTGTCATCTTCCGGTGGAGTTGGAGTATAAAGCATTTTGGGCTCTTAAAAAGTTGAATTTTGATGAAGAACTTGTGGGAGAAAAAGGGCTTTACAATTACATGAGTTGGATGAGTTTAGGATGAGAGCTTATGAGAGTTCAAAGCTTTTTAAGGAAAAAGACCAAGAAGTGGCATGATGCAAGGCTTAGAAGGAAGGAGTTTAAAGAAGGAGATCAAGTGTTACTATTCAACTCAAGGTTGAAGCTTTTTCCCGGTAAACTCAAATCAAGGTGGAGTGGACCTTTCCGTGTTGTGAAGGTTTTTCCTAATGGATACTTTGAAGTGATGAATGACAAGGATGAAAGATTCATAGTGAATGGGCACCGGTTGAAGCTCTACCATGTTCATTCACAAAAAGAGGTTTTGGATGCTCTTGATCTCAAGGATGTGCCTTACTTAGGAAGTGAGAGGGAAGTGTGAACTCTTAGAGTTCCGTCCGGCAAAGGACAATAAAAATAGCGCTTGATGGGAGGCAACCCATCCTTTCTTGCTTTCGTGTGTTTGTTTTCGTTTGTTGCTTTGAATAATTGGGTCTTTTTGATCCTTGTAGGTTGTGAGATTCGTTTGGAACTTGAGGAGCTCTATGCATGCTTGGAGAAAAAAAAAAAAAAAAAAGAGTTTAAAGGCCTATTGGTACAACACTTCCTTCCAAACTTAGATTCGTCTAAGTTTGGGGAGGTGTTTCTCTTCTCTAATTCTTTTGTGCTCTTCTATGATTTTGGGGTTGGATGAGCTTATTGCTTAATGATGATGATGCTATAATTGTGTCTTGGCTACCTTGATATATTTTTGAGCTTCATTTGTCTTGAGCTTAATAGTGGATTATTTGACATATTTTTGAGTATCATCTTGATATAGTGAGTATGCTTGAGGTTATGTACATGAGCATTTGTGCTTGAGTTGTAAGACTAGTTGGAATTTGATATGATCATTAGTAGAAGTGTAGCTTAATGCTAGTTGCTTGATTAATTATGTGAAGATTAATGTGATTGAAAATTCTTGATTCATTGCTCAATTTAAGCCCGTGAGCTTTTGTGCCTTCATAATCGTACATCTTATATGGTTGATTAATCCCTTGTGAGTGCATCATTCATGAATTGTATACTAGAACTTGCCACTAGACTTGTTGATATTGATCTTTGTGTGATGTTTTGAAAATGATAAGAGGCCATGTTTTGAATGATGAGTCACTTTGCCAAATACTTTCCTACCAAATACATTTGATTTCCTTAGTGAGCCATGTTGAGCTTATGATCCTTATTCTTTGGCAAGCCAAGTGAAATTGAAACCATTTAGCCTAGTTTGATGAGCCTTTCTTGTCCTATGTTTAGTTGAGCTTGAATGTTGGCTAATGATGGTGATTTGATTGCTAAGAGTGGGAAGATGATGAGCAAAGTAATGAATGAAGCATAAAAGAGAAGAAAGGTTGTGAAGAATTGAATTGTGAAGAAAAGTGAAATGCATGAAAAGAAATGATTCAATTTGTGAGCTTAAAAAAGAGAAAGCTTAAGTGAATGGTGGATTGATCCTTGAAGTTCTAAAGAAAGAGTGTTGTTTGATGAAAAGTGAAGAGATTGTGCATTGTATTGATTAGCTTACATTCAAGTCTCTACTACTTAGTCACTCTTATTCAAAAATATCTCACCTTTCCAAAGAGCCAACATTACAACCTAGAAGAAAGACCTCTTTGATTCTTGATTGATCACAAATGATTTTGATTGAGATTAAGTCTTGTGGCAAGCATATGGTGTACTTGTTCATGCAATTGATGATTGAGTGCTTTAACCCTTGATACAATTGAGTGAAGAGTGAAACACCCCATGGAAGGAGCAATGTGTTGAGTATTTGATTGAGCATTTGTTTGAGCATGATTTGTCTTGATGGCTAGTGGATAGTTGCATTGATACAAGTGATCATTGATGAGTTCGATTGTCTTATTTTTCGTCTATGATGCCATGTGACATAATTGCAATCAATTCACTCCTTTGTTCTTAGTTTCTACGTTGCTCGAGGACGAGCAACAATTCAAGATTTGGGGTATGATTGGAGTGAATTGATACATGTTTTTAGGGCTATTTTTAGTGCAAAAAGTGAGCTAAAGTATGATTTTTGTGCCTAAATGTGAAAAGTATCACTCTTTTGCCTAAAAAGTATTATTTTGAGAGGTTTTGATGTATTTCGCCCATTTTGCAGGTAAATCGGTGGAATTTTGCCAAACCGAGAGTACCGGTATTCTTAGAATGAAAAGACGAACATACGGGACGAAAATGGGGGTCGGGCAGGAGCCCTTCTCGATAAAAATTCCACGATCTCGAGTTCGAGTCGAGGTGCACAGACCTCGACTCGAGGTTCATGCTTTGGAGGGAAATTATTTCAAAAAGTTGGCGAGCTCGACTCGAGGGAGGAGCCTCGAGTCGAGGGAGATGAAAATTGCAGCGAGCTCGACTCGAGGGCTGAAGCCTCGACTCGAGGCAGAGAGATTTTTGAAGAAAGCGTGTTAGCGACTTTAGGCCTCGACTCGAGGGCCTGAACCTCGACTCGAGGAGTGCCCAAAACCGAAAATTTCAGTTTTTAAGCCATGGGAAGCCAAAACAGAGGAGAGTTGATTCTAGCGATTAAGAGCGGTTTCTAGGAGTTCCTTTGAGCGAATTTTACGTTTTGTAGCTTGAATTTACTTGTAATTGCACTAGATTGTTAGAATTTAGATAGATTCCACATTTAGATCATTAGATTAGTAGATTGGTGATTGTAATTGAAGTTTGCAGGTGAGAATTGAGAAGAAGTGAAGTTGAATTGAAGCATTGTACAAGATTAATCATTCTTATTTTTGCCTATTGAAGCTTAATTGGTGATGTTCTTAACATTTGATCTCTTTAATTCATTGCTTGTAGTGATTAGATTTTCAATTGCTTTCTTAGATTTTCTAGCCATGGTTTTTGCTTGTAGCACCATGGGCTAATGGCCATTTGCTTGGGATAATTGAAATTAGGGATGAAGTGATTGCCTCATGCTATGATTGTTGATAAGTGTGATCAATTGAATTAGATTGCTTCCTAATTGTGATTCTTAATTGTGCTTCATGAAAAATTGTCTCTTTTGATTAATGGTTGATCACCTTAGCAATAGGCGAGAGTTGAGCTAACGTGATTAGGTGTTAATCGGGTTTCAATTTTGCATGATTGTATGAATTGGGGACTTCTACATTGAGAGATGGGAAGAACTAAGGATACTCACATTAGGCATTGTGATATTAATGGAGTGATTAATTTCATGATGGTTTATGCTTTCTAATTTGATTGATTTGCATTTGGATACAATCATAGCTTGTTAATCATGGATTCCTTGATGGAGATTATCCCTTGCACCCTATTCCCTCATTAATTTTAGTCTACTTGATCTTGCATTCTAAGTGTTTGATAAATTGTTTGCATAATCTTGCCATTTAATTTCTTGCAATTTGTAGTGATTTAGTCCAAGAGCTTGTTGCAACTTTAGCCATTTAGAACTCTTATCCTTGAATTTCGTTTGCATACTTTCTCCCTTGGGTTCAATATTTTTGTTGATTGGTCTTAATAACTCTTACCCTATACACTCCAATCAGTTTTCTAACCAATCAATCCAAAAAGAATTTTATGAAGAATATGAAGTTTATTTAGGAACAAAGGTGTCTGAATAAAAGTTTGAGGAATGATGAGGTGAAACAATCTAATCTTGTGACCTATTCCCCGCAAAGACATAGACTTAAGGAAAACCATTAGTAACTTGAGGTAGATCGAGATAGGGTGCGAGATAGTCGTCGATTCTCAAAATCAGTCGACTATTGTGCCCTCATCTGATTTACCGAATGTCGATAAGTAATTATCATGTCGAGATAAGGTCAATATGACTAATCCTTGATTCTTGATTCCAAGATAGGAAATCAATGATATCACTACCCGATTGTCCTTTGACACATATCTAGTCCGATAATTCTTTCTAGACATTTGATTTAAAGAAAAGAAACAACCGAGAAATAAGGAATATACTAAACAGATGCAAACAATTTAAAAATCAGATAAAGATGCATCAAGTAATCCTAATTCTAAGCATAATTCTTTAAATCTAGCCTCAGTAATGGTTTTGTAAGAATGTCTGCTCTTTGTGATTCAAAGGCTATCTTCTCAATCCTAATGTCATTTTTCTCCACATGATCTCTAATGAAATGATGCCTAATGTCTATATGCTTACATCTAGAATGCAGAACGAGGATTGTAAGTCATTGCTATTGCACTATTACTATCACGGTAAATAGGAACAGATGATATTTGAATATTATAATCTCTAAGTTGTTGACTTATCCGAGAGGAGTTGAGAGCAACAACTTCCGGTGCTATGTATTCGGCCTCGGTTGTGGAGGTAGCAACGGATGTCTGTTTCTTAGATAACCAAGAAATTAATTTGTTGCCTAAGAATTGACAAGTACCGAGGTAGATTTCCTGTCAATCTTACATCCTCCAAAGTCTGAATCAATAACTGTCGGCTCAAAGTTGTCATCAGTGAGTACTGATTGGAGTGAATTGATACATGTTTTTAGGGCCTATTTTAGTGCAAAAATTGAGCTAAAGTGTGATTTTTGTGCCTAAATGTAAAAATATCACTCTTTTACCTAAAAGTATTACTTTGTGAGCTTTTGATGTTTTTCGCCCGTTTTGCGGGTAAATCGGTGGAATTTTGCCAAACCGAGAATCTTGGTATTCTTAGAATAAAAAGACGAACATACGGGATGAAAACGGGGTCGGGCCGAAGCCCTTCTCGATAAAAATTCTCTGGTCTCGAGCACAGGTCGAGGGTGCACAGAACCTCGACTCGAGGTTCATGCTTTGGAGGGAAAGATTTTCAAAAAGTCGGCAAGCTCGACTCGAGGGAGGAGCCTCGAGTCGAGGGATGGGAAAATTGTAAGATCCTCGACTCGAGGTGAGCCTCGACTCGAGCCGAGGCGATATTTTCAAGAAGCGTGTTAGCGACTCTCGGAGCCTCGACTCGAGGGCCTGAAGCTCGACTCGAGGAGTGCCCAAAACAAAAAAATTCAGTTTTAAAGCCATTTGAAGCCAAAGCAGAGCATATCTTAATTCTAGCGGTTTAGAGCGGTTTCTAGGAGGTTCCTTGGGCGAATTTTTGCATTTTGTAGCTTGAATTCAATTGTAATTGCCATAGATTGTTAGAATTAGATTAGATTCTACATTTAGTCCACTAGATTAGTAGTTTGATTGATTGTAATTGAAGATTGCAGCTGTGATTTGGGAGAATTGAAGTTGGATTGAAGCATTGTAGAAGATTAATCATTCCTATTTTTGTCTATTGAAGTTTAATTGGTGATGTTCTTACCCTTTGTTCTCTTTAATTCAATGCTTGTAGTGATTATATTGTTAATTGCTTTCTTAGATTTTTTACCCATGGGTTTTGCTTGTAGCACCATGGGCTAATAGCTTTGTGCTTGGGATAATTGAAATTAGGGATGAAGTGATTGCCTCATGCTATGATTGTTGATAATTGTGATCAATTGAATTAGCTTGCTTCCTAATTGTGATTCTTAATTGTGCTTCATGAAAAATTGTCTCTTTTGATTAATGGTTGATCACCCTAACAATAGGTGAGAGTTGAGCTAACGTGATTAGGTGTTAATCGGGTTTCAATTTTGCATGATTGTATAAATTGGGGACTTCTACACTGAGAGATGGGAAGAACTAACGATACTCACATTAGGCATTGTGATATTAGTGGAGTGATTAATTTCGTGATGGTTTATGCTTTCTAATTTGATTGATTTGCATTTCGATACAATCATAGCTTGTTAATCATGGATTCTTTGATGGAGATTATCCCTTGCACCCAAATCCCTCATTGATTTTAGTATATTTGTTATTGCATTTTAGGTGTTTGATATATTATTTGCATAATCTTGCCATTTAATTTCTTGCATTCTTATAGAGATTTTAGTCCTATATCTTGTTGCAACTTTAGCCATTTAAAACTCTTATCCTCAAATTTCGTTTGCATACTTTCTCCCTTGGGTTCGATATTTTGTTGATTGGTCTTAATAACTCTTACCCTATACACTCCAATCAAATGGCGCCGTTGCCGGGAGTTAGTTTTGCGCCTATAAGTGAGATTTGAGGATTGTTTGAAGTGGCTATTTATTTTTTTGTTTTTATTTTTGTTGATTTTGTTGGTTAGAATTTGATACTTGGATTTGTGGCATTGTAGGTGTATGCTAACAAGATCGAGTGGTGTTCCACCCTTGCCTCTAAATCCGTAAATTGAGGCTACGTTGAGAAGAAATCGTGTGAGAAGAAGAAGGGAAGCTATGGAAGGTGAAGATCAAAGGCATGAGGAGAGATTAGTGGGTGATCCTCAAGTTGAGGAGGTACATGGACAAGGAGAAGGGGAGTAGAAAATGGAGTTAATGGGAATCATTTCCATGCTCAAGTTGGCCCTTTCCCTCAAGGGATGCCACCACAAAATTACCCCTACCAAAATCCATATCCTTATCCTCCACAAGCTCATCAATATTCCTACTATCCACCTCATCCACAACAATTTCCACCATACTATCCCCATATGCCGTATAATCAAGAGCCACGATATCATGAGCCACCTCACATACCAAATGCCCAACCACAACCCGTAAATGAGCCACCACCTCAAGGAAGGCCATTGAGAGAATTCTTTGAACCACAACTTAGAGAGCATTATGATGGGATCGCAAGGCCGAGGATAGATGCTAATAACTTTGAGATAAGTCCCGCTTTGGTGAGAATGCTTAGGGAGAAGCAATTTGAAGGAAGAGATGAAAATGAGTGCCCACATCAACATATGGCACAATTTCTTGAGATTGCCGACACTACCAAATACCATGGGGTACCCGAAGATGCGAAGAAGTTGAGGCTCTTTGCCTTTACATTGAAAGGAAGAGCAAAAGCATGACTTAATTCATTACCGCCCGGGACCGTACGTACATGGGAAGAGTTGTCGAAGAAATTTTCGATGAAGTTCTACCCACCGTCAAAGACCGTGCAAGCTAAGGAGGCTATTTCTCACTTCCGACAAAAGAATGGGGAGACAATCGAGGCGTGGGAGAGGTATGGCATGCTACTTATCAATTGTCCTCAACACGGTTTTCGGAGGAGCAAACCATTATGTACTTTTGCAATGGTTTGACGGATGGGGATAGGTCATTTTTGAATGCTTGTGCTAATGGATCGATTTGGTCTAAAACCGTGAGGCAAATGAATGAAATAATGGAGAACATAGCTCAAGATTCATTCCAAGTGTCGGTTAATCGAGGAGCACACCATAGGGTGTCACAAGTTGATAAAATAGAGAGTATGAAGAGTATGATGATGACTATGATGGACCGATTGGGAGCTCTTACTACATCACAAGGCCAAGCAAGTATGAGTCCATCCGTTCCTCATGTTGATGTTGGTCCAAGTTCATTGCCGGTTGAAGAAGTGAGTTATATGGGTAGGCCTCCATTCCAAGGAGGCTATCAAGGAGGAAACTTTCAAGGGAATTATCAAGGAGGAAGGCCTTACCAAATGCCTTATCAAAATAGGCCACAAGGAAGCTATCAACCTCAACCGCAAGCTCAATTTAATGGGAATACATGGAGGAGACACGAAAATTTTTCATATGCCAATTCGAGAGCCGCCGTTCAATTTCCTCCCGCATTTGATCCGGGTGCAAAGGCTCCGAACAATGAAGGAAAGGCTACCACGGAGGAGATTTTGGGGTTGATTGTGAAGAAATTGGAAGTTAATGACTCAAGGCTTGATGATATAGGGAAGCAAATGGACACTCGTTTCAAGACAATCGAGCATCAAGTAGGGCAACTTGCTACTACGGTTGGGAAGCTCTCGTCTACGGTGGACCATCTCCAAAACAAAGGAAAGTATCCATCCACTACCGAGCCTAACCCTAAAGAGTTTTGTAGTGCAATCAAGCTAAGGAGTGGCACTAGCTATGAAGGTCCAAAAATGTCCAAAGAAGGAGAGTTTGAAGAAGAGGTGGTGAAGGAAGAAGAGAGACAAGAAAGAGTGGTTGTGGAAGAGAAGAAAAGTGAAGAGGAGGTGAAAGTGAGGAAATGCAAAGAAGGAAGAAAAATCGAAGAATGAATGGGGAGTTCCAATGAAGGCTAATCCGGTTCCGTTTGCAAAGAGACTAGAGAGGAAGAAACTTGATGAAGAGTTTGGTAAGTTTTTAGAGATTTTCAAGAATTTGCATGTCGATATCCCACTTTTGGAGGCCCTTGAACAAGTTCCACATTACAAGAAGTTCTTGAGAGAAATTATGTCAAAGAAAAGGAGTTGGGATGAGAAAGGGATGCTCAAGCTAGTGGAAGAATGCAAAGACATCTTGGAGAGACACTTGCCACAAAAGAAGAAGGATCCGGGAAGCTTCATTATCCTATGTGAGATTGGAGAGAAGGTAAACATTCAAGGCTTGTGTGATCTAGGAGCAAGTATTAATGTGATGCCATTGTCCGTGTTCAAGCAATTGGATTTAGGGAGGTGATTCCTACGAACATCAATCTTCAATTAGCGGATCAATCATATGCTCAACCATTTGGGATTATTGAAGATGTGTTAGTAGGGGTTGGTAAACTCATATTCCCGGTGGATTTTATTGTATTAGACATGAAGGAGGAACTTGAGGCACCAATCATCCTTGGTCGACCTTTCCTTGCAACGGGCAAGGCTATGATTAATGTGGAGAAAGGGGAGCTTAAGTTGAGCTCAAATGGTGATGAAGTTACATTTACAAGAGTTCATGAGGAAGAGGTTGCTCAAAGCAAGGTAGAGAAGAAAACGTGTGGATACATAGAGATTGTTGATGAATGCCCTTCCATTGAAAGGGAAGTTTCTACACCTATTACTTCTACTCATCCTTTAGTTAATGAGCATTTCCTTCCCTCTTGTAAAATCATCTCTAACAAGTCTTGTGTTTCCCTTGATGATTGTAGGAAGGAGAAATCGATAAAGGACCCTTTGCTTGACCCGGTGAACAAGAAAAGAGAGAAGGTGAGAAAGAGTTGACCAAACTTGAGCAAGGCTCAAGTTTGGGGGTTTTGGTTGAGAAAAAGGCACCACTTGAGACAAGGGAGGAAAAGTTTGAAGTAGGAGATCAAGTGGTGTGGTGTGAATCAAATTGGAGTCGGCTACTTGGTGTTGAAAGACCCAAAGAGGTGCTTACGGTGAAAGAAATCAAAGAAGGAGGAAAGCTACTCCTAGAGGATAAATGGGGGTGTTGCCTTTTTGCAAAGGAACATCTAGTGGAGCACAAGGCCGATCTCTACATTGACAAAGAAAGGGAAGTGTGAACTCCTTGAGTTCCGTCCGGCAAAGGACGTTAAACCTAGCGCTAGATGGGAGGCAACCCATCGTTTTATTGCTTTGGTGTGTTTGTTTTGTGTTTATGATTTGTCCTTTTTGTGGAATTTTTGCCTTGGATTCTTGGGAATTGCTCATGTTTAGGAGAAGATGTTAGTTGATGGAAAGTACATTTTGGATATTGAGCTTCATTGTTCATATCATTTAGGGGTTGCATAATTGTATCATTCCCATACTTAATTTTGAATGCATATCTTCATTCAAGTTTGGGGGTGTGTGTCATTTAGGGTAGAAATGCATCCCTTGTTGATGATTATTTAATGACTAATTGTGCCCGTTTGTAGGTATACTCACTACGGAGATTGAAAAATGAGGGAATTGAAAAAGGAATCAAGGAATCGAGAAGAAAAAGAGAGCTTAAAAGTTGGTGAAAATGAGCATATAAGAAGAGAACCCGGTCTCCTCGATCGAATGAGCGACCGGGCTTAAATCGAGGGACCAACACGGTAATTTCTTGCATATTTGGGTTTGTTAGGGCGTAGAGGTCATTTTTAGGAGTTTCGGGGTCGGGTCGGGCCGGGAATCGTCAAAAATTCCCTGGTCTCGACCCTAGGTCGAGCTTGCATAGTCCTCGAGTCGAGGCATTGACACTTAGAAAATTTTTGAAAACGGCACATCCCTCGACTTGAGGAGGAACCTCGAGTCGAGGCTTTTGAAAAATTGGGATTCAGTTTTGAAGGCACGACTCGAGGGTTTTATCCTCTTTCACATTCCTCTTTGCCGTCTATCCCTATTTCCGTCAAATTCCGACCATTTTCACCGATTAAAAATCACAATTTCATCACATTATCATATTAGTGCATCCAAGATTGGATTTTGAGGGATTGTTCACCAAATTTGGGGTTTTTAGTGGAAAGTGCGTAGGTGTCCTATTCTTATCATTCCAAGCCGAATTTCCTCAAAAAGGTATGTAATTTCTTCTCTTTTGGCTTTCAATTTCATGATTGGTGTATGATTGATGCTTGGGTGTTGATAAAATTGCATTAATTTATTTGAATTAGAATTTTATTTGGGCATTTTGTCAAACACTTGGTATGCATGATTGATGTTGATAAATTGAAGCCTTTATGGAGAATTTTTTAGTTAATTGAGGATTGTAGGAGCATGTTTAGGATTGTATATATTGTGTTGCTCGTTTATTTGTGAATTTGTCTTGAATTGTGATTTTTGAGCATGATAGGATGTCTAGTGCAATTGTGGGATATTTGGTCTATTTGAGGTTTTGATGATGATAGAAGTTGATTGTGGTTAATGCTTAATTGTCTAAATGCTTGCTAGTTGGTTCATGTTTTAGAGATATGATTTTTGGAGCTTAATTGCACGAATTTTGATGAACTTAATTCTTTGGTGTTTATTGTGAAGCCATCTAGTTTAGTATGTAAATTTTGAGGATTAGTTGAGCACTTCTATTGACTATATTGCTTTTATTGCCTAGTCACTAGAAATTTTATTGAGTTTGGATATAGTATTGTTGACTCGTCCATGGTAGAGTGATATTTTGAGCTAGCATTTTAAATGTTGGACTAATTTGTGCTATTGGGATTATTTGTGCAGGAATCATGTTTAGGGAGTGGATGGTCACAATTTTTGGATGCTTTGAGATCCGAGAGAGAGAAGAGGCGATAAGATTTGCACACCGGATGCCCGCCGAATTGGGAATTCGGTGGGATGACTATAAATGGAGAAAGCATATCATCCTGTATGCTGAGTTGTACAAGAAGGTGGTTAAAACTCGTCTAGTTGATCATAATTGCATGCTCTCTATGGGGATTGAGGATGATATCCCTCGATTGTTCGAGCAAGTAGGCATGGGAGGCTTTCTAGCTAAGAGGCCTCGAACCCATCTTGGACTCACTCTCGAGTTCTTATGCACGATTAAAGTCCACAAGGCGAGGAGGAACAACTTTGCAAGAAAGATCACTTTTGAGCTAATGGGAATGAATATGAATTGACTTTGGACGAGATAAATGAGATCCTTGGAGCGCCTCGACCCCGATAGATCATTGTTGAACATTAGGGAGGAGTACAACGCCAAAAAGTTACGAGGCGTATTTCTTATTCGGGGCTCCGAGTCAACTTTGAGTTAGTGCTTGGGAAGTCTAAGAGCACGCACATTCGGAACCCAGTGGTCCGATACTTAGAGAAGATCCTCGCGAGTACCATATTCGCGAGATCGGAGGAGGAGCCGTGGTCTCGAAGAGTTATATGTCTTGTGGTGCTTCTTACATGGAGTGAGATTCAACACGGCTGCATACCTCTGCTATTTGTTTGAGAGAGCGGCGAGCACGAAATTTAAGAAGATCAACTTTGGTGGAATGATTACCACGATAGCCGAGCATCTTGGGATCCCGACTCATAACCTCGCCGCATTAGATGGTCCAGATCTTACTACGAGACACGATGAGACGCATGAGGACATTGGATCGTATCGGGAGGACGTGGTGTTTTCAGCAGAACCATGGTGGCCGATTTC
This sequence comes from Paraleonurus japonicus, assembly GCA_030762865.1. NCBI lineage: Eukaryota > Viridiplantae > Streptophyta > Magnoliopsida > Lamiales > Lamiaceae > Paraleonurus > Paraleonurus japonicus. Next base: position 36,910,489 of record CM061057.1, read on the forward strand.
CTCTTCCTAATAAGAGGTTGGACGACGGTTTTTGGATCAACCGCTTTTGTGACCATTAACTGCGCATGTGGTCGCGCGACATCACACCGATGCCATAGATGCCTACACGAGGGAGTATGGGGACGTGCTTAGAGATGAGGGGGATGACGATGATCGGGCAGGCCAGCAAGCGGTCGATTCTCGATTCTTCGATGATGAGGGAGATGCGATTAGAGCAGAGGTAGGTTGAGTCTACGAGGACGAGGATGACGAGGCGGGAGCAAGAAGAGCCGCTGTCCGGATGGAGGAAGATTATCACCGGTGATCAATATGTCTGGCGGGACGAGATGAGGAGTAGAGAGTACGAGGCGGGGAGTTCATCTCGAGACCGTGGGTTTTGACGGAGCGAGATGTGGGCGACAGTCGGGAGGATGCACATTGAGAGTCGACCCGTCGGGATGAGATGTACCGGATGATGGAGGAGTCTCGTAGATTCAATGAAGAGACTAAGAGGATGCAAGAGGAATCAATGAAGACTCAAAACGATATGTATGCCCTCCTACAACAGATGAGCTCGTGGAACTTCGGGTCGAGCTACCCTCCTCCACCGCCGCCGTCCGACTACTAGGGCTACCCCTATCCCTCATTCCCTCTCCTTAGTTTTTAGATGCTTATCTCTTGGTGGATTGTACTCTTTATCTTGGTGATTGTGTTGTTGATTGACTTGTTGATGTGATGACTTGATGAATTTGATGTTTTGGATTGATGGATGATTTTATTGATGCTATGAATTCCTTGATCTTTTTGAGCTTATTGTCTATTGATGATTGCGATTTGATGATTTCTTTGGATTCTTAGTCCTATGAATCTATATTCTTTGACTTGAGCTTAATTGTGGATTCATTGATATATTTTTAGTATCATTCATGTGGTAGTGAGTATGCTTGGACTTATGTACATGAGCACTTGAGTTTGATTTGCAAGACTTACTGGATTTTGATATGATCATGAGTAGATTTGTAGCTTGAAGCTAACTTTCTTGATTTATTGTGTAAGGATGAATGTGATTGATGATGCTTAATTCATTGCTTAATTTAAGCCCGTGAGCTTTTGTACCTTAATAATCGTACATCTTATACGGTTGATTTAATTCTTTGAGAGTGCATCATTCATGAGTTGTATGCTAGAACTAGCCACTAGACTTGTTGATAATGATCTTTGTGTGATGTTTTGAAAGTGATAAGAGGCCATGTTTGATATGATTAGTCACTTTGCCAAATTTTCCCCACCAAATACATTTGATTTCCTTAGTAAGCCATGTTGAGCCTATGATCCTTATTCTTTGGCAAGCCGAGTGAAATTGAAACCATTTAGCCTATTTTTATGAGCCTTTCTTGTCCTATATTTAGTTGAGCTTGAATGTTGGCTAATGATGGTGATTTGATTGCTAAGTGTGGGTAGATGATGAGCTAAGTGATGAATGAAGCATAAAAGAAAAGAAAGGTTGTGAAAAAAATTGAATTGTGAAAAAATGATGTGAAAAGAAAAATTCAATTTGAGAGCTTAAAAGAGAAAGCTCAAGTGAATGGTGGATTGATCATTGAAATTCAAAAGGAAGAGTGTTACTTGATGAAAAGTGAAGAGATGTGTTGTGTATTGATTAGCTTACATTCAAGTCTCTACTATTTAGTCACTCTTATCCAAAACATTCCACCTTTCCAAAGAGCCTACATTACAACCTACGATAAAGACCTCTTGGATTCTTGATTGATCACAAGTGATTTTGATTGAGATTAAGTCTTTTGGCAAGCATATGGTGTGCAAGTTTGTGAATTTGATGATTGAGTGCAATATACCTTGATACACTTGAGTGAAGAGTGAAACACTCCATGGAAGGAGCAATGTGTTGAGTATTTGATTGAGCATTTGTTTGAGCATGGTCTATCATGATTGCTAGTGGATAGTTGCATTGATACAAGTGTTCATTGATGAGTTCGATTGTCTTATTTTTTGTCTATAGTGCCATGTGACATAATTGCAATCAATTCACTCATTTGTTCTTAGTTTCTACGTTGCTCGAGGACGAGCAACAATTCAAGTTTGGGGTATGATTGGAGTGAATTGATACATGTTTTTAGGGCCTATTTTAGTGCAAAAAGTGAGCTAAAGTGTGATTTTTATGTGAAAAGTATCACTCTTTACCTAAAAAGTATTACTTTGTGAGCTTTTGATGTTTTTCGCCCGTTTTGCAGGTAAATCGATGGAATTTAGTCAAACCGAGAGTACCGGTATTCATAGAATGAAAAGACGAACATACGGGACGAAAATGGGGGTCCGGCCCGAAGCCCTTCTCGATAAAAATTCCCTGGTCTCGAGCACAGTCGAGGGTGCACAGACCTCAACTCGAGGTTCATGCTGGAGGGAAATATTTTCAAAAGTCAGCGAGCTCGACTCGAGGGAGGAGCCTCGAGTCGAGGGATAGGAAAATTGTAAGATCCTCGACTCGAGGGTGAGCCTCGACTCGAGGCGGGCGATATTTTGAAAAAGCGTGTTAGCGACTCGAGCCTCGACTCGAGGGCCTGAAGCTCGACTCGAGGAGTGCCCAAAACCGAAAATTCAGTTTTAAAGCCATTTGAAGCCAAACAAAGCATATCTTAATTCTACCAGTTTAGAGCAGTTTCTAGGAGGTTCCTTGGGCGAATTTTGCATTTTGTAGCTTGAATTCAATTGTAATTGTCATAGATTGTTAGAATTAGATTAGATTCTACATTTAGTCCACTAGATTAGTAGTTTGATTGATTGTAATTGAAGATTGCAGCTGTGATTTGGGAGAATTGAAGTTGGATTGAAGCATTGTAGAAGATTAATCATTCCTATTTTTGTCTATTGAAGTTTAATTGGTGATGTTCTTACCCTTTGTTCTATTTAATTCATTGCTTATAGTGATTAGATTGTTAATTGCTTTCATTGATTTTTTACCCATGGCTTTTGCTTGTAGCACCATGGGCTAATAGCTTTATGCTTGGGATAATTGAAATTAGGGATGAAGTGATTGCCTCATGCTATGATTGTTGATAATTGTGATCAATTGAATTAGCTTGCTTCCTAATTGTGATTCTTAATTGTGCTTCATGAAAAATTGTCTCTTTTGATTAATGGTTGATCACCCTAGCAATAGGCGAGAGTTGAGCTAACGTGATTAGGTGTTAATCGGGTTTCAATTTTGCATGATTGTATGAATTGGGGACTTCTACATTGAGAGATGGGAAGAACTAATGATACTCACATTAGGCATTGTGATATTAATGGAGTAATTAATTTCGTGATGGTTTATGCTTTCTAATTTGATTGATTTGCATTTGGATACAATCATAGCTTGTTAATCATGGATTCCTTGATGGAGATTATCCCTTGCACCCAAATCCCCATTGATTTTAGTATATTTGTTATTGCATTTTAGGTGTTTGATATATTGTTTACATAATCTTGCCATTTAATTTCTTGCATTCTTATATAGATTTTAGTCCTATATCTTGTTGCAACTTTAGCCATTTAGAACTCTTATCCTCGAATTTTGTTTGCATACTTTCTCCCTTGGGTTCGATATTTTGTTGATTGGTCTTAATAACTCTTACCCTATACACTCCAATCAGGTACCATACCCCTATTTGCATGGTTCCTTTGAGATATTTAAGGATTTTCTTAGCCGTCTCCAAATGAGTTTTCTTGGGATTAGACTGGAATCTTGCATATACCCCAACTACAAAGGCTATATCTCGGCCTACTTGCGGTGAGATAGAGAAGAGATCCAATCACCACGATACTCCGTTGCATGTGGGTATCTCCTCTCATCTGAATCTATAGAGAAGTTAGTTTCCATAGGTATTTTAACTTCTCTGCTAGTAGTCATCCCAAATTTCTCAATTAGATCCTTTGCATATTTAGACTCGATGCATAAATATACACTTACTCATCTGTTTAATCTATAAGCCTAGAAAGTATGTTAATTCGCCCATCATTGACATTTCAAACCTGTTTTTCATGAGAATACTAAACTCTTCACATAATTTCAGATTAGGTGAACCAAAGATTATGTCATCTACATAAATTTGAACTAATAAGATGTTACCATCTACTTCCTTCCTAAACAAAGTTCTATCAATCTTACCTTTTGAAAATCCATTTGATGTCAAGAAATCGGATAAGGTATCATACCAAGCTCTGGGAGCTTGTTTCAGTCCATATAGAGCTTTGTTGAGTTTATAGACCTTGTTATTGATCTTAAACCCAGGAGGTTGCTCCACATAGACTTCCTCAAGCAACACACCATTAAGGAAGGCGGACTTAACATCCATTTGAAAGACTTTGAAAGATTTATATGCAGCAAATGCCAAGAACAATCTTATTGCTTCTAATCGCAACGGAGTATAGGTTTCATCATAGTCTATTCCCTCGGGTGTGAATAACTTTGAGCAACCAATCTTGCCTTATTTCGAACAATAATGTTGTTCTCATCATTTTGTTTTTAAACACCCATTTGGTGCCTATAATCTTTACGTGTAAGTGGTCTTTCCACTAATTCCCAAACATTTTGTCTTTCAAACCGATGCGATTCCTCATGCATGGCGATTATCCAGATTGGATCGAGATAGAGCTTCTTCAATAGACTTGGGTTCAAGAAGTGACACATAACAGTGAAAAAGACTTTCGTAGTCCAGCATCATTCGTGGTAATCCGCACACTACTAGATGGGTCTCCTATAATCTAATTAGATGGATGGTAGCTTCTCATCCTTTTGCCTATATGAGAAGAAGGATCCTCATCTTGAGTCTCGGTATGCAACTCCTCGACTCTACTGCCGACGTTCCCCCTTCATCACCGACCCCGATCACCGGTGGCGTCAAGGGTGTCTGCATTACGATGGAGTCGATCGAAGTTGTCTTCGATTATCGGATGGGGATTCTTCTTCATCTGATTCTGAATCAAGACTAGGTAGATAGACAGGTTCTATGTTTAGTCTTGGTCAGTTCAATTTTATCTAGACTTTCGAAATTTGATTCACTTTATCGAGAAGGAATATAACTCATCAAAAACAACATGAGGGGTTTCCTCCACACAAAGAGTTGTCTTGTTAAAAACTCTAAATGCCTTGGAAGTGTTGGAATATCCCAAGAATATTCCATCACCGCCTTAGCATCAAAAGTTCTCAACTTAGATTTCCCATTGTTATGGATAAAACACTTACAACCAAAAGCTCTGAAATATGAGATTCTTGGAATCTTACCCTTCCAAATCTCATGTGTGAGTCTTACCCTTGTCTTTAAAAACCAAGCACCTATTCAGGTATAACAAGTCGTGTTGATGGCTTGACCAGGAACTCGTGAGGGGTTTCAAACTCAGCTAACATGCTCTGTTTGCTTCCTTCAAGGTTCTATTCCTTCTCTCAACCACTCCATTTTGTTGAGGAGTTCTTGCTGAAGATGTCTCATGAATAATTCCACACTCATTGAAAAAGTTAGATAAACAAGAATTCAAAAATTTTATGCCCTTATCACTCCTTATTTTAATAATATTAACACCCTTTTCATTCTCAATCTGTCTAAACGGATCGGGGATCTTGTTTATAGTCTCATTTTTCTTGAAAAGAAATATAACCCAAGTGTATCTAGAAAAGTCATCTACTACAACAAGAGTATATTTCCTTCCCACCGAAACCGAGAGGAGAAACGAGGTCCAAACGAGATCCAGTGAAGTAGTTGTAAAACTCTTTCGATGAAGAGGAGTTAATACTCTTAAATGCGTTTCTAGGTTGTTTACCTTTCGACAAACATCACATTTAAGATTAGTAGATAAAAGTTTCTCGGGTAATCCCTTAACAAGGTTCTTTTTAGCTTGACTTACTAAGAGTCTTGAAATTCGGATGACTAAGCCTCTTGTGCCATAGCCACCGAGATCATCTCCACCCTTAGCTATCGACAAGTATCATTGGGACAACTATTAAAGTTGGCCACATAGACATTACCATGTCGAAGCCGATTAAAAGTACCTTATCTAAGGAATTATCTAAGATATCACATTTATCCTTAGAAAATTTGACAAGAAAACCTTTATCACAAAGCTGGAAACAAGATAGCAGATTATGTTTCAAACCTTCAACAAAATATACCTCGAGATACCTGAATATCCTTGATAATCGGAGTACCTACTCCTTTAGTCGACCACAATTATTATCTCCAAATAATACTCTTGGACCATCAATGCTTTGGAAATTTGATAACAACCTCTTAGTATGAGTCATGTGTTGTGAACAACCACTATCAATGTACCATATGGAAGCTAAGATCTCTTCCTTGAGTGATGATCCTGTGAATCTGAAAAAGCAGATTAGTTATAAGGTACCCTAGTGATCTTGGGTCCTTGAAGGTCAAGCATCACTTTAGGTAACCAGATAAAAATCTCATCTCCAAATAATAAATCGAGACTTGGTCTTTCTACCAAATCTGTCTACAATTGTATCACTTTTAAATGATAACTTGTTGTATTCAGATTTAGTAATTTTCCTAAACTTAGGAAATGTGGGATAACATCTGCTTCTCCCATCAAAAGGATTATAATAAGAATTTCTTCTTATTATTTTGGTTCTTGGATTTCTCTTAGTCTCGATAAGGAGTTCTCACTGAATTTTTATTTTCAAGCCGGGAGATGCAGTCCTTACTTGACTAATTGGTTTCAAGAACCAATTTTAACTTCTTTTGATTGATCGGATGCTTTTACAAATTTCCTAGGTTTCTCGGACATCCGATTTATTATTTCTGTCATAACCAAGACCTGTTTTGTCATGAGATTTTTTAGATGTATTAAAGATGTGATCTATTGCTGATTGTGAATTATTAAGTTGACTAATTTTGAAGACTAGCTTCTCATTGTCTTTCTTAATTAATTCATTTTCAGACAGATTAATTCAAATTTGTCTTTTAAAGTTTTCAATTCACTTTCTAATCTTTCGGGTAAGGTGGTGATGTACTAGCCTCGGCTGGGAAAACATTCCCCCTTGAATGTTTCCTCGGTTCTGAATAGTCCATCACCGCTTTCCTTTAATTAGAATTTGAATTTTATCCTTTAAAGCCAAATTTTCTGTCTCTAGCTGTTTATAAGCAGCCGAGAGATGTCTTTAAGTCTCTCTATAATTCATGAACATCGGTTTGATCATAATCGATGCATACCGACAGGAATCATTATCGGAAGATGAATAATAGACTACCACTTTAGCCATGAGACAGATTTCATCATCTCGATCCGAAATCGATGAAGATGATGATGATGATGATTTCTTTGACTCCTTCTCTTCAAACAAGAAAGCTATTTGGTCTCGCAAATCTCCCCGTCTCTCTCTTTTCCTTTTCTCTTCCCTTTCTTTAGGAGTCGGGATTGAGGACAATCATAGTTGAAGTGTCCTGGCTTATTGCATGTGTAGCAAGTGTCACTCCTGTCTGATTTAGGGCTGGAAGGATTTCTTTTGACAGTGATCTGAATCTTCTTGTCGACTCCCGCTTTTGTCATCATCTGTAGACTCATCTTCCTTTCTTCTTGATCTGGATCTTGATCTATCCTTACTTGCAAATCTCAATTTATTTCGTATATATTTCATTCTTAAGTCTGTCATATTTTTTTTGGCCGAAAGCAGAGCCATCTCGCTCCTTCAGAGACAAAGTCGCCTCCTGCACTTCGAGCTTGACATCTTGTCTTCTTTGCCGACAAAGGCAACAGACTTGGACGAGGTGCTCGACTCCATCTCATCCTCCTTATCTTCTATTTGAATGTCATACTCTAGAGCTTTAAGATGAGAGAACAAGGTATGGTGAGTAATAGAAGATAAATTTTGAGTTGCTTTAAGGATATTGGATTTCTCTCTCCATCTCTTGGTTAATGATCTCGGTATCTTGTTATTAATCTCCTTCTCTCGTATAGTTCTTTCCAAGGTCAGTTTTGCTTTGTTGAGGAGATTTGTTAACCTTACATTTAACTGATCTACGTATTCATTTTCCTTCATTTTGAATGTATCAAATGCGTGTAAGACTGACTGCAGCTTATTCTCTTTTACTTGATCTCGACCCTACAAACATTTGCCGTAGTCCGCCACATTTCTTTAGCGATTTTGCATCTCTTAACCTTCTCAATCCAATCTTTACTTAAAGTTTCAATGATTTCAGTTCGAGCTACTTGGTCTAGATTGTGGATCTTTCTTTCATCATTTGTCAATTCGTAACTCTTTTTCTCTTATGCAGTTCTGGATTCACCGATTCAGTGCAGTGCTAGTGCCTCCATGATAAAATTTTATAGGTCCTTCTTCAAGAACCTCCTTCATCCTATCATGAATGGCTTTGAGGTGATTCTCCATCCCGAATTTCCAGTAATCATAATCTTCAATAGAAAATTCGGGTAAATTCCTGGACTTCTTGCTTTTTCCTAAAGACATGATGAGATAAAGAAGCAAAATACTCCACAAAAACGTATTAGTAGCACAGCTTAGTAATAATGAAGATGATGAAGAAAATCAAGAAAATTTCGAATCTTAGTTAAGACCTAAAATCAATATCGTAATGACTTAACACCGCTCACGATACCACTTGTTGGTCCCGATTTGTTGAGTTGATTAATAAACTTGTATCGGCCTTCTAGGACAAAATCTAGAAGGGGGTTGAATAGATTTTGTCGATTTTTGTTAGATCAAGATTGTTTTGATGAGTTAAAAGACTGCCCGAGATGAGCGAGACTATGATAAAGAATCAAGACTAAGTTCTAGTACGAAGGCGATCGACTAGGTCAAGAATAGTTCAAGTCGGTGGAGATGAGGAATGACAAGTCATCCGGAGACAACCTCAATCCTAATCATCTGCAGGAGACAAGTATAAAGAGCTCGGACGAGGTCGAGACAAGCCGAGTAGAATAAGAAAGGCGAGTCTTCACCAAGTCACCGCAGACGAGTAGGAAGAGTCACCGAGGTCTCAAGCGAGTTTACAAGATTAAGTTTGTTAAGCGGTTTCAAGTTTGTTAGAACTAACTAACAAACTAAGCTGTCTTTCCGAGACTTATAAATAGGTCTAGGTTTTTCATTTTCGAGATATAGAACACTTATGCATATTTGATTTTTCACACTATTCACTACTCGATTTCAATCACAATCTTTTCACAAGTATTTCAAGAGAGTTCTCAAAAGTTCTAAGTGTTTTTAGAACACTTTTCTTGTAATCTTCAAAATCCAATATACATTGTAATAGTTAGAATTTAGAGAAGGATTTAGGAGATTGAAGATTTGAAGATTTGTATGAGTTGTAAGTTGTAAGTGAAAGTAAGGAAGTAAGCGATGTGAGTCCCTTCTTGATTGAAGAAGGAGAGTGGATGTAGGATTATTAAAATCCGAACCACTATAAATCCTGGTGTTATTTCTTGCTTTCTTTAGTTTCGTTTGATTTACAATTTTGTTAATTCAAGATTAAAGTTCAGAATCATAACTAAAATCAATATCAACCTTGCTTTTGATCTTGTAAAGTTGAGAATTCAATTATCTTCCTGTGTTTTATTTGATATTTTGAATTGATTTTGAAAGATTTGAAAAATCTACAAAATCTATTCAAACCCCCTTTCTAGATTTTGTTCTAGGAAGCTAACTCAAGGTTTTTAATCAACTCAACTTTCCGGGACCAACAAGTGGTATCGAGCAGTGTTAAGTCGTTCTTATATTGATTTTAGGTCTTGAACAAGATTCTGATTTATCTTGATTTTCTTCATTTTCTTTCATTATTAACAGAGCTACTAATAAGCTTTTTGTGGAGTATTTTGTCTTTGTTTCATCATGTCATCGAGTAAAAGTAAAAAGTCTAGGAATCTTCCTGAATTTTCCATTGAAGATTATGATTATTGGAAATTTAGAATGGAAAATCATCTCAAGGCCATTCATGATAGAATGGAAGAGGTCCTTGATGAAGGTCCTATAAAGTTTTATCATGGAGGCACCAAAGATCGAGCAGAGACATTTGAATCAAGAACTAGACAAGAAAAGAAGAGTTACGAATTGACGAATGATGAAAGAAATGTCCACAATCTTGACCAAGTAACTAGAACTGAAATCATCGAGACTCTTAGTAAAGATTGGATAGAGAAGGTTAAGAGATGCAAAACAGCCAAAGAGATGTGGCAAACTTTAGCCAATGTTTGTGAAGGATCTGATCAAGTCAAGGAAAACAAGCTACAGATCGATGTGCATACATTTGAAACATTCAAAATGAAAGAAAATGAGTCTCGTGGATCGGTTTTATGTTAGGTTGACCAATCTTCTCAACAAAGCGGTGACCTTGGAAAGAATTATTCGTGAAAAAGAGATAAATAACAAGATTCTAAGATCATTAACCAAGAGATGGAGGGAAAAATCCAATATCCTTAAAGCAACTCAAGATTTATCCTCTATTACTCACCATACTTTATTTTCTCATCTTAAAGCTTTAGAGTATGATATCCAGATAGAAGATGAGGAAGATGAGATGGAGTCAAGCACCTCATCCAAGTCTGTTGCCTTTGTCAAGTAAAGAAGACAAGGTGTCAACAGTAGTCTCAGAGGAGCCGATCTATCTCTCAAAGAAGCAGATGGCTTTACTTACAAAAAGGTATGATAAATTGAGAATGAAGTATAAGAGAAATAAATTGAGATTTGCGGTAAGGATAGACAAAGATCCGGATCGGATAGGAAGGTAGATAAATCTTCGATGATGACAAAAACAAGAGCCGAGACAAGAAGATACAGATCACTGTCGAAGAAATCCTTCCAGTCCCAGATCGAGATAGGAGTGACATTTGCTATAGATGCAACAAGCCAAGACATTTCAGCTATGACTGTCCTCAACCGACTCCTAAAGAAAGGGAAGAAAAGAGGAAGAAAAGAGACAGGAGATTTGCGGTCAAAGAGCTTTGTTGGGTGAAGAAAAAGAATCAAAGAAATCATCATCATCTTCATCATCCTCGTCGATTTCGGATCGGATGATGAGATCTCGTCTCATGGCTAATGAGGTAATCTACTATTCATCTTCGAGATAATGATTCTTGTCGATCTGCATCCGATCATGACCAAACTGTTATTCATGAGTTATTGAGAGATTTAAAGACATCCTTAGCTGCTTATAAACAGCTAGAGACAGAGAATTTATTTCTAAAGGATCGATTCATATTCTAAATAAAGGCAAGCGGTGATGAGCATTTCAGAGACCGAGGAAACATTCAAGGGGGAATGTTTTCTTGATCAAGCCAAGACATCACCAACTTACGAAAGGTTAGAAAATGAATTGAAAACTTTAAAAGATAAATTTGAAGTAGTACTGTGCTGAAAATGAATTAATTAAGAAAGATAATGAGAAGCTTGTCTTCAAAATTAGTCGACTTAATAATTCACAATCGAAATAGATCATATTTTTAATACTTCTCAAAAATCTCATGATAAGACGAGGACTTGGTTATGATAGGAACAATAAATCGGATGTTCAAAAACCTAGGAAATTTGTGAAAGCATCTATTTAATCAAAGGATATTAAAATTGGTCCATGGAAACCAACTAGTCGGATAAGGACTACATCTTCGATCTGAAACCAAGAATTCAAATTTAAAATCCCTATCTACTAGAAGGAATCCAAGAACCAAAATAAGAAGATTTTCTTATTATAATTCTTTTGATGGAAGGAGCAAATGCTATCCTACATTTCCTAAGTTTAGAAAAATTACTCAATCTGAATACAACAAGTTATCATTTAAAAATGATATAATTGTAGACAGATTTGGTAGAAAATCTGAGTCCGATTTATTGTCTGCAGATGAGATGTTTATTTGGATTCGTAAAGTGATTCTTGACCCAAAAGGACCCAAGATCACTAGGGTACCTCAAAACTAATCTGCTTTTACAGGATTCACAGGATCATCACTCAAGGAAGAGATCTTAGCTTCAATATGGTACATTGATAGTGGTACGCTCACAACATATGACCCATAACAAGAAGTCAGTTATCAAATTTTCAAAGCATTGATGGTCCAAGAGTTTTATTTGGTGATAATAATTGTGGTCGGACTAAAGGTGTAGGTACTCGATTATCAAGGATATTCAGGTATCTCGAGGTATATTTTGTTGAAGGTTTGAAACATAATCTGCTGCTTTCTCGGCTTTGTGATAAAGGTTTTCTTGTAAAATTCTCAAGGGATAAATGTGATATTTTAGATAATTCCTCGGATAAGGTACTATTAATCGGCTTCGGACATGGTAATGTCTATGTGGCCAACTTCAATAGTTGTCCCAAAGATACTTGTCTGATAGCTAAGGGTGGAGAAGATATCACCGGCTATGGCACAAGAGGCTTAGTCATCCGAATTTCAAGACCCTTAGTAAGTCGGATAAGAAGAACCTTGTCAAGGGATTACCCAAAACTTTTATCCACCGATCTTAAATGTGATGCTTGTCAAAAAGGTAAATGCCTAGACACTCATTTAAGAGTATTAACTCCTCTTCATCCGAAAGAGTGTTACAACTTCTTCATCCGGATCTGTTTGGACCTGTTACACCTCTCGCCAAAGTGGAAGGAAATATACTCTTGTTGTAGTAGATGACTTTTCTAGATACACTTGGGTTATATTTCTTTTCAAGAAAAATGAGACTATGAACAAGATTCCCGATCTGTCTGCATGATTCGTAATGAAAAGGGTGTTAATATTATTAAAATAAGGAGTGATAAGGGCACAAAAATTTTTGAATTCTTGTTTATCTAATTTTTTTAATGAGTGTGGAATTATTCATGAGACATCTTCAGCAAGAACTCCTCAACAAAATGGAGTGGTTGAAAGAAGGAATAGAACTTTGAAGGAAGCGGCCGGGAGCATGTTGGCCGAGTATAATACCCTCATAGGTTCTGGTGAAGCCATCAACACAGCTTGCTATACCTGCAACAGTGCTTAGTTGTCAAAGACAAGGGTAAGACTCCTTATGAGATTTGGAAGGGTAAGATTCCAAGGATCTCATACTTCAAAGCTTTTGGTTGTAAGTGTTTCATTCATAACAATGGGAAATCTAAGTTAAGAACTTTTGATGCTAAAGCGGTGATGGAATATTCTTGGGATATTCTAATACTTCAAAGGCATTTAGAGTTTTTAACAAGACAACCCTTTGTGTGGAGGAAACTCCTCATGTTGTTTTTGACGAGTTGTATTCCTTCTCGAGATAAAGTGAATCAAATTTCAAAATCTAAGTAAAATTGAACTATCCAAGACTAAACATAGAATCTGTCTATCTACCTAGTCTTGATTGAGAATCGGATGAAGAATCCCCATCCGATAATCAAGACAACTTCTAATCGAGACCCCATCGTACAGATACCCTTGACATCGGTGATCGGCGGGGGTCAGGTGATGAAGGGGGCGTCGGGTGAGGTTGAGTCGGAGGAGTTGCCTCTGAGACTCAAGATAAGGATTCTTCTCCTCACATAGGCAAAAGGATGAGAAGCTATCATCCATCGATCAGATTATAGGAGATCCATCTAGTAGTGTGCGGAACCACGAATGATGCTAGACTCGAAAGTCTGTTCGGTTGTTATGTGTCGCTTCTTGAACCCAAGTCTATTGAGGAAGCCCTATCGGACTCCAAAGCTGGATAACGGCCATGCAGAAGAAGCTGCATCGGTTTGAAAGACAAAATGTATGGGATCTAGTGGAAAGACCCTTACGAGAAAGATCATAAGCACCAAATGGGTGTTTAAAAATAAAGCAGATGAAAACAATATTATTGTTCGAAATAAGGCAAGACTGGTTGCACAAGGTTATTCACGATGCGAGGAATAGACTATGATGAAACCTATGCTCCAATTGCGGATTAGAGGCAATAAGATTGTTCTTGGCATTTCTTTGCATATAAATCTTTCAAAGTCTTTCAAATGGATGTTAAGTCTGCTTTTCTTAATGGTGTGTTACTTGAGGAGGTCTATGTAGAGCAGCCTCACTGGGTTTAAGACAAATAACAAGGTCTATAAACTCAACAAAGCTCTATATGGATGAAACAAGCTCCCGAGCATGGTATGATACTCTATCTGGTTTCTTGACATCAAATGGTTTTCTAAAGGTAAAATTGATAGAACTTTGTTTAGAAAGGAAGTAGATGGCAACATCCTACTAGTTCAAATTTATGTAGATGACATAATTTTTGGTTCACCTAATCAAATTATGTGAAGAGTTTAGCATTCTCATGAAAAACAGGTTTGAAATGTCAATGATGGGAGAATTAACATACTTTCTAGGCTTACAAATTAAACAGATGAGTAAGGGTATATTTATACATCGATCTAAGTATGCTAAGGATCTGATTGAGAAATTTGGAATGTCAACTAGCAGAGAAGTTAAAATACCTATGGCAACTAACTTCTCAATGGATTCGGATGAGCAAGGGATACCCACCGATGCAACGGAGTATCGTGGACTGATTGGATCTCTTCTCTATCTCACCTGCAAGTAGACCAGACATAGCCTTTGCGGTTGGGGTATGTGCAAGATTCGATCTAATCCCAAGAAAACTCATCTGGAAACAGCTAAGAAAATTCTTAGATATCTCAAAGGAACCTTGCAAGTAGGGTTATGGTACCCGGTGATGACAACTTTGAGGTGAGTTATTGATTCGGACTTTGGAGGATGTAAGATTGATAGAAAATCCACTTCGGAACTTGTCAATTCTTAGGCAACAAATTAATTTCTTGGTTATCTAAGAAAGCAGACATCATTGCCACCTCTACAAGCGAAGTGAATACATGGCGGTGGAAGTTGTTGCTCTCAACTCCTCTGGATTAGTCAACGGCTTAGAGACTATAGTATTCAAACATCATTTGTTCCTATTTCTTGTGATAGTAATAGTGCAATAGCAATGACTTACAATCTGTTCTACATTCTAGATGTAAGCATATAGATATTAGGCATCATTTCATTAGGGATCATGTTGAAAAGAATGACATTAGAATTGAGAAAATTGCCTTTGAATCACAAAGAGGCGATATTCTTACAAAACCATTAGCTGAATCTAGGTTTAAAGAAATGTGCTTAGAATTAGGATTACTTGATGCATCTTTAGTGGTTTCTAATTTGTGTGCATCTGTCTCCTTATTTTCTTTTCTTTTCTTTAAATTAATGTCTAGAAAGAATTTTCGAGACTAGATATGTGTCAAAGGACAATCGGGTAGTGATATCATTGATCTCCTTTTAGGAATCAAGAATCAAGGATTAGTCATATTGACCTTATACGAATTGATAATTACTTGTCGACATTGAGTAAATCGAACAAGGACACAATAGTCGGTGATCTTACGAGAAAATCAGATGACTATTTACATCCTATCTCGATTTATCTTAAGCTTTTGATGGTTTCTTTTGAGTATATGTTTTTGCGAGAGCGAGTCACGAATCTAAGCTGTTTCATTATTTTTTTCTTTTTTCAAACCTCTTTCGTTATTTTTCAAAATAAACTGCATTTTCAAAATTGTTAAACAACCTTGTTTTAGAAAAGTAAATCGAGTCTGTTTTGTTTAAACTTGTTTTGAAATTGCTAAAAAGTTACATCTAAAGCTGTTGGTTTTCGGGACCGAGACAGATACTCTATCAGATGACTTTCTAAAACCCATCTGTTTTAAACTAATCTGTTTTCAAACTCATCTGTTTCAAAAACCTTTAGTTGAAGTAAGATACCACTTGGCCGACGTCGGTATACTTACTTCTCTGCATAAAGTAACCTATATCGGTCAAATCAACGATCTATAAAGTAACTATTTACGCATTCCAAAGGCGATTACAATTCACGCGCTGAATCCTAATCGCTTATCTTAGTTTTTAACCGTTGATTAATACTCATTAAAAACTTTTTGAATACATGGCTAAGATTAATTCAAGTTTTCAAAAATGGCGGTTTCTCTTTCCAATCTATTTCCTATAAATACATCTTCTTCTTCCCTAATTCATTTTCTTTCCATTCTCGTAAAACCCGCATATATTTTCTAACCCTTTTCAAATATATTTTCACAAAACCTACAAATGGCATCCTCTTCCAAAACCACCAAAACTTTTAAACCTAAATACATTTCCACAAATATTTCTCATTTCAAAATGAATGAGGAATATTTCAAAAACCGTTTAAAAGCGGAAATGTATGTCGATTTGAAACAACCAATGACCACGAATCTGCAGAAATTCTTCGTCTTCTCGAAGCCTCACGACTCGAGAGGTTTTCTATCGATGAAGTCTCCGCAAAACAACGGCAGATTTCTTTGGGTGCGAAATTTTTGGCAAGAATGGAGGACACTCGGAGGGTTTTGATACTTCGTTGATGGAACGACATTGAGTTATTCAAGAGAAAGCATTTCTAGGATTTTTGATACGTCAATGGAGGAGTTAATCCATTGGCGTACAAAGAAGATGAATGGGAAGAGTCTTTTGATATGATGGCGAGGGTTACTTACAGGGAACTCGCGAGGATTTAAAAAAGAACACCTTTCGAGAAGAAAATACGAGTTGCTAATGACGATAGTTACTAAGGCGGTGTTGGGTGAGCAGAGCTCACATGATGGGTTAACTAAACCCAGATTGTGTGTAATGCGAGCCATTGTGGATGGGGTGCAAGTAAATTGGGTAGATTTGCTTGTTTATAAGTTGAGGAGGAGAAGAAGCGCCTCACTTTCAAGTCATCTGCAGAGGTTGGATTCCCACTTCTACGATCGAGTCTCTTCAACAAAATCACTGTACTTATTGAAGGGCTGAATAAGGAAGCTGATTGGAGAGTGGGTACCAAAAAGTACTCAAAGCGAAAGGAATCCTCACAAAGGATGACAGACTGGAGGAATCCCTGCACTCGGATGGCGAGTACGATCTTGCAAGGGCTCGGAGGCGGGAATTAGCGGCTGCGGAGATCCAACAACCAGCGGCTGAACCGGTTGAGGTGGCCCCGGCGAAGTCGAAGCGAGAGGGACATGAAGCAACAACAGCTGAGGTCGCACCTCAAGTAGAATCTGCTGAAGCAGTGCTGCCGATCCCAAGGACGTTTGAGGAGGAGGAAAAGGAGGCTGGTGAAAGCAGTGAGAAAAGAAGGGTGAAAGTTCATCTGCAGCCTATTCACAAGGCTGCCTCGGATGAGGAGGAGGAGGAGGAGATAGAAATTCCATTGGTAAGGAGGCCAAGGCAGGCTACTCGAGCTCACGAAGGATCCACCATATACGGAGGGTCGGAGCGGCGAGATGGAGTTGACAACCTCGCTACCGCAGGAGGTCCCGATCCTCCAAATAGCAGGTGAGGTCGGTCACCGGAGGTTCCACTCTCCCCAATCAAGGAAGGCTGCTCTTTCCCCGATTCCGAGAGGCAGGTACAAGTCTTTCTCCATCTCCTACCTTATCTCCTGTGCACAGCGGTGAAGAAATGCCCCAGTGGCATTTACGAGTCTTTGACTTCGGCTGAAATCCTACCACGGTCAAATAGGCAATGAAGGAGTATCCCAGGTGGTACTCGCAGGCCTCTCCAACGGCTCTACCTCCTCCACGGTCCAAATCCAAATCCCACCCATTGAATCTTCACCTCTACCTACAACACCCACAAAACCATCTCTCCCACCCTCATCCGAACAAACACCTCTCCCCACGGTCCAAACCTCACCAATACCAATAATTTCTTACTCCTCTCTTCCAACTATCTAAACTCAATCTATTTCTCTCCCATCTCCTCAATCGGTAACAAATACCCTCTTCGTCGACTCCTCAACCGAGGATGATGACAACGATCTAAGCCCAACCACTGCTATCTCCTCTATTCTATCCCTTGTCGAGAAAAAGGTCAATGCTACTTTTAGAAGAAAGATGGAAAGGAAGACAAGGAGGATGGTCAAAGGCTATTCTGAGACACAATGCTAGCCAGCATGAGAGAAGTTGAGGTAACATTGTCGATAAAATTATAAATGTCACTAACTCTGTCTTTATTTGGTAAAGTGAAAGCAATGGAGGATGAGCCGAGGGCATTGAAAGAAGAAGTAAAATGGTATAATCAGGTGGTTGTGGGTGAATTGGCTTTAGACCACTCGGACTTCGGGGCCAAGTGCAATGTATTGGATGACAAACTTTCAGCCTTGGCGAGATGAAGTTAAAAAGGGGAAAAAGGCTGAAGCGGAGAAAAGACAAGCCCTCACAGTGTGGTCGAGGAGACCGGGAAAGATGTAGGCATGAAGGCCAACACGGTGATCCGAGGCAGCCGGGGAGGAAGCTCGGATCAAATACGATGAGTGGCTGCTCTCGGCTAAGGGTTAGTCAAGCCCGGAGGAAGCAATAAAGGAGGATGAAGAGAAGAGGAGGAAAGATGAGGAGGAAAGGGACAGAAGAAGCTCTTGGCTCGGTTAAAAGAATCCGAATCGGAAGGAGCCAAAGGGAAGGAAAAAGAAGTAGCGATCGGCGAGCCCGAATCTGCGAACTTGTTACCGAGAGCTGCTTGCTAAGGGAAAAGGAAAAAGGAAGCTGATTATTCTAATCTCTCGAGAAGAAGCGAGATCAAGAGAATTAAGAGAGAGATGGAATATTTTGGCAAGAAAGAAAAGAAGAGGCGGAGAAAGAAGAAAGACTCCAACGTCTTACGGAGCCTTTGAGCGAAAATGGTTAATCAAAGATCAAGGCGGTGGGAAATTTAGGCCATTTCACAACACGTCTGCACCTCCTAAGCTGCTGCGGAAAATATGCTTCATGAGTACAAAGACAAGAACACGGAGGGAATGTGGATGTACTATTGGTACATTCTTAAAGCTCAGGGGCAACTCAACAAGATCCAGATTTGGCTTGGCACGAGTGGATTGAGCAAGTAGACGCGGATTTCTATGCTCGGGCTTTGGAAGAAGGCGATGTAGAATTCAATGTCAACTTTGATCTCTCCGGCCTTCGAGTATGCCATTCCTGCGAAGAAGTCGATGGTACTTTGGACCTAGGCTGGGTTCAAGGAATTCTCAAGAAAGCAGAGGCCGAATGCGGACTAACTCAAGAGGAGGATCAGGCGGCTTAGGAGGCGCGTATTCAATCGGCTAATGATCCCGAGAAGAAGAACAATGGGGAGTTTAATAGAAACGAGGACTTTTCTTTTCCTTAATTCTATTTTTCTATTATCTTCTCATCTGTAATCTTTGTAAATCCAATGTGAATATACTATGATTGATTCATTCTACTTGTCTTATTTTCTTAAAGTTTTTTCTTGCTTTAAGAAAAACTTAAAATTTTCCTAAGTATAAGACATCCGAGAATTTTATATCTCGAGACTTAAATTTTTTTAACCAAAGTCTTAAGACTCATTTAGTTTTCTAAGTTTTTAAAATAGAAGTTTTAAAGATCCAAAGTTTTCTTATGTGAATAAATCATTTGTAATGTGAAGAATGTGCTTTGATTTACCTATCTATTGGTCTTGATAAACTACGAACTAACTTCATTTGTGAGTATCTATTCTTGTAGGTTTTAACTTCATCAAAAAGAGGGAAATTGTTAGATCAAGATTGTTTTGATGAGTTAAAAAGACCATTCAGATGAAGCGAGACTATGATAAAGAAGCAAGACTAAGTTCTAGTACGAAGGTGATCGAGACTAGGTCAAGAATAGTTCAAGTCGGTGGAGACGAGGAAAGACAAGTCATCTGGAGACAACCTCAATCCTAATCATCTGCGGGAGACAAGTATAAAGAGCTCGAGACGAGGTCGAGACAAGCTAAGTAGAATAAGAAAGGCGAGTCTTCACCAAGTCAGGCTGACGAGTAGGAAGAGTCACCGAGGTCTCAAGCGAGTTTACAAGATTAAGTTTGTTAAGCGGTTTCAAGTTTGTTAGAACTAACTAACAAACTAAGCTGTCTTTCCGGACTTATAAATAGGTCTAGGTTTTTCATTTTTCGGATATAGAACACTTATGCATATTTGATTTTTCACACTATTCACTACTCGATTTCAATCACAATCTTTTCACAAGTATTTCAAGAGAGTTCTCAAAAAGTTCTAAGTGTTTTAGAACACTTTTCTTGTAATCTTCAAAATCCAATATACCTTTGTAATAGTTAGAATTTAGAGAAGGAATTAGGAGATTGAAGATTTGAAGATTTGTATGAGTTGTAAGTTGTAAGGTTTGAAAGTAAGGAAGTAAGCGATGTGAGTCCCTTCTTGATTGAAGGAGAGTGGATGTAGGATTATTAAAATCCGAACCACTATAAATCTGGTGTTATTTCTTGCTTTCTTTAGTTTCTGTTTGATTTACAATTTTGTTAATTCAAGATTAAAGTTCGAATCATAACTAAAATCAATATCAACCTTGCTTTTGATCTTGTAAAAAGTTGAGAATTCAATTATCTTCATTGTGTTTTATTTGATATTTTGAATTGATTTTGAAAGATTTGAAAAATCTACAAAATCTATTCAAACCCCCTTTCTAGATTTTGTTCTAGGAAGCTAACTCAAGGTTTTTAATCAACTCAACTTTCCGGGACCCAATCCACACATTTATACACAATTATCACCCGATTAATCCCGGATCACGTTAGCGCAACTCTCGTCTATAGCTAGGAGTGATCAAACACTAATCTAAAGAGGTAATTATGCATGAAGCACAAATGAGAATCACAATTAGTAAGCAATCTACTCAATTGATCTCCAATCATCAACAATTATAGCATCATCAATCAATTCATCATCAATTTCAATTAACCCAAGCACAAGAGAGTTAGCCCATGGTACCACAAACAATACCCATGGGAAGAAGATAGAATTGATCCAACACAAAGCAAATCACAACAATTAAGGAATTAAAGAGACAAAAGAGGAAAAACATCACCAAATGATCTTCAATCAACAAAAGAGGAATGCTTGAGTCTTCAACACCAATCTCAAATGAATTACAAGCTTGAATTGAAAGAATTACAATGATCAAAAGCTAATCTATGGCTAATCTACCAACAATCAATTGAAATCTAAATCTAATTCTATCAATCTACTCTACCTAAGATAGAAATTGGTTTGGGGCCTGAGAAATCGCCCCAAAACCGCTTACTAATCTTGCTATTATGGAAGTTATGCGGATTGCTCTGCTTCAACTCTTTAAATATCGAATTTACGAAAAGCGCCCCCTCGAGTCAAGGGTCAGGCCTCGACTCGAGGCCTCGCAAAATACCTCGCCCTCGACTCGAGGGTCATGCCTCGAGTCGAGGCTTCTGCCTTTTCCCAATTTAGTCCTTTTACGCATGGCCCTCGGACTCGAGGCTCTTGCTCCTCGATCGAGCTCGAGTCCAGGCACTTTTCTCGTGCGGGGCTTCGGGCCCGACCCCTGTTTTTCGTCCCGTATGATCGTCTCTTCATTCTAAGCCTAATGGTACTCTTGGTTTGGCAAAATTCCACCGAATTACCTGCAAAATGGACGAAAAACATAAAAATCTCACAAATAATACTTTTAGGCAAAAGAGTGATACTTTTCACATTTATGCACAAAAATCAACACCTTAGCTCACTTTTTGCACTAAAATAGGCCCTAAAAACATGTATCAATTCACTCCAATCACTTTTGGTATATTTCTTAAGACTCAAAGAAGTTCTTTTCAGTTCCTCTTTTAACTTAGAAATTTCCAAATCTCTTCAGTAAGTATGATTTCTAGTTTAGTCACTGTCTCTTTCAAATCATCATTCTCTTTAGTTAAAGACTCTAGAGATTGAGCTTGTTCAAGACATTTATCTAACAAATTTTTATAGTTAGATTCATCAATTCTTGGTTCTTCGTAAGTGTTATCTGTTTCATCAACACACCCAACAAAACTATTCAAATCTGGAGAAATTTGATCGATGTTGCTTGAATGTTGTAACATCCGATGCAACATCTGAGTCGAATCATCTAAATTATCATCCAGAGAGTCATCATAATCAATTTTAGCATAAAAAGCAAGTTCCTCATCTTTTGAATCATCACTTAAGGTAGCATTAAAATTCGAGTTTTCTCCTAAGTCCGGTATTTGCACACTCATTTGCATAGTGTCCAAACCAAGTACATGCATCAAACTTAACAAATTTTACGAATTCAGGATCATACCTTGATTTACTACCTTTTCGGTTTGTCTTGATTGATTGATCTCTCCTTCTTTCGGGGTAGGTGTTGTATTGATTTGGATCTTTGGTTGGATATTGCCCTTGGATCTGCTCATCATTTTCCTCAAGTAGGAGTTAAACTTCTTTGTCGGCGGGGCGATGTTGTCGTGATTGTTACAACATAGGTCCATCACATCTTCATCGAGTCAATCTCAAGAACATAAGATTGATGTACATCACTTGAAGATGCTTCTCCTTTGTAAACAACAACCTTCTTGCCATCATTCTCCTCTGGTTGGATGAAGTTGATCTCATAGGTCTTAAGAATGCTTATTAGCTCATTATGACTCAACGTATTCGTGTCCTTTGCTTCTTCTATAGCACAAATTTTTGCGTCAAATCTTTTAGGAACGAACGTAAAATCTTATGCACTAACACGGTATTAGAAATTGGATCTCCAAGCAATTGAGCTTCATTGGCAATCTCCGTGACACGTTCATTGTAAGATGAAATGGTTTCATCTTCCTTCATTCTCGTGTTCTCAAACTTCGTGCCTAGCATTCGTAGTTTGGTTCTCTGAACACTATCGGACCCCTCACAATGCTCTTGTAAACGATCCCAAGCCTCTTTTGCCGACACGCTTAGATATGATTTTGAACATAGTCATATCAATCGAGACAAAAATTGCATTTAAGGCTTTAGAATTGTAACTAGCAATTGTGCTTTCATCATTTGTCCAAATTCCTTCACGTTTGACTTGAGTTTTTCCTTCATTATCAGGTGAGTTCTCGGGGCTATCCATCCGTAAAGAACACTCCTTCAAGCACGTTCATCTATGGATTTGATATACATCCGCATCATAGGCTTCCAATAGGCATAGTTTGTCCCATCAAGAACAGGAGGCCTAACGGTGAGAGAGTGGATACTCCATTGCAAAATAAAAAGACACACTAAAATACAGGATCTAAACTTAGTACCGTCAAGTTTTAGGCTCACGTGCCAACTGAAAGTGTGCGTGTAGTGTAAAAGCGTAACGACCTCAAATTTTTTTTTTTAAAACATTCGAAAATTAAGGTGGTCATCACCAAAACCTCAAATAGTGAAAACTAGTGACAATGGAAATAAATTAGTAAGTAGGGTTCACAAAGTTTTTCCCTACAATTAAGCTGGTCAATTTGAAAGAGGCAACAAATGCGTCAAGTTCAAAAACACAATATTTAAAAAATGATTGCACTTTGCGGAGATCGAGGGCTCACATCCATCTTCATTCCTCTTGTACGTTATTACCCTGAAAAGGGAAGGGGGTGAGTCTTTGGAAAACACTCCGTGGGTTCACTCAAATACCCACCCAAACATCACATAAAATATTGTATTAAAGATCAACTACTTGAAATAATGTACACCTTGAACATAACAAATGAGAGACATATTAATCTCAAGCACAACGTTTAAAAATCTCATAATAACAACTCATATTGCATTCTTCAAGTTTCAACAATCCGTTAACAATCAAGGGACATGCTCAACATCATGTAATGATAATACATAGATAATGTATACATAGTAGGTAATACACATAAGAGCACATCAATCTTGTTGGGGCACGCTTTACCCGCTCGAGCATCTTGTTCGGGAGCTACCCGAAAGTGATCTTTCGATCAAATCTTGTACGGATTTACCCGTGATCTTAGCATAGCTATTACAGTATTATTCGCATAAAATACACCTTGTATGGTCTCAACCATGTATCATGCATCTTGTAATTTGAACGTGTATATATATGTATATATATACAAGCATTCAAGTACACATAAATCATACATCTTCACAATTGAGCATGCACACATGTCAATATTCTTGTATGCATAAACATATTCCTTATAATGGAACATGCACACATGCAAATAAACTTGTATCCATATTCATACATTTTCACATTTAAAAGAGTATGCATATTTTCGAACTCATCACATATTCATAAAGCATGCATCTCACATTTTAGCATGCATATACAAAAATTCACGTAGGACCATTCATACAATAAATCATATGATTTAAGTAGGTAACAAGAAAGTTCAACGAGAGTTACCCCACCTAGTAGTTTCCACGAATTAAGCGGTATTGTTTCCTCCTAGTTCCAAGCCTTCTCCTACTTCACCTTCCTCTAGTCCTATAACAACAAAAATTCTACCTCTTAGTTCTTACTAATAATCTAATCTAAATGATGGTCAATGTGTGTGATTGAAAGATGCATTTTAAGGAGGATAAGTGACTCAAAAGTAAACCTTATAATCAATTAAAAAGAAACATTTTCTTAGGAGTTTAAAGGCTAACACAAATTAAAAAAATCTGGATATTTGATTAGTTTGATGAAAACTGTCATTTCTGAAATTATTGGCATTTTGCCACTGATTTCGCTAAAAAACGGATAAGAAAGCGAATATTTTACGTCCATTAGAAATTCTAGTAGCACCGTTGCAACTTTATTAAAACTTTGACCAAACATAACTGGAGCTCTATAAGTCCGATTTAAAAAAAGAAAACTGTTCTGGAAAGGTCTCGTCACCAGCTTTCTAATGAGACCAGAATCGAAAGATTTTGATACTTGAGTGAAAAGATATAAGCTGTAGAAGTTGGTCCACCTATAAGGGCATCCTTCCAACTTTGACTGAGCATAGCTATAGTTCCAAGACTTCGATTTGAAAAAGGGAAAATTTTCTGGAAAGCTCTTGACAACAGCTTTCTAACAAGACAAGAATCAAAAGATTTCGACATTTGAGCAACGAGATATGAACTATAGAAGTTGGTCCGCCTATAAAGGCATCCTCCAACTTTGACTGAGCATAGATGGAGATCCAAAACTCCGATCTGAAATCAGGAAAATTTTCTGGAAAGCTCTTGAAAACAGATTTCTAACAAGACAAGAATCAAAAGATTTCGACATTTGAGCAACAAGATATGAACTATGGAAGTTGGTCCGCCTATAAAGGCATCCCTCCAACTTTGACTGAGCATAGATGGAGATCCAAAACTCCGATCTAAAAACGGGAAAATGTTCTGGAAAGCTCTTGAAAACGGCTTTCTAACAAGATAAGAATCAAAAGATTTCGACATTTTAGCAACAAGATATGAACTATAGAAGTTGGTCCGCCTATAAAGGCATCCCTCCAACTTTGACTGAGCATAGATGGAGATCCAAAACTCCGATCTGAAAACGGGAAAATGTTCTGGAAAGCTCTTGAAAACAGCTTTCATATGGCGCCGGCCGATCGATCATCGGACGTCAGGTCGCCGGCCGGAAACTGGGCAGAAACTGTAGTGGTGTGTGTGTGTGTGAGGTGTGCAAGGCTTGAGCTTACCTTAGAGTGAAGTGACAAAAATGTGGACAAAGGCTGCAACCTCCTATATATACTGCCCTACAAAAACTAGGGTTCCTCTAAATGGGCCTTAAAGGGCCCTTATCTTATCATTTTGGGCTGGGTCACTCTCCTACATACTTAGAGCTTATTTTCCAACTTAAGCCCATAGCATTTGTTATTCTCTTATGAGTTTTACTACATAATAAATAATTCAAAGAGGATAATATTATATATCATGCATTTGCACATCTTATTAATATTTCACATAATTATGTATACATATAATAATAATAATGCTAATAATAATAATAAAATAATTTTAAAAATAAAATTCTTGTGTGTTGTTACAAAAACGAGAATGATGTTGTCTTGAATGTTATGGCATGCACTACAAAGATCTAAATATCGTAATGTGAAACACAGCGGAAGACTAACACTACAATGCAAAGGAGTAAATTTTTATAGACTTGTTAATTAAAGTCTATGATCCTGTCAATGAAACATTTCACTAATTCGAGAGTGAATACAAAAGTTTGTGTAAAGAGTTTCCAAGACAGAACCTTTACAATGGAAAATAAAGACTCAATATCACCTATTGACTCTTAAACGGCTAAGTGTAGTATTACAAAATATTACACCGTCAAAAGCAAATCAAAGTATCAAAGACATCTACGCTAATGACACTTCAATAAACCTATGTTAGTAAACGAGGTAACATGCACAAGTACCAATGTAAAGGGGGAATAACGACCCTATCTCTTAGATGCACTAACGCACTCAACAATTGATATTTGGATATTCCTTGCCATTCTTTGAAGTCCTCGGTCTTCTATTTATAGAGGTCCTCGATCTTCAACCATAGATCCTTGTAGATGGATCTAGAAAGACTCCAAAATAACTTCCTTAATTCTCTCACTTAACCGTCCATGTAGCTAGTTGATTTCGTGGTTAACTCCTGCAACCGCATGATCTAGGTCCTTCTAAATCTCTCTCGAATTAGTCTTGAATTACGGATCCTTGTGGAAGATTCTGGAATCCATCCTCAATGTTGCACTTGATGTTACAAGATCCACGACAACATTTGACTCGCCTTCATTCCGCATCCTTGTAGAACGTTCTAGATCTTCAACCCGCAATGTCACAACATCTACTACAACATTGAATCTGTTAGAGGATAAAAGTTAGTTATATGAAGAAAGAAAGGGTCAAATTCGATGTAGCAAAATATGTGATAACATCACATACGACATCAACAATCATTTAGAGTTGCATATTTGTATCATTCTCCTTCCAAACTTTGAAATCATATCATCATTCAAGTTTGGGGGTGTTGATCTTTTATGGTAGAAATGCATCTCTTAGTAATGATTATTTGATGAACTGCTTTTGCCCGTTTGTAGGTACACTCACTACTTTGAGTGGAAAAGAGATCGAAATTGCAAGGGAATTCAAGCATCGAAAAGGATGAAAAGCTTAAAAGTTGGTGAAAAAATGAGCAAAAGGAAGAGAACCCGATCTCCTTGATCGAATGAGCGATCGAGCTTAAATCGAGGGACCAAAACGGTAAATTCTTGCTTGATTATTTGGGTTCGTTAGGGTCATAGAGGTCATTTTTAGGAGTTTCTGGGTCGGGTCAGGCCCGGGAATCCCCAAAATTTCCTGGTCTCGACCCAGTGGTCGAGGTTGCATATCCCTCGGGTCGAGGGATTGACACTTTGCCAATTTTCGCGAAATCACACATCCTCGAGTCCGAGGTGAGACCTCGAGTCGAGGCCTTTGAAAATTCGGGATCCCTCGAGTCGAGGGCTGAGCCTCGACTCGAGGCCGGCGCTTTATTTAAATATCGCGAACCAGTTTTAGAAAGCATGACTCGAGGAGTTAGGGCGTTTCGATCCCCTTTTCACGTTAACCCCATTTCCGGCCATTTGCTCGAATCCACCGATCATTTTATCATATTTTCACATAAACCCATTACACATTGCATCAAGATTGGATTTTGGGGTTTTTAAGAGTCAATTTGGGGCTTTTGTGAGGAATTGCTTGGGTATTTGCCAATGTTCATTTCTAGGCCGATTCCACCACACAAGGTACGTAATCTCTCTTCAATTGGCTCTTATTTTCATTATTGTGGATGATTATTGCATGGGTGTTATGAATTATGCAAATTGTTGTTTGAATTGAATTCTCTTTTGGGCATTTTATCGAACACCTTATATGCATTGTTGGTATAGACGAATTAGAGCCTTTTATGAGATTATTTGGATTGATTGATGAGTTTAGGAGCATGCCTAGGAATGAATGTGATATATTGCTCATTTATTTGTGGAGTTTGGCTTGGAAAATTAATTTTTGGGCACATTTTAGAAACTCCTAGTGATCTTGTTGGGTATGTTTGGTCAAGTTGAATATTGTGATGATAGAAGTGTATTATTGTTGATGGATATTTATCAAATTACTTGCTAGATGGCTTACTATTTTTGTGAAATTTATTTGAGCTAATTGGCATGATTTCAAGTGAGCTTATGTGGTGTTATTAATTGTTGAAGCCATTCTAGTTAAGTATGCATGTTTTGAGGATTATTTGAACACTTCTATTGATCGTAATTGCTTTATTGACTATTTGACCTTTTGTTGAGGTTGTTGCCTAGTCACTAGGGGTTGTTGTTGATTGGAGATTTTAGTGCCTGTTGACTCGTTCATGGCCAGTTGGATCGATCATTTTTGCTCGCATTATTATTTGTGAAGATTAATTTTTGCCTTTGGGGAATTTTTGCAGGAACATGTTTAGGGAGTTGATGGCCACAATTTCTCGGATGAGGAGATCCGTAGGAGAGAGGGATATCAGATTTGCTCATAGGATGCCCACCGAGCTTGGTATTCAAGTGGGGACGACTTCAAATGGCGGAAGCACATCATATTGTATTCAGAGATATACAACAAGGTGGTCAAAACCCGCCTTGTTCACCATGATTGTATGACGGCGATGGGCATTGAGGAGGACATTCCTCGCCTTTTTAGCTGATCGGTATGGGAGGCTTCTTGATGAAGAGGCCGAGGACGTATTTAGGATTGACTGCGGAGTTCTTGTGCTGTTAAGATTAATAAGGCCAAGAGGGCCAAATTCCCTAGGGGTATCACTTTCGAGCTCATGGGTAACGAGTATTCATTGACCTTGGATGAGGTCAACGAGATCATCGGAGCACCCACCGACCCAGATAGATCACTTCTCAATATTAGAAAGGAGTACAATGCGAAGAAGTTTTGGAGAAGAATCTCGGACTCGGGGGCACCGAATCAGCCCAGCTTATTCTCGGGTAAATCGAAGAGCACCACATCCGGAACCCGGTAGTTCGATACTTGGAGAAGATCCTCGCGAGCACTATTTTTGCGAGATCGGAGGGAGGAGCCGTGGTTTCAGAGGAGCTTTATGTGATCTGGTGCTTCTTGCATGGGGTTCGGTTCAATGCCGCCGCTTACCTCTCGCTATTTGTTTGAGCGGAGTTACGAGCATAAAATTCAAAAAGATTAACTTTGGAGGCATGATCACTTTGATTGCTGAGCACTTTGGTATTCCCACTCATAACCTTAGAGCATTGGAGGGCCCCGATCTCACTACAGACACCATGTGGCGCATGAGGACACTCGACCGCATTAGTAGGACTTGGTGCTTCCAGCGGCACCACGGTAGCCGATTCTCTCTTCCTAATAATAGGTTGACTCTGTCTTCGGTGCTCCAGCGTTCGTGACGATCAACCTCCGCATGTGGTCGCAGCGTCACACAGAGGCAATCGATGCATATACCGCGAGCATGGAGATATTCTCCATGATGATAATGAGGAGGAGGAGGAGGAGGGACAGCGATGCAGGTCCGATGATGGTGAGGCTGAGGGGGCCGCCGAGGGAGTTGATGTAGACGATGATGATGATGAGGGTGATGAGGAGGAGCAGGCTCGGGAGGATGAGCCAATACAGATGAACGAGGATTACAGGCCGAGAGATTAATATGTATTGGCGGGATGAGATGAAGAGTCGAGAGTATGAGGTGGGAGCTCATCACAAAGGCCGTGGACTCGACAGAGGAGATGTGGGCGGCGGCCGGCGTATGCGAGATAGAGTGCCTAACTCGCGGGATGAGTGTTATCGGATGTTGGAGGAGACGCGTAAGACTCAACAGACATGTATGCACTTCTCCAGCAGTTCAGCTCCCGGAACTTCGGGCGTGGCCCCTATCCTCCTCCGCCGCCATCCGACTATTAGGGCTACTCCCTACTTTCTCATCCCTTCCCTTTAGTTCTTAGTCTTATCTCCTTAGTGCTTTGTAATTTTGATTTGATTGGTGATTGTACTTTATGAGTTGGATTTGATGTGATGTTGATGTTTTGGATTTGTGATGATTTGGATGATGATTTTATGGACGATGATTATGATTTGATTTTAATCTTATTGAGTATTGTCTTATGATGATTGCATTCTATTGATCTCTTGGATTCCTATTATTTTTGGGGTAGTTTATCATGAACTTAATTGTGAATTTATTGCATATCTTTTAGTATCAATCTTAATGTAGTGAGTATGTTTGGATTTATGTACATGTGCACTTATGCTTGATTTGGAAGACTTATTAAATTTAGATTTGATCATGAGTTGATTTGTAGCTTGATACTAGAATTTTTATTGATTATGTGATGATGAATGTGATTGATAATGCTTGATTCATTGCTCAAATTATGCCCGTGAGCTTTTGTGCCTTCATAATCGTACATTTTATACGGTTGATATGATTTCTTTGTGAGTGCATCATTCATAGATTTGTATGCTAGAACTTGCCACTAGATTTGTTGATATTGATCTTTGTGTGATGTCATTAAAGTGATAAGAGGCCATGTTTGGATAGATAAGTCACTTAACCAAATTTTTCCCCACCAAACACTTGTGATTTCCTTAGTGAGCCATGTTGAGCCTTAATATCCTTATTCTTTGGTAAGCTAAGTGAAATTGAAACCGTTTGCCTATTTTTATGAGCCTTATTGCCCTATATTTAGTAGAGCTTGATTGTTGGCTAAAGATGGTGATTTGATTGTGAAGTGTGGTGGAAAATGATGAGCTAAGTGATGAATGCTTGAGAAAATGAAAGAAAGGTTGTGAAAAATATTTGAATTGTGAAGAAAGAAATATGAACATGAAAAAAATAGAAAAATTCAATTTGTGAGCTTAAAAAGAGAAAGCTAAAGTGAATGGTGGATTGATCATTGAAGTTCAAAAGAAAGAGTGTTACTTGATGAAAAGTGAAGAGATGTGTTTTGTATTGCTTAGCTTTCATTCAAGTCTCTACTACTTAGTCACTCTTATCCATAAATGTCCTACCTTTCCAAAGAGCCTACATTACAGCCTAAGAGAAAGACATTTTTATTCTTGATTGAACACAAATAATTTTGATTGAGATTAAGTCTATTCCCAAGCTTATGGTGTGCAATTTGTGAATTTGTTGATTGAGTGCATCATACCTTTATACACTTGAGTGAAGAGTGAAACACTCCATGAAAGGAGCAATGTGTTAAGTGTTTGATTGAGCATTTGTTTGAGCATGATTTATCTTGATTGCTAGTGGATAGTTGCATTGACACTATTGATCATTAATGAGTTCGATTGTCTTATATTTCTTCTATGGTGCCATGTGACATAATTGCAATCAATTCACTCCTTTGTGCTTAGTTTCTACGTTGCTCGAGGACGAGCAACACTTCAAGTTTGGGGGTATGATTGGAGTGAATTGATGCATGTTTTTAGGGGCTATTTTAGTGCAAAAAGTGATCTAAAGTGTTAGTTTTTGTGCCTAAATGTGTAGAGTATCACTATTTTGCCTAAAAAGTATTATTTATGAGATTGTTGATGTTTTTCGTCCGTTTTACAGGTAAATCGGTGGATTTTGACCAAACCGAGAGTACCGGCATGCTTAGAATGAAGAGACGAACGAAATGGACGAAAATAGGGGTCGGAGGCGGAGTCCCGGTCGAGAAAAATGCCCTGGTCTCGACCTGCAGTCGAGGACCAGAGGCCTCGACTCGAGGGATATGAAGAAATGAGATGAATTGCAAAAATGGAGTTGCCTCGACTCGAGGGAGGAGCCTCGAGTCGAGGATGGAGAAAAAGGAGAAGCCTCGACTCGAGGCATCGAGGCCGAGCCTCGAGTCGAGGAGAGGCAAAATGCAGGAGCCCTCGACTCAAGGGGAAGGCTTTTCAGAAATTCATTTATTTAAGGGCTGGAAGCAGAGCATATCGAGATAACTTCATACACCATTAGATAGAGCGATTAGTAGCGGTTTTGGGGCGATTTCTTAGGCCCCAAGCCAATTTCCCATTTTAGGTAGAGTAGAAGTTAGAATTAGATTTAGATTTCAATTGTTGTCGATTAGATTAGCTCTAGATTAGCTTTTGATCATTGTTATTTCATTCAATTCAAGCTTGTATTTTATTTGTAGATTTGTGTTGAAGACTCAAGCATTCCTATTGTTGTTGATTGAAGCCAATTGGTGATGTTCTTCTTCTCTTATCTTTTCAATTTCTTAATTGTTGTAATTTGCTTTGTGTTTGATCAATTCTATCTTCTTCCCATGGATATTGCTTGTGGTACCATGGGCTAACTCTCTTGTGCTTGGGTTAATTGAAATTGATGATGATTTGATTGACTATGCTATGATTGTTGATGATTGGAGATCAATTGAGTAGATTGCTTTCTAATTGTGATTCAAATTGTGCTTCATGCATTTTTATCTCTTTAGATTAGTGTTTGATCACCCTAGCTATAGGCGAGAGCTGCGCTAACGTGATGCAGGATTAATCGGGTTATAATTGTGTATGAATGTGTGGATTGGGTGCTTCGGAATCGAGAGATTATTTGCTTCCTATTTGTGATTCTTAATTGTGCTTCGTGTAAAATTGTCTCTTTAGATTAATGGTTGATCACCCTAGCAATAGGCGAGAGTTGAGCTAACATTTTTAGGTGTTAATCGGGTTACAATTTTGCATGATTGTATGAATTGGGGACTTCTACATTGAGAGATGGGAAGGACTAAGGATACTCACATTAGGCATTGTGATTTTAATGGAGTGATTAATTTCATGATGGTTTTATGCTTTCTATCTTAGTTGATTTGCAATTTGATTCAATTTTAGCTTGTTGATCATTGATTCCTTGATGGATGTTAGCCCTAGCACCTCTATCCCACCATTTATTGTTGTATTTGTTCTTGCATTTTAGTTTGCTTGTTTTTAATTTGTATTTTTGCAAGTGTTTTGTAGTGTTAATGCCAACCCGCTTTGCAACAATAGTCATAGAGAACTTGTATTTCTAGGGCCTCACGTGCATACTTTTTCCCTTGGGTTCGATATTTGCAATTGGTCTTAATACCGCTTACCCGGAAATACTACTTCAATCATTAATGTTGATATTAACAAAATGTATTTTGGGTGAACAACAAAGCCACGATGGCTTGACAAAGCTAAGGTCTTGTCGAGGGCCATATTGGGCAGAGCCGAAATCAATTCGGCCAGGGTTGTGTTTTCTAGGCTGATGGAGGAGGGGAAGAGGTTCATAAAAACCCCAATCTCAAAGGAACTCGATGAGATGGTCCCTAAAAATATAACAAGTATGATGGCCGGAATCACCATCTTCCTTGAGAACAAGCTAGGAGCAGACTGACCTCAATCGGGAGGAAGGTGTCAAGAAATTCACCAAACAAAAGGGCTTGCTCATCAAGGATGAGAAGATTTTTGGACCCTCGACTCGGAAGGAGACGAGGATGTCCCTGCTCCACCACCGGCACCAAGAAGAAGGGCTGTGAAAGCAAAGGAAAAGAAGGTGGAGATGGTCTTTGGAGGATGAGTCCTCATCTGCGAAAGCGAGAGGAGGATGCAGAGGTAGAGGTGGAGAAGACAACTTTCCAAGGGGGAAGTGTCTCACAGAGGTAGCAGATGTAGAGAGAGTGGTTATCTCATCCGGAGATGAACTAGAGGAAGTTGCTCAGGCATCATCTTCTTCCTCATCCGAGGATGCAGAACCCCAACCCTCCACATCTCAACAGCGATGAAGAGGCGAGACAAGACCGCGCGCCTCGAGCCTCTAAAACGGTCTACTCCCAAAAGTCAACCCAACCCCAACCCACGATGGCCCATTTTCCTTCCTATCCTCATCTCAAATGTAACCCAACCTATACCTACACCTACCTAATCCCTCCGGAGAGATGGGAGTGATCGAGCTCTTACTTAGAATCCTTGGAAAGAAATTCTTATTGAGGAAGGAATCAGCCCAAATAGATGAACTTGATCTATTAGGAGAACTCATTGATGTGTGGTTGCTTTGAGAAGGTTGAGGACAGGATTATTCGAAGAGATCCTCAAGAAAGCTGGTCTTAAATCTTAATTAGAAATCCCTGCGAGGATAAGTTCTACGATTACATCCCTGCAAAGGGTATACCTCGGAGACATGCAACTAGAGGAGGTAAAGGAAAAGGAAGTTGAGGAAGGAAAGATGGTCGGGATGGGGAGAAAGAAAAGGCCGAGGAGTCGAGAGAAGGAAAAGGATGGAGAGGAGGCTGAGGAAAGGATGGAAGAGGTAGAAGCGAGTAAAGTGTTATTGGTGGAGGCGCCGATGAGCCGACCGAGATGGATATAGGCTGGGAGGCACAAGCAGAGCGAGGTGGTAGGGCGGGAGCTAGCGGAGGAAAAATCGAGATGTGCCAACAACAAAGATGCATTGGGCGATTCTCCTCCAACCGCCGTTGAAGCCGAAGTGGCTATTGAGGAGATATACTTAACTCTATCTTCTCCATTTGAAGAAGTTGCACCGCCCTCAACCTCTGCGTCTGCATCCGAGGTTGAAGCCTTAAAGGAGGAAGTAGCAAATCCGAAGAAGGCTTGTCTCGAGTGCTCTTCAACCGGTTCTAAGCGTCATTTCATCATCCATCAAAGAGAATATAGAGGCTGCTGTTCATGAAAAGACAAAGATAGACCTTTATTTCTCCACATGAAGAGCACATGGCCAAGCAGCAGATTCTTTGAAGAAGAAAGGGCTCAAGGAGCACAGGTCGACAGTATGTGATAGATGCCTATGCCGAGATCGGAGATGCTTTGTTGAAAACCGTGTTAAGGAGTCATGGACAGAGAAAGAGGCTTCCTTTCAACAAGTCCCGACGATGACATTGGCTATGGAAAAGGATAGACAAACAAACATCCTCAAGCAATATTTAGAAGGCAAATTCGAATCTTGAGATAGCTCAAGAAGAGGTATGATCAGCTTGATCGAAAACGAGGATTAGTCGGACATGAACCGATGGGTCAAATCGAACAAGTAGCCACTATCTGCAATACCCGCTTTCTGCCGTTAAAAAGGGGAAGATAGTGAGCTCAAGAAAAGAGTGGATGTTCAAGATGACAAAATCCTGGCCTTGAACCTTAAAATAGAAGAAGCGTCAAGAGTTATTGAAAGTTGAGGAAACAAGGAAGAAAGCGGCAGATGAGAAATCGCAGAGAGTTTTGAGAAGGATCGGACGAAGGATGCAGGCATCTCAATCCACCGAATCTGAACATGAAGCGAGAAAGAGCTACCTGCTCAAGACCACCGTCCCCATCCTATCAATCAAATCTCCCTTGTCTTCAACTATGCCACCGGGAGAGCTAAAGTGCAAGTAAATCGAAAACCCGGGCTGAGATAGATGAAGAGTAAAAGATAAAGAAAAGAAAGAGGGAAGAGAAGGAGAAGTACAAGAGAAGGGAAGCAAAGAAAAGGAGGGAGCAGGAGAAGGCTGCAGGAAAGTTCTACGATAGAAAGAAGAGAAAGTGGATTGAAGGGCCGAGATGAGCAAGGGACAAGTACTTCGGCCATATCATAGAATTGATGTAGTACCCAAAGAAATCTTGCTGATGGGGGATCGGGAGAAGTAGAGATCCTATGAAGTTGAGTGGATCTTCGCTTTCCATGTCTGCAAGAAGATTAAGTGGGGTCTAGAAGAGAACATCTCTTTCCATGTCTCGGTTGGAGGAAAAGAATCTAAAGTTTTATCAATATCCGATCAACCTTGCTCATGAAGAGTTTAATGCCGACGTAGTTACACCAAATTTCATGCATCGATGGAACATCCAAGGACAAAAGAGGGTCGTCTGGACCACGAAAGGGTAAAGCGGCTAATCATCAAAGCGGTAGAAGCCGACTTGGCGAAAGAGGTGAAACGGTGTCCCTTAAGAAAAGGGTCTTCGGCTGCTCAAGATACCGAGAAGAGGATAGGTGGGTACGACTAAGTCTTATTCTTTATAATCCTTGTCCTGTCTACTTGCTCGATCATTTGAGAATATGCTAAATCATGTTGTATCCGAAATACTTGTGAATATACTTTTGATCTACTCTCATGAAACTATTGTTTAAACTAACTTTCTCGACTTAATCTTCTAATCAATTCTAGGTGTAACTAACTGAAGTAAACTTGATTAAAATTCATAACACTAATTTGTCTTTAATTCACTAAACTTAACTATCTCTGTCTTTATCCCGATTATCTAACTATGATCATCCGATCGTGAAATATATTACTCGATTATTTGACTAAGTGACTTAAGTGCATACTTTGTGGAATACTTATCTTCTAAAGTTTACTAACAAGTTTCTTTTCTTGAGCTATGTTTTAACATCATAAAAAAGGGAGAAATTGTTAGGAAGAAAGTTGTATTTAGTTTTGATGAGTTATAATATAAAATAGGATGACCAGTGAGAATCTTGTATAGTCACCGATGTAGTAAAGATATGTAAATAAACTAAGTATAAAAGTTATATTAGGATACTCAAGTAGTCGGATGAAGACGAGAAGTCGGATGAGGACAAAGAGTCGACGAAGACAAGAAGACAGATGAAGACAGCATAATAAGTTAGACGAAATCAAAGATTGACGAATGACAGTCACCAAGACTATAGACTAAGACACATACGAGGTGAACCATGTCTGAAGACAAGATGATGAAGTGTTAGAAAATTCAAGGGATTTCAAGAAGCAGTTACAACTAACCAAGAAGAGGTTACAAGATTCAGTTAGTTTGTTATAATAACTAAATAGAGAAGAATCAAGAAAGAAGTTACAATCGCCAACAAAGATCTCTATAAATAGATCTAGAAATTAGAGTAGATTAACTTTTGCAATCTCACACATTCACAAGTACTTTCAAAACACAATTAGCATTCACAAACATTATAATCACATACACAAACGTTATTCACGTTCACAATTTCTTAGTGTTTGTAGAACACTTCTCACGAATATCTTCAAGCCATTAGAATCCAAATTAGAAAGGAATTTTGTAAGGTCAAGATCTTGCACCGTAAGTAAGTAAGAAAGGAAGAAGAAAGTAAGTAAGCTCGAAACCCTTCTTCAAGTTGAAGGAGGAGAGTGGACGTAGGATCGCTTTGATCCGAACCACTATAAATTCGGTGTTATTTCTATTAAGTTCTTTGTTCTTACTGTTCTTTACATTTCGATCACATACAAATTTCTGTAAAGCTTAAGATCCATATTGATTGAGTATAAAAATTGTTTCCGCTATAAAACTTTGATTTAAAAGTTGATAGATAATCTAAACTCAAAAAAAAAAAGTTTCGATAATCTATTCATCTCCCCCTTCTAGATTATCGCTAGAGGGACATTTTATCTCTTAGTTCAACTCAATCAAAGGGACCAACATATATCTTGAGGAAGTGTTGAAACTTCATGGAGTCCCCGTATATATAATTTATGATCGTGACACAAGGTTCACGTCTCAATTTTGGAAGAGCTTGCATAGGGCCATGGGAACTAGGCTCAACTTTAGCACCGCTTTTCATCCACAAACAGATGGTCAATCGGAAAGGACTATACAAATATTAGAGGATATGCTTAGGGCTTGTGTTCTAGATTTTGGAGGAATATGGGAGGATTACTTGCCCTTAGTGGAATTTGCATACAACAACAGCTTTCAATCAACTATAGGGATGGCACCTTATGAAGCTCTTTATGGGAGAAAATGTAGATCGCCTTTGTATTGGGATGAGGTTGGAGAAAGAAGGATTTTAGGACCGGAGATAGTCAAGAGAACAATGAGGCTATAGATAAAGTTCGGGAAAGGATCAAGATAGCCCAAGATAGACAAAAATCTTACGCTGACCAAAGACGGAAGGATTTAGAGTTTGCGATTGGAGAGAAAGTTTTTCTCAAAGTGTCACCCGTTAAAGGTGTTGTTCGTTTTGGAAAAAGGGAAGCTACGACTAAGATTTATTGGACCGCACGAAATCTTAGAATGCGTCGGGGAAGTTGCTTATCATCTTGCACCGCCACCGGATCTATCCGGAGTGCATAATGTCTTCCACATTTCCATGCCGAGAAAATATGTGTTTAATCCGAGCCATGTAATCCATCAAGAAAGACTTGAAGTCAAGGAGGATCTTTCCTACGAGGAATTGTCCATCGCTATACTAGAGCGCAAGATCAAAAAGCTTCGTAATCGTGGAAATTCACCTAGTTAAGATTCAATGGAGCAATCATGATAAAGGCGAATCCACTTGGGAACTCGAGAGCGAAGTCCTTGCAAAGTACCCCAACCTATCGCAAAATGGTATGTTATCAAATTCGAGGACAAATTTTTTTAGGGGGTAGGGTGTAACAACACACAAAGAATTTTATTTTAAAATTATTTTATTATTATTATTATATGTTTACATAATTATGTAAAATATTAATAAGATGTGCAAGTGCATGATATATGATATTATCCTCATTGAATTATTTATTATGTAATAAAACTCATAACAATAACAAATATTATGGGTTTCGGTTGAAAAATAAGCTCTAAGTATGTAGGAGAGTGACCCAATCCAAAATGATAAGATAAGGGCCCTTTAAGGCCCATTTAGAGGAACCCTAGTTTTTGTAGGGCAGTATATATAGGAGGTTGCAGCCTTTGTGCACATTTTTTACACTTCACCCTAAGGTAAGCACAAGCTTTACACACCTCTCACACACACACACCACTACAGCTTACGCCCGGTTTCCGGCTAGTGACCTGATGTCCGATGATCGATCAGATGGAGCCATCTGAAAGCTGTTGTCAAGAGCTTTCCAGAGCATTTTCGTGTTTTCAAATCGGAGTTTTGGATCTCCATCTATGCTCACCAAAGTTGGAGGGATGCCCTTAGGCGGACCAATTTCTATAGTTCATATCTTTTTGCTCAAATATCGAAATATTTTGATTCTTATCTTGTTAGAAAGATGTTGTCAAGAGATTTCCAGAATATTTTCCCGTTTTCAAATCGGAGTTTTGGATCTACAGCTATGCTCGGTCAAAGTTGGAGGGATGCCCTTATAGGTGGACCAAGTTCTATAGTTCATATCTTTTTGCTCAAATGTCGAAATCTTTTGATTCTTATCTTGTTAGAAATCTGTTGTCAAGATCTTTCCAGAACATTTTCCCATTTTAAAATCAGAGTTTTGGATCTACATCTATACTCAGTCAAAGTTGGAGGGATGCCCTTATAGGCGGACCAACTTCTACAGCTTATATCTTTTCGCTCAAGTATCGAAATCTTTTAATTCTGGTCTCGTTAGAAAGCTGGTGACGAGACCTTTCCAGAACAGTTTTCTTTTTTAAATTGGACTTATAGAACTCCAGTTATGCTTGGTCAAAGTTTTGAAATAATTTTTTAGATCAATTTTCTCTCTCCTTCCATTACACCCTTTGTCTCCCTCACGTTTTCCGGTCACCGCTGCCACCGTGCCGTCGTGGATAGTGGTAGGACGTGTCACCGGAGTCCCAACTAGTGGTGGTGGTGGAATGAGAGGAGAGGTGTAAGTGATAAATACTTTTGAGTTATTTTTTGAATTAGTTTTAAGTTGGGGGTTTAATTTATAATTTTTGAATTTTTCATTTTAACCCCAAATAACTATTCTTTTTACGGTCAATGATATATATATATATATATATATATATA
This sequence comes from Paraleonurus japonicus, assembly GCA_030762865.1. Lineage (NCBI taxonomy): Eukaryota > Viridiplantae > Streptophyta > Magnoliopsida > Lamiales > Lamiaceae > Paraleonurus > Paraleonurus japonicus. The sequence goes on from CM061057.1 coordinate 36,949,943, forward strand.
TATATATATGTATATACTTACAATATTACCACTGCCTCATTTACGAAAATGCAACCCAATTTTAATAAAATTGCAACGGTGTTACTAGAACTTCAAATGGACGTAAAATGTTCGTTTCTTATCCGTTTTTAGCGAAATCAGTGGCAAAATGCCAAGAATTTCAGAAATGACAGTTTTCATCAAACTAATTAAATATTCAGATTTTTTAATTTGTGTTAGCCTTTAAACTCCTAAGAAAATGCATCTTTTTAATTGATTATAAGGTTTAATTTTGAGTCATTTATCCTCCTTCTTATAATGCATCTTTCAATCACACACATTGACCATCATTTAGATTAGATTATTAGTAAGAACTAAGAGGTAGAATTTTTTTGTTGTAGATCTAGAGGAAGGTGAAGTAGGAGAAGGCTTGGAACTAGGAGGAAACAATACCGCTTAATTCATGCAAACTACTAGGTGGGGTAACTCTCGTTGAACTTTCTTGTTACCTACTTAAATCATATGATTTATTGTATGAATAGTCCTACGTGAATTTGTGTATATGATATATATATATATATATATATATATATATATATATATATATATATATATATGCATGCTAAAATGTGAAGTGCATGCTTTATGAATATGTGATGAGTTCGAAAATATGCATACTCTTTTAAATGTGAAAATGTATGAATATGGATACAAGTTTGTTTGCATGTGTGCATGTTCCACTATAAAGAAGTATGATTATGGATACAAGAATATTTACATGTGTGCATGGTCAATTGTGAAGATGTATGATTTATGTGTACTTGAATGCTTATATATATATATATATATATATATATACACGTTCAAATTACAAGATGCATGATACATGGTTGAGACCATACAAGATGTATTTTATGCGGATAATACCGTCATAGCTATGCTAAGATCATGGGTAAATCCGTACAAGATTTGATCGAAAGATCACTTTCGGGTAGCTCCCGAACAAGATGCTCGAGCGGGGTAAAGCGTGCCCCAATAGGATTGATGTGCTCTTATGTGTATTGCCTACTATGTATACATTATCTATGTATTAGCACATTACATGATGTTGAGCATGTCCCTTGATTGTTAACTGATTGTTGAAACTTGAAGAATGCAATATGAGTTGTTATTATGAGATTTTTAACGTTGTGCTTGATATTACTATGTCTCTCGCTTGTTATGTTCAAGATATACATTATTTCAAGTAGTTGATCTTTAATACAATTTTTGTGTGATGTTTGAGTGGGTATCTGCTAGATCAAGAAAGGTTTTGATGAGTTAAAAAGATCAACCCGGATGAGCAGATAACTATGAAGAACAACTAAGGTCAAGTTCCAATACTAAGTTGATCGATTAGGTCGAGGATCGACAAGTCACCAAGACTGTAAAGTTGCAAGTCATCCGAGACAAGCTCAAATCTAGTCATCTCGCATGAGACAATTATGAAGAGCTCGACGAGGTCAAGATAAGCCGAGTAGAATAAGAAAGGCAAGTCTTCACCAAGTCACCGCACTAAGAGAGAAAATCAGCCGAGTATAAGAGCAGCTTGTCAAGATTAAGTTTGTTGAGTAGTTTTAGTTTGTTATAACCGACTAACAAACAAACCTGTCTTTTCGCACTTATAAATAGGTCTAGGTTTTCAATTTCTATAGACAGATAACACACTATCCACAATACTCAGATTTTTACTTTCACATCAATTCACAAGTTTTCAAAAAGAGTTCTTCAAAAAGTTCTAAGTGTTTATAGAACACTTTGTTGTACATCTTCAAAGCACCTATCACCGTAATAGTTAGATTTCGTAAAAGTCTAGGAGTTTGAAGATTTGAAGATATTCACAAGTTGTAAACCGTAAGTTGGATTGTAAGTAAGTAAGTGGTAGCGAGACCCTTCTTCAAATTGAAGAAGGAGAGTGGATGTAGGATTATTCATAATCCGAACCACTATAAATCTTGGAGTTCTTAATTGCTTTCATTTACTTATCTGCTCTTCTCAATTCCAGCTTTATATTCAAAGATTAATTTCAATTAAAGTTAGACAAATTATCGTGTGCTTTTGATCCAAATAAAGTTGAGTTTAAAATTGAATTCTCATTGTAACTTTGGTGTTTTGAATAAGTTTTGAAAGATTTGTAAAATCTAAAAATCTATTCAACCCCCTTCTAAATTTTACCTAGAAGGCTGATTCAAGTTTCCTTTAATCTACTCAACTAAGTGGGACCAACAAGATCCGAGTGAACCCACGGAGTGTTTTTCCAAAGCACTCACCCCCTTCCCTTTCTGTAATAACGCACAAGAGGAATGAAGATGGATGTGAGCCCTCGATCTCCGTAGTGCAGTCATATTTAAAAATTATGTTTTTGAACCTGAAGCTTTTGTTACCTCTTTCAATTTGACCGCTAATTGTAGGGAAAACTTTGTGAACCCTACTTACTAATTTTTTTTTTTCCGCTGCCACTAGTTTTTCACTATTTTGAGGTTTTGGTGATGATCACCTTAATTTTCGAATGTTTTAAAAAAATTGAGTTTGTTACATTATAACCGGAAGGTTCACTCAAAGTTTTTTTAAAACACTCAATCTAGGGACCAACATCCTATTATAATCCCTTGTGCTCGTTGTTCGAAATAGCCTCATCATTCGCAGCAGCTAGCCTAAATCAGAGGTATTTTTGGATTTAACAAAAAGATGGGAGGAAAATCTTCGAGGGCAAGAAAGGGGGTTTGAGCTCTCTCGAATCTAATTGCAGTAAGGGGCTTGTTCGTAGGGATGATAGACACGTGTGAACCTCGGGATTGGTGGATGATGGATAACCTTTGTGGCCATTTCGGAAATTTACCACCGCTTCCTCTCTTAGGTTACGAGATAAAATGGTGATTGCTGAAGCCGTAAAGAACAAATACCTAAAAATTAATCAAATTGAAGTCCGTGAAACAACAAATTAAAGCAAACAAAGGAATTTCTAACTCGGAATTGCATATGAGTGCGAGTTTGGATTAGAAGCACATACCAATTGAAGAAACAACAAAGAACTTTCACAAAGGAAGAAAATGTTCGGATGGATTGTTGGCCATGGAAAGGAGAGGAGGAGACGAAACGAGAGGAAATTTTGATGCGGTGAGAGCCGGGCCTAATAAGCTGGCCCAACTACCTTAACTATCTTAGCTTAGGCCCAATTTAAAATTGGGTCCGGCTAAATACACATCAATTTTTAGGCCCAGGTTATTTCCACACATTAAAGTTTCGAGTACACACACCTGAAAAATAAAACTAACCAAATCATAGCAAAAATGATTAACCTACCCTTCACTGTGATTTTGGTATAATCGACATTTTCCAAGCACACACACCCATACAAACATACACAACGCGCGATCACCGTACAACCAAAGGTACACGGTTTTTTCTTTTTTTTTTTGTTCATAAATGGAAGTTTTTTACTTTGAATCCGTGAAACGCTTACCACCGACCTCAAAACGTTGGATATTACATCAATGGGGACTTCAAGTGATGAAGAATATGTCGTTGTAAGTGTTCTTTCCGTTAGAATTATTGTTTAGTTTATACCTAGGGTTTTATTGCATTGTTTGTATTTTTGTTGATCTAGAATGATTTTTTGAGTAGCTTGTAATCAAAATATGCATTTACATTATCATATTACGTGTATTTGAATGTTGGCGTCATTTTTGTGTAAAGGTGACGGGTTTGAATTGTTCGAACCTGGTTCTTTGCACTTTTTAGGTTGTGCGGATTTTTTTCCGCACACTAGGTGTGTGTACTTGGAAACACACTTGTGCGAGTATTTCTTTCACGCATAGGGTATATGTGCGACCCTATGTTTCGCACAATGGTGTGTGTACTTTTTTTTGCATACTAACGATGTGTGTACTTGGATATACACATGTGCGACACATTTTTCCGAACAACACATAAATGTGTAAATAATTTATTCGTATAATAGCATAATGTGCGACAAACCAGATTCGAACATGTATTCGTGATTTCATTCAAATTTCATGCATCTCAATCCATAATTCAATCAATACATTACAACCCATCAAATTTAGGCAACAAATTTAATGAAAAATTAACATATCATAGCAAAAATAAATATTTCAAATAACAAAAACAACAAACACACCTTTACCCATTTAAATATCAACTCCTCCGGACAACGACGGTGGCGCGACAATGGGAGCAAGGCAACGATGGCACAAGCGAGCGGGGAGTGAGCAGAGAGAGTGGGAGTTGCAGTGAGCCTTCTTTTAGTGTGTGTACCATTTTTATCAGCTAACTATGTATACGGGATCGTGGTTAGTGGGAGGGTAGTTGTGAGATTTCGGGGTGTGTACTTGTAACTTTTGTGTGTCTACTTGGATAAGTGTGTGTACTGAACTTTGGTGTGTGGAAATAACTGGGCCCAATTTTTAATGGATACACACATCCAATTGATTCACCCTCCCATGTGTTTTTGTAATTTTATTGATACACTTCCCTTAAATTGCCCATAATACCCCTAATTTAAAAATTACTCAAAATTATCTCATATAATGATACACACACCAAATAAGAACCGTGAGAAAGAACACAAAAATTAAAGTGGGTGACAGAGAGCGGCCGGCAACGAAGAGGAAGAACTGGCCGGCGATTTGGAGAGAGAAAACATTATGGCCGGCCACAGAGAGGAAACACTATCATGGATAAACGTTACAAATCCATTAAAAACGGTTAGTTTCAGAACTTTAATTTCAATGATATTTTAGGGTTCTTTGTTCGGATAGATTTTAGATTTTTTTAAATTTGATAATAGGCATGTGGGTTGTTTTTTTGTAGTTTGATGTATTATATACTCTTAATGTTTAGTTTCGTAACTTAATGCAAATTATATTTTAGGGTTCTTTGTTAGAGATGAATTTTAGATTTTTTGAATTTGATAATCGGTATTTGGTTTTTTTTTTTTTTTTTTTTTGTAGTTTGATGTATTCCATACTCTTATGTTTATTTTATTTCATTCATTATTGATACTCCCTCCGTCCAATTTATGCATATTTTCCTTTTTGGACGTCCAATTTAAATATGTATGTTCTAAAATGGAATACAAGACTTTATCTTCACCCTCATAACATCTCTTTAATTACTTAAATTGTCATTAACTTTATTCGCAAACAATCATTTTATTCATAAATGGACCCCACAATACCTCATAATACCCTCCAACATATCTACTTTACACATAAACTATTAATATTTCTTAAAACCTGTGTAAAAAGTTTTATGCATACTAATATTGGACGGAGGGAGTATATCTTATGCAATTTATCTTGGGTACTTGTTGTTTCACGCGAAACATATTTTGGATTAAGAATTTGAAAAAGTCGAACCTGGTTTTCCGTTTACATCATTCAAAATTGACTAATGGTTGCCGAGATCTTTATAGATGTTCGAAATAAATAAGCCGAAAATAAAGAAAAATTTTGATAACATATTGACGAAAGTGAAGCAATCTTGGAAACTTGTTGTCGAAAGTGAAGCAATCTTTTAAAACTTGTTGTCGAAATATATGCAATTTCTTAGTTACTCTTTGCTAAATTTTGTTATGTTTTTCAGTCACTATTTTTCAAAAATTTGTACTATTTTCAATTTTTTTAACCGTAAGTGTGATGGTAACATGATTTTTTATTTTTGGTATCTTTCATTTGTTTTTGTTCTTATATTTCTCACTTTTTCTTTTTTTTTACTTTTCTAGTGTACCACGTAAATAGGCCTACCGCTTCTAATGAGGAAGAAAAAAGGCAATAATCACAACAACAATCAGTTTTTACTACTCTTCGGGATTGAATGATACAGACCATCTACACGTTTATCAACAGGAAGAGGAAGGGGCAGTGGACAAAGGCAGACGTTAATCTTAAACCTAGTGGAAGAAGTTGGAACTTTTTGTTGGAATTGTTGATTTGAGTGAATAGGGTAAGAGTTATTAAGACCAATCAACAAAATATCGAACCCAAGGGAAAAGGTATGCACATGAGTCCATAGAAATACAAGTTCTTAGTGACTAGAGTTGCAACAATGGTTTGGACTAAAAACAACAAAACACTTGCAAGAATACAAAATAACAATAAGCGAACAAATGATCGAACACTTAAGATGCGATGACAAAAACAACAATAAATGGTGGGATAGAGGAGTTAGGATTAACATCCATCAATGAATCATCAATCAATAAGCTACAATTGAATCAAATTGCAAATCAACTAAGATAGAAAGCATAAACCATCATGAAATTAATCACTCTATTAAAATCACAATGCCTAATGTGAGTATCCTTAGTCTTTCCCATCTCTCAATGTAGAAATTCCCAATTCATACAATCATGCAAAAATTAAAACCCGATTAACACCTAATCACGTTAGCTCAACTCTCGCCTATTGCTAGGGTGATCAACCATTAATCAAAAGAGACAATTTTACACAAAGCACAATGAAGAATCACAATTAGGAAACAAACTAATGTGAGTATCCTTAGTGCAACTAATCTCTCGATTCCGAAGCACCCAATCCACACATTCATACACAATTATCACCCGATTAATCCCGGATCACGTTAGCGCAACTCTCGCCTATAGCTAGGGTGATCAAACACTATTCTAAAGAGATAATTATGCATGAAGCACAAATGAGAATCACAATTAGTAAGCAATCTACTCAATTGATCTCCAATCATCAGCAATCATAACATCATCAATCAAATCATCATCAATTTCAATTAACCCATGCACAAGAGAGTTAGCCCATGGTACCACAAACAATACCCATGGGAAGAAGATAGAATTGATCAAACACAAAGCAAATCACAACAATTAAGAAATTAAAGAGACAAAAGAGGAAAAACATCACCAAATGATCTTCAATCAACAAAAAGAGGAATGCTTGAGTCTTCAACACCAATCTCCAAATGAATTACAGGATTGAATTGAAAGAATTACAATGATCAAATGCTAACCTATTGCTAATCTACCAACAATCAATTGAAATCTAAATCTAATTCTAACTTCTACTCTACCTAGAATGGAAAATTGGCTTGGGGCCTCGAGAAATCGCCCCAAAACCGCTACTAACTGCTATTATCTAAGTGTGTCCCCAATTACTCGTTTTTCCCCCTTTAAATACGAATTTTCGTAAAATCGCCGCCTCGAGTCGAGGGTCAGGCCTCGACTCGAGGTCCTTGCCTTTTTCACCTCCTCGACTCATGGGTCATGCCTCGAGTCGAGACCGCTGCCATTTTCCGATTTTGATCCTTTTACGCATAGCCCTCGACTCGAGGCTCTTGCTCCTCGACTAGAGCTCGAGTCCAGTGGCACTTTTTCTCACGCGGGGCTTCGGCCCCGACCCCGATTTTCGTCCGTATGATCGTCTCTTCATTCTAAGAATAACGGTACTCTCGGTTTGGCAAAATTCCACCGATTTACCCGCAAAACGAATCTAAAAATATCAAAATCTCACAAATAGTACTTTTAGGCAAAAGAGTGATACTTTTCACATTTAGGCACAAAAATCAACACCTTAGCTCACTCTTTGCACTAAAATAGACCCTAAAACATGTATCAATTCACTCCAATCATACCCCCAAACTTGAATTGTTGCTCGTCCTCGAGCAACGTAGAAACTAAGAACAAATGAGTGAATTGATTGCAATTATGTCACATGGCACCATAGACGAAAAATAAGACAATCGAACCTATCAATGATCACACGTATCAATGCAACTATCCACTAGCCATCAAGATGAATCATGCTCAAACAAATGCTCAATCAAATACTCAACACATTGCTCCTTCCATGGAGTGTTTTACTCTTCACTCAAGTGTATAAAGGTATAAAGCACTCAATCATCAAATTCATGAACTTGCACACCATATGCTTGCCAAAAACTTCATCTCAATCAAAATCACTTGTGATCAATCAAGAATCAAAGAGGTCTTTATTCTAGGTTGTAATGTAGGCTCTTTGGAAAGGTGGGATATATATGGATAAGAGTGACTAAGTAGTAGAGACTTGAATGTAAGCTAATCAATACAAATGCATATATCTTCACTTTTCATCAAGTAACACTCTTTCTTTTGAACTTCAATGATCAATCCACCATTCTCTTGAGCTTTCTCTTTTAAGCTCACAAATTGAATTTTTCTTTCATTCACTTCACACATTTTTTTACAATTCAATCTTTCTTCTTTTCACAACCTTTCTTTTCTTTTATGCTTCATTCACTTTAGCTCATCATCTTCCCACACTTAGCAATCAAATCACCATCATTAGCCAACATTCAAGCTCAACTAAATATAGGACAAGAAAGGCTCATCAAAATAAGGCTAAATGGTTTCAATTTCACTTGCCTTGCCAAAGAATATGGATCATAAGGCTCAACATGGCTTACTAAGGAAATCAAATGTATTTGGTGGGGAAAAATTTGGCAAAGTGACTAATCATATCAAACATGGCCTCTTATCATTTTCAAGACATCACACAAAGATCAATATCAACAAGTCTAGTGGCAAGTTCTAGCATACAAATCATGAATGATGCACTCACAAAGAATATCAATCAACCGTATAAGATGTACGATTATTAAGGCACAAAAGCTCACGGGCTTAAATTGAGCAATGAATTAAGCATCATCAATCACATCCATCTTTACACAATTAATCAAGAATACTAGCATCAAGCTACAAATCAACTCATGATCAAATCAAAATCCAATATGTCTTGCAAATCAACACAAGTGCTCATGTACATAAATCCAAGCATACTCACTATGTCATGAATGATACTCAAGTATATGACAAGAAATCCACAATAAAGCTCAAAACACATCTAGCCCCAAAAATATATATGCAAGAAATCCAAGATACCAATAAAGTTTAATCAACAATAAGCAATAAGCTCAACAAACCCATAATCATAAAATAGTATAAAAAGATAGGCAAAGGGAAGAGAAACACCTCCCCCAAACTTAGACAAGTCTAAGTTTGAAAGGAAGTGTTGTACCAATAAGCCTTTAAACTACTTCTTCCTTCAAACATGTAGGGCTCATCATGCTTTCTAGCTCTTTCCTTCTTGATCTTGCATTTCCTTGCAATTCCAATCACTTCCCAAACAAATGTAGTGAGTGTACCTACAATTGGGCATAAGACACATCAATTAATTACCACTAAGAGATGCATTTCAACAACAAACGATCAACACCCCCAAACTTGTATGATGACATGCATTCAAGTTTGGCTCAAAATACATGCAACTCATAATGATATCAACAAGTAAGCTCACACTATCATCTATACCCAAAGCAAAGAGCATAATTTCCTAGAACGAGCAATTAAGTAGCAAGCCAAATCCCCCAAAATCAAACAAAAACACTAATCTACCAAAAGAACACAAGAAAAGAAATAAAAAGGATGGGTTGCCTCCCATCAAGCGCTATTTTTATTGTCCTTTGTCGGACTTATTCTTTCACTTCCAAGTCCTTCATCGGAATGGCCAAGGGTAGCGATCCTCCTTCCCATTATATCTCGATCTTTGTGCTTTAAGGTCTAGGAGGTTCACCGAATAGATAGGACAACCACTTATAGATATGCAAAGTGTCCATGGTTGTCCCCCTTTCTCTCTTGTCATACTTCTCGATTTTTCTTTCCTTTCAAGGATGCCCAAGCGTTTCATCAACTCTTCCCTATAGTCAAAATTCACAAGAGGCAAAATTAAATCATTAGAAGCATCATTTTCAATCAAATCACAAATTAAAGAGTTAGAGGGTATAGAAATGCTCATTTCGATCTTCAAAGCTTCATTCGATGCTCTTTGATTTTCTTCCTCATTAAAGCTCATGTCCATCAATGGACACTCCTCTTCCTCCTTTTTGACAAGGAAGCCTTCTACTTTTACCTCTTCGCTTGGACCCTCTACTACATCTCTTCTTTCACTTTCTTCCTCCCCTTCTTTTTCTTGATTCTCCATGACGGTTAAGTTCTTCACTTGGCGTAGGAAATATTTGAGTTGACTTTTAATAAACGTGAAAGGAACTTCGGCAATCTCCATGTTCCCCTCTATCCATAAATTAACCTTTGACTTGGTCTCATACATTTCTTCGTACAAGGGAAGCATTTCATCGCACCTAAGGTCATTTTCCTCAAACTATTCCAACAAAGCTCCAAGCATCTCTAGCAATATAGCTCTCACATCATGGAGTCCCCATTCTTCAATTTGAGGAGAAGCTTGTGGCATTGGATAGTCATTCTCATAGCTCCTCCTATCATCATAATAATCACCTCCCGATGCTCCTTGACACTCAAATCCAAGACATGGATCAAATGTTTGATCATAAGGCTCATAGTATGGAAACATCTCTTGAGGTTGGGGAGGAATTTCTTCATATCTCCAATCTTCATAATTGGATGGAACTTGTTGCAAATGAGAATTATCTTCAAAGCTCATCCAATTATTGTATCCAAATTCTTCAAAGTGTGGAGAATACAACCTACTATCTTGATAATACTCTTGATTCCACATGTATGAGTTGTATCCTTACACCTAGACAAGATACGCAAGTATCAAATTCAAACAAAAATAACAAAACAAACACGAACACAAAGGCAACAAATAGCCACTTCAAACAATTCCTAGGTCTCACTTAAGGCACAAAAACTAATTCCCGGCAACGGCGTCATTTGATTGGAGTGAATAGGGTAAGAGTTATTAAGACCAATCAACAAAATATCGAACCCAAGGGAAAAAGTATGCACATGAGTCCTTAGAAATACAAGTTCTTAGTGACTAGAGTTGCAACAATGGTTTGGACTAAAAACAACAAAACACTTGCAAGAATACAAAATAACAACAAGGGAACAAATTATCGAACACTTAAGATGCGATAACAAAAACCACAATAAATGGTGGGATAGAGGTGCTAGGATTAACATCCATCAATGAATCATCAATCAACAAGCTACAATTGAATCAAATTGCAAATCAACTAAGAAAGAAAGCATAAACCATCAAGAAATTAATCACTCTATTAAAATTACAATGCCTAATGTGAGTATCCTTAGTCTTTCCCATCTCTCAATGTAGAAATCCCCAATTCATACAATCATGCAAAATTGAAACCCGATTAACACCTAATCACGTTAGCTCAACTCTCGCCTATTGCTAGGGTGATCAACCATTAATCAAAAGAGACAATTTTACACAAAGCACAATGAAGAATCACAATTAGGAAACAAACTAATGTGAGTATCCTTAGTGCAACTAATCTCTCGATTCCGAAGCACCCAATCCACACATTTATACACAATTATCACCCGATTAATCCCCGGATCACGTTAGCGCAACTCTCGCCTATAGCTAGGGTGATCAAACACTAATCTAAAGAGATAATTATGCATGAAGCACAAATGAGAATCACAATTAGTAAGCAATCTACTCAATTGATCTCCAATCATCAACAATCATAACATCATCAATCAAATCATCATCAATTTCAATTAACCCAAGCACAAGAGAGTTAGCCATGGTACCACAAACAATATCCATGGGAAGAAGATAGAATTGATCAAACACAAAGCAAATCACAACAATTAAGAAATTAAAGAGACAAAAGAGGAAAAACATCACCAAATGATCTTCAATCAACAAAAAGAGGAATGCTTGAGTCTTCAACACCAATCTCCAAATGAATTACAAGATTGAATTGAAAGAATTACAATGATCAAATGCTAACCTATTGCTAATCTACCAACAATCAATTGAAATCTAAATCTAATTCTAACTTCTACTCTACCTAGAATGGAAAATTGGCTTGGGGCTTGAGAAATTGCCCCAAAACCGCTACTAATCGCTATTATCTAAGTGTGTCCCCAATTACTCGCTTTCCCCTTTAAATAAGAATTTTCGTAAAACCGCCCTCGAGTCGAGGGTCAGGCCTCGACTCGAGGTCCTTGCCTTTTTCACCTCCCTCGACTCGAGGGTCATGCCTCGAGTCGAGACCGCTGCCATTTTCCGATTTTGATCCTTTTCGCATAGCCCTCGACTCGAGGCTCTTGCTCCTCGACGAGCTCGAGTCCAGTGGCACTTTTTTCTCGCGCGGGGCTTCGGCCCCGACCCCGCTTTTGTCCCGTATGATCGTCTCTTCATTCTAAGAATAACGGTACTCTCGGTTTGGCAAAATTCCACCGATTTACTTGCAAAACGGACGAAAAACATCAAAATCTCACAAATAGTACTTTTAGGCAAAAGAGTGATACTTTTCACATTTAGGCACAAAAATCAACACCTTAGCTCACTTTTTGCACTAAAATAGGCCCTAAAAACATGTTCAATTCACTCCAATCAATTGTGCATTTGATTAGGAAGTTGTTATGTACTTTTGCTAACTCTAGTAGGATAGTTTGCAGACTCTAGTTGTGTATTTGATTAGGAAGTTATTGTGTACTTGAGTAACATTTTATTGATTTTGTATTTTGGTAACTTTTTGTTAATTCGTATTTCGGTGGAAAATTTTCAAAATATTGCAGTTGAAACTTGTGAAATATTAGCCAAAACATGTAAATTATTTCGTGGGTTCATCTGCCGACATATGAGTTGCCCTCAAGATATATAGTCATAGAATGATTATTGTCCCACTTTTTATCAACACACAAATTTAATTAGGGTAAGCTTGCGATTTTCAAATTATAGCGTGATAAGCAAGGATATCGATCCACAAGGAGGGGAACTAGTGTAAGAGTAATGTGAAGTGATTTAATTTCTGTCTAGAAAATCAATTAAAAGATGTTGTCCAATTAATACTAAACTTATATAACTTCTACCAAGTGTCACCAAAGAAGAAATTTAGATAAAATAGCCGCAATAATTAAACACTAGATTTAAACAAGTAATCAAGAGAGCACGAGTGAAATCAACAATTAAAAAAAAAAAGTAGTCTTAGGGAAATGTTTCACTTAAACATTCATCTATGGTAGTAAACTTGATTTAAAAGGTGTTGTGATGATTATGCAAGCCTGCAAGGTGAATCACTAAACAAGAATTGAAAGAAATTTTCTAACTAATCAACTCAAAGGAAGTACGACATTAACAACTATCTCTACCCTATTAATGACAACCAATAAACACCTAGGATCCTTAAAACCTTCCCACTAATTTATCCCCCTTTTCAAGTGATAATTAATAGGTCATGTATTTAAGGTCAATTGATGGATTAAAATTTCTCAATTAAAACTCAATCATAGATGAAAATAATTATGAAACTCAATTAAACTCAATTGATGGATTAAAATTTCTCAATTAAAACTCAATCATAGATGAAAATTTCTCAATTAAAACTTAATCATAAGTAGAATAAATAATTATGGCCAATGAAAATAAGCTCTTAAAACATGATAATTAAAAACATGAACCATAATCAACAACAAACACCAAATAAAAAAATTTAAACCATATATTTCAATAAAAGGTCCACCATTCCTAGAACAAAGAGTTCTAGCCAACAACAATCATCATCATGCTATTATAAAATTAAAGGACTAAAAACTGAGATTAAAGAGAGAAAAAAGAAAGCTTAGTCTCTTGAGGATTAAATACTATTACAATTCAAGGTCAAAACATATATTTTTGCTCCAAAATGATGGAGTGTGACTATGTGTAAAATGATTGTTGTTAAAAGAAATCTGCCCTTTTTAGTCGCCCTTTTTTCTTTTATTCTTCATTTCTTGGGTCATTAAAAATCGGGTTTTAAAAATGCGCTTTTACTCAACTACTTGCTTGCAATAGGCACTAATAATTAAAAATAAAATGGAACTCTTGCTTCTTTCCAAACACGTGGGCCCCACTTAGCAATTAAATACCAGTGCAATTTTTTTCTTATTGATGCCCCCATTTTCTTATCTCTGTTGCAAGTATTTAAAATAAGTGGCTTTTGTATACTTCTTGTAAATGGGCCACCTAGTTTAAGTGATAATTGAGCGCAAGTCAATTTTTTTCTTCGAGTCCAATTTTTTGCCTTCTCGATTTATTTCTTCATTTGGTTTCATTAAAAATTAGGCACATGCTTTGCTTTCGAAAAAATGCGCAATTTTTCTATAAAATAAACAAAACACAACCTTTTTCCAAATCAAGTGTAATTAGCCAAAATTGAGTAATAAAAGCATGAAATTATATAAAAAAATTAGGCATAAAATGCGCAATAAAAATCATGCAAAAATCACTCGAATCAATTATGAGCCACACATTTCACCTCTAACATCCATTCCATAGGAGATATTTGTGTGCCCTTTAACATAAAGGGACATTCACACTTCTTCGTCCCTGTATTTTCACATCTTTATTTATCTTGTTTTCCTCATCTTCAACATCATTATCATTAGTCCTTTTTAAACTTCTTTTTGCCCCTCCTTAAAATACTCGTCATTCCACTCACACGCCAAAAATATTTGTGCCTTTTTCTTTCCACTTCCATTGTTAGACCAATTAACAACAATTACCATGTTGTGTTGTTTAGCCAAAAGGTTTACCCACTCCTTCAAAGCTTTCAGAGTAGGAAAATAGTTCATGTTTGTGAAGACATTTGCGTAGTCTATCATGTTGTAACACGAATATTTTATTAAATACTCCATCTCGGTAGGCAAGCCAAGGCCCTATAGGGGTACCCCAACCTCAGCACATCATGTTGGAACCACCGGATCACCGACTCTATGTGATTATAATATTCGGGATCACAGTATGAAAATCGCAGCGGAAAAAGGATCATACCTATTCACCATAATAGGTGAAGACAAACTAGTTCTAAGGTCGAATCACGATCAAGGATGAACCTCGAACCTTACGATCTTCTTCCGTATTCCTATCCCTTTGCCTTGGACGCCGTGGTGGGCGACGATCTTCCAGGAAGTTTTAACGTTTTTTAAACACATATGGGAGGCTCAAGTAGGGTTATTTATAGGCTACAACAGGACCCTAAGGAGGAATTAGGGTTGGGCCTCCCGATGGGCTTAGGCGTCCCGTGTTCACTCCGAATACTCCACTTAAGCCCATCAATTATAACTTGGTCCATTAAAGAGTTATAATTGAACTACTGTCCCTAATCCCATATTACAATATGGGCTCCTTTATTATGTGTACGTTTATTTCTCCATGTTTAAGATATCGAATGTCCATAAATTAAATAAGTTACCGACAACTTAATTAATTTACATTTAATTCCAAGAGTAGTACCACTCATCTTTATTATCATGTCGGATTAAATCCACCTGCAGGTTTACATGATAATCTTTATGAGCTCCTCAAGAGGACATCATCATCCGAAATAATTAGGACACGGATTCCTTCTATAATCAACAAGACACCATATAAACAGTGTTATCTCCCAATTCACCGAGCCTATTGATTTAATAAATCTCACCCATTGGCAAATTAAAGAAACAAACACCGAGTACACGTGCCCGTTATTATATAGGGATTAAGAAGACGTACATCCATAATAACAGATGTCTTGTTCTTTTTATATAGTCAGTACAAATTGAACAACCTTATACGGTCTCGCTCAATACATACAAAATGTACTAGTGTAACTTTATAGTCAAGATAGACTAATACCAAATTACACCACAACCGTTCCAATGGTTAGTCCAAATCCATCTTGGTTGTGAGCTATTACTTATAATCTATAAGGAACTCGATAGCATGATCTTCTCGTGTGACACTACACACCATATTATCTGATAGACTAATCTGACAAAAATAATGATATATGTAACAATCATAAAAAGCAAGTGTTTTGATCATAATGAATCTCATATCAAAAAGATGTTCATACAAAAAGCTAGGCTTATAGTATACATCCTAACAATTTGTGTAGTCCATCATGTTGTAACACGAATATTTCATTAAATACTCCATCTCGGTAGGCAAACCAAGGCCCTATAGGGGTATCCCAACCTCAGCACAAAGATACTTACCAACCAACTCTCCGAGTCGGGCCGCTCGCCCCCAAGGCTGGTCGACACCCCAACTTCCTCATCAAGGACAAGGTACTGACACCTTTATGAGACAAGACAAGACCATTTAATGTAAAATAGATCTTGTCAGGATTTTAGATCAACGATTGTAATTAGAACCCTAAAATAAAGGGTTAGGATCGTTTCTTGACCATCAAGTTTGTGCCTCTATAAATAAGACCCCAACTCATTGTAAAAAGGGAGATCATTTTAGCATCCCACCAAACATTCAATGCACACAAGGCTAGGGGTCCCCATGGGACACTCAAAGCCATCTTCAAGGGAAGAGCTTTTGGGTTCTTCCCCATCGCTCGTGTTTATTGTTTCTTATTTGTTTTATCCGTTAAATCACGCCACATTCAACCACAAATCGTTTAGATTTAGAACGGATAACAACACATCACAATCTCATTTTATGGAACATCTACATTTGGTTGCATTAAATCTTCATTGATATTTGGTTCCTTGGAGTTAATAAAGCTTTGGGCATATACTTTCTCAAAATTTTTGTTATCATAATGGGTTAATTATCATCTTCATCCGCCAAATTCTAAAGAAAACCAACAAATATCATAATTGTTTGGTTAATAGTTATGGAAATATTGAACATATTTGTTAATGATTGCCGAAAATTACATCATTTTTCGCTAATATGAGAGATTGGAATTCCCAGAGCCCAATCATAATGGACTAGAATACTACCAAAATAATCGGGCTTTTGTTCGTTATTGGGCTTATAATATAAAAAAGTACAAAAATAGGTTCAGGTTATTGACACCACCATTATTGTTAAAGACACCACTCCGATCAAGACACCGCCCGATTTTAAAAATTGTTAAAGACACCATCCCTAAATTATCTATTCTACCCTTCATGACTTTTGCTAGAATGAATTATTGATTAACACACCACTTTTCTATCTAAAATTGTATTGATAAACACACCACTCCCAAAATTTGTCTCCATCAATATAATTTTCCTTAAATTTAAAACTACACATCACTCTTCTCGTAACAATTTTAAAAACGCCCTTCTTCTTCTCCGTCGCCGTCGAATCTGCTTTCTCATCATCGCCATTACGTTCGCATCTCCCCGTCGCCGTCTCCCGGTGAGTGTCTCCTGCCGCCATCACGTCTCCCCATCGCGCCTCTCTCCTCGCCGCCGTCGCATACCTCATTTTGGCCGCCGCCTGCCGCCATCGCAAACTTCACCCTAAAGAACGATGGGTAAGTTTTAATTTCAATTTTAGTCATAGTTTTAGGTTTTTTTTGCAATTTCGTATGGTTGTATGTAATATAATGTTAACATATAGTTTAGGGTTAGTAATTTTGTGAGAAGAATACCTATTTTTAGGGTTTATTGTTGTCTAAATCGTGAAAATGTGTAGTGAATATTTGGGTTTTTGTTAGATTTTTTGTTTGTTTGAATTATATGAATCGCTTGTTTCGACATCGTTAACCGAAATTCAAGGTAAAGTTTAGCAAAAATTTTCGAACAATGCACTGGATTTCGTTTTTTCGAACAATGCACTAGATTTCGGTTTTTTTTCGAACATTCATCACTTCTTCGGCTATATATTTTCGAACAATGCACTAGATTTCGTTGATTTTTTCAAAATTTTGTATTAATTTTGGTTAAAATTTTTGAACACCTAAACAGATGCACCGACCTTTTGTTATTTTTATCTAGTGTCTCAAAATGATGATAGGATTCGGCCCACTGCTTCAAACAAGAGGAAAAGGAATCAACCGAGTCATCACATCATCAAAGTGTACCGCCGCCTCCAATCATAGCCACTTATGTAAGGAAAAGAAATCGAGTAGAATCGTCGGAAGTAGAGTCGGAACCACAACAAATAGAGCCGAAAATAGAAACAGTAACTCGTAATGGAGGAGGGCCTCGGATGAGGGATCGAGGTGGGGTCCAAGGAGGGATCGACGAGGGAGCCGGAGACGTAGAGGGAGAGGGACTTGGAGGAGAAGGCGGAGACGCACAGCCGGAGGTACCGGATAGATGGCCAATAGCCTCCCCGCCACTTTTGAATGGCTTTCAAAAACACGTCGCTAAGTTCATATATCAAGGAATTGAGCGGGGTGTTTTGTAATGTCATAGTCACGTAGGGAAGTTACTATCGTGGGAGATGAACGATGAAGATGACCTACGAGATTTTCGCTCCATTTTCCGAAAGTCCAAAATCTTGAAGATTAGGCGTGCATCTTATAAGATTCCAAATAAAAATCTAATCTCTCGCATTTGTCGAGCGATGGCACCTCAAGCCAACTCTTTCCACTTTCCATTTGGAGAGATGACTATCACGCTTGATGATGTTTACCGCCTCACCGGATTATCGGTAGATTGTCTTCCGGTACAGCCAAAGCGGGAAGAGAAAGTAGGCTGGTTGGGAAGATGTGATGAATCTTCTAGGTAGAATCGAAATGAGGCGAGACTGGCAACCGGTGGGAAACGTGGCTCCTCTGTCAAACTTCGGTGGTTGAAGGATACATTTTCGCAGCTTATGAAGTTGGAGAATGAAGATGAAGTGTTGTATGCGCTAGAGCATATGTTCTATACACGTTTGGTACCACTCTTGTTTGCTTATAAGAGTGGTACCCGTGTTAGCTGTTTGTGGTTGCGGTACCACGAGAGGACATGGTCGAGTTTGGCAACTATGCTTGGGGTGTCGCGACATTAGCCTACTTGTACTAGCAATTAGGGTTGGCCTCTCAATTCAAAGTCGGACAAATTGGAGGATATTTGACATTATTAGAGGCATATTTCTGAATTTAGTAGATTTATGTGTTATATATATATACATATGTTTATTAATTATACATACTTTTAATTACGGTGCATGGATTTATGAGCACTTTCCTAGTTTGATTTTGTCTCCTCGGAACCCCTGATTTGAATACCCTCTTCCGCTAGCAATTCAATATTCTCCTGAAGCTCATACGGGTCCAAATCTCGACCGTGTCCGTGGTTTTAGAGAGGCTCTAGATGTATTCCTTGCTTCACAAGTTAGCATCGAATGATTACATTTACTCGATTTTTTTAATTTTGTATTGTCCATCATATCTTATGCTATTTGTTAACTACAAAGTTAAGTGGACTTTGTACTCTGTTGTTCAAGATTCATATCCATTACAGAGGGTGACATTCTTCCACGGGTGCATCGTTTGTGGAGAAATGGTTGAACCGTATATGCCGATTGAGTGCTTAGGCAATACGGTTACGTGCGACGATACCGGAGAAGCCACTCGCCGTTGGTGCTCGTTTTCGGAAGGATGGTGCTATTTCTAGAAGAACCAGACTTGTATGGGGTGCAATGGTGGAGTTTTTCGAACGTGGGATAGTCACCTACTTACAAGTGGTAGGCTTGGGACCGAGGTTCGTCAAGTCTCGGGAATGTGCAAATGGTTACATGGATTGGTTCCTCTCGAGCGAGTACCCCATTGTCTCAAATCCGCAATGGTGAGGCTAGCGGCTCGTGAGCCTGCTCAATCGACCGATCCACGGGAGAGGATTGAGGCAAAGAAAGGTGAAACTCCGTGAACTCATGGATACGTGTCGACGATGGGACATTGACTCTCGAGTCAACCATGCAGGTTGTGACCCGTACACCGACTATCTTGCGCGGACTGAGTCGGGAGGACCTTCTTCGCTGTTGAGGTTGGACCGAGCAGCCCCGTTAGAGCGGGAGGAGGTAGAAGCGGTCGAGGACCGGGACGTGGACGTGGTAGAGGACGTCCGACGCAGAGTTGATTTTTTATGTAGGTGCAGAACAAACTTTGTTTAATGTTTTGATGAACGTTTGTCTTGAACAACCGTGATTTGTATTTTGGTGATACATTGTTAGATTTACTATTATTTGCGAACATTTGATTCTTGTTATTGAATTGGTATACTCACCGCTCAATAATGTGGTCAAAAAGCTGCAACTTGTTCAGCCGTTGTCTTGTGTGAAAATACATACTATCGAACATAGAATTCATAAATTCACCACCCAATATTACACCACCGTACATTAAATTAGTAAACTCACCACCTATTATTGACTTGTCATAAAGTTGTCTTGTCTCCTTTCTCGCAGTGAATTGTCTTTTCTTCAATTGGTAAACTCATCACCCCACATTTTCTTTAAATACTCGAACATTTACATCATACACAAACACCCTCATTGATTCCTCATATCACTAAATAATTCGGTATGGCTAGGTATCAGCAAGAAATATTTTTGGGTGGGATGCTAAGATGGATGAATTGTTCGTCAAGCTCAGCCGGATCAAGCACTCTTGAAGCTTTAATTCAAGCGATGATAACATGTTAATAAAGTTGGGGAACACCGATGCAATTAGTGCTGAATCGTTGGCCGTTAAATTGGTCTACAAGAAGAAAATTGAGTACAAAGACGGCTGGATACATGCTCGGAAGCTACGTAATGTGCATCGTGTTCTCGTGGTTGATCACTATGTCCTGGGGTTCGTGCGATGAAGCAACAAACCGTGTCCACGTTGATCATGCACTCGCATACACTAGTTGAGGTAAGATCTATATTATGCTCATAATTAATTGGAGTGAATTGATGCATGTTTTTAGGGCCTATTTTAGTGCAAAAGTGAGCTAGAGTGTTAGTTTTTGTGCTTAAAAGTGTAAAGTATCACTCTTTTGCTTAAAAAGTATTATTTGTTAGATTTTGATGTTTTTCGTCCGCTTTTGCAGGTAATTCGTGAAATTTTGCCAAACCGAGAGTACCGTTGGCCTAGAATGAAGAGACGATCATATCGGACGAAACGGGGTCGGGGCCGAAGCCCTTGTTGCATCAATAGTCACTAAGAACTTGTATTTCTAGGGTCTCATGTGCATACTTTTTCCCATGGATTCGATATTTGTTGATTGGTCTTAATAACGCTTACCCGAAAAAACTACTCCAATCAAATGGCGCCGTTGCCGGGAATTAGTTTTTGCGCCTTAAGTGAGACTTAGGAATTGTTTGAAGTGGCTACTTGTTGCCTTGTATTTTTGTTTGTTTTGTTATTTTTGTTTGAATTTGATACTTTGCTATCTTGTCTAGATGGAGGGATACAACTCATACATGTGAAATCAAGAGTATTATCAAGATAGCAGGGTGTATTCTCCACACTTTGATGGATTGAGCTACAATGATTTGAGGAACTATGAATATAATTCTCAATTGCAACAAGTTCCTTCCAATTATGAAGATTGGATATATGATGAAATTTCTCCCCAACCTCAAGAGATGTTCCCATACTATGAGCCTTATGATCAAACATTTGATCCAAGTCTTGGATTTGAGTGTCAAGGAGCATTGGAAGGAGGTGATTGCTATGATGATAGGAGAAGCCATGAGTTCGATTTTCCAATGCCACAAGCTTCTCCTCAATTTGAAGAATGGGGACTCCATGATATGAGAGTCATATTGTTAGAGATGCTTGGAGTTTTGTTGGAAAAATTTGAGGAAAATGACCCTAGATGTGATGAAATGCTTCCCTTGTATGAGGACATTTATGAGACCAAAGTGATTGGTGTGTATAGGGTAAGAGTTATTAAGACCAATCAACAAAAATATCGAACCCAAGGGAGAAAGTATGCAAACGAAATTCAAGGATAAGAGTTTTAAATGGCTAAAGTTGCAACAAGCTCTTGAACTAAATCACTACAAATTGCAAGAAATTAAATGGCAAGATTATGCAAACAATTTATCAAACACTTAGAATGCAAGATCAAATAGACTAAAATCAATGAGGGAATTGGGTGCAAGGGATAATCTCCATCAAGGAATCCATGATTAACAAGCTATGATTGTATCCAAATGCAAATCAATCAAATTAGAAGGCATAAACCATCATGAAATTAATCACTCCATTAATATCACAATGCCTAATGTGAGTATCCTTAGTTCTTCCCATCTCTCAATGTAGAAGTCCCCAATTCATACAATCATGCAAAATTGAAACCCGATTAACACCTAATCACGTTAGCTCAACTCTCGCCTATTGCTAGGGTGATCAACCATTAATCAAAAGAGACAATTTTTCATGAAGCACAATTAAGAATCACAATTAGGAAGCAATCTAATTCAATTGATCACAATTATCAACAATCATAGCATGAGGCAATCACTTCATCCCTAATTTCAATTATCCCAAGCACAAGGCTATTAGCCCATGGTGCTACAAGCAAAAACCATGGCTAGAAAATCTAAGAAAGCAATTGAAAATCTAATCACTACAAGCAATGAATTAAAGAGATCAAAGGGTAAGAACATCACCAATTAAGCTTCAATAGGCAAAAATAAGAATGATTAATCTGGTACAATGCTTCAATTCAACTTCACTTCTTCTCAATTCTCACTGCAAACTTCAATTACAATCACCAATCTACTAATCTAATGATCTAAATGTGGAATCTATCTCAATTCTAACAATCTAGTGCAATTACAAGTAAATTCAAGCTACAAAATGTAAAATTCGCTCAAAGGAACTCCTAGAAACTGCTCTGAATCGCTAGAATCAACTCCCCTCTGTTTTGGCTTCCAATCACTTAAAAACTGAAATTTTCGGTTTTGGGCACTCCTCGAGTCGAGCTTCGTGTCCTCGAGTCGAGGCCTAAAGTCGCTAACACGCTTTCTTCAAAATTCTCTCCCCGCCTCGAGTCGAGGCCTAGCCTCGAGTCGAGCTCGCTGCAATTTTCATCTCCCTCGACTCGAGGCTCCTCCCTCAGTCGAGCTCGCCAACTTTTTGAAATAGTTTCCTCCAAGCATGAACCTCGAGTCGAGTGCATGCACCCTCGACTCGAACTCGAGATCGGGAATTTTTATCGAGAAGGGCTCTCGGTCCCGACCCGTTTTCGTCCCGTATGTTCGTCTTTTCATTCTAAGAATACCGGTACTCTCGGTTTGGCAAAATTCCACCGATTTACCCGCAAAACGGGCGAAATACATCAAAACCTCTCAAAATAATACTTTTTAGGCAAAAGAGTGATACTTTTCACATTTAGGCACAAAAATCATACTTTAGCTCACTTTTTGCACTAAAAATAGCCCTAAAAACATGTATCAATTCACTCCAATCATACCCCCAAACTTGAATTGTTGCTCGTCCTCGAGCAACGTAGAAACTAAGAACAAGGGAGTGAATTGATTGCAATTATGTCACATGGCATCATAGACGAAAAATAAGATAATAGAACCCATCAATGATCACTTGTATCAATGCAACTATCCACTAGCCATCAAGATAGATCATGCTCAAACAAATGTTCAATCAAATACTCAACACATTGCTCCTTCCATGGAGTGTTTCACTCTTCACTCAAGTGTATCAAGGTTTAAAGCACTCAATCATCAATTCACAAATAAGTACACCATATGCTTGCCACAAAACTTAATCTCAATCAAAATCATTTGTGATCAATCAAGAATCAAAGAGGTCTTTCTTCTAGGTTGTAATGTAGGCTCTTTGGAAAGGTGGGGTATTTATGGATAAGAGTGACTAAGTAGTAGAGACTTGAATGTAAACTAATTCATACAATGCACATCTCTTCACTTTCATCTAGCAACACTCTTCCTTTTGAACTTCAATGATCATTCCACTATTCACTTGAGCTTTCTCTTTTAAAGCTCACAAATTGAATCATTTCATTTTTTCATTTCAATTCACTTTTTTCACAATTCAATCTTTCACAACCTTTCTTTCTTTTATGCTTCATTCATCACTTAGCTCATCATCTTCCAACCCTTAGCAATCAAATCACCATCATTAGCCAACATTCAAGCTCAACTAAACATAGGACAAGAAAGGCTCATCAAAATAGGCTAAATGGTTTCAATCTCACTTGGCTTGCCAAAGAATAAGGATCATAAGGCTCAACATGGCTCACTAAGGAAATCAAATGTATTTGGTAGGAAAGTATTTGGCAAAGTAACTCATCATTCCAAACATGGCCTCTTATCATTTTCAAAACATTACACAAAGATCAATATCAACAAGTCTAGTGGCAAGTTCTAGTATACAAATCATGAATGATGCACTCACAAAGGAATTAAATCAACCGTATAAGATGTACGATTATTAAGGCACAAAACTCACGGGCTTAACTTGAGCAATGAATCAAGAATTTTCAATCACATTCATCTTCACATAATTAATCAAGCAACTAGCATCAAGCTACACATCTACTCATGATCATATCAAAATCCAACTAGTCTTACAACTCAAGCACAAATGCTCATGTACATAACCTCAAACATACTCACTATATCAAGATGATACTCAAAATATGCAATAAATCCACAATTAAGCTCAAGACAAATGAACATGGAATCATGGAATAAGAAATCCAAAGGATCATCAAGTAATAATCACCAATAGACAATAGGCTCAAAAATATATCAAGGGAATCATAGCATCACTTAAATCATCCATCCAAAACATCCAAACATCAAATCATCACAAGTCATCACAAACACCTTAATCAAAATACGAGTACAATCCACCAAAACATAAGCATCTAAAACTAAGAAGAGGGAATGAGAAATAGGGGATAGCCCTAGTAGTCGGAAGGTGGTGGTGGAGGAGGATAGCTTGGCCCGAAATTCCACGAGCTCATTTGTTGAAGGAGTGAATACATATCATTTTGCGTCTTCATTGATTCTTCTTGCATCCTCCTTGTCTCTTCATTGAACCTACGTGACTCCTCCATCATCCGGTACATCTCATCCTCGCCGGGTCGGACTCTCAATGTGCATCCTCTCGACTGCCTCGCCCACATCTCCTCCGTCTGTAACCCACGGTCTCGAGACGAACTCCCCGCCTCGTACTCTCTACTCCTCATCTCACCCTCGCCCAATACATGTTAATCTCGGGCTGATACTCCTCTTCCATCTGGACAGCCGCTCTTCTTGCTCCGGCTCCTCGTCATCCTCGTCCTCATCCTCGGACTCAACCTCCTCGGCAACATCTCGCTCCGACCGCATCTCCATCATCATCGGAAGAATCGAAATCCGACTCGACCGCTGACTGCCCGATCATCATCATCCCCTCATCTCTAAGCACGTCTCCATGCTCCCTTGTGTAGGCATCGATGGCATCGGTGTGACGTTGTGACCACATACGTAAGTTAATAGTCACAAATGCCCGAGATCCAAAAACCGTCGCCAACCTCTTATTAGGAAGAGGAAACCGGCCACCATGATCTGCTGTAGGCACCACGTCCTCCCGATACGATCTAGCGTCCTCATGCGCCTCATAGTGTCCGTAGTCAAATCTGGACCATCTAGTGCCACAAGGTTATGAGTCGGAATACCAAGGTGCTCAGCTATTAGAGTAATCATCCCACCAAAATTTATCTTCTTGAACTTAGTGCTCGCCGCTCTCTCAAACAAATAATGAGGTATGCTGCCGCATTGAACCTCACTCCATGTAAGAAGCACCACAATACATATAGCTCTTCGCAGACCACTGCTCCTCCCTCCGATCTCGCGAATATGGTACTCGCGAGGATCTTCTCTAAGTACCGGACCACCGGGTTCCGAATGTGTGTGCTCTTAGACTTCCCGGCACAAACTCGGGTTGACTCGGAGCCCCGAATCGAAATACGCCTCCGTAACCTCTTGGCGTTGTACTCCTCTAATGTTCAACAATGATCGATCGGGGTCTGTAGGTGCTCCTAGTAGCTCATTAATCTCATCCAATGTCAATTCGTACTCGTTCCCCATAAGCTCAAAAGTGATCTTCCGTGCAAACTTGTTCCTCCTAGCTTTGTGGACTTTGACGGTGCATAAGAACTCGAGAGTGAGTCCAAGATAGGTCCGAGGTCTCTTAGCTAGAAAACCTCCCATGCCTACTTGCTCGAACAATCTAGGGATGTCATCTTCAATCCCCATGAAAGCATGCGATTATGATCTACGAGACGAGTCGACCACTTTCTTGTACAACTCAGCATACAAAATAATGTGCTTTCTCCACTTGTATTCATCCCACCGAATTCCCAATTCAGCGGGCATTCGGTGTGCAAATCGTATAGCATCTTCTCTCTCTCGGATCTCGGCATCCGAATAATTGTGGCCATCCACTCCTCTAAACATGACTCCGTTTTGGTCCCTCGATTTAAGCCCGGTCGCTCATTCGATCGAGGAGACCGGTTCTCTTCCTTAATGCTCATTTTCACCAACTTTTAAGCTTTCCTTTCTTCCCAAATCCTCGATTCCTTTGCAAATTCGATCCTTTCCAATCCTTGTAGTGAGTATACCTACACACGGGCATCATTAGTCATCCACTTAACATCAATAAGGAATGCATTTCAAAACTCGATACACACACCCCCAAACTTGAATGAAGACATGCATTCAAAATTAAGTATGGTAATGATACAATTATGCAACCCCTTAAATGATATAACAATAAAGCTCAAAAACCAATTAAGCTCTCCATCAACTAACACCTTCTCCTAGCATGAGCAATTCCTAAGAATCCAAGGCAAAATTCTACAAAAAGAGCAAAACACAAACACACAAAAGCAATAAAATGATGGGTTGCCTCCCATCTAGCGCTAGGTTTAACGTCCTTTGCCGGACGGAACTCTAGGAGTTCATACTTCCCTTTCATCTACAAGAATGTTAGGCACTTCTTTTGGGGTGGAAGGGTCCTTGTGCCTAACCAAAATCTCCTTTGTCATGAGACAACATCCCATTTCATCTTCCACTAAGAGTTTTCCTTCTTCTTTTATCTCCTTCACTTTCAACACCTCTTTGAGTCTTTTTACTCCTAGTAGTCTCATCCAATCCAACTCCTTCCATACTACTTGATCTCCAACCACAAAGGTTTCAACCTTCTTCTCAAGTGGTTGCTTCCTTTCTTCTAACACCCCCAAACTTGAGCATTGCTCACGTTTGGTCACTTCCTTCTCACCTTCTTTTTCAAGCTTCATATCACCGGATCAAGCAAAGTATCAATGACGGCTTCCTCCTTCCTACAATCATCCACGAAACACAAGACTTATTAGCCATCACATTACAAGAAGGAATAAAATGCTCCTTAATTAAAGAGTTAGAAGAAGGAGAAGGTAAAGAATCATCCCTATCAATGGAAGAACATGAATTAATGATCTTTATATAGCCACATTTCTTCTTCTCCATCCTACTTTTGGCGACTTCTTCCAATGGAGCTCTTGAAAATGTCATCTCTTTTCCATTGTAGCTCAACGTGAGCTCCTCTCTCAACATCAATAATCGCTTTTCCCGTAGCAAGGAAAGGTCGACCAAGTATGATCGGTGCCTCAAGCTCCTCCTTCATGTCAAGAACAATGAAATCAACCGGAAATAGGAACTTGCCAACTCCTACCAATACATCTTCAATGATCCCGAATGGACGAGCAAATGATTGATCCGCCAATTGAAGGTTGATGTTAGTAGGAATCACCTTTCCTAGCTTCAATTTCTCAAAAATTGCCAAAGGCATGACATTTATACTTGCTCCCAAGTCACACAAACCTTGGATGTTCACATTCTCACCTATCTCGCATGGTATAATGAAGCTCCCCGGATCCTTCCTCTTTTGTGGTAAATATCTCTCCGATATCTCCTTGCACTCCTCCACTAGCTTAAGTATACCCTTTTCATCCCAACTCCTCCTCTTAGACATGATATCTCTCAAAAACTTATTATAGTGGGGTATTTGTTCAAGGGCATCCATTAGTGGAATTTCAACATGCAAGCTCTTTAAAACTTTCAAAAACTTACCAAACTCCTCCTCTAGCTTTTTCTTCACTAATCTTTGAGGATAGGGAACCGGCTTAGCTTTCATAGGCACTCCCCATGCATCTTTCTTGGACTTCTCTTCTTCTTTCTTAGACTCTCTTCTTGCTTGCTCTTCACTTGACTCTTCTTTCTCCACAACCACATTTTCTTCAATAACTTCTTCTTCTTGCACCACTTCTTCTTCAACATCCCCATCTCTAAGCCTCTTTGGACCTTCATAGCTAGTACCACTCCTTAGCTTGATGGCACTACAAAACTCTTTAGGATTAGGCTCGGTAGTAGATGGATACTTTCCTTTGTTTTGAAGGTGGTCCACCGTAGACGAGAGCTTCCCAACCGTAGTAGCAAGTTGCCCTACTTGATGCTCAATCGTCTTGAAACGAGTGTCCATTTGTTTCCCTAGATCATCAAGCCTTGAATCATTTGCTTCCAACTTCTTCACAATCAACCCCAAGATCTCCTCCGTAGTAGCCTTTCCTTCATTGTTTGGAGCCTTTGCACCGGATCAAATCCGGGAGGAAATTGAACGGCGGCTCTCGGATTGGCATATGAAAAATTTTCATGTCTCCTCCATGTATTCCCATTGAATGGAGCTTGCGGTTGAGGTTGATAACTTCCTTGTGGCCTATTTTGGTAAGGCATTTGATAAGGCCTTCCTCCTTGATAGTTCCCTTGATAGCTTCCTCCTTGATATCCTCCTTGGAATGGAGACCTACCCATATAACTCACCTCTTCCACCGGCAATGAACTTGGCCCAACATCAACATGAGGAACGGATGGACTAACACTTGCTTGGCTTTGTGAAGTCGTAAGAGCTCCCAATCGGTCCATCATAGTCATCATCATACTCTTCATACTCTCTAACTCATCAACTTGTGACACTCTATGATGTGCTCCTCTATTAACCGACACTTGGAATGAGTCTTGAGCTATGTTCTCCATAATTTCATTCATTTGCCCCACGGTTTTCGACCAAATCGATCCATTAGCACAAGCATTCAAAATGACCTATCCCCATCCGTCAAACCATTACAAAAGTACATAATGGTTTGCTCCTCCGGAAACCGTGTTGAGGACAATTAATAAGTAACATGCCATACCTCTCCCACGCCTCCGGTATCGTCTCCCCATTCTTTTGTTGAAAATGGGAAATAGCCTCCTTTGCTTGCACGGTCTTTGATGGTGGGTAAAATTTCATCAAGAACTTCTTTGACAACTCCTCCCATGTCCTTACAGTCCGGGCGGTAATGAATTAAGCCATGCTTTTGCTCTTCCTTTCAATGTAAAGGCAAATAGCCTCAACTTCTTGGCATCTTCGGCACCCCATGGTATTTTGTAGTGTCGGCTATCTCAAGAAATTGTGCCATATGTTGATGTGGGCACTCATTTTCATCTCTACCCTCAAATTGCTTCTCCCTAAGCATTCTCACCAAAGCGGGACTTATCTCGAAGTTATTGGCATCTATCCTTGGCCTTGCTATCCCATCATAATACTCTCTAAGTTGTGGTTCAAAGAACTCTCTCAAAGGCCTTCCTTGAGGTGGTGGCTCATTTACATGTTGTGGTTGTGGTTGTGGTGGCTCATGGTATCGTGGCTCTTGATTATACGGCATATTGGGATAATATGGTGGAAATTGTTGTGGATGAGGTGGATAGTAGGGATATTGATGAGCTTGAGGTGGATAAGGGTAGGGATTTTGATAGGGATAATTTTGTGGTGGCATCCCTTGAGGAAAGGGGCCAACTTGGGCATGGAAGTGATTCCCATTACCTCCATTCTCTCCCTCCTCCTACTCTTTGTCCATGCACCTCCTCTTCTTGAGGATCACCCACTAATCTCTCCTCATGCCTTTGCTCTTCTCCTTCCATAGCTTCCCTTCTTCTTCTCACACGATTTCTTCTCAATGTAGCCTCAATTTCCGGATTTAGTGGCAAGGGTGGAACACCACTTGATCTTGTTAGCATACACCTATAATGCCA
Source organism: Paraleonurus japonicus (assembly GCA_030762865.1). Taxonomy (NCBI): domain Eukaryota; kingdom Viridiplantae; phylum Streptophyta; class Magnoliopsida; order Lamiales; family Lamiaceae; genus Paraleonurus; species Paraleonurus japonicus. Next base: position 36,979,756 of record CM061057.1, read on the forward strand.
CAAATCCAAGAATCAAATTCTCACCAATAAAAACACCAAAAACAAAAATAAAAACAACAAATAGCCACTTCAAACAATCCTTGAATCTCACTTATTGGCGCAAAACTAACTCCCCGCCAACGGCGCCATTTGATTGGTGTGTATAGGGTAAGAGTTATTAAGACCAATCAACAAAAATATCGAACCCAAGGGAGAAAGTATGCAAACGAAATTCAAGGATAAGAGTTTTAAATGGCTAAAGTTGCAACAAGCTCTTGAACTAAATCACTACAAATTGCAAGAAATTAAATGGCAAGATTATGCAAACAATTTATCAAACACTTAGAATGCAAGATCAAATAGACTAAAATCAATGAGGGAATTGGGTGCAAGGGATAATCTCCATCAAGGAATCCATGATTAACAAGCTATGATTGTATCCAAATGCAAATCAATCAAATTAGAAGGCATAAACCATCATAAAATTAATCACTCCATTAATATCACAATGCCTAATGTGAGTATCCTTAGTTCTTCCCATCTCTCAATGTAGAAGTCCCCAATTCATACAATCATGCAAAATTGAAACCCGATTAACACCTAATCACGTTAGCTCAACTCTCGCCTATTGCTAGGGTGATCAACCATTAATCAAAAGAGACAATTTTTCATGAAGCACAATTAAGAATCACAATTAGGAAGCAATCTAATTCAATTGATCACAATTATCAACAATCATAGCATGAGGCAATCACTTCATCCCTAATTTCAATTATCCCAAGCACAAGGCTATTAGCCCATGGTGCTACAAGCAAAAACCATGGCTAGAAAATCTAAGAAAGCAATTGAAAATCTAATCACTACAAGCAATGAATTAAAGAGATCAAAGGGTAAGAACATCACCAATTAAGCTTCAATAGGCAAAAATAAGAATGATTAATCTTGTACAATGCTTCAATTCAACTTCACTTCTTCTCAATTCTCAGCTGCAAACTTCAATTATAATCACCAATCTACTAATCTAATGATCTAAATGTGGAATCTATCTCAATTCTAACAATCTAGTGCAATTACAAGTAAATTCAAGCTACAAAATGTAAAATTCGCTCAAAGGAACTCCTAGAAACTCGCTCCGAATCGCTAGAATCAACTCCCTCTGTTTTGGCTTCCAATCACTTAAAAACTAAAATTTTCGGTTTTGGGCACTCCTCGAGTCGAGCTTCGTGTCCTCGAGTCGAGGCCTAAAGTCGCTAACACGTTTCTTCAAAATTCTCTCCGCCTCGAGTCGAGGCCTGGCCCTCAGTCGAGCTCGCTGCAATTTTCATCTCCCTCGACTCGAGGCTCCTCCTCGAGTCGAGCTCGCCAACTTTTTGAAATAGTTTCCTCCAAAGATGAACCTCGAGTCGAGGTTCAGGCACCCTCGACTCGAACTCGAGATCGTGGAATTTTTATCGAGAAGCGGCTCGGTCCCGACTCCCCGTTTCTGGGCCCCGTATGTTCGTCTTTTCATTCTAAGAATACCGGTACTCTCGGTTTGGCAAAATTCCACCGATTTACCTGCAAAACGGGCGAAATACATCAAAACCTCTCAAAATAATACTTTTAGGCAAAAGAGTGATACTTTTCACATTTAGGCACAAAAATCATACTTTAGCTCACTTTTGCACTAAAAATAGCCCTAAAAACATGTATCAATTCACTCCAATCACAAAGCAAGGGTGAATTCATGTATAGGGGAACATGGAGATCACCGAAGTTCATTTCATGTTTATAAAAAGTCAACTCAAATATTTCCTACGCCAAGTAAAGAACATGACCATCATGGAGAATCAAGAAGAAGAAGAAGGGAGGAAGAAGGTGAATGGAAAGTTGAAGAAGAAGAGGGTCCAAACAATGAGGATGAAGTGAAAAATTTCCTTGTCAAAAGTGAGGACGAGGAATGTCCATTGATGGACATGAACAACAATGTGCAAGAAAATCTAGAAGCATCGAATGAGGAATTGAAGAATGAAAAGATACCGAACGTCGTGGATATCTCAAGAAAATCCGCATCTCGTTCTCGGCAAAAGCGGAATCCAAAAGAAAGAGTACCGAACTGCGTAACCACAACGCTTTGGTTTGGAAGCAGTAAAGGGGCAAACCTACAGAGACCGCTTCAAGTTCAACCACCGACACCGATTTAGCAGCCCCTGTGGAAAATTCTTACAGAAAGAGTTCTCGAAATGTCGTTGATCGGCCTTGTTGGATCTCTCAATAGAACTTCCTTCGAACCGACCGAAACTCGATCAACACCTAATCACGTTAGCTCAACTCTCGCCTATTGCTAGGGTGATCAACCATTAATCAAAAGAGACAATTTTACATAAAGCACAATTAAGAATCACAATTAGGAAATAAACTAATGTGAGTATCCTTAGTGCAACTAATCCCTCGATTCCGAAACACCCAATCCACGCATTCATACACAATTATAACCCGATTAATCCCGGATCACGTTAGCAGCGGCTCTCGCCTATAGCTAGGGTGATCAAACACTAATCTAAAGAGATAATTATGCATGAAGCACAATTGAGAATCACAATTAGTAAGCAATCTACTCAATTGATCTCCGATCATCAACAATCATAGCATCTGATTGAAGTGTATAGGATAAGAGTTATTAAGACCAATCAACAAAAATATCGAACCCAAGGGAGAAAGTATGCAAACGAGATACAAGGATAAGAGTTCTAAATGACTAAAGTTGCAACAAGCTCTTGAACTAAATCACTACAAATTGCAAGAAATTAAATGGCAAAATTATGCAAACAGTTTATCAAACACTTAGAATGCAAGGTCAAATAGACTAAAATCAATGGGGGAATTGGGTGCAAGGGATAATCTCCATCAAGGAATCCATGATTAACAAGCTATGATTGTGTCCAAATGTAAATCAATCAAATTAGAAAGCATAAACCTTCATGAAATTAATCACTCCATTAATATCACAATGCCTAATGTGAGTATCCTTAGTTCTTCCCATCTCTCAATGTAGAAGTCCCCAATTCATACAATCATGCAAAATTGAAACCCGATTAACACCTAATCACGTTAGCTCAACTCTCGCCTATTGCTAGGGTGATCAACCATTAATCAAAAGAGACAATTTTTCATGAAGCACAATTAATAATCACAATTAGGAGCATTCTAATTCAATTGATCACAATTATCAACAATCATAGCATGAGGCAATCACTTCATCCCTAATTTCAATTATCCCAAGCACAAAACTATTAGCCCATGGTGCTAAAAGCAAAAACCATGGCTAGAAAATCTAATAAAGCAATTAACAATCTAATCACTACAAGCAATGAATTAAAGAGATCAAAGGGTAAGAACATCACCAATTAAGCTTCAATGGGCAAAAATAAGAATGATTAATCTTCTACAATGCTTCAATACAACTTCAATTCTTCCCACTTCTCAGCTGCAAACTTCAATTACAATCAACCAATCTACTAATCTAATGAAATAAATGTGGAATCTATCTCAATTCTAACAATCTATTGCAATTACAAGTAAATTCAAGCTACAAAATGTAAAATTCGCTCAAAGAAACTCCTAGAAAGCGCTCTAAACCGCTAGAATGAATTCTTCCCCTGTTTTGGCTTCCAATGGCTTAAAAACTAAATTTTTCGGTTTTGGGCACTCCTCGAGTCGAGCTTCGAGGCCCTCGAGTCGAGGCCTAAGAGTCGCTAACACGTTTCTTTAAAAATCTCTCCCGCCTCGAGTCGAGGCTTAGCCCTCGAGTCGAGCTTCCTGCATTTTCCTATCCCTCGACTCGAGGCTCCTCCCTCGAGTCGAGGATCCTGTCTTTGAAATTGTTTCCCTCCAGCATGAACCTTGAGTCAAGGTGCATGCACCCTCGACTCCAACCCGAGACCAGGGAATTTTTATCGAGAAGGGCTCCGGGCCCGACCCCGTTTTCGTCCCGTATGTTCCTCTTTCCATTCTAAGAATACCGGTACTCTCGGATTGGCAAAATTCCACCGATTTACCTGCAAAACGGGCGAAATACATCAAAACCGCACAAGATAATACTTTTTAGGCAAAAGAGTGATACTTTTCACATTTAGGCACAAAATCACACTTTAGCTCACTTTTTGCACTAAAATTGGCCCTAAAAACATGTATCAATTCACTCCAATCAGCATCATCAATCAAATCATCATCAATTTCAATTAACTCGAGCACAAGAGAGTTAGCCAATGGTGCCAAGGGCAAAAACCATGGGAAGAAGATAGAATTGAACAAACATAAAGCAAATCACAACAATTACAAAATTAAAGAGATAAGAGAGGAAAAACATCACCAATTGATCTTCAATCAACAAAAATAGGAATGCTTGAGTCTTCAATACAAATCTCCAAATGAAATACAAGCTTGAATTGAATGGAATTACAAGGATCAAAAGCTAATCTAATGCTAATCTACCAACAATCAATTGAAATCTAATCCTAATTCTACCAATCTACTCTACCTAAGGAAGAAATTGGCTTGGGGCACGAGAAATCGCCCCAAAACGCTCTTAATCAAGCTATTATGAATTCTGTACCTTGAAATACTCTGCTTCTCCTCTTTAAATACCGAATTTCGAAAAAACTACCCCCTCGAGTCGAGGGTCAGGCCTCGACTCGAGGCTCGCGCATTTTCCTCCTCCTCGACTCGAGGGTCGCCTCGAGTCGAGGCCGCTGCCATTTTCTGATTTTGATCCTTTTCGCACATCCTCGACTCGAGGCTCGTCACTCGATCGAGCTCGAGTCCAGGGCACTTTTCTCGAGCGGGACTTCGGCCCGACTCCCGTTTTCGTCCGATATGATCGTCTCTTCATTTTAGGCTAACAAGATTTCCGGTTTGGCAAAATTCCGCCTGAATTACCTGCAAAACGGAGGAAAAACATCAAAATCTCACAAATAATACTTTTTAAGCAAAAGAGTGATACGTTACACTTTTAAGCATAAAAACTAACACTCTAGCTCACTTTTTGCACTAAAATAGGCCCTAAAAACATGCATCAATTCACTCCAATCATACCCCCAAACTTGAAGTGTTGCTCGTCCTCGAGCAATATAGAAACTAAGCACAAAGGAGTGAATTGATTGCAATTATGTCAATGGCACTATAGATGAAATATAAGACAATCGAACTCATCAATGATCATAAGTATCAATGCAAACTATCCACTAGCCATCAAGATGAATCATGTTCAAACAAATGCTCAATCAAACACTTAACACATTGCTCCTTCCATGGAGTGTTTCACTCCTCACTCATGTGTATAAAGGTTTAAAGCACTCAATCATCAAATTCACAAACTTGCACACCATATGCTTGACAAAAGACTTAATCTCAATCAAAATTATTTATGATCAATCAAGAATCCAAGAGGTCTTTCTTTTAGGTTGTAATGTAGGCTCTTTGGAAAGGTCGATATTTTTGGATAAGAGTGACTAAGTAGTAGAGACTTGAATGAAAGCTAAGCAAAATAATTCACATCTCTTCAAACTTTGTCAAGCAACTCTGCTCATGCACTTAGAATTCAATCATCATCATTCACTTGAGCTTTCTTTTCACTTAAGCTCACAAATTGAATCTTCCTTTTTTTTCACACATTTTTCTTCACAATTCAATTCTTTTCTTTTCAACCTTTCATTCTTCAAGCATCATCACTTAGCACATCATTTTTCACCACACTTAGCATGCAATTCACCATCATTAGCCAACAATCAAGCTCTACTAAGCATAGGACAAGAAGACTCATAAAAATAGGCAAATGGTTTTAAATTTCACTTGGCTTGCCAAAGAATATGGAAATAAGGCTCAACATGGCTCACTAAGGAAATCAAATGTATTTGGTGGGGAAACTTTGGCAAAGTGACTCATCATTCCAAACATGGTCTCTTATCATTTTAATGACATTACACAAAGATCAATATCAACAAGTCCAATGACAAGTTCTAGCATACAAATCTATGAATGATGCACTCACAAAGAAATCATATCAACCGTATAAGATGTACGATTATAAAGGCACAAAAGCTCAGGGGCTTAAATTGAGCAATGAATCAAAAGCATCATCAATCACATGCATCTTCACATAATTATCAAGAAAGCTAGCTTCAAGCTACAAGTCAACTCATGATCAAATCTAAATTCAATATGTCTTGCAAATCAAGCACAAGTGTTCATGTACATAATCCCAAGCATACTCACTACATTAAGATGATACTAAAAGATATGACAATACATCCACTATTAAACTCAAGACAAATTAAGCTCAAAATATACAAGGAAACTAAGACACAATTATAGCATCATCATCAATAAGCAATAAGCTCATTCAACCCCAAAATCATAGAAGAGCACAAAAGAATTAGAGAAGGGAAGAGAAACACCTCCCCCAAACTTAGACAAGTCTAAGTTTGAAAGGAAGTGTTGTACCAATAAGCCTTTAAACTCCAGTTTCCTCCAAATATGTAGGGCTCATCATGCTTTTATGCACTTTCCTTCTTGATCTTGCATTTCCTTGCAATTCCAATCACTTCCAATTCATCTAGCAAGTGTACCTACAATTGAGCATAAAAATCATCAAATATTTACCACCAAGAGATGCACGTAACCAATAAACGATCAACACCCCCAAACTTGAATGATAGCATGAATTCAAAGTTTGGCATAAGTGATAAAAATTTATGCAACTCCTAATGGTATCAACAATAAGCTCACTTATCAAATAAATCCCATCGCAAGATAACATAACCTCCTAAGCATGAGCAAATAAATTCTGATTGGAGTGAATTGATGCATGTTTTTAGGGCCTATTTTAGTGCAAAAAGTGAGCTAGAGTGTTAATTTTTGTGCTTAAAAGTGTAAAGTATCACTCTTTTGCTTAAAAAGTATTATTTGTGAGATTTTGATGTTTTTCGTTCATTTTGCAGGTAATTCGGTGGAATTTTGCCAAACCAAGAGTACCGTTGGACTTAGAATGAATAGACAATTATATTGGATGAAAACGGGGGTCGGGGCCGAAGCCCCGCGAGAAAAAGTGTCCTGGACTTGAGCTCTGATCGAGGGACAAGAGCCTCGAGTCGAGGGCTGTCTTGAAAAGGACTAAATTGGCAAAAGGCAGGAGCCTCGACTCGAGGGCTGATCCTCGAGTCGAGGGAGTAGAGAGCGGCAGCCTCGAGTCGAGGCCTGACTCCTCGACTCGAGGGGAGGATTTTCCATATTTCGTATTTAAAGGGGCTGAGCAGAGACAACATGGAGGAGAATTCATAATAGCAGTTAAGAGCGGTTTTGGGGCGATTTCTCAGGCCCCAAGCCAATTTCTTCCTTAGGTAGAGTAGATTGATAGAATTAGGATTAGATTTCAATTGATTGTTGGTAGATTAGCATTAGATTAGCATTTAATCCTTGTAATTCCTTCAATTCAAGCTTGTATTTCATTTGGAGATTGGTGTTGAAGACTCAAGCATTCCTCTTTTTGTTGATTGAAGATCAATTGGTGATGTTTTTCCTCTTTTTGTCTCTTTAATTTCTTCATTGTTGTGATTTGCTTTGTGTTTGTGCAATTCTATCTTCTTCCCATGGGTATTGGTTGTGGTACCATGGGCTAACTCTCTTGTGCTTGAGTTAATTGAAATTGATGATGCTATGATTGTTGATGATTGGAGATCAATTGAGTAGATTGCTTACTAATTGTGATTCTCAATTGTGCTTCATGCATAATTATCTCTTTAGATTAGTGTTTGATCACCCTAGCTAGAGGCGAGAGCTGCGCTAACGTGACCGGGATTAATCGGGGTTATAATTGTGTATGAATGCGTGGATTGGGTGCTTGAATCGAGAGATTAGTTGCACTAAGGATACTCACATTAGTTTTCTACCTAATTGTGATTCTTCATTGTGCTTCATGGAAAATTATCTCTTTTGATTAATGATTGATCACCCTAGCAATAGGCGAGAGTTGAGCTAACGTGATTAGGTGTTAAGGGTTGCAATTTTGCATGATTGTATGAATTGGGGACTTCTACATTGAGAAATGGGAAGGACTAAGAATACTCACATTAGGCATCATGTTATTAATGGAGTGATTAATTCATGGTGGTTTATGCTTTCTATCTTAGTTGATTTACAATTTGATTCAATTGTAGCTTGTTGATTGATGATTCATTGATGGATGTTAATCCTAGCACCTCTATCCACCATTTATTGTTGTTTTTGTTATCGCATTCTAGGTGTTCGCTCATTTGCTTGCTTGTTATTGTTTTGTATTTTTGCAATTGTTTTGTTGTTTTTGTTTCAAACCATTGTTGCAACTCTAGTCTCTAAGAACTTGTATTTCTAAGGCCTCATGTGCATACTTTTTCCCTTGGGTTCGATATTTTGCGATTGGTCTTAAAAGCTCTTGCCCTATATACTCCAATCAAATTCCCAAGCCAATCCTCCAAAACTAAATAAAAACAAAAACAACAAAAATACAAAAGCACACGAAAGCAATAAAAAGGATGGGTTGCCTCCCATTAAGCGCTATTTTTATTGTCCTATGACGGACTTATTCTTTCACTTGAGCTCTCTTCATTGGAATGGCCAAGGGTATCGGTTCTCCTTGCCATTATATCTCAACCTTTGAGCTTCGAAATCATGGAGGCACATATGTAGGATAGACCCATCATCCACATCCTTGCATTTTATTGATGGTTGTCCTCCTTGCTTTCTCACCAACATCCCTCTCCATTTCTTCTCTCCAAAGATGCCCAAGCACTTCTTCAATTCTTTCCTATAATCAAAGTTCTCAAGAGGTAAGATCAAATCATTAGAAGCATCAATTTCAATTAAATCACAAATTGAAGAGTTAAAAGGTTTAGAAATGCTCAATTTTGCATGATTGTATGAATTGGGGATTTCTACATTGAGAAATGGGAAAGACTAAGGATGCTCACATTAGGCATTGTGATTTTAATGGAGTGATTAATTTCATGATGGTTTATGCTTTCTATCTTAGTTTCAATTGTAGCTTGTTGATTGATGATTCATTGATGGATGTTAATTCTAGCACCTCTATCCCACCATTTATTGTTGTTTTTGTTATTGCATTCTAGGTGTTCGATCATTTGTTTGCTTGTTTTTGTTTGTATCTTGCAAGTGTTTGGTAGTGTTAGTGTCATCCCTTGTTGCATCAATAGTCACTAAGAACTTGTATTTCTAGGGCCTCATGTGCATATTTTTTCCCATGGGTTCGATATTTGTTGATTGGTCTTAATAACGCTTACCCGAAAAAACTACTCCAATCAATAATGAGGAATGTTTTTCACTAGCATTCAAATTTTATATCATTTAAAAAGGAAATCGACTTGAAAAGGAAATCGTTTAAAAAAAACGAAAGTGACAATCCATGTATAATAAGAAATTGATATACTATTTACAAAGAATACCTAAACAAAATGGTTATCGTTCACTAACGCCATACATATGGATCTTGGGCGTTCGGGAACGGCAGACTTCTAAATGGAAGTGTGGTGAGGGATATTTGCTTGGACAGCGTAATAAAAGTAATGTTATAGGTGGACGCGACTAAGAACCCCATGTACGGCAACATGAACCAATGCTTGTTGGAACCACCGATCGCCGACTCTATGAAATTATCGATTCGGAATCGTAATCACATAAACGCAGCGGATAGAATTGTACCTTTATTCACCGTAATAGGTGAAGACGAACCAGTTCTAAGGTCAAAAGCTGCGATCGAAGGATGAGCCTCGAACCTCACGGTCTTCTCGCCGTATTCCTATCCCTTTCCCTTGGACGTCGAGTGGTCGACGATCCTCCAAGGAATCAGAATCCGCCTCTCTCTCGATCTCACGTTTTTTTCACACGTCTGGAGGCTCGATGTTAGGAGTTTATTTATAGGCTACAACAGGGACCCTAAGGAGGAATTAGAGTTGGGCCTCCTGATGGGCCTAAATATCCCGTGTTCAGCCGAACACTTTACTTAAGCCCATCAATTATAACTCAGTCCACTAAAGAATTATAATTGAATTCCCGTCCTAATCCAATATTATAATATGGGCTCCTTTATTATGTGTACGTTTATTTCCCGTGTTTAAGATATCGAATGTCCATAAATTAATTAAATTACGACAACTTAATTAATTTATATCTAATTCCAAGAGTAGTACCACTCATCTTTATTATTATGTCGGATTAAATCCACTGCGGGGTTTACATAATAATCTTTATGAGCTCCTCAAGGGGACATCATCATCCTAAATAATTAGGACACGGATTCCTTCTATAATCAACGGCACACCATATAAACAATGTTATCTCCCAATTCACCGAGCCTATTGATTTAATAAATCTCACCCATTGGCAAATCAAAGAAACATACACCGAGTACACGTGCCCGTTATTATATAGGGATTAAGAAGACGTACATCCATAACAACAGAGGTCTTGTTCTTTTATATAGTCGGTAAAAATTGAACAACCTTATATGGTCCTGCTCAATACATACAAAATGTACTAGTGTAACTTTATAGTCAAGATAGACTAATACCAAATTACACTACAACCGCTCCAATGGTTTGTCCAAATCCATCTTGGTTGTGAGCTATTATTTATAATCTATAAGGAACTGATAGCATGATCTTCTCGTGTGACACCACACACCATGTTATCTACGGTATAGATTAATCTGGACAAAATAATGATATATATAACAATCATAAACAATAAGTATTTTGATCATAATGAATCTCATATTAAAAGGATGTTCATACTCAAAAAGATGTTCATACAAAAGCTAGGCTTATAGTATACATCCTAACAATCTCCCACTTATACTAAAAGACTATGCTTCCATAATTGCCGCCATACATCTCGATTCTCATCCCTTCAACATGCCCATCAAAAGCTTTACTGGAAGAGCCTTTGTGAAAGGATCTCGCTAGGTTATCCGCTGATGCAATCTTGGCGACAACAACTTCTCCTCGTATTACGATGTCTCGTATCAAGTGGTACTTGCGCTCAATGTGTTTGCTTGCTTTGTGGGCTCGTGGTTCCTTCGAGTTTGCCATCGCACCACCGTTATCACAATAAATTGTGATAGCTTTAGGCAAACTAGGAATCACTTCTAAGTCCATCAAGAAGTTTCGAGCCATACAGCCTTCTTTGGCCGCCTCGCAGGCCGCCACATACTCGGCTTCCATGGTGGAGTCCGAAACGCATTTCGCTTTACACTCCTCCATACTATGGCTCCACCTCTCAAGGTAAACACATAACACGAGGTAGATTTCTTGTTGTCCTTATCCGACTGGAAATCGAATGCATGTAACCCTCGGGAAGTAAAGTATACGCTTGGTAAACCAAAGATATAATTTCTAGTCCTTTTCGTGTACTTTAAAATATGCTTTACCGCAGTCCAATGTCCTTGTCCTGGGTTACTTTGATATCTGCTAACCATGCCCATGGCAAAAGCAGATAGCTGGCCTCGTACATAGCATTGCATACATTACGCTTCCTACACCAAGCATAAGGAATCGCCTTCATGTCCTCTATCTCCTTTGGTGTCTTAGGACACATCTCTTACTCCATGTCTAAAAGGTAGAAAACCTTTCTTGGAGTTTTGCATGCTAAAACGAGCCAAGATAGTATCAATGTATGAAGCTTGAGATAAGCATAACATTCTTTTCTTGCGATCCCTTATAACTTTGATCCCAAGAATATGTCCAACTTCTCCCAAGTCCTTCATATCAAACTGCTTGGACAACCATACCTTTACGTCGACAACACCTTGACATTGTTGCCAATGAGCAAGATGTCATCTACGTATAGTACAAGAAATACCACCACGTTTCCGTCACTCTTCTTGTATACACATGACTCATCCGGACATTGAATAAATCCATAAGACTGGATTATCTCATCAAAACGGATGTTCCAAGATCTCGAAGCTTGTTTCAACCCATAAATGGACCGATTAAGCTTACACACAAGATGCTTTTTGCCCTTTGCAATGAATCCTTCTCGTTGCTTCATATAGATGTTTTCTTCAAGACTTCCATTAAGGAAAGCTGTCTTGACATCCATTTGTCAAACCTCATAATTCATATGAGCAGCAATAGACAAAAGAATCCGGATAGACTTAAGCATGGCTACCGCGAAAAGGTTTCCTCATAATCGATTCCTTCTTTTTTAGTGTACCCCTTCGCTACAAGCCTTGCTTTGAAAGTTTCTACTTTCCCGTCGATCCTCTTTTTCTTTTGTGGACCCACTTACAGCCAATGACTTTTACACCATTTGGTGGTTCTACTAGCTCCCAGGACTTGATTAGAATCCATAGATTCTAATTCAGATTTCATTGCTTTTTCCCAAGATTACGCATCTTTATCTTGGAGTGCTTCGTCAGAACTCAGTGGATCCGATTCGTGTTCACTGTACTAAGTCCGAAGACTCTCCCAAAAACATGAATCTATCGGGTTGTCTAACAACCTCCCACTACGAGGAAACTATCAAGGAGGAAGGCCTTACCAAATGCCTTACCAAAATAGGCCACAAGGAAGCTATCAACCTCAACCGCAAGCTCCATTTAATGGGAATACATGGAGGAGACACGAGAATTTTTCATATGCCAATCCTAGAGCCGCCATTCAATTTCCTCCCGGATTTGATCCGGGTGCAAAGGCTCCAAACAATGAAGGAAAGGCTACCACGGAGGAGATTTTGGGGTTGATTGTGAAGAAGTTGGAAGTTAATGATTCAAGGCTTGATGATATAGGGAAGCAAATGGACACTCGTTTCAAGACGATCGAGCATCAAGTAGGGCAACTTGCTACTACGGTTGGGAAGCTCTCGTCTACGGTGGATGACTTGCAAAAGAAAGAATCAAAGGAGTATTGTCAAGCCATCGAGCTTAGGAGTGGTGCACGGTATGAAGGACCAAAATTGCCTTCAAGGAGTGATGGAGAGGAGAAGCATTACGATAGTTGTGATGAAGAAAAGCAAGAGGTGATGGAGGAGGAAGAAAAGAAGAAGCCAAAGTGGTTGATGGCAAGGGAAGAGAGAGCAAAGCAAAAGATTATTGAGAAGGATGAAAAAGGGATTCCAAAGACGGTTGTTCCCGTGCCTTATCCTCAAAGGTACATGAAGAAAGCACTAGATGAGAAGTTTGCTCGGTTCCTTGAGGTTTTCAAAACCTTGTATATCAACATTCCTTTTCGGAGGCCCTTGAGCAAATGCCCCACTATGCGAAGTTTCTTAAGGATTTGCTAGCAAAAAGGAGGAGGATGGAAGAGCCGGAGTTAGTTAAATTGACCAAGGAGTGTAGTGTCGTGCTTCAACAAGAGCTTCCACCAAAGTTGAAGGATCCGGTAGCTTTACTCTTTTATGTGATCTTGGTAATGGGTTGGAGAAGCATGCCTTGTGTGACTTGGGGGCAAGTATTAACTTGATGCCATTTTCCATGTTTAAGAGGCTCAACCAAGGAAAGTTAGGAGCCACTACCGTAACTCTTCAACTTGCCGATGGGTCAACTACTATTCCAAGAGGTATTGTGGAGGATGTCTTGGTCAAGGTAGAAGACTTTGTGTTTCCGGCGGACTTCGTAGTACTTGAGATGGAGGAAGATAAAGATGTACCATTGATACTAGGGAGGCCGTTTCTAGCTACCGCAAGAGCGGTGTTTCATGTAAATGAAGGAAGGCTTACTTTGAAGCTTGATGATGAAGAGCTTCATTTTTCAATGAAGGAGGTGATGAAGCACCCCATGGAGAAAGAGGAATGCCATGTTGTGGATGTGATTGATTCATGCCTTCAAGAGGCTTGGGAGGACTCTTCTTATACTCTTATCTCTAAAGATTATGTTATTCCATCATATAATCATGTGCTTAATGAATCTTGTGTTTCTTATGATTGTGATAGGGATGCATTGGAAGTGGAGGAGGTGAAAGAGATAAAGTTTGAAGGCTTTCCTAATCAACCTTGGGAGAATAATGAAGATGGAAAGCCAATTGAAGAGAAAGTGAAAGGAGCCCTTAAGCCACTACCCGAGCACTTGAAGTATGCTTATTTGGAGGAAAATGAAGGTTGCCCGGTAATTGTATCGTCATATCTTACATCCGATGAGGTAACTAAATTACTTGATGTTCTTCGTAAGCATAAATCAGCCATAGGTTGGTCCATTGATGACTTAAGAGGTATAAATCCTTCAATTTGTATGCATAGGATTAGGCTTGAAAAGGACCATAAACCCGTAGTTCAACCCCAAAGGAGAGTGAACCCTAATATTTAAGAGGTAATTAGGAAAGAAGTTGTGAAATTGCTAGATGCTAATATGATTTTTCCTATTTCCGATAGTCCTTGGGTCTCTCCCTTGTATGTTGTAGCTAAGAAAGGGGGATTACGGTAATAAAGGGAGAAAATGATGAATCAATTGCGACAAGGGTAGCTACGGGGTGGCGAGTGTGTGTTGACTATAGAGAACTTAACAAGGCCACGTGCAAGGACCACTTTCCCTTACCTTTTCTTGATCAAATGCTTGATAGGTTAAGTGGATTTGAGTATTATTGTTTCTTAGATGGTTATTCGGATACAATCAAATTATGATAGCACCTAAGACCAAGAAAAGACTACTTTTACTTGCACGTATGGAGTCGTTTGCTTGGAAAAGAATGTCATTTGGTCTTTGTAATGCTCCCGCCACTTTTCAAAGATGCATGATGTCAATTTTTCATGGCTTAATTGAGAAAATCATGGAGGTATTTATGGATGATTTTTCCGTATTTGGTGAGTCATTTGATAATTGTCTTACTAATCTTGACATTATTTTGCAAAGGTGTGAAGATACAAACTTAGTGCTAAATTGGGAGAAATGCCATTTCATGGTTAAGGAAGGCATTGTGTTGGGACATCATGTATCATCAAAGGGATTGCAAGTGGATAAGGCAAAAATTGTGGCTATTGAGAAGTTGCTTCCACCTAAGGATGAGAAAGGAATTCGATCGTTCCTTGGACATGCCGGGTTCTATCGGCGATTCATAAAGAACTTTTCTCAAATTTCTAAACCCTTATCTCATCTCTTAGAAAAAGATGTGCCATTTGAGTTTAATGATGATTGTTTGATTGCTTTTAGGTCTTTGAAGGAAGCTTTGACGAGTGCACCCATTTTAATTACTCCGGATTGGACAAAGCCCTTCATCATCATGTGTGATGCAAGTGATTTCGCTATGGGGGTCGTCTTAGGACAATTGAGAGAGAAGAGGTATCATGCTATCTATTATGCCTCCAAGACTTTCAATCCGGCCCAAGCCAATTACACCACTACCGAGAAAGAAATGCTTGCGGTGGTGTACACTTTTGATAAGTTTCGACCTTATCTTGTAGGGTCGAAAACTATTGTGTACACCCGACCATGCCGCAATTCGGTATCTCATGTCGAAAAGGATGCTAAGCCTAGGTTGATTTGGATATTATTGTTGCAAGAATTTGACATGGAGATTGTGGATAAGAAAGGAAGTGAAAATGTCATAGCGGATCACCTTTCTAGACTTGAAGGAGTAGAAGAGATGGAAAGGGATGTCAAGGAAGTTGAAGAGACCTTTCCCGATGAGGGATTGCTAAGTATTGAAGAAGTCATGAGTGTGGTAAAGGAAGGGGATGTTCCATGGTTTGCCGATTATGCTAATTTCTTAGCAAGTGGAGAATTGCCACCGGAAATGAATCCCTTTGAAAGGAAAGTTTTTACAACCGGGTTAAACATTTCGTATGGGACGATCCATACCTCTTCAAGGTGGGGGTGGATGGAGTGCTTCGTTGGTGTGTGACAAGAAAGGAAGGAGAGGAAATCATGAAACATTGCCACTCTTTACCGTGTGAAGGCCATTATAGCACGTCCAAGACCGTGAGGAAGATTTTATTGGCGGGATTCTATTGGCCAACCATCTTCAAGGATTGCGAAAAGATTTATCAAGGAATGTGACAAGTGCCAACGGATCGGGAACCTTAACAAGAGGGATGAGATGCCATTGAGCAATATCTTAGAAGTGGAAATTTTTGATGTATGGGAGTTGACTTTATGGGGCCATTTCCACCGTCGGAGGGGTATCAATATATCCTCGTAGGGGTTGACTATGTTTCTAAATGGATAGAAGTCATTCCAACCAAAAGGAATGATTCTAAAGTGGTGATAGCCTTCTTGAAGAGGATCTTTACATGGTTTGGGGTTCCAAGGATTTTGATAAGTGACGGTGGTAGCCATTTTGTTAACAAGGCCATGGAGAAGCTTTTGTTAAGGTATGATGTTAAACACAAGGTTGCTACTCCTTACCACCCGCAAACGAATGGCTTAGCCGAGGTGTCTAATCGTTTGATTAAAGGTATTTTGGAGAAGACGGTGAGGACAAGTAGAAAGGATTGGGCAACAAAGCTTGATGACACATTATGGGCATATCGAACCGCCTTTAAGACACCTCTTGACATGTCTCCCTATCAATTAGTGTATGGAAAAGCTTGTCATCTTCCGGTGGAGTTGGAGTATAAAGCATTTTGGGCTCTTAAAAAGATGAATTTTGATGAAGAACTTGTGGGAGAGAAGAGGGCTCTACAATTACATGAGTTGGATGAGTTTAGGATGAGAGCTTATGAGAGTTCAAAGATTTTTAAGGAAAAGACCAAGAAGTGGCATGATGCAAGGCTTAGAAGGAAGGAGTTTAAAGAAGGAGATCAAGTGTTACTATTCAACTCAAGGTTGAAGCTTTTCCCGGTAAACTCAAATCAAGATGGAGTGGACCTTTTCGTGTTGTAAAGGTTTTTCCGAATGGATACTTTGAGGTTATGAACGACAAGGATGAGAGGTTTGTAGTGAATGAGCACCGGTTGAAGCTCTATCATGTTCACTCACAAAAAGAGGTTTTGGATGCTCTTGATCTCAAGGATGTGCCCTACTTAGGTAGTGAAAGGGAAGTGTGAACTATGAGAATTCCGTCCGGCAAAGGACGTTAAACCTAGCGCTAGATGGGAGGCAACCCATTCTTTATTCTTTGTGTTGATGTTGTTTCGAGTGTGCTTTGTTTGATGCGTTTGTTTTTGTGATCTTTGTAGGTGTGATGAATTGCTAGGAATCGAGGAGCTCTAGGAGGCTTATAGGAAGAGGAAGATTGAAGAATTATGGCTAAAACACTTCCTTTCAAACTTAGACTTGTCTAAGTTTGGGGGAGGTGTTTGTTGATTATTGTCTATTGATGATCTTTTGGATTTCTTTATTCCATGATTCCATATTCTTTATCTTGAGCTTAAATGTGGATTCATTGACATATTTTTGAGTATCATTCATGTGATAGTGAGTATGCTTGAGATTATGTACATGAGCATTTGAGCTTGATTTGCAAGACTAGTTGGATTTTGATATGATCATTAGTAGATTTGTAGCTTGATGCTAGTTTTCTTGATTTCTTGTGTAAAGATGAATGTGATTGATGATACTTGATTCATTGCTCAATTTAAGCCCGTGAGCTTTTGTGCCTAATAATCGTACATTTTATACGGTTGGTTGATTTCTTTGAGAGTGCATCATTCATGATTTGTATGCTAGAACTTGCCACTAGACTTGTTGATATTAATCTTTGTGTGATGTCTTGAAAGTGATAAGAGGCCATTTTTGATATGATTAGTCACTTTGCCAAAATTTTCCACACCAAATACATTTGATTTCCTTAGTGAGCCATGTTGAGCCTTATGATCATTATTCTTTGGCAAGCCAAGAGAAATTGAAACTATTTAGCCTATTTTTATGAGCCTTCTTGTCCTATGCTTAGTAGAGCTTGATTGTTGGCTAAAGTTGGTGAATTGATTGCTAAGTGTGGGAAAATGATGAGCTAAGTGATGATGTTTGAAAGAAGAAGAAAGGTTGTGAAGAAGAAAAATTGAATTGTGAAAAAGTGAACATGAAGTGAAAAGAAAAATTCAATTTGTGAGCTTAAAAGAGAGAAAGTTCAAGTGAATGGTGGATTGATTATTGAAGTTCAAAAGAAAGAGTGTGCTTGATGAAAAGTGAAGAGATGTGTTTTGTATTGATTAGTTTACATTCAAGTCTCTACTACTTAGTCACTCTTATCCAAAAACATCCCACCTTTCCAAAGAGCTTACTTTACAACCTTAGAGAAAGACCTCTTTGATTCTTGATTGATCATAATTGATTTTGATTGATATTAAGTCTTGTGGCAAGCATATGGTGTGCAAGTTCATGAATTTGATGATTGAGTGCTTATTACCATGATACACTTGAGTGAAGAGTGAAACACTCCATGGAAGGAGCAATGTGTTGAGTATTTGATTGAGCATTTGTTTGAGCATGATTTATCTTGATGGCTAGTGGATAGTTTGCATTGATACTTATGTTCATTGATGAGTTCGATTGTCATAATTTTAAATGCATAGTGCCATGTGACATAATTGCAATCAATTCACTCCTTTGTTCTTAGTTTCTACGTTGCTCGAGGACGAGCAACAATTCAAGTTTGGGGGTGTGATTGGAGTGAATTGATACATGTTTTTAGGGCCAATTTTAGTGCAAAAGAGAGCTAAAGTGTGATTTTTGTGCCTAAATGTGAAAAGTATCACTCTTTTGCCTAAAAGTATTACTTTGTGCGGTTTTGATGTATTTCGCCCGTTTTGCAGTTAAATCGGTGGAATTTTGCCAATCCAAGAGTACCGGTATTCTTAGAATGGAAAGAGGAACATACGGGACGAAAACGGGTCGGGCCCGGAGCCCTTCTCGATAAAAATTCCCTGGTCTCGGGTTGGAGTCGAGGTGCCTGCACCTCGACTCGAGGTTCATCGCCGGAGGGAAACAATTTCAAAAGACGGGATCCTCGACTCGAGGGAGGAGCCTCGAGTCGAGGGATAGGAAAATGCAGGAAGCTCGAGCTCGAGGCTAAGCCTCGACTCGAGGCGGGAGAGATTTTTAAAGAAACGTGTTAGCGACTCTTAGGCCTCGACTCGAGGGCCTGAAGCTCGACTCGAGGAGTGCCCCAAAACCGAAAAATTCAGTTTTTAAGCCATTGGAAGCCAAAACAGGGGAAGAATTCATTCTAGCGGTTTAGAGCGGTTTCTAGGAGTTTCTTTGAGCGAATTTTACATTTTGTAGCTTGAATTTACTTGTAATTGCAATAGATTGTTAGAATTGAGATAGATTCCACATTTATTTCATTAGATTAGTAGATTGGTTGATTGTAATTGAAGTTTGCAGCTGAGAAGTGGGAAGAATTGAAGTTGTATTGAAGCATTGTAGAAGATTAATCATTCTTATTTTTGCCCATTGAAGCTTAATTGGTGATGTTCTTACCCTTTGATCTCTTTAATTCATTGCTTGTAGTGATTAGATTGTTAATTGCTTTATTAGATTTTCTAGCCATGGTTTTTGCTTTTAGCACCATGGGCTAATAGCTTTGTGCTTGGGATAATTGAAATTAGGGATGAAGTGATTGCCTCATGCTATGATTGTTGATAATTGTGATCAATTGAATTAGAATGCTCCCTAATTGTGATTCTTAATTGTGCTTCATGAAAAATTGTCTCTTTTGATTAATGGTTGATCACCCTAGCAATAGGCGAGTTGAGCTAACGTGATTAGGTGTTAATCGGGTTTCAATTTTGCATGATTGTATGAATTGGGGACTTCTACATTGAGAGATGGGAAGAACTAAGGATACTCACATTAGGCATTGTGATATTAATGGAGTGATTAATTTCATGATGGTTTATGCTTTCTAATTTGATTGATTTGCATTTGGACACAATCATAGCTTGTTAATCATGGATTCCTTGATGGAGATTATCCCTTGCACCCAATTCCCCCATTGATTTTAGTCTATTTGACCTTGCATTCTAAGTGTTTGATAAATTGTTTGCATAATTTTGCCATTTAATTTCTTGCAATTTGTAGTGATTTAGTTCAAGAGCTTGTTGCAACTTTAGTCATTTAGAACTCTTATCCTTGTATCTCGTTTGCATACTTTCTCCCTTGGGTTCGATATTTTTGTTGATTGGTCTTAATAAATCTTACCCTATACACTCCAATCAGATGCTATGATTGTTGATGATCGGATATCAATTGAGTAGATTGCTTACTAATTGTGATTCTCAATTGTGCTTCATGCATAATTATCTCTTTAGATTAGTGTTTGATCACCCTAGCTATAGGCGAGAGCTGCGCTAACGTGATCCGGGATTAATCGGGTTATAATTGTGTATGAATGCGTGGATTGGGTGTTTCGAATCGAGAGATTAGTTGCACTAAGGATACTCACATTAGTTTGTTTCCTAATTGTGATTCTTAATTGTGCTTTATGTAAAATTGTCTCTTTTGATTAATGGTTGATCACCCTAGGAATAGGCGAGAGTTGAGCTAACGTGATTAGGTGTTGATCGAGTTTCAATTTTGCATGAATGTATGAATTGGGGATTTCTACATTGAGAAATGGGAAAGACTAAGGATGCTCACATTAGGCATCGTGATTTTAATGGAGTGATTAATTTCATGATGGTTTATGCTTTCTATCTTAGTTTCAATTGTAGCTTGTTGATTGATGATTCATTGATGGATGTTAATTCTAGCACCTCTATCCAACCATTTATTGTTGTTTTTGTTATTGCATTCTAGGTGTTCGATCATTTGTTTGCTTGTTTTTGTTTGTATCTTGCAAGTGTTTGGTAGTGTTAGTGTCATCCCTTGTTGCATCAATAGTCACTAAGAACTTGTATTTCTAGGGCCTCATGTGCATACTTTTTCCCATGGGTTCGATATTTGTTGATTGGTCTTAATAACGCTTACCCGAAAAAACTACTCCAATCAATAATGAGGAATGTTTTTCACTAGCATTCAAATTGTATATCATTTAAAAAAGGAAATCGACTTGAAAAGGAAATCGTTTAAAAACGAAAGTGACAATCCATGTATAATAAGAAATTGATATACTATTTACAAAGAATACCTAAACAAAATGGTTATCGTTCACTAACGCCATACATATGGATCTTGGGCGTTCGGGAACGGCACTTCTAAATGGAAGTGTGGTGAGGGATATTTGCTTGGACAGCGTAATAAAAGTAATGTTATAGGTGGACGCGACTAAGAACCCCATGTACGGCAACATGAACCAATGCTTGTTGGAACCACCGATCGCCGACTCTATGAAATTATCGATTCGGAATCGTAATCACATAAACGCAGCGAGAGAGAATTGTACCTTTATTTACCATAATAGTTGAAGACGAATCAGCTCTAAGGTCGGAGGCTGCGATCGAAGGATGAGCCTCGAACCTCACGGTCTTACTGCCGTATTCCTATCCCTTTCCCTTGGACGTCGAGTGGTCGACGATCCTCCAAGGAATCAGAATCTGCCTCTCTCTGATCTCACATTTTTTTCACACGTCTGGAGGCTCGATGTTAGGGTTTATTTATAGGCTACAACGGGGACCCTAAGGAGGAATTAGAGTTGGGCCTCCCGATGGGCCTAAATATCCTGTGTTCATCCGAACACTTTACTTAAGCCCATCAATTATAACTCAGTCCACTAAAGAGTTATAATTGAATTACCGTCCTAATCCCATATTATAATATGGGCTCCTTTATTATGTGTACGTTTATTTCCCGTGTTTAAGATATTGAATGTCCATAAATTAATTAAATTACCTGACAACTTAATTAATTTATATCTAATTCCAAGAGTAGTACCACTCATCTTTATTATTATGTCGCATTAAATCCACTGCGGGGTTTACATAATAATCTTTATGAGCTCCTCAAGGGGACATCATCATCCTAAATAATTAGGACACGGATTCCTTCTATAATCAACGACACCATATAAACAATGTTATCTCCCAATTCACCGAGCCTATTGATTTAATAAATCTCACCCGTTGGCAAATCAAAGAAACATACACCGAGTACACGTGCCCGTTATTATATAGGGATTAAGAAGACGTACATCCATAACAACGAGAGGTCTTGTTCTTTTTATATAGTCGATAAAAATTGAACAACCTTATATGGTCTTGCTCAATACATACAAAATGTACTAGTGTAACTTTATAGTCAAGATAGACTAATACCAAATTACACTACAACCGTTCCAATGGTTTGTCCAAATCCATCTTGGTTGTGAGCTATTATTTATAATCTATAAGGAACTGATAGCATGATCTTACGTGTGACACCACACACCATGTTATCTACGTATAGATTAATCTGGACAAAATAATGATATATATAACAATCATAAACAATAAGTATTTTGATCATAATGAATCTCATATTAAAAGGATGTTCATACTCAAAAGATGTTCATACAAAAGCTAGGCTTATAGTATACATCCTAACAATCTCCCACTTATACTAAAAGACTATGCTTCCATAATTGCTGCCATACATCCGATTCTCATCCCTTCAACATGCCCATCAAAAGCTTTACTGGAAGAGCCTTTGTGAAAGGATCTGCTAGGTTATCCGCTGATGCAATCTTGGCGACAACAACTTCTCCTCGTATTACGATGTCTCGTATCAAGTGGTACTTGCGCTCAATGTGTTTGCTTGCTTTGTGGGCTCGTGGTTCCTTCGAGTTTGCCATCGCACCACAAGTTATCACAATAAATTGTGATAGCTTTAGGCAAACTAGGAATCACTTCTAAGTCCATCAAGAAGTTTCGAGCCATCAGCCTTCTTTGGCCGCCTCGGAGGCCGCCACATACTCGGCTTCCATGGTGGAGTCCGAAACGCATTTACGCTTTACACTCCTCCATACTATGGCTCCACCTCTCAAGGTAAACACATAACTGAGGTAGATTTACTGTTGTCCCTATCCATTTGGAAATCGAGAATGTGTAACCCTCGGGAAGTAAAGTATCTGCTTGGTAAACCAAAGATATAATTTCTAGTCCTTTTCGTACTTTAAAATATGCTTTACCGCAGTCCAATGTCCTTATCCTGGGTTACTTTGATATCTGTGACCATGCCCATGGCAAAACAGATAGCCGACCTCGTACATAGCATTGCATACATTAGGCTTCCTACAGCAAGCATAAGGAACCGCCTTCATGTCCTCTATCTCCTTTGGTGTCTTAGGACACATCTCTTACTCCATGTCTAAAAGGTAGAAAACCTTTCTTGGAGTTTTGCATGCTAAAACGAGCCAAGATAGTATCAATGTATGAAGCTTGAGATACGCATAACATTCTTTTCTTGGGATCCCTTATAACTTTGATCCCAAGAATATGTCCAACTTCTCCCAAGTCCTTCATATCAAACTCGCTTGGACAACCATACCTTTACGTCTGACAACACCTTGACATTGTTGCCAATGAGCAAGATGTCATCTACGTATAGTACAAGAAATACCACCACGTTTCCGTCACTCTTCTTGTATACACATGACTCATCCAGGACATTGAATAAATCCATAAGACTGGATTATCTCATCAAAGCGGATGTTCCAAGATCTCGAAGCTTGTTTCAACCCATAAATGGACCGATTAAGCTTACACACAAGATGTTTTTGCCCTTTGCAATGAATCCTTCTCGTTGCTTCATATAGATGTTTTCTTCAAGACTTCCATTAAGGAAAGGTCTGTCTTGACATCCATTTGCCAAACCTCATAATTCATATGAGCGTAATAGACAAAAGAATCCGGATAGACTTAAGCATGGCTACCGGCAAAAAGGTTTCCTCATAATCGATTCCTTCTTTTTAGTGTACCCCTTCGCTACAAGCCTTGCTTTGAAAGTTTCTACTTTCCCGTCGATCCTCTTTTTCTTTTGTAGACCCACTTACAATAATGACTTTTACACCATTTGGTGGTTCTACTAGCTCCCAGACTTGATTAGAATCCATAGATTCTAATTCGATTTCATTGCTTTTTCCCAAGATTACGCATCTTTATCTTGGAGTGCTTCGTCGTAACTCCATGGATCCAATTCGTGTTCACCATGTAACGCCCGGAATTCGAATGTCGACCTTTGAGGTCACGATGTCCTAAACCCGAGTCATCGATTAGTGAACTGTAAATCGAGCCGAAAAATTTCTTTTCGAAAGCAAAGCTATTCATTTTAAGTTGCAGCGGAAGATTTTACAAACACTTATTTAAAATATTTGAACCATATTCATAACTAAGCGAAGAGATTAATCGTTTGACAAAAGTCACACGGTGAGTCTAAGGTTCAACTCTTGGGAAAAACATAGTGACGAGTCTTTAACAAAATACAAATTTCATAAAGATCTGAAAAATATAAAGCAACATATTTAGATAAAGAGAGTGGAAGCGGGTGCCTATCTATTAGCCTCCCGGGCCTCAATCTCGTGACTGAAAAATATTAGTTATAGGGCGTGAGATAAAATCTCGATGGATGACACAGACTGTTGTTATACAGATTGACAGAAATCCCAAAATAGTTGAATGTTTTATTCTTTATTCTCATCTTTCGTTATTTACTTCCTTGTTATGGCGTTGTGTTCGTTTGTATTAGGTAATCTTCCGTTATAAGATTTTCATCCTTTAACTTTCGTTCAATTAAGAGATTCATCTTTCTTTACAACAGCTTAGTACATAAATATAACACATATGAGATGGCACATGATAGTTTCCTATCACATCCGATCTCCGTAATCACATTGTGGAATGGCACGTTTACACGTCCGAGACCCGTAATCATATAGGAAGGCACATGATAGTTATTCTATCACATCCGAACCCCGTAAACTTTCATCAATGGGAGGGCACATGATAGTTTCCTATCACATCCGGACCCGTAAACTTTCATCAATGGGAGGGCACATGATAGTTTCCTATCACATCCGGACCCCGTAAACTTTCATCACATCATATAGGGCTTGCCCTCTTTTCATAAAATAATAAATAAAAGTAAAATATAGCTCATCATTTGACGATCACACATTTAAGTTATACATTCACACGCTTTTGGTATTTGCATCTTTCGAGGAATCTGTTTATGTTTAATTCAGAAACCGACAACAGTCCATATAACATTAACTAGCTATACGGATAGTGTCACCCACTGGAGAACTTTTAAGAGAAAGTTTAACTTCTTGATTGCTTAGGCCTCTCGTACAAACATCCGGTCTCGTGTTACGACCATACTCTACCTAGCACAATCCGTATGTTTAGTTCGACAGATCTTTTGTCCATTGGAAATTTAGGTTCTTGACCCTATCGTGTCTCTCTAAGTCTAGGCTTTGGTATTTAGAAGTACTTGTTTCGTTATCCGATTTTATGGATTCAAACCTTTTGGTTTAACGGTATTTCTAGTGTCTTTGTCGGTTCAAGGTTCGGGATTTGGGTTAGTTGGTTTTATTCTATTATAAGGAACCAAATACGACATTCATGGCGTATCACATAAATCATGCATCACATAAGGCATGCTTAGTTTTCTAAAAGTTAAGTAAATTATTTCTCCTAATACTCTATCATTGAAGAAATGACATGTAAACATGCATAAATAGAATAAAATACATAGACTCATCCAAAAATCATGGAATTTTAGTATGATATATATCTCTAAATATGGAACAAACTCCTTTTAGGGTCCAAGTTCATTTGAGTTACGAAACTATAGCAAATTTTGAAATAAGGACTCTAAGTTTCTGTTTCGGCAAAACAGTGACCTCAAACTTATAAAATCCATAACTCCTTGTAGAAATATCTAAAAATTATGAAATTAAAACAGGTGATGCATTACTCAAGTATGAACAACTTTCATTCAGGAATCCAAGCAATTTGACTTACGGATTTCGCCCAGAAAATTTGTGAACATTCAATCTATCATTCGGTTTGGTTACTGGACATGTCTTACGAGAAAATTCATAACTTATTGGATACTCGTTTAAAAATCACTAAATTTAAGGATCTTGTTATAAACAGGTTTTAAGTCATTCACGAATTTTTCCATGATTTATACAATAGTCTAACTGAAAAATAAATTCATGCAACACGAGAATAACCCTATGCGTCGAACATCGACCAGGTACTCAGAAAATGAATTTTATCTCATAAAGTACTAAACGAAAAGTCATGATTTTTGACTATGATTTACAAAACATCAAAGGGGAACATCCCAGATTTTTCCTAGAATTTTATAACCATCAGAAAGGGAAGAAATAAAAGAAATGAGTCACTACTCCCAGTTTCGGATCACTTCCGACACATAATCTTTCATAATTTTATTCTCAGTTTACAAATATCCAGGACCACGAAATTTTAGTATGTTATTCTACACTTCAAATACTAGATGTAGGAATTTTCTCATGATTTTTAAATGGGTGGAAAAGGTCCGATTGTATTTTACAAAAACGGGTCGGTGGATGGGGCTTGATTTCGGCAGTTTCATGTTTCAAGTATAACTTCACCATTTTGACTCCAAACACCAAAATTCCAACTCAAACACTCCATATAGGATCATATTATGTAAGAAGGGGTTCTTAGGAGTTCCTATCATGCTTCTACTAATTGTTTAATGCTCTTAAAACAAAACATAAGCTTAGAGGCTAACCTTTGTAGTTTCCTCCTAAGGACTTCTTGCTTGCTACTTGTTCTTTCCTTCTTTGTTGGTGTAGGAAATGAAGAAGGGGAAGAGGGGTATTTATAGGGGAAAAGAGAGGGGAGGGGGCCGGTCAAGTGAGGTGGGGAAAGGGAGCAAACTAGGTGATTAATAGACATAAGGCTATAAGGCTAGTTTAGGAGCTAAACCTAAGATTTTGGCAAGATTTTTTATTAATAGGTGCTAGCTAATCCTACTACTCTCACATGCCTTCACATGGCCAGTTGTTTTGGGGTTTTGGGCTGTCCCTTTGGCAGCCCACTTTTAAAACAGTATTGTGATCTTGACGTTGAATTTTCGGTATTTTTCGGTTCGAGTTTCATCGAAAATTTATTAAAACGCATTTCCATTGGAAAACAAACATTTTTCTTAGGGTTTTCTTGAGTGTTTCCCACATTTAAAGGATTATTGGTAATTAATCATTATTAATCAAATTCGGATTACGGATATGGGTTGTAGAAGTATTAGTAGATTTTCAGTTCGAAGAACCGTTCGTCAATTGGAGAAAAATACACATAAAATTTTAAATCAAACAATAAAATAAAACAAACTTAGAAAATCAAATATAAAACTCTAGGTTTTTAGTTTTGGGTTATTACACACCAGGTACTAAGTCCGAAGACTCTCCCAAAAACATGAATCTATCGGGTTGTCTAACAACCCTCCCACTACGACGAGGCACTTGTGGTAATAGTCTATCATTAGTAGCAGATGGTGCTGACCCATGTGGTATCTCATCTTGTACTCTTGGTACTAAGGTAGAAGTTTCTCCCCTTATTTCTTCTAAAATAATTTTACTCATGGGTTTGTGGTCCATTACATAGTCCTCTTCTAAAAATCGGGCATTTGTGCTAACAATTACCCTCTGATCTTTAGGACTATAAAACAAACCACCTTTCGTTCCTCTAGGATAGCCCACAAACAATCGAACTTCGTACGAGATTCCAACTTATCAAGATCTCCTTTCAGACATGTGCTTTGGACTACCCCAAATCCGAATATGTTTCAAACTAGGCTTACGCCCATTCCACAATTCCTGGGAGTAGAAGATACTGTCTTAGAAGGAACCAAGTTCGAGATATGTCTGTTGTCGTTTCCAAGGCACCCCCAGAAACGAACTCGGTAATTCCGAATAGCTCATCATCGATCTAACCATTTCCAAGAGAGTCATATTCCTTCGTTCCGCCACACCATTCTGTTGGGGTGTACCGAGTCTCAGACAATTGGGATTGAATCTCGGCTTCTAATAAGTAATTCCTAAACTCTCCTAAGAGGTACTCGCCACCACGATCGTATCGTAGTGTTTTGATATATTTACCATTACGCTTCTCCACATCAGCCTTGTACTCTTTGAATTTATCAAAGCACTCGGACTTGCGGCGCATCAAATAAATATATCCATATCTCGAATAATCATCTATAAAAGAGACAAAATATTCGAAACAACCTCTTGCTTGAGTAGACATAGGACCATATAAATCAGAATGAACCAATTCCAACACTTCTTTGGCTCTATACCCCTTGGCTTTAAAAGGCCTTTTGGTCATTTTTCCTTCCAAGCGGGACTCGCAGGTCGGATAGTTTTCCACTTCCAATAAACTCAAAGGTCCATCGGCTATCAACCTTTGAATCCTACTCAAGTTAATGTGACCTAATCTTAGATGCCAAAGATATGTTTGGTTCATTTTTAAGGTTCTTTTCGCTTTATTCGAGTTAGAAGATGTACTATTAATTTCCATTTGTTGCTTTGTGGGAGTTATTGGATTAAGAGTATATAAATTGTCAATCAATGTACCAGCAGATAATAGCACTATTTTTCTTGACAACCACTTTGCTATCAAAAGAAACAGAATATCCATCCTAAAATAACTTAGAAACTGAAATCAAGTTCTTTCTAAAACAAGGTACGTAAAGACAATTTCTCAAAACCAAAGTCTTATTCTTATCAAAATAAATAAACATCTCCCATCGCAACATGCTACTTTCGTAGCGTCGCCCATGTAGATGGTAATCTCACCCTCACTAAGGTATCTGGTTTCTGGAACCCCTGCAAAGAATTGCAGGACATGATCGGTGGCTCCCGTATCTACACACCAGTGCCGGTAGATAACACCGCTAAACATGTTTCAATAGTTAGTGAATATGATATACCTTCTTTTTCCTTTTTACGGGGCAATCTACCTTCCAATGTCCCGGCGCTTGCATAAAAAGCATTTGCCCTTAGGCTTCTTCACGCCACTTAGTGGACCAATTTTCTTTGGTTCACCTGCTTTCTTTGCCAAACCAGCTTGTTTCTTTTTCTTCATCACTTGGCCTTTTGGCTTGGATGTAGAAACATTTTCAGCAATATAAGCTTGAGAAGCTTGACGAAATAACCCTTCTGCCGCTTGGAGTTACGTCAAGTTCCGCCATCGAATACAACCTTTTGTTCATGTTGTAGTTCGGTAAACTGCTCAAAACTCTTAAGCGTCTCTGGAGAACGATATCGACTGGTTTCCCCATTGATTTCAGCTCCAAGGACTTCCATCTTATTCAAATGAGCCATCATCTTGAGGATATGATCCCTTACGGGTGTCCCCTCGGTCATGGTGGTCGTCATTAAGTTTCTCATGGCCTCTTGCTGGCGGCTCGACTCGGTGTCCGAAGAGTTCTTTGAGATTGAGCATCATCTCATAAGCAGGTCATGGCCTGATGCCGATCTTTGCAGCACATTTGACATAGAAGCCAAAATGTAACACCGCGCCATCTCATCCGCCTTGACCCACTTCTTATAAGCCTCTTTCTCCTCTTCACTAGAGTTTTCATCGGGTTTTTCAGACAAACCTCGGTGAGTACAAACTTGTACTCTTCAAAGAATCAAGACAATGTCCAAGTTTCTTTTCCAATCAATATAATTAGGACCAAGTAAGTTTGTTTTCTTTAAGAATAACGGCAAGTGGATTGAAAGCCATGATAAATCCTGAGAAACGCGTAAATGCATTATGATCAAAATTAAGAATTTAAATCAATATTGTTTCCCTCAAACAATACAATTAAATTCACCAACACCTCAAAACACCGTGAAGTTTGTATGCCACGATAGTGTGGACGTATACTAATTCAATCATTTGTAAGAGGAGGTTTTACCCATTAATTTCATCATTTTGTCAAACAAAATAAAAATTAATAGTTGGTTTGTCTTTAGTCATACAAATAACAACACTTACTCCGATGGGGAGGATACTATTATATGCATCTAAGTGTATACCATTTCTTAATACCAAGTCAATTACCTAGGTTTGTGCCTCTTCAGATGGAGAAGATAACACGCTCCTAAATAACTTACTTATAATTATTCATAAGGAAGTTTGATCTAGTGATCCGCAAACAAACACATCCGATATGGAAGAAGGCACTTAAAACCAACGTTCATGTTTGAATGCATCACTTACAAACCAGAAATAGAGGCTATGGGATTTGTTGAAAAATAACCCCTCTCCCACTTAGTTATTTAACATGAGGGATATTAACATGCACAACATATGAAACACATAAAGCATGCTAAACACAATAACACATATGAGAAAGAATAAATATGGAAAACAAAATTCCAACTATTATGGCCTCTTTCATGCTCCCATGTTCTTGAATGTTCGCCATCAAAGCGGGGTGCGGGCGCGCCAAACGAGATCGACACGGCCGCTCGAGTCGCGAGGGATCGACCTACCCGGTCGGGTTGCGGGGTGCGGGCAGCGCCCACAAACGGGTGCGGGCGGCGCCATGCAATACGAGATCGAAAAAAAAATCCATCGATTCTTTGCTATCGAACTGGTTCCGCCATTGACCATCCTAATCTATTTCTATTACAGCTTTATCCAACGATCCTATACATCATCTAGATCGAAATAAAACCTACACGACAAACCGCCGTGGTTATAACTATTACAATCATTCACCAACCCAAAACAAAAACCTCGACAGTCCGACGGTTTAATACATACATAAACATACATGTTGACCATAATAGTTAGATTTAGGGTTCTGCAAAAATATCGAATATTCGCATACCCGAAAAATAGATCTACGATTAACATCGAATCCCTAATATAACAGCATTTATGATAATCATGCAAACCCTAATATGACAGATTTACAAATATCATGCAATCCTATTCAATATCGATCATGAAACTCTATTATACCGTATCAAGAAACCCTATTATAACGGATCAAGAAACCCTATTATAACGAGATCAAGAAACCCTATTATAACGAGATCTATGATAATCATGCAAACCCTAATAAAACGGATCTATGAATAACCGA
Source organism: Paraleonurus japonicus (assembly GCA_030762865.1). NCBI lineage: Eukaryota > Viridiplantae > Streptophyta > Magnoliopsida > Lamiales > Lamiaceae > Paraleonurus > Paraleonurus japonicus. The sequence continues at coordinate 37,010,684 of CM061057.1, forward strand.
ATCAATTGCATAGAGTCGAGAAAACACGGCTCACGATACCAATTGTTGGAACCACCGATTGCCGACTCTATGAAATTATCATATTCAGGATCGTAATCACATAAACGCAGCGGATAGAATTGTACCTTTATTCACCGTAATAGGTGAAGACGAACCGATTCTAAGGTCGAAGCTGCGATCGAAGGATAAGCCTTGAACCTCACGGTCTTCTCGCCGTATTCCTATCCCTTTCCCTTGGACGCCGAGTGGTCGACGATCCTCCAAGGAATCAGAATCCACCTCTCTCTCGATCTCACGCTTTTTTCACACGTCTGGAGGCTCGATATTAGGGTTTATTTATAGGCTACAACAGGACCCTAAAGAGGAATTAGGGTTGGGCCTCCCGATGGGCCTAAATATCCTGTGTTCAGTCCGAACACTTTACTTAAGCCCATCAATTATAACTCGGTCCACTAAAAAGTTATAATTGAATTACCGTCCTAATTCCATATTATAATATGGGCTCTTTTATTATGTGTACGTTTATTTCCCGTGTTTAAGATATCGAATGTCCATAAATTAATTAAATTACTGACAACTTAATTAATTTATATCTAATTCCAAGAGTAGTACCACTCATCTTTATTATTATGTCGGATTAAATCCACCTGCGGGGTTTACATAATAATCTTTATGAGCTCCTCAAGGGGACATCATCATCCTAAATAATTAGGACACGGATTCCTTCTATAATCAACAACACACCATATAAACAATGATATCTCCCAATTCACCGAGCCTATTGATTTAATAAATCTCACCCATTGGCAAATCAAAGAAACATACACTCGAGTACACGTGCCCGTTATTATATAGGGATTAAGAAGACGTACATCCATAACAACAGAGGTCTTGTTCTTTTATATAGTCGGTACAAATTGAACAACCTCATATGGTCCTGCTCAATACATACAAAATGTACTAGTGTAACTTTATAGTCAAGATAGACTAATACCAAATTACACTACAACCGTTCCAATGGTTTGTCCAAATCCATCTTGGTTGTGAGCTATTATTTATAATCTATAAGGAACCGATAGCATGATCTTCTCGTGTGACACCACACACCATGTTATCTACGGTATAGATTAATCTGGACAAAATAATGATATATATAACAATCATAAATAATAAGTATTTTGATCATAATGAATCTCATATTAAAAGGATGTTCATACTCAAAAAGATGTTCATACAAAAGCTAGGCTTATAGTATACATCCTAACAATGCTTTCTTCCGGCAAATGGCGTAAAGCAATTCAAAGCTTTTGATACTTCGTCCACTATGTCCTTTAAGTAGAACGCCATCTCGTATAGATGGAGGTTCTTGCTCAACTCCGTCATTAGATCTTGTCGTACACGTGCCCGATTCTCCTCACCAAAACCCATCATTGAAGCCACGGATCTAAACCCACAATGTCCATCACCTTTGACATTCACTATATTTAATATGTACGGGTGATGATGGAATAGAATCAAGGAAGCCCCGACTTAGCCGTGGCTCGGGTTTTTATGAATGATCCGATAACATTCGCAAAAAAATAATTAATTTCATTGTAGCATATTAGTTGAATAATAAACTAAAGCATTAAAAACATAACTAATCAAGTTGTTTCGTAGGCCTTCCTTTGCTTTGATACAAAGGGGGTCGGTGTGTCTCATCAATTTAAATGCGCACATGATCCATCGTCGACCGTGCAAATCACAACCGCCGATCCCACGTATTCAAACAAACTGGGGTCGCGTTTGGTTGAACTTTCATGTAGTTTCTTCCCTTTGCCTTTTTCCGCCGGACGGCCACGTGTGCTTATTTTTGGGAGCGGCGGCTCAACTACAGCCGTGGTCTCGGGATTTGCCAACTCCCGCATCTTTCTCAAGTACAAATTTTGCTCGTCCGGAGTGAACCTTTCAAAGACCTCTGTGATATTTTTCATAGCGTCGCTAAACCGACTTTTCATGTCAACCTTCACATCCTCGAAATGGGGGAGAAATCCAACTTTCACCGGAAGGAGTCAACGGTGCCGATGGGTATCGGTTTGTCCAAATACACATAACTCTCTACTTCGTGCCCGAAGTGGCAAACCGTAAATGGTTCTAAGAGTGTGCTTGCATTCGCTCTCAAGTTAAAGTACGGTTGACGCACTTCTTTTATTTCTTCTAATAGCAACTCTAAGGCACAAACAGACACCACTCCTCTAAGCATCTTTGAAAAGGTCGATGAAAATTTATGTTGTGCAACGTTAATACTCCTCTCAAAACTGGCTTTAATCTACTGTGTGACACGCTTCGTAAAGTGTGTCACACTTTGCGAAACATGTCTCAAAGTTGCCCATAGAGTTTCCTAGCATTTTCTTAAGGGCGGCGTGATGACTCTCAACCCCGAATACAACAATACAATTCAAAAAATAATTAAAAAGAAGCAATAAAAAGAACATAAATAAACAATGATACTAAAATGATTTAAATTACCTATTTGATGTGGTGTTTCCGAAATGCATAACTTGGTTGGTCCAAGCACAAACAAATCTGTCTTTATAAGGAGTGATCCATTCGTTCATGACATAGTTCACCGGTGTCAAGAACGATGCAAAATCTGTGTGGAGCTCACGGACGGCATCATTAAACTCAAGCCGACTATCACATCTCCATACCTTGTTCCATTGAGCATAGAAACTTTTCCAATCTTCTTGATCTTTGAAATATTTTTACACTTTGCCAAGACGTTACGATCAATATGTCACGTACATAGAAAATGACGGGCTTCAGGAAACTTGATCACAATAGCATTCATCAATGCTTTCTCCCTATCCGTAACAATCACCGTGGGCAACGACCTATCACCCAACACAACCCTCAAGACTCCCAAGGCCCAAGCGTAATTCTCTTCCTTTTCGGCAGCTAGATATGCAGATGCCACGGAAAAAATCATGCCGGTAGAAGTGACACCCACAACCTCCATAAATAGTAATCGATACTGTTTGTTTTGTAGGTGCAATCAATCATCGTAACCTTGAGAAATGCGTGCACGAGCTCAAGGGATACAAGATGTGAAAAATAGCTCTTGAATGTTATTTGTCTTCGTGACAACTCCGATTGTAGTGGATGTATTTCTTATCCACGAGTGGCTCATCAAGAATCTTATCGAGAACGACCACAAATCTACATCATCTTGTACTTCTTCCGAGCGTTGTAGATGTTGCGAATGGCGTAATGGTTTGCTTCGTGTCTTTTATTCAACTCTTGCAGACGAATTTAGGTAGAGCGTTGCATTTTGACATGTTGATGACGAACGCCTCCTCCTCGGGGCTTAGACGACCGGCAAACGAGTGACCCTCCAAGTGCATGGCAATGGGATGATTATGAGTCCCGCACTTAACCTCCGGTGCCCATTCGAAATCACTAATTTGTTTACCCTTCGGCAAAAATGGGCACCCACATTTTTAAGTGTCCGTCGTCCTTCCCTTCATTGATTTAGATTGCTCAATTTTGGCCTCCTTGGCTAAAACCAACTCCTTGCCCTTTCTCTTGCCCTTACTAGTGTCACGGTATATTCCGCCCGCTCACAAACCAAGAAAATGCAAGTCTTTTTGTTCCCCACTCCGTTATCCGATCGTTTAACCACAATGATAATATTATGCTCATTTCGGTTCGACGGACCCATTGCATAAGTAAGTCACGAGATTCAAAGTATTTCATCGTTGTGAACACGGACGTGTAATCCATTACAATTTCATTGACATCTTCCTCGTTTATATCATCTCTTTCAACAATATTTTGTTCTTCATAATCAACCATTTCATCTTCAAAATATTGTGTAATATCCAATACATTATCATCATCAAGATCGAAATCCTCTTCATCATCTCTGCCCAAGTCCTATTGCAAAGATAACAAAAAATTACAAAATCAGCTCATTCAAAATAATTACTGAAACTATTACCAATGTTCGAAAATTTAACCGAAATATTCAGTTATGTTCGAAAAAAAAACAAACATGTCATTGATGTTCGAAATATAATGCCGAACAAACACATGATTTTCGGCACACCAGAGCCGAGCAGGAGGGTTCGCGATTTTTTTAAAATCCAATAAAACGAGCAAAACCAAAATATTATCATATACACATCATTTTATGCACTCAAACAACAAACCTACATGTATTTATCATAAAAATAACCCAAAATCATAGCATTTTAAGAAATTTCAAAACCTAGTTTTAAAAATATTTAAAACTTACGTATGAGTGAGGGAGGCTTGGAGGCTTCACCATTGTTGCAATATATCTCTCCTATCACTTTAGATTCCGACCTTTGATCACGCCTTGGTATGGGAGGAAAGCTTGGAGCTTCTTGCTCGATTTTTGCCGAACATGAATAAATGTTTCGACTTTTTTTTTTGGGTTGGTGTCTTTACTAATAATTTGGGAGGGAAAGTGAATTATTGTAGATGGTGTTTTTACCAACATGGTATTTTTATTAATTGAAAGAATTATATTTTAATATAGAGAGTAGTATTGTCCATTCATCTATATTTTAAAAATCAAATTTGGGTTGGTGTCTTTAACAATATTGGTGGTGTCAATAACCCAGGCCACAAAAATAAGCTGGTTTTAGTTATTGGGCCTTAATAATATAAAGGACCAAAAGAACTGGACTTGCTCGTGTTTGTGACGAATCTCTCATAAAGAAAGCAAGTTGCCTCATGTAAGAGGAAAACAACAAAGATCAAAAGAAAAATCTGGGTCTTGCTCATGGAACCCTCTTATATATGAGTCCATTTTACAATTAAATTTCATTTTATTCTAAAACATAATTCGAATAGTTATATAAATCTATAGATCATATAATGTATATGCATTATGAAAATTAATACATGAGATTATCTCAAATAAAATTTTATTTTATTTATACGCACACAAGAAAAATATTTATATTTATGATTTTATTGATGCTTTTCATTTTTAGAAAAATTTCAAAAATATATTTAGTTTTAGTTTCTTACAATTATTGTTTTGGCTCAAGCAACTTCTAAACACGAACACAATTTGATTTTTAAACAAGTCACGTGCAACTAAAACCAAATCTCATCTCTCACTCATATGGTCTAAACACGAACACAATTTGACCATAATTTGATCATAATTTGGATTTTCAAATCTCACCACGTATATTGCACGTCGTCATTTAAATTGTATGATTACTTGACATGGTTTTTTTAATTATTTGTTGTGTGTAGCGGTTCACCCTTGATCTACGTTTGAAGGTTGTAGCAAATTGAAAACAATGCAAAAATTCTCCCATCGAAACATTTTACCGAATAATCATACAAAATTTCAATTTTTTTGGACTTGAAAAACTCACTTAGGAATAACACATCTTAACAAAGAAATGTCAACACTCTAAATTTTATCACCATCTCTCAATATTATCCCCAGCTCTTGAAAGCGTAAATCTTTAAAATTCTCAACCAACAGATCTTATTTTTTTATCGAAATACTTACATTACTATGTGAGCCAAGTTTCTCCCAAACTCTCAAATATCATCGTGTATAATTTCTGTAAAGTGCATTTCTTTACAACCATTATTCTTCATTGCGAGAATGAACTGGTTTGGAAAAAGGGGGAAAAAAGATTTTCTAAAATATTTGAGGTCAAGTCACTTAGAGATCAAAGATTTTTCTCTTTTGAGGATAATGAAGCCCTCAAGGAAAAATGAAATACAAACTCCGCTAAATGGTGGAATAAATATTAAGAATTTATATGTACCGTAAAACCTCTATAAATTAATACTCTATAAATTAATAAATTCTTTAAAATAATAAAATCTTTCGGTCCCTGATTGGAGTAGTATTTTCGGGTAAGCGGTATTAAGACCAATCGCAAATTATCGAACCCAAGGGAAAAAGTATGCACATGAGGCCCTAGAAATACGAGTTCTTAGTGACTATTGATGCAACAAGGGATGGCTCTAACACTACAAACACTTACAAAAATACAAACTAGAAACAAGCAAACAAATGATCGAACACTTAGAATGCGATAACAAACACAACAATAAATGGGGGAATGGGGTGCTAGGCTAACATCCATCAAGGAATCATCAATCAACAAGCTACAATTGTATCAAATTGCAAATCAACTAAGATAGAAAGCATAAAACCATCATGAAATTAATCACTCCATTATAATCACAATGCCTAATGTGAGTATTCTTAGTTTTTCCCATTTCTCAATGTAGAAATCTCCAATTCATACAATCATGCAAAATTGTAACCCGATTAACACCTAATCACGTTAGCTCAACTCTCGCCTATTGCTAGGGTGATCAACCATTAATCAAAAGAGAAAATTTTACACAAAGCACAATTAAGAATCACAATTAGGAAATAAACTAACGTGAGTATCCTTAGTGCAACTAATCTCTCGATTCCGAAGCACCCAATCCATACATTCATACACACTTATAACCCGACTAATCCCGGATCACGTTAGCGCAGCTCTCGCCTATAGCTAGGGTGATCAAACACTAATCTAAAGAGATAAAAATGCATGAAGCACAATTGAGAATCACAATTAGTAAGCAATCTACTCAATTAATCTTCAATCATCAACAATCATAGCATAGTCAATCAAATCATCATCAATTTCAATTAACCCAAGCATTAGAGAGTTAGCCCATGGTGCCAAGGGCAAAATCCATGGGAAGAAAATAGAATTGAACAAACACAAAGCAAATCACAACAATTAAGAAATTAAAAAGAGATAAGAGGAAGAACATCACCAAATGGTCTTCAATTAGCAAAAATAGGAATGCTTGAGTCTTCAACACCAATCTTCAAATGAATTACAAGCTTGAATTGAATGAAATAACAAGATCAAAAGCTAATCTATGGCTAATCTAATCAACAATTGAAATCTAATCCTAATTCTACCTCTAATCTACCTACAAGGGAGAAATGGCTTGGGGCCCGAGAAATCGCCCCAAAACTGCTCTTAATCGCTATATTGAATTGGTCTCCTCATTATGCTATGTTTCAGCCTTTAAATACAAATTTTCGAGAAAAACCTTCCTCGAGTCGAGGGTCAGGCCTCGACTTGAAGCCCTTGCCTTTTCCCTCTCCCTCGACTCGAGGGTCAGCCTTCGAGTCGAGGCTCCCGCCTTTTCTCCGATTTTAGTCTTTTCAAGACAGCCCTCGACTCGAGGCTCTTGCTCCTCGACCGCAGCTCGAGTCCAGTGGCACTTTTCTCGAGCGGGGCTTCGACCCCGACCCCCATTTTCGTTCGATATGTTCGTCTCTTCATTCTAAGTCTAGCGGTACTTTCAGATTGACAAAATTCTACCGAATTACCCGCAAAATGGACGAAAAACATAAAAACTCACAAATAATATTTTTTAGGCAAATAAGTGATACTTTACACTTTTAGGCACAAAAACTAACACTTTAGCTCACTTTTTGCACTAAAATAACCCCTAAAAACATGCATCAATTCACTCCAATCAGTCCCCACTTGGGCCTTTGAAAAAAATCATCAAATTCGATAAGATAATAAGATAATAATTTTTCGAAAAATTCCTTTATAAATATTAGGTCCCATTAAAACTCTAAATTAATAATTCATAAATATTACAATTATATTAGTTACATTTTGATTTATATAATATATATTTCATTCATCATGCATGAATATATTTAATTGACTATAATAGTTATTTAAGTAATTCCAATAAATTGATACAAGTGTCCATGAATATAATAGTTAATTGTATATAATGAATTGATATTATACATGAATATATTTAATTAGTTACAAAGAATTGGCCGATGCATGAATATAATCAATGAAACATATATGAATTCATTTATTTTCAATTTATATGTACTAAATTTGATGAATTTGAAAAGTCTTTCTTTTAATTAATAAAATATTAATTTATCGATATATTAATATCTCTCTAAATTAATAAAATTTCATGGTCTCAAGGTTATTAATTTATAGAGGTTTTATAGTATAAATTTATTTTTCAGTTTAAATTCGATGGTTTAAGAAAATATTATATAATAGAACCACCATTTCTCACGGCCAATGTTGTTGGATCGGGAGACGAGAACTAAAATACCACAATTGCATAAAATCGGTAGATTGATAGTTTTTCCACCAAAACTTATGTTATTTCGCAATTTGAAGAACCAATTACCCTAAAATAGAGAAGTCGTTGTAGATCTTAAGCTCTTCAATCACGAGTTCTAAGGTATATTCGTCAAATACCCCTTTTGGGTGCGGGGAATTTAGCAAAATGAAGAACATCACCTGTCTCGTGTAGATGCGCCTCACCAATGATGGATGATTTTCTATCTGCAGTTTTGGAAACACAAACACAATTAGAGAAATAGACACTTTTACGCATAATATAACATTTCGCCGATATCAAAACTATACACAAATCACAAGCACTCAAACATAAAAAAAAAAAAAAAAAAAAAAAAAAAAAAAAAACAGATTCAAAGAAACCACTTCACAAATCTATAGAATCCTGATTACACAATAAAATAACAAAAATTTGAAGCATTTTCAAGAGGCCCAATATACTAATTAGATAGACCTTCTATGCGTCCGGACCGTACGTAGACGGCTTTGGGCGCTTGATGTCTCGAGGCGAATCGCGAATGGCGGAGTAGTGAAGCCACAATCGACAAATAATGGCAATGATGACAATGTGTTCGAATTGAGGAAGAATTAATCGGGAATCGATCGTGAACGAAAATCAAGCAATTAATTGAAATGAGTTCTCTGGAGATACGTTCATACACTTTGTATAGATAATTTAGCAAGCTCATGAATATGTCCTTTATAGCTACGGTGCTCACAACCCATTCCGGAATGAAGAGTTTACCTTTCAGCTTTACAAATAAATTGGCAATAAGACTCGGAAATAAGACTTCTCAAAACACACAAACTTGATTCAACACTCAAAATACTAAAAATAAAATAGCAAAAATTATATTTGAATACTTCTAAACTACCATTACATTTCCAACTCCAAGTTGAGCAGACATCGGTGTCTAGTGCATCGTTGGCGACGCGATACTGTGGTGACACGCCCTTTGGCTGGAGACAAAGGCTGCATGTGAGACTTTGCTTGCCTTAGTACGTCGGATGCCTCACTATTATCCGACAATTTATAGATGGAAAACTATTAAAACCAAGAAGAAGCTCCAAACCAAAAATAAACTAAAAATCTAATTCAAGGCTTAAGGTTACCAGGAGTTCGTTCAAACTCTAAAATAACATGGTAAATATACCAAGTATAAACTTGTACGCAATGGAACACTCAGTTTGCAATATTGCAAAGATAAGGTATATATTAGTGCATCTACGTACTCTAACTGACAATACCCTTTGCACATCCGCAATCCCAAGCCGCTATATCTACTTAATTAAGTATTCCACAGTCTCATCAACAAACCGATAATATATAAAAGCCATGTAGTACTCCTTAATCACGATGATTTTGCTCAACTATTCTTGTATTTGTAAACGAAGTTTGTTACTCTAATGTTATACCGTAAATTTGTATTGTAGATGGAGAGTGAGAAGGGTTTGTTGTTGATGGAGATATATGGTAAACTTTTGACACATTGTATATTTTCTTTGTTGTACCATTCAATTTCAAAGAATTTGAAGGCTATGGAATATTAACTTTGTGTAGGGTGATTACACATCCAGAGGAAAGAGAGTTTGATTTCATACTTGACAAGATGGAATACAAAAATGCATGAGAAACATGACCACCTTCTTTTGCTAATTTTTTTTTAAAAAAAAAAGTTGATAAAGTAAGAATAATGTGGATTAAGTTATAAATAAGGTAATTGTTTGTGAATAAAATAAAATAACAATTTAAATAGATAAATGATGGTCGAAAAATAAAAATAACGTAAATATTTATAAGAAAATTAATATACTTTTGGTGTACGAGATAATTAAGATAATAAATATATTTTTTATGAACGAGAAAAATATATATACATAGAAAAAGATAGAAATAAAGGACCCATTTGGTAGGTCTCATAAGAAAAGGGGTCAAGATGGGCCTTGAGAAACCTTTTAAGGGTTTGGGTGAGAAAAATAATATTTGTTGGTGTTTGGTAGTGTATTAAATAAATCTCAGTAACACTTGTTTGGTAGGAATGAATACACACTAGATAATTTTATTACATTGTTTGTTAAATAAGATAATTGATGTGAATAGACTACAAAATACATTTTTTCCCTTTGATACATATCAAGAATGAAAGAATTTCATATTAAGGCCAATTTTTAGGTTGATTTCAATATAAGTATTTATTTTATTTTATAAGTGTCTAAATTCAAGGTTCGATTTAAAAAAATCAAATTTCTTAATTAAAATAGAAACTCAAGTCATAAATAAAAATACCTTCATTAATTTGGAAAAAAATCATCATTAATTTTATTTCAAATACCTTTACTTTGTATCCAAATGGATGCATATAGCCATCATATACACGATTTGCATAGAGAGGGAGAGGAGATAATGCACAAATGTTGAAAGAAGATTAAAAGAATTATATAACCAGTTGGAAATTGATTGCCTGCTCTTGACTCCATACATATAAAACACACGATCGTAAAACAAAGTTTGCCCCCACCGACAAATTAATACATAAAAAAGCTAATCGTTGCAATAACCCTCTCTCTACAAAGAGCCATCATTTCATAAAACCAACTTTCACAATAATAGCAGTAGTAACAATTGAAAGCCAAAAGGATGACCAAACTTTCCCAGTGGCAAACAACCAAATATCAACATCCTAACTATTCCTAATTGCCACCACCCCTCGGCCGGCTCCCCATCCTTCCACGCCCACAATCGTAGCCTCCGCCCCATTACCACCACACCACCTCTACCTTTTCCATAACCAAGACCTACATATATAAATTAGAATACCCATCAACTTTTGCACATTTTGGAAAAGCCCAAAATTATATAGGGGTGTATAAAAATGGGGATGTGAAAAGTTCTAAAGGTATCTGCCATAACAATGAATCAAAAGTTGTGGGATTCCATGTTAATGTTTGAATAGAATCGAAATCACTAACTAGGCATCCAACATATGAAAGATTCACAAGCTATGCCTATGCATGCATCTTGAAGGCTAAAACAGTCTTTCCCAACAACTAAAACTCTATTCAAAGATGCATTTATAAGCATTATTGACAAAAATAAAATCACAAAATTTAATTGATTGATGTGATAATGCAAAAACTCTGTAATCTAAAAATTGGAGACCAGGAGATAGGGATGGATGTCAATACATTTTTATGCATCAAGGTCCTGGCATTGCAAACCGTGAAGCAAAACATTTGACATGTGTTCGTAATTCCATAATTTCTTTGTTGCTTTGAGCCCCTTTAGAAAAGGTTTAGCTAGTTTACCATGATCTCTCTGGACACAACTTGAAATCGAAAGCATTTCGAACTGTAATATCTCGCTATCATCTCAAAATCGACTCCGCATAACCTTTTGATGTCATTGCAGTGTTCTGGACCACAAACGAGCACACATTAATAAACCACGGTGTATGAATGAATCTATGTTAGCATGAGTCGTGATTTTACATACCAATCCTTACACCTCCGGGAGTGATGTTGTCGTTATCATAAAAAATGTAACTTTATTGAGGGTAACATGACACACCTCACACACCTTCTCGAAGTTTTACCTATAAATCACACGAGATCATAGACACATTTAAAAATGCTATGCAATAGAAGCTTTAGAAGTTGACTATTAACACATAACAAATGAAATATGTATCAAACCCATTACAAGCAAATAGAAACAAGTCATGGAGACAACCGAGGTGCCCATTTTAAATTAACCCCCACCCTCCTAAACAAAGAGTTTCTAATAAATCAATCAACAGAGATTATCCACTACTTTTAAAATAGAACACCACCAAATATATTATTGTTAGAATATTTGTCCAATTCATCGTAAAAGTAGCAAATGAAAACCTTAGAGCCGATCTAGTTCAAGCTTTGGAAATTGATATCAACTAGTAGTAGCTATGACCCAAAGATTTAGCCTAGATAACTCCAAAATCAATCTAGCCTCCATTAAATTAGAAGTCACAAAATGGTAAAGAACAAGTTAAAATCAGATTGTATCATAATCAAATGTCAACCCACAATGTACTTATTTCATTTTAATATGTCTTCTGCTTTAATAGTTGCATTATTTCTTCTCACAACCTGTCCACTTATCTCACTAACTTCTATACTCATTTATCATTATTTCACCATGTTATGTACAAGGACACGTTTGAGTCAAAGCAGAATACTTTGCTTTGAGATGTATACATGAGAGAGAAATAAAATATAAAAATTAGTACTAACAACATAACATTAACCACTAGGAAACATTAAATGAAATCAACAAGATTTGAAGTTGAAGGAAGAAGTAGCATTAGAATAATAAGTAACATGCACGTTAATCTAAAATTTCATAGATCTCAAATCAACAATTGATTATCGAGTTCTCTTTTGGTCGTCGAAGAGGTCTTCGCTGAAGAGGAGATCACAGGGGTCAAATTTGAGAGGCGAAGTTTCAACGTGAAACATTGGACAACATAACCGCATCACCCCGATAGCCAAGGAGTGCGCCGACTTCTGCGCTCCGCCGCCGGTGCTCATTTTTCTTTCGTTTATTGAGTTATCGGAGTTACTAGTTTGATTCTCTACAATGGTGGTGAGCACTCCTACCAACGGCCGCCGTTGGAATTAACCCACGAACGCTTAACATTATATTGCAATTGATCCAACGACCATCGATTCGCCGCAGCCGTCGTAGAGTGGTGAAAAAGATGGAGACGAATCCCCCAAAACTAGGGTTTGCGAGAACTCGGTGGTGAGTCTTGTGACTAGTATCGCTGAGCGAGGGCATTTTCAATTTTAGCCAAATGCTTTTCTCAATCACCTGTTCATTAACGAAAAATGTATCCGAGGGGAGGGTTGGATGGGGTTTCCTAAACGCTATAGTATTTTTCAAGAAAACATTTCGCGGGCCGAACCTTTTCTCGGGCTCTCTAGAATCGAGTCTTGTCCTACCAAACACCAAAATCCCATGAAATCTTTTTTTCATAATATTTTTCAAAGCTATCAAACGGGTCCAAAACTCGATTATGTGTTGTCAAAGACTCAAAATTGTCATCCCAACAATGGAATCTCCAAAACAGAGGCAAGTTGATGATGGAATTGGACAAATATAAATTGGATATGGTTCTATTTTTTTAATTTAGATTTCTTCACCGGATACAATGAAATCAAAATCTTATTCCATCACTTTCACCAAAATGGACAATAGTATCCCAATAAATATTTATTTTTAATTCTATTTATACATAAAATGATGCTTCTATAGCAATGTGTATAACCATATATAATATGCGGGATTATTTAAACCCACCACCATTATATTTAATTCATACGCCTTGGTAATAATTATCCACGCCAATGTATTTTTATTTTTACTAATTCTTAATATAAGGCAAGTGCGCTTACACACCCGCTCTTTTACTAGATCTTATTTCCGATGAGAGCAATTCTATCTCGTGAATCTTTTTCTCATAGTTCACTATTTTGTTATAGTGAAATTTTTCGAACAAAATAATAATAGATAACGGATACTAATCGTTATCTATCAAAGACCTTACTTGACACGAGAGCGCTCATAAATAATAGATATTTATTAATTTTTGTTATTTGTTATCTATGTGTGCCCAACATAGATTACACATGCATAGTTAACAAAGACTTATCTCGCATAGATAATGTACTATGCACAAAAATGTAGTAGCATGAGCTAGGTTTACGCCATTAGACTACGCAAATTTTGGGGATGTGACACGAGCTCTAGCACTTAAGGATAAATAGTGCCACAATAATGTCATGACTCATGCATACACACATTGTATTTACAGAGAAGTAAAATTTTAGGCTCAATATTATTTTTAACAAAATAACATCTCTTTAAATGTGTTCGACTTGATTAGTCATATTCAACTCAATATATTAAATAAACAAATAAATTCAAATATGATTTGACGACCATGTTGGGCCTACTCTTTGGAGGCCCAAAAACGGGCCTAAAAAGCGCAGACCGCCGGACTTTTCTAAAAGCCCGACACAATTTTTTTAAATTTTAATGATGTACCATGTAATGTAAGTATGTTAAAAAGTTAATACAAATTAACTAATATCATCACAATTAAGTATGTTAATTAACAAGGAAAGTAAGAAAAAAGAAAAATTAATAAATATAATTCAAGTAAATATGTTAAATAATAAGGAAATAAAGAACAAAAGAAAACTAAAATCTGATGCTCTTGAATTATTGTTTATTCTCTTTGAATTGTTAAATTGATTTAAATTTGTTATGAAATGTTGAATTTATTATCAACTTAATTTGAGTTGTTTAATTCTTGTTTGTACTTTGTTATGAATAACCAAACTTATATGAATTGTTGAACTATTATAGACTATTAAATTATTATTTGTAGTTATTATAAATTATTTAGTGTTTTATTTTATAATATTAAAAAAGGCCATTTTAGTCCGATAGCCCGCTTAAAGTTGGGTTGGGCTTGAGAAATATAGGCTCGAAACACAACAGAACCTAGCTTGGCTCGGCGGGCCATACCGAGCCACCCGACGAATTGCCATTTCGTGGTGACTCGAAACAATGAGTCGACATGTTGTGGGTATATAAATTAAGATTTTGAGTTTAAAAAAAAATATAAATTAAATAAGAATAATATTGTATTTTTACACTAAAATTATATACAAAATTATTGGTGTGTTTTAATAAAAAGAAGAGTGGGCAGATAACATGGGGTTTTTTTTTTTTTTTTTAAAAGCCCGACCCAAGCTGCCCATCTATCTATTATACAAAACTAGATGAATCCTCGCGTATTACGCTAATATTCGTTAAATTCAATTTCACAATAAAATATTTTATATATATAATTTTGTGTGATTATAATATTTAATTTAAATAATGGTAATTAGAATCATAAATAACAAATTTATTTATACTTTAATTTTAAATTAATTTATTATAATTATATCATAATGCATGCTAGATATATATTAAAATTATTATATGTATGTGAAAATCTATCATACAATTTGTTTCAAGTTTATACTATAATTAATAAAAAATACTAATAGAAGAAATCTTATATAACTGATGTATAAATATTAAAATAATGTATATAGTATATCCACAAATAAATATCATATATATGAAATAAATTAAATTGATTGAGTGGATTATTCTCTTTTACTAATTTTTAATATTAATATTGTATATGAGACTAATTACACATAACTCATCATAATTACTAATATATATCAAACTTTTTATATATTTAGCATCTAAACACATACATAATTTTATTTTCTCAATTAATGACATATAATCGAACTCACAAAAAAAAAAAAAAATGACATATAAATATTATAAATACCCTATTAATATATATGAGGATTCACTTGTTTGAAATATTCACAAATTAAGATTTCATAAATATTAGAGTTTCTAAAATATAATAAGATAAAATATAATTTGATACGGTCACAAAAAAATTTAATACACTTTTATAGGCTAAAGTTAAATAAATTAGTTTTTCAAAATCTATAAACATTTGTAAATGCGGTGTAGTGGTAGACATCTTAAAACCAACGAAAGAAGTTTAGGCTCCATTTGGATGGAGTGAATTTGAAATCAAGGATTTGAGGATAATATACATGTATTCACACAAACTAAAATGGAGAAAAACTAAATGAATGGATTTGATTCACTTAAATACTAAGCACATGTGAGAGAAGTGGGAGGATTTCAAATGACTAGGTTTTGTTGGGTATTTGAAATCCTTCCACTTATAAGTAATATTTATGTGAACCAAATCCATTCATTTAATTTTTCTCCATTTTGATGTGTAAATGTATAGTGTATTATTCTCAAATCTCTTGATTTCAAATGACTCCATCCAAATGGAGCCTTAGGGTTCAATCCTTATTAATGTTTTTACAAACTTAATATATAATTGTCACATATACATAAGCAAAACGCATAGAAAATTGTGAGGATAAAATGAACTCCCTATTAGTAACCTTAGTGTTTTCTCTCGTGATGCACGATTTTTTTATTTTAATATACATTAAATAATGCTATTATTAACCTGATGATATTTTATATGCAATTAAATTATATATTCTCTCACAATTAAATATAAAATCTGATGAGAGAGTTTGGTGTAAAATAATTTTATGTATGAAATAAAATTTCATTTTATCATTTAATGAGATAGTCTTGTGTAAACAATTTTTAAATATAATCTGAGTATGGTCATAAACTCTCAAATCATATATAATAATATAATACATGTGATAAAAACTCGTCTCATGTATAAAATAGTTTTATATTTTTTTATTAAATATGATGTATCAAAACTTAATATGCAACGATTAACTAAAAATATTTGATTTTGTATATTAACATTTAAAATTTAATTTTAACAATCTAAAATTCACTAAATATTTGTTCGCCATAACAAACTGACAATACTAAGAAAATGGAAACGTATTTCATTAACTCTTTCTGGACTGTTGCCACACATTTTCATCTATTTTCCCTTGTGAAAATAAGTTGATTGGCCACTTTTCTTGCCATGTTTATTTCTTTGGATAAGGGCTTCACACTACCCAAACACAATTTACTTTCTGGATTCTTCCCCGTTTCACCCGAAGCAATCCCCAAACTTTCTCTCATCGATTCTATACGCGAACATGATTTAGTCTAATCTGTTGATGGACCAACACTCGCTTCCAGATCCTCCACCAAAGGTTCGTCATTATTCAGCAATTTTAAAGTTCAAATCCAATGAGCTTAATAATAATAAATAATCAGTTTTTTTTTTTTTTTTTACGGAATAAATATTCAGTTTTTAATTGGTCTGGAAATTTGCGTCTTTTTTAACATTTGATTGTTTACACATTTTAGCAGTGCGTGAAATACACTATAGCCTGTAAGGGCGAGTACTGTTCACGCTGAACTGTGAGATCTCCTCCAACGTAATTGTTGCTGCTGTGTTTATATAGTTATAGATAGTTATAGATTAAGGCTAGGTTATTGGCACTTTTTTCTCTGCCCCAAAAGGAAAACCTAACTCATTTTTCTCCAGCGCCTCCTTACGTCTAAGGGCCGCAGCGTCGCCCTTGCCTTGTGTCCAATACCCACCTCGAACGACAACTTCTTTTTCCACCACCACTTTGTAGCGCCACTGCCGTCGTCTCGACGCTCCTTCTTACGATCTGCGCTCCTCGCCGGACTCGCTGTCTCACCCACTCTTGCCGTCGATCCCTCGATTCTACTCCTATTGAGGTATGCTGTTTCTTTTTTTTCCTTTTTTTTCTTTAAATTTCGTTTTGTTACCATTGGGCTATCATGAAAGAATTAAATTAATACCTTTGGGCGTTTTAGATATATTTGTCAACAGGATTTGGTCTTTTTTTTTTTTTTTTGAGGAAGTGTTTTTTGCCATTATTGGTGTTGAGGTTTTGGGCTAATTGATTTGTTGGAACTGCTATTTTAGTTGGTAAATTCTGATTTGCAATTTATTGTAGTGGATTTGAAGTTACCGTTTATAGTAAAATAAAATAATTAATTGGATTGAGTGTATGTAAGGTGTCAAAGTAATGACATGACATGAAGGGTAAATATGTGTATTGTGCGGGTGAAGGTTGTGAGGAATATTTTCATTTGAAAATATGCAAACTTTTGTGGAATAAACTAAAATGAAAAGTATGAAAACTTTTTTGGCTGAGGGAGTAATGTTTTTCATACGAACTTGAGATGATACAAAATTTGATATTTTTTCACACATTTTATTTGCAAAATTTAGTATATTTTATAACAATTGCAATTTGTATTATGTAAAATTGAATGATTAGTATATCAACTTAAATTTTGTTCTTTTTTCAACTGGATTATATTTGACATGGTTATATTTTTTCCAGCCACAAAATAACTTAAAAATCATTTGCAAAAGTAAGACACAAAGTTTAACTCAATTTTTGTAGATAAAATGTGTACATTTTTTTTTATAACTTTGTATCCGGCTCAAGGATCGATTACCATCTCAGAATTGTTTGTACCCAGTGAATTTCGAACCGAGACCTATAGAGCATCATACTCAAGTCTCAAGTCCTCACCACTAGACCTATAAAACGTGTACATTATTTGAGTTGATTACAAATTCATTTAATTTAATTTTTACAAGTAAAATGTGTACATTAATTTAATTTAATTCTTGTAAATATAATTTTGGTCAAATATAATTGAGACGGAAAAAAATTGAGTTGAGGTACCAATCATTCAATTTTATATAGAACAAATTGCAATTTGTTATAAAATATAGTAAATGTTGTAAATTATAAAATGTGTTATATTACAGTTTGCAAATTATAATTAATCCTGTATTAGACATTCCATGGACTTATAATCTTACATGAATTATTTATTAAAGAAAAGTAGAGTTTAAAAACTAAAATAGAGCCTCCTCTTATACATGACACTTATCTCACACGAGATGCTCATATCATTTTGCATACAAAAATATTATTCCCTTCGTCTCATAATTATTTTCACACTTTTATTTTTCTTATGTTCCGAAATAACTTTCGCATCCTTAAAATGAAAATTCCTCTATAAATTTCACACTCACTATATCCACAATTTTACACAAAATGTCATTATTTTTGGGCTTACACATACACATAATTCAACTTATTTATTTACTTTATACATAAAAGTTTACTGAAATTACCACTCAAATTCATATTTATTACTCCACTTTTTTATTTTTAGGTATTTTTTCTTTCTGGCTTCAGCAATCACCATTTTATCTGTAACCTAAGAGAGGAAGCAGGGTAAATTTGTTGAAATGGCCACAAAGGTTATCCATCGTCCACCAATCCCAGCTTCACACGTGTCTATCATCCCTACGAACAAGCCCCTTACTGCAATTAGATTCCGAGAGATCTCAAACCCCCTTTCTTGCTCCTCAAAGATTTTCCTCCCATCTTTCTGTTAAATCCAAACATACCTCTGATTTAGCTGCTGCTGCGAATGATGAGGCTATTTCAGAACAACAGAGCACAAGAGATTATAATAGGACCCAAATCAAACAAACTCTTTTTGCTGCGCTGCAAGGTATGAAGAAAATGTGTGTGTTTTTTTAAATTATTATTATTAATTACTTGTTCTGAAGAAGATGAGAAAGAGGGCGACTTGATGTGGCGTGTATTATCATGAGATGCAATTATGTACGGACAGGAATAAACAGAGGCATATTTGGAGTGACATCTGAAAAAAATGTGAAATTGAAAACCTGGTTGTGCTTCTCGAGCCTCTAAATCCCACTGCTCAACCAACTCTCTCCTTAGAAAAGGTGTTGAATTTACACTTCCTGTTTTGCATATTACATCTTGATAAATGTCGTTATAATAGTTAATTTTTTTACATATAATACTAATAAACAACTCTTCACTTTAAAATCCATGTCAAGTCGAATAGACAGTTAGTTGTGGGACAGTGGGAGCAATATGCTACTGCGTCTTTGCAGGTTGCTGGAACTTGGAATCTGATTTATAGCACGATTACAATTTTGGGCTCTAAAAGAACCAAGCTAGGATTGCGAGATTTTATTAACTTGGGGGACTTTTTTCAATCTATAAATATAGCTGAGGTAACAATTCATATCATGGATACAATGTCTGAATTACTATGATTCTTTCTTCTGCGTACCTTGGTAGTCCTGTTTATGCATGTGGCGGCTCTGCTCATACAGTTTTAAGTCATCAAACAAGAGTTTTCACAACAATCGCTTCATTTTTGTCTCGTCCATTTTTCCTTGGCAGAATGTATATCCGGATACTCTGATACAAACTTTTTTCTTCCGAAAGGTCCCTCAAGTATTGTGCTAGAAAAAGGAATTGAATTTTTTTATTTCAAATGGTCAAATTTGGGTTTGGACGTGTCTACTGTTGCGATTGATTATGAATTTGTAGTGATACGTTGGATAAAAACAATTTATGTCAGCAGAGACTCCAACACAAGATATTTTAGTGACCTTTCAAAACAAACATAAAATTCATTTTGACTCTTTGTTTTGAATTATTTTCCCTCTAAAACTAGTGTTTTTCTGAAGCTACACAAGTATGACATTCTTGCAAACTCAAAATACTAATTAAAGCACGTAGTTAGCTAGCTCCCATTGTAAGTTGTTTGTCTCACTAACATCTAGCACTTTATACATGATGGTAAATGGAGGGTAAAGCGGTTAATGTGATCAGGTTCAGTGCCAAAGGGCTGAATCTGTTGTGTGGACAGTTAACAATTGAAGCTTCATTCAAGATTGCCTCAAAATCAGTTGAGTGATTTATACATTTTCTTTAAATTATTATATTTCTTTCTTTTTTTTTTTTTTTTGGAAAATATCATTTTGTCCCCAAATATAACATCTATTTCACTTTTGATCCCCCATTCCACTCATTATCTAATTCGTTCCTGAAAGTACTCATTTATCCTCACCGTTAGTTGACAATCCATAGACCGACATAATCAACTATTTTGGGGAATAAATGTAATTATTTTGGGATTACTAAATATAATTAGTAAGTTTCAAATAATTACATTTTGCACTCCCAAGTTGATTTTGTCAGTCAACAGACGGTCAGCTACAGGTTGGACTAAATGTGAGAATAAGAGTGTACGTTCAGGATAGTGAGTAAAATAGGGGGACCAGAAGTGAAATAGGGTTAAGTTTGGGGACCAAAAATGATCTTAATCTCTTTTTCTTTTTTACTGTTTTGATGGTATTTACTACGTGTAGCGAGTCGATATCAGTTACAACAAGTCGGTTATCACTCCGGATCAGGTATGAAGTGTGAAATGTAGTTACATGAGCTTAGGTTACATGAGCAACTAATAGTGAGACTTCTGTTGATGCAAAACAGTTGAAAAATGTATTCGGAAAAACTATCATATCCTTCTACAAATTTTCAACCCGGAAGGGTGGCTTGAGATCACGTACGTCGATGATTCTCTCAGAATTGGAAGAGATGACAAAGGGAATATCTTCATCTTAGAGAGAGTTGGGAATGATGATGATGGTAAGTCCTGAGATTTTGTTGCTTCTGTTGCATTGAGTTTGTATTCCAATATGTACAAATAATTGTAATTTACCTGTTTTTTAATCTCTTTAATTAATAATTGTAAAGCTTGCAATTAATAGTTATAAATTAAAGCTTATGTCTTCATGTTTATAACTTCTCATGGTCTGGGTCTATTATTATTATTATTATTATTATTATTATTATTTATAACTCGTATCCGGTTTAATTACTGACTAATTAGGGGATCAATCCCATCATCTAGTGGGTTTCGAACTAAGACCTATAAAGCGTGACACCCCTAATTTTTAAACCCTCACTACTAGACCAATCCCTAGGTAGTCTTATATGAAACAATTATATTGTAAGAGTTACCATAA
This sequence comes from Paraleonurus japonicus, assembly GCA_030762865.1. Taxonomy (NCBI): domain Eukaryota; kingdom Viridiplantae; phylum Streptophyta; class Magnoliopsida; order Lamiales; family Lamiaceae; genus Paraleonurus; species Paraleonurus japonicus. The sequence goes on from CM061057.1 coordinate 37,032,357, forward strand.
ACCATATTATAGATTTGGTATGGCCTGCGAAAAACGACGTCTTCCTCGTTTTAGTTGAAAGAAAGTGATGCAACGATTATCAACTACACCTTTTTTTTTTCTTTTTTCCTCAGTTTTCTGTTTTTCGATCTGCATAATTATCAACTATTTGAAGGAAAGCGATGCATTGATTGATTGTGTCATTTTGGTATTTTAAAGAAATTTCTGAATTTTGAGGAAGCGATACTGATTCATCGAAGCAAAATTGGAGGGCAATTTTGAGATTTTGTTTTTCAAATTTCAACCTATTCGCGAAGCAAAATTGTAGGGCAATTTTGAGATTTTGTTTTTTAAATTTCAACCTATTCGCGAATTATATGGCTCATTTTGACCATCCAATTTAATTTCTTTTTTTTTTTTTTTGGAAATTATAGTTTATAGACAAATTTGCATCTGTTCGTATGTGACGTTTACCTGGCTGCGAAAAAATGATGTCGTTTCATTTAAAAAGATTTAATTGCTAGGAAAATCTTCATCTTTTTGTAAATTGCAATTTTATCTAAATTTTTTTGAATCTTGTTAAATAAAGTTTCAATATATATATATATATATATATATATATATATATTGTTTTAAGCCTATGGATATATTAGCTTTTTCTCAATTCTTGATATGTTGTTGAAATTTGAGGGTTTTTTTCTTACGTGGATGCCGATCGGGATTTTAATTTTATTTTTTATTCTATTTTTATTACACATTGTTAAATAAACTGTATAAAAATAAATCAAAATTAAAAATTAAAAATTAAACTATTTTTATTTTATTTAAATTAAATATTTTCATAAAAAAAATTAACAAATTAGACGACGTCGGTTCGCTCATTTGCACACATAATCCAATAAAACGGATGACGAGACGCTTTTTATTGATGTGGCATGTAAGCGGGCTATTTCAACCCATCAAAAAATATTAAAATGTTAAATTAAATTCGAACACATTATATCCACGTGGGATGTAGGCTGGGTATTTATAGAAACATTGTTATCCGTATTTGAGATTTTATTTTGATTAGAATTTTAATTTCAATTTTGGTTTATGAAAATATTTAGTTTAGTTATAATAAAATTAGTTTAACTTCTATGTTCTAGTTTTAATTTATTTTTATACAACTTATTTAACAATGTGTAATAAGAATTGAATAAAAAATAAAAATAAAATTAAAATCATAGTCTTCGTCCACGTAAGCAATGAAAATAAAAATCTCAAATTCGATGATACATCAACAATGGGGAGAAGTTAATCGCCCGTAAATTGGAATTGCAAAAATATATTAAAAAAATAAAGAAGTTTTGTATAACAAGATTCAAAATTTTAGATTAGAATGCAATTTGCAAAAAAAGTGATGATTTTATTTGCAATTAAATCTTTTGCAGCCACGTTGAAACGCCACGTAAGCGATGAACAAAGACAAATATGTCTCAGAAGCTATAATCGCAAAAAAAAATTAAAAGGGAGCTTCTTTTTTATTTTTTTAACCAAGATTCAAAATGTTAAAATGCATTTTTGAGAAATGTGGTGATTTAATATGCAATTAAGTCAAAAGAATTCATCAAAAGTATCAAATATCGTTTCAAGAGTATCAAATATTATATGAGAATTTCTAAATAATAAAAATGAATATAATAAAATTTCATTTAATAGTTCTTAGCATACTAATTTTCTATTTGTGTAAGTAATAATTCTTCAAGCCGCTTACTTATGATTGCAAATACTTACTTTTTTATCGGTGCAAATACTTACTCTTATATTACTTCATAATGTAGAAAGAGCATTCAAAGAAAACATTTCTTACCATTTCATGACATCCATTACAAAAAGCGCAATTTATACTCACTCCTTGCAATATAGTTTTGTTGATATTGGAACTCTTTCTTATACCACTCTCCGTGCATGAAGTTGAACCTTTGAAGGGACAAGTTTATTCTAGATCATTGTGAAGTCTTCCCTTGTCGTTCTCCTTCTTTCTTGCTTCCGCTTCATCAACCACTCTTTTGCTCCTTTGTGACCCTAAACAATCCATTGCCACTGGTAATAATATTTTGGCAGTACTGGGAAATTTGAATATAAGATCCTTTTTATATGGAATTCTTTTTAGTCAGAAAAATTATAACAGATTCACATTATATCTGTATGCATGCCTATCTTTGGCTCATTAAGTTGAAGAGGTAACTAACTCTGAAGGATAACGTTGTATGCCATCACTACATAGAAATAAATATGTGATTGCATCATCTTCGTTTGACTCAATTTCGGTTGATGGATTGGAGATATGAATTCTATAATAAAGCCCTCTACCATGTTATGGTTTTTGAACCCATTAAATTATATGTTACGATTGTCATGGATTTGAATCCTCTAATTTGGAGTCATTTGAAATATTTTCCTCAAATCAAGTCCTTCCATCCAAATACAATTTTGGTTTAGTATCCTGGTTCTGGTAGATATGCACTTATCTGTATTTTATTGTCTTAAATGCCAGATGGTGTTTTTACAGATATATAGTGTTCTGCTATCTTTGAGTTCAAAATTAACAGAGTTGACTATGTTTCGTTCTCTTTGAAGATACACGGAGACTTTATTCTTGTTAGCGGAGACACTGTGAGCAACATGTCACTTACACAGGTTCTTAAAGAACACAAAGAGAGAAGGAAAAAGGATAGCAATGCTGTAATGACTATGGTAATTAAACAGTCAAAGACATCTCCAATAACTCATCAATCACGTCTTGGAACCGCGGAACTGTTTATGGCAATTGATCCCGAGACAAAAGAGCTCCTATATTACGAGGATAAGGCTGACACTTCAAAAGGGACTGTTGCTTTGGACAAGACATTATTGATTGATAATTCTTCTATATGTCTTCACAATGATAAGCAGGTTCCTGTCTCTGTTTAACTTGTTTAATCTTATCTTTTTGTATGTAAGCAAACAAACCGCAAAACACTAATTTTTGTCCAAATTAGAAATTAAGGACATTATTCTTCTTTTTTGGCAGTTCTCTCTGAATGGATTGCTTATTATAACAGACAAGAATAGAAACAGCATGTTCAGTTTAACTCTTTCCTCAAGACAAAATTGATACTTCTCTATTAAGTTTGGTTGGTGATGAATTCTAAAGGAATGAATAAAGTGAACTAGAGCATAATTGGTGAAATGAAGATGTATGGGTCTTTTGCACTTATGATTTCTGAAGTAAATGTCAATTGGATGCAACATGGAAAGGATGATGGGAAAGCTATGAAAAATATTGACTTATTATATTGGGTAGTAATGGACTAAAAAGTGGACAAATAAAAGAAAATTACAGAATATATTGTCTATACTATGTTATGGATTTGTTTTAATGATTTAGATATTTTATGATACTACAAAAGTGCACGCTCAAGAATATATTCATAGCTGGTAGCACAACTATAGATAGATGCTTATAGATAATGGAGTTTAGAGAATCACATGGGTGAGAAAATGGACTGGCTAGCTTGTTACCAACATAGTTTTAAAACTGATCTTAGAAGTTCATATTGAAATGGAAATTGTGGACGAATTACAAACATATAAACTCTGAACCATGGGAGAAAATCTTATCTTGGTAGTTGGTTCATGATAACTAATTGTTGGAATAAGCGAATGTTCGTGCAATTTTTGTTGCAATATATGATATATCTAGTACATGCTTCATAAAGTGTTCCCAGAATGTATTGACTCTGATACTTTTGTTTAGTAGTGTTTCCAGAAAGTTCTCTTTCTAAGCCCCTGGTGTAAATGTTAAAGAAGAATTGTATAAATATGATACTAAGAGTTGTCCATGTTCTTTGCAGGATCGTTATATTGATATTTGCTCCCCTGAGGTTCTGAGTCTTTTCACAGACAATTTTGACTATCAGCAATTTGCGTCGTCATTTTGTCAAGGGGTTACTTGTTGATGATGTAAGTCTTCACATATTAAAAGGACATCTTTTGGTTATGTGACGAATGATCAACATTGTATGGAACCCGAACCTTTGTTTTATATTTTACTCCCTCTGTCCAAACTTTGAATGTACGATTCCTTTTACACGGATTTTAAAGAATATTGATTGTTTATGTATAAAGTAGATGATGGAGTAAAAAGTGAAGATTATTGTTGGAAAGTAGGGTCCATTTATTAAAATGATTGTTTATGAATAAAGTCAATGACAATTTAAGTAATTATAGAAATGTTTAAAGGGTGATGATAAAGTGTTGTGGGATCTCGTTTTTCCATTTTTGGGACATACAAATTAAGTTTGGACAGACAAAAAGGAATACATACCTTCATAGTTTGGATGGAGGGAGAATAAGAAAGAAACAAAAAGGACAGTCAACCAATAGTCCCCTTCAGCCTAAACCTAATCATCAGCTTGAGAGGAACTGGTAGAGTTGTGGGTGTTTTAGTGGTTCTTTTATTTGTCTACTCGATTTTGTATAAATGGCCATAAGGTCAAGTATAGAATAACCACTGGTTCTGCTGAATTACATCATCTCCAGTTTTAAGAGATAACTTGCATTTTCACCTTACCATGGTCTTTAATGTTTGATCTAATTATCATTCTCTTTGCTCAGATTATGGGTTACAAAATTTTCACCCATGAAATTCATTCAAGTTATGCGGTGAGAATTGATAATTATTGGAGCTATGACACTATAAGTAAAGATATAACACAGAGGTGGACTTATCCTTTGGTGCCTGACATTAGGTTTTCGGGGAAATGTCTAACAAAGCTTGAAAAACAGGGAACTTATCTAGCATCAGGTAAAAAAACCTCTGAAATTCATATTATGCTTGTCTTAAGCTGTATTAAGATATTAATTTATACCTGCATCTTTGGACTAATGATCTAGCCATGTAGTAATGGAAGATTATTTTCTTTTCCAGGAAAAAGATACTAAATCAGAAAACGAAACTCTTAGGATCTTTTGTTAAATTTTAATCAGCAGTCTTTATATTCAATAATATGATTTTATTTGTGTGATGGTTCTCAACGAGATAATAAATCTTAATCATGGAGACTTACATTTCATATAGAGAATAGCATACAGGTATGCATACTTAGAAGCAATCGGACAATCTGGTGCTGTTCTCTTGCAAGGGAACCCAATGGAATATTTGATATTATAAAATTTTTGCTTGCATGAGATTGTGAAAGTGATGGAAGTGCCGATATAACTTCACTGACTCCATCTTAGGGGTTCCAAGCCATAAAATGTGTTGTCTATTCTTTTGCATCGATAAAAATGAACATGCTCTATTACTAATTGAATAAATTTTGTATGAGTTTTCTTCATAGTTTTAAAAGGCGCTCCTGAGGCATGAGGCGCATAAGGCTCAGTGTATTGCGCCTTCTTTACAGGTGGGGTGCAGATCGTGAGGCGCGCGCCTTAGTGCGCCTTTTGTGCCTTTTCTGAGGCGACCGAGGCGCGCCTTTGGTCAAAACGTTTTCAGCCCATTTTTTAAAGTTAGAGTAGCACTTTTAGGTTTATTTTTAACACTTTTAAGTATTAGAAACATATTTTAAATCTGAAATACATATTTACATATTAAAATTAGGTTAGATAAGAAACTAGGGTTTACAATAGAACCCAACTCTCCACTTTTTATGAAGATGAATATGCATTTGAGGAAGATGAAGAGGAAGAAGAATATATTGATGATGATGTGCAATTTGATGATGAGGAGGAGGAAGAGGCCTTTGAGTTTGATGACAATGATGATTGAGGACTAATTTCATGGTTTTTAACATTTGATGATGTTTTGTGTGTGTGAATGAAGTTTAACTTCACTATTTTAGTATTAATTTCATGTTTAGATTATGTTCTAAGCTTATAATGTTTATTTATTGACATTTTGGTAGTATTATGTGATTTTATGTAGAAAAATCTGTGTAAAAAGTATTTATAGGGATCATAAAATGGTGTTTCGGAAAAAAGGGCAAGAGGCGCCTTTTAAAACTATGGTTTTCTTTCAAAGACTTAGATTGGCTGGTGGAGCCTTGTTTTTCCTATAATCATGGTTTTTTTTTTTTTTCATTATTTATACTTGTTGGCTACGAAAGCAAGTTGTTTCAAGTAATAGAATTTAACCATAGAACTCTTGCTTGGATCTTTCCTGTCAGCTCTTTATGTCATTGGTTTAGACTAAATGGATTATCTCCACTTCACGTTAACAAACTCTTAGAGGTCCCTCCCTATATTGATTGTGGTGATTCCTTTTGACATTCCAGATGATGTTCTTACCTTAATTTTACAGCTCTTCATATTCTGCCAAGATTGGCCCTTTTACTGTTATTGGTGGTGGCACCACTATCGGAAATTACACAGAAGTGTCAAATTCTGTCATCGGTGAAGGTTGCACAATTGGATCAAATGTTTCAATTGATGGGTATTATATTTGGAATAATGTTAAAATTGAGGACGGCTGTAAGTTAACACATGCAATAGTTTGTGACGGGGTGATCATGAAGTATGGAGCAGTTCTTGAATCTGGTGTTGTTTTATCATTCAAGGTATTCATTCATATTCATTCTTTATGCCTAATTGTATCGAAATCCTTTTCTCTAGATATTATCCGTTTTTTAATTGCAGTCTTGCATGTTAATCATTTAATTTTTATTTTCCAACTTGATGGGAGTTCTATCTGATAACGAACCAACAATTTTATGAGACCCATCTGATCAGTTTTTATAGAAAAATCTTTTATTTCACAAGATTTTGTGACTGTGATTGGAAAAGAAAAAATATGTTCTCTCTAGTCACTTCCTTGTTGAATTTAATTATTTTAAAAGAATCGACTTGCTAGGACGAGCATTGGTATTCCTTATCTAAACTGATAACTGCATATAGGGTTCAGAGTAGGTTGGTAAGAAAACAATTATTCATTTTTCCATTATACATATATGTATCCACATAGCATATGATAACATTGTTCGTTTGTTTGACTCTAGCTCGTATGATCTCATGCGCTAAAGCTGTGCAGGTCATAATTGGACAAAATTTTACCGTGCCTGCTTACTCAAAGGTTTCTCTACTTCAACAGCCTATCAAACAAGACAGTGATGAAGAGCTGGAATATGCTGATAACAGCAGTGGGAACATAGAAATTGCATGTAACTTCTGAAACCTCTTACATATCCAATATATGATAACATTTCATGCATCTTTAATCCTAACAGAAGCAGTAAATGGACACACTTTGGTTTCGGCATTTACCTATTTGGGGGATCATGGGATCATGCCTGTTGAAATGTCTTGGAATAGAATACTGCAAGATGCTCCGGATATCATTTTCTTGGAATAAGACTGAATAATCATAACTAGCCTTTCTTCTAGATAATTTGTTCTGGTTGCATACTGGTTTTTAGCTTCCAGTTTATTATCAACAGTATCATTTATTATATAAAAATTATTTTAGCCCATCTAGTGTCGAGTCGAGACTGGTTTTTGCACTCTTTCCACCGGTTTTACCGGTTAGACGACTGGCTAAGGGATTTATCCCCTTGCTCTTTGAGTCTCGTAGCCCCTTGGCTGTTAATTGATCACCCCTTACTCGGTCTTTGGTTAGGGGTCGGGTTTCCAGATCAGCATATACACGAAAAAGGATCGAGCGACCTAAGGGTAGAGCTAGAGTCCGGAGCTACCGAAGTCTCTTACTATATGTTCTTTGATATGCAGCAGTATCTGATAAACCTGTGTTTTATTTTTTTATTTTTATATGTAGCTATATCTAATGCAGCCGAAAGGTTGGAGGAGGAATTGACGACTGGGTTATCTGATTCACAAATTCAGGCTGCGTCTGAGGTCCATTTTCTCTTCTGAATTGATTTAATTCTGTAACAATCAAGCAGCTGAGGTTGTCCCTTAGAATTCTGCCCTTATATTAAAAAGTAAATGTCTCTAAATCCATTTTTACCCTTTGCTCCTTGTGAATGTGTGGCATGCTAAGTTTCAGAGTACTTAAACAAGAGTGGAACTGCGGTCAGAGCAGAAGACCTTTTTTTTTTTTTTTTTAATGTCTGTAAGTTGAATTCACATATCATTGCATAATTTATTGATGAGGATGAAAAAGACAATAACATGGGCTCTTTGATTCACTTGACAAGTAATGTTGGTAAGATCTCCTCTGTCATGACTGTGCCCCCATTGATTTCATAATGCATATGTTCAAGGGTGCATCACTTTAAAATTTGTTGCCTTCCTGGAGTTCTCTTGCTGCTATACCCCATCAAAAAGTGGCTTCCATTCAAGCTGTTGTTGCTAGCTATCCAGGAGCGAAACATTTCAGTTGACCTATTGAATTTTTTTTTTTTTTTTTTTTTTTGATCGGGCAAATGGGGACTCGAACCCATGACCTTTAGGCCATAGGCAGTGGAGCTCTAACCATTTGAGCTATACCACTTCGTCCAGTTGACCTATTGAATATCTAATGCGTAATAGCAATTCCATATAGTTGGATTAAGGCTTTGTGGTGTTGTTTATTTAATATCTGACATATTGAATTCTAGAAATCAAATGATGCTTAAACCAATTAGAAAAGGCAAGGGGATTAAGCCAAGTTTTAAATATACACTTTCAGAAAGTTCTTAATTTGTAATATTCAGCTGTCCACATAAATTTCCTGCTAGAAATGATTTCAGTAGTTTGACGTATTATGTTCTTAACTTTGCATATGTCTAGAGAGAGCTTCATCAAATGATATCTACTATGTGGATTGCATTGGTTCGGCACTTGTTTCCTGGCAAAAAGCATGCAATATTGATCGAGTCCCAGATTTGAATCATTTTACATCTTATCATGATATGAAACTATAATGAAGGATTAGTCTGTATATGCTTTCTAACTTATAACTAGTCGACCAGGTTGGTAATGGTGGGGTTGGTTTCATCTGGTCGGTGGGTGAGGGTGGTCATGGAGAAGAACGGAGGCATTCTGTAGCGCCAATACCTGCAGATCGACTTGTTGAAATAATCAGAACTGCTACTAATGAACTGGAGATATCAAATGAAGATACCACTGTTCTTCCATCTTCAGGAGAGCTGGAACCAGATTCTCTTTATGATTCTGATGAAGATGAAAAAGACGACTCTGCCCACTTTGAACGAGAGGTGCATGCTCATGATGATGCTTAGTATACACGACACGAGTGGTGTTTGAATGCTAATGTTGTCTCCTTTTTAATTTTGATTCCAGGTTGAAGCAACTTTTCTAAGGGCTGTAGATGAGAATGTCAAACATGACCATGTAATATTATAAGTAAATTTGCTGCGGTACGATGTTGCCTTCACATGTTGTGAGAGTTTTCACCTTTTAGTTGAACTTTAAGCAGATGCTTTCCTTCATATTTTGCCTTTTATTTTTTTCCTAGTCTCAACATTTATAAACTCATCCCTAATTAGACATCTTTTATGGTTCTTGATTAATTTATTCTCACTACAATCGTGGTACCTTCTGATGTACTTTTATCTCTACATAAATTCTTTATTTCCTTAATAAAACTAGATATACTTTGATAGAGCTTATCTAATGTCTGAGGTCTTATTTCCTCGCTGTATACTTATTTCTTTGTGCTTCAGGTTGTCATACAATCTGGCTTCTTCTGATTGTGCTGGTGCATTATTTTATGCGATGATGAAGTTGGCAGCAGATACTCCGCATGGTTCATCTGGTAATACCCTCATTTTTGTTAAGTCTTATCCTTCCTTAGTTCCTTTGCATATCTATTAGCTGTAAAACTCTTTTCTTATGTTGAAATGAATAAATCAAACTGTGTTTGCTATATTTGTATAAAGATTATTTTCACAAGCTCCAATCCATACAATATTAACTGTTGTCATGTGAGTTGACCTCAAGCTAAGTCAGCTTTAAAATCTATTCAACCTCAAATAGACTTCTTTTACACACTGGATGTGCTAGAAGAGGTGCTTCAGTTTCTTGCAAATAATGAATCTTTTCTTAAATAGTTTTCTACCTTGCCTCTCTCCGTCTTTGAGAATTGATTTAACTTTTAAGTGGGGAAAAAGGTCCCTTTTCCCACTACCGAATCAGTGGTCAATCAATGACGAATCCTAGGGGCAGTTGACAATTGAATCCGATGATTTCTACACTAACCAAAGTTTTGTGAGTGAAACTTATACTAGGAATAACTATTCATTCTCTGCTCCTTAGCAAAGTGAAAGTAAAATGAAAAATGCAGAAGACTATTTGCTGCCCTAACCATGGTCCATTAAATTTTTTAGGAGAGTGACTTGCCGGTTTTTTGCCATTGATAATCAACCATTCTATAAATCTTTATGCCATTTTAGTCTTCATTATTTGTCTTTGATATGCTATTGAGTTCTTTTAATAGTCCTTTTGTTGAATTTGTGCCAAAAGTTCGATGCATGGCATCTATGCTAAATATCAGTTGATTGTTTAGCAAGAGACCAACCCGCTCAACCTATATAAAGATATCCACTCAAATAGGACAATCACTAGTACGAATCATTTATTTATTTATAAACTCCTGGAATTCACCATACGTGTCTTTTTTTGGTTTTGGGAGAATGTGCATTCTTTTACATTTTGGATCATGGAGTTTTGTAGTCATTTCCTTCACGATGTTTACGGTAAATTTAATTGCCTTCTTGCAGGTGAACTTTTTAAAAATGTTACTAGCGTGATCACGAAATGGAAAAAGCTTCTGAAATATTACCTACATAGCATAGATGAAGAGGTAGGTACATATACAATGGGTTACCACTTTCCGCTGATAGGCATATATAAGTATTCTAATATCATACTCAACTCTAAGTCTGTAGCAGTATCACCAAAGTTATTGTTTTGCTATCATATTGTGCTGCAGTTTTTGCTCACAGTATTGCCCCACCCTCATTTCCTACAATTTCCTTGAAATGTTTGCTTATCAAATGATCAAATGAGTCTTTGGTTTTGTTTGTAGGTATATAATTCCATCAAGTTCCTATTGCAGTTATATAATTCTGTTGTCTAGTTGATGCGTCCACAATTTTAGTCATACCAGCTGGTTCTGCTTTAATCACTATATCAACATATATATCTATTGACTGACAAAAAGTTTTAGGGTTATTGTCTTTACTATTAAATTGTTTCCTTGTAAAAATTACTGTTCATTTTCTTGAATCATACAGATTAAAGTGATCTTGAAATTTGAAGAAATGTGTTTAGAGTCTGCAAAAGAATATTCGACGCTCTTTATGCAGGTAACTTGATTCTGTATTAATATTGAATTTGGTGTACTTTCACTTCATAAATATATTGGTTTACTTAGTAGACGACATATAAAGAAAATAGAAATGGCATTTTCCCAAATCTTTCACTTTGATATTTTGATGTTGAATGCCTACACCAGTTTCTTTCTGAGTTGAATTATGGTTCATAGCTTTTAACACTTCTGAGGAATCTGAATTCCTTTGTAGATTTTGAATCTCCTATACAATATGGATATTTTGCGCGAAGAGGCTATACTCGATTGGGCATCAGAAAAAGAAGGTGCAGATGAGTCGGATAAAGTTTTACTGAAACAGGCTGAGACATTCATCCAGGTAACATTCATGATCTGCTTTATGCCATATCTTGTATCAACTTTAGAATTTCCTGAAGAAAAATTAAATAAAACACTTGGAGAGATCAACTCTTAAGTCGAAAGCTCGTGTGAATCCTACACGAGGTGCAGTTTTCACCGCATTTTACACACCCAAGAGCAAGGACATGCTTCTAAGAATAGTTTTGCTGAAACTCTTTCACTACATCTAAGAATAACTGGAAATAGAGACAAAAATTATTTTGATTTACTTGTTCCCGAAAATATCTTATCCTTTAGACATCGTAGAAAATTGAAAATTCTAATTTGTTTCAATTCAAAAAAGAGAAATTATTTTGGAATGTAAAAATAGCAGCCAAGTTGCACATGACAATAACCATCTTGATAGAGATAAAAATAATTCATGAAATTAAAGATCTTTCTTTGGCCTAATTATCGATTAAAAGATTTAGCTTGTATGAATCGTTATTAGTTTGATACCAATAATGACAGCCGTTTCGGTATGTTAAGGATATAGATGTATCCACGATTGATTTTTTTTTATAATACACTTTTTTCTGTATATCCTATACCACAGATCACATGTGTTATCTCACATTTCATTCTATTATCCAATATCAAATGAATAATGAAATGAATCAATGAAACCTTCTTTATTTTAGGTTAAAATTCTTCGATCAAAAAATGTACCACCTTTTCTATTCCTATAGAAAACCAATTTTACAATCAATCCAATTTAAATGGGTGTGTAAAATGCGGTGAAAACTGCAACCGGTATAGGGTGGAAAAGTGTTTTTGACAAGAACTCTCATACATGAGATATTTGATGCAGTGGCTGAAAACAGCTTCTGAAGAAGAGGATTCTGAAGATTGAATGGGCCCTACAGTTCAAGCATGTTGGTCAAGATGATATCCCTTTATTACCCTCATACAAAGTACCCATATTAATGTTATACTCTTTATGTTTTAAGAGTAATTATGAATAAGCAATGACTCGTAAGTGGCAAACCGTGTATTGTTTTCCCTATTTTGCCCTACTATAATGTTCACCTTGATGGAGTTTGAGTCTCTGCGTGAACAGTTCAATTACTTTGTTCCACTTTTAGTATTTCACTTGGTGTTCGATTATTAACACATGTTGATCTGTGTATATCATTTTCATTGATTATTTTTTCACCCTACACTCCAGCTTATCTTATGCATCAAAAAGGCTACTTGACCAGCCTACTTATTCTTCTTATGGGGCAGTAAAAATCTGAAAAAGGGCACCCGAGTCCCTAACTAGAATCACGGAAAAAGCCTCTTACGCAAGTATACAAAGAGCTCTCATAGTTCAAAGTGTGCAAGGATTATAATTGTTTTGTTCAAAGGCGGGGTCTATTAGCAGAGCAACCCCGCGTCTTAGATAATCGGGTTCTTGCCTTGCATTGGTTTTCATTTTCACTATCTGGTCACCGGGTTTAAGTTAGTGTTCCGTGAGTGTCTAGCGAACCTAATGTTGTTGTTTGCTTGTTGATGTGTCATTAATCCATAATATGGACACTAAATATGGAATATATGATTTCGTTTGTTGTGTGATGGGATTAGGAATTTTAGATTTTAAATTTATGGAGTGAAATATTATGTTAGAAGGATAGTTTAGACAATTTACTACAAAATAATTAGAAAATATTTTATTTTATGTAGATGGGTAAAAAAAGCTTTTGTTTATTTAAGAGTAAGTATAAATCATATTCTCCTTTTTTTCTATATAGTATTATGTTCAAAGGCATATATTGTTAGACCTACGTAGTTATATTGTTCAGCATATACAACAATGCGTTCGAAAAATAATCTTTAAATATTGTTTAATTTATTAAATGATATTTTGTAGCATTCCAAGTATCAGGTTTTAGAGATAAATGTAATAAACTATTACTTCATTTATAAAAGAGTATATCTTATGTTAAATAGTAGTACTTGTTTATCTAATAATATTTGTTATTCGACTGATATAGTTAACAATAACGTAGTTTTTTTATCGAGTAAATGGTGACTCGAACTCATTACCTTACAATATAGATAGTGAAATTTTTAATAATAATGTAATGCCGTGACATCTGGAAAAAGTGTTGCAGATTTCATTCAACAAAAGCTTTATATATATATTTTGAAGCCCTGTTTGGTTGAGGTTGAGGATGAGAGATATATCTAGATTTAACTTCAACTGATTGTTTTTATTTTAAAAATTCTTAAACTATATAATTCTTTTTCACGAGGTCACTCACAATGAAAAATTCAAGGATTTTGTTGAGTTTCCATTAAATATGCGAATCAACCTATTTCAATGCAATTAAGATCAAATTTCATCAAGAAATTCGTATCCAATGAACTATAAAAAAAAGGCTTTATGAAACAATATACTATAAGGACTTTTTAAAATAAAAATATAGTTCAGGGACCTTATGTAATAAAAATGGTAGTATAATTGAAGGACTTTTTAAAATTAGTTCAGAGACCTTTCGAACAAGATTTAATAATTTAGGGATCTTTTGATACATTATGTCTTTATTTATTTAGTCAAGTCGATATCTTAACAAAGTTCACATAGATGCGTTCTACTATTTCATGCAGCTCATTATTGTCTACTGCCTTTTCATACACTAGTTTTCGAAAAAGTATTAAGGTTTACGTTGAATACAATACACATCCATTATCGTCATTCAAATAGAATTTTACAAGAGGCGGCCCTAGATCGATGCATGAAATAAGGTTCGATGATCCTATTTCATTTTTAAAAAAAACGGACACAATTGGGATCAGCCCATACCGAGCTTTGTTCTCGCTTTAATTGAGCACCCCGCTAGTGGACGAGGAGATTGATCCCCAAAGTAATCAATCCTTGGGCCAAATACCGAGTTATAAAAACAGATACAATTGCAAATGAGCATTTTAGCCATTAATAACTGTTAGGAAATCTCAAGTATCATTAGCAAAGTGCAAGTTATATTTAATCAATTCATGCCTTGGCCAAAGAAACAATAAATTGGAGTCCTCAATAAGCTAAAGGTACTGAAAAATCATAATTTCACACTCCCACTTCCTTGAATAGAACCACAGAAATGGTTATTTTACCAACACACCCAGAAATATTATTTAGGAAAAAGACTAGAATACACCAATTAACATTATATAATAAGCAGGGCCAGAAGCCATCATTGGCAGTTGCACCACTAGAATATACAAAATTGGCCCCACAAAATGGTAAGCCAGATGCCTTGATCATATTTTACTAACAAGATACACTTGCCCCCAAGGAAAATCCACCATCACAAGTACCTCTAAAAACCAGCTATATTGCTGCATAATCATAACTCATAGTTGCATCTTACACAAACGAAGCAATCTCAACAAACTTTGTACATAAAGCTACTACAGTTGTACCATTGGTAGTAGTCTGTCACCAAGCTGCTTCATCGTCTCCTTCCATAGCTGCAAGTAAAAGCTGAACAGATCAATGGAGATATAGACATCATTAAACGAATCGGTGCATACTGTTGGGGTAATTTTACATTACTTCTATGGAAAAAGTAGAGGGGGTGGGAATGGTAACTAATCCACTACCTGGCCTATACAAAAACAAGGAAAGTCCTTCCTACAACGTGATAAAAGTGACCAAGCACAAGCCATGTTTATGTATCTACAACTTTTGGGAAGAGATTCATCAATATAATAAAATGAGAACAACCTGACCTCATTATAACAGTACGCTTTCTTAATTAAACATAAGAAAATGTTAAGTTAAGCTGAATGTTCGTTATAATGCTTAACATCTGAAACTGTGAATATATCCAACAAAAAATGCTGGATTATGGTTCCAACACTAACCATTAAAGCATGTAAAACATACAGGCATAGGGATTAGACATACAACTCGCAAACCGAAAACAGCATGCATGGGCAAATTAAGGGGAAATGTTTTTGTCCTTTAACTTTCAAAAATTTGGATTTTAGTCCGCTAATTTTTTTCAACTTTGAAAATAGTCCCTTAAGTATACAAAATTCATCTTTTTGTTACCGGCTAGAACAGCTTAACAAAATTGATTTTTTGTCTTTTAAACCGGCTAAAAGGACGAAAAGGTTGAATTCGATAAATTTAAGGGATGAATTTCAAAGTAAAAAAGGTTAGCGGACTAAAATCAAAATTGGTACAAGTTAAAGGACAAAAGAGAACATTTACCCGCAAAATAAACAAGCATACATTCTTCCACTGAAATACATACGAAGATAAGACCTGAAACCAACCAAATTTGTCCTCAATTATGTTCAATAAAACGATACTCATACATAACAAGTTAATATGTAGGCTAGTGCAAGATAAAACAGAACAAGATCAAACTTCAAGTAAGAAAACAAACAGTCTCAACCTTAAAAATGATGAACAAAGGTTTTCGAATTCCAGAGTTCGAAACCCAGAGGAATTAACAGAGCAAAGTCTTCATTAATTAAAACATGCTTCAGAGACTGCCTGGGACGGAATAGTTGACGTGAGAAGTGTACCACGAAAACCCCCTTCTGCCTGTTGTGCATCCAAATTTGAATCAAAGCTCATCTGCAGATTAGCAGATTAGAAACATGATAAACTAAATTAAGCCCCAAGGTAAAAATGCCCGGATGTTATTATGCCTTACCAGCAATATCCACGATTCTCATGGATCTTTGAATCAGTCACCCACAAAATGTCACCAGGAAAATATTCACATCAGCAAGACAAGCTGTTTCCCCATCAATTACTTTCTGCCCTTTGTGGAGTATCTGATTTTCCTTAACAACCTAAGAAACAAGCAACATGCATTAAGAGGAACTGGTAATCAATTTGTTGGGTTTGAGAAAAGTTTCAACATATTTGATAAACATGTTCAGTAACAGTATGGGAAACCAACCACAAGGTAAATGCTATTAAAATTTGCTGCAATTGCACGAGTCTGGTCAAACTATGTTAAGAGCCTTAAGACTGAAATTTTTGTACCATTGAGAATCATTGGAGAAACAGCAGCAGCAAGCATTCTGTCAAATTTACAAATCATCTAAAGTTTAGGATCCAGTGTTCTTTTGATGAGTTATAGATTTTTTCATTACCACAATAATCCCGGAAAGACCTAATCAACTAGGCTTGGTTTTTCTGTCTTCCAAGGATTATCAGATTCAGTATCAGAATATTCATATAGAGCACCTTCCAATCTTCAAGCAATTATCTGCGCAAACACTGGCAACAGAACAAAATATATTGTCGTTTCACTTCCCTAATCCACCTCCGTTTTCTAAACTACAATATTTTAATTATTACATCCTTGTGTGTGTTTAGTACTCAAACACTACCATAGTATGAGTAGAATTATGTGGTCTGTAAGATCACAAGTATATTATATAGTAGCCTAGGTACAATTATAAACTAGCAAGATGAAATGAAAGAGCGGCAGCAATTACAATTTTACCATAAATGTGCATTCAGGTATCAGCTAATTGAATATTGTCTTGCTAACTCTGGTAAAAACTAGTGTTTGCATTTGTCAAAAGGCTTCACGGAACTGATAGCAAGTCCAGGAAAATTCCTATGCATTTGGGTCCGCCTATAGCTATGAATAGTTAAGATTTTTGCAACAAAGCTATGATGGACTTGCACTTGAACTAAAATAAGATAAGCGTATGAAATAAACATACTGGTCAGTTATACAATAATACATCTAAGACAAATTATGTAGAACTTATTGTGATGGTAGGGGTGCATTACGAGATATGTGATTTTACTGGAACTGCAGAGGAGGTTGATTAAATTATATGATCTATCAATTAAATTATATGTTCATTCAATTTCTTTCTAACTCAAATATTTGATCTTGCTGGATCATCCACCAACCTATATCAAACTAATAGTTTCTGAAGACATACTGATGTAGTCCAGATCTTTCCTCTTGCCTATCCTCAGAATTCATCCCACCTTTCATCAGTCTTTCCATTCACTTTCTCCCAGCCAATTAGTGCATGAAATTTTCTTCTACCCATTTGACACTAAAGGATCATACCAATTACAGACTCTCCAGCCAATAAGAGAGGAGATTCTGATAGAGTCAAGAGTCGAGAAACAACATTGGTCTCTCTAGATGCCCAAGCAGCACTTCCGTTTCCAAACTCAATGATCTCTCTAGATGTCCGAACTAAAACAAAGCAATATAAATCAAACCTAGCCTACCCTAAGCCTCAAGCAATAAAGCCCACAGGAATTTTACTTAAGAACATAAATTAAAATGACCCAGCTATAAAAATAATAAAATAAGACATAAACTTGAATGTTATCAGATTCTATCAGTTGCTTTTAACAGATGTCACGTGGCTGGATCATATAGCTAAACTACCAAATAAATCGAAACATATACATAAATGATGTAATGATTAGCAATCTCATAATTCAAGGGAAATCAATCAATATGCAACCACCTTATATCACATGTACACAAGGAAATAAATCATGTATTCTCCATCACTTATCACATTACTGCTGTCACAATTAAGCTACTGTTGAGAAACTTAATACAGAAATTATTGCCATTACACTCATTGTTGGACATCAAATCCTGAAAATTTCATCCTTGTACCCTCTCCACTGGCTTCGCATGAAGACTTAACACCCAATCAGAAAATATGCTTAATATTACCCTCCATATTGCGTCTTATTGATCTTAAAACACCCTCCAAGACAAAATTTCAAGCCTTTGGACTTGAAGGATCACCTAGTAATCTTGAACTTGGCTGACGGATCTATTCAACCGTTCAGTAGCACAAATCTAAACTCCATTTAACCTAAGAAAAATAACAACTAAAGTCCTTTAATAGCACTACTCTTCAGTAACACAAACTATTTACATTTATTAACGAACTTCAGGATTCAATTTGCCAATCTCCAAGAGTTCTATAAAATAAAACAGTCAGTAAATACAGGACATTATACATAAAAAGTTTCCAATATAGTCATCACTCAGCATATCATCAGACATCATAAAAGAGAAGAAATTAGTAGATATACTTGATAAAAATCATACCCCAAAGGATTCCCATATCATCATCTTCAGCTGATAAATAGATGTGGATCCAGACACATTCAAATTCACAGAGTTTCCATATGTTGCCTTCCTTGACCGCTTGGACATTCGGCGACTTGGATCTGGAATGCTGCCTGAAGCTTCTAATATTGATTTTGGAGGTTCCTTTCCGCGAACTAAACAAACACATATATCCTCATTGGTATAGTTCAGTTTCTTCATCAATTCAGAGCTTTCCCTTTCACCGATGCATTCTTCACAAACCTAGATAGAAATACAGGAAAGTCATACATATGCCACAACTGAGAGTAAAAAAATGTGGGCCTGCTAACAGGCAAAAGGCAGTTCTTTGGGATGTGGTGAACTAAAACAAACAGTTCCATATTTAACTCGTTACATCATTTTGGAAAAAAAAAAACAGGCATTTCGTATTCACAGGTTCAGCCACATGGAGAACATTTCTTGTAGTTGGCACATTCATCAATCCTGTGGTAACAATTATTAAAATGGACATGCTACATGACATATTGATTATATTCTGCAGAAAATAACTGCTAGATTCATCATATTTTTATATTACATACTATAGTAACTATACCATTGAGTCAACCTAAACATGTATATATCACCATGGTATGATGAGAAAAATACAAACCAACGTATTTAGCAGGGGAAGCACATCATGTTATTCACCTCCCAACCACAAGCATTTAAAATGGGACTTCTGAGAGTCCAAATTTACCTGAGGAGAAGTCTTAACAATTGGCCTCTTAGACAGACTCATATTAACTTCATCATACGTATTTATATGCTCCTCAGAAATTGGCATCTCATTGTAAGACCCAATAATATTTTCTTCCGGACCATTATCAATCTCGATTCTGGCCGTAATACATTTGGTCTCTGAGCCACCCCAATCTTCACAAAATAATCTCCAATCATCCTCTAATATGAGTGTTAGTCCATCTGTCTAAAATTATAAAATTCAAAAGAAAAAAAAATCTATAGAGCATTAGAGTATTCAAGCTCGATTCTGGAACTATATAATTTGAAAGCTTGGACAATCTATAAAGCATGCCGTAAATGAATTAACAAAGACTAACAAGAAAAAACCATTAAAGAGACTCAAGAATCTTAGTGTACCATTAGTACATCCATTAAAGAAATGAGAATGAGAGTGGAGTATAGGGGACAGGATGGGCAAGACGGGAAGATCATTAAATTGCAGAACAGACTTACAGCAGCAAACTTTTTGGACAATAAGGTCACGCTTCCAGATGAGTTCCGGAGGTCTCTCAAGTAGCTTACAGTGCTGATTCAGAGGATCAGAAAACATGTCAGAATACATCCTACAATATATTTATATGAGCTACCAATCAAAACATTATCGCATGCAGAAAACTCGAACAACCAAAGGTTCATTCTCTTCAAGGCCTATAGAGCTTTATCTTCAATAAAGACAGTAGGAAGTGAAGATATAAAACTCATGAAGAGAATGTTTGCCGAACTAATTAAATTAAAGTTGTAGCAGAAGACAGTGGAAAAGAGTGTACACCTTTTCGCATAGCAACATATCCACAACAGAGTTCAAAGTTTCAAGATCTGCAGACGAACCATTCTTTCCGCTAGCATTGACATAGCTTCTCCAGTTTGAAAGCCAAGATGAAGGCAATAAATAGTATCTGGTATCTGGATAAAAAGCTATATTTTTATTCATAGCCAAATTTTCATGGTTCTGCCTCTGCTTCAACTTGAACTCTCTGCAAACATACAACTCCAAGTAAGCCACCAAAAATATATTATATTCAAACCAAGTAATATTCTTAAAATAACCTTAACGTGTCTTCTGAGAATGCAGCTTCTGTAAGTTCAACACTGCACAAAGCACATGGTTTGGAGTCCGAAGGGAAAGTTGCCACAGGGTCATCCGGCTTCACAGTCATGGCTGTTTGATGTATAAATTCCCAAAGACACTCAGGCACTAGCAAACGTTTAGCACCAGGAGCTCGCTCAGGCATAAGTCCACCATGGGGACACGTAATTGAAGATGTCGGTCCAGAATCAGCGTCACATGGCAAGTCTACGTTTTCCTACGTAGCCACTGCTGAAGCCTACAAAGCACTTCGATAAGAGTTATATCCATAGTACAATGTCAAGAATACTATTAAGAAATCAATACTATTTGGGCTAAAATTAATGGCCAGAAACAGTTGATTACACTATATATATACACATATATGTTTTTTACGAGAGTCAATGTGCAAGATGTATATTATCTTCTCTTCATGTTTAACTTCTTGTGAAAAATCCACAAGGGAATCTTAGTTATTGGCATATAAAAAACTGGCACTTTGAAGTTTTCAGGGCTCAATTCAAATTTGCATCCATTTTATAGTACCTCTCTGTGTGCTTAATTTTGTGGCCACAACCTTGGAACTTGTCATAATTTTGCCATTTTCATTGAAAAAAAAAAGGTAACCCTTACTTAAACCAAGCATCTTAAACAGTAACATGATGGGAAGAAAGACATGTAAATTAGGAGAGAAGTGGATGACAATCAACATTTTTATACATATATCATACCACGACTTAGATATATAGTACAAAATGCCACCGAGAGGCTCCCCAGAGAGTACTGCCTCTGCAATTTCTTTCATTGAAGATCTCTGATCCCTGTAGATATTTGCACGCCTCATTTTGCTACCCATCTCAAAGATGCAATCTGTACAATAGTCATTCTTGGCCAATGTTGGACCCCCACCATACTTGTCAAAAGAATCAGACAAACATAATAAGTACAAATGCATGCCAACATACACCAAAACAAGACACTATCAGAAAGACTGAAACAAAAATCTTCATACATCATAGCATAGAAGCCCAGAAATGAAGAATGATCTGGTCCTACCAGCGTAGCCAAAAATGTTCGTTACTTTGCTAGGTATGCTTCAAATTCAAGGATATTATGCTAGTATTGCTTCAGTTAGGGACTAATCAATGGCTTCAGATGAGGATATTTTATACTTCATAGTATTTCATCATAACTTTCTAAAATTTATGATTGGTATTAAACCACTATGATATTGACCTTGACGCCTGGCCCTACCATAGAGGAACTTGCTTCCTAATCTGCCAATAATGCAATATATGTGCGAACCGTGAACACCTATAAAAGGGAATTGCTATGCAAGAAAAATTAACTATAAACACCAGGAATCAATCAATATTGTAACTAGGCCCTTCCATTGTAATCAAGTAATAAATTCAGCCTTCCACAAAGCCTTTTGTATATAGAAAATACAAATGACTAGTATTTCTTCAAAGCCTTATGCATATAAAAAATGCACCACATAAGATATCAGAGGATAGATAGTCAAACTTTTTAATCAATTTAAAATATGTTATTCTTTTACACAAATAAAAAATTTACTTTAAAAAAATTATGAAAAAAATAATACTCACTTTCCTGAACAGTATCTTAAAGCATTTGAGCATTAGTTTTACATAAAATCACAGAAGGTTCTGAAGGTAACTTTGCAGAGCAAAATAGTACCAGATGATCAATTATTTAAAATAATGTAATTACTTGTCTGTTAAAGGATTTTTAAAAAAACTCCAAGATCATGTAAGATGTTTTATGCCAACAGCAAAATGACTTGTAATTTGCCAGACAATTATGTGTATTAGTTAGTGGACAATTTGCTGAGCTCATTAAAACGTCTTATAAAGCTGCAACTTATCAGATGCTCAACTTTCATTCTAATATATTGTAATTTATGTATCTGAAATAAATAGATTAAAATTTAAAAAAAAAACAATAAGCTCCAAGAGAATATAAGTTGTTTTATGTCAACAGTATAATGTCAATCTTGTATTTTCCAGACAAGTCAGTGACATTCTTTATCTTATTTTATGATAGGAAACAAAAAAGTTTTATAGATAGAGGAAGTGTAAGGGATGATAGATCCCTTGTACTGATAAAGAAGATATACCACAGATTACAGTATCACTTAAAAGCAAAGCACCGATCTCCTCTACACTCCTAAACTGCAAGTATAAGCTCCTTTCCAAACATTTCCACATACACTATTAATACTTTTATGAGGTTCCTAAAGGCTGCACATCAAACATTCTTTTAAATTCCTACTAGAATATTTAATTGCTTACCTGACAAATGCAAGCCCTTAGTACATGAGAATAATGACACGTAATGATGTAAATCTATAACAATTGTGACTCTGGCATATTGATTATGAAAATAAAATTTACTGATAAGTTGGGCTCGGAATGTGGATGCCTACTAGAACAGATATGAGTGCAATAAATATATATAAAATGAGTAGCATCAGAATACCAAATGAATGAGATTCAAAAATTTAATGGCCCAAAGAAAGTATAATACTGAGGAGTTCTTTCATAGGATAAACGTTCACCAGAAAGCTCCAATGCAGATAATGAAAACAGACAGAATTACTCTCAAAAGTTACAAATGCAATCAAAAGAAAGAACTAAAACTCTGCAGATAATGAAAGTAGACAGATTACTCTAAAGAGTAGCAAATGAAACCAAAAGAAACAAGACAACAAAAACAATATGGGATTGGAAATTTATGACAGAAAAATCATTTTAACTTAAAAGTGAAGGTATCTCACATTTTATGAGATATCATGCATAAGTTGCCCCATGGAAGAATACCTTGGAAAATAATTTGACCCAAGCTTCAGCTGACAGACGCTTCATGTGGTTAATCCTTGAAACTGGCACCTTTGCATGTATGCATTGTATTGAGGTGTTGTCGATAGCCCTGCACGGATTACTTGTTTTTATTCATGTATATCCTCTCAGGACAAAGATAAGAAGTCATCACAAATCTCTGAAGAATATTCTGCTAGCTATTTATACCTCCCGAGTAAAGAAAGCTTCAGTGTTATCTAAATCAAAAGTTCAGAAAAGCAAGCAATTCCATCCTTCTATAACGTATCGACCCTTGATCTTTCCATAAATTTAAAAATTCTCTGTAAACATTTTTACAAAACTCTACCACTTAGTGAAATAGATGTTAAGTAATTAGTCATCCAGGATGTTACTGGAAGAATTGAAAGAGACCAACTTCGGGTACCAAAAAATGTTAAAGATGTCTTTTTAGGAAGGTAAAATGTGGATACAGTAACAATGGAAGGTGTTTCCATACCAATGAGGCAAATCAAATACTTTACGAGACTAAGGATAAAGGATCATTTTAACTTACGATGGGGTAACATTGTCTGCCCATTGACGAAGCCACTCAGTTGAAATCCAGAAGTACGGCTTCTCAATAGAATGAACTGGAGCTTCAGAAAGGATTGATCGCACCTCTAGCCGTCGTTTTGTAATACAACTCAGCTCAACTTCCTTCTTTGACTTGTATTGTTCACACGACGCAAGGTAAACTGAATTGAACACATCCACGTCCTCTCGAAGATGTGATGGAAGAGGACCACCTATTTCCATCTTGTATTCATCGGACTTAGTAGTTTTTCCACAATCAATGTTAGAATGCCTAAGAACATACATTAGCATATATGCATCACTTGATGAAAATGTTTGTACATGATTAGCACCACCATTTGATTCTGAAGACTGCATCTGGCTAGCATATACATAATTCCCATTTACAGGAACTTCCACCTCTTTTGCAGATAATGAGCAGTCTACTGCGCCATTTTGCCCAGTTTTGGACCCCGAAGTAGATGCATTTGACCCAAACGGCTGTTGACCCAGGTTAGACACTTGTTCATCATCAAATTCCCACCACTGACCAGTGTTATGTTCCCTTATATGGGCTGTATAGTGGCCACTGTTGACAGCAGAGCCCTTGTGTATTAACACAGCGGCCAAATCATATACCAAATTTGATTTTGGACACTCTGATAACCTTGGTGCCATGTTAAGTTCTTGAGGAAAACAAAATACTGAAGTGATTTTTTTCTTTGTGGTTGTCTGCAAATAGAACCATAGTAACCCATAAATATAGCTGGAAGGAGAGACAAGCCAATGTAATCCCATTAGCTGAAGAATATTAACCATTAAATAGTTGATAGGCCCTACAAGCCTAATATCTAACAAAAGACAGAAAAAGTACTAGCAGCTTGTCAGCTTATTTTAAGAGGTAACTGGCAGGCCCAAGAAAGAGGGCTAACAGACACCAAATACTATGTATAACATTAAACAGCCTAATTATAGAAGGAACATCTATGCCAAAGTGAAATGAGATAAACTTTCTAGCAATCAAAAGTACACCTAGCAATTCCAACTAGATGACAAGAAAGATCCTGAATGCTCATTTACAAGTAAAGTGCTAAAATCCAAGCAAGTGATTGACTCACAAACATATCACTAAAATTGCATACCAACATTGGATGTACTGCTGCTCATTTGCTCCAACAAAAGAGGTGAAGTACATAATTTCAACAGAAGAAATGAGCAGAAGCCAGTAAATTTCCACCAAATATAAGGAATAACAGCCTAGAAGGGATGTATGCCAATGAAAGAGTTCTATGACCCCATGGAAAAAGTAGAAACAGCAGACATGAGAAAATAAATCAATTACATTTGGAAGGAAAACACAACGTTTGAGCTGGAAATTTAGGACAGCAGGCAGTGACCGCAGTTTAATGCTACGCATAGCATCAACTCGCATTGCACAAGCATCACAATAATACTGATTGTCTTCTCGAAGCTCCTCTATGCTAAGGTAATCATCCAAACTCTCATCTAGATTCTTCAACCCTTTAACATTTAACTCAATCTCATAGAAGTCTTCAATTTTTGAAGAAGCCTCAGACTCATTTCCACATTTTGAGCACCTTAAAAGGAAATAGAAAATCATGAGCATTCATTTCACATTGGATAAAAGTAATAAGGGCCTAAAATGCAATAACACAACTAATAATTGCTGATGAAAAGAGACAAATAGAAGGATGAGTAGTTGTTAACAGTAAAATAACAAAGTTTGTCAACGTACTGCAATTGAGCGACAATATCCAGAAGAACAAATAAGAAGATAACATGAAAACAAATCCCAGGGATAAAAAAGATGAGTGATGGGTTGAGCAGCAACAAACTGATTCGGAATAACTTGCAAGCATTACAAGTGATTGCCAGTTATCATTTTAGTGTGGACACAAATCTGGACAGCAAATAAATTCAACTAAGCATGACTAAGTCAAAAGGATAAATATCAGCAACCAAACAAATGATCAGGATAGTAAAACATTATAATTCGCTCTCAGGCCTTTCTAGAATTCATAGCTCAACAGAGACTATACAGAGAACATGAATCTTTGTGGCTCAATTTTTCTTCTTTTGGTCTCTTGGCTTTCTAATTGCTAAATTTAGACTATTCTAACCTTTATTACAAATCTGGCTACCATATTTGTTTTTTCTTTCTACTTAGTCTACAATCACACTTTAACATGTAACAACATTTGTACAGATACATGCAAGATGACGAAATAATGATTATGACATCATTTGAGCACAAATACAGACAGATATACAGCAAAGCATCAAACCTAGTCACGTGTGAGACACCTCCACGGAAAAGGTCTTGTACAATTGTTCTGGCCTTGTGAATTCTGGACTGGCTCAAGCATCGCTCAAGCAACGAGAAGAGCAAGGTGAGAAACTCATGGCTATCCTGTTGAACACCATTATCCAGTTCCAATGTCTGGATAAATGGGGCTGAATCCACAACGGCCATCTTACTAGAATGCAGCTGTGCAAATAGTCTTGCAAGGTTATTCAGGACAGGCTCCCTTTCTAAAACTTCAGGCTCAATACAGAGAACACCTTCCCTGAATGACTTATTCATGTAGAGGCATTGAAGTATGCTGTTGGCATAGCAAGTGGCACCAAGATTTGTGAGTCCTGCTGGTGTACTGGAAGAAGCCCGAAGGTCACTAGATGGGTCAGGCCCAAGGGAATTTATGATTTCTGATGTCTTCTGCCACAAGCCAGATTTTCGACTCCCATTAGAAGGTGGGATCAGCCCACAAAAGCAATTTGGATTGTCTTTGGTGTTTATTCGACATCCTTGACAAACCGGCTTCCAGGTCATGTATAGCTGATTTACGTCCTCTGCTGTTACTTCTCCATTTAGATGAATCTTCCTACATTGCAGATACGTATACTTAAAGAATCAGAATTATTTAAAATGCACTTTGAGAAAGTTCTTCACCCCATATAACTTTTAGTTTCTAAATCAGTATCGAAGTATCGTATCGCTTAAGCACATAATCTGAAGTAAATGCAGCTTTCAATATCAGCAGACCAAGTCCAAAGGAATAAAAACAATGCACAACTCAGGCATACAATCAGTAATCATCACATTTAGAAACTACAGAACAAAATAAGTCAATAAAACCTCAAATACCGTATCTCAAAATTAACAGCTAAACGACAGCTACCAACTACCATAACCACTTTCTCTGAAAATTGGTGATATGCTGCTAAAAGAATTCCTGGAATTGACGATAACACCATAATCTAACAACAAGAAAACTAAAACATACATGATAAACAAAATAAAAAAAAAAAGTAAACCTGAAGATTTCAGAGGAGGCATCCACATTGTCATCACTTTTAGGCCTCTTATTCTTACTCCTAGTCGTCGGTCGATGATTCCTCATCTTCTTAACCCTAAATAATCAATTAACAGAAACCCCAATTTCGAACAAAAATTCTGGAAAACTCTCTTCAGGCTCAACCGATCAGAAACGTTCCGAGGAGAAATATAGAGCAATCGACCGATAAAGAGTCGGAAGAAATCAGAGGTTTTGGGAGAGTAGAATATAATTTTAATATTAGGGCTCTTATAATTGATATTGATATTCTTATATATATAATAATAATAATAAATTATAATATAAAAACTTATAATAATGTTTGCATGTAAAACGTTTTTTATTTATTTATTTATATTTAAATTTAAGAGTGAATGTTAAAATTTTGTACGTAGAATTGTCTTAAAAAACAAAAAAATTGTACGTAGAATTCAAAACAAAATAAAAATAAAAAATCATATAAATCACTAGTAATTTGTTTTTTAAGCCCGGGCTTTTTATATATTGGCAAAGGGCAAACAGTCATCCCAAGAGTAAAAGACTCGGTCCAATAAGGACTAAAAATAACAGTTCTAACAAGTTGATGCGTCAAAATGTTGGCGTTACGGATGACCATACTCAACGACAAATGCGAAGAAATTTCAACATTCATTTATAACTAAAAATAAAATTTCTCAAGAAAACCGAGAAATCTAGCTTCGAAGGCATTACATCATCAAAATTATTATTTCTATTATCATGCTATCACTTCCTAAATTCTTGATCCAAGAAAGTGCCAACTCACGCCCATATCCTCACCTTCTTTCACGTGATAACTTCCCAAAACAAGAAGCATATGACAAGAAAGAGTAAATCTTATTTGAAATGGTCTCACCTATTTCATTTCGTGAGGCCCGATTTTTTTTTTAATAAAATTTTATCATTTTTATCTTAAATTGTCTTTCACTCCGTCCTAATATTTCTTTCATAGGGAGGAGACACAATTATTAAGAAAATGAGAGAAAATGTAGGAGAGAGAATAAAGCGAAAGTAAAACAATTCCTACACTTTATTTCATTTAACCACTCAAAATATTCTTATACTTTATTCTCTCTCCTACATTTTCTCTCATTTTTTTAATAATTGTGTCTCCTCCCTATGAAAGAAATATTGGGACGGAGGGAGTATCATTTTAAGATAAAAAAATTAAAAATGATACACTTCACATTATAAGTGATAATAATCTATTAAAAGTCTCACCCGCATTTCCCTCTCCATAGTCTCCACATAATACGAGACAAACAATACTATTTTTATATTTCTACATTTTATGACAACACATAAATTAGTTATGCTAAGTTTTCCACTGATTCAATGCTTTGCTTCTTCTAAGTTTTCCAGATCATGAAAGTTTGGAATCTATATTGTGCAAGGAGATATTGCGTTTGCCAATTCGAATTGAAGGGTGATATAAAATCGGTCTATTTTCGGCATCCTTTCCATAGTTAGCGGTTCCAACTCCGTATCAAGGTCACGATCGGTATCGTCACTATCATCAATAAGAAAACCTTTAAGCTTGCTCTCCAAGAACTTGTTAAGAATTATCGTAATGAAAGGAACATATATAGGAATTTTTGCTAGGTATTTGACCAAATATGATTGTCTAGTTCTTATAGAACCTATCACTAAATCCTCCTTAAGGGGGATAAGGCTACGCGGAGCGAAAAGGGTTTTATATGAGTTGAAAAATGCAAAGTACTAGTCTCACACGTAGTTTAGACCCATTTGGTAGGTCTCATAGGATAATGAGTTAAGATAGAGATTGAGAAACCTTTTAAGGGTTATGGTGAGATAAATAATATTTATTAGTGTTTGGTAGATGTAAAATAAATTTTAAAAGTTATTTGGTAGGTTTGAAAACAAGTACACAATTTCGTAATATGTGTTTGATAGATAAGATAAGTTATAAGATAAGATATTAAAAGATAATTTTAACCCTAATGAATACCCTTTCACAATTTCAT
Source organism: Paraleonurus japonicus (assembly GCA_030762865.1). NCBI lineage: Eukaryota > Viridiplantae > Streptophyta > Magnoliopsida > Lamiales > Lamiaceae > Paraleonurus > Paraleonurus japonicus. Next base: position 37,061,647 of record CM061057.1, read on the forward strand.
TCTGCGGTTTCTTCCCACATTCCCATTTCTCAATTTTCACGCAAATGGACTTTCCCGGCTAGGGTTCCGGTTTAGGCGATTATTTTCCCACAAATCACAAGGCAACAAATTTTTTGTGCCGCCGCCTTACTCGACGCATATGCCTTAAGCGGACTTATCGGCGATGACGACGACCACGCAACTACTCATTAACGACTCATCGAGAGAGCTTAGGTTTTTTCATCATATTTGTCTTTTTTATATTTTTCCATTTTTCGTCTTTCACTACGTGCCACTTCTTGCACGTTGTTTAAGCATATGTATTCTTGTAGGATGGAGAGTGGTGGTAATGTGATTTGAGTGTTAAGAACGGTAAAAAACGAGCGACATCGACGGGCTTGGACTTCGGTTGAAGAAGCCATTTTTGCGGATTTGATGAAAGATCTTGTAAGTCTTGGATGGAAGAGCGAAACGGGTTTAAGTCTGCTATTTGCGAAGTTGGAGCATGGAATGGGAGAGAGGCTTCGTGGGATGGACATTCGTGCTAATCCACACATAACGTTGAGGATTACTATTTGGAAAAAACACATGCTTCCCTCCTTACGATCTTTGAACGAAAATTTGGGTATAGGGTTCAACTCCACAACCGGTCTCATCGATGCCACAATGAAGCACAGGATGTTATTGTGAAGGTAAATGTTCCGCACAAAAATTACACCGTACCTTTTAAAAATTTCTAATTTCTATTGGTATTTTATGGTTTTTATGAAATGTTTTATTTGTATTGATTAATGTATTCACCGAATGCTGGGTTGGTCATTTGTGCAATTATGTAGTCAATGTAATATTTTTGTTCAAAATACGCTACACTACACAATTTTGCATTAATTTCATTCTCTGTAAAATTGGAATTATTCTTTCTCCTTAAAAGAATACTTTTGTTGTGAGGATGGTAAGCTGTTGCATAGCCTAATAAAAATATCGGTATTTAATGTTCAATTAAATTTGTCAACTCTCTCAGTACACAATCTAATGCTTACAAGACTAATTATATATCAAGTGCATATATGAATGCTCCAATTGTACTTTGTATTTTGATGATTAAATTAAATGTGATATATATTGTAGAATGAAGAATCCATGGATATTGTGATTCTTTTGTTATGATATTGTGTATGAAGCTTTCCCATTCTATGCCAACAAATTTTGATATTTAGTGAGATGTAAAATGACCGTAGTTAGAAAATAGTTATTTGTTGCTCTAATTTTTGTTTCATGATATTCATTGTGTTGTGTTGCAATTTCTAATTATCTGTCTTATTGTATCATTGTAAGAATGATCACAATGCCATGAACATGCGCCACAAAGCTTGGCCTTTGTACGAAGCTTAGAACGAGATTTTGGAAAGAATAGGGTGACCAGTGATGCTGCAGACGGCGTAATGCAAGTTGTTAATGACTTAGTCACTGAAAATCCTTCGACGTTGGTGATATTCCTTTTACTTCGTAAATCTGTGTTTCTTGAAGAAGCCTCTGTAGACATGGAAGTTCATAGTGAAGCCACACCTATGGATAGAACTAATTCAAAGAGTACGGCAAGAAAAGAGTCACCGTGGAATCATCCCGAATGATAGGCTCTGTGATGTCTTGGAAAAAATGAACAAATCCTCCGATGAACGCATGAACAACCTTGTTCGTGTCCTTGGATATGAGACTAACTTAGGGAACGTTATAAGATAGTTGTTCAACATATTGATCTGCCAATATCGAGCTCTCGAAAGACGAGATGGTTGATAGTGCTTATTTGCTTGCTAAGAATGCAAATTGTCTTGAAATGTTCATGGGTATGCACGAGGAAAAGAGATCAAAATATGTCCGTCGTATCCTAGCGGGTTACACCTGCAACTCTAGACTATATATTTATGATTTGGGAAATTTAACTTATGTCATAGTTTTGAACACTTAATTTAATATAGTGCCCAAATCTGGTTTTGTCTAACAATGTTTGGTTTCTTGTTATCTGCTGCTCATTGATATACATGTAGCAAACAAGGCAAGTTCTTTTGGCATTAACTAGTTTATCTTCAAATATTGAATTTCAAGTTGTGTTTAGCATTGTCCAATGATCATGTTTATATTTTGCAATTCATAACTAAATTATAAAATTATTCACATATCATGATTGCCAAGTTTTAACAAATAAATGAAGTTAAAATAATGCCTCCCAATTAATTTGGTAGTATTTTATTTTTTTAGTTCTCAATTGATGATTACATGTTGCAATTCAAATTTGTGCATTAAATAAGAGTAATTATCATGTTTATATTTTGCGGTTTAAAATTCTAAGGGAGTGCTTGGTATGAGCAAGGGAATGGAAAAGGGAATTGGAATGATAGTCGTGAGGAATCAAAGTTATTCCTCACAAAAACTTGAGGAATGGGGATTCCTTGAAATTGAGGAATCAAAATACTATTCATGAAATGAAAGTAGTGTACCAAACACCTACTTAACTTTCATTCCTATTGTTTTATTCCCATGACCTCCAACCAAGCACCCCTAACTTTTTAGATACATAAATTATTTATTTTATAAATTTATAATATAGATCATTGATATTAAAATATTATATATAAGCTATTCAAAATAAGAAAAACTATTTTTGTATTATCCAGGAACGTCTGCACATCTTGTTTATTTTTGTAGATGTCTTATTGCCCACTAATTGTCTGCCGGTGCCCGAATCGCATCCTCTTTTTTTGTATTTTTAGTTTTGCCTACTATGGTGCCTAAAATAAGTTTGTTGGGTATATAAATATATATATATATATGTTTTGCCTACTATGGTGCCTAAAATAAGTTTCTTTGGGTATATAATTGGGCCACTACTTATATAATTTGGCCCACTAATTAGCTTTACAAAAATCTTAACTAAGGCCCACATCCCCTTTTTCTTGTTTTAAAATTTAAGAACCAAACAAACAAAATTTCTGCAAAATAGTAGTACAAAATATACATACCCATCCCCTCGAAACCCCGTCCACATCGCCGTCGAAGGAGAGGTACCATGGCATCAAAAACATCATCACACCACACCCATCAACGCACCCCCAGGCCACCGTCGCATTATGTAGCCGCAATCCAGTGCATTATCCACATAGCCGTTGAATAGCTACGCACGCTGCCCTACATCAGCCGCAGACGGTCGCCATCCATATAGCCGCCGACCGCTCATGTACCATCAACATTGAGGTAAGACAAGCGAAATTTCGTTGTTATTGTTATTTACCCTATTTTGAATGCAACAATAATATTGACATTTGTTGAAATGCCCAATTTTTTTCTTGAATAAAACCTCAAATATTTAAGGATTATTTACATGTGGGTTATTTTTGCATATTCTTTGATGTGATGCGAATACTATGAATATTATTTTGATACTCTCTCGGTGATCATAGGAAGGCATTATGTGTATATGTTAGATGAAAAAAAAAAATTAGCGATGATACATATGCATGTGGAAGTTAGTATCAAGTTACTTTACCATCTCTTTCTTGTCGCTTCAAAAATGATTATTAGACATAGTTAGAATCGATCGATGTACTATTTACCGACTTGTGTGTAATTGAATGAATCTGCCTTCATCACTAAATTTGAGCAAAATCAATTGGATTATCACATTCTTTGTGAGCTTGATCTAATTATTTGTTGTAATCGAATCTTGCAATCTGTATTCTCTTAAATCTAGCTATAAACTAAAAACGTGATGAAAGTCGATCACATATATGCTTTTTGTACACCCTAATCGTCTAATACATGAATGTACAACATTTTTCACTTGCATTGATCATCACATGGACTGTGAATTAAGCTTTTTGTCGAAAAGAGATTTGAAGTGAGAGTTTAACCATTTTCGTAAAGAGTAGTTGGATCCATGGAATTGCACCCTAATTGATTTCCTAGACCCTCTTCCGAGAAATTCCAAGTCTTTGGTGATTCCATAACAAGCTATTTTCTGTTTAAACCTCTGTTATGTTAGTAGCTTATGTTCTTGCCCTCTTGAGGGACACGGTTAAATTGGTAAATCGATTTTCTCTAATTAATTGTGAGTGTATGCACTTTCGTGGTTAAATTTTTTGGGAATTTATAATTTGAGCTTCCTTCGATGGCTTCATCGGCTCAAGAATCTTCTCAAGGATTTACTTAATTTTGCAGTTTGTGTGTGTTTTCTTTTATGTGGAGTAGCTATATTAGGTGTGCGTTTGTACGTTTGTACATTTTATAGTGAGTTAGATGGAGGAGATGAATGAATTTAAGATAGGATTAAGGAAATAAAGTGAACTTGAAAGTTTAAAACTAGGACATAAATCTTAGAAATTTTATTAGTATATTGATAATTGCAAATTGAACTCTTGAAACCGAAAATGTAAAAGTTGATAACCAAATTGGGGGATGACAGGTTTACTGCGGAGATTATTTCGGAAAGGACTAGCCCTCTTTTGGCAATGAGTGTATGCATGATTACGGTATATATCGAAATATCAATCTAGTCATTATGTATACCAACACATATATATACATGTATATCTGCCTAATTCTTGATAGCCTTCTATAAAAGACCTCCTGGTGTATTATGCAACATCGGTATGTAGTATACCCGTTGAAATGCCACGCCCCCATCACCTTAAGTATTTCCACAATACTGCTTGGATCACCGATTTTACGCCATCTAAAGTTAGAAAATTGTAAAACATATTAGTACACATGAAATGGTGATAAACAATCGAAATAATGGATCAAGGATCCTGGAACTTGATACAAATACAATTCCTTCTAACGTGTTGTTGCTTATTTTAACAAAGAATTTGATTATTAGGGAAAAGGAAAGACTATTGTTTATAGAACTTACAAATTTTCTATGTGTATATGTTCATAACTTTGTGTCATGTGTGTGTTGTTATGTGAAAGTCGATTTATTTACTTTTAAATAAATGAAACTACTTATTTTCTGTCTTGACTTATAATTTATTTTTAAATAGCCTGTCTATTCTTTTATATTATAATCCTATTAAGCTTGAGTGCATGAAAACAAGAAAGCTTGGAGAACGTATTAATGTTTGAGTTTTCTAAATTTGTCCAGTCTTTGTTGTTTTAATTAATGTTTGTTTGTGTTTTTTGCGTAAGAAAATGGCTATGTAATCTTTTGATTAGGGTGAATAATTGCATGATTATTGAGTGCTTAATCGTCTAAATTTGATATAATTTTCATGTTAATTCATCAGCTTTAGTGGGAGGAAATACACCCTTGTAGTCATGGATGACTATTCAAGATATACTTGGGTGTTATTTCTTTTCAAGAAAAATGAGACGATGAACAAGATCTCGATTTGTTCAAACAAATACAAAATAAAAAGGGTGTTAATATTATTAAAATAAGGAGTGACAAGGGCACCGAATTTTTAAATTCTTGTTTATCTAACTATTTTGTTGAGAATGGAATAGCACATGAGACCTCATTCTGCTTTCGAACACCACAACAAAAATGGTGTTGTGGAGAGAAGAAATAGAACACTCAAAGAAGCAGCTAGGAGCATGTTAGGCGAGTATGGAACTCCACGAGAGGTTCGGGTCAAGCAATCAACACAAACTTTCTACACCCGGAATAGGTGCTTACTGTGAAAGATAAGGGTAAGACTTCATATGAGCTATGGAAAGGTAAAGTTCCAAGAATTTCTTACTTTCGTGCTTTTGGTTGTAAATGTTTCATTCACAACAATGGGAAGTCTAAATTAAAGACATTTGATGCCAAAGCGGTGATGGAATATTCTTAGGGTATTCCAAAGCACCTCCAAGGCATTTAGAGTCTTTAATAAGACAACTCTTTGTGTGGAAGAAACTCCCCATGTAGTATTTGATGAAATTCATACTTTCTCGGATAAGGTAGATCAAATTTCTAATGGTCTAGATAGAATTGAACTTAACAAAACTAAACGAGAGGAAAACCTATGTTCATAGTTTTGATTGATTCAGATGATGAAGAACTCTCATCTCGAGAATCGAGAGGAACTCCTCTATCCTGTTCCATCCGAGGAGACTCCTCTAACATCATCCGATCAGACAGTCGAGTAGATGAAGGGGAATATCTACTCCTATGAACAAGGTGAGTTACTTTCCGAGTCGGTGATGAGGGTACTACAACTTAAGTAGGCAAAAGGATGAGGAGTTATCATCCGGTGATCAAATCATTGAGAATCCTTCAAGTAGTGTTCGGACATGAACCATGTTGGATTCTCAAAGTATGTTCGATTGTTATGTATCACTCCTTGAGCCTAAGTCTATTAAGGAGGCTTTATCGACCCAAGCCGGATAATGACCATGCAAGAAGAAGCGCATCAATTCGAAAGACAAAATGTTTGGGAACTAGTGGATAGACCCATTCATAGAAAAATTATAGGCACTAAATGAGTATTCAAAAATAAAGCTCGATGAAAACAATGTTATTGTTCGTAATAAGGCTAGACTAGTAGCACAAGGTTACTCACGAGGGGATAGACTATGATGAGACCTATGCTCCCGTCGCGCATTAGAAGCAATAAGATTGTTTTTAGCCTTTGCCTATAAAGGTTTCAAGGTCTTTCAAATGGATGTCAAGTCTGCTTTCTTAAATGGTGTGTTGCTTGAGGAAGTCTATGTAGAACATCCTCACTGGGTTTAGGACAAATAATAAAGTCTATAAACTCAATAAGACACTTTATGGACTTAAACAAGCACCTCGAGCTTGGTATGACACTCTATCCTGAATTCTTGATATCAAGTGGACACTACGAAAAAAATCATGTTTAGTGACAAAATTTTTAGTGATAACTTATTTTTGTCACTAAAAATATACATATAGTGACAATATTTCATTATGTTACAAAATAACATAATTAGTGAAAACTTTTATATTGTTAATATTTAATTGATTTTTTGTCACTAAAAATACACATGTAGTGATAAAAATTAATTATGTTACAAAATAACATAATTAGTGAAAACTTTTATATTGTTAATATTTAATTGAGTTTTTGTCATTTAAAAACATACATATAGTGACAAAAATTAATTATGTTACAAAATAATATAATTAGTAACAATATTTTTATTGTCAATAATTAATTGAATGTTTGTCGCTAAAAATACATAAATAGTGACAACATTTCATTATGTTACAAAATAATGTAATTAGTAACAACTTTCTATATTGTCAATATTTAATTGAATATTTGTCATAAAAATACATATATAGTGACAATAATTTATTATGTAAAAAACTAATAACATAAATTAGTATATTGTCAATCTTTTATTTAATGTTTGTCACTTAAAGCACACATATAGTGACAATAATTCAACTGTGTTACAAAATATCATAATCTTATGTCAATTAATGACAACTTTGTATACTGTTAATATATTTTATTAAATAAGCATCAATATAGTGACAATATTTCATTATGTTACAAAAATACCAGATATTAACATAATTAGTGACAACTTTGTATATTGACACTTTTTTATCACAAAAAATTTAACATAAATTAACTTGTTTAGAATCGAAAAAGATCATTGTAACTAATGTAACTACAAATTGTGATAATATTTGTAATTATCACTATTTATTTAATAATATATTTTTCATTTAAGATTGTCACTAAAAGACTAGTGATAGTGATGAGAAAATATCATCATTATTGTAAAAAAATTGTGAAAATTAAAGTTTTGGTCCCATGAATTTTTCATTGATAATTTTGATTCTATGTTCTTTTTTGGTCATTTGATTTGCAAAAATGGAACCATTATTTTTACAAGAGTAGAATTATAATTTTACTTCATTCTTTTGGAACAAAAGCTGTCTCTTGCAAGCTAAAAATATTGAAAAAACCTAAGGGGCCAAAAGTGTAAAAAAATTACAGGCCACTTATTTTTTTGGAACCGAAAATACCATTTACCCTAAACAAATTCTAATGAGTTTTACAAATTAAAATTCCTAGGAAAAATTAATCAGTAATTTTTTTAATTAATTTGAAAATAAAAACAAAAATTAAATAATTTTATTCAATTTTTAATACTAAATATATGCATAATATTTTAATTTGAATATCAAACCAATCGAATATATTTAATCGTTAATATTCAAATTATAATACGAAATCATTATATAATATTTGAATTCAAATATGCAATCAAATCGAACAAGACAAATTCTTATATGAAATATTTCATGGATCTAAGATCCGTGAAATTACCCATATAACAAAATTCGCGGATCCTGGGCGGGTTGGGTCGGGTTAGGTCGTGTTTGGCTAAAAAAAAAAAAACTTCGCGCAAGGACAAAAATATAATTTTTGCTTCCAGTGCTCCCAGGGTGTTACTATTAGGTTACACATATATTACTTAAACGATAAATATGTATTACTATAAAACAAATAATATGAATTTGTCTAAAAATAATCGTCCAAATGCAAAAATAAAAATAAAAAAATGGTCAAATAAATATCTAATCTAATTATATGTGTGAATTAAATAAGTATTTAATCTTCGACAACTTTATTCTTATTAAAAGAGTGTGATTTTATTAAGAAGATGACTTATTTGATCTCAATATTAAAGAGAAATAATTTTAATGTGTTAAGAAAAAAATTATGGGTCTATTTGATCCCCAAGTATAAGATTTTTGGGGTAAGTATGTGTTATTGTAAGGGCAAATATGTGTATTAAACTTGTGCGAAGGTAAAAATAAATTTTTACTCTCAGTTGTGTTATTATTAGGTCAAACACATGTTATTGTATGAAGAAAAATGTGTTATTAATGAACAAAACTAATATTTTATTCTTTTAAGGACTAGTAACACGTACTTACCCTTACAAGAACACATAATTGTTCTTACGGTAACACATACTTTTGAAAAAAATATGTTACTATATGAACACAAACATGTTACTGTATAGAGAAAATATGTGTTACTACATGAAGAAAAAAATGTGTTACTATATGAACAAAAACATGTTACTTTATGGAATAATGTGTGTTACTATATGAATAAATCGTAACTGCATTAGGAGTTGCAATATTCATTCCAGTTTAAACGAAATAAAAATTTATCATCGAAGTTCGCATAAGTTTTGTATTCATCACCGTTTAAATTTTATACACTAATGTTTTTCTTCAATCGGATCATTCAACACCTAATTATCTGGAAATTTTTAAAAAAGCATCCATGTCTTCTCCTTTTTTCCTCTCTTCTCCTCAATTTGATCTCGTAGTTGAATTTCGCTATTGTTTTCATTGGATTTCACTGTTTTTATTGTCTCATGATCACCGCCGTATCTGCGTTGTTGATTGTCGTCGTCGCTACGCACTCCAATCCGCCCTAATCTGCGTTATTAATGTTTTGACTCGTTTTCTATGGCGACCGCGAGATATTTATTTTTCCTTTTTTAATTGATATTGCATGTGAAATATTTCACAAGAGACTCGCCATCGAACAAATATGTAAGTTTTAATATTCAAATTAAAAAAATCGAACCGATTCTTAATATTCAAATTTCAATAACAATTGAATCTTAATTTTGAATTCAAACACCAAATCAAATATTCTAATACCAAATAGAAACGTAATCTATGTTCTAATACGGAATTTTATATATATATATATATATATATGTATATATATGAATTTGAATACTTAATCAAATTGGATTTTTAATATTCAAATTTGAATATCAAATCAAATATATTTTATTATTAATATTTAAACTCAAATAAAAAAATCAAATCAAATATGTTTGCTTCTTATAATATTTAATTTAATATTGAATTAATCTTAATATTTGAATTTAAATATCGAATCAAAATTTTTTAGTAATTTGTTTGTATATTCATATATAATACTTTAAGATATGTACATATAATTAAAATTAAATAATATTAATCAAATTTATAATTACAAGTTCATGACTTATATTAATCAAATAGTTTAGATTTATTATTATTTTATAAAATTATCAAGTACTAAATATTTAATCAATTTTTTTATTTTAATTACCATTTTAGTTTAAGGACATTGTGTATTATAAAATTTTTTATTTATAAAAATATTTAAACAAAAAAATTATTATTTTTTAATTTTTTTGAATTCTTGATAGTTCTATAAGTGAATTCAATTGATAGAAATTCACACCATGCATTATATATATCACTTATTCAATTCATTGAGTTTGTTAAGAAACTCATGCCACACGTTAAAGAATTTTAAAATATATAATGTTATATACGTGAATTACTATTTTAAAAATATATTATTTAAAAATCAATATTGAGATTTTATGAGAGATACAAATGCTTAATTTTTCTAATTAGAAAATACATTTTCTTCTCTATACTAATTTCTAGATCTTTTGAAATAAAATACTCTTTAATATTTAAATCTTAATCTTATCTTATTCAAAATTCAAATTCAATCTCAAGCCCAACCCCAAACTCATGCTTAATAAATCTATTTATACGAGATCTTACTCCTAGAAAATTTTATATTCATAAATATATTTTTCAATTTTTTTCTACACGGTTTCTTCTTCTTCAGAGACACCACAAAAAACGAATTTGGCGAGGGGTTAGCGAGGAATTAACGAGGGGGAGGGGTTGGCGAGGGCTTTACCGAGGGAAGGTAGCCCTCGGCAAAAACCTTGTCGGTAAACACTTCCCTCGCCAAATCCTCGGCAATTAGTGAGGGCAAGGCTGGCGAGGCGGGCCTCGTCTCTCCCTCGCTAAAATCATTGCTAATAAAAAAGAATTGCGGGCGGGGGATCGAAGCCGCGCCACGGCCGCGACACAGGGGGCTAGGCCAGGCGTTTTTTTGTGTGGCAAGGGATTCGAACCCGCGACCTCCGAGAGAGTGGAGGAGAGAGCTTGGGCGCTTTACCGTTTGGGCAAAGCTAATCATTCGATATGTTTTTGCTTTTAAATATATTAATATCATATTATGTTCAATATTTTATATATTTTTAATTTATAAATGTTATTCAATTATTCGATTATATATGTTATCACATATATTCAATTAAATTGTATACTATATTTAATATATTTATTATTATTTTTTAATTATTATATATATTCAATTAAATTGTATACAATATTTAATATATTTATTATTATTTTATAATTATTGTATATATTCAATTAAATTGTATACTATATTTAATATATTTATTATTATTTTGTAATTATTATATATATTCAATTAAATTGTATACAATATTTAATATATTTATTATTATTTTATAATTATTGTATATATTCAATTAAATTGTATCCTATCATTTACTATATACAATAATTAAATAAAACCACATTATTACACTATTCAATTAGTATATATATTATTATTTTATAATTATTAATATTGTATATATTCAATTAAAATGTATCCTAAAATTCACTATATACATGTTATCATATATTATTGTTATTATTATTATTGCATATATATATTATCATGTTTATAATTATTATTATTATCACATATATATTCAATTAAATTATCAACTATATTATCATGTGTAAATATGTACTCTTAAACAATTAAAATTGATACTTTAAATAACTAAAATTTATCATCTTATAAATTAATTAAAATTCATACTCATAAACATTTAAAATTCATAAATTCTTAATTAACATTCGGAAAAATTTATAGTTTTAAACACAAATAATTCATTTAGCGGCGCCTAGAACCCCTGGGACCCACGGGATGACCGATCGTAACCACCCCGGACCAGGTGGGGAATATCACCACCGGGGAAGGAACCCCGCAACCCCGCAACATCTCCTGGAGTTGACGCGTTGCATGTCCGCCGCAACTCCGCTCTCATCTCTGCTCGCATTTGCTCTCGCATCTGCTCCATCTCCAACCGCACCCTCTCACGCTCCTCTTGGAGCATCCACCATATCGGCTTGGGTGATCCCACTAGGAGGAGTGCTCGATGATGAACAAGAGCCGGAGGGGATGTGTCTGGACTTACCCAGTGGCCGAGACCCCGAACCCTCCCGTGTTGTTTTCCAACTCTTTGGACATAGATGCGGGATAAGTCGGGTTGGGGTTCGAGCTCGACCCTCGAGGGCTGAGGCATCCGGGAGGCCGCCTCTTGTACTTCATACTTTACGAATATTTCCACAATTAAAATTTTAGATTACAAAAATAGACATATATATAATTTTTTTATAAATTATTACATAATATAAAAATGAAAATACTTACAACCGTGTCACTAATGACCCGTAGGTGTACTCCCCTTCAGGAGTTCCGTGGTAATGCCGCACTATGTCCCCGATCGGTGGGGGCCGTCCATGCTTCCTCTCCTGTATTTATTTAATTAGAACCACGTGTTTAATTAAAATATTGAACTAGCATTAACAAATTACTTACAAAGTCATATGAATACTCTGCTCCACGGGATCCGCCCCTATGACGGGAGATGCCAAGACTCGGCCTCCAGTGCTCCGACATTCGATTCCTCCTACACCGCGCGCTCTTTGACCTCACCTCTTCTCTACCCCAATACTCGAGCGGTGGATTGAAGACGGTGTCATCCCATCCAGCACTGTTCCTTGGTGAAGAACAACGTTTTCACGTTGGTCGAGATATCGCTGTATCTTTCCGTCGCCCTACGAAGGAACAGCTGATACACCTCCGTTGAGTTCGTAACGGAAGGGTCCCACCTAGTCACTCGCTGCCAAACAAAATATTATTGTACTCAATAAGCGTTAAAGTTTATAAATTAATCAAAATTAAATAGCGAATAACAAAATATAATGTACGAAATGACTCCCACCTAGTCACATCGAGATAGGTTAGACACATAGTCATCGGGAAACTTCAACTCGAGCTTACCCATCTGCACAGATCATCCTTTTGACTCTTATCAAGTGAATAACAAGCTTTGGGATACTTTCCGTGCGTTGACATTTCTCTAGAGAGGGACGACGACAATATTCATTAAGTTCATCCCTAGACTTATTTGTGTCTTTTGTTTTCCCTTCCACATTCATCACTGTAGAACAAATTATCAAACACATTTTTTTCAATGTGCATCACATCCAAATTATGCCGGATCAAGAGGGTACTCCAATATGGCAAATCCCAAAGAATACTTTTCTTCCTCCACCACCATCTAATCTTCTCGTCAGGCCTCAAAGACCCTCTTCTGTCACTTTCCTGACTCCCCAACCAATCAATTTCTTGTAGAAGCATTTCACCTGTTCGGATGGGTGGTGGGTCATCTCAGAACTACTACATTCTTCGTGAATGCAATCTTGTTCCTGCAATACGGATGTCCACAGGTAAGAACTTACGATGGTTATCAAACCACATTTGTTTCTTGGTGAGTTTTAAAGTGAAGGCATCGAGTACTCAAGACAATATGGACAAGCAAATTCTTCCATGGTGCTCCATCCAGACAAAGATTGAGTAAGCCGGAAAGTCACTAATGGTCCAGATTAATGCGGCTCGCATCATAAAATTACTGCTTTCTAGCAACATCATAGGTTTCCACCCCATTTCTCCACAAAGATGTTCAAATCATGAATTAGTGGTGTAAAAATACATCTATATTATCCTTCGGATTTTTAGGACCGCAGACACCAAAACCGTCGAAACATGAATTGTTCTTTCATGCACAACCATGGGGGCAAATTGTGCGGTGTCACTATCACCGCCATGACGAATATCAAGTTTCCCGATCGCCCAAACGGGCCAAAACCATCGGTGCTCAAACCCGACCTCACATTCCGTATTTCACCGCAAAATTAGGATATGAATAGTCCAGTGTTTCCAAGCCAACGAATTTACAGTGGTGACGCATAACACCTCATCATTATAGCAACTAGCATGCCATATCATATCCTTAGCAGTAGTAGTGGACTGATACGTCTCTCGCAATCGAGGAATGATAGGAAAATAGAACATCTCTTTGAAAGGATCGTTTCTTTTTCCATCGACCATCCACACCACGCCTAGCGAGGTTTGAATCGGGATCGACCACAAACCTTACAAGATTCAAGCTCCCTGTCTCGCAACCCAATATATCATACAATTATTTGCACGAATCAATCCTCTCTATGGGAAGACCCATCCCACCCATCAATCTGTTTAGTATCGTAAAATTTCTTGGGCACCGCATTTTCCGAGGGCAAATCTCACTAATCAAATCAACTATTTGATTGTAACCCCTTTCGCATACCTATTCTCGCTTTAATGTTTAAAAGACGGGCATTGAATGACAACCGAGAATGAGACTCGCAACCAGGATACAGATCCCGATCCCATTTGCCACCGAAGCATGTCAAAAATGTGCAAAGATGCCGATTAGGAGGTTCCTCACTAAGGGGCTCTTCTTCCACATTTTGGAAACCGATGTTAGGACCAGAAGTTAAGTCCATCATCATATTTTGGTACGAGCTAGGTGCTGCAGTGTCGCCAACTCTATATGAAGTCAACGCCGGCCGATCATAGTTTCGGTGTGGCATAGAATTCCAATTTTGCTCACCGTGCAAAATCCAATTGTGATAATTAGACATAAACCCATGCCTAAACAAATGTGATTTCACGTCAATGGGTTCTCTAAAACTATGGTTCCTACATTTGAATTTCGAGCAAGGACACCTAATCTTTCCTCCACTCATCCATTCCGGTTACTAGTAGCGAATTCTATAAACGATTCGATTCCACTAAGAAATTCGGGAGATATCATGCCATTAATCGTTCTTGGACCATACATCCAACTACGGCTTGAATAATTCATATGTTTCAAATTAATGAAGATTCAAAATTTAATTAAATCATATATAATTAATTCTTCCACTTAATATTTTTTTCCTAATATTAATATATATATTTTCTAAAAATTTCAGAGTTTTGTTTTATTTTATCGCATTCCCAGCTTAATATATCAAGTAATTAATTCCTAGTGCATCCATTTCCGACTTAATTAAAATTAATCAAGTCGGAACGCACATTCTACAAAGAAACAATACCAAACAATTCATCAACCCTCAACTCCAACATCAACTTGAATCGAACATCGATTCAATTTTCAAAACTAATATTATAATTGAACTATCATACAAAATTTGATCGAACATCGATCACCATATATATAAATTATTATTATATCATGCATGCAAAATAATTTTAAATCAAATAATTATTACAATTAAATTAAAAGTATATCTTTAAATAATTAATTAAAAAGAATACTTACGGTGATAGTGGAGGCGTGTAGTGAAATTATATGCCCGGATCGAATCTTTTTCAACACACCTACAAATATATAAATTATAACAATTAAATTAAAATTATAATAATATTAAAAATAAATTTATATAATTGCATACATACTAATTATTCTAAATAAAATTAATAATTTTATACTACTAATTATATAATTGCACATATACATACTAACTCTAAATAATTAATAATATTATATATACTACTAATTATTTATAAATAATTATTAATAATTAAAATACACATAACAATTACAAAAATTAACACTAAATAACTAATAAATCAATACCTATACAATATGTATAATAACAACAAAATTAACAACAAAATTACACAAATATATGCATATGAATAAATACAAAATTGATAAAATAACAACAAAATTAACCGATTAAATCATAAAAACTCACCGTAGAAATGTTCCTAGGAATGAGTACAACAAAGCCCAACTAGCGGATGGGCCAATTTCCGGCGGCGCGCGGCGCACGCGGCGGCGGCGACGTGGAAGCTATGGGGAGAAAAAAAAGCTGCGTGGGGTGGGAAAGGGTTTCGGTATTTATATTGATTTTAACGAGGGGCCCAGCGAGGGCCCAAGCCCTCGGTAAATTTGGGCTGGCGAGGGGGCCCCCGCCCTCGTTAATTTTGGGCTTGGCGAGGGGCCCGGCCCTCGTTAATACTAGCCGTCGCTAAAGCCCTCGTTAATTAACGAGGGGCCCGTTTCCCTCGCGAAGGCCCTCGTTAATGTCGGCCTCGCCTATCCCCTCGCTAATTAACGAGGGTTTTCTTCCTCGCTAATCCCCCTCGTTAATTTTGGATTTTTTGTAGTGAGATTATACGGCACTTTCTTCACTTTGCTATTTTTTTCATTTTTTTAACTTGTTCATTACTAAATTTCCATGAGAACTTATGCTTATAATATGCGTTGGATCATGTTTATGTTTATAATTGGATCATGTTTATGTTAGGTGTAGAATTATATCCATCAAGTATTTGATAAAATATTTCATCCAATTAATATGTGTTGACCTTAATATTTTTAGTGTGTCTCGTATGTATGAAACTTGTTTACACTCTATTAGTTCATATCTATACATATATAATAACAAAATCTTCTAGTAAATATAGAAGTAAAAATTTTGAACCAAATTGTATTACTAAATATGTAAAGGAATTCTAAAAGTTAATAAAATTCAAATATATGTATTTAAAATACAATTGTCAAAATTAAAAAAATTAATTTTTTTGATAGGTGAAGTTTTTTAAAAGATTTAGCATAATATTGAAATATGTGTATTAAAATAATTTTATGCGCTGTGATGTGTTACTAAATATTGAACCAAATTGTATTACTAAATATGTATTGAAGTTTTTAAAAGGATTTAGCATAAGATTTAATTCATGCGCTGTTATGTGATTATAAAATAATTTAAAGGAATTTTACGGTTGTAACTTGCATAGTTGATGTGTTTCAATTAATATGATGAGATTAATTGTATTTTGTGTTTAGTGTTGAGGGATCCAATTTTGACGTGTTTTGGGCAATCGCCGCTATTGTTCAATTATATAATGTATATTAGGGCTATTTTGTGTCATCTCATTGTAATAATTAATTGGTTTTGTGATTGTGACAATATACGTTAATTAAATCATTGTTTATGGTTTTGTGTGTATGTACGACATACATCATACTCGTGAAAATTATCTTTTAAAAAAATATCCATAAAATTTTACAAATTAAAATTCATGAAAATTATCTTTTAAAAATCTTTAAATTACCTAATTTATAATTAATTTGAATATAAACTCGATAATTATTTAAAAAGTTTCAAATTAAAATAAATTATTCAATTGTTAATATTCAAATTTTAATACCACAACATTTTTTAATATTCAAATTGTAATACTGAACATAAAAAATTTGAAAAAAATATTAACTTATTATAAAAACTAAATTTACCATGGGGAATCAAACCATCAACTTCTTTAGCTTATGAAAAAGAGCTAACCATCAAGCCACAACAACTTGTGCTTAAACTTTGTAAAAATAAATACTTATTCCTTCGAGTAAATAAAATTTCGTTTTAAAGCCCTGGCATTCACCAAACGAGAACATATCAAATTCACCGAGATCAAAATCGTGCCTCACTCCACCTTTGAGTCTGCCGTGCCATCGCCATTGTTGTTCAGTCCGTTCCCAATTCCTCTCTTCTCCATCAATGTGCTATTCCTCGCCTTTGGTTGTTTTAATAGTAATTTTCGTCTTCTTTCTTTCATAAATTGATTAGTGTGTTTTCTTCTAGTTTGGTAAAGGAATAATGTCTAACTATACATTTGTAGAATTTGGAATGGACAAAAGTTGGATGCTACTTGATGATAGAAGGTTAGCTCAATATGAGAATAGAGTTAATCAATTTTTAGATTTTGCAAATTCGTCAAATGAATCGTCCAAAAAGATCGGATGTCCTTGTAGAAAATGCAACAATGTTTATTTTCAAGTCATGATGATGTTGAAGCCGATTTGTACGAGAATGGAATACAAAAGAATTACGTTACATGGGTGTTTCATGGCGAGGAATTTGATTACTCTAATGTTGATGAGTTTGATTTGGATGAAGAAGACGAACCCGATGAAGTTGACTTAGATGAATCTACTAGAAGTGATATTCATGGGAACCAAAATGCTTATGTCGACATGCAAAACATGCTTGAAGATTCTTTTGCAGAAGAACAACAAATGCTTGGGGAGAAATAGAGTTTGAGAGAAATGAGAATGCAATTCTGAGTGGGAATCCAATAAATTTATGAGATTATTGAAAGATGCTTTGATAAAGAATTATATCCAGATTGCAAAAATTTCAGCAAGTTATCATTTGTTGTTACACTAATGCATGTTAAAATTGTTACTAGATGGAGCAATAAATCATTTTCAACTTTGCTTGAAGTTTTGAAAAAGCACTTCCCGATGGTGAGAACCTCCCTTGCTCATTTTATGAGGCAAAAAAATGATTCAAGACCTTGGATTAGATTATGAAAACATTTATGCTTGTGTAAACGATTGTGTGCTTTTTAGAAAGGAATATGCAAAAGAAGAAGTGCCCAAAATGTTCAACCCCTCGATATAAATTCCAAGAGATCGGTACTAATGGAAATAGTGGAAAGAAACATAAGAAAATTCCACAAAAATTCTACACTATTTTCCATAGCTAAGACTACAAAGATTATTTATATCTAAAAAGACAGACAAGATATGAGATGACACAAGGAAAAATGCACGAGATAATGGAGTATTGAGGCACCTGTGGATGCTCAAGAGTGGAAAGAATTTGACAAAATACATGAATCATTTGCTCAAGATCCTCGTAATGTTAGGCTGGGATTAGCAATCGATGGTTTTAACCCTTTCTCAATTATGAGTTCATCTTATAAAGCACGTGGCCTCGTAATTCTTTTACCATACAACCGCCACCATGGAAGTGCTTGAAAACTCTTTTTATTCTATCAATGCTTATTCCAGTCTAACATTTCCTGGTAATGACATAGATGTCTTTCTTGAACCATTGGTTGATGAATTGAAGGACTTATGGGATTATGGTGTTGAAACTTATGATGCCTCAACCGGGTACTAATTTTAACTTACGTGCAACATTATTGTGGACGATCAAAGACTTTTCAGCTTATGGATTAGTATCGGGTTGGAGCACGAAAGGGTATTTAGCTTGTCCTATGTGCAATACGAAACAATTAGCATTTGGTTACCAAATGGAAGAAAATATGCTTCATGTGTCATCGTCGATTCTTACCACATGATCATAAGTGGCGTGATTTGAAGAGTGCTTTTGATGGCAATAAAGAATATCGAGATAAACCAATTCCTTAAACAGGATGGCGTGCTTGAACAATTAAGCTCTTTGCGTCCGGTTGTATTTGAAAAATCACAACCAAAGAAGAGAAAATGTGATGAAGAATTGAACTGGAAAAAATGCGCATTTTCTTTAGCTTGCCGTATTGGAGAACTCTAAAATTGCGACATAACTTAGATGTCATGCATATAGAGAAGAATGTGTGTGATAATATCTTGTGGATATTATTAGATATTGACGACAAAAGTAAGAATAACATTAAGGCTAGGTTTGATTTGCAAGCATTACAAATAAGGCCTCAATTACACCCAAAGGCAGTTGGGAACACTTATTTGGTGCCTCTGCGTGTTATACTTTATCTAAAGCTGAAAAAAGAAAGTTGTGTGCCTTTCTTGCCTCGGTGAAGTATCCAGATGCATTTGCGTAAGTTTGCCAACATGTGTTAACATTAATGATTGTCGCATTACAGGTCTAAAAACTCATGATTATCACATTATCTTGCAACATTTGTTGCCGATTTCCGTGTGTGGCATTTTGAATAATAATGTGAATGAGGCGTTACATGAATTCAACACTTTCTTCAAACAATTATGCTCAAAGACATTGAGAAGAGCAGATTTGGAATATCTTGAAGATCAAATTGCTTTAACCTTGTGCAAATTGGAAATAATTTTTCCTCCAGCATTTTTCGACATAATGGTACACTTGTCTATTCATCTTGCACGAGAGACAATTTTAGGAGGACCGGTGCAATATAGATGGATGTATCCCATTGAGAGGTATATTTATAATATGTTATAATTTATATTTGTATAGTATTTCACTTAAATTATTGATTATTATTTCTAATTGGGTCAATGTTTGTTTTAGGTACTTGCACAAATT
This sequence comes from Paraleonurus japonicus, assembly GCA_030762865.1. NCBI lineage: Eukaryota > Viridiplantae > Streptophyta > Magnoliopsida > Lamiales > Lamiaceae > Paraleonurus > Paraleonurus japonicus. The sequence goes on from CM061057.1 coordinate 37,081,700, forward strand.
GAAGCAATATGTCGAAATAAAGCTTCTCCGTAAGGATCGATGGCGAGGGTTATGTTGTCAAGAATGTTTAACATTTTGCTCAATGTACATGAATGATATTGAGACACAATTTAATAAAATAGAACATAACTATGAATTAAGCCAATAAATTTCAAAATGAATTATCGGTGCTTTCGAAACCTCACGCCTCATGGGAAAAGGTACATACGCTTTTCTTGATGAAAAATCATTGAAGCAAGTTCATGCTTATGTTTTGAAGAATTGTGATGAAGTGATGACATTCATAAGGTGATTCACTAACTAGCTATTTTATTTTAACTCATCTCGTATAATTTTAAATTTAGACTTTCAATAAATATAATGGATCTTGCATGTATTAAATTAATATCTAGTTGAAGAGAAATTATTTTGATATTCAGTGAACACAAAGAAGAACTTAAGCAAAAGGGATATGTGGATGTGGAAAAGAAGCACGAGGAGTCTTTCGCGAAGTGGTTTGAAGAGAAAGTAATTATTTTGTCCTATAACTAATTTGTTAGTAATGTTTGTTGGCATTGATTAATTATGAAATTTAAAACTATTAACAGGTCAAATTGAACATCGTAGATAATCATCCTATTCGTGAAGATCTTTTGCACTTGGCATTTTGGTCCCGATAAATGGGTGACTCATTATGAGGTTTGCATTGCAAATGGATTCCGTTTCCACACTAAACAACGCGAGATGCATAAAAGAACTCGAGTGCAGGCGTAGTTGTAAATGTTGGTGAGTCATCGACTTACAACATTGTTATGGTATCTTGCAAGATATTATTAAGTTGGATTACTTGGGAAGCCATCGAGTGATGTTGTTTAAGTGTGATTAGTATGAAGGTAGGTCGGTTCAAACGGATAAGCACAATCGCGCAAGTATTAATATGTCACGACCATGGAAGACGAATGAACCATATGTGTTATCATCTCAAGTTCAACAAGTGTTTTATGTGAATGATATGAAACTAGGTAATGATTGGAAAATTGTGATCGCGGTTCAAGCCCGATGCCTATGGAGTGTGCTTGAGAACAATGACATTGAAGATACGATTATTGATGAATCATATCAACAAGATCAATTCCGTGATACATCTGGTATAGCTGAATGTTCCAATGAAATCATAGACGAGTGGTATAGGAATGACATACCAGCAACTACAATTGATGCAAATGAAGTGACATTCGTAGAAAATGAAAATGAAAAGGAAGAAGAAGAAGAAGAAGAAGAAGAAGAAGAAGAAGAAGAAGAAGAAGAAGAAGAAGAAGAAGAAGAAGTTGATTATGACGAAGATGGAGAAGATGATATTGCGGATGAAAGTGAGGATGAATAGAGAGATTTTGATTATATGGTGCTTACAAGGTAAATCATACTACTATGTTTCTAGTTCTAGTTTTTTACATTTTGTATTCAGTAAAAATAATCTTATGACTCTAAAAGATTGATAGGTGAAAATTTTCTTTGAAAGATTGATAGATGAATTTTTTATTTTGGATCGTTATGGTATATATGTTTTTCAAGTTTGTTGGGTTAATTTTACAATTAATCTTATTTAGTATTTTGGGATCCAATTCTTATGCTTCAATATATATATATATATATATATATATATATATATATATATATATATATATATATATATGATGAGATTTGGGCACTTCGCTATTTTTAATTATATAATGTATATTGGGGCTATTTTGTTTCATGTTGTTGTAATTAATTATTTTTGGTAATTTTGACAATATGCATTAATCAAACCATTATTTATTGACAATATGCATGTGTTTTTCTAGATACAAATGAGCTAATTCACGCTTAAGTAAAAAGAATTGAGATATTGTCCCATATTTACACGTAATATAATTCAAATTCGTTGGACATCTCAAGTTTCTACTTGGTTTTTACTAATACTTAAGATGATCGCTAAAGTGACCTCTCTTGAATATTGGGAGATGAATAGTTAGCGTGCAAATATATTGAGTATAAACTAATTTAGAATTTGAATAGTTATAGTTCAAATATATATATTTTTTAATTTAAAAATTATATTTTAATTTAATTATTTTTTAGTTCAATGTGCTTAATTGAGTCGAATACATAAAAAATAACTAAAGATTGAAATATACAAAAATAAATTAAATTAATCTATACTTATATAAAAATGCAATAATGGTAAAAGGAAGTACGGTCAAGATTAATGTCCAAAATACATTAATTACTTTGCACGAAGTTTTTTTTTTTAAAGTGTTACTATATAAACACAAACGTGTTACTTTATGAAGAAATGTGTGTAACTATATGAATAAATAAGAAATATAGTAACAATTACAATATTAATTCCAGTTTAAATAGAAACAAATTTTTATAATCAAAAGTTCGCATAAACTTTGTATTCATCACTGTTTAAGTTTTTTCAACTAAATTTTCACCAATCGATCTTCCAACACCTATTTATATAGCAATTTTTGAAAAAATCATCCATGTCTTTTTTTCTCGTTTTATGTTCGCTTTCTCTTCAATTTGATCTTGTAGTTGAATTTATTTATGCTTTTTGTTAGGGTTGTATACGAATCAAATACTTTTGTTCGATTCGGTATTCGTGCTCGAATTCGATATTCGTATTCGAAATTTTATGATTCGAATTCGATTACGAATATTCGATTTGATTCGATTATTAAACAAATACAAATACAAAATTATGATATTCGATTCAATATTCGTAAATATTTGATTCGATATTTAAATATATATTATATATACATATTTATTATTTTAATAGCAAATATATAAAATCTATATATTAGTATTATATAAATATATTAAGGTTCAGATTATTTGCACCATATATTTGATAAATACACCACACCACTCAAATAAAAACACCACAATTTTTAATAAATACACCAATTAAAAATATCATTTTGATTGGATGAATTTTACACAATGTTTCTTGCGATTTTTGGTTCATTAATGTAATTTAAGTAGATTCTTAGAAGACTACGATGACTTCTTCATCATATGTTCATAACAAAGATTTGGATGTATTATATCTTTATCGCTCAATGTTAACTCGACATGGTAGAAATTTTGATTTGTGGAGCAGATTGAGTTCGCCGACTCCATAGGATCAAAAAACCCATTATATATATGATATTTTTCATGAATAAACTAATTTTAATTATATTTGTATTTTATTTAGAAGCAAGAAGGGCCTATTCATGTCATGTTGCAAACAACTTGAATTTGGTTTGCAAAATCGATGGAAAATTGAATTCTCGTTTTGTAATTTGATAATTAATTTTTTTCGTTTTGTATTTGATTATGTAACTTTTAAATTTGTGACTTGTATTATGAATTGAAACATAGAAATTCATTTGAATTGAATACTCAAAGAAGAGTTGGTCCCATGTAAGGTGAGTGTGTGCATGCACTTGAATTTTATTATGATATTTTTCAATTAATTTATTATTACTTTTATATTTTTAATTTACATGATTCTATTATTTTAGAGGTGAGTGCTCATATGAGACCAAACCCTCAAAGAATATTGTTTAAAACATGTTTGAGAAAAATCGATTCGAATATTCGATTCGAGTATTCGAATAGCTCAGAAAAATTCGATATCAATTTCAAATCGAATATAAATCACATTTACTATTCGAAAAATATTCGAATTCGAATTCGATATTCGAAAAATTTAACGAATACAAATTTAAAATAACGGTATTCGATTCGATTCGATTCGTATACAACCCTAGTTTTTGTTGGATTTCGCTATTTTTATCGCTTTTTAATCGTCGCCGTCTCTACGCTGTTGGTTGTCGTGCGATTACTGATCTAATTCAAACAAATATTTGTTTTGACCAATTTTAATGCGTGATCTGCGATTTTTCAAATTTTTTTGTTTTTTAAAGCTTATTTAATCGGTGCAATAATTTATAAGAGAGTCGCTCATATATATAATAGTTATCGTGTGTGATGTGCAATACAATCAATGTGTTCCTTTTTAACTTTTCACCTATATTTTACTACCTCCATCCCATTTAAATGGTTGTTTAAGGTTATTTCACATGATTAAGAAAATAATAAATATGTGTATAATAGGACAATTTCACCCTTCTTGTGGAAGTAAATTTCAAAGTGAAATAAATTTGTCTAGAAAAGTGGAGTATCACAATAAACAAGAATAAATGTAAATTTGGAAAAACTCATTTATTTTTTTATAGATTGTTGCAAAATGACAAATATTTTGAGAGAAAAAATTAGTCCCTAAAAAGACCATTAAAATGGGAAGGAGGGAGTAATGTTTGAAGGTGTGTGTTTTACGCAATTAGAGATGGTTACTATCAATGTTGTAACAATGAGAGTAACACCGATTATATAACGGAAGACTTAGTAAAAATCTTTGCAAACCAGGATAAAATTTTTATAGATTATTTTAAATAATAATCTATGAGGAAACGATTCACTATGTTAATAATGAATACAAATCAAGTAGAGAACGATTCAAAATTCGTATCTTCTCAATAAACCACTACAAGACCTAAACACAATGTTTATGATCTCGAAATCGCTAAGTGTATAAAATACACCGTCAAAGGTGACCTATCTAGATATGTTAAAGAACACCTGTCTACTAACAATCTAAACGAGAATCTATTGTTACATGTAATGTGGCAACATCGGATGTAACGTAAACGGAAATAATGGCCCTATCAATCTGGATGCACTTATCACACTCAACGGTTTGATACTCGATTACTTCTCACGCAAGGCTCTTATAATTTGTGACTGATCGATTCGTATTGCCTCGTAGATCATTCTTGAAGCTTGACCACCTATTTATAGATGTTGATCACAACCTTCAAGAGCATCGTAGATCCTTGTGGATGGATCTAGAAATCTCCAACTCATTCTCTATCATTCAGCTCGTGAATCTCGGTGGAAAACCACCAAGAAACTGCCTTTAATAAGCGCTATTGACTTGTAACCGCTTGATCTAGATAACTCCCCTTATTCTTGATCCTTGTAGATCCTTCGGAGTATTGAAGTCGATTCCGGATCGTCAACCTACGATTAACAACATCAAAGACAACACCGAAACACAAAAAGTTAGTTGTTAGAAGAAATGACGAATTTTGATGTCGCACCCGATGTTACAACATTGGTGGTAACAAAAATGTTTAACCGGTGACATCAACAATCTCCCCAATTTAACCTTTACTGCTACAACACACCCGATATATACCTCATATAAATCGGTGAAGTTGTATGTGTAAGACGAGCACATCAAATTTTAAGAAAATAAGAGCACAACTCTACTCAAAACAAATCAAACTAGACATAGTCGATAAATAACAACTAAACAAGGGAAATAAACAATCGAGCAATATAAGCAAAGAAAAATAAATAGTCGAGCATAAAAAGAAATCGAGCAAACAAAAACCTAACAGAGCACAAAACATGAAGTGCTAAAAGTAACGTCCTAATCAACTATTGTCTTTAGAAACATGCATAAATTAAAATTGTTCAGAAGCAATCAACAAAACAAGAGCAACTATCAAGAGAGTAATCACCTCCCTTAATAATTGATCAAAATAAAAACCTGTCTCTTATAGACAAGCTCCCCTAAGGCAAATCTCTATAGAGGTCTTGTACAACATCTTCAAAATCACCATCTCCTTCTTCATTTCCAGAATGTGTTCAACATCGGTTGTTGCAGTGATTTCGGCTTCGATTGTTGCGGCAGTTTCAGCTTTAGTTGTTGCGGCTTGGAGCAACATTATCATCAAGATTCGCAACTCTAGCTTCTTCGGCGGTGGTCTCGTGCCTATCGGGTTTAGGTGCACGACTAGAGCTCGATGGATTAGCGGCTGAGCACGAACTTGATCACGAATCGCACTGTACTCCCCCTGTTGGAGCAGAAAGCAACCTCTCCCAAAACATCTTCATATTCCGTAACTCATCAATCTGATCACTCAAGTTATTAATTTGAGCAAGAATAAAAGATCTATGAACGTGATCGAGTTAACAGTGAATTTCTCGTATCGATATGATCATTGTTAGATCGAGAAAAAGGTTTTGATGAGTTAAAAGAAGCAATTCGGATGATCATATGAATATGTAGAACAGCTTGAGGTCAAGTTCCGATCGAGCCGATCGGACTAGGTCGAGGATTTGGACAAGTCACCAAGACCGAAAAGCCGCAGTCATCCGGAGACAAGTTCAAATTAGTCATCTGCAGAGACGAGTATGAAGAGCTCGACGAGGTCAAGACAAGCCGAGTAGAATAAGAAAGGCAAGTCTTCACCAAGTCACCGCAGACAAGTAGAGTAAAATCACCGAGGATAAGAGCAGCTTTTCAAGATTAAGTTTGTTGAGTAGCTTTTAGTTTGTTAGAACTCGACTAACAAACTAACCGTCTTTTCGAGGACTTATAACTAGGTCTAGGTTTTCATTTGATACACACGAATTACACATTATTCATTATATTCAGATTTCTACTTTCACATCAATTCACAAGTTTTCAAAAAGAGTTTTAAAAATTTCTAAGTGTTTGAAGAACACTTTACTTTACATCTTCAAAATTCATTACTCACCGTAATAGTTAGATTTCAGGAGAAGAGTCTAGGAGTTTGAAGATTTGAAGATCTTTGTAAATTGTAAATGTAAGTTGGATCGTAAGTAAGTAAGTGGTAGCGAGACCCTTCTTCAAGTTGAAGAAGGAGAGTGGATGTAGGATTATTCATAATCCGAACCACTATAAATCTTGGTGTTCTTTGTTACTTTTAGTTACTTATCTGTTCTTCTCAATTTCAGTTTAGATTCAAAGATCAATTTGTAATTAAAGTTAGACAAATTATCGGTGTGCTTTTGATCCAAATAAAGTTGAGTTTAAAAGTATATTCCATTTGTGTAACTTTGGTGTTTTGAATAAGTTTTGAAAGATTTGTAAAATCTGAAAAATCTATTCAACCCCCTTCTAGATTTTTCCTAGAAGGCCGATTCAAGTTTCCTTTAATCTACTCAACTAAGTGGGACCAACAATCATCAATGTGATCAACATTCTCAAAGAACATTTTGGGCTAGCTCTTGCTTTAGCTGGTTGTACAGATCACCTTCGAGGATTTTGTGGCTCTTCTCTAGCCAAATTATTCCAAGGCGGATCAATGACCCTATTACCAGCTAGCAATACATGGGAAATACCTAAGGGCTGTACCATACCACTTAGAATCTCAACTCCATTCTTTTCAAAATTCACATTCTTCAACACTAACCCAATCAAAGCAGGATAAGGCAATATCCCTCTCTTAGCAATGTTACCAGAAACCTCATCATATGATTAAAGATTGTCCTTCCTAGATTGAAATTATTCATCACAACAATCCTATACATGAGTATTGCTTGATCCATTGTAATAGCATTTGTAGTGTTGGTTGTGGGAAACCAATTGTACACACACGGTTTATGTATGATAGAATATAAACTAGTGAGTGAAGAGGATAGAATTTTGGTTGTCCAAAGCCTAATTCTACCACTTGTGATGGGTGTGCAAATGTGATCCATATCCGGTATCTCATCTTCATCAATATCGGGAGTTTCAAGATAGTCATTTATCAAAGTAGGGTTCGCAACACTTCATTACCCCTAAACTTAACGAGTATCCATACCTCTTAGAGTTTCTTCTACTCGTACCTTTTCTCAAATTACGGTAGAACTCAACAATCCAATCATCCACATAAGGACATGCATACTCAATGAGACTTTAATAGACCCCTAACTTCAAGAAATTCAATCAAGTTATACCTCGAAAAATCAGAATGTTTAATCTTTCTTTCGTGCAAAAGATGTCTTCTTTTCAATTTCTTGAACTTATCGTAATTAACCCCAAAGTATTCATCTTGATCATCATCACTTTCGTAACTACTACTAGATGAATGTGAGGGTGAGTTACCCAGTTCACCATCGGGACTTTCAGCGGCTTCTTCTCCCGATCCACCTAAGAATCTGAACTACCCAGACTCTCTGATGTTGCCTCATCTACCGCAACATCCTCGCAGACTTCGAATCGTAATCATCCTCCTCCGTACTTGGTTCATTCCGCCGTGTTCTCTTTTCCAATCTCTCTATCGGTTCGAGATAGGAATATTTTCTTCGAGAATCGATGTGTCGGATGTTGTGTCAACATTGGGAGTGACACTCGTTACGGCGATGGGTGTAGCAACCGGTTCGGTGGCTGGTTACGAGGCTTGACTTGGTTCTCCAACATGCCTCTACACCCCTTTCCGATTCGTAAGTCGACTCGCAGAGTTGAATGGAGTCCGGAAGACATGCCTTCTTCATTCACTTTTCCCCTCTTAGCGCTTTGCAGTAGTTCACTCTCATCAGCGACCTACTCGACCTTCTCCTAGCCTTAGCAGGCTTCTCTTCCTCTTGGGTTTCTTCACCTTCTTAGCGGCAACACCCGAGTCGGTGGAATCATTTGCCTCATCCATGATCGCATCATCGATCTCATTTGTTATCCGATTGACTATATCATCGATGAACTGAATTGTAGCTTCAGTAGGTGTAGTTTTCATAGGAACAATAGTAGGAGCAGGGGTTTGAGTGGAAGGGTTTGGTGTAGGTGTGACATTCTCATCGTATGCAAGAAATTTGAAACATCGATTTGGATTGAGCCTACGGCAGCTGTTGGTGGTTGTGGAAGGTTAGGGAAATCACGCATTGGCTCGAACATTTGAAGGGCTCGTGAAAAATGGGAAGACAACGATCGGAGGAATAGGGTTACGAACAATAGATGTGGCCGTTGATGGTCCTGGCAACATTGGTGACATCAACAGACGGAGGGTTTTGAGCGGCCATGGATGCAAGAAGATTCGAGAGGGTTTGAAGTCGAGGAGTCTACGAGGAAGTGTTTGAAGGAATGTTTGATTTTTCCGCCATTTTTGATACTTAAACCACAAATAAAGTGCTAAAATTAATTAAATTAAAATAGCAACTTTACTCTAAACCAAACAATAAACAAGTGTTATGCTAAAAATCTCTCGAAAATCAGTATACACTGCTCGAGCTAAGTTTCTAAGTAATGAAGACACATAAATTCGAAATCTATAAATAGAAAAGAAGAAGAGAAGTTATAAGATATTAACCCACTAAAAAGAATCCCTAAAAATAAGGAACATGGAGATAATGATACTCCCATGCCCAAAATAACCGTCCAATCGATCTATAAAACTCAAAAATAATTAAATAAAATAATTAAAATTAAGCACAATACAATACTAAAAATAAACGTGGGAAGTTACCATGAGAAAAAGTCAAAATTCAAGAATTATCACATAATTAATTAATTCGACTTATAGAAATAAACTGAATCAAGTAGATGTTGTAGACAATGTGGCACACATACACTTCAACATTGATTTTTCAATGTTGCATTTTATTATTTTTATCGAGTTTTCTCACACAATTCCATATTGATCCACCTTTTCAAAAGAGAACATCGTAGTCGCGATCTCCGTGTCCCATAGTTACTCAACGGATTATGGATAAATTGATGTTATTTTAATCACCTTTTGAAAAGAAGTCACCGTAGTAGCGAACTTCATGCTCCATAGTTACTCGGTGATTAAGAATAAACATCTAATTGTGTATTCTAATGTATGCATTTGAGAAGTGTATGTCCTGTAAGTCACATAATCTTGATTCAAGTATATTTCACAAAGAATTAACTAATTAATAGACAAAATCTCAAAAAATATCAATTTTCTCATAGACCTCACGATGTTGTCACAAATGTTGTAACATTTGCTTCAACATCCGGTCACAGATTTTCGCATTGTACATGTACCAAGAGATTTTCTAAGAAATGAAAACCTCTCAAAATCAAGAGCTTTAGTAAACAAATCAGCAAGTTGCTTATCAATGTGAATATATTCTAACTTCACCATACCCTTTTCTACCGGATCTCTTATAAAATGGTGTCTTATACTTATATGCTTAGTAAGAGAGTGTTGTACGAGGATTTTTAGAGATATTTATAGCACTTGTGTTATCACAAAATATAGGAAGGATATCGTATCAAGGCCATAGTCACCAAATATTTTCTTCAACCACAATTATTGTGAACAACAACTACTGCAACAACATATTCGACTTAGTCAGAGATTGAGAAACACAACTCGCTTTCTTGCTTTCTAATTGTCTAATTCTTTCATCTCTTACTATTAACATATTTCTTAGTATTTCATTTGTATTTTCTTTTTTCTTTATTATATCTAAACTTATTTTACATTTTCATTATATGATCATTTATATCTCTACCATAAGTAAGGGGTTTGTCACCTATAAATTTAATTCTTTCTAATTGATGTTCATCTACCTCATCCATCTTATTATTTTTCCAAAAATTTCCTTTATAGGCTCTGATACCAATTTCTACACAATTTCTATGGGATCTTATAGACATCTAATAGACTTAAAGAGGGTAGGAATATAGATGTTAATGAAAGTATTATCAACAATAGTAACAATGTTATTGATAACATAAACAAATGTAATATATAAACAAGGTTGTTAACAAACAAATTCATCTTTTCTATTAATAATAGTCTATAATCTCCTACCATTAATAATACCACATACATAGAGATATATTTTTCAAAACATAACTTGAAAACATATAATTTAGAAACCATACCTTTTATAGACTTCTAGTTCCCTGATGACCTCAATCTACCCCGGCGCTTTGCTCCCTTTTCCACTCGTGACGGGATGATGGCCTTGGATTTACGAGAGTCCCTCAACAGGATCTTTCTAGAATTCTATATGGGGTTTGATTTCTAAATAATATGGATCGAAGAGTGTTTCTTCAAATATATTTCTATATGTGTGATACTATATTTGGTATAAAGATTATAGACTAAGAAAGTGTTTAGCTACACATGGGAAATAAGAGAATGAAGATTAAAGATGAACTTTGGAATTGATTGATAAATTTTGTTACAATGAGGCCTATTTATAGGAATCCTCAAGCTTCATGGTCTTACAAAAATTATTACAATTTACAATTTTCAAAAAGTAAATAGTGGTCTTTGCCTTCCACCATTATAATGCTCTTTGTAGTCTTCTTTGAGAGCTTGACATGTGTCTTCCATCTTTCCAACTTGTATTGTAGTATTTTTGTCGTCTTCTTTCTTTGTATTATTGCTCTTTGATACTTCATCTTCCAGTGTCTTCCATATTCTTGATATTATTGAGTAGTATGGGCCTGTATTAGGCTTTTGATATATGGCTTTTGTAGGTTAGACTACATTGATTTTTAATATTTTTTGTGTAATATGGGCCTGGTATTAGGCTGTGATATATCGGGCTTTGTAGAATTTCTTCTACATTAGCCTCTTCTTTTATATGGATCTTTTAGTAGATTTCTCTACATTAGATCGGTATTATTTATTATTGAAAAGGATCGGAAGGTCCTTCCTCTTTTATTTGTTCGCTTTTTATAGTAATAATTGGCCTTTTTCGCTGATTGGCTAGTATTTTATATTGCTCTATGGTTTCAGGTGAATGAGTATATTTCATGTTTACAATCCTATCTTGCATGTTACTTAATTCTCGTGGTATTTTGTATTAATGTATCGTTATTATAATATAAGGTAATAATCTCAAGAACTTCTCCTCCCTTGGAAGTGCCAATGATACTTGCCTTTTGAGCTTTTAACATATCTTCTATTTTGGTTTTTAATGTTAATAATCCAATTGCTCTTTTGACACTTAACCATTCTTGAAATTTTTCTATGCTACAAGGTATTTGCATTTTTAGGCTTTCATTATCTCCACTAATTATGCTATTTCTTCCGGTTTTAAACAATTGACATATTACTATGGGTTTTCCTATTAGGTCTGTTGAAGCATCAAAAATTTGTATTCCGTATATTCCCTTGCCAAAAGATTCCATCATGGCTCGGCGATTCTACTATAACCTTGTGGTAACTTTGCTATACCGAAAAATGTTTCATCTATTATTATTTTATCTATAAATCCATAAGTAAATAATTTTTGTACTACTTCGGGGTTAGCTTTTTCACTACAAAGGTATCTTGGGTATTTACTGATTTTAGAGTCACAGAATATTTCACTATTAGTTTTATAATCATAAAATTTACTAATTTTTTCATATGCACTAATAAGTTCAGGTTTATACTTCAACTTATCACTCATGGTCATGGATGGTGGTGTTGGGGATGATGATACGGATGAAGATGTGGATGGCATGGTTGCTAGTTTGGAAGTAAAGAATTGTGGTTTGCTTATTGATGGAGTTTGTAGGGTTTTTATGGTTTGTTTGTCTTTTGTGGCTTCGCTAACTGTTGTAATAGGTGAGTATTTTCTTTATTAAGTTGGGTAATGGTATCAAGGGCTTTGGCTATAGCTTCATTGTTTTTGTAATAATATTTGTAACCTTGTTAATATATTCGTCATAGTTAATATCACTTGCCATGATTGTACCTGCTAAGAAAATCAGCTAAAATATTCTTAGTTAGGATATATTTTTGACAATAAAATCATAACAACAGAAAGATTGCCATTTTCTTCTTTTATTTAATTCTCGTAAAGGATCAATTTTATTGGTTATAAAAGCTTTAACTTGGGTATTATCTGTTCTAACAATAAATTTTACCGGTAGTAAATGATAATGAAATCTTTTTATTCCCATTTTAATCGCTAATAATTCTTTCTCATTAATATGATAATTCTTTTCATTTGGTTTCCACGTTCCTCCTCCATATCCACATATTAATGGTTTTCTTTGTCAATATCATTTTTTTCATATGCTATAAGGACTGCTCCCCATCCTATATCACTAGCATCTCGTATATAATTCTAATTGGTCATGTTCGATTGGTATTCTATGTTTAGGTAAATTTTTTACTTTTTCTTTAATATTATTAATCGCTTTATTGTGTTCTTTCCATTCAAATATTTTATTTTTCTTAATTAGGTCTTGTAAGGGTTTTCTTAATAATGGTAAATCTTTTATATAGTCCGATGCATAATTTACTATTCCTAGAAACTGTTGTACTTCTTTTTTATTTTCTAGTTGGGTTTTGAAAGTTTCTATTTTTGTTACTATATGTTCTTGTAATTGTAGTCCTTCTTTATCTATAATATACCCTAGATATTCTATCTTATTTTTAAAAATTTAGGACTTCTTTTCTCGATAATAATATTCCATGTTGTTTTATAATACTTACAAATTTCTCTAGATGTTTGATATGGTCTTCCAAGGTGTCACTATATATCAATATATCATCTACATATATTAAACAGAAATCATTAATTTTCTAAATACTTGATCCATTCTTCTTTGAAATATTTGTGGTGCATTTTTAATCCAAAGGGTAATACATTCCATTCATAATGTCCTTGAGGGGCACTAAAAGTCGTTAATGGTTTTGATTTATTTGTTAACTTTATCTGCCAAAATCCACTTTTACAATCAAATTTACTAAACCATTTTTTATTTCCTAATCTATTAATAAGATTTCTTTTATACGGTAAGAAATATCCATCAAATATAGTCTTTTTATTTAATTCTCTATAATCTATTACCATTCTAGCTTTTCCTCTTTTTGTTCACTATATTTTCGTACTAAGAAAGCCGGGCTACTATGAGGACTTTTACTTTCTTGTATTATTTTCATATCTAGTAACTCTTTTATTTGATTTTCAAATTCTTTTTGATCTGTTGGACTATACCTAATTGGCTTAGTACTAACTATATCATTTGGATTTATTAATTCTATTTCGGCATATATTTTTTCTTTATCCCATACTTGTATAGGATTTTCCCCAAAGTTTGGTTTTAACATTTTAAGGTATTTTCTTTTAATATTTCTAAATTATTATTTCTTTCTGTAATTAAATTATTTATTCTTAATGTTTGTATAGGCAATACTCTATTTAATATTATCCACTTATTACAAGGTGTTTGTAGGCTTAAAGTAGTTTTATTTATTACTTGTGTTTTAAAGAAATCTAAGAAATTATTTCCTAATAATATGGGTTGTCTCATATTATTCTCTTGATATATTATTGGTAGTTTAAATATTGTTTTATTCAATATTAATCTCATATTTTCTCGCTATTATATCTAATTCCTTTTTCTCGTTCATTAAATCCTCGATACTTTGGTCCTATGTGCCTTAGATCTTTTCCATCTATGTGTGACTAATACTTCTTTTTTGGCTAAACATAAATCACTCCATTGTCAATAAATATTTTTGTTTTATCATTTTGCTAGGTTTGTATTCTACGTAGGCTTCTATATATATAGCTACCATTTATGTTTATTCGAACTATAATCGATTCTTCATTAATGAAATTAATATTTTCATTTTCTGCTTCGTTTGGCTTATATAGAATTCTTCACATTCAGACCAATTTATTGTATCTTCTTTTATTTTTCTAGATTCATTATAAATTGCGTTGTATTTATATATTTTACTCCTTTTTCTTTAAGTTTAGGACACTTATTAGCATAATGTCCTTTTTCATTACAATTCCAACATTTGCATTCACTCAATTTTTCTTTTATATGTTTTACATTCTCTCTTTTTCTAAACTTTCTTTTATGTTTAAATCTTCTTCTACTTGATGGTGTATTTTTGTATCTTTTAAATCTCTTCTTTTTATATTTATTATAGTATGGATTATAATCCTTATATTTTCTATATTTGTCATTGTATTTCTTAGTATTTGGATTATATTTCCTTTTATGCCTTCTCGTATTTTTTATCATTACACCCAAATACTAATCTTTTTCTCGTTAATCCACATATTTCTCTTAATCCTAATTTCTTATCTTTTTAACCTTTTGTTGTAATCTATATTCTTCGCATTTTCTCATAAGGTATCCTCTTAATACTCTTATTCGCTCTCCTAAGGTGTTTTCTCGAGGTTCTAACTTATTATATTCTTTTGTTATTTCGTATTATAAGGTTTTGGTAAATGATCATAATATAATTGTTGATATATTAAACCTTCTTCCTCGGTAAGAATCAAGCTTCATAAAAGAATTTAGTAAAACTTATAGTATATTCAGGTAATTTATTTATTCTACAACATTTCATGTTATTTAGATTCATTATTATTTCTATTTTTCTTTCCACTAATACTTGGTCTCTAGCTACTATCCATTGTTCTCCTAAAAATTCTCTTTTTAATATCATATCAAATATTTGTAGCATAGATTTCAGCCTCTCTGCATTTCTCATCACTTCGCTTTTAATTGATAAGCTATTGATTCTATCCAAAATGCTACTTTTCCTATTAAGGTTTTAGATATTAAATCATAGACAAATTCTAAATCCTTAGTATGTTTAGAGTTCATTAGGGCTATATAAGTTCCAAGATTCCAATCTGTTATTCTTCTATTAATTTCTTGTTCATCATATACATTATCTAAATCTAGGAAATATCCATTAAGATTAATTCCTTGTGACATTGATCCTATAAATTCTTTAAATTCTTCATGATGTCCTACTTGGTATGTGTTCAGGTAATTTAACATTTTTCCTAGTTATAATTTCTAGATTAGGGTCTGATAATTCTTCTTCAGGATAGTTGTTTGCATCTTCATTTACTATTTCATCAGTCTCCATTTCTGTTTCTATAGTTTCTTGTCTTATTTCTTCGTCTATATCACTTTCTGGATCTTCTTCTATTATAGCACTTACATTTTTTAATTTTCCTAAAGCTTCCATTATTTGATTATTTTCTTCTATTATATCTGAATTACTAGTATTTTCTATTTCTTCTATGTAATTAATTATTTTTTCTTTAAATTCTCAAGTTTCTTCTACTGTGTCACCGATATTTTTACTACTTAAACTATCATCCGATTCTTCTTCACTAGTACTATTTTTCTTTTCTTTTGCTTTTAGTTTTTTCAATTGTTTATTTAGGTTTATTAATTCTTCTTTTACATCTTCTAACTCTTGTTTTATATGAATTAAATCTTTGTTTGTTTGTCTCAATTCTCTTTTAGTGTCTTTTAGTTCTTTTTTAATCATTATATATTTATCATTGTATTTCTTATATTTTTCTAACCATTCCTCATTGGTGTTTAATTTTTAATTTCTTGTTTTCTTTTTTCAATTCTATGACTTCTAGTTTTTGTTTTTCTAGTTTTAGTTCTAAATATTCTATTTTATCAATTTCTTCTTTAGTCTTATCTTTATTACTAACTTCTTTTGACTCTTTCCTTATAGGTTCATATTTATATCTATCTTTTTCTATTATTTCTTTTCCATGATTTTTTAAGAATGTTATTACACTATGTTCTTGTTTTTCCATTAGAATTTTCCTTCTTTATGTAATAAGGCTAATCTATCTAATACTTCATTTACTGGTTTTGGAATATTAGGTTTCATTTTACTAATGTCTGTCATTATAGGTTCTTTAGTTCTTCTCCAAGCATTTATAGGTACTATCTCGGGTTGGCATTTAGTGAGGTCTATTATTGTATCATTACTACTAGTACTAGGTTTATCTTCTAATACATCTTGTTTATTTTCATTTTTCTTCTAATTTAGTTAGTTTTTCTAGTATTATTTTAAATGTTGGTATTTCGGATACATTCCATAAGTTGATTATTTCTTCCTTTATTATGTATCTTATATTAATTTGATTTTCTCTTATTTCATCCATTATTGTTAGGGTATTTTTTATTCCTTCTTTTAATATTATTTCTTCCCATAAGGCATTTATTTTTTCGTTGGAATTAGTCGGGGTTATTGATTCGTTCCTTCCAACCATCTCCTACATCTATCCATATTTTATTAAATTTTTCACACCGTTGTTCTAATTGTTTTATATCATTTTCTAATTTTATTTCTCTTTCTCTATATTCAATATATTTTAATTGAGAAATTATTTCTTGTGCTAGTACTTCTTTTACTAGTTTTAACTTTTGTTTTTTCTTTATTATCTTCTCTTTTATATTTATTGTACTCATATTCTTTCTATAAATCTAACTTTCCCTTGATCTTTTATTTCTATTCCATAATTATTTATTTTATAATTTATCATTGTTAAAAAATCACTTCCTAATAATAGTTCATTTGTACTATCATATTCTATTACTCCAATATTTATGTTATATTCTAAGTCTTGGATTTTAAATTTTAGATTGACACTTTTAGTAATTATTACTTCTCTTTCATTTTACGTGTAATTATATACTTGTGGTTCTATTAGATCACAATCTTCTTCATTAATTCTATTTATATGTACAAAATTTTTAATAGCTCCAGTGTTTATTTACGCTATGCAATACGTAGCCATTATATTTTTAAATATAATTACTTTTATCCTTAACCTATTAGTATTTATATTTATCAAATTTAATGTTCTAGGTATACCTTGGTTTGTCTTGATATTATTGGTTCTCTTGTAAAACTTAGTCTAGATCCTTCTATCTTTGGTATTATTTTTCTTGAAGGGGTGATTGTTTTAATATTAAAGTCCATATATATTTCTTCCGTATTGTTATTTTTGAATTTTCTTTGTGTTCTATTTGTTCTAATATTTCTTGATACAATTTTGGTACTAAAATATTCATTTCATGTTGTTTTCTTACATGATGATTTCCGATTAATGCATATATCATTTTTGTTTCAATACTTATTACTTTACTACCAGTGGCATCATTATTCCATCTAACTTGTAATACAGGTTAATGCTAATTCTTTATGTTCATCTTTTAATGATATACTAAAATCTGGTTGTATTGTAAATTTTAATTTTTGATATAACAAATTTCCTCTTATTACGAGATATTAATGCATCTTGTAAATTTCCTAATATTACGTCATCTAGTATATATATTTGTATAGGTGTATCAATATTTTTACGGAAATATGCTTTTATAGTAAATTCTACTCCTCCAAAATATATATTCCTATATTTTCTTGCTTCTTTTGTAGATAATTTTGTCAATTCTCTTTTATTATTTCATCTGTTATAAGATTTATCTTGGTTTTTCCATTTACACTAGTAGTATCCACTATATTTTCATGTTTATGGGCTATATATCTTATTTCTTTATTTCTTTCAAACCATTTAGTTTTAAATATTTTCTTTATTGATAATTCTTCTACTTCTTTTTGTATTTTTTCGTATATCTCGGGTTTAAAATTTAATGTTTGTGTTGTACCTCCTTCATAGGTATTCATTTGATAATATGTTTCTTTAGAATCTTCCGATATTTCTTTCCCTCTATCCATTTATTTTTCTAATAACATATTTATCGTTCTATATTGTTCTATTATAACATCTTTTTGTCCTTTTATTTCTTTCTCTTTTGTTACCAAAATTTCCATTATGGTTTTATTTTCTTCTTCTAATTGTCTAATTCTTTCGACTCATTTGTAGATTGAGAAACACAACTCTGTTTCTTCTTTGTGCCATGAAATCAAATTGTTCCCCATATAAAAGCATCCACTACTTGTGCTTTTCCTATCATCAACATCACCTGCCCAATCAAGCATCACTATATCCAATCGTTGTACTATTTGTATCCTTTGTGTACCATATACCAAGATCAACTCCCTGCAACATATCGATGATTTTTTTCACAGATTCATGTGTGGTTCCTTGGGATTTGCTTGGTACCTAGCACAAATACAAACACTATACATAATATCAGGTCTACTTGAGTTTAAAAGAGAAGACTACCTATCATGGATGCATACAATGTTGGATCAACATCTTGTCCAACATTGTCCTTACACGCTTTACGTGTGGATCCCATAGGAGTTTTCATATGCTTAGCATTATCAAGACCAAATCTTTTTACCAAGTTTTTAGCATATTTACATTGTGAAATAAAAATACCATCATTCATCTATTTGATTTGAAGACCTTAAAAATAATTCAAGTCTCCAACCATGCTCATCTCAAATGTATGAGACATTGTTTTGACAAAGTCTTTCAACATGCTATCGATGTAGATTCAAATACTATGTCATCGACATAGATTTGTGTTATCATCAAATCTCCATCAACCTGTTTGATAAATAAGGTTCTATCTGCTTTTCCTCTAATGAAACCAATATGTAAAGGGAAAGTCGGTTAACTTTGTCATACCAAGCTCTAGGAGCTTGTTTCAAGCCATGCAATGCTTTCTTCACTTATAGACATGATCTGGATATTGAGGATCTTCAAATCCTATTGGTTTTCTACATATGCTTCCTCATTCAATATACCATTCAAAAATGCAGCTTTCACATCCATTGAAACAATTTGATTTTGATATAACATGCAATAGCTAACAATAATCTGATAGATTCAATCCTAGCTACAAGTGCAAATGTTTCATTTAAATCTATACCCTCAACTTGAGTGTATCCTTGGGCAACTAACCTAGCCTTATTTCTTACTATGTTTCCAGGACTCATTAGTTTTATTCTTGAAAATCCATATAGTCCCTATAACATTAGTATTACTAGGTTTAGGAACTAATGTCCATACTTCATTTATTTCAAAGTCGATTAAGTTCCTCATGCATAGCATTTATCCAATTCTCATCTTTCAAGCCTTGATTCGTTCTTAGGTTCCACAATAGAAAGATAGCATTACGAATCAATTTTGTTATAAATGGATGACATACATAGACCTCACAACATCTCTTCTGGTTTGGACTCCTACGAGATGATTCTCCAATAATCGACTAGAAGGGTGACTCTTTAAGATACTTTAGGCAGTGCTTTACCTTGTTTGAAATTATCTGATTCTTCTCGCTTTGATTAATGTGACTCCCGATGTTGTACCATCAGTTGTAACATTTTACGATCCGGGTTCATAGATGTATTAAGAAGGTCCATAACATCATCTTCAACACTTTTACCTGCTAGACTTGTGTATTATCAAAAACCACATTGTGATTTACTGCATAGTGTCAGATTCTCAAATTATAGATTCTATAGGCCTTACTATTTCTTGAATAACCTAAGAAGAATCGTTTATCACTTTTAGAATCAAACTTATGCAATTGATATCTGTCATTCAAGATATAATAAACACAACCAAATACATGAAAGTATTTCAAATTTGGTTTCTTGTTATTCAAAATCTCATATGAGGATTTTGTACCATCAAACCTAACATTGACTCTATTTACAATGTGACAAGCGGTGTTTAATGCCTCAACCCAAAACCTTTTAGAAAGATGTTTAGCATGTAGCATTACTCTAGCCATCTCTTGTAAAGTCTTGTTTTTCTTTCAGCAATTCCATTTTGTTGTGGAGTTTTTGGTGATGAAAATTCTTGGATCATACCTTTCTTTTCACGTAAATCGAGAAAATAAACTATTTTCAAATTCCCTACTATGATCTGATCTAATCCTACTTACTTTCAAATTATAAGCAATTTTAAACCTTTTATACATGATTTTGAAAGCAACAAAGGTATCGTATTTATCTTTCGAAAATCAACCCAAGTATACCTTGAAAAATCATCAACTACCACAAGAGAGTACCCTTTTTCCTCCTAAACTTTCTGTTTCCATAGGGCCTATCAAATCCATGTGAAGAAGTTCAAAACATCGTGTTGTGGTGCAAAGTGTGACAACATCTTGTGTGACACTCTTACTGTTTACCTTTTAACAAGGACCATAAAGCGTAGTCTTGTGAAATTTCAGCTTTGGTAAACCTCTCACGGCTCCAACTTTGATTAGTTTTTGAATATTCCTAACATGCACATGTCCAAGTTTTTGATGCCATAAATTGAATTCATCATTTTTGACAAAGTTGCATACATTGTTAGTTCCAATGAGATAACAATTATCAATTTGACCTATGACCAGCCATTAGACATTCATTATTATCATTTAAAACATAACATGAATTTTTATCAAACTTGACATGTAAATTGCCATCACATAGTTGACTAATACTAATCAAATTAGCAAGTAATCCTTCAATATTGCAAAACATTTGACAATTTAGGAAATCCTTCAACATTCAAAGTTCTTTTTCTAATAATCTTACATTTTGATCCTCCACCATATGTGACATTTCCACCATCATAAGGTTCATAATTAGACAAGAAATTAATTTGTCCAGTCATGTGCCTTGAGCAACCACTATCAAAGTACCATAAACCAGGAACACATGCTTTTAATGAAGTATACACAACATTACAGGAGACCTTAGTGTTTTTGGACTTTTGTGACTTCGATGTGGTGACACCGAGGGTAACATTCTTTTAGCCATAAAATCATTTTTCAACTTAACACAAGTAAGGACGAATATGACCTTTACCGAGCGTAATGACACACAAATATCATTTCAGACTTTTCTTGGTATCATTTATTTTAATAGAAGATTTATTCTTTGATTTATATCCTGCCTTAACAAATTTTATTGGTTCTTCAACACTCATAGAAGTCTTGTCATTTTTATAACATAAACCCGGTGGTATCGGTTTTACCAATCATTAAAGCTTCTTTTAACACATCAAGACTCTTAGAGTATTTCTTGAAACTTAAAGTTGAATCTCTCAATCCATCTTTGAGTTTAGAAATTTACAAGTCTTTCCTAGTCAAGATTACTTCAAGTTTGGTTAATGAATCTCTCAAATCTGAATTTTCTAAAGTTAAAGTTTTGAGAATTTCATTTTGAGATTCCCATTTCTTAAGTAATTTCTTACATTCGAACCACAAGGTTTATTCTGTTATGATATTATTGAATTATCAACAAAACCATTAAAAGCAGGTTCAATGATGATTCAGATTCGATTCATCTAATGTTACACCGAATGTTGGAACATTTGTGTCAACATTAGAATCCAGTATCATCATCTAAAGAATCATCATAGTCTATTCTACCGTAAAATGCAAATTCTTCATCTTTTTGATCTTCATGATCCTCATCGATTCATCACTCAAGGTAGCATTAAAGTTCAATTTCTTTTTAAGAAAGGTTTTAGCACATTCATTTGCATAATGACCATATCCGTAACATGCATTACATTGAATGCAGACTTTCTATACTCGTGGTCATAGTTGTCATACCTGCTTTTGCTTCCACTCCCACGCCTACTACAAAATTTCTTTGGTTGAATAGTTTTACCATTCCTCTCGTGTGTTTGTGGAGTATTATTGATTTGAATCCTTGGTTGAATGTTGTTCCTTGTCACACTTGACTTCTTTTTTCAAGAAAGCTTTAAAGCTGTCTTGTCAAGAAGGCAATGTGGTCCGATTGTCAAGACATAGCTCGACAACATCATCATCATCTAACTCAAGTTCAATCACAAATGATGTCTTTTTCAAGACTTGAGGATGATTCTCCTTTGAAAACAATAAGTTTCTTTGAACCTGGAGTCTCATCTCTCTGGGTTGAATTCATCTCATATGCCCGTAGTATGCTCACAAGCTCGGTTTGGCTCAACGTATCTGTATTCTTAGCTTCTTCTATAAAGCACAAATTTTTGCATCAAAATGCTTAGGTACAGATACGTAAAATTTTGTGAACTAACTCGGTGTTTGAGATAGGATCTCCCGGTGATTGAGCTTCATTTGCAATCTCAGTGATCTTCTCATTGTAAGAAGAGATGGTTTCATCCTCCTTCATCCTCGTGTTCTC
This sequence comes from Paraleonurus japonicus, assembly GCA_030762865.1. Classification (NCBI taxonomy): domain Eukaryota; kingdom Viridiplantae; phylum Streptophyta; class Magnoliopsida; order Lamiales; family Lamiaceae; genus Paraleonurus; species Paraleonurus japonicus. The sequence goes on from CM061057.1 coordinate 37,104,379, forward strand.
GAACTTTTTCCCTAGCATTTGAAGTCCTGGATCTTCGAACACTTTCGATCCTTCACAATGATCTTGCAGATATCCCAAGCATCTTTTGCACTTACACGTTTGATATGAGTTTAAACATGGTCATATCAACTACTACAAAGATTGCATTCAATGCTTTAGAATTAAAGCTTGCGGTTGTACTTTCATCATTTGTCCAATCCAACTCACGTTTGACAATGGTCTCTCCTTCAAGATCTGCATTAGTCCTTGGGGGTGTCCAACCGCTAGCACACTTCTCCAAGCACGTTCATGTTAGATCAAGTAAAGTTTTGATGAGTTAAAAGATCAATCCAGATGAGAAGACAACGTTGAAGAACTGCTAAGATCGAGTTCGGTACTAAGCTGATCGAGACTAGGTCACACTACTACATTTTTGGCATAGATAACGGATATTATCCGTTATCTATGTAGAAAATCAATGGTTATCTAGGCAAGGGTTATCTATGTGGGGCTCTCATAGATAACTTGAGATAAATTAATCAAAATATCCGTTATCTATGTGCTCCTGCTGGTAAAAGACGCTCATAGATAATCGATTTTATCCGATTATCTATACTAGTTATGTCCGTTATCTATTCCTTAAATAGATAACTAAAGATACCGATTATCTATACTTGTTATGTCCGTTATCTATTCCTTAAATAGATAACCAAATATATCATTATCTATACTTGTTATATCCGTTATCTATTCCTTAAATAGATAACCAAAGATATCCATTATGTATTCATTACAAAGATAACGTAATATATCCGTTATTTATTATTATTTATATCCGTTATCTATTCCTTTAAAAGATAACGAATTATTTTTGTTATCTGCTCATATATAAATCCGTTATCTATTCTAGAAAAGATCCATTATCTATTAATAAATATATCCGTTATCTATTATATCTCATATCTATTTTATTTTATATATTTTTATTTAATATAAAACTATTAAATTTACTAAATAAAAAGAAAAAAACAGAATGCATAAATTTCATCATCAAATCAAAAGTCAATATTCATACAAATTACCTTAAAAAAATATTCATACAATAATTCAACAAAATACACAATATTGTACTACTCGATAACATATAATTGAAGAAAGCTGGGCCCACTCCGACCGCACTTCATCAATTTCACCTTGGTGTATGTTTTCTCCATGAACTATAAAATAAGACATACATATTAATACACTAACAAACCACGCAAGATTTAAATTTATATTACGAAAAATACATTCTTGTCAAAACACAATAAAATTACCAAAGACCGTAGTGAAGCCACATCCAAAGGTCTATCAAATCTCGTTATTTGTCTCGTATCAAGTACGTAGAAACCACTTTGCATCGCATCTTGTTGCTTTAGAGCCTAACTTACGAACAAATTAACAAATTCATCATTCCAACCATTTTTACACATACATTAGATAATTCAATTATTTACTCAAATGCATAGCATATTCAATTATCTACTCAAATATATCAAAATTAACATCTTTCGCACCTTGATAATTTTCCATAATGGCTTCTTTTGTGGTTTGGTTGACTTCACCTCCGAAAAAATATTTTCAATGCCCTACAAAGTAATATTTAATCAAAGTTAGTAGATGTTCACATAATTAAATATAAAATAACAATTAGCATATAGGAGAAAACATACATATCAACCACTCGCTTCCCATTTTTCATCGTTAAGACGCGAATAAAGAGGATCAAGCAAGTAAACCTCCTCTTTATGTGGGTCTATGACGCTCAAAATCCAGTGCTCTCTACGTACAAACTCATAATAAGTGTATGTAATTAATAAAATTATCACAAATAATGTGTTCAATGTAAAACATCTTACCCTACATTACATGGCACGATACAAAGCTGACCGGTAGGTATACCAACAAGTCTTGATGCAAGAACTTGTGCCCTATTTTCGATGTGATTTGCTTTTATGATCTTTCCAGTCTTTGGTCTCACATGTCCAATACCATATGGATCCACAAACCTAAACTGATGATTGTTCTTTTGCTTCAATATGTTAAACAGATGCCTATCATAAACAAAGTACAACAAATTAATAAGAGTAATATAAAATTCATATTCCCACATGATACACAAGGGCATGAAATGAAATTTATATCGTCGATTTTGCTTAACAAATTGCAAGAAAGAATCGACTCTAACCGCGTACTCTGGGGACAATCGGTCTTTAAATATCCATTCTTTGTCCATAATTGGTTTTAAATTTGAGATTAGTCACCGATAGGTAAATAAATTCACCAGCTTAAAAATAGATTCGACTAAAAGGCCAATATTTCTTCTCTAAAAGTAATTGACACCAATTGTTGCATTTAGCTAGATGTTAATTGATTAATATTATTACATGGTTTTGTATTTCGTGATATTAATTAATATTTAATATTTGACCCACAAAAAATTGAATATGACCTAACCTATTTCTTTTTAATAACCTATTTAACTCTCTATTTTTTTTTAATAATGGGAAATATTTAACACTCCTTGAAAAGAATTTAAAAACTTTTTTCCAGAAAATTAAAAGAAAAAAAAATCTTAAACAAATAAGATCATGCGAATATCCAATATTATTATAGAGAGTAAAAATCTTGAAATTTCTAAAATTTCTCAAATAGCAGATTTCTTCTTTTTCCACAAATAACAATTTCTTATTTGTAATAAATTTGACATGGTGTTGACATGATGATTGCATTAACTCAATATTATTTCATTACACTCGCAATAAAAGGAAAAAATACATATTTAATTTTTGCTTTAAAAAAGGTATTATAAACGTTTTGGGGCTTTAATTTTATCCCTTAAATTTTTGTCCTTTTTTAATTATATAATAAGTAGGGCAAAAGAAATTAATAACAAAGTATAAAGGTGAAAAATAGAAACCGAGCAGCTTAACAAAACTTAAATACGAGAGAAGATAAGAAACTGAAGTGCATAAGTTAAAAGATGAAAACAAATCAAAATGTGCACAATTTTATTTTACTAGTTTTATTTCATCAATTATGTACATGCATAACATATTAGATGAAAAGAAAAAGGTCCATATATATTAAAATAAATAGACCATAAAACGATACTAAAAATGTTTCATGAATTATAACACATCTTATGAGAACAAAACCACCAATCAAATAATTCGGTTTAGCCAAACCAAAGATTACTAATAACTAAATAGACTTATAAATTCCCTTCATAATTATATTTATATAATTACCAAAGCACCATATACCGAACAAGAAAAACAGAAACAGCTAGGTTAATCAAGAAGTGAAGAATATAAAGAAGAAACCAAATTCACAATAGTTTAATCAATGAAATTCTCAAAAGCCCGGTAGCGTAAAAAGAATTATCCATGGATTTACTCACAACAGAACATTCAATAAATCTTCGCAGCCACAATCATTTGTACTAGCTACATATTGAAACCAAAGTCAATCACAAAAAGCTAATCCAACACACTTAATCAATCGATCAAGCTCGATACGAGCTTCGCTCAGTAAGCCCGTATATACACGTCCACACACGACACACGGTTGTACATACACATATAAGACATAAAATAATTTTTAAATGCAAGTTTACAAACACCCATTTAACTCAATTCAAGGGGCTGAATCCCCTGTTAAAAAAAAAGGGCCTGGATCCCAATTAAATTTTTATAGTTTACAAACACCCATTTAACTCAATTCAAGGGGCTTTACAACACTTCAATGCCAAGCAAGGCACATTCATAAAAACAAAAGCACAACTACATAATCAAGCGCAATAAACTTCCATGATAACACATATTTAAACACTAAGCGAGATAATGAAGAATTAATCAATGGTAAATACGCAGAGCAAACAAAAGCGCAAGTCAAAAGATAAAATTATCTCACAAAGATGAAATATAATAACAGTTGGCAACGCAAACAACAATATATTTAAAACCCTATAACCACATTACGAAATCGAACATATTAACAATAAAACAAGAAAGATATGAAATCCGATGAAAATTCCAACACATACACAAGTATACTCATAAAACTCGAGTAATAGAAACTTCATCGAGAAATTCTTCAAAAGAATGGACGAAGAATTACAGACCTCTCAAATTAGGGGTTAATAGCTTCGATTGAGATTGCCACCTGGATCCATGGAAGTCACACAATTTGAGCACGTATATCGGAATAAATAGATTTATAAATTCCTTCGATTAGGTTCAAAAATAGTCAAAGGTTCAAGAACTAGAAATTCTAATATTAGGTTTCTGTCACTATAAACAAATTTATATATTATAGGCACTCAACAAGGCCTCGAATTTAGAAAATGGCAGCTAAATAGCAACAGAAGATGCAATCGCCAAAACCTTGTTTGATTCACTTGTCCTGTGTGAATAGAGAAGGCCTAAAAATAATTGTGGCCACAGCTACTATATCATATTTTTAGATTATAATAATCATAAATGTGTGCATGTTTGATGAGATTTAGAAGCGCTACCTCACCCTATGCATCTTCTCCTAAGTTTTGTCCTATACATTTCTCATTTTACATGGCTTTATCACATCATCTACATATAAAATAATTCCGTATAACCAATTTACAATGAAAAAGCATATAAAAGAGAGAAAAATTGAATACCTAATCAACAATTTGAGATTAAAATCAAACTCAAAGCCATATGACAAGACTAAATCAATTGAACACAACATCGCTTATTCGAGATTCAAATCAAATCAAAGACATTAAGAACAATAACTAAAGTTTGGAGCATTATTTAGTCATTCTCTACCGATTCTCAACTGGATGAGTTCAATTATTACCTCATCCTTTTTGTTCTTCTATTTAAAAATTCTTGCAATTTCTTCAGATGATACAATAGATGCTTCTCGAGCATAAGAGATGGAAAAACTTTGGTTTCATCAAGTGACATCTTTGAACTCCGATTTTTCAGTCCAAAAGGAAAAATATGCAAGTTTCATAAATCTATATTAATTCTTTAACTAGGCTAGGGCTCGAATTAAATTGGGGATCCAAGAAAAAATTAGGGCTTACCCGAGAGGAAGGCAGCCGAGAATGGTGGAATGCGGATGCCCACCGGAGGAAGGTGGATAGTGGACGTCGAGAGACGGAACAGAGAGACAGCGCTCGACGAGGATGGCTGAGAGGGTCGGCGGTAGATGCGACGGTGGGATGGGGAGCGCCGACGGTTGAGAGGGGATCTTTGGGCTGAGACGGTGTCGATGGCGTTAGTTTTCAATCGTCATCGGTCGGTCAATCACCCGAGAGGATCGGAGGTCGGCGGTTTAGCAATGCGCAAAGGCAGAGGCGACGGGGAGGGGGTTGATTTGGGGAAAAATGGCGATGGTGCGACTAGGGTGGGGGTGGGTTTTGGAAAAAAATTACGAATCGAGTATTAGTTTTCACATCCACAGATAACGATATAGAGATAACGGATATAAAATATCCGTTAACTCTAATTAAAATAATTATTAAATTTTAATTTAAAAATAAATTATAACAATTAGATAACAAAACACGAGATAACGGATATATAAAAATAGAATATCCGTTATCTCTCGATTAACAATTTAATTCAAAAATAAATTAAATTGCTTAGATAACGAAGCATAGATAACCACATAAAAATATCCGTTATCTATGAGAGTATTTTAATTTTTTCAAGAACAGAGATAACGGATACAAAATAGATAATGATTTACAAATCATAGATAACGGATTTAAAAATATCCGTTATCTATGTTTGGTTATCTATGAGAGAAAATGTAATAGTGTCAAGGATCGATTAAGTCACCAAGATCAAGGCTGCAAGTCATCTGGAGACAAGCTCAAGTCTAGTCATCTGCAGGAGCCAATTAGGAAGAGCTCGGACGAGGTCAAGACAAGCAGTAGAATAAGAAGCGAGTCTTCACCAAGTCACCGCAGACGGGTAGAAGAAATCACCGAGGTCAAGAGCAGTTTTCAAGATTAAGTTTGTTGAGAAGTTTTCGGTTTGTTAGAACCGACTAACAAACTAACTGTCTTTTCGAGACTTATAAATAGGTCTAGATTTTATTTTTCAAGTCATTCATGCAAATTTGATTTTTCACACTATTCACTATTTAGATTTCGATCTCAATCCACAAAGTATTTTCAAAAGAGTTTTCAAAAGTTTCAAGTGTTTATAGAACACTTCTCGTGTAATCTTCAAAATCCATTATTCACCTGTAATTCTTAGATTCATCGAAGGAGTTAGGAGTACTTTGAAGATTTGAAGAAAAGTTGTAAGTTGTAAGTTGTACGATTGTGAAGTAAGTAAGTAAGCGGATAGTGGAGACCCTTCTTCAAGTTGGAGAAGGTGAGTGGATGTAGGATTGTTATAATCCGAACCACTATAAAATCTGGTGTTCTTTACTGCTTTTGTTTACTTATCTGTTTAATTTTCAACCTATTGTTTAAAGATTAATTTCAAGCATCAAAGTTAAAATTTGAATATCAGTTTGCTTTTGATCTTATTAAAGTTGAGTCTTATATTGAATTTCCGCTTGTGTACATCCGGTACTTTGAATTTATTTTGAAAGATCTGAAAAATCAAAATCTATTCAACCCCCTTCTAGATTTTTCCTAGAAGACTGATACACGTTTTACCTAATCGCTCAACTAATCGGGACCAACAAGTGGTATCGCAGCAGGTGTTAAGTCAGTTTACGATATTGATTTTAGGTCTTAACTAAGATTCTGAAATTTTCTTGATTTTCTTCATCTTCTTTATTGTTACTAACAGTGCTACTAATAAGTTTTGTAGAGTATTTTGTTTCTTTATCTCATCATGTCTTCAGGAAAAGCAAGAAGTCCAGAATTTATCTGAATTTTCTATTGAAGATTATGATTACCGGAAATTCAAGATGGAGAATCACCTCAAGGCCATCCATGATAGGATGGAGGAGGTTCTTGAAGAAGGACCTATAAAATTTTATCATGGAGGCACTAAGATCGCGCTGAATCACCAATCTGCAACTGCAGAAGAGAAAAAGAGTTACGAATTGACAAATGATGAAAGAAAGATCCACAATCTAGATCAAGTAGCTCAAACTGAAATCATTGAGACTTTAAGTAAAGATTGGACCGAGAAGGTTAAGAGATGCAAAACAGCCAAAGAAATGTGGCGCATAATCGGCAAATGTTTGTGAAGGATCAGATCAAGTAAAAGAGAATAAGCTACAGTCGGTCTTACACGCCTTTGATACATTCAGCAGATCATTAATAACAAGATACTCGAGATCATTAACCAAGAGAACTAAGCAGCTGACCTTGGAAAGAACTATACAGAGAAGGAGATTAATAACAAGATACTGAGATCATTAACCAAGAGATGGAGAGAAAAATCCAATATCCTTAAAGCAACTCGGAATTTATCTTCTATTACTCACCATACTTTGTTCTCTCATCTTAAAGCTCTAGAGTATGACATTCAAATAGAAGATGAGGAGGATGAGATGGAGTCGAGCACCTCATCCAAGTCTCGTTGCCTTTGTCAAAGAAAGAAGACAAAATGTCAATCGAGTCTGTAGGAGCCGACCTATCTCTCAAGGAGCAGATGGCTCTGCTCACCAAAAGGTATGACAAATTAAGAATGAAGTATAAATGAAATAAATTGAGATTTGCAGGTAAGGATAGATCAAGATCCAAATCAAGAAGAAAGGAAGATGAGTCTACAGATGATGACAAAAGCAGGAGCCGACGAGAAGATTCGTATCACCTCAAAAGAAATCCTTCCACTCTAAATCGAGACAGAGTGACACTTGCTACACATGCAACAAGCCAGACACTTCAGCTATGATTGTCCTCAACCGACTCCTAAAGAAAGGGAAGAGAAAAGGAAAAAGAGAGACAGGAGATTTGCAAATCAAAGGGCTCTCTTAGCCGAGGAGAAGGAGTCAAGAAAATCATCATCATCATCATCCTCATCTCGATTTTGGATCGATGATGAAATCTGTCTCATGGCTAAAGAGGTAGTCTATTATTCATCTTCTCGATAATGATTCTTGTCGATCTGCATCTCGATTATGATCAAACTGTTATTCATGAATTATTGAGAGACTTAAAGACATCTTTGGCTGCTTATAAACAGCTAGAGACAGAAAATTTGACTTTAAAGGATCAAATTCAGATTTTAATTAAAGGAAAGCAGGTGATGAACTATTCAAACCGAGGAAACATTCAAGGGGGAATGTTTTCCCAGTGCCGAGGCTAGTACATCACCATTTTACCCGAAAGATTAGAAAGTGAATTGAAAACTTTAAAAGACAAATTTGAATCAATCTGTCTTTGAAAATGAATTAATTAAGAAAGACAATGAGAAGCTAGTCTTCAAAATTAGTCAACTTAATAATTCACAATCAACAATAGATCATATCTTTAATACATCTAAAAATCCCATGACAAAATAGGTCTTGGTTATGATAGAAATAGTAAATCGGATGTACAAAAACCTAGGAAATTTGTAAAAACATCCGATCAATCAAAAGAGATTAAGATTGGTCCTTGGAAACCAATTAGTCAAGTAAGGATCGCATCTCCCACCTTGAAAACAAAAATTCAGCCGAGGACTCCTTATCGTACTAAGAGAAATCCAAGAACCAAAATAAGAAGAAATTTTTATAATCCTTTTGATGGGAGAAGCAGATGTTATCCCACATTTCCTAAGTTCAAGAAAATTACTAAATCAATACAACAAGTTGTCATTTAAAAATGATACAATTGTAGACAGATTTGGTAGAAAAGACCAAGTCTGATTTATTATTTGAAGATGAGATTTTTATCTGGTTACCTAAAGTGATACTTGACCTTCAAGGACCCAAGATCACTAGGGTACCTTATAACTAATCTGCTTTTTCAGGATTCACAGGATCATCACTCAAGGAAGAGATTTTAGCTTCTATATGGTATATTGATAGTGGTTGTTCACAACACATGACTCATAACAAGAGGCCGTTATCAAATTTTCAAAGCATTGATGGTCCAAGAGTATTATTTGGAGACAATAATTGTGGTCGACTAAAGGATTAGGTACTCCGATTATCAAGGATATTCTATCTCGAGGTATATTTTGTTGAAGGTTTGAAACATAATCTGCTATCTGCTTTCCCACTTTGTGATAAAGGTTTTCTTGTCAAATTTTCAAAGGATAAATGTGATATCTTAGATAATTCCTCGGATAAGATACTTTTAATTGGCTTTAGACATGGTAATGTCTATGTGGCCAACTTTAATAGTTGTCCCAAAGATACTTGTCTCGATAGCTAAGGGTGGAGATGATCTCACTGGCTATGGCACAAGAGGCTTAGTCATCTCGAATTTCAAGACCCTTAGTAAGTCGGCTAAAAAGAATCTTGTTAAGGGATTACCCGAGAAACTTTTATCTACCGATCTTAAATGTGATGCTTGTCGTAAAGGTAAACAACCTAGACACTCATTTAAGAGTATTAACTCCTCTTCATCCGAAAGAGTGTTGCAACTACTTCATCTGGATCTGTTTGAACCTCGTTTCTCCTCTCGAGTTTCAATGGAAGGAAATATACTCTTGTTGTAGTAGATGACTTTTCTAGATACACTTGGGTTATATTTCTTTTCAAGAAAAATGAGACTATGAACAAGATCCCCGATCTGCTCGCATGCATCGAGAATGAAAAGGGTGTTAATATTATTAAAATAAGGAGTGATAAGGGCACATAATTTTTGAATTCTGTTTATCTAACTTTTTCAATGAGTGTGGAATTATTCATGAGACATCTTCAGCAAGAACCCCTCAACAAAATGGAGTGGTTGAAAGAAGGAATAGAACCTTGAAGGAAGCAGCCAAAAGCATGTTAGCCGAGTATGAAATCCCTCACAGTTCGGTCAAGCCATCAACACAGCCTTGTTATACCTGTAATAGGTGCTTGGTTGTTAAAGACAAGGATAAGACTCCATATGAGATTTGGAAGGGTAAGATTCCAAGAATCTCATATTTCGTAGCTTTTGGTTGTAAGTGTTTTATCCATAACAATGGGAAATCTAAGTTAAGAACTTTTGATGCTAAGGCGGTGATGGAATATTCTTGGGATATTCCAACACTTCCAAGGCATTTAGAGTTTTTAACAAGACAACCCTTTGTGTGGAGTAAACCCCTCATGTTGTTTTTGATGAGTTGTATTCCTTCTCGTATAAAGTGAATCAAATTTATGAAAGTCTAGATAAAATTGAACCGACCAAGACTAAACATAGAACCCGTCTATCTACCTAGTCTTGATTCGTAATCGATGAAGAAGAATCCCCATCGATAATCGAAGACAACTTCGATCGAGACTCCATCGAAATGCAGACACCCTTGGCGTCGGTGATCGGGGTCGGTGATTGGAGTGTATAGTGTAAGAGTTATTAAGACCAATCAACAAAAATATCGAACCCAAGGGAGAAAGTATGCAAATGAAATTCAAGGATAAGAGTTCTAAATGGCTAGAGTTGCAACAAGCTCTTGAACTAAATCACTACAAATTGCAAGAATTTAAATGGCTAGATTATGCAAACAATTTATCAAACACCTAGAATGCAAGATCAAATAGACTAAAATTAATGAGGGAATAGGGTGCAAGGGATAATCTCCATCAAGGAATTCATGATTAACAAGCTATGATTGTATCCAAATGCAAATCAATCAAATGAGAAAGCATAAACCATCATGAAATTAATCACTCCATTAATATCACAATGCCTAATGTGAGTATCCTTAGTTCTTTCCCATCTCTCAATGTAGAAGTCCCCAATTCATACAATCATGCAAAATTGAAACCTGATTAACACCTAATCACGTTAGCTCAACTCTCGCCTATTGCTAGGGTGATCAACCATTAATCAAAAGAGACAATTTTTCATGAAGCACAATTAAGAATCACAATTAGGAAGCAATCTAATTCAATTGATCACAATTGTCAACAATCATAGCATGAGGCAATCACTTCATCCCTAATTTCAATTATCCCAAGCACAAGGCTATTAGCCCATGGTGCTACAAGCAAAAACCATGGCTAGAAAATCTAAGAAAGCAATTGAAAATCTAATCACTACAAGCAATGAATTAAAGAGATCAAAGGTTAAGAACATCACCAATTAAGCTTCAATAGGCAAAAATAAGAATGATTAATCTTGTACAATGCTTCAATTCAACTTCACTTCTTCTCAATTCTCACTGCAAAACTTCAATTACAATCACCAATCTACTAATCTAATGATTTAAATGTGGAATCTATCTAAATTCTAACAATCTAGTGCAATTACAAGTAAATTCAAGCTACAAAATGTAAAATTCGCTCAAAGGAACTCCTAGAAACCGCTCTGAACCGCTAGAATCAACTCCTCCTCTCGTTTTGGCTTTCCATGGCTTAAAAACTGAATTTTTCGGTTTTGGGCACTCCTCGAGTCGAGCTTCAGCCCTCGAGTCGAGGCCTAAAGTCGCTAACACGTTTCTTTAAAATTCTTTCTGCCTCGAGTCGAGGCCTAGCCTCGAGTCGAGCTTTACGCCATTTCGTTCCCCTCGACTCGAGGCTCCTCCCTCGAGTCGAGCTTGCCAGCTTTTTTAAAATGATTTCTCCAAAGCATGAACCTCGAGTCGAGGTCTGTGCACCCTCGACTCGAACTCGAGTTCGGGAATTTTTATCGAGAAGGGCTCCTGCCCGACCCGCTGTCCCGTATGTTCGTCTTTTCATTCTAAGAATCCCGGTACTCTCGGTTTGGCAAAATTCCACCGATTTACCTGCAAAACGGGCGAAATACATCAAAACCTCACAAATAATACTTTTAGGCAAAATAGTGATACTTTTCACATTTAGGCACAAAAACTAACACTTTAGCTCACTTTTTGCACTAAAAATAGCCCTAAAAACATGTATCAATTCACTCCAATCATACCCCCAAACTTGAATTGTTGCTCGTCCTCGAGCAACGAGAAACTAAGAACAAAGGAGTGAATTGATTGCAATTATGTCACATGGCATCATAGACGAAAAATAAGACAATCGAACTCATCAATGATCACTTGTATCAATGCAACTATCCACTAGCAATCAAGACAAATCATGCTCAAATAAATGCTCAATCAAATACTCAACACATTGCTCCTTCCATGGAGTGTTTCACTCTTCACTCAAGTGTATCAAGGTTTAAAGCACTCAATCATCAATTCACAAATAAGTACACCATATGCTTGCCACAAGACTTAATCTCAATCAAAATCATTTGTGATCAATCAAGAATCAAAGAGGTCTTTATTCTAGGTTGTAATGTAGGCTCTTTGGAAAGGTGAGATATTTATGGATAAGAGTGACTAAGTAGTAGAGACTTGAATGAAAGCTAATCAATACAATGCACATCTCTTCACTTTCATCTAGCACACTCTTACTATTGAACTTCAATAATCAATCCACCATTCACTTGAGCTTTCTCTTTTAAGCTCACAAATTGAATCTTTCTTTTCATGCACTTTCTTTACAATTCAATCTTTCTTCACAACCTTTCTTTTCTTTTATCTCTTAACACATCATCACTTTGCTCATCATCTTCTCACACTTAGCAATCAAATCACCATCATTAGCCAACATTCAAGCTCAACTAAGCATAGGACAAGAAGGGCTCATCAAAATAGGCTAAATGGTTTCAATTTCACTTGGCTTGCCAAAGAATAAGAATAATAAGGCTCAACATGGCTCACTAAGGAAATCAAATGTATTTGGTAGGAAAGAATTTGGCAAAGTAACTCAACATATCAAACATGGCCTCTTATCATTTTCAAGACATCTTACAAAGATCAATATCAACAAGTCTAATGGCAAGTTCTAGCATACAACTCATGAACGATGCACTCTCTAAGGATGATATCAACCGTATAAGATGTACGATTATTAAGGCACAAAAGCTCACGGGCTTAAATTGAGCAATGAATCAAGCATCTTCAATCACATTCATCTTCACATAATTAATCAAGCAACTAGCATCAAGCTACACATCTACTAATAATCATATCAAAATCCAATAATCTTACAATTCAAGCACAAATGCTCATGTACATAATCTCAAGCATACTCACTATCTCAAAATGATACTCAAAAATATGTCAAATAATCCACTATTAAGCTCATGACAAATGAACATCGAATCATATATCAAGGAAATCATAGCACAATTATATCATCATCATCATTAAGCAATAAACTTATCCATCCCCAAAATCATAGAAGAGCACAAAAGAATTAGAGAAGGAAAGAGAAACACCTCCCCCAAACTTAGACAAGTCTAAGTTTGAAAGGAAATGTTGTACCAATAAGCCTTTAAACTTCCTCTTTTTCTTTCTTCAAACATGCATATAGCTCCTCAAGTTCCAAGCGAATCTCACAACCTACAAGGATCAAAAGACCCAATTATTCAAAGCAACAAAATACAACAAACACACGAAAGCAAGAAAGGATGGGTTGCCTCCCATCAAGCGCTATTTTTATTGTCCTTTGCCGGACGGAACTCTAAGAGTTCACACTTCCCTCTCACTTCCTAAGTAAGGCACATCCTTTAGATCAAGAGCATCCAAAACCTCTCTTTGTGAGTGAACATGGTAGAGCTTCAACCGGTGTCCATTCACTATGAATTTTTCATCCTTGTCATTCATCACTTCAAAGTATCCATTAGGAAAAACCTTCACAACATGGAAAGGTCCACTCCACCTTGATTTGAGTTTACCGGGAAAAAGCTTCAACCTTGAGTTGAATAGTAACACTTGATCTCCTTCTTTAAAGTCCTTCCTTTTAAGCCTTGCATCATGCCACTTCTTGGTCTTTTCCTTAAAAAGCTTTGAACTCTCATAAGCTCTCATCCTAAACTCATCCAACTCATGTAATTGTAAAGCCCTTTTTTCTCCCACAAGTTCTTCATCAAAATTCAACTTTTTAAGAGCCCAAAATGCTTTATACTCCAACTCCACCGGAAGATGACAAGCTTTTCCATACACTAATTGATAGGGAGACATGTCAAGGGGTGTCTTAAAGGCGGTTCGATAAGCCCACAATGTGTCATCAAGCTTTGTTGCCCAATCCTTTCTACTTGTCCTCACCGTCTTCTCCAAAATACCTTTAATCAAACGATTTGACACCTCGGCTAAGCCATTCGTTTGTGGATGGTAAGGAGTAGCAACCTTGTGTTTAACATCATACCTTAACAAAAGCTTCTCCATGGCTTTGTTAACAAAATGGCTACCACCGTCACTTATCAAAATCCTTGGAACCCCAAACCGTGTGAAGATTCTCTTCAAGAAGGATATCACCACTTTAGAATCATTGCTTTTGGTTGGAATAGCTTCTATCCACTTAGTAACATAGTCAACCCCTACGAGGATATATTGATATCCCTCCGATGGTGGAAATGGCCCCATAAAGTCAACTCCCCATACATCAAAAATTTCCACTTCTAAGATATTGCTCAATGGCATCTCGTCCCTCTTGTTAAGGTTCCCTATCCTTTGGCACTTGTCACATTCCTTGATAAATCTCTCACAATCCTTAAAGATGGTTGGCCAATAGAATCCCGCCAATAAAATCTTCCTCACGGTCTTAGATGTGCTATAATGTCCTCCACATGGTAGAGAGTGGCAATGCTTCATGATTTCCTCCCCTTCTTTCCTTGTCACACACCTACGAAGCACTCCATCTACTCCCATCTTGAAAAGGTATGGATCATCCCATACAAAATGTTTAACCCGGTTATAGAAAATCTTCCTTTCAAAAGGATTCATTTCCGGCGGCAATTCTCCACTTGCTAAGAAATTAGCATAATCGGCAAACCAAGGAACATCCCCTTCCTTTACTACACTCATGACTTCTTCAATACTTAATAATCCCTCGTCAGAAAAGTCTCTTCAACTTCCTTGACATCTCTTTCCGTCTCTTCTACTCCTTCAAGTCTAGAAAGGTGATCCGCTATGACATTTTCACTTCCTTTCTTATCCACAATCTCCATGTCAAATTCTTGCAACAATAATATCCAACGAATCAACCTAGGCTTGGCATCCTTTTTCGACATGAGATACCGAATTGCGGCATGGTCGGTGTACACAATAGTTTTCGAACCTACAAGATAAGGTCGAAACTTATCAAAAGCGTACACCACCGCAAGCATTTCTTTCTCGGTAGTGGTGTAATTGACTTGGGCCGGATTAAAAGTCTTGGAGGCATAGTAGATAGCATGAAACCTCTTCTCTCTCAATTGTCCTAAAACGACCCCCATAGCGAAATCACTTGCATCACACATGATAATGAAGGGCTTTGTCCAATCCGGAGTGATTAGAATGGGTGCACTAGTCAAAGCTTCCTTCAAAGACCTAAAAGCAATCAAACAATCATCATTAAACTCAAATGGCACGTCTTTTTCTAAGAGATGAGATAAGGGTTTAGAAATTTGAGAAAAGTTCTTGATGAATCGCCGATAGAACCCGGCATGTCCAAGGAATGATCGAATTCCCTTCTCATCCTTCGGTGGAAGTAACTTCTCAATGGCCACAATTTTCGCCTTATCCACTTGCAATCCTTTTGATGATACATGATGTCCCAATACAATGCCTTCCTTAACCATGAAATGGCATTTCTCCCAATTTAGCACCAAGTTCGTATCTTCGCACCTTTGCAAAACAATATCAAGATTAGCAAGGCAATTATCAAATGACTCACCAAATACGGAGAAATCATCCATAAATACCTCCATAATTTTCTCAATCAAGCCATGAAAAATTGACATCATGCATCTTTGGAAAGTGGCGGGAGCATTACAAAGGCCAAATGGCATTCTTTTCCAAGCAAACGGCCCATACGTGCAAGTAAAAGTAGTCTTTTCTTGGTCTTCCGGTGCAATCATAATTTGATTGTATCCGGAATAACCATCTAAGAAACAATAATAATCAAAGCCACTTAACCTATCAAGCATTTGATCAAGAAAAGGTAAAGGAAAGTGGTCCTTGCACGTGGCCTTATTAAGTTCTCTATAGTCAACACACACTCGCCACCCCGTAGCTACCCTTGTAGCAATTGATTCATCATTTTCTCCCTTTATTACCGTAATTCCCCCTTTCTTAGCCACCACATGTAATGGAGAGACCCAAGGACTATCGGAAATAGGAAAAATCATATTAGCATCTAACAATTTCACAACTTCTTTCCTAATTACCTCTTGAATATTAGGGTTCACTCTCCTTTGTGGTTGAACTATTGGTTTATGGTCCTTTTCAAGCCTAATCCTATGCATGCAAATTGAAGGATTTATACCTTTTAAGTCATCAATGGACCAACCTATGGCGGATTTGTGCTTACGAAGAACATCAAGTAATTTAGTTACCTCATCAAATGTAAGATATGACGATACAATTACCGGGCAACCTTCATTTTCCTCCAAATAAGCATACTTCAAGTGCTCGGGTAGTGGCTTAAGGGCTCCTTTCACTTTCTCTTCCCTTACCTTACCATCTTCATTGTTTTCCCAAGGTTGATTTGGAAATCCCTCGAACTTTATCTCTTTCACCTCCTCCACTTCCACCGCATCTCTATCACAATTATAAGAAACACAAGATTCATTAAGAATATGATTATATGATGGAATAACATAATCTTGAGAGAAAAGGGTATAAGAAGAATCCTCCCAAGCCTCTTGAAGGCATGAATCAATCACATCCACAACGTGGCATTCCTCCTTCTCCATAGGGTGCTTCATCACATCCTTCATTGAAAAATGAAGCTCTTCATCATCAAGCTTCAAAGTAAGCCTTCCTTCATTCACATGAAACACCGCTCTTGCGGTAGCTAAAAACGGCCTCCCTAAGATCAATGGTACATCTTTATCCTCCTCCATCTCAAGGACTACAAAGTCCGCCGGAAACACGAATTCTTCTACCTTGACCAAAACATCCTCCACAATACCTCTTGGAATAGTTGTTGACCCGTCGGCAAGTTGAAGAGTTATGGTAGTGGCTCCTAACTTTCCTTGGTTGAGCCTCTTAAACATAGAAAATGGCATCAAGTTAATACTTGCCCCCAAGTCACACAAGGCTTGCTTCTCCAACCCATTACCAAGATCACACAAAAGAGTAAAGCTACCCGGATCCTTCAACTTCGGTGGAAGCTCTTGTTGAAGCATAGCACTACACTCCTTGGTCAATTTAACTAACTCCGGCTCTTCCATTCTCCTCCTTTTTGCTAACAAATCCTTAAGAAACTTTGCATAGTGAGGCATTTGCTCAAGGGCCTCCGAAAAGGAATGTTGATATACAATGTTTTGAAAACCTCAAGGAACCGAGCAAACTTCTCATCTAATGCTTTCTTCATGTACCTTTGAGGATAAGGCAATGGAACAACCGCCTTTGGAATCCCTTTCTCATCCTTTTCAATAATCTTTTGCTTTGCTTTCTCTTCCCTTGCCATCAACCACTTTGGCTTCTTCTTTTCTTCCTCCTCCATCACCTCTTGCTTTTCTTCATCACAACTTTCATAAAGCTTATCCTCTCCATCACTTCTTGAAGGAAATTTTGGTCCTTCATACCTTGCACCACTCCTAAGCTCGATGGCTTGACAATATTCCTTTGATTCTTTCTTTTGCAAATCATCCACCGTAGACGAGAGCTTACCAACCATAGTAGCAAGTTGCCCTACTTGATGCTCAATCGTCTTGAAACGAGTATCCATTTGTTTTCCTAAATCATCAAGCCTTGAATCATTTGCTTCCAACTTCTTCACAATCAACCCCAAGATCTCCTCCGTAGTTGCCTTCCCTTCATTGTTTGGAGCCTTTGCACCCGGATCAAATCCGGGAGGAAATTGAACGGCGGCTCTAGGATTGGCATATGAAAAATTCTCATGTCTCCTCCATGTATTCCCATTGAATGGAGCTTGTGGTTGAGGTTGATAACTTCCTTGTGGCCTATTTTGGTAAGGCATTTGATAAGGCCTTCCTCCTTGATAGTTCCCTTTGATAGCTTCCTCCTTGATAGCCTCCTTGGAATGGAGGCCTACCCATATAACTCACCTCTTCCACCGGCAATGAACTTGGCCCAACATCAACATGAGGAATGGATGAACTAACACTTGCTTGGCTTTGTGAAGTCGTAAGAGCTCCCAATCGGTCCATCATAGTCATCATCATACTCTTCATACTCTCTAGCTCATCAACTTGTGACACTCTATGATGTGCTCCTCTATTAACCGACACTTGGAAAGAGTCTTGAGCTATGTTCTCCATAATTTCATTCATTTGCCCCACGGTTTTTGACCAAATCGATCCATTAGCACAAGCATTCAAAAATGACCTATCCCCATCCGTCAACCCATTGCAAAAGTACATAATGGTTTGCTCTTCCGGAAACCATGTTGAGGGCAATTAATAAGTAACATGCCATACCTCTCCCATGCCTCCGGTATAGTCTCCCCATTCTTTTGTCGGAAATGGGAAATAGCCTCCTTTGCTTGCACGGTCTTTGATGGTGGGTAAAATTTCATCAAGAATTTCTTTGACAACTCCTCCCATGTCCGTACGGTCCCGGCGGTAATGAATTCAACCATGCTTTTGCTCTTCCTTTCAATGTAAAGGCAAATAGCCTCAACTTCTTGGCATCTTCGGGCACCCCATGGTATTTTGTAGTGTCGGCTATCTCAAGAAATTGTGCCATATGTTGATGTGGACACTCATTTTCATCTCTACCCTCAAATTGCTTCTCCCTAAGCATTCTCACCAAAGCGGGACTTATCTCGAAGTTATTGGCATCTATCCTCGGCCTTGCTATCCCATCATAATACTCCCTAAGTTGTGGTTCAAAGAACTCTCTCAAAGGCCTTCCATGAGGTGGTGGCTCATTTACATGTTGTGGTTGTGGTTGTGGTTGTGGTTGTGGTTGTGGCGGCTCATGGTATCGTGGCTCTTGATTATACGGCATATTGGGATAATATGGTGGAAATTGTTGAGGATGAGGTGGATAGTAAGGATATTGATGAGCTTGAGGTGGATAAGGGTAGGGATTTTGGTAGGGATAGTTTTGTGGTGGCATCCCTCGAGGAAAGGGCCAACTTGAGCATGGTAGTGATTCCCATTACCTCCATTTTCTCCTCCTCCTACTCCTTGTCCATGTACCTCCTCTTCTTGAGGATCACCCACTAATCTCTCCTCATGCCTTTGCTCTTCTCCTTCCATAGCTTCCCTTCTTCTTCTCACACGATTTCTCCTCAATGTAGCCTCAATCTCCGGATTTAGTGGCAAGGGTGGAACACCACTTGATCTTGTTAGCATACACCTACAATGCCACAAATCCAAGAATCAAATTCTCACCAATAAAATCAACAAAAACAAAAATAAAAACAACAAATAGCCACTTCAAACAATCCTCTAGTCTCACTTATTGGCGCAAAAACTAACTCCCGGCAACGGCGCCATTTGATTGGAGTGTATAGTGTAAGAGTTATTAAGACCAATCAACAAAAATATCGAACCCAAGGGAGAAAGTATGCAAATGAAATTCAAGGATAAGAGTTCTAAATGGCTAGAGTTGCAACAAGCTCTTGAACTAAATCACTACAAATTGCAAGAATTTAAATGGCTAGATTATGCAAACAATTTATCAAACACCTAGAATGCAAGATCAAATAGACTAAAATTAATGAGGGAATAGGGTGCAAGGGATAATCTCCATCAAGGAATTCATGATTAACAAGCTATGATTGTATCCAAATGCAAATCAATCAAATGAGAAAGCATAAACCATCATGAAATTAATCACTCCATTAATATCACAATGCCTAATGTGAGTATCCTTAGTTCTTCCCATCTCTCAATGTAGAAGTCCCCAATTCATACAATCATGCAAAATTGAAACCTGATTAACACCTAATCACGTTAGCTCAACTCTCGCCTATTGCTAGGGTGATCAACCATTAATCAAAAGAGACAATTTTTCATGAAGCACAATTAAGAATCACAATTAGGAAGCAATCTAATTCAATTGATCACAATTGTCAACAATCATAGCATGAGGCAATCACTTCATCCCTAATTTCAATTATCCCAAGCACAAGGCTATTAGCCCATGGTGCTACAAGCAAAAACCATGGCTAGAAAATCTAAGAAAGCAATTGAAAATCTAATCACTACAAGCAATGAATTAAAGAGATCAAAGGTTAAGAACATCACCAATTAAGCTTCAATAGGCAAAAATAAGAATGATTAATCTTGTACAATGCTTCAATTCAACTTCACTTCTTCTCAATTCTCAGCTGCAAAACTTCAATTACAATCACCAATCTACTAATCTAATGATTTAAATGTGGAATCTATCTAAATTCTAACAATCTAGTGCAATTACAAGTAAATTCAAGCTACAAAATGTAAAATTCGCCAAAGGAACTCCTAGAAACTGCTTCGAATCTGCTAGAATCAACTCCTCCTCTGTTTTGGCTTTCCATGGCTTAAAAACTGAATTTTTCGGTTTTGGGCACTCCTCGAGTCGAGCTTCGTGCCCTCGAGTCGAGGCCTAAAGTCGCTAACACGTTTCTTTAAAATTCTTTCTCGCCTCGAGTCGAGGCCTAGCCCTCAGTCGAGCTTTCGCCATTTTCGTTCCCCTCGACTCGAGGCTCCTCCCTCGAGTCGAGCTTGCCGCTTTTTAAAATGATTTCTCCAAGCATGAACCTCGAGTCGAGGTCTGTGCACCCTCGACTCGAACTCGAGTTCGGGAATTTTTATCGAGAAGGGCTCGGCCCGACCCCGCTGGCCCCGTATGTTCGTCTTTTCATTCTAAGAATCCGGTACTCTCGGTTTGGCAAAATTCCACCGATTTACCCGCAAAACGGGCGAAATACATCAAAACCTCACAAATAATACTTTTAGGCAAAATAGTGATACTTTTCACATTTAGGCACAAAAACTAACACTTTAGCTCACTTTTTGCACTAAAAATAGCCCTAAAAACATGTATCAATTCACTCCAATCAGCCACCGATGAAGGGGAATGTCACCGAGGTAGAGTCGGATGAGTTGCCTACCGAGACTCAAGATGAGGATCCTTCTCCTCACATAGGCAAAAGGATGAGAAGCTACCATCCATCCGATCGTATTAGAAAAATTAAGTCCTTTAGACTCTTTTAGAAATACTTAAAAATTTGAGTCTTAAGACTTAGAAAAATTTGAATATTTTAAGTCCGAGATGATAAATTTCTCGGATGCTTTATACTTAGAAAAATTTTAAGTTTTCTTAAAGAAAAAAACTTTAAGAAAATAAGACAAGTAAAACTCATAAGTCAAACATATGTTTATTCACATAAGATATACAAAGATTACAAATGGAGACTAATAGAAAAGATAAAATAAGGAAGAATAAAATCCTCGTTTCTATCGGACTCCCCATTTGTCTTAAATGCAGAATCATAAGCCAATTGAATACCCTCCTCCTCGCTTGAGATCCTCTTCTTGTGTAAGTCCAGGACTCGCCTCGCCTTCTTTATAATGCCCCGAACCCGGCCTAGGTCCAGTGGTACTATCGGCTTCTTTGGCAGGATGGCATATTCAAACGCTGGAGAGATTAGGTTGATATTTAACTCTACATCTCGCTTCTTCCAAAGAGCCGATGATAGAATTCCTTATCCACCTTTTCAATCCATTCATGCCAAGCCAAGTCTGGATCTTGTTGAGTTGCTCTGGGCCTTTAAGAATGTACCAGTATATCCACATGCCTTCCAGGTTCTTGTCTTTGTATTCAGCAAGATACTTCCCACAAGCCAACTTAGGAGGAGCAGACGTTGTATGAAATGGTCTGAATTTCCCACGCCTTGATCTTTGATAAGCCATTTTCGCTCAGCGGTGCTCCGAATACGTTTGCATCCTTCTTCTTTTTCTCGTGCCTCTTCTTTTCCTTCTTGCCATAGAATTCCATCTCTCTTTTAATTCTCTTGATCTGTTCATCCGAGATACTTTGGAATAATCAGCTTCCCTTTTTCCTTTCCCTTTAGCAGCCACTGGTAAGAATATCACCGATTTTGGCTCACCGATCGCTACTTCTTTTTCCTTCCCCTTGTCTTCTTGATATTCAGCTTCCTTTATCTTAACCAAGAGGTTCTCTGTTCTTTCCTCCTCTTCCTTCTTCCTCTTCTCCTCATCCTCTTTCAGCGCCTCTTCTAGTTGACTTACCCTCAACTGGAGAGCGGCTAACTCATCGAGACTTGAGTCTCAAGTCTTCCTTAGCTGCTTCCCGGATCAGGTATCTTGGCCTTAGTGCCTACATCATTCCTGGTCTCCTCGACCACAACCGTGAGGGCTTGTCTCTTCTCTTGTTCAGCTTTTTCCCCCTTTTTAACTTCAGCCGCCAAGTACTGTAAGTGTTAGGATATATATTTATATAGTTTTGATGATGTGTTTAAAACCTTAGTGTAGTAGGACCAGCTGAACCTCGTTAGTCGAGTTGATGATCTAGTTCAAGTTAGATAGTCTTTTGTTAAGGGGGAAACCTTTCTAGACTAGACAAGAAGACTTAAAGACCACCGAGATAGAAGACTTCGTGCCAAGAAGATAGAAGGCTTGAAGTAGAAGAGTTCGTCTAGAAGACTTGGCCCGGAGTAGAAGGGTTCGTCTAGAAGACTTGGCACTGGAGTAGAAGGGTTCGTCTAGAAGACTTGGCCAGAGCAGACTTGAGGTAGAAGACTCTGGCGACAGACAAGAAGACTTGACGTCGCAAGGTTGAAATTATGGAAAGTCCAATCAGCAAAGTTGAGACAAGCCGAAGTTCAAGAGTTGACCGATATCCGATTCCAAGATTCAAGGAAGTTATGATTGGCAATCAATGATTAAATCAAGATTCAATCATAAAGATTAGATTGCAATCAAGGAAGATATGGAAGACCAATCAAATAACAATCAAGGGAATCAATCAGGTAGTAAATCAATCAAGACTTGATTGATGGGAATCAATCAAGCCAATCAAGCAAGTCAATCAATTGATGGGAATCAATCAAGACAATCAAGCAAGTCAACAATTGATACTTTCCAAACGATAGAGAATCTGATTGCTAGCTTTTCCAACGGCTAGTTTTTCAATCTCTATGAATATTGGTGATCACTACAAGCTCGCGCATGGAATACACGCATATTCAAAAGAGACACAAAAATACGACGAGCTAACGAACAAGAACGGTCACAATTCCAAGAGCTTTAAACGCATTAACACAAGCTTAGAGAAATAATCCATTGCTATCTTAGAGCAACTAATAGATTAGGATTATTTCTTAGTTGGAATTGTAAAATCACCTTTCATTATCTCTGTACGAGAAAAGGTTGATTATTTCTAAGATCTTAGAGTTAACACTCGAAGGTCACCATTTTGTACCAAGGGCAGGAACTTGTAAAACTTCCCGTGGTTGAATCCTCAAGGAGAACGAGGATTGAAGACCAAACAAGGGCAGGAACTTGTAAAACCTCCCCGTGGTCAAATCCTCAAGGAGAACGAGGACAAAAGATCGTTTCGTTAGTAAGACCCCTGTGGGATCGGGGAGAGTGGACGTAGGATCGTTATATCCGAACCACTATAAAAATCTCTCGTGTCTTTACAAGCTTTACTGCATTCATACTTATAACCGCTCATTCATCGCTTTTATAAACTCCGCATCAACCTTGCTGTAGAAGACTTCAAAGTCTTCTAACCTCAAGAAGGTTTTCTTTAAAAGGGTTTTTCAAATACACACGAGATTAGCTTCCGCACCATCGAAGACTTCGAGTTTCGAAGTCTCTGATCTCACATAGCACACTCTGAGTACCTTGCCGCAGAAGACTTCAAAGTCTTCTAACCTCACACTCACTCACGAAAAGTTGTAAAGTTTTGAGTGTGGTAAAGTCTATTCAACCCCCTTCTAGACTTTCCACCTCCTTGCACATCTCGTCAGGGACCAACAAGTGGTATCAGAGCAAAGTGGTTCAACCGACCACCGGCTTTGGTTACCAATAGTCTTTGAGGAAAGACTGTTGTGGTCATCCGAGCAGATCCGTTTTTGAAAAACCGTTTTCATAAAACTCATTGCATTCATTGCATAATTGTTTTTATTGCTAACATGAGTTTTCTCAAGAGCGGTAAGTCCAGAAGCTACCCAAGTTCTCTATAGAAGACTATGATTATTGGAAGTTGCGCATAAAAACCACCTCGTAACCTTTCATGACCGTATGCTAGATATTTTGGATGATGGACCAATGAAGTTCAATTGGGATCCAGTAGAGACTACTAGAAGAGAACCCGATGGCCCACATTTTCAAAGAGAAGAAGAGAGATTGGAGAGAGATAGAAGTTTTCTTGACAAGAAAGCTTTGATGGCGAGGCCAAGAAGAGTCTACATCTAGTTCATCAACCTCATCGATTTCTCTCCCGATAATGATCTATGTTTAATGACAAACACGGAAGAGGTATCTTCGACTCTTGTTCCTCTTCTTCTTCTCGCACCTCTCTAGCGAGAAGAGTTTGACCATAACTTTGTTGATAAGTTAATGGGTGATCTCAAAACCGCTATACACGCTTACAATTGTGTGGAAAAAGAGAACACTAGCTTAAAGGCTGAGATTGAACTACTTACTCAAGAATCTACTAGCAAGCCTTCGGAATACTAGCAGACTCTAATCGACAACTTCGTAAGAGTTAAACACTCTTAAGTCAAGTGTCTTTGAACAAAGGTCTCTGGTAGAAAGGTTGCTTGAGAATATTGAGAAGACGGATCAATTAAAGATTCTACAAGCAAAGTTCGATGAACTTTTCCATCAACATGAACGTGTAAAATCAAGTGAGGAACGTTTAAGTTTGAGGTTGGATCAACTGAACAAAGCTTCTCATGCGGTTCAAACAATAGTTGAATCGTCTCAAACACCTAACGTAAAGAAGGGAATTGGTTTTACCATTGCCCAATCCTCACGAGTTCAAACAAGTGTACTTAAGAAACGTACACATGTTAAGGGTAATGATTTGGTAGGAGAGGGTTCCAAACCAAAACCTGCTGATAAGGGTAAAAAGGTTGCTTGACCCAAAGAAATCGGGTTGAATGGGAAGAAGAGTAGTTATACTCAACAACCTAAACAACCGATGAGGTATCAAAAGAAGGGGGAATCCCAACTTAAGAAACCTCGGCAAGGTCGAGAAAAGTAGACATCATTGAAACCATCTCGAGGAGACAGTCTCGGTGAAGACTACACAACCTAAGCAAACTTCAAAGCTTGCTAAACGATCTACTAAGCCTTCTATGCCTCGTGAGATATGAATCTTTTGATGGCTCAAGTAGAACGTACCCTTATCATCAAAACCCTCGGACCATTGCACACGGCTGATCACTCCATCCAGAGGACCTCGGAAGGGTCGAAGTCTTCGGAAGGAACACAGCCAACACTCATAGACATGCATCCAAGAAGGCACCAAAAGATGAAGTTGTCTATGTTGATATGTATGGGAGAAGGATGAGGTCTTCTAACCTTGATAAGAACACCTTATTCCTGTGGATCCCTAAAAGTTGTGCTAACCCTCAAGGACCCAACACCCAAAGGGTACCAAAAGTTTAATTGTTTTGCAGGGTCGCATGGGTCCCTATAGGAGAAGAAGTTTGGATAACACTGTCTTGTACATCGGCGGTGGGTGCTCGAAGCATATAACTTGTGACAAACACTTCTTAAGTTCCATCAAGCCTCAAGATGGCCCATGCGTAGTCTTTGGTGACAACAACAATGGTATAACCGGAGGAGTTGAAACCTTAGACATTGGAGATGTACGAGTAGAGGAAGTTCTCTACATAGAAGGCCTATAACATAATATGTTGTTTGTGTCCCATTTCTACGACAAGGGATACTCAAAACAAAGTTTAGAGATCTATCGGTGGAATCGGAGCTTATGGATCCGGGAAAATCATGTTAACACTTTCTTTGGAGAAGGCTACAAAACTCTTGAAGAGAGTATTAAAACTTGCTTTGAAGAAAGTGTAAAGCTTCTTTGAAGAAAACTTTCAACTTTCTTTGAAGAGAACTATCGGTGGAATTAAGTTTGCTAGATCCAAGAGAAGCGGCTTAGAGTAGAAGACTACAAGCCAAGCCGACTTAGTTAACAAGAAGAGTTCGGTTGCTTAAGAGAAGAAGAGTTCAAGGTGGAACAGTTGAGACAATCAAAAGAAGAATCTCATGATATTTTATTGATTACAAATATAAGAGCTTACATGAAAAGAAAAGTTCAGCTTGTTAAGGGGAATACCAGGTGACTTACAAAATATGGAGAGTTGATCATTACACACACATAGTGACATTTTCAAGAAGACTCTAAAGATGGAAGCCAAGTGATTCTTCTCCTTGATGATGTCAAAAAGGGGGAAGATAAGCTAAGAATTGCAATCTTCTCCAAGACAACTTCTAGTTGATACCGATTTCTATTGAGATCTATTTAAAGATCTCTCGGTCCTTTACCGTATTGCTTATCCTTTTTATTTCAATTCTTAGAAGGTTTTAACATCATCAAAAAGGGGGAAATTGTTAGGATATATATTTATATAGTTTTGATGATGTGTTTAAAACCTTAGTGTAGTAGGACCAGTGAACTCGTTAGTCGAGTTGATGATCTAGTTCAAGTTAGATAGTCTTTTGTTAAGGGGGAAACCTTTCTAGACTAGACAAGAAGACTTAAAGACCAGCTGAGATAGAAGACTTCGTGCCAAGAAGATAGAAGGCTTGAAGTAGAAGAGTTCGTCTAGAAGACTTGGCCTGGAGTAGAAGGGTTCGTCTAGAAGACTTGGCCTGGAGTAGAAGGGTTCGTCTAGAAGACTTGGCCAGAGCAGACTTGAGGTAGAAGACTCGCCGACAGACAAGAAGACTTGACGCCGAAGGTTGAAATTATGGAAAGTCCAATCAGCAAAGTTGAGACAAGCCGAGTTCAAGAGTTGACCGATATCTCGATTCCAAGATTCAAGGAAGTTATGATTGGCAATCAATGATTAAATCAAGATTCAATCATAAAGATTAGATTGCAATCAAGGAAGATATGGAAGACCAATCAAATAACAATCAAGGGAATCAATCGGTAGTAAATCAATCAAGACTTGATTGATGGGAATCAATCAAGCCAATCAAGCAAGTCAATCAATTGATGGGAATCAATCAAGACAATCAAGCAAGTCAACAATTGATACTTTCCAAACGATAGAGAATCTGATTGCTAGCTTTTCCAACGGCTAGTTTTTCAATCTCTATGAATATTGGTGATCACTACAAGCTCGCGCATGGAATACACGCATATTCAAAAGAGACACAAAAATACGACGAGCTAACGAACAAGAACGGTCACAATTCCAAGAGCTTTAAACGCATTAACACAAGCTTAGAGAAATAATCCATTGCTATCTTAGAGCAACTAATAGATTAGGATTATTTCTTAGTTGGAATTGTAAAATCACCTTTCATTATCTCTGTACGAGAAAAGGTTGATTATTTCTAAGATCTTAGAGTTAACACTCGAAGGTCACCATTTTGTACCAAGGGCGGGAACTTGTAAAACTTCCCGTGGTTGAATCCTCAAGGAGAACGAGGATTGAAGACCAAACAAGGGCAGGAACTTGTAAAACCTCCTGTGGTCAAATCCTCAAGGAGAACGAGGACAAAAGATCGTTTCGTTAGTAAGACCCCTGTGGGATCGGGGAGAGTGGACGTAGGATCGTTATATCCGAACCACTATAAAAATCTATGTGTCTTTACAAGCTTTACGCATTCATACTTATAATCGCTCATTCATCGTTTTAATAAACTCCGCATCAACCTTGCTGTAGAAGACTTCAAAGTCTTCTAACCTCAAGAAGGTTTTCTTTAAAAGGGTTTTTCAAATACACACGAGATTAGCTTCCGCACCATCGGAAGACTTCGAAGTTTCCGAAGTCTGTGATCTCACTTAGCACACTCGAGTACCTTCTTTGCCGAAGACTTCAAAGTCTTCTAACCTCACACTCACTCACGAAAAGTTGTAAAAAGTTTTGAGTGTGGTAAAGTCTATTCAACCCCCTTCTAGACTTTCCACCTCCTTGCACATCTCGTCCGGGACCAACGGTAAGTTTTGTATCCAGTACCGCACTTGGCTCTCAAGTCCGAGTGATCTACCGCCAACTCATTTACTACCAATTGATTGTACCCTTTCACCTCTTCTTTTAAAGCTCTCAGCTCATCCTCCATCGCTTTCACTTTGTCGGCTAGCACAGTAGTTAGTGACATTTATAATTTTATCGACAATGTTACCTCTACTTCTCTCATCTTTGGCTAGCATTGTGTCGAGAACAACTTCGACCATCCTCCTTGTCCTCCTTTTCATCTTTCTTCTCGAAGTTTGCATTGATCTTTTTCTCTACAAGACTAAGAATGGAGGAGATGGCGGAGGTGGGGCTCAGTCACTGTCATCATCCTCGGACGAGGAATCGACGAAGAAGGGGTAGGCTCTTTTTGAGTGGGTAAGAGAGGGATAGGCTGTGTTTGTATGGTTGGAAGAGAGGAGTAAGATATAGGGGAACAAGTGAGGTTTGGACCGTTGGGAGAGGAATTTGTTCATATGAGGGTGGAGGTGATGGTTGAATTTGTATGGTGGGGGTGATAATGGGGGATGAGGTTTGTAATATGGGTGTTGGTGGAGAAGGTGAGATGTGTTCGGTTTGTCGGTGGGATTTGGGTTTGGAGTGGTGGGGAGGTAGAGTCATTGGAGAGGCTCGAGGTACCACCTTGGATACCTCTTCATTGCCTCGTTTGGACAAGTGGGATTTCAGCCGAGTTTGAGGCTCAAGTGCCGGCTGGGCACTTCTTCATTGCAGTGCGAGGTGATAATGTAGGGGATGGGGATAAGCTTATACCTGCCTCTAGAATTGGGGAGAGAGCAACTTCCTTGGTTGGGGAGGGTGGGACCTCCAGGTGACCAACCTCACTGCTATTTGAAGAACGGGGACCTCCTCTAGTAGCAAGGTTGTGACTCCATCTGCTGCTCGAGCCTCCAGATTTGGTTGAGCCTTCGAGCTGCAGGTTGCTCGTCTTGGCCTCCTCACCGGAGGGATTTCAGCTTCCTCTTCCTCCTCTCCTTTTGAGGGAGCTTTGACGGATGCGTGACGAGCTTTCCCCTTTCTTCTTTTCTCGCGGCTTTCACCGGCCTTCTCTTCTTTCTCCTCTCGAACCCTAGGGACTGCAGGCAGTGGTTACGGAGATGGAAGCTCAATTGCTTCCTCTTGAGGTACAACCTCACTGTCTCCTCATGTCCCTCTGCTTCAATCTCAACCGGAGGAACCTCATTTGGTTAATTTCTGGTCGTTGAGCTTCGCACGCCTCCTGCCTCTGGTGCAGCGGCATCGGACTCTCATCGTGCAGATGCGGGTTTCCTCCAAGCTGTCATCCTTCGTAAGGATCCCCTTCTCGCTTGGAGTACTTTTTGTACCCACTCTCCGATCGGCCTCCCTATTCAGCCCTTCGATTAAAACAGCTTATTTTATTGAGCAATTTGGCTGTCGAGGTAGGTATCCATCCTTCTCAGACGACTTGAAAGTGAGTCGCTTCTTCTCCTCCCTCGGCTTGTGAATTAGCAAGTCCACCCGGTTTACTTGCACTCCATCAAGAATGGCTCGCATCACACACAATCTGGGTTTGGTTAACCCATCATGTGAGCTTTGCTCACCCAAAACGTCCTTTGTTACTACGGTCATTAACAACGAACTTTCTTCTTAGTAGATTTTTCTTTAAATCCTTACGAAGTTCCCCTGTGTAACCCTAGCCATCATATCAAAGGATTCCTCCCACTCATCCTCCTTGTGCGTCAATGGATTAACTCCTTCCATTGACGTGTTGAAAATCCCCGCAATGTTCTCTCTCGAGAAGCTCAACGTTGTCCCATCAACTAAAGTATCAAACCCATCCCGGGTATCATTCATTCGGCCAAGAACTCGCCCCTAATAGATCACTGTCCTATTCTCGGGGAGATTTCATTGAAAGAAATCCCCGAGCCTTGATGTTTCTAGAAGACGGAGAATCTCTGCAGATTACGGATCTTGAGTGGTTTCAAAATCTACGAACATTTACGCTTTCAAACGATTTTTGAAGAATTCCTCATTCATTTAGGAATGAGAAATGTTTGTGGAAATATATGTTGGTTTGTAGGTTTTGGTGGTTTTAGAAGAAGATGCCATTGAGAATTTTGTGAGTTTTGGAAAAAGTGTTTAGAGAATATGCAGGTTTTCTCGAGAGTGAAAATGAATATGGGAAGAAGAAGATGTATTTATAGGAGGGAAAGTTTGGAAAGATAAACCGCTTTGAAAATTAATCTTAATCTAAGCCGTTTATTTGAAATGATTTCTTGTCTTTGAATCAACGGTTAAAAACTTGGATAGTCGATTGGGATTCGGCGCGTGTAGTTCACTAATCTTTGAAATGCGTAAAAGTTACTTTATAGACTGTTGATTTGTGAGATGTATGTTACTTTATGCAGGAAGTAAGTATACTGACGTCGACCAAGGGTTACCTTACTTCGTATAAGGGTTTTCAAAACAAATGGGTTTGTAAAGTCATCGATAAAGTAACCTCGTCTGATTTTAAAACGACTTAGTTTTAACTTTTAGCAAACTTAAAAATATTTAAATAAACAGGCTCGATTTAATTTTCTAAAAGTTAGGTTTTCCAACCAATCAATCCAAAAAGAATTTTATGAAGAAAAATATGGAGTTTATTTAGGAACAAAGGTGTACGAATAAAAGATTGAGGAAAGATGAGGTAAAACAGCCTCGATTTGTGACCTATTCCTGCAAAGACATAGACTTAAGGAAAACCATTAGTAACTTGAGGTAGATCGAGATAGGGTGCGAGATAGTCATCGTCTTCTCAGAAAATTAGGTGACTATTGTGCCCTAGTCGATTTACGAATGTCGATAAGTAATCATCAAGTCGAGATAAGGTCAATATGACTAATCCTTGATTCTTGATTTCTAAAAAGGAAATCAATGATATCAGCTACGATTGTCCTTTGACTTATATCTAGTCCGATAAATCTTTCTAGACATTAATTAAAAAGAGAAGACTAGAAATAAGGAATACATTTATCGATGCAAACAATTTAAAAATCGAGATAAAGATGCATCAAGTAATCCTAATTCTAAGCACAAATCTTTAAATCTAGATTCAGCTAAAGGTTTTGTAAGAATGTCTGCTCTTTGTGATTTAGTGGCTATCTTCTCAATCCTAATGTCATTTTTCTCCACATGATCTCTAATGAAATGATGCCTAATGTCTATATGCTTACATCTAGAATGCGTAACGAGATTGTAAGTCATAGCTATTGCACTATTACTATCACGGTAGATAGGAACAAGCGATGTCTGAATATTATAATCTCTAAGCCGTTGACTAATCCGAGAGGAGTTGAGAGCAACAACTTCCACCGCCATGTATTCACTGCAATTGTGGAGGTAGCAACAGATGTATGTTTCTTAGATAACCAAGAAATTAATTTGTTGCCTAAGAATTGACAAGTTCCTGAAGTGGATTTCCTATCAATCTTGCATCCTCCAAAGTCTGAATCAATAACTGTCACCAAAGTTGTCATCGGTTGGGTACCATAACCATACTTGCAAGGTTCCTTTGAGATATTTAAGGATTTTCTTGGCCGTCTCAGTTAGTTTTCTTGGGATTAGACTGGAATCTTGCACATACCCCAACTGCAAAGGCTATGTCTAGCCTACTTGCGGTGAGATAGAGAAGAGATCCAATCAGGTCCACGATACTCCGTTGCAACCGTGGGTATCCCTGCTCATCTGAATCCATAGAGAAGTTAGTTGTCATAGGTATTTTAACTTCTCTACTAGTAGTCATCCCAAATTTCTCAATCAGATCCTTAGCATATTTAGACGATGTATAAAAATACCCTTACTCATCTGTTTAATCTGTAAGCCTAGAAAGTATGTTAATTCACCCATCATTGACATTTCAAACCTCGTTTTTCATGAGAACACTAAACTCTTCACATAATTTCAGATTAGGTGAACCAAAGATTATGTCATCTACATAAATTTGAACTAATAAGATGTTACCATCTACTTCCTTTCTAAACAAGGTCCTATCAATCTTACCTTTTGAAAAACCATTTGATGTCAAGAAATCGAGATAAGGTATCATACTAAGCCACGGGAGCTTGTTTCAGTCCATATAGAGCTTTATTGAGTTTATAGACCTTGTTATTGATCTTAAACCCGTGAGGCTGCTCCACATAGACTTCCTCAAGTAACACACCATTAAGGAAGGCAGACTTAACATCCATTTGAAAGACTTTGAAAGATTTATATGCGAGAAAATGCCAAGAACAACCTTATTGCTTCTAATCTCGCAACCGGAGCATAGGTTTCATCATAGTCTATCCCTTCAGACTGTGAGTAACCTTGAGCTACCAATCTTGCCTTATTACGAACAATAATGTTGTTCTCATCTGCTTTGTTTTTACACCCATTTGGTGCCTATAATCTTTCTATGTAAGGGTCTTTCCACTAATTCCCATACATTTTGCCTTTCAAACCTGATGCAGTTCCTTCGCATGGTTATCCAGCTTTGGATCGAGATAGAGCTTCCTCAATAGACTTGGGTTCAAGAAGCGACACAAAGCAATCGAGCAGGACTTTCGAGTCCAGCATCATTCGTGTCCGCATACTACTAGATGGGTCTCCTATAATCGATCGAGATGGATGGTAGCTTCTAATCCTCTTGCCTATATGAGTAGAAGGATCTTTATCTTGAAACTCGATAAGCAACTCCTCCGACTCTACCCGAGCCGACGTTCCCACTTCATCGCTTATCCCCGCCGATCGGTGATGTCAAGGATGTCTCTTTAGATGGAGTCTCGATCAGTTGTCTTCGATTATCGGATGGGGATTCTTCTTCATTTGAGTCCGAATCAAGACTAGGTAGATAGACAGTTCTATGTTTAGTCTTGGATAGTTCAATGTTATCTAGACTTTTAGAAATTTGATTCACTTAACTCATCAAAAACAACATGAGGGGTTTCCTCCACACAAAGGGTTGTCTTGTTGAAAACTCTAAATGCCTTGGAAGTGTTGGAATATCCCAAAAATATTCCATCACCGCCTTAGCATCAAAGGTTCTCAACTTTGATTTCCCATTGTTATGGATGAAACACTTACAACCAAAGCTCAAATATGAGATTCTTGGAATCTTACCCTTCCAAATCTCATATGGAGTCTTACCCTTGTCTTTAACAACCAAGCACTGTTTAGGTATAACAAGCCGTGTTGATGACTTCAACCCGTAACTGTGAGGGGTTTCATGCTCGCCAACATGCTCCTAGCCGCTTCCTTCAAGGTTCTATTCCTTCTTTCAACCACTCCATTTTGTTGAGGAGTTCTTGCTAATGATGTCTCATGAATAATTCCACACTCATTGAAAAAGTTAGATAAACAGGAATTCAAAAATTATGTGCCCTTATCACTTCTTATTTTAATAATATTAACACCCTTTTCATTTTGAATGCATGCAACAGATCGGGGATCTTGTTTATAGTCTCATTTTTCTTGAAAAGAAATATTACCTAAGTGTATCTAGAAAAGTCATCTACTACAACAAGAGTATATTTCCTTCCACCGAAATCGAGAGGAGAAACAGTCCAAACAGATCCAGATGAAGTAGTTGTAAAACTCTTTCGATGAAGAGGTGTTAATACTCTTAAATGAATGTCTAGATCTGTTTACCTTTTTGACAAGCATCACATTTAAGATCAGTAGATAAAAGTTTCTCGGGTAATCCCTTGACAAGTTCTTTTTAGCCAGCTTACTAAGGGTCTTGAAGTTCTATGACTAAGCCTCTTGTGCCATAGCCACCGAGGTCATCTCCACCCTTAACTATCGACAAGTATCTTTAGGACAACTATTAAAGTTGGCCACATAGACATTACCATGTCTCAAGCCGCTTAAAAGTACCTTATCTCGAGGAACTATCTAAGATATCACATTTATCTTTAGAAAATTTGACAAGAAAACCTTTATCACAAAGCTGGAAACAAATAGCAGATTATGTTTCAATCCTTCAACAAAATATACCTCGATACCTGAATATCCTTGATAATCGAGTACCTACTCCTTTAGTCCGACCACAATCAATGCTCTGGAAATTTGATAGTAGCCTCTTGTTATAAGTCATGTGTTGTGAACAACCACTATCAATGTACCATATGGAAGCTAAGATCTCTTCCTTGAGTGATGATCCCCGTGAATCCCGAAAAGCAGTTAGTTATAAGGTACCCTAGTGATCTTGGGTCCTTGAAGGTCAAGCATCACTTTAGGTAACCACACAAAAATCTCATTTCCAAATAATAAATCAGACTTGGTCTCTCTACCAAATCTGTCTACAATTGTATCACTTTTAAATGATAACTTGTTGTATTAAGACTTAGTAATTTTCTGAACTTAGGAAATGTGGGATAGCATCTGCTTCTCCCATCAAAAGGACTATAATAAGAATTTCTTTTTATTTTGGTTCTTGAAATTTTTCTAGTCCGATAAGGAGTCCTCACCTGAATTTTTGTTTTCGGGCCTGGGAGATGTAGTCCTTATTGGACTAGTTGGTTTCAAGGACTAATTCTAATCTCTTTTGGGTGGTCAGATGCTTTTACAAATTTCCTAGGTTTCTCGGTTGTCTGATTTACTATTTCTATCATAACCAAGACCTGTTTTGTCATGGGATTTTTGAGATGTATTAAAGATGTGATCTATTGCTGATTGTGAATTATTAAGTTGACTAATTTTGAAAACTAACTTCTCATTGTCTTTCTTAATTAATTCATTTTCAGCACAGATTGCTTCAAATTTGTCTTTTAAAGTCTTCAATTCACTTTCTAATCTTTCGGTAAGCCGGCCGATGTACTAGCCTCACTGGGAAAACATTCCCCCTTGAATGTTTCCTCGGTTTACGGATAGTTCATCACCGCTTCCTTTAATTAGAATTTGAATTTGATCCTTCAAAGTCAAATTCTCTGTCTCTAGTCTGTTTATAAGCAGCGAGAGATGTCTTTAAGTCTCTCAATAATTCATGAATAACGGTTTGATCATTATCGATACAGATTTACAGGAATCATTATCGAAGATGAATAATAGACTACCTCTTTAGCCATGAGACAAACTTCATCATCCGATCCAAAATCGGATGAGGACGATGATGATGATGATTTTCTTGACTCCTTTTCTTCAGCCAAGAAAGCTCTTTGGTCTCGCAAATCTCGTGTCTCTCTTTTTTCTTTTCTCTTCCCTTTCTTTAGGAGTCGATTGAGGACAATCATAGTGAAGTGTCCTGGCTTGTTGCATGTATAGCAAGTGTCATTCCTATCTCGATTTAGGGCTGGATGAATTTCTTTTGACAGGGGATCCGAACCTTCTCGTCTCGGCTCCTATTCTTGTCATCATCTATAGACTCATCTTCCTTTCTTCTTGATTTGGATCTCGATCTATCCTTACTGCAAATCTCAATTTATTTCGTTTATACTTCATTCTTAATCATTATACCTTTTGGTGAGCAGAGCCATCCGCTCCTTCAGAGATAGATCGGTTCCTACAGATTCGCTTGTCATCTTGTCTTCTTTGGCCGACAAAGGCAACAGACTTGGATGAGGTGCTCGACTCCATCTCATCCTCCTCATCTTCTATTTGAATGTCATACTCTAAAGCTTTAAGATGAGAGAATAAGGTATGGTGAGTAATAGAAGATAAATTTTGAGTTGCTTTAAGGATATTGAATTTTTCTCTCCATCTCTTGGTTAAAGACCTCGGTATCTTGTTATTAATCTCATTTTACGTAGTTCTTTCCTAGATCACCGCTTTGTTGAGGAGATTCGTCAACCTTACATCTAGCCGATCTACGCTTTCATTTTCCTTCATCTTGAAGGTATCAAAGGCGTGTAAGACCGATCGCAATTTTTATTCTCTTTTACTTGGTCTCGATCCTTCATGTACATTTGCCGAGAGTTTGCCACATCTCTTTGGCGCTTTGCATCTCTTGACCTTCTCAATCCAGTCTTTACTCGTAGTCTCAATGATTTCACCCTGGCTACTTGGTCTAGATTGTGGATTTTTCTTTCATCATTTGTCGATTCCGAGCTCTTTTTCTCTTGTCTCGACTGGATTCAGGTGATTCGGTGCCATTGCTAGTGCCTCCAGGATAAAATTTTATAGGTCCTTCTTAAAGAACCTCCTCCATCCTATCATGGATAACCTTAAGATGATTTTCCATCCCGAATTTCCAATAGTCATACTCTTCAATTCGGAATTCGTAGATTCCTGGATTTCTTGCTCTTGCACGAAGACATGATAAGATAGAAAAACAAAATACTCCACAAACTTGTTAGTAGTACAGTTAGTAACAATAAAGAAGATGAATAAAATCAAGAAAATTTCAGAATCTTAGTTAAGACCTAAAATCAATACGAACAGCCTTAACACCGCTCGATACCACTTGTTGGTCCCGATTAGTTGAGCAGATTAGGCAAAACTTATATCACCTTCTAGGAAAAATCTAGAAGGGGGTTGAATAGATTTTTCAGATTTTTACAAATTTTACAAAATTTATTCAAAGCACCAAAGTGACACAACGGAAATTCAATGATAATCTCAACTTTATTAAGATCAAAAGCAAACCGATATTAAGATTTTAACTTTGATTCTAAATTAATCTTTAAACAATAAATTGGAAATTGAACATATAAGTAAATAAAAGCAAGAAAGAATACCAGATTTATAGTGGTTCGGATTATAACAATCCTACATTCACTCTCCTTCTTCAATTTGAAGAAGGGACCAGCTTACTTCTTTCTTACTTACAGCTTACAACTTACAACTTACAACTTACAACTTACAACTTTCTTCAAATCTTCAAAGTACTCCTTACTCCTTCTAGTGAAACTAACAATTACAGTGAATATTGATTTTTGAAGATTACAGGAGAAGTGTTCTATAAACACTTGAAATTTTTTAAAACTCTTTTGAAAACACTTGTGAATTGAGATTGAAATCCAAATAGTGAATAGTGTGTAAAAATGGAATTTGCATAAGTGTTTTGAAAAATAAAACTAGACCTATTTATAAGTCTCGAAAAGACAGGTTAGTTTGTTAGTCGGTTCTAACAAACTTGAAACCGCTTTAACAAATTTAATCTTGAAAATCGCTTTTGACCTCACTGATTTCTTCTACTCGTCTGCGGTGACTTGGTGAAGACTTGCTTTTCTTATTCTACTCGGCTTGTCTTGACCTCGTCGAGCTCTTCATACTTGTCTCCTACAGATGACTATACTTGAGCTTGTCTCCGGATGACTTGCAGCTTCGATCTCCGGTGACTTAACCAGTCCTTGACCTAGTCCGATCGGCTTAGTATGAGCACCGATCTCACTGTTCTTAAAGATTGTCTGGTTATCTCGAACCGCAGCTTTCTTTTAACTCATCAAAACTCTACTTGATCTAACATAGCAACTTGATCCAGTTATGAATCTTTCTTTCATCACTTGTTAGTTACGAGCTTTTCTTTTCTTGCCTCACTCTTGTTTCAAATGATTCGGTGCCATTGCAGGTGCCTCCATGATAAAATTTAATAGGTCCTTCCTCAAGAACCTCCTCCATCCTATCATGGATAGCCTTGAGATGATTTTTCATCCCGAATTTCCAATAGTCATATTCTTCAATTGAGAAATCAGGTAGACTCCTTGATTTCTTGCTCTTGCTGAAGACATGATAAGATAGGAAAATAAAACACTCTACAATCTTGTTAGTGGCTGTTACGTATCGCGCCGCAAAGCAAGCAAAGCAGCCAATGGGCCTTAATTTATTCTGCTTTTAATTTACTTAATTATGTTTAGACTATTTATTTAATTTGTTGTGGGCTTGTTTTTGCCACGGGCTTTAGACCTATAAGTATTTGTTTTGGAACACTTGCTAGGTTGCAGAAATTATATTGAATTGCCGTATCTTGGCTTTGGACGGATTTTCCGTTGGGTTTCTCGGAATTTCTCGTGTGCTATCCCTTTGCTTCTAACAATTTGGTCCGAACTACCGGCCGTGATGACTAGAAGTGACACACGCGTGGAATCCTGGAAACTTTGGTTGCTTCGTTAGAGAAAGGGGTAGCGGCGTTAGTTCAAGGCCAGTGCTCTATCATCATCGAGGCATGATGCCCTCGAACAAAGGGTGGATGACCTGCACTCGACATGCAGACGGTTCGCTCACGGACTTTCTGGAATTCAGGAGACCTTGTCGTTGATCGTGAAGGATAAGGGAGTCGCCCGGGCGAGAATCTTCTTCCGCCGCGATCCACCGAAACTCTCCTGCGCCGCGTGGCGCCACCACATAATAACAAGTTAGAACTTCCGGTATTTTCCGACGACAACCCATCCTCCCGGCTATCGAGGGTAGAATAATTTTTTTGTGTGCACAACACACCACCTGATATGCGTATTGATATGACCCTTATTGCCATGGAGGAATGCCCTTCATTGGCTTCAGTGGACGATGCATCGTTTTCCGCACCTTAGTTGGCGAGAAATTCACCGTGGAACTCATGAAACGCTATGGGGATGACCCTTGTACGAACCCCTATGAGGCTTTGGCCGCCACACGATGCATCGCGTCCATGGACGAATACGTGGATGTATTCATTGCTCGACTTTCAGCGGTGTCCAACCTTTCTCGACTCGGTGGCACCGGGACTTTTCTTAAACGGACTCGGGATGACATTCGTTTACGAATTCGTTCAAAGGATGCTTATGAAATTAGTGCAACAATGCATCTTGCGTGAGAAATTGAGCGGGAGGTGGACTCCTTTCGCTCCTCCTCCAAGACGCGCTCATTGAGCACTCCGTTTCGCTCTTATTTCTCCAAACCACCCTCCTCTGGGGCTTTCGCCGCCGCCGAACTCTTCGCGCCTTAGAGGCGGATACAGCCTCAATCTGTCACCCACCGCTTCGCGAGATTCTGGCCATTCTCGACCAGCTCGCTCGGATCCCTTTGCGCAGCCTGCGGAGTCGCCGCATCTTCGACCCTGGTCTCCCTCGTCCGTTTCGCCAGCTTGCAACATTTGGAATATTTGGACCTTCGCTCTCGGGGTCTTTGCTATAAATGTTGCGAACCC
Organism: Paraleonurus japonicus; assembly: GCA_030762865.1. Classification (NCBI taxonomy): domain Eukaryota; kingdom Viridiplantae; phylum Streptophyta; class Magnoliopsida; order Lamiales; family Lamiaceae; genus Paraleonurus; species Paraleonurus japonicus. Next base: position 37,143,623 of record CM061057.1, read on the forward strand.
TACTCACCGACTCACGTGTGTTCACAGCGTTCCTTACGCGTGATGGTCATGCTAGATGACGAGGATGCTTGTGACTGCGAGGAATTGGAGATGATTCCTCCCGAGTCGGAACACGATGTTGGGGACCAGCCGCACATCGAGCTATCCGCGGCAGCTGCCTGCGGTTTTGATGGACCACAAATGATGAAAGTTTTAGGATTCATCGGAGATTTTCGGTGGCTGTTATGATTGACAAAGTGGTGCCACACATCGCTTTTGTGTCACCCTATATTGTTAAACGGCTTACTCGCCGTAGACACCTCCGCCAAACTCCCCGTTCGTTTGGGAGATGGAAACCAGGTCCTCACCGCGGGTCTTTGCACGGGTTTGTGTCTCACTCTTGCCTCTCGCTGACTTTATTATCCCCGCTTATGTTTTTCCGATTCTTGGTCTTGATATTATTTTGGGGGTTTCGTGGTTGGCCTCTTTGGGTGACATTCGGGCTAATCGGGCCACTTTATCCATGTCTTTTGTTTACAATGACACGGCTATCACCATTCGGGGCACACCAGGCCTCGAACGTCGATCGATTTCTTCAACCTCTTCGCTGAAATTGTCGATATTGCGAGTGCTATGTGGTTTGGCGGTTGGAATTGGCGCAAACCGAGCTTCCGACAGGTAGATGCCATTCCTCGTGATATTTGCGACTTGCTCCGGGAATTTTCTCGGGTTCTCAATCCTCTTCCTGGGCTACCCCCATCCCGGGATTGCGATCATCGCATTTCTCTCATTCCCGGGTCGGCTCGGTCTCGATTCGGCCCTACCGCTATAGTGCCTCTCAAAAGACAGAAATTGAAAAATTAGTAGATGACATGCTCTCAATCAAGTTGATACAGTAGAAATACAGGCCCCTACTCAAGCCTGGTTCTCTTAGTGCACAAGAAGGACGGAAGTTGGCGGTTTTGTGTGGATTATCGGGAATTGAATAAATGTACGGTGCCCGATAAGTACCTATTCCAGCTTATTCAAGAATTAATGGATGAGTTGCATGGGGCTCGGTGGTTCTCTCGTTTGGATCTTCGAGCGGGATATCATCGATTCGGTTAGCTCCAGAGGATATTTCAAAGACTGGCTTCGGACTCACTCGGGTCACTACGAGTGGTTAGTTATGCCATTTGGGTTCTGAGAATGCCCCGCCTACTTTTCGTGCAGCTATGAATGATTTGTTTCGGCCATTTCTCCGGCGATTCATTTTGGTCTTTTTCGATGACATCCCGATTTACTGATCCGGATTGGGCATCCCATGTGGACCACTTGCGTCGAGCTCTTTCTTTATTGGCTTCGGGATCTTTCGTAGTCAATCCAAAGAAATGTGCTTGGGCTCAACGATCGATCGATTATCTTGGTCATGTAGTGTCCGTGGAAGGGGTGAAGATGGACCCTTCGAAGGTTTTGGGCTGTTTACGGTGGCCCATGCCACATTCCGTCAAAGGTGTTTGAGGATTTTTGGGGTTGACGGGTATTACCGTCGGTTTATTCATAATTATGGCAAGTTGGCTCAACCTTTGACGGAGCTGCCGCGTAAGGACGCGGGGACAGATTTGTTTGGGGACTCGAGGCACAAGAGCTTTCGCCATCTGCAACAGGCCATCACCACAACGCTTGTCCTCGCGATGCCCGACTGGCATCGAGTTTTTCATTGAATGTGATGCTTCGCTCGCGGTCCCGTAGCTTTTTTCAGCAAGGCATTATCCCCGAGAAATATCATGAAGTCGACGTATGAAAAAACTTATGGCCTTGGTTTTGGCGAGTCACTAATTGGCGGCAATACTTGCTGAGTCACCAATTTGTTGTGAAGACCGATCATCGCAGTCTTCGTCACCTTTTGCAGCGGCCAATTACAGACAACAATATTGGGTGGCAAAGTTGTTGGGTTTTGACTTCCGCATTGAGTACAAACATGGTGCCTCTAACGCAGCAGCAGATTCGCTCTCTCGATGTGACTCGGAGGTCGAATTAGGGCGGTTTCTATTCCCGTTGGGTGGATTGGGAAAATCTCCGGAAGGCTGTCTTTGGAGGATCCAATTTACGCTCCAATAATTTGAGAATTGGAGAGGGGCAGCTCGGTCAAGGATCCCTATACACTAGTTCATGGGGTTCTCTACTTCCGCGACCGTTTAGCAATTCCGAAGTCGTCTGCCGAGGATTACTAAGTTGTTGTCTCGAGTTCTATTCGACTCCAACGGGGTCACTCAAGGGCCTATCGCACGTATCGCCGCCGGCGGCTAACGCTTCACCGCCGGGAATGATGAAATCTGTTACTAGCTTTGTAGCAGATCGCCTCATTTATCAGTAACAAGTATGACACTCGGAGCCCCGCCGACCTGCTACAAGTTGCCTATTCCGGAGCGTATTTGGGAGGATATCGGCATGGATTTTATTTCGGGCCTCCCTCGCTCCCAGCTAGATGTTATCCTTGTGGTTGTGGATCGTTTCTCTAAGGCGGCCACTTCGTGGGTCTTTCTCACCCATATTCAGCTAGGGACGTGGCATCGGTGGTGGCGAGAGGTCGTGCGGCTTCATGGCATTCCTCGTGCGATCGTTTTGGATCGTGATCCCGTGTTCTTGAGTTCCTTTTGGAAGGAATTGTTCCGGGCCCTGGGCACCCAACTCCGGATGAGTTCGTCTTACCACCCGGAAACCGACGGTCGACCGAGGTTATGAACCGTTGCCTTGAGACTTATCTACGATGTTTCACTTTTGAACACCCCAAGAAATGGGCCCGGTGGCTTCCGTGGGCGGAATTTTGTTTCAACACGAGCTTCCACTCCTCGGCGGGTTGCACGCCTTTCGAGGCTGTTTATGGCCATCCCTCCCACATTACAACAGTTTCTTCTGCAGAAATCCGTGTGAAGGCGGTGGCGGACGAGCTCACCACACGGGATACTATCTTGAAGACCCTTCGTTTTCATCTGGAGAGAGCTCAACAACGCATGTCCCGGGCTGCTAATAAGCATAGGAGGGAAGTCCATTTCGAGGTTGGGGATCGAGTGTTCCTAAAGTTCCGTCCTTACAGCAAGCGTCCTTGTTCAAACGCCTCAATGTCAAGCTTGCTCCCAGGTTCTTTGGACCTTTTGAGGTGGCTGCCCGGATTGGGACAGCGGCATACCGGCTTATTACGCGAGAGGACCCGTCTCCATCCAGTTTTCATGTATCCCAGGTGAAATCAGTCCGTGGAGATCAAGAGGTGGCCTCTAATCTACCGCCGGAGCTGTTTGATGAGACTCGGAGTTTGTTCCCTCTCGGATATTATGTTTCCGTGAAATATGGAGGAAGGATGATCGTGTGGGGCAGTTTTTGGTTACATGGGAAGGGCTGCGGATGATGAAGCCACAGGTTGATGAGGACGTGTTTCGCTCGCGGTTCCGCATTTCCGCCTTGAGGACAAGGCGTCTTTAAAGGGGAGGGAATTGTTACGTATTGCGCTGCAAAAGCAAGTAGCAGCCAATGGGCCTTAATTTATTCTGTTTTAATTTACTTAATTATGTTTAGACTATTTATTTAATTTGTTGTGGGCTTGTTTTTGCCCACGGGCTTGAACCTATAAGTATTTGTTTTGGAACACTTGCTAGGTTATGCGTAAATTATATTTAATTGTCGTATCTTGGCTTTGGACTGATTTTTCGTTGGGTTTTGGAATTTCTCGTGTGCTATCCCTTTGCTTCTAACGATTGCACGATTACTAGCAATGAAGAAGATGAAGAAAATCAAAAATATTTCAGAATCTTGGTTAAGACCTAAAATCAATATCGAAGCTGACTTAACACTGCTCACGATACCACTTATTGGTCCCAAATGGTTGAGTTGACTAAGAAAAACTTGAGTTAACCTTCTATGATAAAATCTAGAAGGGGGTTGAATAGATTTTATAGATTTTTTTGCAAATCTTTTAAAATTTATTCAAAACTTCAAAGTAACACAGCGGAAAACAATTTTAATCTCAACTTTAACAAGATCAAAAGCAAACCGATATTTTAGTTTTAACTTTGATCCTGAAATCTATCTTTGATTTGGTAAGCTGGAATTTGTAAGAAACAAGTAAGTAAAACAAAGTAATAAAGAACACCCGGTATTTATAGTGGTTCGGATTATAACAATCCTACATCCACTCTCCTTCTTCAAACTTTGAAGAAGGGTCTCTTCTACAACTTACTTACTCACTTTACAATCGTACCTTATAAATTACAACTTTGATCTTCAAATCTTCAATCTTCTAAACTATTCTTAAAAATCTAACTCTAAAGTAATAGAAGAGTGTGAAAACAATTTTTGTGCTTTTTACGAACTCTTGTGAATTGTGAGAATCTGTTGCTAAAAAGAATAATTCGTGTGTTCTCTCTATATTTTTCTAATGAAGTGCCTAGACCTATTTATAAGTCTGAAAAGACAGTTAGTTTGTTAATTAGTTTTAACAAACTAGAAACTGCTCAACAAACTTATTCTTGGAAACTGCTCTAGACCTCGGGTGATTTTATTCTACTCGTCTGCGGTGACTTGGTGAAGACTCGCCTTTCTTATTCTACTCAGCTTGTCTTGACCTCGTCTCGAGCTCTTCATACTTGTCTCCTGCAGATGACTAGATTTAAGCTCGTCTCCCGGATGACTTGCAATCTTCCAGACTTCACCGACTAGTTCGGTCCTCGACCTCGTCGATCGGCTTAATATAAAGACTTAATCTCACTGTTCTTCAGTCGTCGATCATCTGAATCGCTTCTTTTAACTCATCAAAACTTCTTGATCTAACATTACATTAGAAGGTGGAACATGATTTATTTGATTCAATGTTTGAAGGATTTCAGGAATTTTGACTTCTACGGACTGCAATCGTAAGTCATCTCTTGGTTCTTCATCCTCAATGCTTCCATAGCTTATTTCTCTTGGTCGAGCTTATTCCTTAAATTTTCATTCTCCTTTTGTAGTTCATTATTAATTCTCTCTCTTTTTTTTTTTTTTCGTAAGGTGGCTTTAAGCAATCTCCGCAACCACGCAATCGATTAGGTTTTTCTTGCCCAAGCACCTTCACAAATGCTTCATCTTCAGGAATTGCATCATCACCATCTTGTAATTCAATAATTTTATCCTGAAAAAGTTAAGGGAAGATGAGAAAATGAAATGGTTAAAAAAATTAGTCTATATAATCGTCCAAAATTAAATAAAAAAATAACATGAAATCTATAGAATATGTTATTCCCACCCCCAAAGTAAGAACTGTGCAACAGAGTTCCATGAGAATTTAAGTAAAACATAGAATGCTACATGATATGTAAATAAGAGACTATTCAAAATTACAATCCAAACTTGGCACAAAACAATTAAGCATTGTTTTCCATGAATTGGAGTAAAATAACATAAAACGAGGAAAGGAGAAATCAAAAAATTTACATAATTTCTCTGCAATCAAGCATCTATGTATTTATTAAGTCAACATAAAGAATCATCACAAGTAAACACCAAGTATGCTAAAAATTATTTGAATGGCGACATAATCCTATGATCATGTACCAAAGAAGCAGCCTAATTAATTAATATGTAAATAATTATGAAAAATGAGACTAGGAAATTTTACGAGATGATCGGCATTCGATTGGAGGCCATTCAAATTTCAAATACAAGAAGAGCCTAGGAACACACTTGCCTGATGCCTAGTCTAGGAGGGATGAAGATACTTACATATGCTTCCTTTGAAGGTTCATCAACCCATTCCTTTTTCTTTTAGCTAAATCGAGTTTTTCTCCATGTAGATGTTCGTGATGGCTCTTCTCCCGTCTCAAGATCACGCTATCATGTATATATGCAAATATAGCTATAGTTATAAATATATATCATAATCTTATTACTAGAAGAATATAATTTTAAATTCACTTACATCTTCATAGCAAGACTGTGCAATAGATTTTGTCCCACAAGTATGGCTCATTTTTAATTGTTGGCGATTTTGTTTGTTTCGTTCACTAATTTTTTGCATGTAAGTTTAATTAGGACAAATAATTGATTCGGTGAATGACATAAATCAAACCATGAATAGACATTACCTCGATATAGCACCACGTTCGATAACATGTATCTATAAGTTTTCAGTTTATATAGAAAACAAATTTTCATATAACAAAACACATAGGTCGATATATGAAGATAGGAAAACAAAATATCAAGACCATACAATGATTATCACCATTGGGAGGTTAAAAATCAAAGAATAATAGAATAACAATTGATTAAAATAGAGTCAACTTTGAGTCCAATTACAGATTAACAATGGAAAACACGTTCGAATTTATGTGAGATCTGCTGTGAATATACAAAATTTTTAAAAAATAAAGGAATTTTTTCATCAAACATTCCATAAGAAAATCAAACCAAATAGGATAAGGAAAGCTGAAATGTTTGCTTCATAATAAGGACATACGAAACAAAAGTATAGGATTAAACTACTTTCGACAACAAAAAAAAGAGTAACGGATCAAAACATTGGTAACATGATTAAAAAGGAGCAAGCAAGCAGTGTCTTCAAGATTAAAGACAGTCTATCGTAACAATATAATATATATGCATAAAAGATACAAGCGAGATACGCATAAACATAATATACCAATAAAATTGGCGCATAAACAAAATAACATATATGCGCCCAAAATTCAGAATCACTTATAAAATATTTCAAAGCAACAGTTGGTATATGCCTAACTTCCTTAGCAACAATTTTCTTCTTTTATTTTAAATTTGTTGTGGCGCAACATACACACAAAATATAAATAATGATTTTGATTCGATATATATATCCAAAGAGGGTTTAATACCTTAACCAAATATATATATAAATATTTATATATGTATATATAATAAGTGGACACTAATTTTAAAAATATATGAATATACGAATTCCAACGGTGAAGGGAACAAAAGTTATATGTATGTACTCACGAGTATGATATCGTACTTACACACAAAACCATAAATATTGATTTAATTAACGCATATTGCCACAATCGCCAAAACCAATTAATCGGCACCATGACACAAAATAGCCCTAATATACATTATATAATTGAATAATAGCGGAAGTGCCCAAAACATATCGAATTGGATCCCTCAACACTAAACACTAAATACAATTAATCTCATCATATATATATATAAATATATATATATATATATATATATATATATATATATATAAGTTACAACCATAAAACTCCTTTAAATTATTTTATAATCACATAACAGCGCATGAAGTGCATACCACTAAAGCATAAAAACCAATATAATATACATGCATAAAATATGCAATTGCTCATATACATAATATACCAATAAAATTAGCGCATATACGAGGGTAAAACATAAAACAAAAATACCAATTAGTGTTCATGTATACCTTATATTCCGGACTTTCAAAATAAGTGATCAAGAACTTCCAATCATCAACGTCAAAACCATCGGGACATTTTTTCTCCTTCAAATAAAGACTATGTAACTTGCTACGGTAACTCCTGTCTTGACGATTTAGTTGGCCAAAAACAATCTTCCTAACACGAAATTCATCTTGGAGATTGAATTTTTGCTAGATCATTGATTAAATTTATATATATCAGCACATATATGAAAAAGAAAACAAGTGAAAAACACAATAAAAGCATAAATCATTGCAATATACCTTCATTCCGAGCCGGTGCTTTGTTTTGATGTCATTTGGAATCTACTTCCATTGTTGATATTGAGCAAGTACATCTTGCTTGAAGTACACACAGCCTTGATTTTGAAGTGCTTAGCATTGTCCCCCACAATTGTTCCGGAGTGGATGGATGATGACATCTAGACGTGCAACTCCACATCTCTTTTCTCCACAGTAAATCCCGGTAGTCTTCCCCCTTCCTCTTCTTTGCACAATAGTGTTGACATCTCTTTCGTTTATATCAAGGAGTTGTTGCTCTTCATTTGTGTCCATATTTGTAGCTGCGTGCATTCAAATATTAATTAATGTAGAAATTATCAAGCATAAATAGAGGAGAAGAAAACATTCTTTGTACAAAAGCGTATGTTCATACGCGGCTATCAATGAGAGAATATCAAGTAGCAGTTCATGAAGACACGAACACAAATCTATATTTGAAGTGAAATTAAAATTTGGTGGAGGGAATTTAAGAATTTACTAAATCTATGTTTCGGGAGGGAATTAAAGATTTTGTGGAGGGAAACGAAAAATTTACTAAAGAAAAGGAAGTGGAAGAATTGTGAAGAACGTGGGTTGTTTAGTGAACCGATCATGATCTCTAAGTTTATTGCTATTTTTTTAAACTTATAATTCGTACATTATAATTTCGCAAATAAAATTAAACTAAACTAAAAGTGATGATTAAAAGAAGAAAGGAAGAGAAAGAACCCTTATTTACGCCGCCGCCATCGTTGCTTCACACGGGGCCCCGAGAATCCGAGCGACACCGCCATCGTTGTTTCATTATTGATGTTTTGCCACATATTTTTGATTCATTATTTAAGAAATTAAGAACCAGATTAGAGGATTTGGAGATGAAAAACCAGAATAGGAATTGGGGATTTGGAGAAAAAGAACCAGTTGGGGGCGAAAAATTCAAATCGGAGCAGGGTGTGGAATTGTGGCTGGATATTATTCATATAAAACGTGATAATATCATAAAACGTTGAGTTGAATTGAACTTATGCTCCCAAAATTGACAATATTAATAATATATTTTGCAATGTTAGTTTGTCTTATTATATATGTTAATTTCATAGTTATTATTTAATTAATAATACGATCTAACATTATAAACTAAACTCTGTAAATATTAAATATACAAAATAATATTAAATTTTCATAAAATACATATTCAATATAAAAATTAAACTCAAAACATGTAATTAGATATATCGGTAGAAAAATACTAAATTTAGTGAAGCAATTTAATAGTATCAAATTAATATAATTACATTCATTTACGATATCATAATATTTATTTAATGATACCATTACACTTATAAACTAATATCACAATACAAAATGATTATTATGGTATTAATAAATAATTATAATGATATCGATCAATGTTTGTAATATTGTACTAATTTCATACTATGAAATTGTTTCACAAGAGAGTGACTTATAGAAAAATACTTTATTTTTAATGTAATAAAATTCTTATTATATATTAAATATGAATTCAAATTACGGATAGTATAAAAATGATTAATTTGATATATAATATGTTAAAAATAAATTTAAAATAAAAAAGTAATTGAATATTGTTGATGTCACCGAAGTTAAATATTTTTGTTACCACCAATGTTGTAACATCGGGTGCGACATCGAATTTGTCCTTTCTTCTAACAACTAATTTTTGTGTTTCAATGTTGTCTTTGATGTTGTTGATCGTAGGTTGACGATCTGGAATCGACTCCAATACTCCGAGAAGGATCTACAAGGATCAAGAATAAAGGGGAGTTATCTAGATAAAGCGGTTACAAGTCAATAGCGATTATTAAAGACAGCTTTCTTGGCGAGTTTCCACCGAGATTCACGAGCTGAATGATAGGGAATGAGCCGGAGATTTCTAGATCCATCCACAAGCATCTACGATGCTCTTGAAGGTTGTGATCGACATCTATAAATAGGTGGTCAAGCTTCAAGAATGATATACGAGGCAATACGAGCCGATCAATCGCAAATTATAAGAGCCTTGCGTGAGAAGTAATCGAATATTAGATTGTTGAGTGCGATAAGTGCATCCAGTTGATAGGGCCGTTATTTCCCGGTTTACGTTACATCCGATGTTGCCACATTATATGTAACAATAGATTCTGTTTAGATTGTTAGTAGACAGGTGTTCTTTAACATATCTAGATAGGCCACCTTTGACGGTGTATTTTATACACTTAGCCGATTTCAGATCATAAACATTGTGTTTAGGTCTTGTAGTGGTTTATTGAGAATATTCGAATTGTGAATCGTTCTCTACTTGATTTGTATTCATTATTAACATAGTGAATCATTTTCTCATAGATTATTATTTAAAATAATCTATGAAAATTTTATCCTGGTTTGCAAAGATTTTTGACTAAGTCTTCCATTGTTATAATCGGTGTTACTCTCATTGTTACAACATTGATAAAGAATAATCTCTCGATCGCGAGAAAACACACACCTTCGGTTGGCACCAGAGCCATAACTTGAGCGTTACTAAGTTAGATCCTGTGTCTAGTGTGTTGTCTTTGCAATGATTACCCACCGTCTCAATGATTGGAATGAATTGATGCATGATTTGAGGGTATTTTAGTGCAAAAAGTGGTGCAAAGTGTTAGATTTTGTGCTTACAACCGTAGAGTATCACTACTTTGCTTGAAAAGTATCACTTGTGTGATTTTTGATGTTTTTCGTCCCGTTTTCAGGTAAATCGGTGGAATTTGACCAAACCGAGAGTATCGGCATTCATACGGCGAAGAGACGAACGAGACGGGTGAAAATGGGGGTCGGAGGCGGAAGTCGGGTCGAGAAAATTCCCTGGACTCGACCTGCAGTCGAGGGACGAAGCCTCGGGTCGAGGATGGAACAATTTGAAATTTTTGGCTAAGGAAAAAGCCTCGGGTCGAGGGTGAGGACCTCGAGTCGAGGTTGAAGTCACGCCCTGAACCTCGAGTCGAGGGCTGGACCCAGTCGAGGCTGGGGACTTTTTGAGAGAAACGTGTCCACGCATTCACCAAGCTCGACTCGAGGGCCCCAACCTCGAGTCGAGGGTGCCGATTTTTGAAAATCTTCCTTTTTAAGCCATTTGAGCGGAAAGCGAGAGAATAACCTTCATTAAAGCAGTTTTTAGGGCAATTTTCCAGTTCCATAGCTTAATTCTCATTGTAGCTTGATTAGATTTTAGATTTAGATAGATTTTGATCAATTGTACCTTAGATTAGCTTTGGATCCATTAGTTTTTCCATTTCAATTTGTAATTCAAGTGGAGAAGAGATTACATTTGAAGATACTTGTGAAGATTGAAGCATTCCTATTATTGATCATTTTGGATTCAATTGGTGATGTTCTTCCACTTTACTCCTTTTAATTCATTAATTGTTGTAATTAGCTATTTAATTGTGCAATTAGATTTTCTACCCATGGATTTTGCACTTTGCACCATGGGCTAATACTCTTGTGCTTGGGATAATTGAAATTGGGGATGATTTGATTGTCTTATGCTATGATTGTTGATTAATTGAGATAGATTGTACCCTAATTGTGATTCTCATTGTGCTTCATGCATTTTTATCTCTTTAGATTAATGTTTGATCACCCTAGCTGATTAGAGTGAATTGATACATGTTTTTAGGGCCTATTTTAGTGAAAAAGTGAGCTAAAGTGTGATTTTTGTGCATAAATGTGAAAAGTATCACTCTTTTGCCTAAAAAGTATTACTTTGTGAGATTTTGAGGTGTTTCGTCTATTTTGCGGGTAAATCGGTGGAATTTTGCCAAACCGAGAGTACCGTTATTCTTAGAATGAAGAGACGAACATACCGGATGAAAACGGGTCGGGCCGAAGCCCTTCTCGATAAAATTACCTGGTCTCGAGCACGGGTCGAGGGGACATGGACCTCAACTCGAGGGTCAGTGGAGAGAAAGAATTTCAAAATTGCGGGAATCTCGACTCGAGGGAGGAGCCTCGAGTCGAGGGATGGAAAAATGGCAGATTCCTCGAGTCGAGGGCCGAGCCTCGACTCGAGGCAGAAAATTTTTGAAGAAGCATGTTAGCGACTCTTAGGCCTCGACTCGAGGGCCCGAAGCTCGAGTCGAGGAGTGCCAAAATCGAAAACTACAGATTTTAAAGCCCATTGAAGCCAAAACAGAGCATAACTTGATTCTAGCGGTTTAGAGCAATTTCCAGGAGGTTCCTTAGGCGAATTTTGCACTTTGTAGCTTGATTTCCATTGTAATTGCCATAGATTGTTAGAATTAGATTAGATTCTACATTTAGTCCACTAGATTAGCATTTTGATTGATTGTAATTGAAGATTTCAGCTGTGATTTGGGAGTAGAGAAGTGGAATTGAAGCATTGCGAGAAGATTAATCATTCCTCTTTTAGTCTATTGAAGTTCAATTGGTGATGTTCTTACCCTTTGCTCTCTTTAATTCATTGCTTGTGTTGATTAGATTGTTAATTGCTTTCTTAGATTTTCTACCCATGGCTTTTGCTTGTAGCACCATGGGCTAATAGCTTTGTGCTTGGGATAATTGAAATTAGGGATGAAGTGACCGCCTCATGCTATGATTGTTGATAATTGTGATCAATTGAATTAGCTTGCTTCCTAATTGTGATTCTTAATTGTGCTTCATGAAAAATTGTCTCTTTTGATTAATGGTTGATCACCCTAGCAATAGGCGAGAGTTGAGCTAACGTGATTAGGTGTTAATCGGGTTTCAATTTTGCATGATTGTATGAATTGGGGACTTCTACATTGAGAGATGGGAAGAACTAAGGATACTCACATTAGGCATTGTGATATTAATGGAGTGATTAATTTCATGATGGTTTATGCTTTCTAATTTGATTGATTTGCATTTGGATACAATCATAGCTTGTTAATCATGGATTCCTTGATGGTGATTATCCCTTGCAACCAAATCCCCATTGATTTTAGTATATTTGTTATTGCATGTTAGGTGTTTGATATATTGTTTGCATAATCTTGTCATTTAATTTCTTGCATTTTGTAGAGATTTTAGTCCTATATCTTGTTGCAACTTTAGCCATTTAGAACTCTTATCCTTGAATTTTGTTTGCATACTTTCTCCCTTGGGTTCGATATATTGCGATTGGTCTTAAAAGCTCTTGCCCTATACACTCCAATCAAATGGCGCCGTTGCGGGAGTTAGTTTTTGCGCCTATAAGTGAGATTTGAGGATTGTTTGAAGTGGCTAATTGTTGCTTTTGTTTTTGTTTTTGTTGATTGTGTTGGTTTGAAGTTGATACTTCGATTTGTGGCATTGTAGGTGTATGCTAACAAGATCTAGTGGTGTTCCACCCTTGCCACTAAATCCGGAAATTGAGGCTACTTTGAGAAGGAATCGTGTGAGAAGAAGAAGGGAAGCTATGGAAGGGGAAGATCAAAGAAATGAGGAGAGAATAGTGGGTGAACCTCAAGTTGAGGAGGTACATGGACAAGGAGAAGGAGGAGTAGAACATGGAGGTAATGGGAACCATTTCCATGCTCAAGTTGGCCCTTTCCCTCAAGGGATGCCACCACAAAATTACCCCTACCAAAATCCATATCCTTATCCTCCACAAGCTCATCAATATCCCTACTATCCACCTCATCCACAACAATTTCCACCATACTATCCCCATATGCCGTATAACCAAGAGCCACGATATCATGAGCCACCTCACATACCAAATGCCCAACCACAACCCATAAATGAGCCACCACCTCAAGGAAGGCCGTTGAGAGAATTCTTTGAACCACAACTTAGAGAGCACTATGATGGGATAGCAAGGCCGAGGATAGATGCTAATAACTTTGAGATAAGTCCCGCTTTAGTGAGAATGCTTAGGGAGAAGCAATTTGAAGGAAGAGATGAAAATGAGTGCCCACATCAACATATGGCACAATTTCTTGAGATTGCCGACACTACAAAATACCATGGGGTACCCGAAGATGTGAAAAGTTGAGGCTCTTTGCCTTTACATTGAAAGGAAGAGCAAAAGCATGGCTTAATTCATTACCGCTTGGGACCGTACGTACATGGGAAGAGTTGTCCAAGAAATTTTTGATGAAGTTCTACCCACCGTCAAAGACCGTGCAAGCTAAGGAGACTATTTCCCACTTTCGCCAAAAGAATGGGGAGACGATACCGGAGGCGTGGGAGAGGTATGGCATGTTACTTATCAATTGTCCTCAACACGGTTTTCCGGAGGAGCAAACCATTATGTACTTTTGCAATGGTTTGACGGATGGGGATAGGTCGTTTTTGAATGCTTGTGCTAATGGATCGATTTGGTCTAAAACCGTGGGACAAATGAATGAAATAATGGAGAACATAGATCAAGATTCATTCCAAGTGTCGGTTAATCGGGAGCACACCATAGGGTGTCACAAGTAGATGAGATCGAGTATATGAAGAGCATAATGATGACTATGATGGACCGATTGGGAGCTCTTACTACTTCACAAGGCCAAGCAAGTGTGAGTCCATCCGTTCCTCATGTTGATGTTTGTCCAAGTCCATTGCCGGTTGAAGAAGTGAGTTATATGGGTAGGCGTCCATTCCAAGGAGGCTATCAAGGAGGAAATTTTCAAGGGAATTATCAAGGAGGAAGGCCTTACCAAATGCCTTATCAAAATAGGCCACAAGGAAGCTACCAACCTCAACCGCAAGCTCAATTTAATGGGAATACATGGAGGAGACACGAAAATTTTTCATATGCCAATCCGAGAGCTGCCGTTCAATTTCCTCCTGGATTTAATCCGGTGCAAAGGCTCCGAACAATGAAGGAAAGGCTACCACGGAGGAGATTTTGGGGTTGATTGTGAAGAAATTGGAAGCTAATGACTCAAGGCTTGATGATATAGGAAAGCAAATGGACACTCGTTTCAAGACGATCGAGCATCAAGTAGGGCAACTAGCTACTACGGTTGGAAAGCTCTCGTCTACGGTGGACCATCTACAAAACAAAGGAAAGTACCCATCCATTACCGAGCCGAACCCTAAAGAGTTTTGTAGTGCAATCAAGCTAAGGAGTGGCACTAGCTATGTAGGTCCTAAAATGTTTGAAGAAGAGGTGGTGAATGAGGAAGAAGAGAGACAAGAAAGAGTGGTTGTGGAAGAGAAGAAAAATGAAGAAGAGGTGAAAGCGAGGGAAATGCAAAGAAGGAAGAAAAATCGAAGAATGAATGGGGAGTTCCAATGAAGGCTAATCCGGTTCTGTTTCCAAAGAGACTAGAGAGGAAGAAACTTGATGAAGAGTTTGGTAAGTTTTTAGAGATTTTCAAGAATTTGCATGTCGATATCCCACTTTTGGAGGCCCTTGAACAAGTTCCACACTATAAGAAGTTCTTGAGAGAAATTATGTCCAAGAAAAAGAGTTGGGATGAGAAGGGGATGCTCAAGCTAGTGGAAGAATGCAAAGAAATCTTGGAGAGACACTTGCCACAAAAGAAAAAGGATCCTGGAAGCTTCATTATCCCATGTGAGATTGGAGAGAAGGTAAACATTCAAGGCTTGTGTGATCTAGGAGCAAGTATTAATGTGATGCCATTGTCCGTGTTCAAGCAATTGGATTTAGGGAGGTGATTCCCTACGAACATCAATCTTCAATTACCGGATCAATCATATGCTCAACCATTTGGGATCATTGAAGATGTGTTAGTAGGGGTTGGTAAACTCATATTCCCGGTGGATTTCATTGTATTAGACATGAAGGAGGAACTTGAGGCACCGATCATCCTTGGTCGACCTTTTCTTGCAACGGGCAAGGCTATGATTAATGTGGAGAAAGGAGAGCTTAAGTTGAGTTCAAATGGTGAGGAAGTTACATTTACAAGAGTTCATGAGGAAGAGGTTGCTCAAAGCAAGGTAGAGAAGAAGACGTGTGGATACATAGAGATTGTTGATGAATGCCCTTCCATTGAAAGAGAAGTTTCTACACCTATTACTTCTACTCATCCTTTAGTTAATGAGCATTTCCTTCCCTCTTGTAAAATCATTTCTAACAATCTTGTGTTTCCCTTGATGATTGTAGGAAGGAGAAAGCAACAAAGGACCCTTTGCTTGACCCCGGTGAAAAAGAGAAGGAAGAAGGTGAGAAAGATTTGACCAAACTTGAGCATGGCTCAAGTTTGGGGGTATTGGTTGAGAAAAATGCACCACTTGAGAAAATGGAGGAAAAGTTTGAAGTAGGAGATCAAGTGGTGTGGTGTGAATCAAATTGGAGTCGAAAGACCAAAGGAGGTGCTTACGGTCAAAGAAATTAAAGAAGGAGGAAAGCTACTCCTAGAGGACAAGTGGGGATGTTGCCTTTTGCAAAGAAACATCTAGTGAAGCATAAGTTCGACCCTCATTTGATCAAGGAAAGGGAAGTATGAACTCTTTGAGTTTCGTCCGGCAAGGGCGTTAAACCAAGCGCTAGAAGGGAGGCAACCCATCGTTTCATTGTTTTGGTCTGTTTGCTTTGTGTTTTTGTGTTTTGTCATTTTTGTGGAATTTTTGCCTTGGATTCTTGGGAATTGCTCATGTTTAGGAGAATATGTTAGTTGATGGATGAAGTGTATTTGGAATATTGAGCTTAAATGTTTATATCATCTAAGGGTTGCATACTTGTATCATTCCTATACTTAGTTTTGAATGCATATCTTCATTCAAGTTTGGGGGTGTGTGTCATTTAGGGTAGAAATGCATCCCTTAGTGATGATTATTTTGATGATTTGTTATGGCCGTTTGTAGGTATACTCACTACGAGGATTGAAAAAGGATCGAAATGGCAAAGGAATTAAGGAATTGAGAAGGAAAATAGAGCTTAAAAGTTGGTGAAATGAGCAAAAAGGAAGAGAACCCGGTCTCCTCGATCGAATGAGCGACCGGACTTAAATCGAGGGACCAAAACGGTAATTTCTTGCATAGTTGGGTTCGTTAGGGGCGTAGAGGTTATTTTTAGGAGTTTCGGGGTCGGGTCGAGGCTCGAGAATCGTCGAAAAATTCCACTGGACTCGACCACTAGGTCGAGGTTGCATAGCCCCAGTCGAGGCATTGACACTTAGAAAATATTTTGAAATCGGCACATCCCTCGACTCGAGGGAGGAACCTCGAGTCGAGGCTTTTGAAAAATGGGGTTCCTCGAGTCGAGGCCTGACCCTCGACTCGAGGCTAGTGTCCGATATAAAAATCGTGTTTCGATCATAGCGAGCACGAGTCGAGGAGTAGCCCTATGTCGATCCCTTCTCCGTCTCTACCCTATTTCCGTCAAGTTCATACCATTTTCACCGTTTAATCACCATAATTTCATCACATTATCATCTTAGTGCATTAAAGAGTGAATTTTGAGGGTTTGTGCATTCAAATTTGGGGTTTTTGTGAAGAGTGCGTGGGTGTCCAATTTTTTCCATTCCAAGCCGAATTTCCTCAATAAGGTATGCAATTTCTTATCATTTGGCTTTCAATTTCATGATTGGTGGATGATTATTGCTTGGGTGTTGATACAATTGCTAGAATTTATTTAAATTGGAATTTTATGTGGGCATTTTGTCAAGCACTTGGTATGCATGATTGATTGTGATAAATTGAAGCTATTGTTGAGAATATTTGAGTTAATTGAGGATTTTAGGAGCATGTTTAGGATTGTATATGATGAGTTGCTCGTTTATTTGTGAAATTTGGCTTTAATTGGATTTTTGGGCATGATTGGAAATTTCTAGTGCAATTGTTGGAAAATTTGGTCAATTTGAGGTTTGGTGATGATAGAAGTTTATTGTTGATGATCTTTAAGTTGTCTAAATGCTTTCTAGTTAGCTCATGTTTTGTAGATATAATTTTTGGGAGCTTAATTGTATGATATTTGATGAGCTTAATTCTTTGGTGTTTATTGTTGAAGCCATGTAGTAAGTATGCATGTTTTGAGGGATTATAGAACATGTCTATGGATCATATTGCTTTGATTTACTCATTGACCATTTGTTGAGGATTTATTGCCTAGTCACTAGGAATTTTGTTGAGCTTGGATATATTTTTGTTGACTCGTCCATGTTTAGAGTGATATTTTGAGCTTGTATTTTAATTGTGGGACTAATTTGTGCTATTGGGATTATTTGTACGGGAACCATATTTAGGGGAGTTGATGGCCATAATTATTCGGATGCGAGAAATCCGAGAGAGAGAGAGAGAGGAGGCAATACGATTTGCACACGGGATGCCCGTGAATTGGGAATTCGGTGGGATGATTATAAATGGAGGAAGCATATCATCCTCTATGCCGAGCTGTACAAGAAAGTGGTGGCAAAACTCGATTAGTCGATCATAAGCGCATGCTATCCATGGGGATTGAGGATGATATCCCTCGACTTTTTGAGCAAGTAGGCATGGGAGGCTTCCTAGCCAAGAGGCCTCGAACCCATCTCGGACTCACTCTCGAGTTTCTTTGCACGGTTAAGGTCCACAAGACTAGGAGGGCCAAGTTTGCAAGGGAAATCACTTTCGAGCTAATGGGGAATATATATGAGTTGACTTTGGATGAGGTCAACGAGATTCTTAGCGCGCCCTCGACCCCGATAGATCATTGCTCAACATTATGGAGGAGTACAATGCCAAAAAGTTACGGAGGCGTATTTCGATTCGAGGGCACCTAGCCGGCTGAATTCGTTCTGGAAAGTCTAAGAGCACGCACATTCGAAACCCGGTAGTCCAATATTTGGAAAAGATCCTCGCAAGCACCATATTCGCGAGATCGGAGGGAGGAGCCGTGGTTTTACGAGGAGTTGTACGTCTTGTGGTGCTTCTTGCATGGAGTTAGATTAATTGCTTCTGCATACCTTTGCTACTTGTTTGAGAGCTACGAGCACAAAATTCAAGAAGATTAACTTTGGTGGAATGATTACCTTGATAGTTGAGCATCTCGGGATCCCTACTCATAACCTCGCGGCTTTAGATGGTCCCGATCTTACTACGAGATACCATGAGACGCATGAGGACACTTGATCGCATCGGTAGGGCGTGGTGTTTCCAGCGGCACCACGGTGGCGATTCCCTCTTCCTAATAAGAGGTTGGCAGCGGTTTTGGATCTCTTGCATTCGTGACTATCAACCTTCGCATGTGGTCGCAGCGTCACACTGATGCTATAGATGCTTACGAGGGAGCATGGGGATGTTCTTCGAGATGAGGGGCGATGATGATAATGAAGGCCAGCAATCGAGTTACGATTCGATTTTGATGATGAGGGTGTTGCGGTGAGAGCAGAGGCCGAGATGAGGATGATTCGAGGCCGAGGATGACGAGGAACCAGAGCAGGAGGAGCCGCTGTCCGGATGGATGAGGATTACCAGTAGGAGATCAACATGTACCGGCGGGGCGAGATGAGGAGTAGAGTATGAGGCGGGAGTTCGTCTCGAGACCGTGGGTTTTGACGGAGCGAATGTGGGCGGATAGTCGAGAGGATGCATATTGAGAGCTTGACCCGCCAGATGAGATGTTCCGTATGATTGAGGATTCTCACAGATTCGATGAAGAGACTAGGAGGATGCGGGGAAGAGTCTCACGAAGACTCAAAATGACATGTATGCCCTCCTACAGCGGATGAGCTCGTGGAACTTCGGGCCGAGCTACCCTCCACCACCGCCACCGTCGGACTACTAGGGCTATCCCCTATTCCTTATTCCCTATCCTTAGTTTTTAGATGCTTATCTTCTTGGTGATTGTACTCTTTATTGTGATGATTGTACTCTTGGTGAACTTGATGATGTGATGATTTTGATGTTTTGGATTGTTGATGATTTTATTGATGCTATGATTCTCTTGATCTTTTTGAGCTTATTGTCTATTGATGATTGTGATTTGATGATCTTTTGATTCCTTATTCTTTGATTTGATTTGAGCTTAATTGTGGATTCATTGATATATCTTTGAGTATCATTTATGTGGTAGTGAGTGTGCTTGGATTTATGTACATGAGCACTTGTGTTTGATTTGCAAGATTAATTGGATTTTGATTTGATCATGAGTTGATTTGTGGCTTTAAGCTAGCCTTCTTGAGTGATTGTGTAAAGATGGATGTGATTGAAGATGCTTGATTCATTGCTCATTTTAAACCCGTGAGCTTTTGTGCCTTAATAATCGTACATCTTATACGGTTGATTTGATATTCCTTGTGAGTGCATCATTCATGATTTGTATGCTAGAACTTGCCACTAGACTTGTTGATATTGATCTTTGTGTGATGTCTTGAAAATGATAAGAGGTCATGTTTGATATGATGAGTCACTTGCCAAATATTTCCCTACCAAATACATTTGATTTCCTTAGTAAGCCATATTGAGCCTTATGATCCTTATTCTTTGGCAAACCAAGTGAAATTGAAACCATTTAGCCTATTTTTATGAGCCTTTCTTGTCCTATATTTAGTTGAGCTTGAATGTTGGCTAATGATGGTGATTTGATTGCTAAGTGTGGGAAGATGATGAGCTAAGTGATGAATGAAGCATAAAAGAAAGATTGTGAAAAATTGAATTGTGAAAAAGTGACAATGAAGTGAAGAATATTCGATTTGTGAGCTTAAAAGAGAAAGCTCAAGTGAATGGTGGATTGATCATTGATGTCCAAAAAGGAAGAGTGTACTTGATGAAAAATGAAGAGATGCGTATTGTATTGATTAGCTTACATTCAAGTCTCTACTACTTAGTCACTCTTATCCAAAAACATCCCACCTTTCCAAAGAGCCTACATTACAACCTAGAAGAAAGACCTCTTTGATTCTTGATTGATCATAAATGATTTTGATTGAGATTAAGTTTTTGGCAAGCATATGGTGTGCAAGTTTATGAATTTGATGATTGAGTGCTTTATACCTTTATACACTTGAGTGAAGAGTGAAACACTCCATGGAAGGAGCAATGTGTTGAGTATTTGATTGAGCATTTGTTTGAGCATGATTCATCTTGATGGCTAGTGGATAGTTGCATTGATACAAGTGTTCATTGATGAGTTCGATTGTCTTTTATTTCGTCTATGGTGCCATGTGACATAATTGCAATCAATTCACTCCTTTGTTCTTAGTTTCTACGTTGCTCGAGGACGAGCAACAATTCAAGTTTGGGGGTATGATTGGAGTGAATTGATACATGTTTTTAGGGCCTATTTTAGTGCAAAAGTGAGCTAAAGTGTGATTTTTGTGCATAAATGTGAAAAGTATCACTCTTTTGCCTAAAAGGTATTACTTTGTGAGATTTTGAGGTTTTTCATCCGTTTTGCGGGTAAATCGGTGGAATTTTGCAAAGCCGAGAGTACCGTTATTCTTAGAATGAAGAGACGAACATACCGGACGAAAATGGGGGTCGGGCACAGAAGCCCTTCTCGATAAAATTGCCCTGGTCTCGAGCACGGAGTCGAGGGGACATGGACCTCGACTCGAGGGTCAGTAGGAGGGAAAGAATTTCAAAATTGCAGGAATCTCGACTCGAGGAGGAGCCTCGAGTCGAGGGATGGAAAATGGCATTCCTCGAGTTGAGGTGAGCCTCGACTCGAGGCGGAGAAATTTTGAAGAAGCGTGTTAGCGACTCTTAGGCCTCGACTCGAGGGCACGAAGCTCGAGTCGAGGAGTGCGAAAAATCGAAAATTACAGTTTTAAAGCCCATTGAAGCCAAAACAGAGCATAACTTGATTCTAGTAGTTTAGAGCGGTTTCCGGGAGGTTCCTTAGGCGAATTTTGCACTTTGTAGCTTGATTTCCATTGTAATTGCCATAGATTGTTAGAATTAGATTAGATTCTACATTTAGTCCACTAGATTAGCATTTTGATTGATTGTAATTGAAGATTTCAGCTATGATTTGGGAGTAGAGAAGTGGAATTGAAGCATTGCGAAAGATTAATCATTCCTCTTTTTGTCTATTGAAGTTCAATTGGTGATGTTCTTACCCTTTGCTCTCTTTAATTCATTGCTTGTGTTGATTAGATTGTTAATTGCTTTCTTAGATTTTCTACCCATGGCTTTTGCTTGTAGCACCATGGGCTAATAGCTTTATGCTTGGGA
This sequence comes from Paraleonurus japonicus, assembly GCA_030762865.1. Lineage (NCBI taxonomy): Eukaryota > Viridiplantae > Streptophyta > Magnoliopsida > Lamiales > Lamiaceae > Paraleonurus > Paraleonurus japonicus. Next base: position 37,165,389 of record CM061057.1, read on the forward strand.
TAATTGAAATTAGGGATGAAGTGATTGCCTCATGCTATGATTGTTGATAATTGTGATCAATTGAATTAGCTTGCTTCCTAATTGTGATTCTTAATTGTGCTTCATGAAAAATTGTCTCTTTTGATTAATGGTTGATCACCCTAGCAATAGGCGATAGTTGAGCTAACGTGATTAGGTGTTAATCGGGTTTCAATTTTGCATGATTGTATGAATTGGGGACTTCTACATTGAGAGATGGGAAGAACTAATGATGCTCACATTAGGCATTGTGATATTAATGGAGTGATTAATTTCATGATGGTTTATGCTTTCTGATTTGATTGATTTGCATTTGGATACAATCATAGCTTGTTAATCATGGATTCCTTGATGGAGATTATCCCTTGCACCCAAATCCCCCATTGATTTTAGTATATTTGTTATTGCATGTTTGGTGTTTGATATATTGTTTGCATAATCTTGTCATTTAATTTCTTGCATTTTGTAGAGATTTTAGTCCTATATCTTGTTGCAACTTTAGCCATTTAGAACTCTTATCCTTGAATTTCGTTTGCATACTTTCTCCCTTGGGTTCGATATTTTGCGATTGGTCTTAAAAGCTCTTGCCCTATACACTCCAATCACTAGCAAGAGGCGAGAGTTGAGCTAATGTGATCCGGGATTAATCGGGTTATAATTGTGTATGATTGTATGAATTGGGTGCTTCTTAATTGAGAGATTAGTTGCACTAAGGATACTCACATTAGGCATTGTGTGATTAATGGAGACTTGATTACATGATGGTTCTATGCTTTCTATCTTAGTTAATTTGCAATTTGATACAATCATAGCTTGTTGATCATTAATTCCTTAATGGATATTATCCCTAGCACCCCAATCCCAAATTGACTTTTGTTACTTGTTCTAACATACCAAGTGTTTGATAAATTGCTTGCTTAGTTATTTGATTTTAATTTTTGCATTTGTATTGTAGTTTTAGAACCAAACCGGATTTGCGACAATAGTAATCGAGAACTTGTATTTCTAGGGACTCACGGCCATACTTTTTCCCTTGGGTTCGATATACTTGGTTGTGTTAAAATCGCTTACCCGATTACCGCAATCACTCAATCACTTAGGCCTCCCGTTTTAGATGGAACAAACTATGCCTATTGGAAACCAAGGATGGGGATGTACATCAAGTCAATTGATGAACGTGCTTGGAAAAATGTACTAGCGAGTTGGAGCGCCCCCAAGGACTAATGCGAGATGTTGAAGGAGAGACCATTGTCAAACGTGAGTTGGAATGGACGAATGATGAAAGCACAACCGCAAGCTTTAATTCCAAAGCATTTAATGCAATCTTTGTAGCATTGATATGACCATGTTCAAACTCATATCAAAGCTGTGTAAGTGTAAAAGATGCTTGGGATAGGCTGCATGATCATTGTGAAGGATCGTAGAGTGTTCGAAGGTCCAGACTTTGAATGCTAAGGACAAAGTTCGAGAACACGAGGATGAAGGAGGATGAAACCATCTCTTCTTACAATGAGAAGATCACCGAGATTGCAAATGAAGCTCAATCACTGGGGAGATCCTTGTTAGGATGTATACTATAAGCCTAGCTTTTGTATGAACATCTTTTTGAGTATGAACATCCTTTTAATATGAGATTCATTATGATCAAAATACTTATTGTTTATGATTGTTATATATCATTATTTTATCCAGATTAATCTATACTTGTAGATAACATGGTGTGTGGTGTCACACAAGATCATGCTATCAGTTCCTTATAGATTATAAATAATAGCTCACAACCAAGATGGATTTGGACAAACCATTGGAGCAGGTTGTAGTGTAATTTGGTGTTAGTCTATCTTGACTATAAAGTTACACTAGTACATTTTGTATGTATTGAGCAGGACCATATGAGGTTGTTCAATTTGTACCGACTATATATAAAAGAACAAGACCTCTGTTGTTGTGGATGTACGTCTTCTTAATCCCTATATAATAACGTGGCACATGTACTCGGTGTATGTTTCTTTGATTTGCAAATGGGTGAGATTTATTAAATCAATAGGCTCGGTGAATTGGGAGATAACATTGTTTATATGGTGTGTTGTTGATTATAGAAGGAATCCGTGTCCTAATTATTTAGGATGATGATGTCCCCTTGAGGAGCTCATAAAGATTATTATGTAAACCTGCGGTGGATTTAATCCGACATAATAATAAAGATGAGTTGTACTACTCTTGAAATTAGATATAAATTAATTAAGTTGTCAAATTTTATTAATTTATGGACATTCAATATCTTAAACACGGGGAAAATAAACGTACACATAATAAAGGAGCCCATATTATAATATGGGATTAGGACGGTAATTCAATTATAACTCTTTAGTGGATCGAGTTATAATTGATGGGCTTAAGTAAAGTGTTCTGACCGAACACGAGGATATTTAGGCCCATCGGGAGGCCCAACCCTAATTCCTCCTTAGGGTCCCCTGTTGTAGCTTATAAATAAACCCTAACATTAGAGCCTCCGTGTGTGTGAAAAAATGTGAGATCAGAGAGAGGCGGATTTTGATTCCTTGGAGGATCGTCGACCACTCGACGTCCAAGGGAAAGGGATAGGAATACGGCGTAAGACCATGAGGTTCGAGGCTCATCCTTCGATCGCAGTTCGACCTTAGAACTGGTTCGTCTTCACCTATTACGGTGAATAAAGGTACAATTCTACCCGCTGCGTTTATGTGACTGCGATCCCGAATCGATAATTTGATAGAGTCGGCGATCGGTGGTTCCAACAATTGGTATCGAGTCGTGTTTTCGACTCTATGCAATTGATTCGGTTATTCATAGATCTGATTTATTAGGATTGCATGATTATTGTAAATCTATTATAATAGGGTTTCTTGATCTGTTATAATAGGGTTTCTTGATATGGTATAATAGAGTTTCATGATCTCGATATTGAATAGGATTGCATGATATTTGTAAATCTGTCATATTAGGGTTTGCATGATTATCATAAATTTGTTATATTAGGGATTCGATGTTAATCGTAGATCTATTTTTTTGGGTATGCGAATATTCTGATATTTTTGTAGGAACCCTAAATCCAACTATTATGAGTCGCATGTATGTTTATGTATGTATTAAACCCTCGGACTGTTGAGGTTTTTGTTTTGGGTTGGTGAATGATTGTAATAGTTATAACCACGGCGGTCTGTCGTGTAGGTTTTATTTCGATCTAGATGATGTATAGGATCGTTGGATAAAACATGTAATAGGAACAGATTAGGATGGTCGAACCCCGTATTGCATGGCGCCGGCCCGCACTTTTGACAGGCGCGCCCGCACCCCGCGACTGAGCGGGCGAGTCGATCCCGTTTGGCAGAGCGTTGCCCCGCACCCCGTTTGTGGCGAACATTCAAGAACATGGGAGCATGAAAGAGGCCATAATAGTTGGAATTTTGTTTTCCATATTTATTCTTTCTCATATGTGTTATTTGTGTTTAGCATGCTTAATGTGTTTCATATGTTATGCATGTTAATATCCCTCATGTTAAATAACTAAGTGGGAGAGGGGTTATTTTTCAACAAATCCCATAGCCTCCATTTCTGGTTTGTAAGTGATGCATTCAAACATGAGCGTTGGTTTTAAGTGCATTCTTCCATATCGGATGTGTTTGTTTGCGGATCACTAGATCAAACTTCCTTATGGATAATTATAAGTAAGTTATTTAGGAGCGTGTTATCTTCTCCATCTAAAGAGGCACAAACCTAGGTAATTGACTTGGTATTAAGAAATGGTATACACTTAGATGCATATAATAGTATCCTCCCCATCGGAGTAAGTGTTGTTATTTGTATGGCTAAAGACAAACCAACTATTAATTTTTATTTTGTTTGACAAAATGATGAAATTAATGGGTAAAACCTCCTCTTACAAATGATTGAATTAGTATACGTCCACACTATCGTGGCATACAAACTCACGGTATTTTGAGGTGTTGGTGAATTTAATTGTATTGTTTGAGGGAAACAATATTGATTTAAATTCTTAATTTTGATCATAATGCATTTACGTGTTTCTCGGGATTTATCATGGCTTTCAATCCACTTGCTGTTATTCTTAAAGAAAACAAACTTCTTGGTCCTAATTATATTGATTGGAAAAAAACTTGGACATTGTCTTGAGCTGAAGAGTACAAGTTTGTACTCACCGAGGTTTGTCTGAAAAACCCGATGAAAACTCTAGTGAAGAGGAGAAAGAGGCTTATAAGAAGTGGGTCAAGGCGGATGAGATGGCGCGGTGTTACATTTTGGCTTCTATGTCAAATGTGCTGCAACATCGGATCGAGCCATGACCTCTGCTTATGAGATGATGCTCAATCTCAAAGAACTCTTCGGACACCGAGTCGGGCCGAGTGCAAGAGGCCATGAGAAACTTAATGACGACCACCATGACCGAGGGGACACCCGTAAGGGATCATATCCTCAAGATGATGGCTCATTTGAATGAGATGGAAGTCCTTGGAGCTGAAATCGATGGGGAAACCCAGTGTCGATATCGTTCTCCAGACGCCTAAGAGTTTTGAGCTTTACGAGCTACAACATGAACAAAGGTTGTATTCGATGGCGGAACTTCGACAGAACTCAAGCGGCGAAGGGTTATTTCATCAAGCTTCTCAAGCTTATATTTCTGAAAATGTTTCTACTACTAAGCCAAAAGGCAAAGTTATGAAGAAAAAGAAACAAGCTGGTTTGACAAAGAAAGCGGGTGAACCAAAGAAAATTGGTCCACCAAGTGGCGTGAAGAAGCCTAAGGGCAAATGCTTTATGTGCAAGCAGCCGAGGATATTGGAAGGAAGATTGCCCCGTAAAAAGGAAAAAGAAGGTATATCATATTCACTAACTATTGAAACATGTTTAGCGGTGTTATCTACCGGCACCTGGTGTGTAGATACGGGAGCCACTGATCATGTCTGCAATTCTTTGCGGGGTTCCGAGGAAACCAGGCAGCTTAGTGAGGGTGAGATTACCATCTACATGGGCGACGCTACGAAAGTAGCAAATTGTTTGCGATGGGAGATGTTTATTTATTTTTTGATAAGAATAAGACTTTGGTTTTGAGAAATTGTCTTTACGTACCTTGTTTTAGCAAGAACTTGATTTCGATTTCTAAGTTATTTTTGGATGGATATTCTGTTTCTTTTGATAGCAAAGTGGTTGTCAAGAAAAATAGTGCTATTATCCGTGCGAGTACGTTGATTGGCAATTTATATACTCTTAATCCAATAACTCCCGCAAAGCAACAAATGGAAATTAATAGTATATCTTCTAACTCAAATAAGCGAAAAGAACCTTAAAAATGAACCAAACATATCTTTGGCATCTAAGGTTAGGTCACATTAACTTGAGTAGGATTCAAAGGTTGATAGCCGATGGACCTTTGAGTTCATTGGAAGTGGAAAACTATCCGACTGCGAGTCCCGCTTGGAAGGAAAAATGACCAAAAGGCCTTTTAAAGCTAAGGGATATAGAGCCAAAGAAGTGTTGGAATTGGTTCATTCTGATTTATGTGGTCCTATGTCTACTCAAGCAAGAGGTGGTTTCGAATATTTTGTCTCTTTTATAGATGATTATTCGAGATATGGATATATTTATTTGATGCGCCGCAAGTCCGAGTGTTTTGATAAATTCAAAGAGTACAAGGCTGATGTGGAGAAACGTCATGGTAAATATATCAAAACACTACGATCTGATCGTGGTGGCGAGTATCTTTTAGGAGAGTTTAAGAATTACTTATCGGAAAGTGGGATTCAATCCCAATTGTCTGCACTGGTACACCCCAATAGAATGGTGTGACGGAACGAAGGAATATGACTCTCTTGGAAATGGTTAGATCGATGATGAGCTATTCGAATTACCGAGTTCATTTTGGGGGTATGCCACTGGAAACGGTAGCGTACATTCCGAACTTGGTTCCTTCTAAGACAAGATATCTTCTACTCCCACAGAATTGTGGAATAGGCGTAGCGTAGTTTGAAACATATTCGGATTTGGGGTAGTCAGCGCATGTCTTTGAAAGGAGATCTTGATAAGTTGGAATCTCGTACGGTTCGAAGTTATTTGTTTGTGGGCTATCCTAGAGGAACGAAAGGTGGTTTGTTTTATAGTCCTAAAGATCGAGGGTAATTGTTAGCACAAATGCCCGATTTTTAGAAGAGGACTATGTAATGGACCACAAGCCCATGAGTAAAATTATTTTAGAAGAAATAAGGAGAAACTTCTACCTTAGTACCAAGAGTACAAGATGAGATACCACATGGGTCAGCACCATCTGTTACTAATGATACACTATTACCACAAGTGCCTCATCGTAGTGGGAGGGTTGTTAGACAACCCGATAGATTCATGTTTTTGGGAGAGTCTTCGGACTTAGTACACAGTGAACACGAATCGGATCCTCGGAGCTACGATGAAGCACTCCAAGATAAAGATGCATAATCTTGGGAAAAAGCAATGAAATCCGAATTAGAATCTATGGATTCTAATCAAGTCTAGGAGCTAGTAGAACCTCCAAATGGTGTAAAAGTCATTGGTTGTAAGTGGGTCTACAAAAGAAAAAGAGGATCGACGGGAAAGTAGAAAATTTCAAAGCAAGGCTTGTAGCGAAGGGGTACACTAAAAAAGAAGGAATCGATTATGAGGAAACCTTTTCGCGGTAGCCATGCTTAAGTCTATCCGGATTCTTTTGTCTATTGTTGCTTTGCATATGAATTATGAGGTTTGGCAAATGGATGTCAAGACAGCTTTCCTTAATGGAAGTCTTGAAGAAAACATCTATATGAAGCAACCGAAGGATTCATTGCAAAGGGCAAAGAGCATCTTGTGTGTAAGCTTAATCGGTCCATTTATGAGTTGAAACAAGCTTCGAGATCTTGGAACATCCGTTTTGATGAGGTAATCCGGTCTTATGATTTTATTCAATGTCCGGATGAGTCATGTGTATACAAGAAGAGTGACGGAAACGTGGTGGTATTTCTTGTACTATACGTAGATGACATCTTGCTCATTGGCAACAATGTCAAGGTGTTGTCGACGTAAAGGTATGGTTGTCCAAGCAGTTTGATATGAAGGACTTGGGAGAAGTTGGACATATTCTTGGGATCAAAGTTATAAGGGATCGCAAGAAAGAAATGTTATGCTTATCTCAAGCTTCATACATTGATACTATCTTGGCTCGTTTTAGCATGCAAAACTCCAAGAAAGGTTTTCTACCTTTTCGACATGGAGTACCTTTATCTAAAGAGATGTGTCCTAAGACACCAAAGGAGATAGAGGACATGAAGGCGGTTCCTTATGCTTGGTGTAGGAAGCTAATGTATGTAATGCTATGCACGAGGCCGAATATTTGTTTTGTCGTGGGCATGGTTACTTGAGATATCAAAGTAACCCGGGACAAGGACATTGGACTGCGGTAAAGCATATTTTAAAGTACTGAAAAGGACTAGAAATTATATCTTTGGTTTACCAAGCAGATACTTTACTTCCGAGGGTTACATGATTCCGATTTCCAGTCGGATAGGGACAACAAGAAATCTACCTCGGGTTATGTGTTTACCTTGGGAGGTGGAGCCATAGTATGGAGGAGTGTAAAGTAGAAATGCGTTTGGACTCCACCATGGAAGCCGAGTATGTGACAGCCTCTCGAGGCAGCCAAAGAAGTCGTATGGCTCAGAAACTTCTTGATGGACTTAGAAGTGATTCCTAGTTTGCCTAAAGCTATCACAATTTATTGTGATAACGGTGCAATGTGGCAAACTCGAAGGAACCACGAGCCCACAAAGCAAGCAAACACATTGGCGCAAGTACCACCCGATACGAGACATCGTAAAATGAGGAGAAGTTGTTGTCGCCAAGATTGCATTAGCGGATAACCTAGCAGATCCTTTCACAAAGGCTCTTCCAAATAAAGCTTTTGATGGGCATGTTGAAGGGATGGGAATCGGATGTATGGCGGCAATTATGGAAGCATAGTTTTTAGTATAAGTGGGAGATTATTAGGATGTATACTATAAGCCTAGCTTTTGTATGAACATCTTTTTAGTATGAACATCCTTTTAATATGAGATTCATTATGATCAAAATACTTATTGTTTATGATTGTTATATATCATTATTTTGTCAGTTAATCTATCTTGTAGATAACATGGTGTGTGGTGTCACCACGAGAAGATCATGCTATCGAGTTCCTTATAGATTATAAATAATAGCTCACAACCAAGATGGATTTGGACAAACCATTGGAGCGGTTGTAGTGTAATTTGGTGTTAGTCTATCTTGACTATAAAGTTACACTAGTACATTTTGTATGTATTGAGCGAGGACCATATGAGGTTGTTCAATTTGTCTTGACTATATATAAAAGAACAAGACCTCTGTTGTTATGGATGTACGCCTTCTTAATCCCTATATAATAACGGGCATGTGTACTCGGTGTATGTTTCTTTGATTTACCAATGGGTGAGATTTATTAAATCAATAGGCTCGGTGAATTGGGAGATAGCATTGTTTATATGGTGTCTTGTTGATTATAGAAGGAATCTGTGTCCTAATTATTTAGGATGATGATGTCCCCTTGAGGAGCTCATAAAGATTATTATGTAAACCCTGAGGTGGATTTAATCCGACATAATAATAAAGATGAGTGGTACTACTCTTGGAATTAGATATAAATTAATTAAGTTGTCGGTAATTTTATTAATTTATGGACATTCGATATCTTAAACACGGGAAAAATAAACATACACATAATAAAGGAGCCCATATTTTAATATGAGATTAGGACGGTAATTCAATTATAACTCTTTAGTGGTGAGTTATAATTGATGGGCTTAAGTAAAGTGTTCGGACTGAACACGAGGATATTTAGGCCCATCGGGAGGCCCAACCCTAATTCCTCCTTAGGGTCCCTGTTGTAGCCTATAAATAAACCCTAACATCGAGCCTCCGTGTGTGTGAAAAAAATGTGAGATCACAGAGAGGCGGATTCTGATTCCTTGGAGGATCGTCGACCACTCGGACGTCCAAGGGAAAGGGATAGGAATACGGCGAGAAGACCGTGAGGTTTGAGGCTCATCCTTCGATCACATTCGACCTTAGAACTGGTTTGTCTTCACCTATTACGGTGAATAAAGGTACAATTCTATTCGCTGCGTTTATGTATTGCGATCCCGAATCGATAATTTCATAGAGTCGGCGATCGGTGGTTCCAACAATCCTATCTCAAACACCGAGGTTATTTCACAAAATTTTATGTCTTGTACCTAAGCGTTTTGATGCAAAAATTTGTGCTATAGAAGAAGCTAAGAATACGAGATACGTTGAGCCAAACCGAGCTTGTGAGCATACTACGGGCATATGAGATGAATTTAACCCGAGAGAGATGAGACTCAGATTCAAAGAAGATGATTTCTTTCAAAGGAGAATCATCCTCAAGTGCTGAAAAGACATCATTTGTGACTGAAGTTGAGTCGGATGATGATGAAAATCATTCAATGTAATGCATGTTACGGATATGGTCATTATGCTAATGAATGTGCTAATACCTTGCATAAAAATAAATTGAATCAGTAATGCTACCTTGAGTGATGGATCGATGAGGAGCATGAAGATAAAAAAGATGAAGAATTTGCATTTTCTAGTAGAATGGACTATGATGATTCTTTAGATGATGATACGGATTACGATGTTGACACAAATGTTTCAACATTTGGTGCAACATTAGATGAATCTGAGTCGAGAATCATCATTAAAGCTGTTTTAATGGTTATGTTGATAATTCAGAATACAAGAACGAGAATAAACCTTGTGGTTTAGAATGTAAGAAATTACTTGAAAAATGGGAATCTCAAAATGAAATTCTCAAAACTTTAACTTGAGAAAATTCAGATTTGAGAGCCTCATTAACCAAACTTGAAGTAATCTTGACTAGGAGAGACTTGAAAATTTCTAATCTCAAAGATGGATTGAGAGATTCAACTTTAAGTTTCAAGAAATACTCCAAGAGTGCTGATGTGTTGAAAGAAGCTTTAATGATTGGTAAATATGATACTACTAGTTTAGGTTGTAAAAATGACAAAACTTGTGAGTATTAAAGATCCAATAAAATTTGTTAAGGTAGGATATAAATCAAAGGATAAATCTTTTGTTAAAACAAATGAAAGCTGGTAAAAAGTCTGAAAAGAAGTTTGTGTGTCATTATTGTTACGTAAAGGTCATATTCGTCCTCATTGTATTAAGTTGAAAATGGATTTGATGGCAAAAAGAATGTTACCCTCGGTGTCACCACATCGAAGTCGCAAAAGTCCAAAAATACTAAAGTCTCTTGTAATGTTGTGTATACTTCATTAAAAGCATGTGTTCCTGGTTTATGGTACTTTGATAGTGGATGCTCAAGGCACATGACTGGACAAATTATTTTTGTCTAATTATGAACCTTATAATGGTGGAAATGTCACTTATGGTGGAGGAACAAAAGGTAAGATTGTTGGTAAGGGAACTTTGAATGTTAAAGGATTTCCTAAATTGTCAAATAATTTGCATTTTAAAGGATTGCTTGCTAATTTGATTAGTATCGATCAACTATGTGATGACAATTTGCATGTCAAGTTTGATAAGAATTCATGTTATGTTTTGAATGATAATAATGAATGCCTAATGACTGGTCATAGGTCAATTGATAATTGTTATCTTATTGGAACTAACAATGTATGCAACTTTGCCAAAAATGATGAATTCAATTTATGACATCAAAAACTTGGACATGTGAAGCGTTAGGAATATTCGAGAAACTAATCGAGTTGGAGTTGTGAGAGGTTTACCAAAGCTGAAATTTCACAAGACTACGGTTTGTGGTCCTTGTAAAAAGGTAAACGAGGTAAGAGTGTCACACAAGATGTTGTCACACCGCACCACAACACGATATTTTGAACTTCTTCACATGGATTTGATGGGTCCTATGGAAATAGAAAGTTTAGGAGGAAAAAAGTATTCTCTTGTGGTAGTTGATGATTTTTCAAGGTATACTTGGGTTGATTTTACGAAAGATAAATCGATACCTTTCTTCTTTAAAAATCATGTATAAAAGGTTTAAAATTGCTTATAATTTGAAAGTAAGTAGGATTAGATCAGATCATGGTAGGAAATTTGAAAATAGTTTATTTTCTAAGAAAGGTATAATCTAAGAATTTTCATCACCAAAAACTCCACAACAAAATGGAATTCTTTGAAAGGAAAAACGAGGACTTTACAAGAGATGGCTAGAGTCATGCTACTTGCTAAACATCTTTCTAAAAAGTTTTGGGCTGAAGCATTAAACAACTGCTTGTCACATTGTAAATAGAGTCTTTGTTAGGTCGATGGTACAAAAACCTCATATGAGATTACGAATAACAAGAAACCAAATCAAATACTTTCATGTGTTTGGTTGTGTTTGTTATATCTTGAATGATAGAGATCAATTGCATAAATTTGATTCTAAAAGTGATAAAGGATTCTTCTTAGACTATTCTAGAAATAGTAAGGCCTATAGGATCAATAATTTGAGAACTGACACTATGCAGTAAATCTGTCATTGTGGTTTTTGATGATACAACAAGTCTAGCGAGGTAAAAGTGCTTTGAAGATGATGTTATAGACCTTCTTGATACATCGATGAACCGGATCGAGAAAATGTTACAACCGATGGTACAATATCGAGTCACATTATAAAACAGAGGAATCGAGACAATTTGCACAAGGTAAAACACACTGCTTCCCGATCTTAAAGAGTCACCCTTCTAGTCAGATTATTGGTGAATCATCTGTAGGAGTCCAAACTAGAAGAAAGGTAAGTTCAAGAGATATTGTGAGGTCGATCTGTATGTCTTCCATTTATAACAAAATTGATGCGAGAATGCTATCATTCTATTGTGGAACCTAAAAATATAAGCTGAAGCCTTGAAAGATGAGAATTAGATAAATGTTATGCATGAGGAACTTAATCAGTTTGAAAGGAATGAAGTATGGACATTAGTTCCTAGAAGAACAACCGAGATCGAAGTCAGTACTAAGGTGATCGAGACTAGGTCAAGGACTGAGCAAGTCACCAAGACTATAAGTAGCAAGTCATCTGGAGACAATCTCCAATCTAGTCATCTGCAGGAGATGATTATGAAGAGCTCGAGACGAGGTTAAGACAAGTGAGTAGAATAAGAAAGGCGAGTCTTCACCAAGTCAGCAGACGAGTAGAATAAGTCGGTGAGGAGCAAAGCAGATTTCAAGATTAAGTTTGTTGAGCGGTTTTCAGTTTGTTAGAACCGACTAACAAACTAACCTGTCTTTTCGAGACTTATAAATAGGTCTAGATTTTCATTTTTTTAAAAAAATAACTTTTGCACACATCACAAATTATGCATTACTTACTATTCAGATTTTCAATTTTCACAATCAATTCACAAGTTTTTCACAAAGGGTTTTCAAAATAATTCTAAGTGTTTATAGAACACTTTACTTGTAATCTTCAAAGTTCACTACTCACTGTAATAGTTAGATTCCGGAGAAGAATTTAGGAGTTTTGAAGATCTGAAGGTATTTGTAAGTTTGTAAGTTGTAAGTCGATTGAAAGTAAGTAAGTGGTAAGCTAAGTCCCTTCTTCAAGTTGGAGAAGGAGAGTGGATGTAGGATTATTCATAATCGAACCACTATAAACCCTGTTGTTCTTTATTGCTTTACTTTACCTTTCTGTCTATTTCAATTTTAAGTTTATCAATCAAAGATTAATTTTAATTAAAGTTGGAACTAAAATCGATAGGCTTTTGATCTAAATAAAGTTGAATTTAAAATTGAATTTATTTGTGCTACTTGTGTGTATTAAATAGTTTGAAAGATTTATAAAAATCAAAATCTATTCAACCCCCTTCTAGATTTTCACTAGAAGGCTAGATCAAGTTGTGATTAATCTACTCAACTAAGTGGGACCAACAAGTGGTATCGGAAGCGGTGTTAAGGTATTACGATATTGATTTTAGGTCTTAACCAAGATTCTCAAATTTGTTCTTGATTATCTTTATCTTCTTTATTTCACTAATCGTGCTACTAACAAGATCTTGTAAGTGTTTTTGGTTTTCTATCTCAACATGTCATCTGTTAAGAGCAAGAAATCAAGGAGTCTACCTGATTTTTCAATCGAAGAATATGACTACTTTGGAAATTTAGAATGGAGAACGATCTCAAAGCAATTCATGATAGAATGGAGGAGGTTCTTGAAGAAGGACCTATCAAATTTTATCATGGAGGTACAAGTGACGGCAAGCCGGTGACACAAGAGTTAGGCAAGAGAAAAAGAGCTCCGAACTCACAAGTGATGAAAGAAAGATTCATAATCTGGATCGGAGTTGCTAGAGCAGAGATCATTGAAACATTGAGTAAGGACTGGATCGAAAAGGTGAAAAGATGCAAGACAACCAAAGAAATGTGGGAAACTCTGGGCCGAATTTGTGAAGGGTCGAGATCGAGTCAAGGAAAACAAAGCTGCAATCGGTATTACATGTTTTTGACACTTTCAAGATGAAAGAAGGAGAATCCATCGATCAACTAGATGTTAGGATCGACTAATCTTCTAAACAAGGCAATCGACTATACAGAGAAAGAAATCAACAATAAGGTGTTGAGTTCGTTAAGCAAGAGATGGAGAGAGAAAGCTAATATTCTAAAAGCTACTCAATCTATCTTCAATTTCACATCACACTTTATTTTCTCATCTCAAGGCATTAGAGTATGACATCCAAATCGAAGACGAAGAAGATGAAGCAGAATCTTCAACATCCGGAAAAGCTGTAGCATTTGTTCATCAAGAAGAATCCGAGAAAATCTCCAAGGCATCTAATTTGTCTATCAAGGAAGAAATGACTCTTTTGTTAAAAAGATATGAAAGGCCGAGAATGAAGTACAAAAGAAATAAGAAAGATATATCGTGTCGAAAGAATTATAGATCGAGATAAAGAAGAAAAGAGTTCATATAACGATAGGAAAAAGGATCGAGACGAGGAAGCACAAGTCACCAATCGACGAGGAGATAGTAGTCCTAAAGCAGACGGGGAGATATTTGTTATACATGCAACAAACCTGGTCACTATAGTTATGGTCGTCCTCAACTCACTCCCAGAGAGAGAGAAGAAAAGAGGAAAAAGTGGGATAGAAGATATCTTTGATCGAGAGAGCTCTTCGGCTGAGAAAGAAGAAGTTCATGAGACATCATCATCCTCATCCTTATCTGATTTTGGATCGAGATGACGATATCATTTAATGGCAAAAGAGGTACATTACTATTCATCCTCGGATAATGATTGTGATACCTTATACGGCCGATCCTAGTCTTATTGAAAAACTTTTGAAAGATTTGGAGACTGCTTTATCTCGCTTATAAATAGATAGAGGCTGAAAATTTTAATTTAAAGAATCAAATTACGATCGACTAAAGTCAATCAAACAAAGGGTAGTGAGAAATCAGTTGTGCATTCAAGGGGAATGTCGGTGAGACCATCACTAGTACCTTGTCCGATAAGGCAGACAAGTTAGAAAAGGAATTGAATTCTTTAAAAATAAAATTTTCAGACATCTATTCTGAAAATGAGACTTACAAAAGAACTAACAGAGAATTAAATCTCAAGTAAGGACTTTTAAATAACTCTCGAGATCACAATAGATAAGATCTTCGATTACCTCACAAAAAGTCAAATGACAAGACTGGATTAGGTTTTGATAGGAGTAAGAAAAATGATCCAATAAAATCTAGAGTTTTTGTTAAAGCAACTAAACCAAAGATAGAAACTAGATTTAGTCACTGAAACCTAAGGAATTAATTACCTCATCGATACTTCAAAAGAAAACACGAGACGAGGAAAGTTATTCCTAAGGTCGACCTAAGGCGAGTCAAAATCCTATCCTAGGTATAATGGCTTTGATGGAAGAAGTAAAACATATCCATTTTTACCAAGATACAAGACAATTACAAAAGATCAGCTTAAACAAAATTGATCTTGAAAGTCTTATCTTAGTAGATAGATATGGATGTAAACTTCAATCTATGGTTTTAAGGAACATTGATATCTTTGTCTGGATACCTAAAAGTCAACTTAACATGAAAGGACCCAAAGTACAAAGGGTACCTAAGCATTAAATTTGTGATTGCGGGAAGATAAGAAGATAGTTGAAAGAGGAGACATTCTTGAGGTCATCTCGTACATTGATAGTGGTCGCTCCAAGCATATGACCTATGAAAGACGTCTTCTTTCCAACTACCGGACCGTAGACGGACCAAGAGTAATGTTTGGATATAACAATTATGGACTTACCAAAGGTGTAGGGACACCGATGATAGGTGATATTCAAGTAAATGAAGTCTACTATGTTGAAGGATTGAAGCACAATTTATTATCTGTTTCACAATTTTGTGATAAGGGGTTAAGTGTCAAATTTACTAATAATGCATGCTTTGTGTTAGATGGTATTAATGAAAATATTCTATTAGTTGGAGTCGAGACAAGGTAACATTTATGTTGCAAATTTCAAAAGCTGTCCTAAAGATACTTGTCTTGTTGCTAAGAGTTCGAGATGATTTAAGTTGGTTGTGGCACAAACGTCTTGGTCACTTAAACTTCAAAACTCTTAACAAAATAGCAAGGAAATCTTTAGTTAAAGGACTCTCGATAAAGTATTTTCAAAGAACCATGTGTGTGATTCTTATCAAAAAGGAAAATAGACTAAAGCTTCTTTTAAAACAATAAGTAGTCCTTCTTCAAAAAGAATTTTGAAACTTCTTCATATGGATCTTTTGGTCCAATCACACCTCTCGGCTTCGGTGGAAGAAAATATACTTTGGTAATTGTTGATGACTTTTCAAGATTTACCTGGGTTATTTTCTTATACAAAAAGAATGAGACTATGATTAAGATTCCAAATTTCTTAAAAAGGTTCAAAATGAAAAAGGACTAACTATTGTCAAAATAAGAAGTGATAAAGGTACTTAATTCCTTAATAAGTTTGTTACTAAGCTGTTGGTCCCGGAATGTTGAGTTGAATAAAACCTTGAGTTAGCTTTCTAGAACAAAATCTAGAAAGGGGGTTTGAATAGATTTTGTAGATTTTTCAAATCTTTTCAAAATCAATTCAAAGTATCGATTATCACAAATGAATATAATTGAGAACTCAACTTTTAACAAGATCAAACGCAAGGTGATATTCGATTTTAGTTAAGATTCTGAATTTTAATCTTGAATTAACAAAATTGTAACTTGAACAAAATTAAAGAAAGCAAGAAATAACACTGGGATTTATAGTGGTTTGGATTTTAACAATCCTACATCCACTCTCCTTCTCCAAACTTTGAAGAAGGGTCTTCACTAGCGCTTACTTACTCACCGTACAAACTTTACAAATTACAACTTGATCTTCAACTCTTCAAAAACTAATCAACTTTCTAAAATCTAACTCTAAGAACAAGATGTGTGTTTTTAAAGATGTGAAGTGAAGTGTTCTATAAACACTTAGAAAATATTTGAAATCTCTCTTGAAAAATACTTTGTGAAATCAATAGTGAATAGTGTGAAAAATCAAATTCGCATCGGTATCTAGAAAAATAAAATCTAGCCCTATTTATAAGTCTGAAAAGACAGGTTAGTTTGTTAGTCGGTTCTAACAAGCTGAAAGCTACTCAACAAACTTATTCTTGAAAAGCTGCTCTTGACCTCGGTGATTCTTCCCACTCGTCTGCGGTGACTTGGTGAAGACTTGCCTTTCTTATTCTACTCGGCTTGTCTTGACCTCGTCCCGAGCTCTTCATGATCGTCTCCTGCAGATGACTAGATCTCGGTGATGAATTGGTTCTAGACCTTGTCCGATCTGTTTAGCTTAACCTCGGTGATCTTGGATCGTACGATCAATGTAGCCGCTCCTTTTAACTCATCAAAACTTCTTGATTCAACAATTTCCCCCTTTTTGATGAAGTTAAAACCTATAAGGAAGAAACACACTCACAACTGAAGTTAGTACTAGAATTAGTTAAAACAATCGAGATAGGTATATCGAGCACATTTTCACAATACAACGAGATTCATTCACATTCACGGCGTTAAAAAAATTTAAGTCTTTTAGACTCTTTTAGAAGTACTTGGAGAATTGGGTTTTTGACTTAGAAAAAAAAATTTAGGAAAAAGTTTTTAACTCTGAGATATAAAATTCTCGGATGATTTATACTTAGAAAAATTTTAAAATTTTCTTAAAAAAACTTTAAAAAAGCCCAGTACACATAATTCACATAAGTCCAAATATATTCATTCACAAATTTACAAATTTAAAAATAGAAGAAGCTGATAGAAAATAAAAGATAAGGAAAGAAAAATCCTGTTCTATCAGATTCCCCATCGGTGGCCTCTGGAATGTTCGGCCGGTTGAAAATCCGTGCTCTTAGTTGTTTAAGCTCTTCTTCATCTGTGAGCCGGGTTTCACGTTACGCTTTGGCTATAACCGTCTTGACCCATTCCGGATCGGGAGAGCCGTCTTCTTTCAGCTTGGGGGTAACTTGCTCATAGGCTGGTGCAACTAAGTCGCAGATTGAACACATTGTGTGCCTCATCAAGCAGCCTTCCCATACGGATCGGCATCCTCCTTTTCCATCCACTCGTGCGGCTCTTATCTTCGTCGGCTGCTCCAGATGGTGATGCCTTCAAGATGTACCGATAATACATCCATCCGGCATCCAGGCTAGCTTTTGTACTCACTTGTATATTTCCACTGAAACCATCTTTGGAGGGGCTGAAGTGCGGTGGGACAGGCGGAAGTCCGCTTCATCGGTGCTTTGGATACCCATTTCGGAATCCTGTCCCACTTGACTCGGCTTTCCCGGCTTCTTCAGCCTCTTCTTCTCCTGCTTCTCATACTTTTCCTTCTCGGCATGGATTCGATCTGCTTTCGGCTGATAGGTTTGAGAAGTCGAGGCTCCTTTCTTTTCGCTCGACTGGGGTGATCAGGTGCTCGGTGATAAAGACTTCTCTTGCTTTGTCTTTACCCTTGCCCTTGGCCTCGGGTTTCTCGCTTCTTTCATCTTGGCTAGCGAGCTTCGACTTCTCCTCCTCCTCCTTCTTCCTCTTCTCCTCATTCTCTCGAGATGACCTCCTCTATTTGGGTCACCCTCGGTTGCAATTTGCCCGGCTCATATGATTTAACTTTCAATTCAGCCTTGGCCGCCTCCAACTCGGCCTATGTCTCCGCTTAGAGTCCACCTTGTGCAGCGAGTGACAAGACTCCAGTGTGAGGGTGTCCATCCTTCCTTCTGCTCCTTCCCCTTTTTAACTTCATTACGGAGGGTCTAGAAGTGTCTTTCGATCTTGAACAACGGACCACGAAGTCGTTATGATCGAGATGTGAGAGTGTTGACCAGATCTCGTTGTCGGCTACCATCTTTTACTTGATGCCTTAACCTCCTCCTCCGTGTCACTTAGGCGAGATCCAACAGCGGTCTTTGAGATTGGCCGATAGGTTCCTTGACATGTTGACCTCGGCAATGCATGTTGGCGAGCATCATATCGGTGATTGCTCGTATCACCTTCCTTGTCTTCTTCTCCATCATCTTTTGAACTTGAGATATTATCTTCTTATGCATATCTTCAAAGGCGATGAGATGGCAAAAGTGGACTAGCCTCCTCCTCGATTCAGATGAGGAAGAGGTGAGTGGGAGAGGTTAGGCTGGGGAGCTCATGTGAATATCCCCAAAGATATTGGAGGTATCCACCGGGTGGGGTTCGGATGGGAGAGATGTAGTGGGGGCGTCTGATGGGGAGGGGGATTTACAGTGGAGGAGATGATGGTGGGGGTGGAATATGTGAAGTAGTGGGTGGGAGAGATGAGGTTGTTTGGGGTAATATGGGTTGAGTTTAGGAGGATATGGGTAAAGGCTGGTGGGGAGATGGATATGGGAGTTGGGGCGAATCTTGGTCCTGTAAGAAAGGACGGATACGAGATGGAGATGGTGGAGGGGATGAAGTTTGAGGGAGGGTAGATGAGGTTGGGATTTGGACTATATCGGAAGTAGGCTGTTTTAGAGGCTCGAGGTGCCGGCTGGGACACCTCTTCATCGCGAGTGGCACAGTGAGGGGGAGGGGAAAATTGTACTGGCATGGGTGGGGGAGGGGTCCTCTCCGAGCTTATCTCTGGACCTCCTCTGAATGAACCACTGCGCTGCGATCTGCAGAGTGGTTACCTCTTCGGGTAAAAGACTTGGCTGGTCGACACCACGTTCCACCTAGCTCGAGAGGTCTTAATCAACCTCCTCCTCCTTGGTGCCTTCTCCTTGACTTCATTGGGTAGGCGGCCTCGGTGAGCTCACTGTCGGCGGCTCTTCCTCTCTCTCCTCTTCTTCCTCCTCCTCGCCTTCTTCTTCAGCCTGGTGCACTGAGCTCCTACCTCGGCTCCACCTTCGTGAATCATTTGGAGCCCCAAGAGGTTCATCCTTCGTCGAGAATCCCCTTTTGTTTTGTGTAGGGTCGACTCCGTCTCGACCAATTGATCTCGGTGACGGAGTCCTCCATGATCACCGTCTCCTTATTGAATAGGCTGGTGATCGACCTGCTTTGCCACTTTCCTCCAACAACCTCCAACCTTTTCCTTTCTGTCTCTAGCTTTTCCGAGAAGCATCCCGATCCGATTAGCTTGGACCCCATCAAGTATTGTCCTCATGACACATAGTAAGTGCAGTCGGCCCGTCATGAGAACTTTGTTCTCCCAAGATGACCTTTGTAACAATGGTCATCGAAGACGATACCGTCATCGGAGCATCTTCTTCTTTAACTCCGATCGCCGGTCCCTCATAGAATTCCGGGCAATCATCTCAAATGATTCTACCCATTCATCGACTTGTAGGTGAGGGGTTCACTCCTTCACTACTTGTATCAAAAATTACGGCCACCTCCGCCGAGTAATGGTTAAAACCTCTCCATAAACTCTGGTTTTAAAGACTCCGTTCTCGAACGTCCCGTTGACGTAGAACTCGATTCCCCACATATCCAGTGTTTTATTGGAGGATTTCTTGGAACGAATGTCCTCAATCCAGCCCTCTCCAATAACTCCAAAACCTCCCTTGATTCGCCATCGAGAGGTTGTGTCAAAATCCACATACATTTCCGATTTGATCTTCTTATTGAACGTCTCATTGTGAACATCCACCATGGTTGAAGTAATTCCTATTTGTTTTTGAGAAGTGCTCATGAAATGATCAAATACGAGTTTTGAAAATTTTGCAGAGAGTTTATAAGTATTTTCGAGAGTGAAAAAGTTTGTTTAAGGAAGAAGATGTATTTATAAGGGGAAGATTGGAAAGAGAAAGCGCCATTTTGGAAAATTTGAATTAATCTGAGCCATTTATTCAAAAAGTTTTTCTTTGCGCATAAATCAACGGTTAAAAATTAAGATAAGCGATTAGGATTCAGCGCGTGGATGTTAATCGCCTTTGGAATGCGTAAATAGTTACTTTATAGATTGTTGATTTGTGAGATGTAGGTTACTTTATGCGGAAGTAAGTATACGGCGTCGGCCTAGGGTTACCTTACTTCGACTAAGGGTTTGCAAATCGAGATGAGTTTGAAAAAGCAGATGAGTTGAAAAAGTCATCGATACAAGAACCTATCGATTTTTTTTAAAAACAGCTTAAGTTCAAAAATTTTAGCAATCTTAAAGAAATTTTTTTAAATAAACAGACTCGAGACTTAATTTTCTAAAATTGGGATTTTCAATCAACAAAAAAATTTATAAAACCAAGAAGTCTAAAAATGAGAACCGGATGAGGTGAAACAATATGATCTGTGATGTATTCCTGCAAAGACATAGACTCATAGAAAACCATTAGTAGCTTGAGGTAGATCGAGATAGGGTGCGAGATAGTCATCTGCTTTTTCGTAAAATCGATTGACTATTGTGCCCTTGTCGATTTACCATATGTCGAATAAGTAATTATCATGTCGAGATAAGGTCAATATGACTAATCCTTGATTCTTGATTCCTAAGAAGGAAATCAATGATATCGGCTACGATTGTCCTTTGACTCGAGATCTAGTCGATAATTCTTTCTAGACATGATAAACTAAATCGAGAGAAACAAGAATTAAAAAGAACGAGAATTAGAGATTTACTAAAGAAGCATCTAATAAACCTAATTCTACAGATAATTCTTTAAACCTTGTCTCTGCCAATGGTTTTGTCAAGATGTCTGCTCTTTGAAAGTCACCAAGATCTTCTCAAGTCTCGTTATCTCCTTTCTCTACATGGTCTCGGATGAAGTGGTGTCTCGATATCTACATGTTTGCATCTTGTATGAAGAACTGGGTTCTAAGTAATAGCCATGGCACTATTACTATCACAAAAGATTGGTACATCTTTGGTGATAATATTATAGTCCCTTAGGCTGGCGACTTATCCGGATCGGCTAAGAACAACAACTTCCACCGCCATATACTCGGCTTGATTGTGGAAGTAGCTACAGAGGTTTGTTTCTTAGACAACCATGAAATCAGCTTACTTCCAAGAAATTGACAAGTACCGGATGTAAATTTTCTATCTATCTTGCACCCACCAAAATCTGAATCGAGTATCCAGACGGCTCAAAGTTGTCATCACCGGATACCACAATCCAACATTTATTGTTCCTTTCAAATACTTGAGAATTTTCTTTCTTTGCTTCAAGATGGCTTTTCTTAGGATTAGCTTGAAATCTAGCACGGACTCCAACCGCAAAAGAAATATCAGGTCTACTAGCGATTAAATATAATAAAGTACCAATAAGACCTCGATACTCATCGATTAGTATCTTCCCCTTCTCGTTCTGGATCCATTGAAAAATTTGTCATCATAGGTATCTTAGCTTCTCGGTGGTACCTATTCCATATTTTTCAATAAGATCTTTGTATATTTAGCTTGGTTGATGAATATTCCCTTCTTTGTCTGCTAGACTTGAAGTCCAAGAAAATATGTCATTTCTCCCATCATGGACATTTCAAATCTGCTTTTCATAAGACTACTAAATTCTTCACACAAAGATATGTTAGTTGATCCAAAAATTATATCATCAACATAAATTTGAACTAATAAAAGATCACAACCAAACTCTTTTCTAAATAGAGTTCTATCAATTCTATCTTTAACAAAACCATTTTGAATTAAATAATCGGACAAGGTGTCATACCAAGCTCTTGGTGCTTGTTTAAGTCCATATAGAGCTTTCCTTAGTTTATAAACCTTGTCTCCTTTGACAAAGCCAGTGGCTGCTCTACATAAACTTCTTGAGCTAAGATTCCATTTAAAAAGGCTGATTTAACATCCATCTGAAAAACTATGAATCTTTTAAAAGCGGCATAGGCTAAAAACAATCTTATGGCTTCCAGGGCAGACTCTTGGTGCAAAGGTTTCATCATAATCAATACCCTCGATTGTGAATAACCTTGAGCAACTAGTCCGGCCTTATTTCTAACCACAATATTGTTTTCATCCCTTTTGTTTTTAAAGACCCATTTAGTTCCAATTACTTTTTGATGATGAGGCCTTTCAACAACCTCCCACACATCTTGTCTTTGAAATCTGATTTAGTTCTTCTTGCATGGCATTAATCAAGTTGGAATCGGTTAGAGCTTTTGTAATTGATTTAGGTTCAAGTAATGACACATAGCAATCGAACATACAATCTTGATTTAGTTGGGTCCTCGTCTGGACACGCAGTCTAAATCTCCAATTATCTCGCTCAGTGGGTGATATGACATTACTTTCTTACCTTTATCTTTTACGGTAGATGGTGTCTTGTCTGAATTATTTATTTGAGATGATTCTATGTTACCTTCGATAACTCTACTTGATCGGTGATGTGTCATTGGTCGTCTGATCGGTTGGTAAATCATTTGTTGAGGAAGTTCTTTCGAGTTCCTTTCCTTTATGCGAATCTTCCTCTTCATCTGAATTTGATTCTTGATTGTAGAATTTTATAGTTGATCTTTTGATAGTCATCGATCCAGATTATCCGATATCTTTGTGATGTCCCTGTCTTATCAAACTCAAAAGAAGATTCATCAAATACCACATGAGGTGTTTCTTCTACACACAAGGTTGTCTTATTAAAAACTCTATATGCCTTTGATATAGATGAGTATCCTAAGAATATCCCATCTGCTATCTTGGCATCAAAGGTTTTTAATTGAGATTTCTCATTATTGTGTATGAAACATTTACAACCAAATATATGAAAATATGAAATTTTGGGAGATCCTCCCTTCCAAATTTCATAGGGAGTTTTACACTTATCCTTAACAATCGGACTCCTATTTTGAACATAGTAGAATTTGTATTCACCGGTTACGCCCAAAACCTATGAGGAGTGTTGAATTCGGATAGCATTGTTCTATTTGCCTCTTTCAAGGTCCTGTTCATTCTTTCAACAACTCCATTTTGTTGTGGAGTCCTTCTTCATGAGATGTTTCTGAGCTATGTCATTCTCAATGCAGTAGTTAGAAATCAATTTATTTAGGAATTCAGTACCTTTATCACTTCTAATTTTAACAACATTTAATCCCTTTTCATTTTGAATCTTTTTAAGAAATTCTGGAATCTTAGTCATAGTCTCATTCTTTTTGTACAAGAAAATAACCCAAGTAAATCTTGAAAAATCATCAACAATTACTAAGGTGTATTTTCTTCCACTAAAGCCGAGAGGAGTTCTTGGACCATACAGATCCATATGAAGAAGTTCCAAAATTCTTTACGAAGAAGGATTACTTATTGTTTTAAAAGAAGCTTTGGTCTGCTTTTCCTTTTTGACAAGAAACACATACATGGTTCTTTGAAAATATTTTATCGGAGTCCTTTAACTAAAGATTTCCTTGCTATTTTGTTAAGAGTTTTGAAATTTAAGTGACCAAGTAAATGCGTACCCAACTTAAGTCATCGAACTCTTAGCAACAAGACAAGTATCTTTAGGACAGCTTTTGAAGTTAGCAACATAGATGTTACCTTGTCTTACTCCACCAATAGAATATTTTCATTGATACCATCTAAAACATAGCATGCATTATGAGTAAATTTGACACAAAACCCTTTATCACAAAAATTGTGAAGCAGATAGTAGGTTGTGCTTCAATCCTTCCACGTAGTAAACTTCTTGAACATGAACATCTCCAATCATTAGTGTTCGACACCTTTAGTAATTCCATAGTTGTTGTCTCCAAACATCACTCTTGGTCCATCAATGGTTTGATAGTTAGAGAGAAGTCGTCTTTCATAGGTCATGTGCTTGGAACAGCCACTATCAATATACCATGACCTCAAGAATGTCTCCTCTATCAACTATCTTCTTGTCTTCCCGCAATCACAAATTTATTTCTTAGGTACCCTTTGTACTTTGGGTCCTTTCAAGTTAAGTTGACTCTTAGGAATCCAGATAAAAATATCAATATTCCTTAAAACCATAGATTGAAGTTTGCATCCATATCTATCTACTAAGATAGATCTTTCAAGATCAATCTGATTTAGTTGATCTTTTGAAATTGTCTTGAATCTTGGTAAGAATGGATAAGATCTGCTTCTTCCATCAAAGCTATTATACCAAGGATAGATCTTTGATTTAGTCTTAGGTTTAGCCTTAGGAGTTACTTTCCTCGTCTGATTTTTCTTTTCGTAAGTATCGGATGAGGTAATTAATTCCTTTGATTTCCGAGGACTGAATAAGGTTTCTACCTTAGGTTTAGTTGCTTTGACAAAAACTCTAGGTTTTATAGGATTATTCTTCTTATTCCTATCAAAACCTAATCCAGATTTATCACTAGACTTTTGAGATGAATTGAAGATTTTATCTATTGTAGTTTGAGAATTATTCAAAAGTCCCAACATGAGATTTAATTCCTGTTAGTCCTTTTATAATTTTCATTCTCGGAATAGATATTTGAAAATTTTATTTTTAAAGAACTCGGTTCTGTTCTAACTTATCTGTCTTATCGGACAAGGTACTTGTGATCATCTTAGTCGACATTCCCCCTTGAATGTACATTCTAGTTTCTCACTTTCCTTAGTCTGATTGACCTTAGTTAGATCAGAAATTTGATCCTTTAAATTAAGATTTTCAGATCTCTATCTGTTTATAAGCGAGATAGAGCGATCTCGAATCTTTCAACAGGTTTATCAATAAGTAGGATCGAGTTTAGATAAGGTGTCACAGTCATTATCACGATGATGAATAGTAATGTACCTCTTTAGCCATTAGACATATGTCATCATCGACCCAAAATCAGATGAAGATGAGGATGATGATGTCTCACGAGCTTCTTCTTTTTCAGCTAGTAGAGCTCTCTGGTCGGCATACCTTCTATCTCTTTTCTTCCTCTTTTCTTCTCTCTCTCTGGGAGTAAGTTGAGGACAATCATAGTCCGTAGTGATCGGAGTTTGCTGCAAGTATAGCATATATCTCCTCTGTCTGCTTTTGGACTACTATCTCCTCGTCGATAGGTGACCTATGACTTCTTGGCGATCCTTCTTTTTATCATTATTTGAACTCTTTTCATCCCTCGTCTCGATCTATAGTTCCTTCGACCTAATCTGTCTCTTTTGTTTCTTTTGTACTTCATCTTCAATCTTTCATACCTTTTCAAAAAAAGAGCCATTTCTTCTTTTACGAGACAAATCGAGAGGCTTTAGAAATCTTTTCGCATTCATCCCGATGAACAAATGCTACAGATTTTCCAGATGTAGATGACTCTGCCTCATCTTCTTCATCTTCAATTTGAATGTCATATTCCAGTGCTTTAAGATGAGAGAAGAGAGTGTGATGTGATATTGATGACAAATTTTGTGTTGCCTTGAGAATATTAGCTTTCTCTCTCCATCTTTTGCTCAAAGATCTGAGTATCTTGTTGTTAATTTCTTTCTCGGTGTAAGTTTTACCCAAATCGGCTGCTTTGTTCACAAGATTCGTCAATCTCACATCCGGTTGATCTACGCCTCACCATCCTTCATTTTGAATGTGTCAAAAGAATGTAGAACAAAGCTGAAGCTTATTTTCGGATCCTTCACAAATTCCAGAAGAGTCTCCCACATTTCTTTGGTAGTCTTGCATCTTTTAACCTTTTCAATCCAATCCTTACTTAGAGTCTCAATGATCTCGGTTCGAGCTACTTGATCAAGAATATGGACCTTTCTTTCATCATTTGTTAACTCGAGCTCTTCTTTTCTTATGCAGTCACAGATTGGTGATTCGGCTCAGTCTTTGGTTCCTCCATGATAGAATTTTATAGGTCCCTCTTCAAGAACCTCCTCCATCCTATCATGAATGACTTTTAGGTGATTCTCCATCCTAAATTTCCAGTAATCATAATCTTCAATAGAGAATTCAGGAAGATTCCTAGACTTTTGTTTTTCCCGATGACATGATGAAACAAAGAACAAAATACTCTACAAACTAATTAGTAGCACTGTTAGTAAAAGAAGAGAATGAAGAAAATCAAGATAATTTCGTAATCTTGTTCAAGACCGAAAATCAATATCGTAATGTGCCTTAACACCGCTCCGATACCACTTGTTGGTCCCGGAATGTTGAGTTGAATAAAACCTTGAGTTAGCTTTCTAGAACAAAATCTAGAAAGGGGGTTTGAATAATTTTTGTAGATTTTTCAATCTTTTCAAAATCAATTCAAAGTATCGATTATCACAATGGAATATAATTGAGAACTCAACTTTTAACAAGATCAAACGCAAGGTGATATTGATTTTAGTTAAGATTCTGAATTTTAATCTTGAATTAACAAAATTGTAACTTGAACAGAAATTAAAGAAAGCAAGAAATAACACCGATTTATAGTGGTTGATTTTAACAATCCTACATCCACTCTCCTTCTCCAAACTTTGAAGAAGGGTCTTCACTAGCTGCTTACTTACTCACCGTACAAACTTTACAAATTACAACTTGATCTTCAACTCTTCAAAAACTAATCAACTTTCTAAAATCTAACTCTAAGAACAAGATGTGTGTTTTTAAAGATGTGAAGTGAAGTGTTCTATAAACACTTAGAAAATATTTGAAATCTCTCTTGAAAAATACTTTGTGAAATCAATAGTGAATAGTGTGAAAAATCAAATTCGCATCGGTATCTAGAAAAATAAAATCTAGCCCTATTTATAAGTCTCAAAAGACAGCTTAGTTTGTTAGTCGGTTCTAACAAATCGGAAACCGCACAACAAACTTATTCTTGAAAATCGCTCTTGACCTCACCGATTCTTCCCACTCGCCTCGGTGACTTGGTGAAGACTTGCCTTTCTTATTCTACTCAGCTTGTCTTGACCTCGTCTGAGCTCTTCATGATCGTCTCCATGCAGATGACTAGATCTCACTGATCAATTGGTTCTAGACCTTGTCTCGATTTGTTTAGCTTAACCTCACCGATCTTCGATCGTCGATCAACTCGAGCTGCTCCTTTTTAACTCATCAAAACTTCTTGATTCAACAATTTTTTAATGCCGTGAATGTGAATGAATCATTGTATTGTGAAAATGTGCTCGATATACCTATCTGATTGTTTTAACTAATTCTAGTACTAACTTCACTGTGAGTGTGTTTCTTCCTTATAGGTTTTAACTTCATCAAAAAGGGGGAAATTGTTGAATCAAGAAGTTTTGATGAGTTAAAAAGGAGCGGCTCGATTGATCGACGATCGAAGATCACCGAGGTTAAGCTAAACAGATCGGACAAGGTCTAGAACCGATTCGATCGGTGAGATCTAGTCATCTGAGGAGACGATCATGAAGAGCTCAGACGAGGTCAAGACAAGCTGAGTAGAATAAAAAGGCAAGTCTTCACCAAGTCACCGCAGATTTGAGTGGGAAGAATCACCGAGGTCAAGAGCAAGCCAAGAATAAGTTTGTTGAGCGCCCAGCTTTGTTAGAACCGACTAACAAAATAACCGTCTTTTCAAACTTATAAATAGGGCTAGATTTTTTTTTCTATATACCGATGCGAATTTGATTTTTCACACTATTCACTATTGATTTCACAAAGTATTTTTCAAGAGAGATTTCAAATATTTTCTAAGTGTTTATAGAACACTTCACTTCACATCTTTAAAAACACACATCTTGTTCTTAGAGTTAGATTTTAGAAAGTTGATTAGTTTTTGAAGAGTTGAAGATCAAGTTGTAATTTGTAAAGTTTGTACAATGAGTAAGTAAGCAACTAGTGAAGACCCTTCTTCAAAGTTTGGAGAAGGAGAGTGGATGTAGGATTGTTAAAATCCGAACCACTATAAATCCTGTGTTATTTCTTGCTTTCTTTAATTTCTCGCTCAAGTTACAATTTTGTTAATTCAAGATTAAAATTCAGAATCTTAACTAAAATCAATATCACCTTGCGTTTGATCTTGTTAAAAGTTGAGTTCTCAATTATATTCCATTTGTGATAACTGATACTTTGAATTGATTTTGAAAAGATTTGAAAAATCTACAAAATCTATTCAAACCCCCCTTTCTAGATTTTGTTCTAGAAAGCTAACTCAAGGTTTTATTCAACTCAACATTCCAGACCAACACTAACTACCGCATTGAGAATGGCATAGCTCATGAAACATCTGCAGCAAGGACTCTACAACAAAATGGAGTAGTTGAAAGAAGAAACAGAACCTTGAAAGAGGCAGCAAGAACAATGTTATCTGAATACAACACTCCACACGTTTGGGCGTAAGCCGTTAATACAACTTGTTTTGTTCAAAATAGAAGTTTGATTGTTAAAGATAAATGCAAAACTCCCTATGAAATTTGGAAGGGAAGATCCCCCAAAATTTCATACTTTCATATATTTGGTTGTAAATGTTTCATACACAACAATGGTAAATCTCAATTAAAAACTTTTGATGCCAAGATAGCAGATGGGATATTCTTGGGATACTCATCCGTATCAAAAGCATATAGAGTTTTTAATAAGACAACCTTGTGTGTAGAAGAAACTCCACATGTCGTATTTGATGAATCTTCTTTGAGTATAGTAAGACAGGGACATCACAAAGATATCGATGATCCGGATCGATGACTATCAAGAGATCAACCATAAAATTCTACAATCAAGAATCGGACTTGATGAAGAGGAAGAACCAGATTCAAACACAGAGAAAGAACTCGAAGCTCTTCCTCACCAAATGATCAGATGACCAACAACTCGAGATGATCGTTGAGTCATCGAAGGTAACATAGAATCATCTGAAATAAATAATTCAGACAAAACTTCATCCATTGTAAAAGACAAAGGTAAGAAAGTAATGTCATATCACCCAAATTGAACAGATAATTGGAGATTTAGACTGGAGTCCAGACGAGGACCCAACTAAATCAAGATTGTATGTTCGGTTGCTATGTGTCATTACTTGAACCTAAATCTATTCGTAAGCTCTAATCGATTCCAACTGGATTAATGCCATGCAAGAAGAACTAAATCGGTTTCAAAGACAAGATGTGTGGGAGCTTGTTGAAAGACCTCATCATCAAAAAGTCATTGGAACTAAATGGGTCTTTAAAAACAAAAGGGATGAAAACAATATTGTGGTTAGAAATAAAGCCGGACTAGTTGCTCAAGGTTATTCACAATCGAGAGGATTGATTATGTTAGATTAAGTAAAGTTTTGATGAGTTAAAAGATCAATCCAGATGAGCGGACAACTATGAAGAAAAGGCCGAGATCGTGTGCTCATACTAAGCCGATCGAGACTAGGTCAAGGACTGGTTAAGTCATTTGGAGATCGAGAAGCCTGCAAGTCATCCGGAGACAAGCTCAAGTCTAGTCATCTGCAGGAGATAATTATGAAGAGCTCGAGACGAGGCCAAGACAAGCCGAGTAGAATAAGAAAGGCGAGTCTTCACCAAGTCAAGCAGACGTGTAAAAGAAAACAAGCGAGGTCAAGAGCGATTTCAAGATTAAGTTTGTTAAAGTAGTTTCCAGTTTGTTAGAACCGACTAACAAACTAAGCTGTCTTTTCGAGACTTATAAATAGGTCTAGTTTTATTTTTCAACACACTATGCAAATTTGATTTTTCACACCATTCACTATTCGATTTCAATCTCAATTCACAAAGTGTTTTCAAAAGAGTTTTCAAAAGTTTAAAGTGTTTATAGAACACTTCTCCTATAATCTTCAAAATCCATTATTCACCGTAATTCTTAGATTCACAAGGAGTTAGGAGTATTTTGAAGATTTGAAGAAAGTTGTAAGTTGTAAGTCGTGAAGTAAGAAAATAGTAAGTGGTCCCTTCTTCAAATTGGAGAAGGAGAGTGGATGTAGGATTTTTATAATCCGAACCACTATAAAATCTGGTGTTCTTTCTTGCTTTTATTTACTTTTCTCGTTCAATTGTCAATTTCTTGTTCAAAGATTAATTTTAATCAAAGTTAAAATGCGAATATCGGTTTGCTTTTGATCTTAATAAAGTTGAGATTATTATTGAATTTCCATTGTGTTAATCGATACTTTGAATAAATTTTGAAAGATTTGTAAAAATCTGAAAAATCTATTCAACCCCCTTCTAGATTTTTCCTAGAAGGTGATACATGTTTTTCTCAATCTGCTCAACTAATCGGGACCAATAAGTGGTATCGGAGCGGTGTTAAGGTCATTACGATATTGATTTTAGGTCTTAACTAAGATTCTGAAATTTTCTTGATTTTCTTCATCTTCTTTATTGTTACTAAGCGTGCTACTAATAAGTTTTTGTGGAGTGTTTTTTTCTTTATCTCATCATGTCTTGAGACAAGAGCAAGAAATCCAGGAATCTACGAATTTTCAATTGATGATTATGATTATTGGAAATTCGGGATGGAAAATCATCTCAAGGCTATCCATGATAAGATGGAGGAGGTTCTTGAAGAAGGACCTATAAAATTTTATCATGGAGGCACTAGCAATGGTCTTGAATCACCTGAATCGAGAACCAGGACAAGAGAAAAAGAGCTCGGGCGACAAATGATGAAAGGAAAATCCACAACCTAGATCAAGTAGCTTGAACTGAAATCATTAAGACTCGAGTAAAGACTGGATTGAGAAGGTCAAAAGATGCAAAACAGCTAAAGAAATGTGGTAAACTCTGGCAAATGTACATGAAGGGTCGGACCAAGTAAAGGAGAATAAAGCTGCGATCTATTTTACACGCCTTTGATACATTCAAGATGAAGGAAAATGAATCATGGATCAGCTAGATGTAAGATTGACAAATCTCCTCAATAAAGCGGTGACACAGGAAAGAACTATACAGAGAAGGAGATCAATTATAAGATTACGAGATCTTTAACCAAGAGATGGAGAGAAAAATCCAATATCCTAAAAGCTACTCAAAATTTATCTTCTATTACTCACCATACCTTATTTTCTCATCTTAAAGCTTTAGAGTATGACATTCGAGATAGAAGATGAGGAGGATGAGATGGAATCCCGACCTCATCCAAGTCTCTGTTGCCTTTGTCAAAGAAGACAAGATGTCAAATGAATCAGTAGGAGTGACCTATCTTTGAAGGAGCAGATGGCTCTGCTCACCAAAAAGTATGACGATTAAGGATGAAGTATAAACGAAATAAATTGAGATTTGCGGCTAAGGACGGATCGAGATCCAAATCAAGAAGAAAGGAAGATGAGTCTACGAGATGATGACAAGAGTAGGAGCCAAACAAGAAGATTCGAGATCCCTGTCAAAAGAAATCCATCCAAATTTCTAAATCGACAGGAGTGACATTTGCTACACATGCAACAAGCCAGGACACTTCAGCTATGATTGTCCTCAACTAACTCCTAAAGAAAGGGAAGAGAAAAGGAAAAGGAGAGACGGGAGATTTGCGAGATCAAAGGGCTCTGTTGGCTGAAGAAAAGGAGTCGAGAAAATCATCATCATCGATTTCGGATCGATGATGAAATCTGTCTCATGGCTAAAGAGGTAGTTTATTATTCATCTTCTCGATAATGATTCTTGTCGATGCGCATCCGATAATGATCAAATTGTTATTCATGAATTATTGAGAGACTTAAAGACATCTCTGGCTGCTTATAAACAGCTAGAGACGAGAGAATTTGGTTTTAAAGGATCAAATTCAAATTCTAATTAAAGGAAAGCAGTGATGAACTATCTGCAAAACCGAGGAAACATTCAAGGGGAATGTTTTCCTCAGTGAGACTAGTACATCGATCGGCTTACGAGAAAGATTAGAAAGTGAATTGAAGTCTTTAAAAGATAAATTTGAAACAATCATCTTTGAAAATGAATTAATTAAGAAAGACAATGAGAAGCTAGTCTTCAAAATTAGTCAACTTAATAATTCACAATCAGCAATAGATCACATCTTTAATACATCTCAAAAATCCCATGACAAAAGCGAGTCTTGGTTATGATAGAAATAGTAAATCGGACAACCGAGAAACCTAGGAAATTTGTAAAAGCATCGACCACCCAAAAGAGATTAGAATTGGTCCTTGAAACCAACTAGTCCAACAAGGACTACATCTTCCAGATGAAAATAAAAATTCAGTGAGGACTCCTTATCGGACTAGGAGAATTCCAAGAACCAAAATAAGAAGAAATTTTTATTATAGTACTTTTGATGGGAAAAGCGAGATGCTATCCCACATTTCCTAAGTTCAGAAAATTACTAATTCTCGAATACAACAAGTTATCATTTAAAAGTGATACAATTGTAGACAGATTTGGTAGAGAGACCAAGTCGATTTATTATTTGGAGATGAGATTTTTGTCTGGTTACCTAAAGTGATGCTTGACCTCCAAGGACCCAAGATCACTAGGGTACCTTATAACTAATCTGCTTTTCAGATTCACGGGGATCATCACTAAAGGAAGAGATCTTAGCTTCCATATGGTACATTGATAGTGGTTGTTCACAACACATGACATATAACAAGAGGCTACTATCAAATATCCAAAGCATTGATGGTCCAAGAGTATTATTTGGAGACAATAATTGTGGTCGGACTAAAGGTGTAGGTACTCTGATTATCAAAGATATTCAAGTATCTCGAGGTATATTTTGTTGAAGGTTTGAAACATAATCTGCTATCCTGCTCCCCGACTTTGTGATAAAGGTTTTCTTGTCAAATTTTCTAAGGATAAATGTGATATCTTAGATAATTCTGAGATAAGGTACTTTTAAGCGGCTTGGACATGGTAATGTCTATGTGGCCAACTTTAATAGTTGTCCTAAAGATACTTGTCTGATAGCTAAGGGTGGAGATGATCTCGGTGGCTATGGCACAAGAGGCTTAGTCATCCGAATTTCAAAACCCTTAGTAAGTAGCTAAAAGAACCTTGTTAAGGGATTACCCGAGAAGCTTTTATCCACCGATCTTAAATGTGATGCTTGTCGAAAGGTAAATAGCCTAGACACTCATTTAAGAGTATTAACACCTCTTCATCTAAAAGAGTTTTACAACTACTTCATCTGGATCTGTTTGGATCTGTTTCTCCTCTCGATTTCGGTGGAAGGAAATATACTCTTGTTGTAGCGAGATGATTTTTCTAGATACACTTGGGTTATATTTCTTTTCAAGAAAAATAAGACTATAAACAAGATCTCTGATCTTTTGAGACGATTCGAATGAAAAGGGTGTTAATATTATTAAAATAAGAAGTGATAAGGGCACATAATTTTTGAATTCTTGTTTATCTAACTTTTTCAATGAGTGTGGAATTATTCATGAGACATCATCTGTTGGTCCCCGAATGTTGAGTTGAATAAAACCTCGAGTTAGCCTTCTAGAACAAAATCTAGAAAGGGGGTTTGAATAGATTTTGTAGATTTTTCGAATCTCCCAAAATTTACACAAAGAATCAGATTAACACAACGGAATATAATTTGAGAACTCAACTTTTAACAAGATCAAAAGCAAGGCTGATATTCAGATTTTAGTTAAGATCCTAAATTTTAATCTTGAATTAACAAAATTGTAAGTTGATCGAAATTAAAGAAAGCAAGAAATAACACGAGGATTTATAGTGGTTCGGATTATAACAATCCTACATCCACTCTCCTTCTCCAAACTTTGAAGAAGGGTCTTCACTAGTTTCTTACTTACTTCTTGTACAAACTTTACAAATTACAACTTGGTCTTCAACTCTTCAAAATCTAATCAACTTTCTAAAATCTAACTCTAAGAATAAGATATGTTTTTGAAGATGTGAAGTGAAGTGTTCTATAAACACTTAGAAAATATTTGAAATCTCTCTTTGAAAAATACTTTGTGAAATCAATAGTGAATAGTGTGAAAAATCAAATTTGCATAAGTGTATTGAAGAATAAAATCTAGTCCTATTTATAAGTACTGAAAAGACAGCTTAGTTTGTTAGTTAGTTCTAACAAACTGAAACCGCAACAAACTTAATCTTGAAATCGCTCTTGACCTCACTTGATTCTTCCTACTCGTCTGCGGTGACTTGGTGAAGACTTGCCTTTCTTATTCTACTCAGCTTGTCTTGACCTCGTCTCGAGCTCTTCATGATCGTCTCCTGCAGATGACTAGATCTCACCGGATCGGGTTCTAGACCTCGTCCCGATCTGTTTAGCTTAACCTCGGTGATCTTCGGATAAATCGATCAACCGAGCCGCTTCTTTTAACTCATCAAAATTTCTTGATTCAACATCATCAGCAAGAACTCCTCAACAAAATGGAGTGGTTGAAAGAAGGAATAGAACCTTGAAGGAAGCAGCCGGGAGCATGTTAGCCGAGTATGAAACCCCTCACGGAGTTACGGGTGAAGCCATCAACACGACTTGTTACACCCATAACAGGTGCTTAGTTGTAAAAGACAAGGGTAAGACTCCATATGAGATTTGGAAGGGTAAGATTCCAAGAATCTCATATTTCGAGCTTTTGGTTGTAAGTGTTTTATCCATAACAATGGGAAATCTAAGTTAAGATCTTTTGATGCTAAGGCGGTGATGGAATATTCTTGGGATATTCCAACACTTCCAAGGCATTTAGAGTTTTTAACAAGACAACCCTTTGTGTGGAGGAAACCCTCATGTTGTTTTTGATGAGTTGTATTCCTTCTAAGATAAAGTGAATCAAATTTCTGAAAGTCTAGATAAAATTGAACTATCCAAGACTAAACATAGAAGCTGTCTATCTACCTAGTCTTGATTGAGAATCGATGAAGAAGAATCCCCATCCGAGAATCGAAGATAACTTCGATCGGACTCCATCGAACAGACACCCTTGACATCGGTGATCGGCGGGGTCGGTGATGAAGGGGAACGTCGGCTCGAGGTAGAGTCGGAGGAGTTGCCTCTGAGTCTCAAGATGAGGATCCTTCTCCTCATATAGGCAAAAGGATGAGAAGCTACCATCCATCTGATCAGATTATAGGAGACCCATCTAGTAGTGTGCGGAACCACGAATGATGCTTTGGACTCTGAAAGTCCTGCTCACCGCTATGTGTCGCTTCTTGAACCCATGTCTATTGAGGAAGCTCTATCTCGATCCAAGGCTGGATAATGACCATGCGGGAGGAACTGCATCGATTTGAAAGGCAAAATGTTTGGGAATTAGTGGAAAGACCCTTACATAGAAAGATTATAGGCACCAAATGGGTGTTTAAAAACAAAGCAGGATGAGAACAACATTATTGTTCGTAATAAGGCAAGATTGGTAGCTCAAGGTTACTCACGATCTGAGGGGATAGACTATGATGAAACCTATGCTCCGATTGCCGATTAGAAGCAATAAGGTTGTTCTTGGCATTCTTTGCATATAAATCTTTCAAAGTCTTTCAAATGGATATTAAGTGTGTCTTCCTTGATGGTGTGTTGCTTGAGGAAGTCTATGTGGAGCAGCCTCCTCGGTTTAAGATCAATAACAAGGTCTATAAACTCAACAAAGCTCTATATGGACTAAAACAAGCTCACGGGGCTTGGTATGATACCTTATCCGATTTCTTGACATCAAATGGTTTTTCAAAATGTAAGATTGATAGAACTTTGTTTAGAAAGGAAGTAGATGGTAACATCTTATTAGTTCAAATTTATGTAGATGACATAATCTTTGGTTCACCTAATCAAATTATGTGAAGAGTTTAGTATTCTCATGAAAAACAGGTTTGAAATGTCAATGATGGGTGAATTAACATACTTTCTAGGCTTACAGATTAAGCGGATGAGTAAGGTATTTTTATACATCGGTCTAAATATGCTAAGGATCTAATTGAAAAATTTGGGATGACTACTAGCAGAGAAGTTGAAATACCGATGGCAACTAACTTCTCTATGGATTTAGATGAGCGGGGATACCCACGGATGCAACGGAGTATCGTGGACTGATTGGATCTCTCCTTTATCTCACCGCAAGTAGGCCGGACATAGCCTTTGCAGTTGGGGTATGTGCAAGATTCCAGTCTAATCCCAAGAAAACTCATCTGGAGACGGCCAAGAAAATCCTTAAATATCTCAAAGGAACCTTGCAAGTAGGGTTATGGTACCCAACCGATGACAACTTTGAGCCGACAGTTATTCGATTCAGACTTTGGAGGATGCAAGATTGATAGGAAATCCACTTCAGGAACTTGTCAATTCTTAGGCAACAAATTAATTTCTTGGTTATCTAAGAAGCAGGACATCTGTTGCCACCTCCACAACTGAAAGTGAATACATGGCACTGGAAGTTGTTGCTCTCAACTCCTCCGGATTAGTCAACACTTAGAGATTATAATATTCAAACATCATCTGTTCCTATTTCTTGTGATAGTAATAGTGCAATAGCTATGACTTACAATCACATTACGCATTCTCGATGTAAGCATATAGACATTAGGCATCATTTCATTAGAGATCATGTTGAAAAGAATGACATTAGAATTAAGAAGATAGCCACCGAGTCACAAAGAGCAGACATTCTTACAAAACCATTAGTGAGTCTAGGTTTAAAGAATTGTGCTTAGAATTAGGATTACTTGATGCATCTTTATCGATTTTTAAATTGCTTGCATCGATTAATGTATTCCTTATTTCTCGGTCATTTCTGTTCTTTAAATTAATGTCTAGAAAGAATTATCGTACTAGATATGAGTCAAAGGACAATCGTAGCTGATATCATTGATTTCCTTTTTAGGAATCAAGAATCAAGGATTAGTCATATTGACCTTATTTGACATGACAATTTCTTATTCGACATTCGGTAAATCGGACTAGGGCACAATAGTCACCGATTTCTTGAAAACAGATGATTATCTCGCACCCTATCCGATCTACCTCACACTAATAGTTTTGATGAGTTTGCTTGCAAGAACAGGTGTAGCAACTTTTTCTCTAAATCTCTTCAATCGAGAAAACCCTCAACTTTGTTTTTCCTCAAAACTTTTGTTTTCAAATAACTTTCATAAGTCTATATAAGTGGAAATACTGTGTTAAGTGTTGTTTTAAAATGTTGTTTTTCAAAATCGGACTAGGAGAAATTTTTTTC
This sequence comes from Paraleonurus japonicus, assembly GCA_030762865.1. Classification (NCBI taxonomy): domain Eukaryota; kingdom Viridiplantae; phylum Streptophyta; class Magnoliopsida; order Lamiales; family Lamiaceae; genus Paraleonurus; species Paraleonurus japonicus. The sequence goes on from CM061057.1 coordinate 37,202,930, forward strand.
AAGACAAGGTCATTTTGACCAAGTCGATAATTAATCTAGTCTGAAATAGAAAACTTGTTTGCAAAGAAAGGCATCTTATTGCTTACGTCGGGTATACTAATTACTTCGATAAAGCAAGTCTATTAGCCGTCTAATCCATAGGTTAAACGGTTACTTTTTACGCAATTCAAGATGCGTTCATGACACGCGCCTGAATTGAAGCGATTTTCTCGCTAAACCGTTGATGTTTTACACGCGCTTTTCAAATCAACAGGTTTAAAATTAAGTCTCCAAGATCGTGCCATGTATCGTCTTCCCAACTTTCCCTCTCTCTCCCGTGGTTTAAAAACTTACCTTCATCATTTTTAAAATTTTACTTTCACATTTCCACGATCGAAATTTCAAAATTTTCAAACTCTCAAAATCTCTCAATGGCTTCTTCTTCTTCTCAAACACCAAAACCCCCTTCTTATATAACCTCCGCAAAATCTGATTTCAAAATGAATTGAAGCGTGAAAAACAAACTCAAAGCTGAAATGTTTGTAGACTTTGATACAACCAATGACAGAGAATCCAGAGAAATCTTAGGATTATTGGAAGCTTCGAGGTTGAGAGGATTTTGCTCACTCAAATCCCCACAAAACAAAACTGCAGATTTCATAGGAGCAGAAGTTTCTCGCCAACAAAGATATTCACGTAAAAATAGCTTTAAAACTACTGTAAAGGGTACTCAACCGGAGTATACGAAGGAGAATGTGGCAGAAGGATTCTTGATACGTCGATGGAAGGGGTAAACCCTCCGACGTATAAGGAGGATGAATGGGAGGAGTCGTTTGATATTTTTGCAAGGGTCACATATAGAGGGACGAGGAGGGATTTGAAGAAACACATGCCGAGGAGAAAATTCAGATCGCCGATGACAATCGTGGCCAAGTCAATCCTAGGAGATCAAAGCTCCCATGATGGAGTGACTAAGTCACGTTTGTCTGTATGAGGGTAATAGTTGATGGAGTTAGGAGTAGACTGGGTTGATTTGTTGTTTAGGAGGTGAAGGAGGAGAAGCCGAGGCCGCCGTATAACCCCGATGGAGGAGATCGGGATGAGCTTCTTGTGAGCTTGTTTAACAAGATCACGGTGTTGATGGAGGGTCCGAACAAGAGGTTTGAGACAAGGGAAGGATTGAAAAAGTATTCAAAGAAGGGCTTGTTAACAAAGAACGAAAGGATAGGTGGATTGCACGACTCGGATGATGAGTCGATTATGCAAGGAGGCAGAGGGAGCAGAAGCAACCGCAGTTGGCTCGAGGCAAGCGGCTGAACCTCAACTTCCAGCATTGAGGCCGCTGAGCCCGATACGAGAAGATCAACCAGCCGAGAATCCACTGTACATCGAAGTGACAATGAGGAGGCAGAATCGTGGTAAGGTCTCCACGGAGGAGGTCGAGGAGAAGGTCTGGTTAAAGCCGCTGAAAAGAAGCCAACAGCAGGCCATCGAAACTACTTCCACCAAAGAATCGACGAGGATTCAGATGAAGACAATCAATTCATTCTTCGAGGAGGTCCTCCAGGACATCCGAATCCTCGAGTAGCTCGCCGCCGACGGAAGCTTCAACCCTTCTTCCCGAAGAGGTTCCAGCCCGAGATTGCAAATGAGGTTGCAAAGCTGGATGTTCCTTCTTCTCCAGCCTAAGGAAGCTGCACTCTCTCCCATCCGGGAGGAAGGTACCAACTCATCTCTCTCTTACACAATCCCCACGGCAATGAAGAGGTGTGCCCGCCGGCACCTCGGAGCCTCTACAACCGCCACGCTTGCCCCATATCATCACCCAACCCACACCCAAACACAAGCTGAAACCACCACAACCCCATCTCGAAACCACCCCTCCTCTCACCCAACCTCGAAACCAGCCCCATTCCCACCATCATCCCACAAACCGAATCGCCAACCTCATCTACCATACCACCATCTCGAAACTCAACTTCCCACCTCTCCACATACACAAACCACACCTCCCCGAAAATAGACATAACTTCCTACTCCTTCCCGGAGGATATCCAGATGAGCTCGCCAGTTCCTCTCCCCCAAATTTCGTAACCCCATACTCCCACTTCCTCCTCATCCAAATCCTCTTCGAGGATGAGGACGATGACTTGAGCCCCACCTCAGCCATCACTTCCATCATAGCTCAAATGGAGAAAAAGATGAAACAAGTTTTTGAGAAAAAGATGAAGAAGAAAACGAAGAAGATGGTGAAGGCAACATCGAGGCGATGATATCAAACATGAGGGATGTAGAGGTAAATCTCACTCAAAAGATTACCTCTATTACTAACTCTGTTCTTGCTTTGAGAAGGTGAAAGCCTTGGAGGAGGAGGTGCAAGGGTGAAGAATCGGGTTATAGATTACAACGCAATAGTGGTGGACTCATTGGCTTTGGATAAGTCGGACTTGAGTAAAATGCAAGGATCTGGAGACGAAGGCGACTACCTTAGCCGATGAAGTGAAAAAGGCGGAAGAGGAGGTGAAAGAAAGAAAGAAAGAAGTTGATACAAAAGCCAGACAGTGAGCCGAGGCGCTAGGGAGGAAGCTCGTATCAAATCCGATGAGTAGCTGCACTTCACCCGAGGGTCAGCCAATTGGAGGAAGCCTTGAGGGAGGATGAGGCGAGGAGGAAGATGGAAGAGGAAGACAAGTCTGCCACCGCTCGCAAAAATCAAAGAGTCTCGAAAAATCAGCGGTGAGGTGAAAGGAAAGGGCAAGGGCAAGGTTGTTGAAGAGCCAGCTCAAGCCAAAGTGTCCATCTTATGCGAAAAGAGGAAAAGGGAGCCTGACTATTCTAATCACTGAAGAGCAGATCAGCCGGATCATGAGAGAACAGGCGTTTTATGGTGAAAGGGAGAGGAAGAAGTGAAAAAGAAGAATAAGGGACTTGAGATGAGGTGGAGTAAGGGGGTGAGAAAATGGGAGATGAAAGGGGCGATTTAAGCCGATTTCGAGACCTTATCATCGGACACTCAATCCGCCAAGGTTATCACTGGAAAACTTTTCAAAGAATACAAGGAGAAGAATCTGACGCGAGATGGATGTATCACCGGTACATCTTGAAGGGGTCTCGATTCAGCACTCAAGACGAGGACTCGAGGTGGCACGAGTGGATCGAAAAAGAAGACAAAGATCTTTATCAAAGGCTGATTGTCGAAGCGGATAAGTTCTTCAACGCTCGATCTTTGTGCCCGGCCTATGAGACATGCAGACCCAAGACCAACCCAGATGGCTCAATTGATATGAATTGGATTAAAGGCATCATTGCCAAAGCTGAAGTAGAGTCGGGGTTGAAGGATGAAGAAGAGCTCAAGAAGCTAAGGAAAAGGGTCTTCACCGGTTGGCCATTCCCGAAGCTAATTAGTGGGGAGTCGATCACGGGATCATTTTCTTTTCTTTATCTTCTTATTTTTGATCTTTTTGTATCCTGTAAATGATGTGAATAAATCTATGTTTGACTTATGAGTTTTACTTGTCTTTTTCTTAAAGTTTTTTCTTACTTTAAGAAAACTTAAAAAGTTTTCTAAGTATAAATCATCTCGAGAATTTATCATCTCAGATCGAAAATTTTCAAATTTTTTCTAAGTCTAAAATTTTTTAAGTCCTAAGACTTAAAAGTTTTTAAAAGTCTAAAAGACTTAGAAATTTTTTTCTAAGTACTTTATGATTGGATGAATCTGATTAAAGTGAAAATGTATTGATATACCTATTTGATAAATCTTGATTAACTCTAAACTAACTTCAATGTGAGTGTGTCTCTTTCTTGTAGGTCTTAACTTCATCAAAAAGGGGTAAATTGTTAGATCAAGTAAAGTTTTGATGAGTTAAAAGAAGTTGCGGTTCAGATAACTGCATAATCTTTAAGAACAACCGAGATCAGTGCTCATACTAAGCCGATCGAGACTAGGTCAAGGATCGGTTAAGTCACCGAGATCGAAGTTGCAAGTCATCTAGAGACAAGCTCAAGTATAGTCATCTGCAGGAGACAAGTATGAAGAGCTCGAGACGAGGTCAAGACAAGCTGAGTAGAATAAGAAAAGCAAGTCTTCACCAAGTCACCATGAGACAAGTAGAAGAAATCAGAGTGAGGTCAAAAGCGAGTTTTCAAGATTAAGTTTGTTAAAGCAGTTTCAAGTTTGTTAGAACCGACTAACAAACTAACTGTCTTTTCGGACTTATAAATAGGTCTAGTTTTATTTTTCAAAACACTTATGCAAATTCCATTTTTACACACTATTCACTATTTGGATTTCAATCTCTATTTACAAGTGTTTTCAAAAGAGTTTTCAAAAGTTTCAAGTGTTTATAGAACACTTCTCCCGTAAGCTTCAAAAATCAATATTCACCGTAATTGTTAGTTTCACTAGAAGGAGTAAGGAGTACTTTGAAGATTTGAAGAAAGTTGTAAGTTGTAAGTTGTAAGTCGTAAGTAAGAAAGAAGTAAGCTGGTCCCTTCTTCAAATTGAAGAAGGAGAGTGGATGTAGGATTGTTATAATCCGAACCACTATAAATACGGTGTTCTTTCTTGCTTTTATTTACTTGTCTGCTCAATTTCCAATTTATTGTTTAAAGATTAATTTCAATCAAAGTTAAAATCGAATATCGGGTTGCTTTTGATCTTAATAAAGTTGAGATTATCATTGAATTTCCATTGTGTCACTTTGGTGCTTTGAATAAATTTTGTAAAATTTGTAAAAATCTGAAAAATCTATTCAACCCCCTTCTAGATTTTTCCTAGAAGGCTGATATAAGTTTTGCCTAATCGCTCAACTAATCGGGACCAACATACTAGAAGCAGAGATCATTGATGTTGGAACCACCGATCGCCGACTCTATGAAATTATCGGATTCGGGATCACAAACACATAAACGCAGCGGATAGAATTGTACCTTAATTCACCGTAATAGGTGAAGACGAACCAGTTCTAAGGTCGAAGCTGCGATCGAAGGAAGAGCCTCGAACCTCACGGTCTTACGCCGTATTCCTATCCCTTTCCCTTGGGCGTCGAGTGGTCGGCGATCCTCGAAGGAATCTGAATCCGCCTCTCTCTGATCTCACGTTTTTCACACGTCTGGAGGCTCGATGTTGGGAGTTTATTTATAGGCTACAACGAGGGACCCTAAGGAGGAATTAGGGTTGGGCCTCCCGATGGGCCTAAATATCCCGTGTTCGGTCAGAACACTTTACTTAAGCCCATCAATTATAACTCAGTCCACTAAAGAGTTACAATTGAATTACCGTCCTAATCCCATATTATAATATGGCCTCCTTTATTATGTGTACGTTTATTTCGCCGTGTTTAAGATATCGAATGTCCATAAATTAATTAATTTCTTGACAACTTAATTAATTTATATCTAATTCCAAGAGTAGTACCACTCATTTTTATTATTATGTCGGATTAAATCCACTGCGGGCTTTACATAATAATCTTTATGAGCTCCTCAAGGGGACATATCATCCTAAATAATTAGGACACATTCCTTCTATAAACAACAACACACCATATAAACAATGCTATCTCCCAATTCACCGAGCCTATTGATTTAATAAATCTCACCCATTGGCAAATCAAAGAAACATACACGAGTACACGTGCCCGTTATTATATAGGGATTAAGAAGACGTACATCCATAACAACAGAGGTCTTGTTCTTTTATATAGTCGGTACAAATTGAACAACCTCATATGGTCCTGCTCAATACATACAAAATGTATTAGTGTAACTTTATAGTCAAGATAGACTAATACCAAATTACACTACAACCATTCCAATGGTTTGTCCAAATTCATCTTGGTTGTGAGCTATTATTTATAATATATAAGGAACTGATAGCATGATCTTACGTGTGACACCACACACCATGTTATCTACGGTATAGATTAATCTGGACAAACTAATGATATATATAACAATCATAAACAATAAGTACTTTGATCATAATGAATCTCATATTAAAAAGATTTTCATACTAAAAAGATGTTCATACAAAAGCTAGGCTTATAGTATACATCCTAACAATTGAAACATTGAGTAAGGATTGGATTAAAAAGTGAAAAGATGCAAGACTATCAAGGAAATGTGGGAAACTCTTGCTGGAATCTGTGAAGGATCGGATCAGGTCAAAGAAAACAAATTGTAGTCTGTTCTACATGTTTTTACACTTTCAAGATGAAAGAAGGAGAGTCTCGTTGATCAAGCTGGATGTTAAGGTGACAAATCTCTTGAACAAGGCGGTGATTTGGGAAAAACATATATAGAGAAGGAAATCAACAATAAAGTGTTGAGGTCATTAAGCAAAAGATGGAGAGAGAAAGCTAATATTAAAGGCTACTCAAAATCTATCTTCAATTTCACACCACACTTTGTTTTCTCATTTGAAGGCATTAGAATATGACATCCAAATTGAAGATGAAGAAGATGAAGCGAGAATCTTCAACATCTGGAAAAGCTGTAGCATTTGTTCATCAAGATGAATGCGAAAAGATCTCCAAGGCATCGATTTGTCTATTAAGGAGGAAATGGCTCTTCTATTGAAAAGATATGAAAGGTTGAGAATGAAGTATAAAAGAAACAAGAGAGACAGATTAGGTCAAAGGAACTACGAGATCGGACAAAGAGGAAAAGAGTTCGAAAATGAGAGGAAAAAGGATCGAGACAAGAAGGCTTAAGTCACCAATCAGACGAGGAAATATTTGTTATACATGCAACAAGCCTGGTCACTACGATTATGATTGTCCTTAACTCACTCCCGAGAGAGAGAAGAAAAGAGGAAAAAGAGAGATAGAAGGTATCTTTGATCGAAGAGCTCTTACAGGTGAGAAAGAAGAAGTTCATGAAACATCATCATCCTCATCCTCATCTGATTTTGGGACAGATGACAACATCCATTTAATGGCAAAAGAGGTACATTACTATTCATCCTCGAGATAATGATTGTGATACCTTATCTCGAAATCGATCCTAGTCTTATTGATAAACTTTTGAAAGATTTGGAGACTGCTCTATCTGCTTATAAACAGATAGAGACTGAAAATTTTAATTTAAAGAATCAAATTACTGATCTAACTAAGGTCAATCAAACTAAGGACGGTGAGAAACCATTTGTACATTCAAGGGGGAATGTCGGTGAGATGATCACTAGTACCTTGTATGCGATAAGGCAGATAAGTTTGAACAGAATTGAATTCTTTGAAAATAAAATTTTCAAATATCAATTCGAGAATGAGAGTTACAAGAAGACTAACAGAGAATTAAATCTCAAGTTTGGACTTCTAAATAACTCACAAACCACAATAAATAAAATCTTCAATACTTCACAAAAGTTTAGTGATAAAAGCTGGATTAGGTTTTGATAGGAGTAAGAAAAATGATCCAATAAAACCTAGAGTTTTTGTTAAAGCAACTAAACCAAAGATAGAAACTAGATTTAGTCCTTGGAAACCTAAGGAATTAATTACCTCATCGATAATTACGAAAAGAAAAAATAGACGAGGAAAGTAACTCCTAAGGCTAAACCTAAGACTAAGTCAAAGTCCTATCCTAGGTATAATGGCTTTGATGGAAGAAGCAAAACATATCCATTTTTACCAAGATTTAAGACAATCTCAAAAGATCGAGTTAAATAAGATTGATCTTGAAAGTATTATCTTAGTAGATAGATATGGGTGTAAACTTCAATCTATGGTTTTAAGGAACATTGATATATTTGTCTGGATTCCTAAAAATCAACTTAACATGAAAGGACCCAAAGTACAAAGGGTACCTAAGCAATAAATTTGTGATTGCGGGAAGATAAAAAGATAGTTGATAGAGAAGACATTCTTGAGGTCATCTGGTACATTGGACGAGTGGGCATTGTTCCAAGCACATGACCTATGAGAGGCGACTTCTCTCTAACTATCAGACCATAAATGGACCAAGAGTAATGTTTAGAGACAACAATTATGGACTTACCAAAGGTGTAGGAACACCGATGATAGGAGATATTCAAGTACATGAAGTCTACTACGTGGAAGGATTGAAGCACAATTTACTTTCGAGTTTCACAATTTTGTGATAAGGGGTTTTGTGTCAAATTTACTCATAATGCATGCTATGTATTAGATGGTATCAATGAAAATATTCTATTGGCTGGAGTCGAGACAAGGTACCATTTATGTTGCTAATTTCAAAAGTTGTCCTGAAGATACTTGTCTTGTTGCTAAGAGTTCGGATGACTTAAGTTGGGTGTGGCACAAACGTCTTGGTCACTTAAATTTCAAAACTCTTAACAAAATAGCAAGGAAATCTTTAGTTAAAGGACTCTCTGATAAAGTATTTTCAAAGAACCATGTGTGTGATTCTTGTCAAAAGAAAAACAAACTAAAGCTTCTTTTAAAACAATAAGTAGTCCTTCTTGAGAAAGGATTACGGAACTTCTTCACATGGATCTATTTGGTCCAGTCACACTGTAATAACCCAAAACCCAATTATAGGATTTTATATTTAAATGACTAAGTTTAGTGATCATTTTATTTTATTCCAATTTCATATGTGGTTTTCTTAATTTTTCTCCAATCGATTTAACGATTTTTCGACCGAAAATCTACCGATACTTTTGAACTCACATCCGTAATCCAGGTTGTTTAATAATGATTAATTATCAATAGTCCTTTAAAGGTGAGAAACACTCAAGAAAACCCTAAGAAAAATGTTTGTTCTCCCGTCGCGCGTTTTAATAAATTTTCGGAGCTGAAACTCGAACCGAAAAATACCAAAAATTCAACGTCGAGATCACAATACTTGTTTTAAAGAGTGGGCTGCCAAAATGACAGCCCAATTTCCCAAAACCAACCGACCATGTGGGAGGTTAAAGGGGGAATAGTGCAAATGGTACTTTTTATCCATAACAACACTCTAATGCCATACCTTGTGTACCACCTTTCCCTAATTCCCTCCCCACCACCCAAACTGCCGTCCCTCTCCCCCTTCCTCCCTCTATAAATAGGTTACTGCCTTCTTTATCTTCCACACAACAAAAATCTTTGGGGCTCTCAAGAAAAGGAGGAAAAATCTCCAAGGGTAAGTCCCAAAACCCCTCTTAAGTCTTATGTTTCTTCTTAAGCTTAGAAATTCAGGAAAAATATGGTATGAGGCCCTAAGAACCCCTTTTTACATGATATGATCTTATATGGAGTGCTTGAGTTGGAATTTTGGTGTTTGGAGTCAAAATGGTGAACTTATACTTGAAACATGAAGCTGCCAAAACCATGCCCTACCCACTGACCCGTTTTTGTAAAATACATTCGGACCCTTTCCACCCGTTTAAAAATCATGAAAAAATTCCTAGATGTATTATTTGAAGTGTAGAATAACATAATAAAATTTCGTGGCCACTGAATTTTTGTAGACTGAGAATAAAATCATTAAAAATTATGTGTCGGAAGTGATCCGAAACTGGGAGCAGTGACTCATTTCATTTATTTCTTCCCTTTCTGATGGTTATAAAATTCTAGGAAAATTCTGTGATGTTCCCCTTGATGTGTTTTAAACCATAGTCAAAAATAATAATATTTCGTTTAGTACTTCATGAGATAAAATTCGTTTTCTGAGTACCTGGTCGATGTTTGATGCATAGGGTTATTTTGTGTTGCACGAATTTATATTTCCAGTTAGGCTATTGTATAAATAATGGAAAAATTCATGGATATCCTACAACCTGTTTATAACAATATTATAAAATTTGGTGATTTTTAAACTAGTATCCAATAAGTTATGAATTTTCTCGTAAGACATGTTCAGTAACCGAGCCAAACAATAGATTGAATGCTCACGATTTTTCTGGGCAAATTCCGTAAGTCAAATGGTTGGGTCCCTGAATGAAAGTTGTTCATACTTGGGTACTGCATCACATGTTTTAATTTCATAATTTTTTGATGTTTCTGCAGAGAGTTATGGATTTTATAAGTTAAGGTCACTGTTTTTACCGAAACAGAAATTTAGAGTCCTTATTACAAAATCTGCTATAGTTTCGTAACTCAAATGAACTCGGACCCTTAATAAACTTTGTTCTACATTGAAAGTTGTACAACATACTAAAATTTCATAATTTTCCAATGAGTCCAAGTATTTTATTTCATTTATGCATGTATAGGTATTGTTTCTCCTTTTGACTAGTGCTTGATAAATTAAATGGCCAAAACTTTTAATGAAATGCATGTTTGAATATCAAATGTTATACATGATACTTTGTGAATACATATGCTTGAGTGTCTTACATGTTCTTCTTGAAAATGAACGGAACCGAAAGTCCCAAATTCGTGACCCACAAACCGTAGTACACTAACAGAGCCGTTAGACATAGGATTTAACCCATAGAAGCTTTTGATAAAATGAAGTACCCCTTCTTCGTTCAAAGCCTTGCACAATAAGATCAAGAACCTAAGTTTCTAATGGATAAAGAGTTATCAAACTAAACATACGAATTGTGCTAGGTAGAGTACGGTCGGAACCGAGAGACCGAGACTTTCGTACGAGAGGCCTAAGCAATCAAGAAGTTAAACTTTCTCTTAAAAGTTCTCCAGGTGGGTGACACTATCTGTATAGCTAGTTAATGTTATATAGGCTGTTGTCGCTTTTCTGAATCAAACATAAACAGATTTTCTCGAAAGACGCGAACAACTCAAAAGCATGCAAATGCATAACTCCTAACTATAAGAATATACGAGAACAAGTTTCTTTTACTTTGATTATTTGTTTTTATATGTTACATACGAGAGTTCGTATCTCTATTGATCTATTGATCTGCAGAGGGCGAAGCCCTATATAAACGGGAGAAATAAGGTTGGAAGAGGGTTTGGATTGTGTGCGTAAATGCCACTAGTGCCACCTCACGGGAGCAATAAGGATGGTAGAGGGTTTGGATTGTGTGCGAAATGCCACTAGTGCCACCTTGTTTGATCAAGTAGAGTTTTGATGAGTTAAAAGAACAATCCGGATGAGCGAGACAACGTTGATGAACAGCTCGGATCGAGTTCGGTACTAAGCCGATCGACTAGGTCAAGGGCTGATTAAGTCACCAAGATCGTAGGTTGCAAGTCATCCGGAGACAAGCTCAAATCTAGTCATCTGCGGGAGACAAATATGAAGAGCTCGAGACGAGATCAAGACAAGTAAGTAGAATAAGAAAGGCGAGTCTTCACCAAGTCACCAGACGAGTAGAATAAAATCACCTGCGGTCTAGAGCAATTTTCAAGATTAAGTTTGTTGAGCGGTTTTCGGTTTGTTAGAACCGACTTACAGACTAACCTGTCTTTTCAGACTTATAAATAGGTCTAGATTTTATTTTACAACACACTTATGAAAATCGATTTTTACACTATTCACTATTCAGTTCAAAAGTATTTTTCAAAAGAGTTTTCAAATATTTCAAGTGTTTATTAAACACTTCTCTTGTAATCTTCAAAATCCTTTATTCACCGTAATTCTTAGATTCATTAGAAGGAGTTAGGAGTACTTTGAAGAGTTGAAGATCAAGTTGTAAGTTGTAAGATTGTGAAGTAAGTAAGTAAGCGGCTAGTGGAGACCCTTCTTCAAAGTTTGGAGAAGGAGAGTGGATGTAGGATTGTTATAATCCGAACCACTATAAAACCCGATGTTCTTTCTTGTTTTCATTTATCTTTACTGTTCAAGTTACAATTTATTGTTCAAAGTTTAATTTCAGAATTAAAGTTAAGATCTCAATATCGGTGTTGCTTTTGATCTTATTAAAAGTTGAGGTTAATATTGAATTCCGCTGTGTCACTTTGGTACTTTGAATAAATTTTGAAAGATTTGAAAAATCAAAAATCTATTCAACCCCCATCTAGATTTTTCCTAGAAGGCCGATACTCGTATTAGTGAGTCTAGGTTTAAAGAATTATGCTTAGAATTAGGATTACTTGATGCATCCTTAGCTGGTTTCTAAAATGTTTGCATTTGATAATTGTATTCCTTATTTCTGGTCTTTTCTTTTCTTTAAATCAATGTCTAGAAAGAATTATCGGACTAGATATATGTCAAAGGACAATCGGGTAGGTGATATCATTGATCTCCTTTTTAGGAATCAAGAATCAAGGATTAGTCATATTGACCTTATCCGACTTGATGATTACTTATCCGACATTTGGTAAATCAGACTAGGGCACAATAGTCACTGATTTCTAGAAAACAGATGACTACATGCACCCTATCCGATCTACCCCAGCTACTAATAGTTTTGATGAGTTTGTTTGCGATAGAATGGTATACGCAGTTAGTCTCTTAAATCTCTTCATTCGTAAAACCTTCATCTTTGTTTCTCCTCAAAATCTTTGTCTTCAAATAAAGTTCTTAAGTCTGTGTATTTCAAGAAATCTGTACTTTGTAACTAAAGCTGTAAATCCTTTGTTAAGTTTTGTTTCAAAATCAGACTAGGAGGAAATTTTTGAAAAATATAAGACAAGGTCATTTTGACCAAGTCTGTCATTTACCAAGTCTGGAATAGAATACCCGAGTACTAAGTAAGACATCTCATTGCTTAAACGTCGGGTATACTAATTACTTCGATAAAGCAAGTCTATTAGCCGTCTAATCCGTGAGGTTAAACGGTTACTTTTACGCAATTCAAGACGCGTAAAAGCCACGCGCCTGAATTTGAAGCGATTTTCTCGCTAAACCGTCGATGTTTTACACGCGCTTTTTAAATCAACGATAACTCGAGATCGTGCCACGTTTGATTTCCCAACTTTCCCTCTCTCTCCCTTCATTTAAAAACTTACCTTATTCAGTTTTAAAAATTTTACTTTCACATTCCCTGGTTAAAGATTTACTTGAAATTTTTCTTACTCTCAAAATTTTTTTCAATGGCATCCTCTTCTTCTCAAACTCCTAAACCCCCTCTTATATATCCTCCTCAAATTAGATTTCAAAATGATTTGAGAATCACCAAAAATAAACTCAAAGATGAAATGTTTGTAGATTTTGAGACTACAAATGACAGAGAATCCAGAGAGATTATCGAATTATTGGAAGCTTCAAGGTTACGAGGATTTTGTTCGTTCAAATCTCCATGCAGAACAAAACTGCAGATTTCATTGGAGCAGAGTTCCTTGCAGTGAGTGTACGAGAGAATGGCTTCAAAACAATTGTTGAAGGTACTCAACCGGAGTACTCAAAGGAGAATGTTGCAAGGATTACGGATACCTCTATGGAAGGGGTGAATCCTCTATCGTATAAGGAAAATGAATGGGAAGAGTCGTTTGACCTGTTTGCTAGGATTACCTACAGAGGAGTTAGGAGAGATTTGAAGAAGCATATGTTAAGGAGGAAATATAGGCTGCTCATGACAATCGTGACCAAGTCAATCCTAGGAGATCAAAGCTCCCATGATGGAGTGACAAAGTCACGTTTGTCTTGTATGAGAGCTATTTTTGATGGAGTACAGTAGATTGGGTGGATCTGTTATTTAGGAGACTCAAGGAGGAGAAGTTGAGGTTGTTGTTTAACCCAATGAAGGAGATCGATACCACTTCAAGCGTGAGCTTGTTCAACAAAATCACAGTGTTGATGGAAGGGGCTAAACAAGAGGTTTGAGACAAGGGAAGGACTGAAAAATATTCAAAGAAAAAAGGCTTGTTGACGAAGGATGAAAGAATTGGAGGGTTGCACGACTCGGATGATGAGTCCGATGATGCACGAAGGCAGAGAGAGCAGCTAGCAGCCGCGGTGGGTCGAGGCAAGCAATGAACCCCAACTCCCAGCACCGGGGTGGCCGAGCCACTGCGAAGCTTAACCAGCCGAGGATCCAGTGTTGTGGAATGTAACGGTGAGGAGGCAGCAACCTGTAAGGTCCCCGACACGGAGGAGGTCGAGGAGGAGGCTGGTGAGCCTCAAAAAAGGCACCGGTTGATGAGCCATCTCGAACCTACCACCAGCCAGCCAGACGGATGAGGACTCGATGAAGATAACCATTTATTCTTTAGAGGAGGTCCTCCGGGGCGTCTGAATCATCCGCAGCCTCACAGTCGTTAGACGGAAGCCTCTACCCTCCCGCTGAAGAAGTTCCTGTGCAGATTGCAGTGAGGTTGCAAGGCTGGATGTCCCATCTTCTCGGCCAAGGAAGCTGCACTCTCCCCATTCGGGAGGAAGGTACTACTTCATCTCTCTCTCTCTCAATCTCCACCTGGCAATGAAGAGGTGTGCTCGGCTGGCACCTCCGAGCCTCTAAAACAGCCACGGTTGTCCCAAACAGTCCAAATCCAAGCTGAAACCACATCTGAAACTATCCCCATCCCTACCCAACCCGAAACCACCTCAACTCCCACCATCTCTCCACAAATTGAGCTACCCACTACATCCACCCCCAACCCTACCCGAAACTCAACACTTCACTTCTCCAACTCTAACCACACCTCCACCTGAGATAGATATCACCTCTTATTCCTTCTTAGAGGACATCCAGATGAGCTCACCCGTTCCTCCCCCAAATTTCTGAACTCCACACTCCCACTTCTTCCTCTTCCGAATCCTCATCCGAGGATGAGGAAAGTGACTTAAGCCCCACCTCGGCTATCACTTCTATAATCGCCCTAATGAAGAGGAAGATGAAGCGAGGCCTTTGAGAAGAAGGCTGCGAGCGAACAAAGAAGATGGTGAAGGCGATCAGAGGCAATGATCACGAACATGCGAGAAGTAGAGGTAAATCTAACCGAAAAGATTACTTCTATTACTAAATCTGTTCTTGCTTGATAAAGTGACAGCCATGGAGAAGGAAGTGCATGGGCTGAAAACTCAAGTATCTGAATACAATGCAATAGTGGTGGACTCATTAGCTTTGGACAAGTCGGACTTCAGGGTAAAATGCAATGATCTGGAGACGAAGCCGATCGCCTTAGGCGATGAAGTGAAAAAGGTGGAAAAGGAAGTGAAAGAAAGAGAGTTGGCACTCACATTTGTGGTGGATGAGACGAGGAGCAAGGTCGACACAAAAGCCGGCCACGGTGAGTTGGAGGTGATAAGTGGAATATTGTGTGTATTTTGTGTGGTTAACATAATTATTTTATTATTAATTAAGTGCCACTATTTTATTATTTCCACTTATTTTATTTATGTCGCCTTTTTACTTTGTGATATTTCGTTTCTTTATTAAATACAGGTAAATAGGCAATTTTGGGAGCACATGATAGAAAATCGAGAAGTAGAAAAATCGGAAGACGCGCGCTCAGAATGGAAAGAGGATGATGGAGAGAAGATTGATTGCTTTCTTGTGGAGAAAAGCAAGGGGGACGAAGGCTGGGCGACAGGAAAGAAAAGGGGAGAGAGAGAGAGAAGGAATTGAAAAAGACGCAGGAGGAGAATTGGAAAAGAGGACGGGGATTTACGGGAGAGAAAACAAGAGAACATTTTTTTAATCTTTTACTTTGGTTTTTATTCGAACAATTATTTGTGATCGTGCATACTATGGCCCCGCGTAGAGGCTAAACTATTTTCTAATCCGAGGAAACCCGAACTCGAGATGCTTCATCGTTTCTAATAGTAACGTATTTCTGTCCTAATTTATTTTTCGTTGTTTGTTTATAAGCTAAGCGTAGTTCGAATTATTATTTATGTGAGTCTGATCATCTTGCATGCCTAATATTCGTTCGTAGCTAAATTACATGCTATAATCCGTAATTGTTATTTGCGTGTAATTGTGGTAGCGAATAGAGATTGTAGCTCTAAGGACAGCGAGTTCTAGATTGTATGAGTCGAGCGTTTCGTTTTCATAGTCTAGTTCACCCTATTGGTTTGGCTCGTTAATGCGTTGCATGAATTGAATCCTAGATACATATTTTGGGGTTATTCGTGGGATAGGTTAATTAGGGGTCATACTCGTTAATTAACTAAACCTAAGAACCAATTCGGGCTAGTTTTGTCGTACCACTAGCTTAGGGGCGAGATTCGAGATAAGACAAGTATTAGTTGCTATTACGAAGAAGTATTTCGGGGAGGTTATCCTTGGGTTAAATTGTTTCTATCATTGTTGTCAAATTCATTGTGTTACATTAGTTTTACTTTTTGTTTAAGTTACATTTTAGTGAGATATCCAATATCCCCCTATTTTTGTTGTTGTTTCATACACGAATTTATTCAATATAATTAACGAGTCCTCGTGGGTTCGACCCCTTACTTACCCTACTACATTAGTAGGTTGGGGTGGGATCTTATATATTTTTGGGTGCCGCGACAAGACACCAAATTTTGGCGCCGTTGCCGGGACTTGTTGATTTAATTGAATATTTTTCGTGTGTTTAATTTGTGTTGAAAAATTCTGGAAAAAGTTTAAAAATTTTGTTGGAAATTGCATTTTGGGAATTGTTGCGTGCATTTCATTTTCTGAGTTTAACACTCGACTCCCTCGGTGTTACTGTTTTGGTTACAGTAAATTTGTGAAAAATTCTACAAATTCTTGCACGCTCGAACGTTATTTTCGCTATTTGCTTGTTAACACTGACCCTCTCGGTGTTTATTTAGAATTTTATTGCGGTGAATGATCACTCGTTCAGATCGAAGTACATCACTCGAGTTTGATCCGAAGTAGAAAGAAGAGTCGGTGGCTTAGAAGAGAGACTCGGTTGCGGAGACGAATTGATATTGCATCAACAGGGATACAAACAAGGTGGCGAAGGGGGTGATTCTAGTGAAGAAGTAGAATCTGCATTTACGTTCACTAACATGGCTGCGAGGGAACAAAGAGAGGACGATGAATGAGTTGGCAAATCCGGCCACAAACCATCAACCTCTTTGCATTACTATTCCTACTCTTGCTACTAATGTTAATTTTGAACTTAAATGCAGGTTAATTCACTTATTGCCTTCTTTTAATGGTCTTGCGGTGAAAACCCACATGCATTTCTCGAAAGAGTTCCACGTTGTATGTTCAAGCATGAAGCCAACAGAGTTTAAGCGGAGCATGTCAAGTTGAGTGCATTCCCGTTTGCACTAAAAAGCACCGCACGAGATTGGTTATATTTCTTGCCACCCAGATCGATTACTTCATGGAATGAGATGGAGAGGCTATTTCTCCAACACTATTTTCCAGCCACCCGAGTGGCGGTCTTGAGGAAAGAAATTTAGTGCTAGACAGGACCGGGGTGACACTGTATGAATATTGGGAGCGTTTCAAACGTCTCATAGCTTCGTGCCCACAACATCAAATCAGTGATCAATTGCTCATCCAATATTTCTACGAAGGTCTCACTCTCACCGATAGAAACATGCTCGATGCAGCCAGTGGAGGAGCTTTGATGAGTAAAACACCAACACCGCACGGAATTGATTTCTAGCATGGCGGCAAATACCCAACAGTTTGGAGTACGTGATGCCATGAGCAGACCTATGGAGCAGCCTAAACATGATGCCTTAGAAAAAATTGAAAGTATGATGGAGATGATGATGAAGGCCAAAACTCCGTAAGTCCGCCCATGCAAAGTTTGCCATACTACAGAGCATTCTACTCAAGATTGTCGAGTCCTCGAGTGATGAGTTAGAGCAAGCTAATGCAGTTGGTTATGGGAATTCTCAAGGCCGAAGGTATGACCCATTTTCCAACACCTACAACCCTGGGTGGAGAGATCATCCCAACCTTCGTTATGGAAACCAACAAAATAATCAACCAGAGACAATTTCAGACCTCCATTTCAAGAACGAAAATTCCAATTATTTAGAGGGAATGATAGAGGTGGTGAGAGCTCTGGGCAACATATGGGTGAGAAGGATTCAGGACCTTCTTTGGAGGATATGATGAAGGCGTTGACATCTAACACCATGAAGTTTCAGCAAGACACTCAAGTGGTGATAAAGTCTCTAGAGTCCTGGGCAACGAACTTTAGAATCGGGTCAAAGGAATTTGGAAGCCCAAATGAGCTAAATAGCCACTGCCGTTAGCCGATTACAAGCACAAAATAGTGGCAAGCTACCCTCTCAACCCGAAACTAATCCTAGAAATGTGAGTGTCATCACCTTGCGTAGTGGTAAGCAATTGGAGGAAATTTCACCACCAACACATCAGAAAAAGGTGAGGAGCAGAATAGGGAGGATGAGGAGGAGTAGCCCATGGTACCGAAGGAGAACGCGGAGGGAGAGGAAGGCTGTTCCCTAAAATGCGACGCAGATTGCACTAACACTCGACCCCATCGGTGTCGGTGGACAAGAAACGAAAATTCAGGTAAAATCTCATAATTCGATTCTGTTGATACTAATATTTTACCTTTCCTCCAGGATGAAAAAAAAGCGTAAAAGGTATCAAGGATCAAGAGACACTTGAAGTGTTTGAAAGGTTGTGCTCAAAGCATACCTTTGTTGGAGGTCATGAAGCAAATTCCTAGATACGCCAAGTTTTTGAAGGAGTTATGTACGAATAAGAGGAGGTTGGCTAATGATGAGAAGATTATTATGGGAGAGACCGTTTCTGCTGTTTTTCAAAAGAAGTTACCCCCAAAAGGAAGGATCCGGCATGTTCGTAATTCCTTGCATGATAGGTGACCACAAAATCGAGCGAGGCCATGCTTGATCTTGGGGCCTCTATTAATGTTATGCCTTGGTCTGCTTACGAGCAGTTGGGTATTGGGCCGTTGAAGGCAATCGAGTGGTAATTCGGTTGGCCGATCGAAGCCATTCATACCCAGTGGGGTCGTTGAAGACGTCCTTGTCCGAGTAAATCATTTAATTTTTCCTACCGATTTCTATGTTCTAAACATGGAGGGTAACTTCGGAGATTCCACACCTATTTTGTTAGGGAGACCATTTTTGAATACCTCTCAAACAAAAATAGATGTACGTGAGGGCACCCTCACGATGGAATTTGATGGAGAAATCATTCGATTTAATATATTTGAAGCCATGAAATATCCTAAAGAATCGACTCTCTTTGTTGCATGAGTATTATTGAGCCGATTGTGCGAGGATATTTTTGAGCTCGATTGCGAGGAAGAAAGCTGGAGGACAAATTTCAACAAACAGTTCAAGAAGAGGTTCGGGCTTAATGCCACGAAATGGAGAATAGATATCAACTTTCTTTTGTTAAATTACCCGATTCTTACCCGAAAATTCTTTCATCTTCTTTGCAGGCCCAGGTGGAGTTGAAGGCACTTCTAGAGCACTTGAAATACGTTTATCTAGGTCCTAATGATACTCTCCCAGTCATAATCTCGTCAAAGTTGAAGGACGATCAAGAGTCTAAGTTGGTGATGGTATTGAAGGAATATCAAGGAGCCATAGGGTGGACGGTTGCAGACCTTAAGGGAATTAGCCCTTCCATTTGCATGCACCGAATTCATCTTGAGGACGATGCCCGCCCTTCTCGTGAACCTCAACGTCGATTAAACCCACCTATGATGGAAGTAGTCAAGAAGGAGGTTTTGAAACTTTTGCGAGGTTGGGATAATTTTTCCCATTTCGTATAGCAAGTGGATTAGCCCGACACAAGTTGTGCCAAAGAAATCGGGGTGACTGTGGTAAAGAATGATGCAGTGAACTTATTCCAACTCGTATCCAAACGGGTTGGAGGGTATGCATAGACTATCGCAAGCTAAACTCTATGACTAGGAAGGATCATTTTCCTTTACCATTTATTGATCAAATGATAGAGAGATTAGCTGGTCATTCTTATTCTTGCTTTCTTGATGGTTTTTCCGGTTATTTTCAGATTGCTATTGCCGTGAGGATCAAGAGAAGACAACATTCACGTGTCCCTCTGGCATTTTCTCTTATCGAAGGATGCCCTTTGGTTTGTGTAATGCCCCTGCTACTTTTCAAAGGTGTATGGTGAGCATTTTTTGAGTATGTTGGGAATATAATTGAGGTTTTTATGGATGATTTTAGTGTGTATGGTGATACATTTGAAATTTGTCTTGAAAATCTTGGTTTAATTCTCAAACGTTGTATTGAAACAAACTTGGTTTTAAACTGGGAAAAATGTCATTTTATGGTGGATAAGGGAATAGTGTTGGGGCATGTTGTTTGAAAAGGAATTGAAGTTGATAAATCTAAAGTGGAGCTTATGGTTGCATTACCTTATCCTACTACTGCGGGAAGTTCGTTCCTTTCTTGGCCATGCAGGTTTTTACGGGAGGTTCATTCGGGATTTCTCCAAGATAGCATCACCACTTTGTCATCTTTTGCAAAAAGATGTGGAATTCAAGTTTGATGAGGCGTGTAGAGAAGCATTTGATAAGCTGAAAAATTTGCTCACGACTCGCCCATCATCCAACCACCTAATTGGAGCATCCCTTTTGAAATTATGTGTGATGCCGGTGATTATCTTTGTTGGGGTTGTCCTTGGACAAAGAATTAATAAGAAGTCCCATGTGATATATTATGCTTCACGCACCTTGGATCGTGCTCAAGCCAATTATTCTACTACGAAAAAGAACTTCTTGCCGTAGTTTTTGCATTAGAGAAATTTCGATCATATTTGCTTGGTACTAAAGTAATTGTTTTCTACGATCATGCAGCGTTGAAATTTTTGATGAAGAAGAAAGAGGCAAAACCGAGGCTAATTCGGTGGATTTTACTACTTCAGAATTTGACCTTGAAGTCGGGGATAGGAAAGGATCGGAGAACCTTGTGGCGGACCATTTGAGCAGATTAGAGAGGTCTCAAGAGACAGAATCTTTGCTGGAAAAATTTCCAGATGAGCATTGCTCGTAATTGAAAACCAGAATCGATCGAACTAACACTCGACCCCATCGGTGTCGAGACGGTCGCCTCCATGGTTCGCCGATTTGGTGAATTATCTCGTTGCTAAAGTCTACCCGTGTGATATGAGTAAGGCCCACCGTGATAAGCCGCGCAGTTGATGCCAAATACTACGTGCTGGGATGAGCCATATTTGTGAAAATATTGTCCGATCAGTAATACGAAGGTGCATCCTCGACTCGGAATTTCATTCTATTCTTAAATTCTGTCACAATTATGCATGTGGGGGACATTTTGGATCTAAACGCACTGCACATAGGGTTCTTGAATGTGGTTTTTATTGGCCAACCTTATTTCGAGATGCATATAATTTCGCAAAACGTGTGATAATTGTCAACGAGTAGGAAATATTTCTCATAGGAATGAAATGCCTCAAAATCCAATTTTTGTTTGTGAAATTTTTGATGTATGGGGCATGGACTTTATGGGGCCGTTTCCTTTATCGTTTGGTAATTCTTATATTTTATTGCTTGTTGATTATGTCTCGAAATGGGTGGAAGCGAAGGCCACTCGAACTAATGACCCTAAAGTGGTTGCAGGTTTTCTACGTTCTAATATTTTTCTAGGTTTGGGATACCGAGAGCGATAATTAGTGATAAGGGGACGCACTTTTGTAACCGAACTATTGATGCATTATTGCATAAATATTCGGTTATACATAGGACGTCTACCGCATATCACCCACAAACAAACGGGCAAGCGGAGGTTTCCAACCGCGAGATTAAGAGCATTTTAGAAAAGACCGTAAAGCCGAACCGCAAGGATTGGAGTCTGCGATTGGACGATGCATTATGGGCCTACCGCACCGCCTACAAGACTCCTATTGGGATGTCCCCATATAGGCTCGTGTATGGTAAGCCTTGTCACCTGCCGGTTGAACTTGAACACAAGGCCTATTGGGCGGTGAAGAAATGCAACATGAGTCTTGATGAGGCGGGTGTTGGTAGAAAGCTGCAATTGCGGGAAATAGAGGAGTTGAGAAATGAGGCTTACGAGAATTCGGTAATTTACAAGCTGAAAACCAAAGCATTCTATGATGCTCGGATTTCACGAAAGAATTTCATTATTGGGCAAAAAGTGCTACTCTATCATTCGAAATTGAAATTATTTCCGGTAAGTTACGTTCTCGTTGGATTGGGCCATTTGTGATTACTAAAATTTTTCTCATGGTGCAAAGAGAAATTCAAAGCTTACGAACGAGAAAAATTTTCAAAGTAAATGGGCATCAGTTGAAAGAATATTTGGAGGGACTTCAAGGAGAGCACGTTGAATACGTGGATTTGGATTTTCCACATTTTTGTTGAGTTGGTGAATTCATTAAGTCGAGCCAACGACAATAAAAAAGGCGCTTGTTGGGAGGCAACCCAATATTTTATTTTCTTTTATGTTATTTTATTTTTTTATTTTATTTTGTGTTATTTTATTTTGCATGTCGCTTTTTTAATTTAATTAGTGCTTACTTGTGTTCTTTCGTTCTCTCGTAAACATATTGAGGAATAGTTGAATGAAACCTGCTGCAAATTATTTTGGATGGGCCGTGAGAAAATGTGATGGCACTTGGGCTGTCAAGTTTTTTTAAAAAAAAAAAAACTTGAAGCCCATTATATTTTGAGCCCATGAGACAAGTTAAAGAAAGAACAAGGGCCTGGGTCAAACCCTTCTCTTCTCCTACAGACGTTCAGCGGCCCCCTATTTTCTCGTGTTGCTAGTTTTCCGGCCATTGCTCATGCCGGGCGACAGACACCGTGTGCGCGCGCCACTCAAGGCCGTGACGGCGAGCCGTCCGCCAGCGCCGATCGCCCAAAGAATCGCGAGCAACCCTTCACGCCGCCGTCTCACGCTGCCCAACCACCGCAGCTTCCCAGCCGCTCACGCTGTGCCGACGCGCCGCTGCCCGGGCGACCTCCATTTTCAGCAATCCTTAGCGCCGCGCAAGATCAAGCTACCAGCCCAGCGCCACCGATCAACCACCCAGCCCATCGTCCAGAAGGTGGGCGCGCGCCGCCGGCTTCGCCGTCGTGCCGCCTTCCTTTCAACCGCCGTTGAGTGCCGTTGTGGGCTACCTTCACCGCAGCCTTCCTATTTTCCCACCGCTAATTTGAGAGAATTCTCATGGTGAATCTTCGGCCACGACGGGGCCGAAAAGGGTCTTCCTCGCAGCTCCAGCGATTATAAGCATTGATGAAGATGAACCATTAACGACCCGTCTCCCATGGAGGACCAGCAACCCGAGGAAAGTGCGCAGCCGCCACCGAGTGCGGGACATCAATGGTGTTTTCCCAATGCCCACTCTATCGGGATGGCTAATCCTGCTCGGGTAACTCGCTATCGAAAAATTTGCACTCGTAAAATTCGAGCTACTACGTATTTGGATATGCCATTGTTGCGTTCTCTTGGGTTGTTAGATGATGTGTTGAAATTATTAACTGTTGGATGCTTGCGTTATTTGGTTAATGTAATTGGCCTACTTATGATGATTTAACCTATGAATTTCTCGAGTTCTTTTGAAAGGTGTGATAGTGGGGTTCGGTTTCGTTTGGGTGGGGATACGTATGAATGGACTGTTGGTAGGTTTATGAAAGCTTTGGAGTCTGCCGGATGTCACAATTCAGGTCCCCCTTTCATCCCAAATTCTTCCGGGATGATATCACCGATGGCGTGATTGAGTATCACCCGGTAAGTGCTAAGGCCGGTGCCATCTGGAATCCCAATTTCCGGTACATTCAAAGGCTTCTTGCGGGTACCGTGTTTGGGAGGAGACTAACAAGAATGTGGTAGAGTTTAAAGAGATGTTCGTGATGTATTCTATGTACCATCGCACTGCGCTGCCATGGAGCGATTATGTTCTAGAGCATCTTGAGACCACATGCAGTGAGAGACGGTGGGATAGCGATTAGAGGCCTCATCACCGGTATCGCAGCTTAGTGCCGGCATTTCCCTTGAGGGAAAAGTGCCCGTTGCCCTGTTTAAGTGTGGGGGGTTTTGATAGTCATTCTTTGTTTCATTTATTTTGATATTTCTTGTGTTTAGTTGTTGTATAGTGTTATTCTTTGTTTAGTTCTAGTATGTTGGTGTATTTTTTTGTGGAGTTCGAGCATGATAGTTGAGCACTTAACCGTTGATGTAGCTGCTGATTGTTCTGTTAAATATGCTGAAAATGTGAATTGCATGTCTTGATTGGTGATTGCATTTGTATTCATGTGTTAGTCATAGAATTGAGTCGATTGTTGGTTGCTTGGCTTTGACATTACAACTTGATAATTTGTTCTTGATAGTTGTTTTGGTCTTTTGGAAAAGTGAAGTTTGGGTTGGTGCCTAAAGTTGAAAATAATAAATGTGTGGTTGGGGAAAAAAATAAAAGGAGTTCTAGTTGAAGAATTGTGAAAAAATAACGAGGGGCCAATACGGCTGCCTGCTCTTGGGGGCTCAAGTGTGAAAAGAAAAGAGAAAAAATAAAAGAAAAAAATACACGAAAAGAGCTAAAACACTGAGAGTAGTGCGGAGCCGCGAGCCCTCGTTTGAAAAAAAAAAAGAGAAAAGAAGAAAAGAAAAAAATAAAGGAGTTAGGCACCACTCAAGATTTTTACTTTGAAGAAAGACCGAAAATAATTTAATTGAGAACAAGTTGTTAGGGAATTTTGGAGAAGACTTGAGTAGCTAAGAGTAGATGAGATTTTGTGATTGATCGTGAGTATGAGTTGTAATTATTTTGATAGGCACGTGAAACATGAGTTTGGCTCGGAAATTCAATAGCTAGGGAAATAGAAGAGTGTCTTAGTTGTCTTGCTTGAACCCGTGTGTGTAGTGTTTGCTTGAGGACAAGCAAAGTTCCAAGTGTGGGGGATTTGATAAGTGGAATATTGTGTGTATTTTGTGTGGTTAACATAATTATTTTATTATTAATTAAGTGCCACTATTTTATTATTTCCACTTATTTTATTTATGTCGCCTTTTACCGTGATATTTCGTTTCTTTATTAAATACGGGTAAATAGGCAATTTTGGGAGCACATGATAGAAAATCGAGAAGTAGAAAAATGTCAGAAGCCGCGCGCTCGAGAATGGAAAGAGGATGATGGAGAGAAGATTGATTGCTTCCTTGTGGAGAAAAGCAAGGGGGACGAACTGGGACAGGGAAAGAAAAGGGGGAGAGAGAGAGAAGGAATTGAAAAAGACGCAGGAGGAGAATTGGAAAAGAGGACGGGGATTTCGGGAGAGAAAACAAGAGAACATTTTTTTAATCTTTTACTTTGGTTTTTATTCGAACAATTATTTGTGATCGTGCATACTATGGCCTCGCGTAGAGGCTAAACTATTTTCTAATCCGAGGAAACCCGAACTGAGATGCTTCATCGTGTCTAATAGTAACGTATTTCTGTCCTAATTCATTTTTCTCTTTGTTTGTTTATATGCTAAGCGTAGTTCGAATTATTATTTATGTGAGTCCGATCATCTTGCATGCCTAATATTCGTTCGTAGCTAATTTACATGTTATAATCCGTAATTGTTATTTGCGTGTAATTGTGGTAGCGAATAGAGTTTGTAGCTCTAAGGACAACGAGTTCTAGATTGTATGAGTCTAACGTTTCGCTTTCATAGTCTAGTTCACCCTATTGGTTTGGCTCGTTAATGCGTTGCATGAATTGAATCCTAGATACATATTTTGGGGTTATTCGTGGGATAGGTTAATTAGGGGTCGTCTTGGTTAATTAACTAAACTTAAGAACCAATTCGGGCTAGTTTGGTCGTACCACCACTAGCTTAGGGGCGAGATTCGAGATAAGACGAAGTATTAGTTGCTATTACGAAGAAGTATTTCACGGGAGGTTATCCTTGGGTTAGATTGTTTCTATCATTGTTGTCAAATTCATTGTGTTACATTAGTTTTACTTTTTGTTTAAGTTACATTTTAGTGAGATATCCAATATCCCCCTATTTTTGTTGTTGTTTCATACATGAATTTATTCAATATAATTAACGAGTCCTGTGGGTTCGACCCTTACTTACCCTACTACATTAGTAGGTTGGTTTGGGATCTTATATATTTTTGGGTGCCGCGACAGACACCAGAGGCAGCAGGAGGAAGCTCGCATTAAACTGATGAGCCGATCGCACTTCACCGAGGGTCGACCAACTCGAGGAAGCTCGAAGGAAGATGAGGAGAGAAGGAAGAAGGAGGAAGAAGATAAGTCTGCTCACCGCCGGCGAAAATAAAAGAATCAAAAGCAGCACTGAGGTAAAAGGAAAGGGAAAGGGGAAGCTGGTAGAGGAGTCTCGCTCAAGCGAAAGTTCTTAGTCCCAAGCTCACAGCTTTCGAGAAAAGAAAGAGGGAGCTCGACTACTCTAACTTACCCGAGGAACAGATCAGCAGGATCATGAGAGAGCAGGCTTTCTATGGAGAAAGGGAAAGAAAGAAGTCAAGAAGAAGAGCAAGGGATTAGAAATGAGATGGAGCAGGATGTGAGGAAGTGGGAAATGAAGGAGGCAGATGAAGCAGATTTCAGGCCCTATCACAGACACTCAATCCGCCGAAGGTCGTCGCTAGTAAACTCTTTAAAGAATACAAGGAAAAGAATTTAGACGCGAGATGGGTGTACCACCGGTACATCTTGAAGGGGTCTCGATTCAAAGAGCTGCAAGACGAGGACCTAAGGTGGCATGAGTGGATAGAGAAGGAGGACAAAGATCTATATCGAGAGGCTGCCGGTGGAAGCGAGACAAGTTCTTTAATGCCGATCTTTGTGCTCCGGCTTATGAGACGGCAGGCCCAAGACCAATCCAGACGGCTCAATCGACATGAACTGGATCAAAGGCATCATTGCCAAAGCCGAAGTGGAGTCCGGGTTGAAAGATGAAGATGAGCTCAAAAAGCTAAGGAAGAGGGTCTTTACCTCGGTTGGCCATTCCCGAAGCCAATCGGTGGGGAATCGACAATAGGATCTTTCTCTTTTCCTTATCTTTTTATCTTTTGATTTTTGTATCTTGTATATCCGATGTGAATAAATCTATGTTTGATCTATGAGTGTTACTTGTATTATTTTCTTAAAGTTTTTTTTTTCGCTTTAAAAATCTTTAAATTTTTTTCTAAGTATAAGTCATCCGAGAAATTTATCATCTCGGGATTAAAATTTTCAAAATTTTTCTAAGTCTAAAATGTTTTTAAAACCTAAGACTTAAAAGTTTTCTTAGCTTAAAAATTTTTTTAAGTGCTTTGTGATTATTGAATCGATTAAAAGTGTAAATGTGTTCGATATATTTATTTGTTAAATCTTGATTAACTCTAAACTAACTTCAGCTGTGAGTGTGTCTCTTTCTTGTAGGTTTTAACTTCATCAAAAAGGGGGAAATTGTTAGATCAAGTAGAGTTTTGATGAGTTAAAAGAACAATCCAGATGAGCAGACAACGTTGATGAACAAATTCGAATCGTAGTTCGGTACTAAGTCGATCAGACTAGGTCAAGGGCTGATTAAGTTAGTCAAGATCGAGGTTGCAAGTCATCCTGAGACAAGCTCAAATCTAGTCATCTGCAGGAGACAAATATGAAGAGCTCAGACGAGGTCAAGACAAGCCGAGTAGAATAAGAAAGGCGAGTCTTCACCAAGTCACCGCAGACGAGTAGAATAAAATCAGCCGATGTCTAGAGCAATTTTCAAGATTAAGTTTGTTGAGCAGTTTCGATTTGTTAGAACCGACTAATGTACTAACCTGTCTTTTCAGACTTATAAATAGGTCTAGATTTTATTTTACAACACACTTATGAAAATCTGATTTTTTACACTATTCACTATTCAGCTTCAAAAGTATTTTTCAAAAGAGTTTTCAAATATTTCAAGTGTTTATAGAACACTTCTCTTGTAATCTTCAAAATCCTTTATTCATTGCAATTCTTAGATTCATTAGAAGGAGTTAGGAGTACTTTGAAGAGTTGAAGATCAAGTTGTAAGTTGTAAGATTGTGAAGTAAGTAAGTAAGCAATAGTGGAGACCCTTCTTCAAAGTTTGGAGAAGGAGAGTGGATGTAGGATTGTTATAATCCGAACCACTATAAAACCCGGTGTTCTTTAATGCTTTCATTTATCTTTCTCGCTCAAGTTACAATTTATTGTTCAAAGTTTAATTTCGTAATTAAAGTTAAGATCTGAATATCGGTGTTGCTTTTGATCTTATTAAAAGTTGAGGTTAATATTGAAATCATTTGTGTCACTTTGGTACTTTGAATAAATTTTGAAAGATTTGAAAAATCTAAAAATCTATTCAACCCCCTTCTAGATTTTTCCTAGAAGGTCGATACTCGCTTTTCCTAATCTACTCAACTAATCGGGACCAACACACCTCATTTGGGACGGAGAATTACGAGTCTCGGACGTATTAACGTGCCATTCCACAATGTGATTACGGATCGGACGCACTAGCGTGCCATCTCAAATGTGCTATATATATATATACTAATTGTCGCAAAGAAAGATGAATCTCTTAATCGAATAAAGTTGTAAGATGAAAATCTTATGATCAAGATTACCTTGTACAAATGGGCTAAATGCCGCAACGCATAACTAAAGATAAGAGAAGAATAAAAGATTCAATTATTTCGGGTTTTCCCGTCAACTGCGTGTAACAAGATACAAAGTTACCCATCGAGATTCCTATCTCACTCTCCCAAACTTAATATTTTCAGTTGCGAGAATGAGGTCCGGGAGCTACAAGAGACGACCGCTTCCCACTCTCTCTTAATTAATAAATAAATCGGCTTAGTAACTTTCAATCTTTTGTAATGAATACTTTACTAATTTCATGTTATTATCTCCCTCGGGAGTTGTACTCAGCCAGATGGTTTTGATCAAAGTAGATAATTTGATCTTTTATTTTAAAAGAGTTTCTCTTCACCAAGTAAAGTGTTTGAGAAATTTTTCCGCCGCAACTCAATCGTTTGTTATTCAAAGAAATTTTCTGGCTCAGTTTTTATGTTTCACTAAGTGACGACTCGGGTTTAGGACGTCGGACCCCGAAGGTCGACTTTACTGAATTCCGGGCGTTACGGGTGGTATCGTAGCCTATGTTAAAACCTTCGGACCAAAATAATTATTTACCTTTGATTTCAAAATTTTACTTAGGAAATAAATAAACTTCAATCCTTATAATTTTGAACCTTAGAAAATGTTACTTGTGGGAGGTTGTCTCTGACATGCAAACCGGGAACAAGCCTCAAGGTATGCAACGTCTTGCAAAAGATTGAATAATAAAACCCTTACAAATGAATAACAACCAACAAGGAACATGAAATCTCAAACAATTAACTACGAGAAAAGAAATGTCCTAAAGGAAAAATACGCCTTGACTAACTTTACTTGCGCATGAACATGAAATCTACATGTTTACTTGCTTTCTTATATTTTAGTTTTATCTTTTCATGTGAGCACTTGTTATTTTCTCTTTATACATTACCACTATTTTCTTCTTTCTAGTTTATGACCTTAAACCATTCGAATCCCTTTTGTTCAGCAAGCCGTGCCTTTTATAGCGGCCTCGTATCCCTCGTGTAGTTGACTTTGCCATATATATGTAATGTCTATTTTAGTTAAATTATTTTGTTTTAAAGCCTCGCATCTTTAAATTTTTGTTGGAGCCTCTTTGTCTCTCCATTTAAACTTTGAGAACTTGTCTTTCTCATGTCAATTATATATGTATGTTCGTCTCACATAGTTTTGTGAGATATTCTATCCTATCCGTTATATTTTTATCTTAATGTTTACAATATGTGTTATTACCTCTCTAACATGCATCGTCGAGCTCAACAACCGTCTGTTGTGACCGGCCAGTATGTTCCTGGTTTTACCGTGTGCTCCCATGCATGATTGACTTAGTACCGTGTTATTAAACTTGAGATTCTTTTGCTTTGAATTTGAATCATACGTATGTATTGTAATATATTTTATTCTTTTCTTTTCGGACCTACCCTAGATTTCGATATAATCCTAGAAATAGATTAGTTAAGGAAAGATAAAGTCGTCATAATATATTTAGAAGAGAAATAGATTTAAGAACAAGTGGTCGGCATTTTGCCTTTAATGGAATGACCTAGTCAATAAGGATA
The DNA here is from genome assembly GCA_030762865.1 of Paraleonurus japonicus. Classification (NCBI taxonomy): domain Eukaryota; kingdom Viridiplantae; phylum Streptophyta; class Magnoliopsida; order Lamiales; family Lamiaceae; genus Paraleonurus; species Paraleonurus japonicus. Next base: position 37,232,780 of record CM061057.1, read on the forward strand.
ACCTCCACAATAAAAGTTGCAAAGCTACCGCGAAGAGAAACAAACCAAGGATACTTAGTCAAGATCTCAACAACGGCAAAGGATATGAACCCGCCTGTCAAGTACGAATCGTAAGAGAATATCCTGACGTTTTTCCCAAAGAGTTATCTGGATTACCACCGGATCGCCAAGTAGAATTTACCATCGACTTAACTCCGGTGCTACACCCGTGTCAAAGTCACCATATAGAATGGCACCTAAGGAATTGTAGGAGCTAAAGGAGCAATCTGCAAGAATTAGTGGATAAAAAGTACATCCGCCCAAGCGTGTCACCTTGGGGAACACCTGTACTTTTGTGAAGAAGAAGGATGGGTCACTCGGGATGTGTATCGATTATAGAGGATTAAACCAATTAACCATCAAGAACAAATATCCTCTCCTGAGAATTGAGGACTTGTTCGACCAGCTAAAACACGCAGTAGTGTTCTCAAAAATCGATCTGAGGTCGAGCTATCACCAACTGAAAGTTAAAGAAAGTGATATCCCAAAGACGACTTTCGGGACAAGGTATGGACATTATGAGTTTCTTGTCATGCCTTTTGGAGTGACGAATGCCCCAGATCTTCATGGATTTGACGAATCAAGTATTCCATCGGTACTTGGACAAGTTCGTCATTGTCTTCATCGACGACATACTGGTGTACTCGAAGGATGAAAAGCAACACGAAGAACACCTCGGGCGTATTGGAGACACTAAGACGTGAGAAATCGTACGCTAAGTTCAGCAAGTGCGACTCGGATTGATCGAGTCATGTTTCTAGGTCATATAATCTCAGCAAAGTGGATTGAGATGGATCCTGCAATGTTGGAGGCCATAATGGACTGGAAGACTCCAACTAATGTCAACGAAATACGGAGTTTCCTAGGCTTGGCAGATACTACCGAAGATTTATCCAGGATTTCTCACGTATTGCAAAGCCCTTGACACATTTGACAAAGAAGAGTGAAAAGTTTGTCTGGACGCCTACCTGTGAGGAAAGCTTTCAGAACCGAAGAAGAAGTTAACTTCCTCGCCGGTGTTGACCATTCCTAACGGATCCGAGGGATTTGTCATCTATACGAATGCGTCCTTATAAGGATTGGGATGTGTCCTTATGCAGAATGGAAAGGTCATTGCATATGCGTCCCGCCAACTAAAGACTCACGAACAAAACTATCCCACACATGACTTAGAATTAGCAGCCGTGGTTCACGCGCTAAAGATATGGAGACACTACCGTATGGTAGTAAGTGCGAGATCTATACGTACCACAAGAGCACGAAATACTTCTTTACGCAAAAGGAACTAAATATGCGTCAAAGAAGGTGGCTCGAACCGGTAAAAGATTACGATTGCACTATCCATTACCATCCTGGAAAAGCAAACGTTGTGGCCGATGCTGAGTAGAAAGGAAAGTGCGACGCTCAGCGTCATGCCAACCGAACAAGAGTCGCCGATCGTGGATTTTTCCCGAATGAAGTTAGAATTCTCTAATCACTATTGCGCAAAGGAGATGATTTTCGCGCTCACCGTGCAACCGACCTTAAGAGAAAGAATCAAAGAGGCGCAGAAGAGTGATAAATTCCTCGAAGGAATGAAAGAACGGGCACAAAAAGGGACTATTTAGGGTTTCATCGTAAGTCCCGACGGAACCACAGTGTTTGGAAATAGAATCTCAGTGTGCCAAGAAAGGAGCAATTGACGAATGAGATCATGAGAGAAGCCCACAACACACCATACACCGTACACCCCTGGAGAGATGAAGATGTACCGGAGCTACGGAAAAACTTTTGGTGGAGAGCCATGAAGAGGTCAATAGCTCATTTCGTGAGGAAATGTCGACTGTCGGCCAGATTAAGTGCAGCCGCCGGCGACCATCGGGATTGCCGAACCCATTAGAAATACCGGAATGAAAATGGGAGAATATCGCCATGGATTTTGTCACTAGTTTTCCCAAGACGGTGAAAAATCATGATGCGATATGGGTCGTAGTGGATAGACTCACTAAATCGGCTCATTTCATTTCCCATCCGTATGATCTATTCAATGTATAAGCTAGCTCAATTGTACGTAGCTCAAGTAGTCGGACCGCATGGTGTGCTAGTCTCGATCGTTTCAGCTAGAGACCCTCGTTTCGCCTCAAACTTTTGGAGAAGTTTGCAACAAGCCTTAGGGACGAAGCTAAATTTCAAAGATACTTATCATCCTCGACAGATGGTCAATCGGAAAGGACAATTCAAACCTTGGAAGACATGTTGAGAACTTGTGCTCTAGATTTCGAAGGAAGTTGGGAAGCTAACCTCCCTTTGTTGGAGTTTGCTTTTAATAACAGCTTATCAATTAACAATACAGATGGCGCCATACGAAGCACTTTATGGAAAAAAAGTGTAGATCGCCTAATTGTTGGGACGCAGCTTGGAGTCCGGAAAATCTTAGGACCCGAACTAGTGGAGAAATCGGTGGAGACCATTTCATAGATCGGGAAAAGTTCCGGATAGTACATGACCGTCAAGTCATATGCCGATGTACGGAGAAAGGATTTGCACTTTGAAGTCGGGGACAAGGTATTCTTAAGAGTTGTGCCAATGAAGGGGTTAGTTCGTTTTGGAAAGAGAAGTAAGTTGAAACCTCGCTTCATAGGACCTTTTGACATTTTAGACAAGGTCGGAAACGTATCTTACCGAGTGGCTCTGCCACCGTAATTGTTCCAAGTACAATGTGTTCCACGTATCCACATTTAGGAAGTACTTGTGTGACCTGCACCATGTAGTCGATTTTAAGAATCGAGCCTAAGTCGCAGCCTAACTTACGAAGAAGTACCTGTGGCTATCTTGGAAAGAAAGGTCCATACCCTAAGAACCGGGAAGTTCCTGTAGTACTAGTTCAATGGAGCAGACATGGAAATAAAGGAGCTACAGGACGAGAGAAGATGAAATCCTAGCTAAGTACCTGCAAGTGTCTTCAATCCAAGTAAGTAAATTTCGGGACGAAATTTCTCTTAAGGGGTGTAGGATGTAATAACCCAAAACCCATTTATAGGATTTTATATTTAAATGACTAAGTTTAGTGATCATTTTATTTTATTCCAATTTCATATGTGGTTTTCTTAATTTTTCTCCAAGCGATGAACGGTTTTTCGACCGAAAATCTACCGATACTTTTCGAACTCACATCCGTAATCCGGATTTGTTTAATAATGATTAATTATAGTCCTTTAAAGGTGAGAAACACTCAAGAAAACCCTAAGAAAAATGTTTGTTCTCCCGTCGCGCTTTAATAAATTTTCGGAGCTGAAACTCGAACCGAAAAATACCGAAAATTCAACGTCGAGATCACAATACTGTTTTAAAGAGTGGACTGCCAAAATGATAGCCCAATTTCCCAAAACCAACCGGCCATGTGGGAGGTTAAAGGGGGAATAGTGCAAATGATACTTTTATCCATAACAACACTCTAATACCATACCTTGTGTACCACCTTTCTCTAATTCCCTCCCCACCACCCAAACTGCCGTCCCTCTCCCCCTTCCTCCCTCTATACATAGGTTACTGCCTTCTTTATCTTCCACACAACAAAAAGCTTTGGGGCTCTCAAGAAAAGGAGGAAAAATCTCCAAGGGTAAGTCCCAAAACCCCTCTTAAGTCTTATGTTTCTTCTTAAGCTTAGAAATTCAGGAAAAATATGGTATGAGGCCCTAAGAACCCCTTTTTACATGATATGATCTTATATGGAGTGTTTGAGTTGGAATTTTGGTGTTTGGAGTCAAAATGGTGAAGTTATACTTGAAACATGAAGCTGCCAAAACCATGCCCTACCCACTGACCCGTTTTTGTAAAATACATTCGGACCCTTTCCACCCGTTTAAAAATCATGAAAAACTTCCTAGATGTAGTATTTGAAGTGTAGAATAACATACTAAAATTTAGTGGCCACTGAATTTTTGTAGACTGAGAATAAAATCATGAAAGATTATGTATCGGAAGTGATCCGAAACTGGGAGCAGTGACTCATTTCATTTATTTCTTCCCTTTCTGATGGTTATAAAATTCTAGGAAAATTCTGGGGTGTTCCCCTTGATGTGTTTTAAACCATAGTCAAAAATAATAATATTTCATTTAGTACTTCATGAGATAAAATTCATTTTCTGAGTACCTGGTCGATGTTTGACGCATAGGGTTATTCTGTGTTGCACGAATTTATTTTTCCAGTTAGGCTATTGTATAAATCATGGAAATATTCATGGATGTCCAACAACCTGTTTATAACAATATTATAAAATTTGGTGATTTTTAAACTAGTATCCAATAAGTTATGAATTTTCTCGTAAGACATGTTCAGTAACCGAGCCAAACAATAGATTGAATGCTCACGATTTTTCTGGGCAAAATCCATAAGTCAAATGGCTTTGGTCCCTGAATGAAAGTTGTTCATACTTGGGTACTTCATCACATTTTTAATTTCATAATTTTTGGATGTTTCTACAGAGAGTTTTGGATTTTATAAGTTAAGGTCACTGTTTTTACCGAAACAGAAATTTAGAGTCCTTTTACAAAATCTGCTATAGTTTCGTAACTCAAATGAACTCGGACCCTTAATAAACTTTGTTCTACACTGAAAGGTGTAAAACATACTAAAATTTCATAATTTTCCAACGAGTCCAAGTATTTTATTTCATTTATGCATGTATAGGTATTGTTTCTCCTTTTGACTAGTGCTTGATAAATTAAATGGCCAAAACTTTTAATGAAATGCATGTTTGAATATCAAATGTTATACATGATACTTTGTGAATACATATGCTTGAGTGTCTTACATGTTCTTCTTGAAAATGAACGGAACCGAAAGTCCCAAATTCGTGACCCACAAGCGTAGTACACTAACAGAGTCGTTAGACATAGGATTTAACCCATAGAAGCTTTTGATAAAATGAAGTACCCCTTCTTCGTTCAAAGCCTTGCACAATAAGATCAAGAACCTAAGTTTCTAATGGATAAATGAGTTGTCAAACTAAACATACGAATTGTGCTAGGTAGAGTACGGTCGGAACCGAGACCGAGACTTTCGTGACGAGAGGCCTAAGCAATCAAGAAGTTAAACTTTCTCTTAAAAGTTCTCCGGTGGGTGACACTATCTCGTATAGCTAGTTAATGTTATATAGGCATTGTCGCTTTTCTGAATCAAACATAAACAGCTTTCTCGAAGACGCGAACAACTCAAAAGCATGCAAATGCACAACTCCTAACTATAAGAATATACGAGAACAAGTTTCTTTTACTTTGATTATTTGTTTTTATATATTACATACGAGAGTTAGTATCCCTATTGATCTGCAGAGGGCGAAGCCCCTATATAAACGGGAGAAATAAGGTTGGAAGAGGGTTTGGATTGTGTGCGTAAATGCCACTAGTGCCACCTCACGGGAGCAATAAGGATGATAGATGGGTTACTAAATAGTTAAAACTAAGTCGTTTTTAAAATCGGACGGGTTACTTTATCGGATGACTTTACAAACCCATCTGCTTTTGAAAACCCTTATACGAAGTAAGGTAACCCTAAGTGGACGTCGGGTATACTTACTTCTCTGCATAAAGTAACCTACATCTCACAAATCAACGATCTATAAAGTAACTATTTACGCATTCCAAAGGCAAGTAGCCTACGCGCTGAATCCCAATCGTTTATCCGTGTTTTTAACCGTTGATTCGGCTGATAAATCTTTTAAATAAACGGCTTAGATTAAATCAGATTTTCTAAAAGCGGTTTCTCTTTCCAATTTTCCCTCCTATAAATACATCTTCTTCTTCAATAAAACTTTTTCACTTTCGGAAAAACTATACTTATACTCTGAAAATCCCTTAGTAAAATTTTTATGAGCAAATCCCGTAAAACCATTCCAACTACATCAACAATGGTGGAAGTACACACCGAGACATAGAACAAGAAGATCAAGTCGGAGATGTACGTCGACTTTGATACAACCACCGATGGAGAATCGAGACAAATTCTCGAATTTATGGAGAGGTCGGGATTGAGGACATTCTGTTCCAAGAAATCCACCTCCAATAAAACTCTGGATATGAAAGGCATCGAGTTCTACGTCAACGGGATGTTTGAGAACGGGATTTTCAAAACCCGTGTCTACGGCGAGGTATTAACTTGGTAACTCCGGCGGAGGTGGCGCGGATTTTGATACAAGGCTGCGAGGAGTAAACCCCTCTCATACAAATCGGGCAGTAGGTAGAATCATTCGATATGATTGCACGAAATTCAATGAAGGATCGAGGTCTGAATTAAAGAAGAAAATGCTCGACAGAGATATCGTCATTGTGACGATATTGGCGAAGGTCATTTTAGAGGAGCAGTAACTCCCATAATGGGTGGTGAGACCCAGTGTCTTTGCATGAGGGCTATTATTGATGGAGTGCAAGCTAACCGGTGGGATGTTGTTGAGTAGGTTTGAAACGGAAAGGAAGAGATCTGGAGGTAGTTAGTGGGAAATGGCGGGCGAAATCAATCACCGGCCTATTCAATAAGGTGACAGATCATCTTGGAGGATATCTTGTGACAGCTCGTATCAATCAGGCTGATGGAGTCGAGCCTACACAAAGCAAAAAGGGCTGCCGACCAAGGATGAGCCGCTTGGGGCTCCAAATTGACTCGAGATGAAGGAGCGAGGCCGGAGCTCAGATCCATCACCCGAGGAGGTCAAGAAGAAGAAGAAGAAAGGGAAGAGCAGCCGACGGTGAGTTCAGGTGAGGCTTCATAGCCAATGAAGTGAAGGAGAAGGCCAAGAAGAGGAGGAGGCCGATAAAAGCCTCGAGAGAAGGGAGGAACCTCTGGCGATCGGCCCTAGCCTTCCGTCAAGAGGCACTTACACCGGAGATAGCAGCTCGGGTTGTCCAATCTAAAGATGTTCGTGAGATCGGCTCAGAAAGGACCCCCTCCCCTTCACCAAGACAGTTCAATTCTCTCCCTCCCCTCTCCAGCCCCACTCTGGCGATGAAGAGGTGACCAGCCGGCACCTCCGAGCCTTTAAAAAGCAACTACTCCCACTATAGTCCAAGCCACAACCTCATCTTCCCTTCCTCAAACCCAAACCTCATCTCCTCCTCCCTCCCCATCTGATTTCTTTTCCTTTCTAGCTGGAACAGTCTACTCCCCACCCCAATAACCACCATCTCACCTCCAACCTTACTCCCATCTTCTCCCAAACTCTCTCATAGCCCACCCCAACCTACTATCCCACGCCCAACCCCTTCTCCACCACCCACTTCATCGAAATACCACCCCTCCATCTTCACCTCCACCGAGAAATTCCCCCTCCACCACCATCGACGCCCCCACTTCCTCCCAACCTTATGAGCCCCAACCTATGGATACCTCCAACATCTTCGGAGATATCCACATGAGCTCCCCAAGTCCAACTTCTCCCACCCCATCTTCCTCATCCTGATTCGAGGAAGAAACCGATCCAATTTTTGTCATCTCCTCGGCCCTTGAGGATTTACACAAGCAGATAATCACCAAGGTTTAAAGGTGATGGAGAGGAAGACGAGGAAGGTGATTCGAGCGATACCGATACAATGCTCGCCAACATGCAGATTGTCGAGGTCAACATCACTCGCAACCTATCAGCCAACCTTGGCACCGCTGTTGGTACCCTACCGAGTAACCCGGAGGAGGAGGTGAAGGTGCTCAAGCAAAAGGTGGCCGCAGACAACGAAGTCCTGAGTCAATGCTCTTACTTGATCGAGACAGACTTGAGTTCGTTGTTACGCCTTGGAAAAACAGCTCAGACCTGCAAGATGAAGTCAAAAAGGGGAAGGAGCTGAAGGAAGAATGGACACCCTCACACTGGAGTCTTGTCCCTCACAGACAAGCTAGACTCAAAGCGGCACTCGGTTGAGTTGGAGGCAGCCAAAGCCGAAATCAAGATCAAATCGGACAAGTGCCGCCTTGCAACCGAGGGTGACCCAGATTGAGGAGGCCATCCGTGAGGATGAGGAGAAGAGGAGAAAGGAGGAAGAAGAGAAGACCGAGAAGGCTGCTGGCCAAGATGAAAGAAGGCCGAGAAACCCGAGGCCAAGGGCAAGGGTAAAGGAAAGGCAGCAGCGGATGAGAAGTCTACATCACCGAGCACTGACTCACCTGCACTGCCAGAAATGAGCGCAAGAGAAAAGAACCGACTTCTTAAATCTCTCACCGAGCAAATCAAGAATCCACGCTGAGAAGGAGAAGTATGAGAAGCAGGAAAAGTAGAGGCTGAAGAAGCTGGGTAAGGCGGAGCCGAAGTGGGACGAGGACACTCGGAAGTGGGTATCGAAGGCGGTGATGAAGCGAGACTTCCGACACATCCACCGCTCATCGCCTCCTCCCAAAATGGTGTGCAGTCGATTCACCGGTGAATACAAAAAGAAAGCTCGATGCGAGATGGATGTACTATTGGTACATCTTGAAGGCATCTCAATCCGGTGCGATTGATGAAGACAGATAATGGCACGAGTGGATGGAGAAAGAGGATGCCGATCTCTATGGAAGATCGCTCAATGAGGCACATCAGTGTTCAATCGCGATCTTGTCGCACCACCTATGAGCAAGTCTCTCCCAAGTTGAACGAGGATGGATCCCCCAGGACATGGAATGGGTTAAATCGGTCATCATCAAAGGCGAAAGAGAATCGAGCTCACGTAGGCGAGTGAACTCAAACATTTCGAGGCGAGGATTTTCAACTGCCGAACATTCCGGAAGCAAGCCGATGGGGAATTTGATAGACAGGATTTTCTTTTCCTTATCTTTTATTTCTATCAGTTCATCTATCCGTAAATTGTAAATATGTGAATAAATATACTTGGACTTACATGAATACTTGTCTTATTTCTTAAAGTTTTTTTGTGCTTTAAGAAAACTTAAAATTTTCTAAGTATAAATCATTTGAGAAATTTATCTCTCGGACTTAAAATTTTCTCTTATGAATTAAGTGCTTTAAGTTGGATGAATCTGTTTTAAATGTGAAAATGTGCTCCGATATACCTATCGATTATCTTAACTAACTCTAGAACTAACTTCACTATGAGTGTGTTTCTTCCTTGTAGGTTTTAACTTCATCAAAAGCGGGGAAAATTGTTAGATCAAGAAGTTTTGATGAGTTAAAAGAAGCGATTGAGATGATCGGGCGACCGAAGAACAGTGAGATTAAGTCTTTATACTAAGCTGATCGACGAGGTCGAGGACCGAACTAGTCACTGAAGTTTGGAAGATTGCAAGTCATCCGGAGACGAGCTTAAATCTAGTCATCTGCAGGAGAAATGTATGAAGAGCTCGACGAGGTCAAGACAAGCCGACTAGGATAAGAAAGGCGAGTCTTCACCATGTCACCGCAGCACGAGTAGAATAAAATCAACCGAGATCTAGAGCGAGTTTCCAAGAATAAGTTTGTTGAGCAGCTTTCTAGTTTGTTAAAACTAATTAACAAACTAACTGTCTTTTCGTAACTTATAAATAGGTCTAGGCACTTCATTAGAAAAATATAGAGAGAACACACGAATTATTCTTTTTAGCAACAGATTCTCACAATTCACAAGAGTTCAAAAGCACAAAAATTGTTTTCAAGGATTTCATCATAGATTTTTCTAAGTGTTTATAGAACACTTTTCTTATACATCTTCAAACACTCTTCTATTACTTTAGAGTTAGTTTTTAAGAATAGTTTAGAAGATTGAAGATTTGAAGATCGTGTTGTAATTTGTAAGTTGTACGATTGTAAAGTGAGTAAGTAAGCGTGTAGAAGAGACCCTTCTTCAAAGTTTGAAGAAAGAGAGTGGATGTAGGATTATTATAATCCGAACCACTATAAATCTGGGTGTTCTTTATTGCTTTGTTTTACTTACTTGTTTCTTACAAATTCCAGCTACCACATCAAAGATAGATTTCAAGATCAAAGTTAAAACTAAAATATCAGTTTGCTTTTGATCTTGTTAAAGTTGATATTAAAATTGTTTTCCATTGTGTTACTTTGAAGTTTTGAATAAGTTTTAAAAGATTTGCAAAAAAAAAATCTATAAAATCTATTCAACCCCCTTCTAGATTTTATCATAGAAGGTTAACTCAAGTTTTTCTTAGTCAACTCAACCATTTGGGACCAACATGTAAGCATGGTTAAAATTTATAGGTTGATTTATCTCTAACATTATTTTTCTTTTAATAAATACTCATTAGAGTTTTTTTGTTTTTTACAGTGTGAAAAATGACTTTGAGCAAATGATGCACTACGAGTCTATGCTAATTCATTATGTTATATATGTAATTTCTTTTAGACATTCAACTTTAGCTTACTAATTTACTTTGGACTCGCAAGTTGTAACAACTCACACTATTTTAAGTATTGTTGTTAGATAAGAAAAGGTTTTGATGAATTAAAAAGGTTCAATACGAGATGATCGAACAACTTCGAAGAACAGTGAGGTCAAGTTCCAATACTAAGCCGATCGAGACTTGGAAGAAGCTGGACAAGTCACCGAGGTCCTGGAAAGTTGCAAGTCATCCGAGACAAGCTCAATACAAGTCATCTGCAGGAGACAATTATAAAGAGCTCGACGAGGTCAAGATAAGCCGAGTAGAATAAGAAAAACAAGTCTTCACCAAGTCACCGCAGACGATTAGAGATAGATCCGCCGAAGATAAGACCAGCTTATCAAGATTAAGTTTGTTAAAGCGGTTTTAGTTTGTTAGAACCAACTAACAAACTAATGGTCTTTCCAAGCTTATAAATAGGTCTAGGTCTTCGCTTTATTATACACATCGAGATAACACATTAACACAACACATTGATCACAATACTCGTATTTACACTTTCACATAAATTCACGAAGTTTTTCAGAGAAAGTTTTCAAAGAGTTCTAAGTGATTGTAGAACACTTTACCGTACATCTTCAAATTTTAGAGAAGAATCTAGGAGTTTGAAGAATTGAAGATCTTTGTATGTTGTAAACTGTAAGTTGGATAGTAAGTAAGTAAGTGGTAAGAAGAGACCCTTCTTCAAGTTGAAGAATGAGAGTGGATGTAGGATCAATTAGATCCGAACCACTATAAATCATGTTGTTCTTTATTGCTTTCATTTACTTATCTGCTCTTATCAATTTTTGTTGGGATGAGAAAGATATACTTAGTTTTGATGAGTTAAAAGTGTAAAACTAGGATGACCAAATGGAGACAATGTATAGTCACCGATGTCTCGATGTAATGAAAACTCGTAAAATAGACTAAGTATAGAAGTGTAAGATAAGGTTGTTCGAGAGAAAGTCGGATGGAGAATGGAACGAAATCAGCATGTTGACAAAGACAAACAAGGTGGAAGTTCAAGATACTTACTAAGATAGAGAATCGGACAAGGTGAAGAATCGACAGGAGAAGATCGAGACAAGCTAAAGAGTTAGTTAAAATTCAAGAGTCGGGATTACAACCAAGCAAGAAGCGATTTTCAAGATTTGGTTAATCGGTTATAACCAACCAAAATAGAAAACAAGAAAGTTACAAATCACATCGTGAAGGTCTATAAATAAGTTCATTATCTCGCATTTTCGCAGTAGATAAGTTGGTAATATTGCAATCAAGCAAATTCACTTTAGCAATCTAAAAATTAGAAGATCTCTTCTCAAACACTTGTATTCACGAACACTTTGTGTTCAATCTATTTTCTGGTGCTTGTAGAACACCATATTCTTTGTAATTCTTCAAAAGCCGATTAGAGCTAGTATCATCATTGTAAGGTCAAGATTAACGCTGTAAAGATAGTAAGAAAGTAAGCAAGCGTAAAGGTGGTAAGAAGAGTCCCTTCTTCAAGTTGGAGAAGGAGAGTGGATGTAGGATCATTTGATCCGAACCACTATAAATCTGGTGTTGTTTACTTTTCAGTTCTTTACTTGTTTTCTTTGATTATTTCTTGATCGCAAATTCAATATCCGATAAAGCTTTAGATCCTAATTGAATTGAGTTTAATCAAGAATTGTTTCGTGTAAAACTGATTTTTGGAGTTGATAGATTATCTAAGCTTGGAAAAGTTTTTGATAATCTATTCATCCCCCTTCTAGATTATCGCTAAGAAGGCATCTTGTTTACGTGATTAACTAATTCTAAAGGGAAAATCTTGTCCGAATTACTCACAAAAGATACTAATAAGTTTGCTCAAGTATTTTTGATTTCGGAAAATCGTTAGTTAAGTGAATAAGGCATATCTCATCCGATCAAACACATAGAAAAGAGCGGCATAATGTTCAATCCAAATACGCTTAAATCACAGGAGTTTTTCTAACTTTTTGTACTTAAAAATTATGTTTATTAAATCACATAATTAATATGTGAATTTAATTTCATAATTAATTAATTATTCAAAAATTGAATTCACTCAGTAGTTCTTTTTGAAATTTATTTAAAAATAATATAAAGGGTTCGTTTTAAAAGATATACTTTTGAAAATAAAAAGATATAATATTTCAGTTTATCTCTCCAATTAACTGAAAAGATTTTACAAATCAAGTTACTTCTTGTCGGAGAAGTTACTATCGGACCCGAAATTTTATCAAATAAAGTTACAAATACGCCGAGTGACATTCACACACACAAATTGGAGGCGGTTTCAAATATGAACCGTCAGCTTCACGCGCGACATACTTAATATTATTCATGCACTTTTTAAAATAAATCGGCATAATTGCATTTAATGCTGGCACGAAAGCCAAAATCTATACTTTTGCAGTCATTATGAGTTTTTGATTAGTTTATTATTAAATCTTTCCATATAAATAGGAGATCGTGGTGCAAAATAACTTACGCACATAATTACCTATTCATATTCTCTCAAAATCATTTTCCCTCTCAATACTTACCAAACACTGTTTTAATGGCGGATACCTCAAAACCCGAATCAAATATGAATATGATCTCAAATCCATTAGAGATCGTACCAAATCCGAGATGTACGTAGAATGGGATATCACCACGGATCACGAAACAAGAGAAATTTTGGAGTTGTTGGAGTCCAGAGGAGTCAAGCAAGATTGTTCGATGAAGCCCTCAAAATCAAAAACTTTGGATGATCTTGCTGCAGAATTTATGACCGAGCCAAAGCAACCGATACCGGGTTGGAAACGAGTATTCGGACTTTGGGGAAGAGTAGGAAGATTCACGTGTCCATTTCGACATTGGTGAAATTTTTGGTCCGAGCACCACCGGTGGCAATCCGTTTATATACAAGGCGGAGGAGTACTTGGATAGTTACAAGGCGATGGCGAGGAAGTCGCAGAAACACAACTCTGCAAATCTAAAGAAGGGAATGTTGAGGAGGAAATATCGTCTCCTAATGCTCATCCCGATCAAGTGTATACTTGGAGAGCAACAGAGCCACGACGGCCGACAAAGCCGAGGTTATCTTGCCCGAGAGCCATCTTAGACGGGCCGAGATCAATTGGGGTGTACTCCGGATAATGGAGGAGCAGAAGAAATTTGTGAGGAATGAGGTGTCGAAGGAATCGATAAGATGGTCAGCGACCAAGATAACTAGTATGATGACCAGGATCACCATCATACTAGAGCGTAAGATAGGAACCAAGAAGCTTGACCGGGAGACGGAGGTGAAGAAATTCACAAAGCGTAAGGGTTTGCTCATCAAGGATGAGAAACCCTTCGGCTACAGACTTCGAAGGAGACACCCTACGTCCATCACCTAAGAAAAAGGCTTCTAAAGCCAAGGGTAAGAAGGTGGAGACGATGTTAGCAGATGAGTCATCATCGAGGAGACAGAGATCAAGCCGAGAATGAAGAGGAAGAGGAGGAGAGGACAGCCTTCCCAAGGGGGAAGTGTCGCGGCTGGAAAGTCTCGGGCAGGAGGAGATCGTGGAAGTCTCATCCGGAGACGAGCCCGAGGAAGCCGAGCAAACCCAACCCTCCACATCATCTTCTTCCTCATCTCGAGGCTAAAGACACCCAACCCTCATCTTCCCACCCAGCGATGAAGGGGCAGACAAGGCCGCCGCCTCGAGCCTCTAAAACGGTCTACTCCCAAGAGTCCAAATCAAACACAACCCTCGTCGGACCCATTCTCTTTTCTTTCCTCATCCCAAACAACCCCATCTATTTTCCCTTCTTCCTAACCCTACCGGAGTCATGGGACCAATGGAGGAATCTCTTCGGATGGTTGGGAAGAAATTTCTTCCGAGAAAAGAGCATAACTGATTGATGAACCAGAGCCGTTGGAGGAATTGGTAGATGTGTGGCTCGTGGAGGATAAGGACGAGGAGCTTTGAGGAGACAAATATCCTCATAGCCGAGGTTGGAGGAAACAACCCGTCCTTATGGGAGAAGGAGGTGCTAAAGAAGGCCAAGCTCAAATCCTTCATGGATATCCTAACTAAGAACATGTTCTTCGATTATATCCTTCACAGGGTATATTTCGTAGACATGCCGTCTACGGAGGAAGCACAAAAGAAGTCGGAGGAAGACAGAGAGTGGAGCTAGAGTTGGTAAGGGAGGAAATCAAGAAGAGCCGGAGATGGCTATGGGTGGAGTGCGATGAGCCACCGAGATGGATACACTGGGAGGCACCAACAGAGCGATCAGCGGAGGTACATGCAGTGGAGGAGCCAACTACAACCGCACATTGGGCTGATTCTCCTTCGCCTAGGTTGAAGAAGAAGAAATTCCGGTGGAAACGATTGACTTAACTCAATCCTCTCCATCTCAAGATTTAGTAAGACCTTCAATGATCAGAAATGCTGTATCCGAGTTCAACACGGCTGAAGGAGGAGGTGTTGAATCTCAAGAGAGCTAGTCTGAATGCTCTACACTGATTCCCGGAGTCATTACATCATCTATCAAAGAAAACATAGAGGCCGTTATTCTAGAAAAGACAAAAATCGACCTCTATTTTTCAAAGATCGACATGAGGAACAGATGGCTGAAGTAAAGAAGAAAGTTGCTACGGAGATGAACTCTCGGGATGAATGGGTTAAACAAGACGTTCGTTACGCCTATACAGAAATCGTGGATTCAGCTGAGGATCAAGTAAGAGAAACACTGGAAAGCTAAGGAGGCCTCATTTCATCAAGTACCGAAAATGCAGCTGGCCATGGAGAAGGATAGGCAGACGATAATTAAGCAATTCATAGACGGAGAGTTTCGGAGGACCGAGGCACTCGAAGAAGAGAAATGAACAGCTAGAACAAGACGAGGCATGTTCGACATGAACTACTGGGACAAATTGAACAAGTAGCTACTATTCGCAACACCCGCTTTGCCGATGCTAAAAAGGGGGAAGATAGTGTGCTCAAGAAAAGAGTAGACGAGCATGATGATAAGATCATGGCCCCGAGCATGAAGATAGAGGAATTATCTCGAGGAGCTGCTGAAAGCCGAAGAAGAGAAGAAGAAGAAAGAGGGCAGTCGGAGAAGGAGCCGAGAAAGATAAGAGAAGTCGAACCCAAGATCTGCAGCCTAGGGATCTTTCTGTGCAAGATCCTGCTCAAATCGCCGCATCTCCTTCCGGATCATCTAGAACTACAAAGAAAACACAAGCCGAGATAGATGAGGAGGAGAAAATCCTAAGAGAAAGAGAGATGAAAAGGAGAAATATAAGCGGCGGGATGCAAAGAAGAGGAGAGAGCGGGAGAAAGCGGCAGAAAATTCTATGACCGCTCACCGAGGAGGTGGGTTCGAGAGAGAGAAATGAGCAGGGGGAAGAAGTTCTTCGGCCTTATCATCGAAGTGAAGTAGTCCCCAAGGAAGTCTTTGTTAATGGCACGGCGTACTGCAAGGTGGAGGCCTTTTGAAGTGGACTGGGTCTTCCAGTTTCATGTCCGCAAAATCATCGAGATGGGGACTAGAGGAAAATGAAGCTTTTCATAACTGGCCGGAACGAAGGACCCTCAAATGTATCAAGATCTTGTCAACATTGCTAATGACGAATTTCACGCAGATGTAGTCGCACCAGCCTACTCCCAGATGGATCCCCCTCGACAAACGACGGTCGTCCTGACTCGGAGAAGATCAAGCGGCTCATCATCAAAGCTGAATCCTTAGCCTGATCTTGCGAGAGGGTGGAGAAACCATATCGTTGAAAAAGCGAGTCTTTGGCGGCTTAAGATCTAGAGGAGAATAGGTGGTATGATTAAATCTCTTTTTCTCTTACCTTTTCTAAATCTTATGCGAACTGTATGAAAGCTAAAGTGATGGAAATTTGTGAATATACTTTTTAACCTACTCTCATAATCCTGATTGATTTTCTTTAAAATTTTCTTAACCTAATTTGTTTAACTAATCAGTTCTTGTAACTTGACTAAGACTCTTTAAGATATCTAAAATTGTACTAAATAAAATAAACTAACTTTTATTCCGGTCATCCGACTTTTAAATCATGTATTGGTTTAACGAAGTAATCATTTACCTAATCATCCGATTCTATGAACTAAGTGCTCGAGTATCTGAATCAGTTGTTGATAAAACTTATTGTTCTGATTTTCTAATTCATGATCTTCTCATCATCTGCTAATAGAGTGAGTGTTCCAAATAATCGACTATGTGACATAATTGTTTATCCTTATCCTCTAAGATCACTAAGGTTTTTTTCTTGAGCTATGTTTTAACATCATCAAAAAGGGGGAAATTGTTGGGATGAGAAAGATATACTTAGTTTTGATGAGTTAAAAGTGTAAAACTAGGATGACCAATGGAGACAATGTATAGTCGGTGATGTACTTGATGTAATGAAAACTCTGTAAAATAGACTAAGTATAGAAGTGTAAGATAAGGTTGTTCGAGAGAAAGTCGGATGGAGAATGGAACAGAAATCGGATGTTGACAAAGACAGACAAGGTGGAAGTTCAAGATACTTACTAAGATAGAGAATCGCACAAGGTGAAGAATCGACAGGAGAAGATCGGACAAGCTAAAGAGTTAGTTAAAATTCAAGAGTCGATTACAACCAAGCAAGAAGCGATTTTCAAGATTTGGTTAATCGGTTATAACCAACCAAAACAGAAAATAAGAAAGTTACAACTGTCATCACGGGAGGTCTATAAATAAGTTCATTATCTCGCATTTTCGAGTAGATAAGTTGGTAATATTGCAATCAAGCAAATTCACTTTAGCAATCTAAAAATTAGAAGATCTCTTCTCAAACACTTGTATTCATGAACACTTTGTGTTCAATCTATTTTCCGGTGCTTGTAGAACACCATATTCTTTGTAAATCTTCAAAAGTCGGTTAGAGCTTGTATCATCATTGTAAGGTCAAGATTAACGCTGTAAAGATAGTAAGAAAGTAAGCAAGCAGAAGGTGGTAAGAAGAGTCCCTTCTTCAAGTTGGAGAAGGAGAGTGGATGTAGGATCATTTGATCCGAACCACTATAAATCTGGTGTTGTTTACTTTTCGCTTCTTTACTTTTTTCTTTGATTATTTCTTGATCGCAAATTCAATATCCGATAAAGCTTTAGATCCTAATTGAATTGAGTTTAATCAAGAATTGTTTCCATTGTAAAACTGATTTTTGGAGTTGATAGATTATCTAAGCTTGGAAAAGTTTTTGATAATCTATTCATCCCCCTTCTAGATTATCGCTAAGAAGGCATCTTGTTTATGTGATTAACTCATTCTAAAGGGACCCAACAATTTTAATTTATAATCAAAGGTCAATTTCAAAATTAAAGTTAGACAAATTATCGGTTTGCTTTTGATCCAATTAAAGTTGAATTTAAAAACTAGTTCCGTTGTGTAACTTTGGTGTTTTGAATTAATTTTCTAAGAGTTTTGAAAAATTAGAAAATCTATTCAACCCCCTTCTAGATTTTCCCTAGAAGGCTGGTCCAAGGCTTCTTTAATATACTCAACTAAGTGGGCCCAACAAGTGGTATCGGAGCGGTGTTAAGTCATTCCGATATTGATTTTAGGTCTTAAACAAGAATCTGAAATTGTCTCTTGATTTTCTTCATCTTCTTTATTTCACTAAAGTGCTACTAACTAGATTGTATAAGTTGTTGTTGTTTTATCTCATCATGTCATCTGGGTAAGAGCAAGAAATCAAGGAGCCTACCTGAATTTTCAATTGAAGAATATGACTATTGGAAATTTAGGATGGAAAACCATCTCAAAGCGATTCATGATAGAATGGAGGAGGTTCTTGAAGAGGACCTATTAAATTTTATCATGGTGGAACCCGATGATGGTAATGCTGATTTGCGAAAACCAGAGTTAGATAGGAAAAGAAAAGTTCCGAGCCGACAAGTGATGAGAGGAAAATCCACAACTTAGATCGGGTAGCCAGGACTGAAATCATAGAAACTCTTAGCAAGGATTGGATTGAAAAGGTCAAAAGGTGTAAATCGGCTAAGGAGATGTGGCGGACACTTGCAAATGTATGTGAAGGTTCGACCAAGTGAAAGAGAATAACCTGCGATCTGTATTACATGCTTTTGACACTTTCAAGATGAAGGAGAATGAAATAGTGGATCAGTTGGATGTGAGACTAACAAATCTTCTCAACAAAGCGGTGATTTAGGAAAGAACTATTCGAGAGAAGGAGATCAATAATAAGATACTAAGATCTTTGACCAAGAGATGGAGAGAAAAGTCTAATATCCTTAAAGCAACCCAAAATGTATCATCTATTACTCATCATACTTTATTTTCTCATCTTAAGGCTTTAGAGTATGATATTCGAGATAGAAGATGAGGAAGATTGAGATGGAGTCAAGCACCTCATTCAAGTCTGTTACTTTTTTCAACAAGGAAGACAAGGCAAAGAAATTTGAATCAAGAGGGAGCCGACTTATCTCTAAAGGAGCAGATGGCTTTGCTCACCAAAAGGTATGACAAATTAAGAATGAAATATAAGCGTAATAAGCCGAGGTTTGCGGAAAGGACAGATCCGAGATCAAAGTCAAGAAGAAAGGAAGATGATTCTACCGATGATGATAAGAGTAGGAGCCAGACAAGGAGGTTTAGATCACTGCAAAAAGAAATCCTACCAGTCCAAAGTCGATAGGAGTGATACTTGTTACACCCGTAACAAGCCAGACATTTCATTATGTTTGTCCTCGGTGACTCCTAAGGAACAAGAAGAGAAAAGAAAGAAGAGAGATAGGAGATTTGCGAGATCAAAGAGCTCTTCCGGCTGAAGAAAAGAATCAAGAAAATCATCATCATCTTCATCATCCTCACCGATTTTGGATAAGACGATGAAATTTGTCTTATGGCCAAAGAGGTAGTCTATTATTCTTCTTCCGATAATGATTCATATAAATGCTGTTTGAGATAATGATCAAACTGTTATTCAAGGATTATTGAAAGACCTAAAGAAGTCTTTGGCTGCTTATAAACAAATAGAGACAGAAAATTTGACTTTAAAAGATCGATTCATATTCTAGTTAAAGACAAGCAGATTATGAACTACTCTGAGTCCGAGAAAACATTCAAGGGGGAATGCTTACCCCAGCCGAGGCTAGTACATCACTAGTTTGTCTGAAAGATTAGAAAATGAATTAAAATCTTTAAAAGATAAATTTGAGATGATCTCAGTCTGAGAATGAGTTAATTAAGAAAGACAATGAGAAGCTTGTCTTCAAAATGAGTCACTTAATAACTCACAAAGAATAGATCACATCTTTAGTACTTCACAAAAATTCCACGATAAGACGAGTCTTGGTTATGATAAAAATAATAAATCGGATGTTCAAAAACCTAAGAAATTTGTGAAGGCATCTAAATTCTCAAAAGAGATTATAGGCCCTTGGAAACCACTTAGTCGAGATAAGGATCGCATCTCCCGATCTCGAAAACTAAAATTCAGTGAGGACTCCATATCGACTAAGAGAGTTCCAAGTACTAAGATAAGAAGAAATTCTTATTATAGTATTTTTGATGGGAGGAGTAGAAGCTATCCCATTTTTCCTAAGTTCAATAAAATCACTAAATCTGATTACAATAAATTATCATCTAAATGTGATATAATTGTAGACAGATTTGGTAGATGAACCAAGTCTGATTTATTATTAAACAATGAAATGTTTGTTTGGTTACCCAAAGTGATTTTTGACCTTCAAGGACCCAAGATCACTAGGGTACCTCATACCTGATCTGTCTTATAGGATTCACAGGACTATTACTTAAGGAGGAGATTCTAGCTTCAATTTGGTACATAGACGGTGGTTGTTCACAACATATGACTTGTAACAAGAAGCTACTATCAAAATTCCAAAACATTGATGGTCCTAGAGTTCTTTTTGGAGACAACAATTGTGAGCAGGACTAAAGGAGTAGGTACTTTGATTATCAAGGATGTTCGGGTATCGAGGTATATTTTGTAGAGGGGTTAAAACATAATCATTATCTGTTTCTCAACTCTGTGATAAAGGTTTTCTTGTAAAATTCTCTAAAGATAAATGTGATATCTCGAGATAGCTCCTCGAGACAAGGTACTTCTAAGCGGCTTGAGACATGGTAATGTCTATGTAGCCAACTTTAATAGTTGTCCCAAAGATACTTGTCTGGTAGCTAAGGGTGGAGATGACCTCGGTGGCTATGGCACAAGAGGCTTAGTCATCCGAACTTCAAGACCCTTAGTAAGCTAGCTAGGAAGAATCATGTTAAAGGACTACCTGAGAAATTATGTTCTACCGATACGAAATGTGATGCATGTCAAAAGGTAAATAGCCAGACACTCATTTAAAAGTATTAACACCTCATCATCTCGAAAGAGTTTTACAACTTCTTCATCTTGATCTGTTTGGACTGTTTCACCTCTCGGCTTTAGTGGAAGGAAATACACTCTTGTTGTAGTTGATGATTTTCCTAGATACACTCGGGTAATATTTCTTTTCAAGAAAAATGAGGCCGTGAACAAGATCCCCGATCTGTTGAGACGCATTCAAAATGAGAAAGGTGTTAATATTGTTAAAATAAGGAGTGATAAGGGCACCGAATTTTTAAATTCTTGTTTATCTAACTTTTTAAATGAGTGTGGAATTATTCATGAGACATCATCGCAAGAACTCCACAACAAAATGGAGTAGTTGAAAGAAGGAATAAAACATTGAAAGAAGCGGCCGGGAGCATGTTAGCCGAATATGGAACCCCTCACAGGTTACGGGCTGAAGCCATCAATATTACTCGCTATACCCGAATGAGGTGCTTGCAAGTTAAAGACAAGGGTAAGACTCCATATGAGATCTGGAAGGGTAAGATTCCAAGAATCTCATATTTTCGGGCTTTTGGTTGTAAATGCTTCATCCATAACAATGGGAAGTGAGGACCTTTGATGCTAAGGCGGTGATGGAATATTCTAACTCTTCCAAAGCCTTCGTAGTCTTCAATAAGACAACCCTTTGTGTGGAGGAAACTCCTCATGTAGTATTTGATGAAATGCATTCTTTTTCGTATAAAGTGAATCGATTACAAATGATCTAGATAAAATTGAACTAACCAAAACTAAACATAGAACAGCTTTATCTGCCTAGTCTTGATTCGATTTAGATGAAGAAGAATCCCCATCTGAAACTTTGTAGACAACCCCTCTTCAAACTCCATCGAGAGGAGACACCCTTGACATCACCGATTAGCGAGGGGTCGATAAATGAAGGGGGAACGTCGGCTCGTAGAGTCGGATGAGTTGCCAGTGAGTCTCAAGATGAGGATCATTCTACTCAAATAGGCAAGAGGATGAGAAGTTATCATCCAACCGACTGCATCATTGGGAACCCATCTAGTAGTGTGCGAGACATGAACAATGCTGGATTCTCAAAGTCCTGTTCACCGCTATGTATCACTTCTCGAGCCTAAGTCTATTGAGGAGACTTTATCGAATCCAAACCGGATAACGGCCATGCAGAAGAAGCGCATCGATTTGAAAGGCAAAATATTTGGGAATTAGTGGAAAGACCCTTACATAGAAAGATTATAGGCACCAAATGGGTGTTTAAAAATAAAGCAGACGAGAACAACGTTATTGTTCGCAATAAGACAAGATTGGTAGCTCAAGGTTACTCACAGTCAAGGAATAGACCGTGATGAAACTTATGCTCCAATTGCCGATTAGAAACAATAAGGTTGTTCTTGGCATTTGCTGCTTGTAAATCTTTCAAAGTCTTTCAGATGGATGTCAAGTCTGCATTCCTAAATGGTGTGTTACTTGAGGAAGTCTATGTGGAGCAACCTCCGGGTTTAAGATCAATAACAAGGTCTATATACTTAATAAGGCCCTATATGGACTGAAACAAGCTCCCAGGCTTGGTATGATACCTTATCCGAATTTTTGATTTCAAATGGTTTTTCAAAAGGTAAGATAGATAGGACTTTGTTTAGAAAGAAAATAGATGGTAACATCTTGTTGGTTCAAATTTATGTAGATGACATTATTTTTGGTTCACCTAATCTGAATTTATGTGAAGAATTCAGTGTTCTCATGAAAAATAGGTTTGAAATGTCAATGATGGGTGAATTAATATATTTTCTAGGCTTGCAGATTAAGCGAGATG
The DNA here is from genome assembly GCA_030762865.1 of Paraleonurus japonicus. Lineage (NCBI taxonomy): Eukaryota > Viridiplantae > Streptophyta > Magnoliopsida > Lamiales > Lamiaceae > Paraleonurus > Paraleonurus japonicus. The sequence goes on from CM061057.1 coordinate 37,255,314, forward strand.
AGTAAGGGTATTTTCATACATCGACTAAATATGCTAAGGACCTTATAGAGAAATTTGGGATGACTATTAGTAGGGAAGTTAAAATACCTATGGCAACTAACTTCTCTATGGATTCGGATGAGCGAGGATACCCACGGATGCAACAGAGTATCGTGGGTGATTGGATCCCTTCTCTATCTCACCTTGCAAGTAGGCTACATAGCTTTTGCGGTTGGGGTATGTGCAAGATTCCAATCTAATCCCAAGAAAACTCATATGGAGACTGCTAAGAAAATTCTCAAATATCTCAAAGGGACTTTTCAAGTAGGGTTGTGGTACCCACTGATGACAACTTTGAAATGGCGGGATATTCGAGACTACGATTTTAGAGGATGCAAGATTGATAGGAAATCCACTTCAGGAACTTGTCAATTCCTAGGCAACAAATTAATTTCTTGGTTATCTAAGAAACAGGACATCTGTTGCCACCTCCACAATCGAGGCTAAATACATGGCAAAATTGGAAGTTGTTGCTCTCAACTCCTCTGGATTAGTCATCGGCTTAGGAATTATAACATTCAAACATCATCTCGTACCTATTTACCGTGATAGTAATAGTGCAATTGCCATGACATACAATCATGTTCTACATTCTAGGTGTAAGCATATAGACATCGACATCACTTCATTAGAGATCATGTAGAAAAGAATGAGATCGGGATAGAAAAGATAGCCACGAGAATCACGAGAGAGCGAGATATTCTTACAAAACCATTAGCTGAGTCTAGATTTAAAGAATTGTGTTTAGAATTAGGATTACTTGATGCATCTTTGGCTGATTTTTATTTATCATTGCTTGCATCTGTTATTTGTTTTCCTTATTCCTTTCTTTCATTTCTTTAAATAAATGTCTAGAAAGAATTATCGACTAGATTTGAGTCAAAGGACAATCGGGTAGCGATATCATTGATTTCCTTTTAGGAATCAAGAATCAAGGATTAGTCATATTGACCTTATCCGACTTAATGATTGCTTGTTCGACATTAGGTAAATCGAGACAAGGGCGCAATAGTCACCGATTTCCATAAAATCGGATGACCATTGCATCCTATCGACCTACCTTGGTTACTAATGGTTTCTTTAAGGTTGTGTCTTTGCAGGAATAGATCACGGATCAGTTGTTAGATCAGATGGATTCAATTCTTCTATTACAAACTTCCTCATCTAAACACCTCTGCTTCCTTGTGTCCCCATAAAATTTGTTTTCAAAAATTTACTCTCAAATTGTTTTCATTAAAATTGGTTGGAAAAGCTGATCTTGGAAAATCTAATCGAGTCTGTTTTGTTTAAAATAAAAACCGTATTTAACTTGTCTCAAAATTTGCTAAAGTAAGATAAAACTAGTCGCTTTAAAACCCAGACAAGGTCTTTTATCGACGATTTCATTACCTTATCTGTTTTAGAAAACTTTTTGTGCAAAGTAAGGTAACCCTAGTGGCGTCAGGTATATTTACTCTCTGCATAAAGTAACCTTACTTTGATCAAATCAACAGCCTACAAAGTTACTTTTTACGCATTTCAAAGTCGAAGTTATCTACACGCGCTGAATCCCAATCGCTTATCCAAGTTTTAACCGTTGATTCAAAGACATGAAATCATTTCAAATAAACGGCTTAGATTAAAACCCGCTTTTCTAAAAGCTTCTCTTTCTAATTTTTCCTCCTATAAATATATCTTCTTCTTCGTTTAAACGTTTTCACTTTCGTAAAACCTTCTTAACCTTTGCAAAATTTCATACTTCTCAAAACCCTTCGTAAACCTTAATGAGCCATACACGAAAACTATTGGAATGACTTCTACAATGGTAGAGATCAATACTGAAACTTTCAACAAGAAAATAAAGTCAAAATGTACGTTGATTTTGAAACCACCAATGATGAAGAATCAAGACAAGTCCTTCGATTATTAGAGAGGTCGAGGCTTGAAGACCTTTTGTTCAAGGAAGTCGGATTCAAATAAAACACTTGATATGAGAGTGGTGGAGTTCTATGTCAATGGGACATATGAAAATGGTGTGTTTAGAACCAGATTTTACTGGGAAGATTTGGTGGTGACGACGGCGGAGGTTACCCGGATTTTTGAAGTCGATGATGTGGGTGTCAATCCCCTCACATACAAAATCGAGGACTGGATATAATCATTCGAGATGATTGCACGTATTTCGATGAAAGACCGGCGATCGGAGTTAAAAAGAATATGCTCCGACAAAAATATCATCTTCGATGACGATATTGTGACGGGCGATTCTTGGGGAGCAGAACTCCCACGACGGACTCGACTCAACCCCTACTGTGCTGTATGAGAGCTATCCTAGATGGGGTCCAAGTCAACCAGGCTAAAATGTTGCTGAGCAGATTCAAACAGGAGGAAGCGGCCGGAGATGAAGGATGGAAAATGGACAGCCAAGTCCATCACCGGCCTCTTCAACAAAATCACAGTCATCCTAGAAACCTCACGACCACCCGAGATAAAGCTGGAAAGATGGTGTGCGACCCTATACAAAACAAGGGGCTCCTCACTAAAGATGAGATGATCGGCGGGCGGCCAGATTCGGAAGTTGAGGCAATTGAGGTTAGGGTACAAGAAAATAAGTTGCTAGTAATATATTGTTAGTTCGAATCTATGTAGACGATATTATCTTTGGTTCACCTAATCGACATTGTGTGAATAATTTGATGATCTCATGAAAAACAGGTTTGAAATGTCTATGATGGGAGAACTAACATATTTTCTAGGCTTGCAGTATTAAGCAGAGACAAACGAGAGGGATATTCATACATCAAACTAAGTATGCAAAGGACCTCATAGATAGATTTGGGATGATTACTAGTAGAGAAGTTAAACTACCTATGACAACTAACTTCTCTATGGAGTCGGATGAGAACGGGATACCCACGGATGTAATGGAGTATTGTGGATTGATTGGATCCTTGTTGTATCTCACCGCAAGTAGGCACGATATAGCCTTTGCGGTTGGGGTATGTGCAAGGTTTCAATCAAATCCTAAGAAGTCTCATCCGAGACAATAAGAAAATCCTGAAGTATCTAAAAAGGACTCTGCGGCTTGGGTTGTGGTACCCATCTGATGACAACTTTGAGTTATCCGGTTATTCGGACTCGGACTTTGGTGGTTGTAAAATTGATAGGAAGTCCACCTCTGGAACTTGTCAATTTTTAGGCAATAAGCCGATTTCTTGTTTATTTAAGAAAGCAGACTTACATTTGCCACATCCACCACCGACACCGAATACATGGCGGCTAGAAGTTGTTGCTCTCAACTTCTCTGGATTAGTCGGCAGCTTTAGGGACTATAATATTCTCACATCATCTGTGTCTATTTTTTGTGATAGTAGTAGTGCCATTGCAATGATATATAATCATGTTTTGCAATCTAGGTGTAAGCATGTAGATATTAGGCATCATTTTATTAGGGATCATGTTGACAAAAATGACATTAGACTAGAAAAGATAGCAATTAAAATAAAAAAGAGTTGATATACATACTAAACCATTAGCTGAATCTAAATTTAAAGAATTGTGTTTAGAGTTAGGTTTACTTGATGCATCTTTAGTTGATTTATAATTCTTTATTGTTTGTATCTTGTATTTTCTCTCTATCTCGCTTTCTTTATCATGTCTAGAAAGAAATATCAGACTTGAAAAGTGTCAAAGGGCAATCACAGAGCTGATATCATTGATCTTCTTCTTAGGAATCAAGAATCAAGGATTAGTCATCACGGGCTGGACTAATAAGGCTCGAAAGTATGCTCCTGCGGTTTTCGCCTATCCTGTATCGACGACTAAACAGTGGTATGCGATCGTAGAGAAGACTTTTTCTGAGTAGAAAGGTAATTTCGCGAATCTTCTTCTCTCACCGATATCTTCTTGTCGACATCAAGTGAATCGCACAAGGACACGATAGTCATCGATTTTCACAAAATCGGATGAGTATGTGGATCTTGTCCGACTTACTCTAGATACGATGGTTTCCCAAGTTTATGTATTTGTAGGAACATGTTTAGTCAACATTGTTAGATCGGCTTAAACCTTCGCATCGAAAATGTTCCTTATCCGAACAAATCAAAACCCTTATTTTTCACAATGCCCTAAAAATACTCTTACAACTCATCAATTTCAAAAATTTCAGATGAGTTACTTTTTGAAAAATCCCAGTGAATTAAATATCTTTATACACTGTTATACGAAGATATGAGATTCATTTATTTTAAAATAATGGCTTAAAATTAACTCGAGACTTAGAAAATTGTTTTGTTTTCAAAATAATCGGACTAGAAGGTATTTTACAAAACTCTTAAGACAATGTTATTTTTTACCAAGTCGATAAAACCAAGTCGATAAGGGAAACCTTTATGCAAAGAAAGATATATTTTGGCTTACGTCGGGTATACTTACTACTCGCATAAAGTGCCCCTAAAACCGTCTAATCGATAGATTGGGCGGTTACTTTTACACATTTCAAAACCGAGTTAATGCCACGCTGAATACTGAACGTCTAATTCCTATTAGTCGTTGATTTGAAAACAGTGCGACATTTAAAATAAAAGGTCCAGTTCACAGTACCTTTACACGTGGACCATTACTCGATTTTCCCTCCTTTAAACATTCATCTTCTTCACTTTTACTAAATTACTTCTGCAAAACCCTATTTTACTCTCTGTAAATTTTTCTCCCAAAATTTCCTATCCCTTCTTAAATGACCAGAAAAGTTACAAAAATTACAGCAACAATGGTTCGATTCAATAAAGAAGCCTACTCAAAGAAGATAAGATCGTAAATATTTGTTGATTTCGAAACTACCCAAGATAGAGAATTAATCGAGATTCTCGAGACCGCTTGAAAGATCGAGATTAAAGGTTTTCTGCTCGAAGAAGTCTAGCAACAACAAAACACGGACATGAGAGGTATCAAATTTTATGTGAATGGGAAATTTGAAGACGAAATTTTCAAAAGCTGAGGTAGATGGGGAGAAAATATCTGTCTCCAAGTCGGTAATTGCAAGGGTCTTCGAGACAAATGAAGAAGGTGTGGATCCTTTCACATACAAAGAGGATGAATGAGTGGAATCTTTTGAGATCTTGACTCGTCCTTCATGTAAAGATAGAAGGAAGGATTTGAAAAAGAATGCTAAGGAGAAAGTATCGTCTTCTCGATGACGATCCTCACAAAATCCATTACGGGTGAGCGTAACTCACATGATGGATTAACAAGACCCAGATTGTGTTGTTTGAGAGTAATCGTCGATGGTGTAAAAGTTGATTCGACAGAGGTGTTAATAACAAGAATACAAGAAGAGAAAGGAAGATTAGTGTGTGTTGGTGGAGAATGGACTACAAACACGATTATCGATCTATTCAACAAAGTTCTTGTCTTTGCTTGAATCACTTCATGCTGATATCAATTGGACAGATGGGGTGCGGAATTATACAAAGCAGAAAGGCTTGTTGACCAAGAATGAGCACATTGGTGGTTTGCCGACTCGGATGATGAATCGATGAGGCCGAGACAGCACGAGAGGGTGTACAAGCAGGCGTGGCTCAATCTCCTGCAGCGGCAACCACTTGGTGAGGCTTCACGGCCAAGGAGGTCAAGGCCAAAACTAAGACCCCTAAGAGAAGACGTCTAGTCAAAGCCGCATCCAAGACAGCGGTGGGAATCATCTATTGCCCCTCTTATTCTTTTACGAGAGGAAGCCTCTACATTGGAGATAGCAGCGGCAACTAAGGAAGCCGAGGTCTTAGTGGATCCTAGTTCGGAGAAAGGAGAGACCTCGGCCGAGCGGATCAAGCTTCGAACGAGAGGAAGGTACATCATCTAATATGTCTTCTTCTTCTCGATTCATCCGCTCACTCTGCAATGAAGAGGTAGCCATGGCTGATACCTCGAGCCTCCGAGTCAGACCACCCTCCCAAATTGTCCCAACATAAATCCCTCCATCATCCGAAATTCCATCCGAACCAACCCCTTCTATCGCAACCCCTCCTCCATCTCGCACAAATTGCATCCGAATCAACCCCTATCATTCTTTGTTAGATCAAGAAAGGTTTTGATGATTTAAAAGATCAACCCGAGATGAGCAGACGATCCCAAAGAACAGTGAGATAGAATTCCAGATCGAGCCGATCGGACTAGGTCAAGGATCGACAAGTCACCAAGACTCGAAAGGTACAAGTTATCTGGAGACAAGCTCAAGTCTAGTCATCTGCAGGAGACAATTATAAAGAGCTCGACGAGGTCAAGATAAGCCGAGTAGAATAAGAAAGACAAGTCTTCACCAAGTCACCGCAGACGATTAGAGAAAAATCGATTGAGGATAAGAACAGCTTATCAAGATTAAGTTTGTTAAGCGATTATTGTTTGTTAAAACCGACTAACAAACTAACTGTCTTTTCGAGACTTATAAAGAGGCCTAGGTTTTCACTTTTATATATGAATAACACATTAACACAACACACTATTCACAATTCTCGATTTCTACTTTCACATCGATTCACAAAGTTTTCAAAAGAAAGTTTTCGTGAAAGTTAGAATCTGCTTTGAAACAATTGCTGCAGTCCCAAGGACGTTTCGGAGGAGGAAGAGGAGGTTGGTGAAAGCCTCGGAGAAGAAGAAGGGGAAAGCTCGTCTGCGCTCCCGCCAAAGTTGCCTCGAGATGAAGAGGAAGAAGAGGAGGCTGAAATCCCTTTGGTAAGGAGGCCAAGACGAGCAGCTCAAAGCTCAAGGATCCACCAAATCTGGTAGCTCCGAGCAGCAGATGGAATTATCAACTCTGCTACCAGAGGAGGTCCCGATCCTTCGAGATAGCAGCCGAGGTTGGTCACCGGAGGTTCCACTCTCCCCAATCAAGGAAGCTGCTCTTTCCCGATTCCGAGGCAGGTACAAGCCTTTCTCCATTTCCTACCTTATCTCCTGTGCACTGCAATGAAGAAATGCCCCAGTGGCATTTCGAGCCTTTGACTTCGGCTGAAGTCCCACCACGGTCAAATAGGCAATGAAGGAGTATCCCGTGTGGTACTCAGAGCCTCTCCAACAGCCTACCTCCCTACACCCAAATTCAAATTCCATTTACAGAATCTATCCCATCCTCCCTATCCATCCCTACTACACAACCTCAAACATCTCCCCCACCCTCATCCTTGTAGAACACTTCTTGTACATCTTCAAAGCTCATCTTTCACTGTAAAAGTTAGATCTTAGAGAAAGAGTCTAGGAGTTTGAAGATTTGAAGATCTTTGTAAGTTGTAAACTGTAAGTTGGATAGTAAGTAAGTAAGTGGTAAGAAGAGACCCTTCTTCAAGTTGAAGAAGGAGAGTGGATGTAGGATCGCTTAGATCCGAACCACTATAAATGCGTGTGTTCTTTATTGCTTTCATTTACTTATCTGCTCATATCAATTTCGATTTATAATTAAAAGTTCAATTTCAATTAAAGTTAGATAAATTATTAGTGTGCTTTTGATCCAAATAAAGTTGAGTTTAAAATTAAATTCCATTTGTGTAACTTTGGTGTTTTGAATAAGTTTTCAAAGATTTATAAAATCGAAAAATCTATTCAACCCCCCTTCTAGATTTTTCCTAGAAGGCGATTCAAGGTTTGATTCAAGGTTTCTTTAATTCACTCAACTAAGTGGGACCAACAATTACTCCTACCGTAGTCTAGATCCCACCGAACCTACGCCTTAGCCTATACAAACCTTAGAGTTATCTGCTCCCACCGAACCATCTGCTCCACAACTTCCCATAATTACCTCTATTAAACCTCAGAATCCTCCCAATAATCTCACCTATCCAAATTCCTCAAACCTCACATTCTCTCTGGAAGACATCCGAGATAAATTCTCCTTCACCCCAAACCCCCTGCGAACAGACATCCTCCTCATCCGAATCCTCTCAAAAGGATGAAGATAGTGACAGCCCCTTCACAGCCTTCTCATTAGTGTTCAAAATCTTCAAACCAAACTGGAGATGAAGTTCGAGAAGTGTTGGAAAAATGAACGAAGAAGATCATCAAGGCTGTCACAAACACTTTGATCGCAAATATGAAGATAGCCGAGGTAAATATAGTTCATAACTTTTCTAATGTTACTAACACCTCTCTGGCTTGGAAGGATAAGTGTCTTGGAGAAGGAAATTGGAGCCCTCGCACGAAAGTGGCAGAGGATAATGATGTAGTCTTGAATGAAACCACTCTAGACAAATCGAGACTACGAGTCCGATGTACCAACTGAGACTCATCCGAGGGAGTTGTCCAATGAAGTTAAAAAGGGGGAAATATCCGGGAAAGAAATGAACGAAGCCCTTACGGTGATGTTGAGGTCATCAAGAAAGAAGTGGCCCTCAAGGCAAACATAGTTGAGTTGGAAGCAGCCAAAGGCAGACTTAAAGGTCAAATCGGATGAGTTTGCCGTGCTCCAGCTTAGGGTAAATCAGATTGAGGATGCTCTCGGGAAGATGAGGAGAGAAGGAAGATGAAGGAAGAAGAGAAATCTAAGAGGTTGTTAGCTAGATTGAAAGAGGCTGAGAGAGATAAATCGAGGTCAAAGGGAAGGGAAAGAGAAAGATAGCTAAGGAGCCACCATCTGCTAAAGTGGTTCCAAGTCTTAGCAAAGGCAAAGGAAAAAGGGAGTCGATTATTCAAACTTATCCGAGGAGCAGATCAAGAGAATCAAGCGAGAGAAGGCTATGTATGGAGAGAGGGAAAGAAGGAAGGCGATGAAGCAAAATAAAGATCTTAACTTCATGTGGAGCAAGGATATAAGGAAATGGGTCATGAAGACCAAGGATGATGAACCATTCAGACCCTACCACAGATTCACCGCACCTCCAAAGATCAGCTTTGCCGGACAAAGTATACAAAGGAGTACAAAGAAAAGAATTTGGATGCTAGATGGATGTACTATTGGTACATTTTGAAGACTCTAGGGACTTCTACTCGGGATGAAGATTTAGGATGGCACGAATGGATAGAGAGGGAAGATGCGAGATCTCTACCACCTACTGATCGATGAGGCGAGAGGAATTCAATGCTTGATTTGATTGCTCCTACTTTTGAGTTAGCTTGCTAAAAGGAATGTAGACAGATCCATCGACCTTAAATGGATAAAAGAAATTGTGAATAAAGGCGAAAGAGAGTCAGACTCGGTGATGAAGATGAACTTAAACAGCTCGGGAAAAGAGTCTTGGTAGTTGGTGGTTCTGAAGAGCATCGATGGGGAGTCTAGATAAGATTCTATGTTTTTCTTATCTTTTATATCTTATTTGCTCATTTTGTAAAATGTAATTTGTTTGATCTATGTGAATGAGATATTCGAACTTATCTCGAATTACTTTGTCTTTTTTTTTTTTTTTTTTTTTAGTTCAAATTTTCTTAAGTCATAAAATTGATTAAGAGATTGTAAGAAATTTTGCTAAGTGTTGATCATCGATAAAATTTTGTGCCTTAGAATATTTTCTTAAAAAAAAATCTGAGTATAAAAATTTTACTAAGTGTGAGTAGTTGCTCTTATGTGAATCCATCCTGATTGAGAAGTTGCCTATGTGCCTAATTTGATTGGTACCGGTTTTTCTTGAATAACCTTGACTAACACCATCTGTGAGTTCATTTCTTTCTTGTAGTTTTAACTTCATCAAAAAGGGAAAATTGTTAGATCGGGTTTTAGTTTTGATTAAGTTAAAAATGTATAGGTTAGATGAGCTCATGTAAAGTAGGGTGACCAGTGAAATTGTATAGATCAACCGAAGTAGTTTATTTCACTAGTTAGCCGATCGGATTAGGTGGAGTAGACTAAGTTAGCTGAGATAAAAAGCTTGGAGGTCATCTGGAGTAAGTCTTGAAGAAGTCATCCGATTGAGAGGATAATGAAGAGCTCAAGACAAGGTCAAAGTCACCGAGTAGAATAAGAAAGATAAACTTTCACCAAGTCTCGAGTCGGACGACTAACTCAAGATCAGCTGGAGTCAAGAAAGTTTTAAAGATAAGTTTGTTAAGCAGTTATGAGTTTGTTACAACAAACTAACCGTATTAGGCCTTATAAATAGGACTAAGCACAGTCCTTAGAAGGACTTTTTGGCACTCAATTCTGAAACTCACAAATTCTAGAGCACTCACTAGCATTCAAAAGTTTTTCAATAATATTTTCTAAGTGTTTGAAGAATATTTTTTGTAATTCCTTCAAAAACACAATTTGCACTGTACTCATTGATTCATAGATAGATTGTTAGTTAGAAGGTGATTTGAAGACGAAGATCCTCGCATTGTAATCTGTAATCGTCGGTAAGTAAGACAAGAAGAGAGAAGGTAGAGACCCTTCTTCATGATTGAAGAAGGAGAGTGGATGTAAGATCTTTTGATCTGAACCACTATAAATCCCGTGTTCTTTACTTTCTGCATTTAATTTCGCCGATTATCTTTTGAGTTGTTAAATTCACATCGATTGCTTATAGATCCAAATTGATAGATTGAGTATAAACTTGTTTCCGCTGTCTACTTTGATTTAGATTTGTAAGGTTAAGTTTGAATTGTTCATCTGAATTTTTCAAAAGAAATTTAGATAATCTATTCAACCGCCCTTCTAGATTATCTCTAGGAGGTCAGCTTAATCCCTTTAATTCACTCAATCTAGGGACCAACACACTTTACTGTAATTCCTTCAAACCACAATCTGCACTGTAATCATCAATTTGATAGGTAGATTGTTAGCTAGAAGGAGATTCAAAGACGAAGATCATCTCAATTTGTAATTTATAATCATCCGTAAGAAAGTCGGTAAGTGAGAAGGAAGAGACCCTTCTTCAAGGTTGAAGAAAGAGAGTGGATGTAGGATCTTTAGATTTGAACCACTATAAATTTCGTGTTCTTTACTTTCTACATTTAATTTCATTGATTATCTTTTGATTTGTTAAATTCTAATCAGATTGCTTTTAGATCCAAATTGATAGATTGAGTATAAACTTCGTTTCCGCTGACTACTTTGATTTTGATTTGAAAAGTTAAGCTTGGTTTGATAGTTGAATTGATAGTCTGTTTTAGAAAAGAAATTTAGATAATCTATTCAACCCCCTTCTAGATTATCTCTAGGATGTCTGCTTAATCTCTTTTAATTCACTCAATCTAGGGACCAACATATTGTCCCCAGTGTATACAACCAACTTTCAAAAGAAAATTAAGAAAAAAATAAGAACCAAGAAATCAAAACAACATTTACAAAAACTAGAATCATAAAATCAAAATAACATTTACAAAAATCATAATCATATATGTAAATGACTGTTACAAAAGATTGGAAACCGAGTCACAATGGGTCACCGAGTCGCAAGACTCACATCATTCTTGAGTCACGAGACTCGATAAATTTAGGATCTAAGAATACACGAACATATCTGGAAAAAAAGTGAGAAAAAATAAAAATTTGAGAAAAATGAAAAAGCTATGCATAGCTTCAATACAAAGAACCAATTTACAGGAAGCTAGATGATAAGATTAGAAATAAACAGAGAGAGATATGGATTCATCCATCGAGAGAAAGAAGAGGAATAGAGACCAAACTTAATTTCGGAGCCACACGGTGGCGTCGATCTGGGAAGAATGCAACAACGGTGCTGGGACTCGTGTGACTACACTATTCAACGATTTCACCATCGATGGCCGTCGATATGTGACCTTAAATGCGGAGCGGCGGATGTGGCCATCGCGGTGGGCACGACGCTATTCAATGATTTCACCGTTGGTGACCGTCGATTTGTGACCATCGTCTGGAGCAGTGGACACAGCCGTCGCGGCGGGTGTGCTTGGTCGGGACGCGGCGGTGCATGAATGGGATGGGCTATGCGTGGCCGTTGAGAGCGGCTAATAGTGTAGAGAGACCCGAGAGAGAGTGTCTCGAGAGAGAGGGTGGAGAAAGTGAGAGAGAGAGTAGGGTTTTGATGATTAAATGTGGGAAGGGTATTTTTGTATCAATTATAGTGGGTAGCAATTTATTTTAAGTGTTGTATCTAATAATAATTTTGGCTTATATATTGTACCTAGTAGTAATTAATCCAATTTTTTATTATACAATATAATTTTTTTGCTATCTCGCGAAATTTGCGGGGCCTAATACTAGTAGTAGTTAATTATAAATATTAATTTTACACATCTCCCACAAAATCTTAATCCCTAATTATCTCAAAAATTGGTTGACATTCAATAATCGATCAAATATAGAGATTTTGATATCCCATAATTTTCTCAACCGAAATTCTCTTTCCTCACCATTTTATAACATAGTATTTTCTCAATATCAAAAGCACATAAATTATTCTTCTCACCGTAAAAATAAGTCTATTTCTTTTCTCTCTACACTAGAAGGCAACATCTCTTTTTAGCCAAAACGGTGACAAGAATTGAGAATATTCCATTCCAGTGGATCTTTGTATTCATGACATATATCTTAAAGTGAGGTTTCTTACTTGCGTATTTACTTTGTCACTTTTAAATATTCATGTAAATTTAATTGTTTCTTGCAACATCATACTACGTTGACATATTCTATATATTATTTGGTTACTTTGATGGTAAGGTCATTGTAATTTTGTGGGGACTACGGTTACGGAGGGAAGCTCCTTGGAAGCAACTCTACCATATACAAATTGACAAAGCAAATATATTGACACACTATTTATATGAATGTCATGTGAGTTGATGATTTTATTTACGTGTGATATTTAATCATGTGACAAAGGGAGCCTCATTGAGCTAGTTATTTTGCTCACCCCAATCTTATTACTCCCTCCGTCCCAAAGTTAGGTTCATATGTGAAGTGACACGTTGTTTAAGAAAACTTAAATTAAAGTAGGAGAGAGAATAAAGTGTAAGTGTATTTTGGGTGGTTATATGAGATAAAATGTAGGAGAAAAATAAAGTAAAACAAAGTAAGAGTGACATTTTTAAATTTAAATGATATTGTGAGAGTGTAGTTTATGGAGGGTATTCCAATCTTTTCTACTTCCATACTCCATTATATAGTTATCATTGGAGCATTTCATGCTCCAAAATGGAGTTATTATTGAAGTATTATTAAAGGTTTCGAAGTTAGGAATTATATTACTCTCTAGTTCGTAATTTTTGTCTTACAAATGTCATACCAAGTTTACATATTTATATTACTAGGTGCTTTATGAAAATCAAAAACATTAATTGACAATGCAAACAAGAAGATGACTCTTGTGGGATCAGTTTTGCAATTAAAATACACACAAAAAAACCACTTACGAACTATAAAAAATGTAATGAGAAAATTCTCTTGGGACCACTTTTGTATTTAACTCTTTTAGATCCATTTAACAAATATGCACGAGTCAATCACGAATAACATATGTTAGCCTCTAATTAAGGACAAAACACCTTCAATTTGTATATTATACATATAGTACTCATCCCGTACGTATAAATTTATATATGTTGATTTCATGCATGAAACAAAATTTTGGAGGATCAAGTTGGATCATCCAAAATTAAAAACAAAATGGGGGAGGGATATATATATAGGAGGACAAAAAGCACCTAATTAATTCTTTTAGTTTGATGATGGCTATATATAATATAAGTGGAGTGTAGAAGGAAGGGTAGGGTGATGAATTTTGCAATTTAGTCTATCTATCTATCTATTGCAAGAGGGGTGAGGGTGGGGGTGCGGGGTGTATGAGAGTAGGGGGTGCATGGATCAGTGGAACCCAAAGAGTCATGATTAGTGGCACCACTTTCATCGGTGGACATGACCATCATCCTAAACTTCATAATGTCGGCATTGTAAGCTCTCGTGTCGTAGGGGTTATCTCCCCGTCTTTGTCTCCTCCCCCACCTTTACCCTTCATTCAAATCATCTAATGACAAATTTCCATCCAGAGCACGCACGATCTGCACATTCATCCATCATAAATTTAATTTACCGCCATGTGTATATGTATAGATTTTTTTATTTATATATTAATTTCGTAGTATTATGTCATTTCACTCCCTTTAATTATAAAATTTTCCTCTCCTTTACTTTATGAAGTATTTCGCTCCCCTTGGAACGAAATCCTAGATTCGTCTTTTAATGTACTCCATCAATCTCGATATATTACAAATAATGTGATGGAGAGAGAAAACATTAAGAGATTTAGATGAAGGTAAATGAGTGACACGTGTGTAAATAATAGAAAAATATAGGGATATAAATTTAGTGAGTAGTTATAAAAAATAGAATGAATAACTTATAGTTGGACAAATCAAAATAAAAAAATGGGTAACTTATACCGGGACGAGGAAGAGTATATGTATATATAGGACCCGTTTGTTTCATGTGATTAATAGGAATATCGCTTTTTTTTTTAATAGAATCCAAGTGTTTATTATAGCTAAAATCCAAAAATAAAAAAGAAGTCTTTTCCTATTTTTAAGTGAAATTGTTTCCTTGAAGGTAGTATGATATATATTAAAATTATCACTTACTATATTACCAAATTAATTATAAAAAATATCATTTTCATTCCAACATACTCCCCTGTCTCATACTCAAAAATTATAATATTACACAATTGTCACTACTTTTCTCATACCGACACAATTTAATACTATTAAACAATTTTCTTATTAGAGGTGAAAAGACTCTTACCGATCCAAAAGCAACTTACATTGTTAAACAACTCTTACATTAAAACTTATGTCAAACAAGTAAATGTCACAACGAGCATGAGGCGGAGGGAGTAGTATTTTAGATGAGGATATAATTGTAAATTTGGACCTATCACGTGAATTAATTCTCAATACAAACACTTGAAAATATTAGAACTCATGTTAAACTATGCTTTAATATTTTTAACAAACATGTGATTTGTGTAATCTAGTAACATATACCATACATACAAAGTCAAACGTGTCGACAGGAATATTGTTTTTTAGGCCCGTAACTTAGGAGGGGTTGTGTTAAGAAAAATAATTTTATGGGCCTGTGAATGTAAGACATTATATTTTACAATTTATAAATGTAGGACAAACAATCTCGAATAAGTCCAAATCGAAATGAAATGTGATATGATTTGCACGTGAGTTACATGATTATTCTAAATTTGCAGATTTTAAAAACATAGTGTCTATAAATATAGGACAATCGTGCAACTCATATACGATTAAGCCCTATTAGGGCTATTTCGGCTCAATTATCCTACATTTACATATTTTAAAATATAATATCCCTCATTCACATATCCGTAAAATTATTGTCCCTAAAACATAGAGATGTTAAGCGGTGGCCCTAACCCATGCCGACTCTACATGGCCACGAGTCTAAACGGTTTCGGGCCTTACCGGTTCACTCTTAGCGGGCCAACAATTATTGGAACCTAGCCCTAACCCTAGCGGGCTCACGGGCTAAACGGGCCACTAACGGGCTCAGAAGAAAAAAATTAATTTTTAATATAAAATCTTAAATTATAATTATAATATACTAACATAATACAAACTTAAAACATAAATATTGTTCATAAATTCATCGAGAAATACATCAAAATAGTTAAACAATAAGGAATTACAACAAAATAAATTGTCAAATGCGTTTTATATTTTCGAAAAAAATCGTCAGAATAAATTCAACTTATTTGCGAACATTCTATTCTTTTTTTTTCTTGAAATATATCAAACTCTTTTAGTAACATTTTATTCTTTATTAACTTTTACCTCTAAGAATTTTCAACTCCAATTTTTCCCTTATTAAATAACTAATAGGCATGAGGTTAGTAAATTAAAAAAATAAAAATAATAATAAACGGGCTGGACGGGTCAACCCGAAAACCGCGAGCTAGCCTTTTAGCCACGGGCTAATTGGTCCGGTCAAAAAGACCCGATTTTAAACGGGTCATTAAACCCTGCCCTAACCCTTCATTTTTCGGGCTAAACGGGTTGGCCCGCCACGCACCCTTTTAACATCTCTACTAAAACACAACCCCCAAAATTACGGAAAACAAAACATTTATCCCCATGTAAAGAAGGTAAGAATTAATTAACTGGCTCATGCGAGGGCGCCTTCTAGCGAGAATGGCGGATCTTTGGCAGCGCGCACGATATCATTCGAGCCATCTCCTCCCGGTTATAGTTATTTTCCAGTAGTGGATCTACCAATTCACTATAATCCCCACTTTCCTGCCCTTTACTTATAATTGGTCTTGCCTGCACTCATATTATAGTTAATTTTACATTTACTAAAATAGGTAAATTGCATTTTTTGTTCCAAGAGAATGAGTGGTCTGCAAAATGGTATCTTTTTTTGACATTTTGGTCCCGTCATTTTTTCAACATTTTTAGTCCCAAAAAATTGTAGTTTTGATCTCAAGAGAATGATAAATTACAATTTTGGTCCTAAAAATAATGGTCGAACTAATTTTGCAAAAAAGGACAAAAAAGAACATGAGAATAATATTGCCGTTAAAAATTCTCATACGACCAAAACTACAATTTTCCCTACTAAAACATGAAATTGAATAGTGATTCACTGGTAATAAATGAACGTTACCCAATCGACTAAGCTATCTTCCATGTCGTCGAGTCAGTCGATAGGTCGACGGCCGGTAATAAGCTCCGGGAGCATGACGCCAAATGAGAACACATCGATTTTTCGATAGCTTCCCGCTTGATGCATACTCCGGAGCCAAATACTGTAGTTAAATACGAAACGCGTGTCTCCTAATTTTTTTCATGATATTCTCTTCTCACAAACTATACTTGTTCACAGTATAAAATTGATATCATTATATTCATTTAATAATCTTTTCTTTCCAAGTTCCCGGTCAAGGCTAAGAAGGAGTCTTTGTTGTATCATTCATTTAGTAATATCATTGCACTATTCCTTCTCCTACACTAAATTGAATTTTCTTAATAAGTGTGTCACTTCACATATGAAAATCATTACGGGACGGAGGTAGTACAATATATGTATTATGTATTTCCTTTCAAACATATTTTTATAACTTAATTTATAATTCATGTGTATATATAAAGGTGTAGATTTTATTTTGTTGGGTGTATAGTTCATTCCAATATTTATAAAAATATATTTAACCTAAAAACATATTGAAATATCAAAATTAATTCATTTTTAAATCAATGGATTGCATTAAAAGTTGAAAAAATACTATAAATAACACCTATTCTAGAATTGCACTATTTTGAAATAGTGGATTGAGAAGAGTGAAAGGTTGATTCTCCAATAGAAGATATTCTGGCATAGTGCTTCTCTACCTAAAATATGATCATACTTTAAATATATAATGTACAAATTGCTAATCTTTATTAAATTCCATTATATTTAAATTTACCTAGCTAGCTAACACACATATATATATATATATATATATATATATATATATATGTATATATATATGAAATAACAAATACGATGATGGCTCAATTTAACTTAAAGGAGAGCAATGCTTACCCAAACGTTCCCATGACTCTTGTGGAGACGTGAGTGTGATTATCAAGAGTGAGCTTAGCTAATCCGAAATCAGCCACCTACGATTCAAAATGATATTAGTTGTTTTATTATACAATATTACTCTCTCAATGAAATAATTATTACTGCAGCTTAAAAACATATACAAAATGCAAACAAGTTTCACGAAACTGTCTTATTCATATAGTACTCTCTCCGTCTAATAAAATATTCTCCTTACTTTTAACACATGTTTTAATAAATATTAATAATTAATATATAAAATAGAAATGTGTAGTGAATATGTGGTGTTTGAAGATGATGATAAAGTAGTATAAAATAAATTTATTACTAAAAATAGAATGTAAATAAATTTTTTGGGTGATAAAAAAAAGTGAGAATAAATTTTTAATGTACGAGTATTACCATAGCTTCAAAGTTAAAGTCGATGAGAATGTTTGCTTTGCTTTGATGTCGCGATGGATGATTCTAGGATGGCACTGGATATATATAACGTTAATTAATATTGTTAATATATATATACACATACATATAGATATATATATATATATATATCAAATTAGATTTGGGGGTTTGCATGGGAATAGATTATATATATATATACACATATATATATATATATATATATATATATATATATTTCATACAATCTTTTTTTTGAAAGGGTATATTTCATACAATCTTCATGTAAATAAGCAAGGCCCTTTCTTTGATCCGACTGCAATACGACGCCTAGCTGCCCAATCCATGATCGTGTCTTTTCCTGCAACAACATATTTAATTCTAATTAATTCCCAAAATGATCACAAATATATTTATGTTTTACAATTCGATATACAACTATTTTCGGCAACTAAACCGACATTGTAAAATTATGTTTGTCAATTGTCATGTCAAGTGTTGTTGAAAAATAGCGTAATAAATACAAAAATTTGTACGTAACCCTCTCATAGAATATGTTACGTACATGGATGTGACAAAATAAATAAAACAAGTATTAGTTTTTACTATAAAATAAATACTTTGAAGGTAAAAGTGATAACTATATTCTCCTTATTAAAAAATAATTTTTTATACCGATTTGAAAAGTTCAATTTTATATATACCTTACTTATTCTACGTTGCATAAAAATATATCCAATGAGACCTAATACTTTTACATATTTTTGTAATACTTTTAAAGATTAAATATTACAAAAACATATAAAAATATCACGCCTCATATACGATCTTGATCTCGTTCCATTTAAAAAGAAATTTAACTTACGATGAAGATGGTATTCCAAGGTGCCATTAGGGACGAACTCATAGACAAGCATTCTCTGCCCACGGGCTATACAATACCCAACAAGTGAGACGAGGTGGCGATGGTGCACACGGCTAATAATTTCGACTTCAGCTTGAAATTCTCTCTCCCCGCCCGCTGCCCGACTTGAGACTCTTTACGGCCACCTCCTTCCCGTTGGGTAAAACGCCCTTGTGGACGAACCCGAACCCGCCTTGACCCAACAAATTAGCTCGAGAGAACCCACACGTGGCAGCTGCTAAGGCCTCGTAGGTGAATTCAGCTTGGCACCAAAACTAGTCACATTTGGTGATGGCAATGGACTACTTTGCACTTGACCATATTGCCACGACTCATTGCTTGGAATGTACAACCCTCCCATAGCACCATACCTTGGACCCATCTGGTATTGTTCACCATGACCTGTTCAATATTATGTTCCTCTTATATACAACAGCTTAATTTTATTGTACAATTTGTTCATATTTTATATATTTGGGGCTCGTTTGGTTTCCTTTATTGGATAATACCTGAACTATAATACCTATATTTGTAATACCAGTTTATTATCAATATTTTGTTTGGTTTCAAAAACTTGAGTTAAATAATTAGTTATTAGCTATCAATATTATGTTTGGTTGCAAGTATTATAACTAGTATTAATTTATTTTAGACTAATTTGTCCTTATAAATAAAAATAATAATAAACACATTTTGATGAAAGTGAAGGGTGTTTTTGGTATTTTAAAATTTAATAGATGTTGGAGAAATATAAGTATTACAAATACCATATAAAACTTGGAATCTATAATACCATGTATTAGGTATTATTTGAACGGGCCTATTCTTAATAACGGCTGGAAGTATAATGTATACAACAAACCAAACAAGTGATAAAGGTGTATTAGGGATCAATACACCCCTAATAAAGGAAACCAAACGACCCCTTGCGGTATAATACTCCCTCCATCCCGGTGTAAGTTATCAATTTCTCTATTTAGGTCTGTCACTCTATAAGTTACCCCTTCTATTTTTAGCAACTAAGCTGCTAAATTTATATTCCTTTACTTTTATACGAATCTTTTACTTTTTCTTCTCACCATCACATTATTTGTACTATATCTATATTATATTATATTACTTTACCTTACAATTTTGTGTTCAAAAGAAACAGGTAATTTATAAAGCGATGAAGGGAATAATATTTCTGAATGAAACAATTAATATTGGCAAATTTTTTAATGTAGACACAAAATATAAATCAATTGCATGAGAAAATAAATTTACACAAGACTTTGCCTAATTTGTTTTGTGAGACAAACCAATCTAATAATCTCATCCATACTTTACTTTTTTTTTAATCGGGCGAATAGTGACTTTTATAACTTTACGACATAGATAGTGAAACTCTACCTATTTTAACTATATCACTCCCTCATCCATCCTTTACTCGCAAGGGGAAAAAAAGAGGCTAAATATATTTGGTTTCATGCACTTTTTTCCTTAAACTTTTAGCTCTTATTTTTTAACTGTACTTCTATTTTTATTGGTTTTTGCCCACTTGTTAACTAAGTGTGGGAAAAATGTTAAAAGTGTAGATTAATACATATTTCATTCAACCGTACTTTCTCCTTTTCTCTTTTGCATCTATAACTTTTTTAGTTTTAAACTCTAAAAACTCCAGCATTTTAACTCCTCTCCTTGAAATTAATTATTCCATTTGTTCCATACTAACTTGCACATCTTTTATTTCGAGACGTCTTATATTAATTTGCATACTCCAAATATTAAAAATCACTCACAAACTTCACACTCACAATATCCTCACGTATATATAAATTGTCATTATAAAGTAATTTAATAAAATAAAAAGTGCATTTTTTTACGAAATTATCCTTACAAACCAATCATGCCGTTAATAGAGAATAGGGAGTATTTTTATTATTAACATATGTTAAAAATTAATACTACTATGATAGAACACCGGTTGAAATACGAAAATAGAACGAAGAAATCGAATCGACCTTTAGGTGGAAATCCATACTCCAAGTTGTGTTGTTTATTCCTCCTCTTTTGCCAACGCGTCTCAAAAATAGCATGATAATTACCAGAGTAACCAATCCTCCAAAATTATTCCCGAATTACGTAATTCTTTATTGTCGGATGATGAAGAATCATTACCACCATGCTTTGATGATGAAGAATCTTTAAGGTGTGGCGGAGAATGGGTCTTGGCATGCGGAGGAGGAGGTGTCGCCGCCTCATTCCCGATAACCCCTGCCGGCGGAGAGAACACCGGAGGCGCGCAGCGCCGCCGTGGAATTATCCGGCGGAGGAGATTGTGCCGCCGGCGTTGTTGTTTGCGGAGGTGGAGGGGATGAATCCGTCGGTGGTGGTGGTTGGGGTAATGGATCGACGGTGGTGTTGAGGTTGGTATAGGAGGTGGCGGAGATGATTCCGGCGGCGGAGACGGCGGTGACGGTGGAGGAACAGATTGGGCGACTTCCGGGATAAAGCCATTAATTGCGAATGAAGTTCCTGCAATGATTAATTTGCGTGAATCAATTAATCAATCCCGAAACTTCAAATTCTCCCAGAAATTTGCCTTTAGAAATTTGACATGTTATGAAGATGGATTTGAATAAGAAATTGGATTAGGGTTAATAGGGGGAGGAAGATTTACATACCCGAGGTGAAGCTGATGAAGAAGCAAAAATGTAAGAGGAGGAGAGAGAGTGTGTTGTGTCATTTTTCCTTCTCCAATCTTAGAAAGGACGGACCCATTACCTCTGCTCTCCTAAAACCAGTGGTCTCACTTTTCTCTCTCTTATGCATAATATGGGTACGCACCTCTATTTTAGGCAACCACTTCATTAATTTTTATTCCATTTTTACAATAGTTAGACTCTAGGCATAGGGTAAAATGTTACACAAATTTTTATTAAAATATAAGAAGAAAATATTTTTTATCCACTTTTATAAAAATAAATATTTTTACCCACCTACTTAAATATAAATATAAATATATATATATATATATATATATATATATATATATATATATATATATATATATTCTACACATTTTATAGTAAAATACCTATGATACTTTTGTTAAATAAAATGTTTTCTACCCACATACCCACCCACCCAAGAATCACCTCCATCCCACCCTACCCCCACCGTGCCCCCCCTCCCCCTCCATGCATGAGCCAAACACTTTAATCAAAGAGAATCAATTCCCTTACTTTATGTGACATAAAGTAGGGAATCTGATTCTTCTTTAATTTGACTACTCCAAATAAAACGAGAATATTCCTTTATTAGTATTCATTCTTCATTTTCTTCATTAGTATTCACTCTTCATTTCACTCTCCCACGGAAAAACTCTCTTATCTTGTCTGCGCTTTGGAAAATCACGAAAATTCAATTAAAAGAACAAGATAAATTTTTCTACTTTTAATTATATTGTTTGTGCTAATTCACTTTTTTTTTTAGTTAAAATTTGTTATTATTTATTTTCATGTTAGTTAATGATATTAGGAGTTATGATTTGTTTGGTTTTATATGTAGGACTTATAAATTATTTAGTTGTTTTTAAGTAATATAGTTGTTTATACCACTTATAATTGTCGATCGAAAGACGTCATATCATAAATTTATGAACTATAAATGATTAATTCTTTCATAAATTATTTTAAAATTTAATTTAGTCATTATATCAAATATTAGAGTTAATTTAGTATTTGCTAATTATGTAGATGAACGACAATTCAAGATATTTTATGGTTTATCACGAAGGTTATTGAGAAGATTTTCAAGTATACTAATGGAGAACAATCACACATTCTAGTTTTGATTTACACTCCGATTAGCTATGGTGAATTGTTATAAAGTATACATTATTTAGTGCAAGCAGATATGCGCGAATGAGGCTAGCAGATATGCGGGAATGAGACTATCTTTAAGTGGAAGTTAAATACGAGATAATGATGTTGCACAATTTTTGAATAAGTACAAGGATGAAGATCTCTTAGTATATGTGTCACGGGAAAAAATTAATGGTCACTCCCTCAAAGTACTCGTGTACCCCCTCGACTACTCGTGTACATGTAGGAGATGTTGGTCCTAGTACGGTGCCTCGCACGTGGGATAGTACGGCTCCGCTAGCCCAGCTTTTTTTATCATACCATTGGTTTAGATGATGAAGCTGAATTCGGGTCTAATTTTGAGGATTCGTATAATTGCCCTAGTCGATGAGGAGGAACCATTGCACGAGCAGACATATAGGGCATATATATTTCATGAACAGCTTAACAAGAGAAAATACATGGCACATTCCGCGAGGTTTCGTGTGAAAGTTCTCGATCGTTGCGGAATAACATCTTCCTTTATACTCTTCAATTGAGTACATTACGACCGAACAACTCATTTTCGAGTAAAAGCAAAATGGTGGAAGTTATTTCGCAATACCATTTGGTAAATAAGGTACAATTTTGGGTCGAAGCGTTCGGATAAGGAAAGATGGTACTTGAAGTGCAAGCACTCGGGATGCAATTTTATTTTTAATACAACTAAGCATGATCGTGGCGAGTTGTGAAATTAACCATCTCACATACATGTGTCCTTGATTCGGACACGAAAACTCCCAAGTCCATGAAGTCAAAATTTCTTTGAAAATTATTTGCAAAGAAATATGTGGGTACAACTTTGCGAGATAACTCCCGAATCGATACAGAATGAAGGGTTTACGAGATCATGGACTCACACGAATTACAATCATGCATGACTCACCAAAATGCATGTTTTGTCTATTCTATACGGATCAGTGCATCAACATTCGGTAAGTTGCCGGATAGCTCTACTACTCGAAGCTCGCCAATTTCGAGTCTCGGACAACTTTACTTGTGGATGATAATAACACATTTAATTATGCATTTTTGCATTAGGGACATCCATTTACGGGTTTGTTAGATACGAAAGGTCGGTCATCGTTATTGATGGGACCCACTTAAAGGGCGAATATTGTGGGATTATTTTTGTTGTTACTCAAAATGGCAATGGAAATATCTCTCCTTTGGCCACCAAAGTGTTGGTGATGTTGGGTGCACCGAATTATGAACATGGTTTTTCGCCGCTACGAGAAGCTTATGATTGTCGAGAGGATTTAT
Source organism: Paraleonurus japonicus (assembly GCA_030762865.1). Lineage (NCBI taxonomy): Eukaryota > Viridiplantae > Streptophyta > Magnoliopsida > Lamiales > Lamiaceae > Paraleonurus > Paraleonurus japonicus. The sequence goes on from CM061057.1 coordinate 37,279,291, forward strand.
TGTTTGTTTCGATCAACACCGGAGTATTCTTCGTGCTATTCGCGATGTTTATCCCGAGGCAAAACACGGATTATGTTACCATCAACCGCTGTGAAGTTAATTATCTTCGGGCACCGTAGTTAAAAAGTTTTATGATGCTTTGCATTCTCATATCGGATGTCGGAATTCCTTAGATATATCTTTGCGGTTGCTCGTTCTCATAATTAAAGAAATGTTTGTTTATAATTCGAAATAATTTTCTTTGTAGTTGCATGGAGTTGTTACAACTTATGGATGAGGCCCGAGCAGTTGATGTAGAAGCTCAATACTTTGGATCCGAGAATAGTGGGCCCGAGTCTATTGTAAGGTTAGACATTATGAGTTCATGACGTCTAATCTTTGTTGAAAGCTGGAACAAAAAGTTACTTTGGTCTCGAAAGGTCCTAATCGTTGCTATGCTGGAATCCATTAGGCTGGTTCTCGAAGAATGGTTCACTACGAGGACGTAATGCGGCGACTCATAAGCGGTGTGTGTGAGAAAGTAGCGACAAAATTAGTTGAAATAAGAAGTCTGGCAAATAACTTGGTTGTAACGTCTTTGGGTGGATACAAATTCAAGATGGTGGTCATTTCATGGTTTTTTATTGTGGATCTAAGGCATAAAACTTGTGATTATGGCGAATTTGACCTCTTGCGAGATCTTTGTGTATTTATCTTTCTTTGTGACTATTAGGTATGTTATTCTACTTATGTTAATAGTTTGTTTTCAATATAAGCTTAACAATTTTGTATAATATATTTTTTTCTCTCTAGGTTTTCGAATTACAAGCTGTTAGGTTAACGTTGTGTTTTGATGAAGTTAAGATGAGTATTAAAATAAGATGACCAATCAAGTCCTTGTATAGTCGGTGAAGTAATAAGTAATAATATACCAAGTGTTGTAAAAGATAGCTAAGTTAGTGTTGGGTCCCTTTAGAATGAGTTAATCACGTAAACAAGATGCCTTCGAGTGATAATCTAGAGGGGGATGAATAGATTATCAAAAACTTTTTCAAGCTTAGATGATCTATCACCTCTAAAATCAGTTTTATAGCGGAAACAATTCTTGATTAAACTCAATTCAATTAGGATCTAAAGCTTTATCGGATATTGAATTTGCGATCAAGAAATAATCAATGAAAACAAGTAGAAACAATAAGAAGAAATAACACCAAATTTATAGTGGTTCGCATCAAATGATCCTACGTCCACTCTCCTTCTTCAACTTGAAGAAGGGACTCTTCTTACCACCTTCCTGCTTGCTTACTTTCTTACTTTCTTTACGCGTTAATCTTGACCTTACAATGATGATACTAACTCTAATAGGCTTTTGAAGATTTACAAAGAATATGGTGTTCTACAAACACCGAGAAAATAGATTGAACAAAAAGTGTTCATGAATACAAGTGTTTGAGAAGAGATCTTCTAATTTTTAGATTGCTAAAGTGAATTTTCTTGATTGCAATACCAACTTATCTACTCCGAAATTCTGAGATAATGAACTTATTTATAGACCTCCTGCGATGACGGTTGTAACTTCCTTGTTTTACTGTTTTGGTTGGTTATAACCGATTAACCAATTCTTGAAAATCGCTTCTTGCTTGGTTGTAACTTACTCTTGAATTTTAACTAACTCTTTAGCTTGTCGATCTTCTCCTGTCGATTCTTCACCTTGTCTCCGATTTTCTATCTTAGTAAGTATCTTGAAATTCCACCTTGTCTGTCTTTGTCAACGTCGATTTCTGTTCCATTCTCCATCGACTTTCTCTCGAACAACCTTATCTTACAATTCTATACTTAGTCTATTTTACACGAGTTTTCATTACATCGGTACATCGCCTAACTATACATTGTCTCCGGTGGTCATCCTAGTTTTACACTTTTAACTCATCAAAACTAAGTATATCTTTTTCATCCCAACAATTTCCCCCTTTTTGATGATGTTAAAACATAGCTCAAGAAGAAAAAATGTTAGTAATCTTAGAGGATAAGGATAAACAATTATGTCACATAGTCGATTATTTGGAACACTCAGCTCTATTAACAGATGATGAGAAGATCATGAATTAGATAATCGTAACAATAAGTTTTATCAACAAGGAATCGGATACTCGAGCACTTAGTTCATAGAATCGGATGATCGGGTAATCAGATTACTTCGTTAAACCAATACATGATTTAAAAGTCGGATGACCGAGAATAAGAGTTAGTTTGTTTTATTTAGTTCAATTTTAGATGTCTTAAAGAGTCTTAGTCAAGTTATGTTACAAGAACTGATTAGTTAAACAGATTAGTTTAAGGAATTTTTAAAGTTAATCAGCAGATTATGAGAGTAGGTTAAAAAGTATGTTCACAAATTTCCATCACTTTAGCTTTCATACGAGGTTCGGATAAGATTCGGATAAGATAAGAGAAAAAGAGATCTAATCATATCACCTATCCTCCTCTGGAATCTTAAGCCGATCAAAGACTCGCTTTTTCAACGATATGGTTTCTCCACCCTCTGCAAGATCGGCTAAGGATTCGGCTTTGATGATCAGTGCTTGATCTTCTCCAGTCCAGGGCAGCCGTCGTTTGTCGAGAGGATCCATGCGGGAGTAGGTGGTGCGACTACATCTGCGTGAAATTCGTCATTAGCAATGTTGACAAGATCTTGATACATTTGGGGGTCCTTCTCTTCCAGCCCGATTATGAAAAGCTTCATTTTCCTCTAGTCCCCATCTAATGATTTTGCGAGACGTGGCTGGAAGACCAGTCCACTTTAAAAGGTCTCCACCTTGCACAGTCTGCCATTAACAACACTTCCTTGGGGACTACTTCACTTCGATGATAAGGCCGAAGAACTTCTTCCCCTGCTCATTTCTCTCTCTCTGAACCCACCTCCTCGGTGAGCGGTCATAGAATTTTCCTGCTTTGCTTTCTCCTGCTCCTTCCTCTTCTTTGCATCCCGCCGCTTATATTTCTCCTTTTCATCTCTCTTTCTCTTCCGGATTTTCTCCTCCTCATCTATCTCGGCTTGAGTTTTCTTTGTAGTTCTAGATGATCCGGAAGGAGATGCGACCATTTTGATTTGAGCGGGATCTTGCACGAGAAGATTCCTAGGCTGCGATCTTGGGTTCGGCTTCTCTTATCTTTCTCGGCTCCTTCTCGACTGTCCTCTTTCTTCTTCTTCTTCTTCTTCTCTTCTTCGGCTTTCGGCAGCTCCTCGAGATAGTTCCTCTATCTTCATGCTCGGGGCCATGATCTTATCATCATGCTCGTCTACTCTTTTCTTGAGCACACTATCTTCCCCTTTTTAGCATCGGCAAAGCGGGTGTTACGAGATAGTGGCTACTTGTTCAATTTGTCCCATTAGCTTTAGCTGTTCATTTCTCTTCTTGAGCTGCCTCGGTCCTCCGAAACTCTCCGTCTATGAATTGCTTAATTAGTCGTCTGCCTATCCTTCTCCATGGCCAACCGCATTTTCAGCACTTGATGAAATGAGGCCTCCTTAGCTTTCCAGGATTCTTTTACTTGATCCTCAACTGAATCCACGATTTCGGTATAGGCAGAGCGAGCGTCTTTGTTTGACTCCATTCATCCACGAGAGTTCATCTCGATAACAACTTTCTTCTTTACTTGAGCCATCTGTTCCTCATATCCGATCTTTGAAAAATAGAGGTCGATTTTTGTCTTTTCTTGAATAGCAGCCTCTATGTTTTCTTTGATAGATGATGTAATGACTCCGAGAATCAGTGTAGAGCATTCAAACTAGCTCTCTTGAGATTCAACACCTCTTCCTTCAGCGTGTTGAACTCGGATACAGTTTCTGATCATTAAAGGTCCTACCAAATCTTGAGATGGAGAGGATTAAGTTAAGTCAATCGTCTCCACCGGAATTTCTCCTTCTTCAACCCTAGGGAGGAGAATTAGCCCGATTAGCGATTGTAGTTGGCTCCTCCAGTGTACCTCCGTTGGCGCTCTGTTGGTGCCTCCCAGTGTATCCATCTCTGTGGCTCATCGGCGGCTCCACCAATTTCCATCTCGGGCTTCTCACCAATTCCTCCTCTGACCCAACTCGCTCTGCTTGATTTCCTCCCTTACCAACTCTAGCTTCATCCCGGTTTCTTCACTTGCCAACTCGGCTCTACTCTCCTTTCTTCCTCCGACTTCTTCTTGTGCTTCCTCCGTAGACGGCATGTCTACGAAATATACCCCGTGAAGGATATAATAGAAGAACATGTTCTCGATTAGGATATCCATGAAGGATTTGAGCTTGGCCTTCTTCGGCACCTCCTTCTCCCATAAGGACGGGTTGTTTCCTCCAACCTCGGCTATGAGGATAGCTGTCTCCTCAAAGCTCCTGTCCTTATCCTCCATAGCAGCCACACATCTACCAATTCCTCCAACAGACTCCGGTTCATCAATCAGTTGTGCTCTTTCCTCGGGAGAAATTTCTTCCCAACCACCCGAAGAGATTCCTCCGTTGGTCCCATGACTCCAGGTAGGGTTAGGAAGAAGGGAGTATAGATGAGGTTACGTTTGAGAGGTGGATAGGAAAGAAAATGGGTCGGATGAGGGTTGTGTTTGTTTTGGACTTTTGGGAGTAGACCATTTGAGAGGCTCGGAGGCGGCGGCCTTGTCTGCCCCTTCATCGCCGGGTGGGAAGATGAGGGTTGGGTGTCTTGACCTCGGATGAGGAAGAAGATGATGTGGAGGATTGGGTTTGCTCGGCTCCCTCGGGCTCGTCTCCGAGATGATACTTCCACAGTCTCCTCCTGCCCGAGACTTTCCGGCCGCGACACTTCCCACTTGGGAAGCTGTCCTCTCCTCCTCTTCCTCTTCATTCTCGGCTTCAGTCTCCTCCTCCTCGAGATGAGGGTTCATCGGCTAACACCGTCTCTACCTTCTTACCCTTGGCCTTAGAAGCCTTTTTCTTAGGCGATGGAGGTGGGGTGTCTCCTTCTCGAGTCTGTTAGCCCGAAGGGTTTCTCATCCTTGATGAGCGGACCCTTCGCTTTGTGAATTTCTTCACCCCGTCTCCCGATCAAGCTTTTTGGTCCCTATCTTACGCTCTAGTATGATGGTGACCACTGGTCATCATACTAGTTATCTTGGTCGGCGACCATCTTATCAGCCTCCTTCGACACCTCATTCCTCACAAATTTCTTCTTCTCCTCCATTATCCGGGAGTACACCATCTCGAGCCCAATTTATCTCGGCCCGTCTAAGATGGCTCTCAGACAAGATAACCTCGGCTTTGTCGGCCCGTCATTAGCTCTGTTGCTCTCCAAGTATACACTTGGTCAAGATGAGCATTAGGAGACGATATTTCCTCCTCAACATCCCCTTCTTTAGATTTGCGAGTTGTGTTTACTGCGACTTCCTCGCCATCAACTTGTAACTATCTAAGTACTCCTCCGCCTTGTATATAAACGGATTGCCACCGGTGGTGCTCGGACCAAAAATTTCACCAATGTCGAAATGGACACGTGAATCTTCCTACTCTTCCCCAAAGTCCGAATACTCGTTTCTAATCCGATGCTCGATTGCTTTGGCTCTGGTCATAAATTCTGCAGCGAGATCATCCAAAGTTTTTATTTTGAGGGCTTCATCGAACAGTACTACTTATCCTCTGGACTCCAACAACTCCAAAATTTCTCTTGTTTGGGATCCGTGGTGATATCCCATTCTATTTACATCTCGGATTTGGTACGATCTCGATGGATTTGAGATCATATTCATATTTGATTCGGGGTTTTGAGGTATCCGCCATTGAAATAGTTTGAAGGTTTTTGAGAGGGAAAGGATTTTTTGAGTGAATATGAATAGATAATTATGTGCGTAAGTTATTTTGCACACGATCTCCTATTTATATGGAAAGATTTAATAATAAACTAATCAAAAACTCATAATGACTGCAAAAATATAGTTTTTGGCTTTCGTACAGCATTAAATGCAATTATGCTGATTTATTTTGAAAAGTGCACGAATAATATTAAATATGTCGCGCGTGAACCTGTTGACGGTTCATATTTCGAAACCGCCTCCAATTTATGCGCGTGAATATCACTCGAGTGTATTTCAAAACTTTATTTGATAAAATTTCGGTCCGATAGTAACTTCTCTGACAAGAAGTAACTTGATTTGTAAAATCTTTTCGGTTAATTAGAGAGATAAACTGAAATATTATCTCTTTTTATTTTCAAAAGTATATCTTTTAAAAAGAACCCTTTATTTTAAAAAATTTAAAAAGAATCTACCGAGTGAATTCAATTTTAATAAATAACTAATTATGATACTAAATTCACATATTAATTATGTGATCTAATAATCATAATTTTTAAACACAAAAAGTTAGAAAGACTCCTGTGATATTAACCGTGTCTGGATTGAACATTGTCTGCTCTTTTCTATGTGTACGATCGGATGAGATATGCCTTATTCACTTAACTAAAGATTTTCCTGAAATCAAAAATACTTGAGCAAACTTATTAGTATCTTTTGTGAGTAATTCGGACAAGGTACATATACTCATCTGTCTTTTGATCGATCACCGGTGATTATGATGTATTTATGCGGATTACTTCAGGTCTAGACAAGTAAATATCAAGTTAGTTTAAAACCAATAGATAAATCCTTGATTCTTGATTCCTTATAGGAGATCAATGACATCAGCTCTATGATTATCCATGTGATTTTTAACAAGTCTGATATTACTTTCTAAACATAGTATTATGAACTAGAAACAAGGATGAATAATAAAGAAAAGATCATAGATCGGTGAGGTAGCATCTAATAATCCTAATTCTAATGAAAGATCTTTGAACCTTGTCTCTGCTAGTGGTTTTGTTAAGATGTACGCCCTTTGATAATCTGTCGGGATCTTCTCTAGTTTGATATTACCTTTTTCTACATGATCTCGAATGAAGTGATGACGAATATCAACGTGTTTGCACACAGTATGTAAGGCTGGGTTACGGGTAATAGCTATGGCACTATTATTATCACAAAAGATTGGTACATCTTTGGTGATAATATTATAGTCCCTTAAGCTGTTGGCCCGATCCGGATAAGGCATGAGCAACAACTCCCAGTGCCATATACTCGGCTTGATAGTAGAAGTAGCTACAAGAGGTTTGTTTCTTAGACAACCATGAAATCAGCTTGCTTCCCAAAATTGGCAAGTTCCGGATGTAGATTTCCTATCTATCTTACACCCACCAAAATCTGAATCTGAGTATCCCGACAACTCGAAATTATCCTCATTTGGATACCACACCTACATAGATTGTACCTTTCAAATATTTTAGAATCTTCTTTGCGGCTTCAAGATGACTCTTCTTAGGTTTAGCTTGAAAGCGTGCACATACACCCACCGCAAAAGAAATGTCGGGTCTACTAGCGCTTAAATATAAAAGAGAACCAATTAAACCCCTATCTTGCGTCGATCGGTGTCTTCCCCTTTCTCATCTGGATCCATTGAAAAGTTTGTCATCATAGGTATCTTGGCTTCTCGGCTAGTACTTATTCCAAATTTTTCAATAAGATCTTTGGTATATTTTGCTTGACTTATGAAAATTCCTTTCTTTATCTGCTTAACTTGAAGTCCGAGAAAGTATGTCATCTCTCCCATCATGGACATTTCAAATCTGTTCTTCATAAGATGACTAAATTCTTCACACAAGATTAGATTAGTTGATCCAAAAATAATATCATCAACATAAATTTGTACTAACAAGAGATCTTTATCGATTCTTTTCTAAATAAAGTTCTATCTATCTTACCTTTTACAAAACCATTTTGAGTTAAATATTCGGATAAGGTATCATACCAAGCTCTAGGGGCTGTTTAAGTCCATATAGAGCTTTTCTCGGTTTATATACCTTGTCTCCTTTGACAAAACACGGAGGTTGCTCTACATATACTTCTTCGGCTATGACTCCATTTAGAAAAGCAGATTTCACATCCATTTGGAACACAATAAATCTCTTGTAAGCAGCATAAGCTAAGAATATTCTTATGGCTTCAAGGCGAGCAAGCTGTGCAAAGGTTTCATCATAATCAATTCCCTCTGATTGTGAATAACCTTGTGCAACCAATCTAGCCTTATTTCTTACCACAATATTGTTCTCATCTCTTTTGTTCTTAAAAACCCATTTTGTTCCAATAACTTTTGATGATAAGGTCTTTCAACAAGTTCCCACACATCTTGTCTTTGAAATTGATTTAATTCCTCTTGCATTGCATTTATCCAATTGGAGTCGATTAGAGCTTGATAATAGATTTAGGTTCGAGCAATGATACATAACAACTAAACAGGCAGTCTTGGTTTATCTCGTGTCCTTATCTGGACTCCGAGAATCTAAACTTTCGATTATACATTCGGCTGGATGATAAGTCAATACTCGTTTACCTTTATCTTTTACTTGAGTATAAAGTCTTATCGAGATATTTTCATTAATTGATTACGTATTACCTTCGGGAATATCTTCTTGTCCATTTGGTAGTATATGCGTCGATCGGATGACATGGAAGAGCTCTCGGAGTTCCCTATCTTTATCTTTGTCTTCCTCGTGATTCTGATTCGGTAAGTAGAACTTGGACTGATTTCTTGATATCCATTTTGTTAAAGTCTTCACTATCTTGGTGACGTCATCTGTATTTTTAGACTTGAAAGAAATCTCATCAAACACAACATGTGGTGTTTCTTCCACACATAATGAAATCTTATTAAAAACTCTATATGCTTTGGATACAAATGAGTATCCTAAGAATATCCCATCTGCAATCTTGGCATCAAAAGTTCTTAATTTAGATTTCCCATTATTATGGATGAAACACTTACAACCAAATATATGGAAATATGATATTTTGGGTATTCTACCCTTCCATAATTCATAAGGGGTTTTGCATTTATCTTTCACAATTAAACACCTATTTTGTACAAAACAAGCGGTATTAATGGCTTACGCCCAAAACTCGTGTGGAGTGTCATACTCGAGATAACATTGTCCTTACGGCCTTCTTTTAAGGTTACTGCTTTCTCCTTTCAACTACTCCATTTCTTTGGGGTGTTCTTGCAGATGATGTTTCATATGCTATACCATTCTCGGTACAATAGTTAGTAACAAACGAATTGAGAAACTCGGTACCTTTATCACTTCTAATCTTGACAATATTTAGTCCTCTTTCATTTTGAATTCTTTTAAGGAATTACGGAATTTTATTCTGATCTCATTCTTTTTGTACAAGAAAATAACCCAAGTGAATCTAGAAAAATCATCTACAATCACTAAAGTATACTTTCTTCCACTAAAACTCGGAGGTGTAACAGACCAAAAAGATCCATGTGTAAAAGTTCCAAAATCCTTTTAGAAGCGAGGACCATTTATTGTCTTGAAAGAAGTTTTGGTCATGTTTCCCTTTTGACAAGCATCACAAATATGATCTTTTGAAAATATTTTATCCTGGGAGTCCTTTGACTAAGGATTTCCTTGCTATTTTGTTAAGAGTTTTGAAATTTAAGTGACTAAGACGTTTATGCCATAGCCAACTTAAATCCTCCGAACTCTTCGCAATAAGACAAGTATTCCTAGGGCAACTTTTGAAATTTGCAACATAGATATTGCCTTGTCGACTCCGGGCCAAGTAAAATATTTTCATTTAAACCATCCAAGATATAACATGCATCATGAGTGAATTTTACACAATATCCTTTGTCACAAAAGCGTGAGACGAGATAATAGATTATGTTTCAATCCTTCCACAAAATAAACTTCATTAACACGGACATCTCCAATCATTAGAGTTCCAACTCCTTTGGTTAGACCAAAGTTGTTGTCACCAAACATTACCCGAGGTCCATCTATTGTGCGATAGTTGGAAAGAAGTCTTTTCTCATAAGTCATATGCTTAGAACATCCACCGTCTATATACCGGATGACTTCAAGAACATCTCCTCGTTCAACTATCTCCTTATTTCCCTGCAATCACAAAATTAATTTTTAGGTACCCTTTGTGTATTGGGTCCTTTCTCGTTAAGTTGATACTTAGGTATCCAGATAAACACATCCAAGTTTTTCAAAACCAATGATTGAATCTTGCAACCATATCTGTCTACTAATATTAGGTATCTAGATTAATTTTATTTAATTGATCTCTAGTGATTGTCTTATATTTTGGAAAGAATGGATATGACTTGCTTCTTCCATCAAAGCCATTATACTTTGGAAAAGGCTTTGACTTAGTCTTTAGTTTCTTTTGGAAACATTTCTCCTTGTCTGTGTTTTCTCTTTAGAAATATCGAGATGAGGTGATTTGTTCCTTAGATTTCTTTGGACTAAGCTTTGTCTTTTCCATAGTCTCAGTAGCTTTGACAAAAACTCTTGGTTTGATAGGATCATTTTTCTTGTTTCTATCAAAATATAATCCGGTTTAATCAATGTACATCCGAGAGGTACTGAAAATGTTATCAATCATAGGGAGAATTATTAAGATTTCCTAACTTGAGATTTAACTCTTGATTAGTTTTCTTAAAATTCTCATTCTCTGATTCAACACTTGAAAATTTAACCTTTAAAGCACTCAATTCTTTTTCTAACTTACGGGTTTTCTCGGATGAGGAACTAGTAGTAGTCTTAGATTGACATTCCCCCTTGAATGCACAATCCAAGTTTTTACTTGTCCTGTCGATATTCCTTTGTTAGATTAAGAATTTGATTTTTAAATTTAAATTTTCAGTCTCTATCTGTTTATAAGCGAGATAAAGCCGTCTTCGAGATCTTTTAGAAGCTTGTTAATAAGACATGGATCGATTCGACAAGTTATCACAATCATTATCGAAGATGAGTAATAGTTTACCTCTTTAGCCATTAGGCATATGTCATTGTCGACCCAAAACCTGGATGAGGATGATGATGATGATGATGATGATGATGTCTCATGTGTTTCCTCCTTTTACGCTAAAAGGGCTCGTTGATCTGCATACCTCCTATCCCTTTTCTTCCTCTTTTCTTCTCTCTCTCTAGGAGTAAGTTGAGGACAATCATAGCTAAAGTGACCGAGTTTATTGCGGGTATAATAGATATCTCCTCTATCCGATTTTGGACTATTATCTCCTCGTCGATTGGTGATTTATACCTTTTCACCGGATCCTTCTTGTCATTATCTGAATACTTCTCTTCCTTGTCGATTTATAATTTCGCGATTAAACCTGTCTCTCTTGTTCCTTTTATACTTCATCTTTAGTCTCTCATATCGTCGATCAATAGTGTCATTTCCTCCTTGATTGACAAATCGATGCCTTAGAAATCTTGTCAGAATCTTCTTGATGAAGAAATGCCACGATTTTCCGGATGTAGACGACTCTACCTCATCTTCTTCATCTTCAATGTGTATGTCATATTCTAGTGCTTTAAGATGAGAGAATAGAGTGTGATGTGATATCGTTGGCCAGTTCTGTTGCTTTGAGAATATTAGCTTTCTCCCTCCATCTTTTGCTCAATGATCTCGAGTACCTTGTTGTTGATTTCTTTCTCGGTGTAAGTCTTACCCAAATCAGCTGCTTTGTTCACAAGATTAGTCGATCTCACGTCCAATTGATCCACAGTTTCTCCATCCTTCATTTTGAACGTGTCAAATGCATGTAAAACGGATCGCAACTTATTTTCTTTAACCCGATCTCGACCCTTCACAGACACTTGCAAGAGTCTCCTACATATCCTTAGCGCTTTTACATCTTTTAACCTTTTCTATCCAATCCTTGCTTAAAGTTTCAATGATTTCAGTTCTTGCAACTTGATCCAAATTGTGAATCTTCCTTTCATCGTTTGTTAATTCGGACTCTTCTTTTCTTGTTGACTTCTTGTAGCAGAAGATTCAGCTCACGTGCTAACAACTCCATGATAAAATTTTATTGGACCTTCCTCAAGAACCTCTTCCATGCGGTCATGAATGGCCTTCAAATGATTCTCCATTCTAAACTTCCAATAATCATATTCTTCGATAGAGAACTCTGCAAACTCCTGGTTTTCTTACTTTTAACAATTGACAAAGTAACTCAAGAGACTAAAAGACAACTTATCGAAATGTTAGTGAATCAATAATAAGAAATCAAATTTGAACAAGAACACAAGAATTTCAAGACCACAAATCGTTTATCGAAATGACTTAACAACCGCTCCGATACCACTTGTTGGGTCCCTTTAGAATGAGTTAATCACGTAAACAAGATGCCTTCGAGTGATAATCTAGAAGGGGGATGAATAGATTATCAAAAACTTTTTCAAGCTTAGACGATCTATCACCTCTAAAATCGGTTTACAATGAAACAATTCTTGATTAAACTCAATTCAATTAGGATCTAAAGCTTTATCGAGATATTGAATTTGCGATCAAGAAATAATCAATAAAAACAAGTAGAAACAATAAGAAAAAATAACACCGAATTTATAGTGGTTCGGATCAAATGATCCTACGTCCACTCTCCTTCTTCAACTTGAAGAAGGGACTCTTCTTACCACTTTCCTGCTTGCTTACTTTCTTACTTTCTTTACAGCGTTAATCTTGACCTTACAATGATGATACTAACTCTAATCGGCTTTTGAAGATTTACAAAGAATATGGTGTTCTACAAACACGAGAAAATAGATTGAACAAAAAGTGTTCGTGAATACAAGTGTTTGAGAAGAGATCTTCTAATTTTTAGATTGCTAAAGTGAATTTTCTTGATTGCAATATTACCAACTTATCTACTCCGAAATTCTGAAATAATGAACTTATTTATAGACCTCCTGCGATGACGGTTGTAACTTCCTTGTTTTCTTGTTTTGGTTGGTTATAACCGATTAACCAATTCTTGAAAACGCTTCTTGCTTGGTTGTAACTTACTCTTGAATTTTAACTAACTCTTTAGCTTTGTCTCGATCTTCTCCTATCTGATTCTTCACCTTTATGCGATTTTCTATCTTAGTAAGTATCTTGAAATTCCACCTTATCTGTCTTTGTCAACGTCGATTTACATTCCATTCTCCATCCGACTTTCTCGAACAACCTTATCTTACAATTCTATATTTAGTCTATTTTACTGAGTTTTCATTACATCGGTACATCGGTGACTATACATTGTCTCACTTTGGTCATCCTAGTTTTACACTTTTAACTCATCAAAACTAAGTATATCTTTTTCATCCCAACAGCTTAGTTATTAGAAGTTAGACGAAGACGTGGAAGATCGAGACAAGAACAAGTCGAGAAAAGCAAGAAGAAATCGGGCGACTAAACTCTTGAAGAAGGATCGAAGACACGCCTGAGTAGAATAAGAAAGACATGTTAAGATCGGAGGGAGAAGTCGTCTGAGAAGTAAAGTTGCGAGATGAAGAAGATAGTTAGAAGAAAATAAGATTCGATTACAACCAACCAAGAAGAAGTTAGACGGTTATGACACACAAACAATAATCGATTACAAGCAACCAAGAACGAGTTAGTAGGATATAACTAACAAATTCTAGAAGATTTTAAGTCGGTTACAACAAACTTGGAAGCATATAAATAAGAGTAGTTTCTGTGAGGGCGAGAATACTTACGCATATAAAATTCATTGTTTTTCATAGAAAGTTTAAGAACACTCAAAGTATTTATAGATCGAAAAAGTTCATATTTAAAGTGTTTATAGAACACTTTCTCTTTATATCTTTATAGTCAATTTCCGTAAATCTATATAGAATAGAAGGTAGAAGAAGACTTGAAGATCATCCTTGTAATTGTAAACAATAAGCAAGTAAGAAAGTAAGTGAGTAAGATAAGACTCTTTCACAAGTTGTGAAAGGAGAGTGGATGTAGGATATCCATATACGAACCACTATAAATCTTTTGCTCTTTACTTTACGTATACTGTTCTTATTCCTTCTCTTATATTCAATTGTTTGTGTTCCCAATATTACTTGAACATTGAATCAAATAATCAAAGATTGAGTATAATCCTTCTGCTGCAAACTTCAAGTAATTTAGAAGACTAACTTGAATAGTTAATATGGAATTTCGAAGAATTTTAAAAAAATCTATTCATCCCCCTTCTAGATTATCTTGTGAAACTCAATTGAGGGACCAACAAGTGGTATCAAACCAGGTGTAAAAATTGTTCTGATATACTTTAGGTCTTTGTGATCCAAAGGTTATTTGATTTTTTGATCTATTTTACGCAAAATTTCTATAAATCTTGCTAATTTGTTCACTTGAAGATTTTTTCTTGTCAAAACCATGTCTACTCTTAAAAGCATGAAGAATCGTAATCTGCTAGACTTTTCCATAGAGGACTCGTTGGTCCACTAGATTGAGTGAATTAAAAGAGATTAAGCGAGACCTCCTAGAGATAATCTAGAAGGGGGTTGAATAGATTATCTAAATTTCTTTCCAAAATTCAGAATAACAATAAACTATCAAACCAAGCTTAACTTTTCAAACCAAAATTAAAGTAGTCGGTGGAAATAAGTTTATACTCAATCTATCTATTTGGATCTAAAGGCAACTGATTCGAACTTAACAAATCAAACGAAAATCGACGTAAATTAAATGCAGAAAGTAAAGAACACGGGATTTAAAGTGGTTTAGATCAAAAGATCCTACATCTACTCTCCTTCTTCAACCTCGAAGAAGGATCTCTTCCTTCTCACTTCTTGACTTTCTTGCGACGATTACAAATTACAATGTAAAGATCTTCGTCTTCAAATCACCTTCTAATTAACAATCTAACTATGAATCTATGAGTACGGTGCAGATTGTGTTTTTGAAGGAATTAGAAGAAGTGTTCTTCAAACACTTAGAAAATATTATCGAAAAGCTTTTGAATGCTAGTGAGTGCTCTAGAAATTGTGAATTTCGAAATAAGTGCAAAAGTCCTTCTAAGGACTATGTTTAGTCTTATTTATAAAGGCTGTAAGACAGTTAGTTTGTTGTAACAAACTTATAACCGCTTAACAAACTTTTCTTTAGTACTTTCTTGACTTGGTGATCTTGAGTTAGTCGTCCGACTTAGACTTGGTGAAAGCCCGCCTTTCTTATTCTACTTAGCTGACTTTGACCTTGTCTTGAGCTCTTTATTATCCTCTCAATCAGATGGCTTCTTCAAGATCGTTTGAGATGACCTTCAAGCTTCTCGACCTCGGTGACTTAGTCCACCTTGTTAGGAAAAGGAAAAGTGTATTTAGTTTTGATGTGTTAAAAATGTAAAATAGGATGACCAGTGAGCATCTTGTATAGGCAGTGAAGTATTTCTTTATAAATAAAACTAAGTATAGAATATCGACGAGGACAAGATGTCGAGACAAGGACGATTTCCAGATAATGAGAAAATATCGAGATGAGGTCAAGATATCGAGACAAGGACAACACGAGAAGATAGTTGAAGTACAAGACTAAACACCTAGACAGGAAAGAAGATGAGGACGAGGTGAAGTAAACATCGACGATGAGGTGTTAGAGAAATATTATACGAAGATTCAAGAAGCGGTTTCAACAACTCAAGAAGAAGTTACAATTCGATTATATTGTTATAACTCGACTATTGGAAATTCGGGATGGAAAATGTGATACCGAGACTCTCACTACTCATTGGTCAATATATTTCATGCATTGAGTGTATGTTAATTAATTATGTGCTACTTGTGATTTTAAATTATTTTATCTTGCATTATTTTATTGTGCTTTTAAATAGTGAATTAATTAAATATGTCTTTACATGTTTAGTGGTGAGAAAATTTATTTATAAGTGTTTGAGATTTTTATGGTGTTTGAGTACTAATACAAATTATATAATTATTATTGGTATTAATTAAATTAATTATAATGTTAATTGTCTTTATTAAATTATATGTAATGTGTATGGTACGTACATACATATAATATATAACTTAAACTAATATATAAGTAAGTAGATAAAGGAAAGAAAATTAAATAATAATAAAATAAAGAAAATTAGAAAGCTTACTGTTAAGGAAGCTAATTAGGCGGTGGAGGGGTATCGGATATCCATCTCAAATTTTAAAACACAGACGCCATTTTCACGATAGAGAGAGAGAGAGAGAGAGAGAGAGAGAGAGAGAGAGAGAGAGAGAGAGAGAGAGAGAGAGAGAGAGAGAGAGAGAGAGAGAGAGAGAGAGAGAGAGAGAGAGAGAGAGAGAGAGAGAGAGAGAGAGAGAGAGAGAGAGAGAGAGAGAGGAAATCGTATCGTGCGAGATCCTGAAGCGTTTTGGTAAGTTTTTACTTCCGTTAATTGACAAATTTTATACCGTTTTGAAGCTCGTGAGGAGTAGAATAAAACCCTATCCTCAAATTATTAATAATTATTCTTATTTGATAGTGAAAGCGATAACAAGGGTTTAAGGGTTTGATTTATATCGGCGTTTTTGGATTTGAGGTAAGTAGAAATTTATTTGTGACTACAATGCATAAATGGAGTAATTTGTGAATTTGTTTACGTTTAATCGGTGATATGTGGATATTATGCAAATTTTGATATTTGATATTGTTATTTATCGTGAAAAGAGCACGTGAGCTCTATAATTAATGTGGTGAATCATGAGTTCGGTGATTTTTATGAATTGGACTGTGAGTTCAATTGTTGTTGAATTGAACTGTGAGTTCAATTATTGTTGAATTGAACATGTGAGTTTAATTGTTGTTGAATCGAACTCGCGAGTTCGATTCTTTGTTGGATTGAACTTTGTGAGTTCGAGGATCATTGTGAAATGAACTTATGAGTTACTGTGGATTATTATAGAAATGGATAGGGCGATTGAATTGGTGAGTTGTGAGTAGAAATGAATTAGGCGAGTAATTAGAAATGAATTAGGTGATTTCAAAAGAGAGTATTTATATCGGCCACGTGATGGCTTTTATATTGAGCGTACGCCGGTATATATATATATCGGTAAGTCCGGAGCCTCCAAAGAAATGAGTAGAAATGAATTAGGCAAGTAGAAATGAATTAGGTGGGTGATTAGAAATGAATTAGGCGAGAGCAATTAGAAATGAATTAGGTACATGATTAGAAATGAATTAGGGGATTTTAAAGTGAGAACGGAAGGGCGACCTAGGAGTTAAGGCGACCAGAGGGAATCGCGTATGCTACCTAGAGTAGGCCACCGAATTCAATTGTTGCGAGAATGAACTTGTGAGTTCAATGATTATCGTGAAATAAATTTGTGAATTTATATGATTATTGCGAAATGGAAATGGTGTTATGAGCATGTGATTCTACGTGTGTATATCTTTGCATTGCATCATGCATATCATGCATTAACATGGAATTATATTTGAAGCATTTGACCTTTGGTTATACATCGAGAGCGAAAGGGGCGACCTAAGAGTTTAGGCGACCGAGGAGAACTGGCGTATGCTACTTAGAGTAGGCCACCGTCTCGTATGATGATGTGTGAGAACGGAAGGGGCGACCTAGGAGTTAAGGCGACCGAGAGAGTATCGGCGTATGCTACCTAGAGTGGGCCACCGTCGGCGGAAGGGCGACCTAGGAGTTAAGGCGACCGAGAGGAAAAGCTGGCGTATGCTACCTAGAGTGGGCCACCGACAGGCGGAAGGGCGACCTAGGAGTTAAGGCGACCAGGAGAACCTGGCGTATGCTACCTAGAGTAGGCCACCGTCGTGTATAATAATGTGTGATAACGGAAGGGGCGACCTAGGAGTTCGGGCGACTGAGGGAAGCGGCGTATGCTACCTAGTGTGGGCCACCGTCGGCGGAAGGGCGACCTAGGAGTTAAGGCGACCGGGAAGAACACAGGCGTATGCTACCTAGAGTGGGCCACTGTCTCATATGATACATTTATATTGAGCTCATGTCGGTGCATAGTAGTGAGTCGGGAGCCCTATCGAGTGTTTCATAAATAAATTGATGATTTTAAAAGAGAGTGCTTTATGCATTAGAAGGTTTTCAAACTAAACATCACATCATGCATAATTTCTACTTACCGAGATTTATATCTCACCCAATTTATGCATTGTAGGTAATCCCGATGATTACCGATGAGGTTATCTTGGACAAGTCGCGGCGCTCTTACAGGATTTTGAGTAGCCGTGTACATAGATGACGACTGCTGGGCGGGACCGTGGCTTATTTTGCTTCGCTATTGTATTTTTACGTCTGTTTTGGCTATGTACGGTATAAACAAGCATGTCTTGGTGTGTTTTGTGTATTAGGGTTTGTTAAGAATCGGTATGAATGTGAACAAAGGTTATGTTTTGAGTATGTGATAGTGTTAAGCCGTTTGAAAAAAAAATTAGAGCAGGTTTTCTTGATTGTTTCATGTTTAAGTTCATGTTATGTCTAGTTGTGAAAAGGTGGTCGTGTCGAGTGGTATCGAGCGTGGTTCACTTCCCGTAGACCTGTCTATGTACACGAGCTCAAAACTTGAGGAGCCCGGCTATGCCGGTAAGTGTTTATTTGATTTTATTTACACTATTTGTATCATGAACTATATTGGTCATGTGGTGTAGGGCTGGTTGTGTGACTAAATAGATATGGCGAGGGAAGAGAGTTGTAGCGGTGGTAGGGAAAGGACTTACGAACCTACGACACCGACCGGTGTTGATCGAGATAATGTTATTGCTCGTTTGGCGGATTTGGTTGAGCGCCAGGCCCAACAAATCCAACAACTCATTCAACAAAGGGATACGAGATAGACAACGTGAAGATGTGAACCGACCACGGCCACGAGAGCGTAACTCGTTGATTTAGTTTCGATAGATTTCGGAAACTGAACCCCTATCTTTGAGAATGCTACCGATCCCTTAGATGCGGAATATTGGTTGAGAACCTTGGATAATATGTTTCAATATAGTAGAATCCACGAGGTGGAAAAGGTTTTGTGTGCATCCTTCATGCTACGCGGCAGTCTTGACATTGGTGGGACAACTTGTTAAAAGTATCGAAGACATTACTGCTATGACATGGGAGAGATTTAAAGAAATTTTTGAAACAAGTATTTCGCATCCCCTATTAGAATAATGAAAATGAATGAATTTATACGATTGAAACAAGGGACAATGATATTACAGACTACCTCCATAAGTTTGAGCAGCTTATCCGCATTCGCGAGAACATATGGTTAGTACGAGACGCACCGAAAGTGGAGAGGTTCCTCGAGGGTTTAAGACCCGAGCTCTATAGGGATGTGAGCATGGCAAGAATTCAGGGTGACGTATGCACAAGCTACGGAAAGAGCGCAAATAGCCGAACAGGCCGAAATGAGAATAAGACAAGCGCAAGAGGCTCGGCGTCGATTTCAAGAAAGGCAACTACCTTCGTGGAATGGGGATAATAAGAAAAGGCCGTTACCATTTCAAAGACCAAAACCTAATTTCAAACTTCAACAAGGACAGGGACCGTAACAAGAAAGTGCATAAACGTTTCAAGACTCGATCGAGTGAAATATTAACACCACCACCTCGTTGTCTGAATTGTGGTAGATCGCACGGTGGAGTTTGTCGTTTTAAACCAAACACTTGTTACTCTTGTGGACAAAAAGGACATATTGCCAGCATGTGTCCAACCGGAGATAAACAAAAAGCAAAAGAGAAACCCAAAGACAAGTTTTCACCCTTACCAAGGAAGACGATGAAAGTCAGTCTAGTATAATGGGTAAACTTTCTATCTTTGACATTTCAATTTTTGTATTATTTAATCTTGAAGCTACACATTCATTTGCGACCATAGAGTATGTAAGGAGGTGGGAAACTATCTAATCTAATGTAAGCTAAATTTGGTATGATGATCCCTTCGGTGATGTGAAACAAACCAATTAGATTATGCAAGGACGTATTATTCCTATAGAAGACATAGAATTGCATACCGATGCGGGATAGTAAAGCGATAGTTTATATATATCAATAGTTGGAAAAAAAAATGAGAAGGCCTACCCCACACATGACTTATAGCTTGCAGAGCGATATTTGCATTCAAAATTTAGAGACACTACATGTATGGGAAACGCCGTGAGATCTACACCGATCATTAGAATTTGCAAGAGGCATTGAGAACTCAATTACCTTTCGTATGTGCATATCATCCACCGGCAGATGGATAATCGGAAGCGAACGATACAAATTTTGAAAGATATGCTCGAGCTTGTGTATTAGATTTTCGGGCCAATGGAGTAAATTCTTACCTTTGATAGAGTTCTATTATAATAATAGTTATCATCCACCATTGGAATGACTCCATATGAAGCACTTTTATGGTAGAAAATATTGATCCCCTATATATTAGGATGAAATTGAAGAAAGAAAGCTTTTGAGTCCAGGATATGATTCGAGAAATGAGTAAAGCGGTGGAACAAATTCGAGAAAGAATGAAAACTACCCAAAGTCGGCAGAAAAGTTATGCAGACAAAGAAGAAGAAAGTTAGAATTTGAAGTAGGCGACCAAGTATTTCTAAAAGTTTCTCCAATGAAATGAATAATGCGATTTGGGAAGAAAGGAAGCTTAGTCCGAGATACGTGGGTCCATTTACTATCACTAAAAGAATTGGCGAGGTTGCTTATAAACTTGACTTGCTGCGTCGATGTCTCGGATACATAATGTGTTTCATGTGTCTCGCATTGAGAAAATATATTGCAAATCCATCACATGTTTTACATAGCAAACCCGTAGAGCTGAAAGCGGATTTGAGCTATGAAGAAGTACCCGGTGGAAATTTTACTACGAGAAGTAAAAGAACTCGAAACAAAGAAATTCCATTAGTTAAAGTGTTATGGAGAAATCGGTGAGTAGAAGAAGCCACTTGGGAAAGAGAAGACGAAATGAAAGCCAAATACCTTAACTCTTCAGTAAGTGAAATTTCGGGACGAAATTTTTATAAGGAGGGGAGGATGTGATACCCGAGACTCTCACTACTCATTGGTCAATATATTTCATGCATTGAGTGTATGTTAATTAATTATGTGCTACTTGTGATTTTAAATTATTTTATCTTGCATTATTTTATTGTGCTTTTAAGTAGTGAATTAATTAAATATGTCTTTACATGTTTAGTGGTGAGAAAATTTATTTATAAGTGTTTGAGATTTTTATGGTGTTTGAGTACTAATACAAATTATATAATTATTATTGGTATTAATTAAATTAATTATAATGTTAATTGTTTTTATTAAAATATATGTAATGTGTATGGTACGTACATACATATATATATAACTTAAACTAATATATAAGTAAGTAGATAAAGGAAAGAAAATTAAATAATAATAATAAAATAAAGAAAATTAGAAAGCTTACCTGTTAAGGAAGCTAATTAGGCGGTGGAGGGGTATCGAGATATCCATCTCAAATTTTAAAACCTGGACGCCATTTTCGAGAGAGAGAGAGAGAGAGAGAGAGAGAGAGAGAGAGAGAGAGAGAGAGAGAGAGAGAGAGAGAGAGAGAGAGAGAGAGAGAGAGAGAGAGAGAGAGAGAGAGAGAGAGAGAGAGAGAGAGAGGAAATCGTATCGTGCGAGATCCTGAAGCGTTTTGGTAAGTTTTGACTTCCGTTAATTGACAAATTTTATACCGTTTTGAAGCTCGTGAGGAGTAGAATAAAACCCTATCCTCAAATTATTAATAATTATTCTTATTTGATAGTGAAAGCGATAACAAGGGTTTAAGGGTTTGATTTATATCGACGTTTTTGCGGATTTGAGGTAAGTAGAAATTTATTTGTGACTACAATGCATAAATGGAGTAATTTGTGAATTTGTTTACGTTTAATCGGTGATATGTGGATATTATGCAAATTTTGATATTTGATATTGTTATTTATCGTGAAAAGAGCCTCGTGAGCTCAATAATTAATGTGGACCGAATCTGTGAGTTCGGTGATTTTTATGAATTGGACTCGTGAGTTCAATTGTTGTTGAATTGAACCCGTGAGTTCAATTATTGTTGAATTGAACATGTGAGTTTAATTGTTGTTGAATCGAACTCGCGAGTTCGATTCTTTGTTGGATTGAACTCGTGAGTTCCGAGATCATTGTGAAATGAACTTATGAGTTACTGTGATTATTATAGAAATGGATAGAGGCGATTGAATTGGTGAGTTGTGAGTAGAAATGAATTAGGCGAGTAATTAGAAATGAATTAGGAGTTAAGGCGACCTAGGAGTTAAGGCGACCAGGAGAACTCAGGCGTATGCTACCTAGAGTAGGCCACCGTCGTGTATAATAATGTGTGACAACGGAAGGGCGACCTAGGAGTTCAGCGACGCAGAGGAACCGGCGTATGCTACCTAGTGTGGGCCACCGTCGGCGGAAGGGGCGACCTAGGAGTTAAGGCGACCAGAAGAACCCGGTGTATGCTACCTAGAGTGGGCCACCGTCTCATATGATACATTTATATTGAGCTCATGTCGGTGCATAGTAGTGAGTCAGAGCCCTATCGAGTGTTTCATAAATAAATTGATGATTTTAAAGAGAGTGCTTTGTGCATTAGAAGGTTTTCAAACTAAACATCACATCATGCATAATTTACGCTTCTTGAGAATTATATGTCACCCAATTTATGCATTGTAGGTAATCCCGATGATTACCGATGAAGTTATCGACAAGTCGCGGCGCTCTTACGAGGATTTTGAGTAGTTGTGTACATAGATGACGACACTGTTGGGCGGGGACCGTGGCTTATTTTGCTTCGCTATTGTATTTTTACGTCTGTTTTGGCTATGTACAGTATAAACAAGCATGTACTTGGTGTGTTTTGTGTATTAGGGTTTGTTAAGAACTGGTATGAATGTGAACATGTTATGTTTTGAGTATGTGATAGTGTTAAGCCGTTTGAAAAAAAAATTAGAGCAGGTTTTCTTGATTGTTTCATGTTTAAGTTCATGTTATGTCTAGTTGTGAAAAGGTGGTCGTGTCGAAAATCATCTCAAGGCTATCCATGATAGGATGGAGGAGGTTCTTGAAGATGGACCTATTAGATTTTATCATGGAGGCACTAGCAATGGCACTTTGAATCACCTGAATCCAGTCGACAAGAGAAAAGAGCTCAATCGACAAATGATGAAAGGAAAATCCACAACCTAGACCAGTAGCCGGACTGAAATCATTGAAACTACGAGTAAAGACCGGATTGAAAAGGTCAAAAGATGCAAATCAGCTAAAGAGATGTGGCATACACTTGCAAATGTTTGTGAAGGATCGATCAAGTAAAAGAGAATAAGCTGCAATCGGTGTTACATGCCTTTGATACCTTCAAGATGAAGGAAAATGAAAGCGTAGATCGGCTAGATGTAAGATTGACGAATCTGCTCAACAAAGCATTGATCCGGGAAAGAACTAAACAGAGAAGGAGATTAATAATAAGATATTGAGGTCTTTAACCAAGAGATGGAGAGAAAAGTCCAATATCCTTAAAGCAACTCAAAATTTATCTTCTATTACTCATCATACCTTATTTTCTCATCTTAAAGCTTTAGAGTATGACATTCAGATAGAAGATGAGGAAGATGAGATGGAGTCAAGCACCTCATCCAATCTGTTGCTTTTGTCAAGAAAGAAGACAAGATGTCAACCGAATCAGAGGAGCCGACGTATCTCTCGAAGGAAGCGAGATGGCTCTGCTCACCAAAAGGCATGGCAGATTAAGAATGAAGTATAAACGTAATAAATTGAGGTTTTCGTAAGGATAGATCTAGATCCAAATCAAGAAGAAAGGAAGATGAGTCAACAGATGATGACAAGAATAGGAACCAGACGAGAAGATTCGGATCCCCTATTAAAAGAAATCCTTCCAGCCCTAAATCGGATAGGAGTGACACTTGCTACACGTGCAACAAGCCGGACACTTCTATGATTGTCCTCACCGACTCTAAGGAAAGGGAAGAGAAAAGGAAAAAGAGAGACAGGAGATTTGCGAGATCAAAGGGCTCTTCTAGCTGAAGAAAAGGAATCAAGAAAATCATCATCATCATCATCCTCATCCGATTTCGGATCGATGATGAAGTTTGTCTCATGGCTAAAGAGGTAGTCTATTATTCATCTTCTCGATAATGATTCCTGTAAACTGTCTCGATAATGATCAAACTGTTATTCATGAATTACCGAGAGACTTAAAGACATCTCTCGGCTGCTTATAAACAGCTAGAGACAGAGAATTTGACTTTAAAGGATCAAATTCAAATTTTAATTAAAGGAAAACAGGTGATGAACTACCTTAAACCGAGGAAACATCCAAGGGGGAATGTTTTCCCAGCCGAGGCTAGTACATCACCCACCTTACTCCGAAAGATTAGAAAGTGAATTGAAGTCTTTAAAAGACAAATTTGAAACAATCATGCTAAAAATGAATTAATTAAGAAAGACAATGAGAAGCTAGTCTTCAAAATTAGTCAACTTAATAATTCACAATCAAAGAATAGATCACATCTTTAATACATCTCAAAAATCCCATGACAAAATAGGTCTTGGTTATGACGAAATAGTAAATCGGATGTTCGTAAATCTAGAAAATTTGTAAAAGCATCCGATCACCCAAAAGAGATTAGAATTGGTCCTTGGAAACAAACTAGTCCAATAAGGATCGCATCTCCCACTGAAAACAAAAATTCATTGAGGATTCCTTATCGACTAAGAGAACTCCAAGAACCAAAATAAGAAGAAATTCTTATTACAATCCTTTTGATGGGAGAAGCGAGATGTTATCCCACATTTCCTAAGTTCAGAAAATTACTAAGTCTGAATACAACAAGTTATCATTTAAAAATGATACAATCGTAGGCAGATTTGGTAGAGAGACCAAGTCTAATTTATTATTTGGAATTGAGACACTACAACAAAAAGTAAATATTGGGACACTTATTTTGGGTTATTTTTTCAATTCATGCCTCTATATATTATTTTGAGGCACATAACTAAATTTGTTTTATTTTACCTATTTATTGGGGCACTTAAGTTGAGATACCTCTCATTAAAAATCAATATAAACAATGATTTTTATTCTAGGTATACCCACACTTAGAACTTTTTTCATTGTCCACTAAAATTCAAGTTTTTCTTCATACTACGAATTCATAGAATCACTCACGGTGAATCTTTCCGTTCCGCGATGAAGTCATCCAGTACGAGCGGATGTACACCGAATGGCAAAAATTGTTAATCCAATTTTGATTTTTAAAATCCGTCATTACCACCTGCTTCGCCATCGTTGTGTGCCCTAGATTTGCGATTGAGAAGTTCCACCGTGGATTTGTGTTTTTCTCTCTCAATCGCTCTCTCGTGAGACACACCCTAGCTACCGTCATCTACCGCCGTCCACCTCTCAAAGCATCACCGTGGTCTTCGTCCTTCCCTTAGCACGCTTAGTTTTGCATTTTTTCTCTTGATCGATCTCGTTGATTGTGAGCCACGACCTAGCCACCACCGTCTACCGCTTATCGTCATCGTCTGTCCGCCGCTCGTCACCACGATCGTCCGCCGCCTTTCTTTCCCCGGTACTTGTTCTCATCTTATCCTTGTTGTAGGTCCCATTGAAAAAGGAGAATGGACAGACAAGAATGGTTCCACTCTTCCAAAGTCAAGAAAACATAACCTGGCAAGGTATAATTTCTTGGCAATAGTGATATCATCCCTACCAGTTTAGGTCCCAACTTTATTGGTAATTGGAGATAATTATTCAAGAGGGTCGGTATTCAATTGACTTCTTTTCGTATTTGTCGAACCGGTTTCGGGAAGAAAGTGGAACACAATGGAATCAAAGTCGAGCTTCTTGGTCGATATAGTTCGTGAACTGGATGTTCCTGGAGATATATATGAAAGAAAAACATTTCCATTCGAATTTCCATACGAGACATACAATGGGGTAAATGTGCAAAGCTTAGGTGAGTTACTTGTATCTAAATGCTTCATGCGGCTCAATCTCGTATTTTTCTTTGTTTGTGAACTTGCAAAGCTGGATTTTGTACCTCTGGTTTTTGGCTACATTTAGGATAATGCGTAAAGTGAATTTGGAGAAGAGAATGTGTTTCTATATTTTGGGTCCGTGAGTAGTCAGGATTTTGTTAATGTCTGCTTTCTTGCAACATCTTATTACCTCGTGGTCTGCATTTATTTGTTGTGAGTTCGAAACTTATTCTATTTTCCCCTTTAAGGTGGCCATAAGTGTGCTTCCGGGGTTGGGAGCATTGAGTAATTATGGCTTCCTACAATTCCTGCCGCTTTCCAATTTAAATTGATTCATTTTGTTGATATGAGGTTTCTTGTGCTTTTACGATTATGCGATTTCGCATATTTTAGCTTATGTGGTCATTGGCCCGACAATTATTTGAAGCTCTGGTTTTTAGAAGTTCTCAACTTCTTGTTATGATATGTATGCCACTAGGTCTAAATATATTTAGAATCATAGAAATATTGTGTCCTTCTCGAGTCCTTTTTGGAATAAGAAGACATCGCACATTTAATGTGGATTTGTTCAAGTGCTTCCTCCGATTTATGGTTAATTTTGGGAGATTTGGAAGAATGTGCTTGAGTTGACCGAGTTGAGACCATTTCACTTGCAGCAAAGTACTAAAGGAGAGAAGATTTGTTAATTCGTTAATTAGTTGAAGTTGTGAGATCCAGTGGTGAAGTGGATAGGATGGAAGCCTCACAGAGAAAGAGAAGAGGAGGTGGCGGAGGAATGGTGCATATTTCACCGTCACGAGACACTGCGTTCGAGTGATAAGGTGGGGAGAAATCTCTAATAGGGGGATGGAGGTTTCAGCAGAAAGCGTGATAAAGGTGTTAATGTACGGTCATTTGTCCAATGCAGTGAAGAATCCGCTTATTAATTTAGTTTTCTTTGTTAATTTAAATTATTCTTTTTTATTTATATTTTAGGGTTTTACTTGTGTTTTTTCCCATTTTATAGGCCAAAGAGTGAGGATGAGGTGAAATTACGTATTCTAGTAGTAGTTTCTTGCAACGACAAGACAAGAGATGTTTGTGTTGTATAGAATATTGCAATAAAGAAAAATGAGGTAATTCAATATGTAAATCTTTTGGTTGTTCTCTATATACTAAACCGAATGGCTATTTGTCTTTTTTATTTTCTTTAATATTCTTTTCTTTTTGAACTAGGTGAAATTCACCGCTCGATTTGTGAGAACAGAGCTACTTTTGGTGAGGTTAATACTTATAATAGTTTTTTTTTTTCTACTACAATTAGTGCATTTTGACATTGTTAATATTTAGTTGTACGTCTGTAGGCGTATAGCTCTCATTTCGGATATGTGTTCTTGTTCATGAAGTGTGTTTTGTTTCGATGACCCAATTTATTTTGTTTTTAATTTGGCCTCATGCAGAGTATTTTGATTATGCTAAATAAAATATGTTTCACATGAGTTCTTTATATATCTGAAAAATAAAAATCACATGAGCTCAATAATTTTATAGAGACAAACTTGCCGAGTTAGAATGTTGCTATTGTGTAAATGAAATCAAAATTTATAATATTTCCATTTTATGGCCTTAGAAAGGTTTTGATATTGTTTTGTACATTATTAAATGAACTATTTTTTAAGTTGTCATTTGTGTGCCTAAGCATTATTTTAAGCATCAGTGTTTTCTTGATTATTTTTTCTAACAAACTCAATTTATATTTTAATTAAACTTGTTGGTTGGTTTTGTTTCTTTTGTCTCTATCCAATATGCAGATTGTCTTGGATGGAGATGAAAATTGATGCAAGAATTTATTGAAACAAGAACGCTTCAAGGACCCTTCACAATTTAGATGCATCACAATTTAGATGCATGGTGTCATTTTTATATATTGTATTCTGTAAAACAATGTTATGAATCTTTAGTGTTTCTTGTGTATTTTGAATATGATGGATAGAACATGAGTTTAATGCCTAGTTGTCAATTGAATTGTTTGATTATTGAGTTGTTAAATGACATTACATATTTTATGGTAAATTTGCATTTGATATAATTTGTGAATGCGTTTTTGACATGAATGGTACTATTTATTAAATTACTAATATATGATTGTATTTGTATTGAATATAGACACATAAATCTAGAATACAAGGTACATGTAAGTGTTTTAATATATAAATTTGGGGGCACAATTTTTCATAAAAGTTGTCTCAAGTTTCATCTATATGCACAAATAAGTGCCTCATGAAAGCTTTTTAAGACACAAATAAGTGTCCCGATATTTCATTTGAAGACAAAAATAAGTGTCCTTATATACTTATACATATAATTTTTAACCTTTTAAAGGGCATTTGTATGTGCCTCGAAAAATCAAGATTGGGACACATGTAAATGCCTGGAAAGATATTAATGTAGAGGCACATAAAAAAGTGTCTCAAACTCTATTGGGACACGATACTTGGAGGCACATGTGATAAGTGCCCCAAAATCATAAGTGCCCCAATAGAGTACATATTTGGGCACTTTTTAGTGTCTAGAAAACCCTTTTTTGTTGTAGTGAGATTTTTGTCTGGTTACCTAAAGTGATGCTTGACCTTCAAGGACCTAAGATCACTAGGGTGCCTTATAACTAATCTGCTTTTCAGATTCACAGAAACATCACTCAAGGAAGAGATCTTAGTTTCTATATGGTACATTGATAGTGGTTGTTCACAACACATGACTTATAACAAGAGGCTACTATCAAATTTTCAGAACATTGATGGTCCAAAGGTATTATTTGGAGACAATAATTGTGGACAAACTAAAGGAGTAGGTACTCATTAACAAGGATATTCGGTATCTCGAGGTATATTTTGTTGAAGGTTTGAAACATAATCTGCTATCTCTGTTTCCCAACTTTGTGATAAGGGTTTTCTTGTCAAATTTTCTAAGGATAAATGTGATATCTTAGATAGTTCCTCGAGATAAGGTACTTTTAAGCGGCTTGAGACACGGTAATGCTTATGTGGCCAACTTTAATAGTTGTCCTAAAGATACTTGTCTGATAGCTAAGGGTGGAGATGACCTCGGTGGCTATGGCACAAGAGGCTTAGTCATCCGAACTTCAAGACCCTTAGTAAGTGGCTAAAAAGAACCTTGTTAAGGGATTACCGAGAAACTTTTATCTACCGATCTTAAACGTGATGCTTGTCAAAAGGTAAACAGCCTAGACACTCATTTAAGAGTATTAACACCTCTTCATCCGAAAGAGTTCTTCAACTACTTTATCTTGATCTTTGGAGTGTTTCTCCTCTCGAGTTTCGGTGGAAGGAAATATACTCTTGTTGTAGTAGATGATTTTTCTAGATACACTTGGGTTATATTTCTTTTCAAGAAAATTGAGACTATAAACAAGATCTACGATCTGTTCGCATGATTCAAAATGAAAAAGGTGTTAATATTATTAAAATAAGAAGTGATAAGGGTACAAAATTTTTGAATTCTTGTCTATCTAACTTTTTCAATGAGTGTGGAATTATTCATGAAACATCATCAACAAGAACTCTTCAACAAAATGGAGTGGTTGAAAGAAGGAATAGAACCTTGAAAGAGGCGGCCGAGCATGTTAGTAGTATGAAACCCCTCACAGGTTCTCGGGTGAAGCCATCAACACACTTATTATACCCGCAATAGGTGCTTGGTTGTTAAAGACAAGGGTAAGACTCCATATGAGATTTGGAAGGGTAAGATTCCAAGAATCTCATATTTTAGAAGCTTTTGGTTGTAAGTGTTTCATTCATAACAATGGGAAATCTAAGTTGAGAACTTTTGATGCTAAGACAGTGATGGAATATTCTTGGGATATTCCAACACTTCCAAGACATTTAGAGTTTTCAACAAGACAACCCTTTGTGTGGAGGATACTCCTCATGTGGTCTTTGATGAGTTGTATTCCTTCTCGAGATAAAGTGAACCAAATTTCTAATAGTCTAGATAAGATTGAACTAGCCAAGACTAAATATAGAACCGTCTATCTACCTAGTCTTGATTCAGACTCGGATGAAGAAGAATCCCCATCCGATAATCGAAGACAAACTTGATAAGACTCCATCTCGAGGAGACACCCTTGACATCGGCCGATCAACGGGGTCGGTGATGAAGGAACGTCGGCTCGGGAGGAGTCGAGATGAGTTGCCTCGAGTCTTAAGATGAGGACTCTTCTACTCATATAGGCAAGAGGATGAGAAGTTACCATCCATATGATCGGATTATTGGAGACCCATCTAGTAGTGTGCGGAGACACGAATGATGCTAGACTACGAAAGTCCTGCTCAGCTTGTTATGTGTCACTTCTTGAACCCAAGTCTATTGAGGAAGCTCTATCGATCCAAAGCTGGATAACTTGACCATGCAGAGGAACCGCATCGGTTTGAAAGGCAAAATGTTTGGGAATTAGTAGAAAGACCCTTACATAGAAAGATTATAGGCACCAAATGGGTGTTCAAAAACAAAACAGATGAGAACAACATTATTGTTCGTAATAAGGCAAAATTGGTAGCTCAAGGTTACTCACACCGAGGGGATAGACTATGATGAAACCTATGCTCCAAATTGCGATTAGAAGCAATAAGGTTGTTCCCGGCATTTGCCGCATATAAATCTTTCAAAGTCTTTCAAATGGATGTTAAGTCTGCTTTCCTTAATGGCGTGTTACTTAAGGAAGTCTATGTAGAGCAGCCTCCTGGGTTTAAGATCAATAACAAGGTCTATAAACTCAACAAAGCTCTATATGGACTGAAACAAGCTCCCGAGGGCTTGGTATGATATCTTATCTCGATTTCTTGATATCAAATGGTTTTTCAAAAGGTAAGATTGATAGGACTTTGTTTAGAAAGGAAGTAGATGATAACATCTTATTAGTTCAAATTTATGTAGATGATATAATCTTTGGTTCACCTAATCAAATTATGTGAAGAGTTTAGTATTCTCATGAAAAACAAGTTTGAGATGTCAATGATGGGTGAATTAACATATTTTTAGGCTTACAGATTAAACGGATGAGTAAGGGTATTTTTATACATCAGTCTAAATATGCCAAGGACCTAATTGAGAAATTTGGGATGTCTACTAGTAGAGAAGTTAAAATACCTATGGCAACTAACTTCTCTATGGATTGAGACGAGCAAGGGATACCCACGGATGCAACGGAGTATCGTGGGTGATTGGATCCCTTCTCTATCTCACCGCAAGTAGGCCGGACATAGCCTTTGCAATTGGGGTATGAGCAAGATTCCAAGCTAATCCTAAGAAAACTCATCCTGAGTCTGCTAAGAAAATTCTTAAATATCTCAAAGGAACTTTGCAAGTAGGGTTATGGTACCCGGTGATGACAACTAGAGAGTGACGGGTTATTCGGACTCGAGACTTTGGGGGATGTAAGATTGATAGGAAATCCACATCAGAACTTGTCAATTCTTAGGCAACAAATTAATTTCTTGGTTATCTATGAAACAGGACATCATTGCTACCTCCACAATCAAGCCGAATACATGGCGGTGGAAGTTGTTGCTCTCAACTCCTCTGGATTAGTCAATGACTTTGAGATTATAACATTCAAACATCATATGTTCCTATTTTACTGTGATAATAATAGTGCAATAGCTATGACCTACAATCATTCTGCATTCTAGGTGTAAGCATATAGACATCGAGACATCATTTTATTAGAGATCATGTGGAGAAAAATGACATTAGGATTGAGAAGATAGCCACTGAATCACAAAGAGCGAGATATTCTTACAAAACCATTAGTGAGTTTAGATTTAAAGAATTATGCTTAGAATTAGGATTACTTGATGCATCATTGGCTGGTTTTTATTCAAACCGCTTGCATCATTAAATGTATTCCTTATTTGTTTCTTTCTTTTCTTTAAATTAATGTCTAGAAAGAATTGTCGAGACTAGATATGAGTCGAAGGACAATCAGTAGGCGATATCATTGATTTCCTTCTTAGGAATCAAGAATCAAGGATTAGTCATATTTGAAGGTGTGCGTAAGTGTTTATGCGAGAATGTTGCTACGAATATTGGCACAATCGAGAACAACACGTACTAAAATAAAAGAACAAAAATACACAATAAAGTCTTAAACACTTTGCAAGATGGATATCAAAATTTTCGTATAGACTATAAATAAGTCTATCTTGCCAATCGGCGTATTATCACTAATAATTGTTAAGTGATACAATCGGTGAAAACATAAGTCACACCGTGAATGGATCTACGTATATAGTGACTAGACAATATTCAATCTAACTTATCACTAATACATATAAAGACCCAATGTTGAGTCAAATGTTGGAACATTCACCAACGGAAGTATCGAGTATGAAACTACAATAAATTCTATAATCTATGCCAATAGACTATGCTAGATTGTGTTTCCCTCAACTTCAAGTTTTAATCTTCATAGCGATCGTGTATTTATAGATAAATCTGGACTCTTAATGCTTGAAGATAACTTCCACATCTCCCTTGAAAATAGGTAACTTCCATGTAACTTCCCCATGATCTTTATAACTTCTCTTTGTTTGCCTTTTCAAACGCATGACTTGATAGCTGCCGTAAGTCTTCATTACGAAAAGAAAACAAGACATTGACCAAGACAAAACGTGGGTTAAGGGTTAGTGGAAGTGGAAGGGACGAATTACGATGTTGTGACCGAGAATGTTGGCACATTACGAGTAACACTCGTTACTAACATCAACAATATTGACCTTATCCGACATGATAATTTCTTATTCGACATTTGGTAAATCGTACTAGGGCACAATAGTCACTGATTTTGAGAAAGCAGATGACTATTTGTACCTTATCCGATCTACCTCAGCTACTAATAGTTTTGATGAGTTTATTTGCGAGAACAGGTGTATCGGCTCTATTTCTAAATCTCTTCAATCGTAAAAACACCTCACCTTTATCTTTTCCTTAAAAGCTGTTGTTCCCAAATAACTTTCATAAGGATGCTTAAGTGTTGCTTTAAAAATTTTGTTTTTCAAAATCGGACCGAGAAATTTTTCAAAAATACAAGATAAGGTCATTTTTTACCAAGTACGATATTAACCAAGTCACGGAATAGAAAACCTGCTTTGCAAAGAAAGGCATCTTTTTTATTACGTCGGGTATACTAATTACCTCTGTATAAAGCAAACCTATTAGCCGTCTAATCCGTAGGTTAAACGGTTACTTTTACACAATTCAAGGCAGCGTTCATGCCACGCGCCTGAATTGACGATTTTCTCGCTAAACCGTTGATGTTTTACACGCGTCTTCTTTAATCAACGGTTAAAATTAAAATTCGAGATCGTGCCACGTATCATTTTCCCAACTTTCCCTCTCTCTCCCTTTCGTTTAAAAACTTACCTTCATCGTTTTAAAATTTCACTTTCACATTCCCTTGTTTAGAAATTTTACTACAAAAATTTTTCATTCTCTCAAAATCACTCAATGGCATCCTCTTCTTCCCAAACACCAAAACCCCCTACTTACATAACCTCTGCAAAATCTGATTTCAAAATGAATTCAGAGATTGTGAAGAATAAACTCAAAGCGAGAGATATTCATCGATTTTGACACAACAAATGACAGAGAATCCAGAGAGATCTTAGGGTTATTGGAAGCTTCGAGATTGAGAGGATTTTGTTCACTTAAATCTCCGAGAAAACAAAAGCGGTAGATTTTCTTGGATCGAGTTCTGGCCAAGCGTATTCACAGAGAATAGCTTCACGGCCACCGTAGAAGGTACTCAAGGAGTATACAAAGGAGAATGTGGCGAGACTTCTTGATACTTCGATGGAAGGGGTAAATCCTCCGACGTATAAGGAAGATGAATGGGAGGAGTCATTTGACATTTTGCGAGGGTTACCTACAAAGGAACGAGGAGAGATTTGAAGAAACATCTTCGAGGAGGAAATTCAGAGTTGCTTATGACAATTGTGACCAAGTCAATCCTAGGAGATCAAAGCTCCCATGATGGAGTGACTAAGTCTCGATTGTCTTTGTATGAGGGCAATATTCGATGGAGTTAGAGTGGATTGGGTTGATTTGTTGTTTCAAGGTGAAGGAGGAGAAGGCCGAGGCTACTATATAATCGATAGAGGAGTGGAATGCGTCTTCAAGCTGTGAGCCTTTTTAATAAGATCACAGTATTTATGGAGGGATTGAATAAGAAGTTTGAGACGAGGGAAGGGCTGAAAAAATATTCTAAGCGAAGGGTTTCTTGACTAAAAATGAGAGGATAGGTGGATTGCCAAACTCGGATGATGAGTCGAAGATGCAAAGAAGCAGAGAGAACAGCAGCGGCAGTGCGGTGGCTCGAAGGCAAAGCGGTGATGTTCTAGCGATTGAGGCTGCAGAGCTGCGGCAGAGTTTCACCGCCAAGGATCCAGTGTGGTCGAAGTGACGGTGAGGAGGCGGCAGCTGCGGTAAGGTCTCCAAGGAGGAGGTCGAGGAGAAGGTTTGTCAAAGCCTCTGAAAGAAGCCATCTGCAGTGGTCATCCAAGCCTGCTACCCGGCCAACAATCAGATGAAGATTCGGATGAAGATAATCGATTTATCCTTCGAGAGGAGGCCCTCTAGGACATCTCAAGCATCCGAATCTTCGAGGAGCTCGGAGTGTCAGACGGAAGCCTCAACCCTTCTTTACGAAGAAGTTCCAGTATTAGAGATTGCAGTGAGGTTGCTCAATTGGAGGTTCCTTCTTCTCCGGCCCAAGGAAGTTGCACTCTCCCTATTCGGGAGGAAGGTACCAACTCATCTCTCTTTTTAACTCAATCCCCACTGTGCAATGAAGAGGTGTGCCCGGTGGCACCTCGAGCCTCTACAATGACCCACGGTTGCCCCGAGCACCGGTCCAACTCCCATAGTCCAAATACAACCTGAAACCACCACAACTCCATCTCGAAACCATCCCTTCTTTCACCCAACCTCAAACCATCCCCACTCCCACCATCATCCCACAAACCGAACAACCAACCTCATCTACCATACCCTTAAGCCCAAACTCAACCTTCCACTTCTCCACAAACACAAACCACACCTCCACCAAATCGAAATTCCTTCCTACTCTTTCTGGAAGATATCCAGATGAGCTCGCCGATCCCTCTCCCCCAATTCTGAACCCCATACTCCCACTTCCTCCTCATCCGAATCCTCTTACGAGGATGAGAACGATGATCTTAGCCCCACTTCAGCCATCACTTCCATCATAGTTCAAATGGAGAAGAAAATAAAGCAAACTTTTGAGAAAAAGATGAAAAAGAAGACGAGGAAGATAGTAAAAGCGATCACCGAAATGATGATCTCCAACATGAGGGACGTAGAGGTAAATCTCATCCAAAAGATTACTTCTATTACTAACTCTGTTCTTCTTTGAGAAGGTGAAAGCCTTGGAGGAGGAGGAGGTACAAGGGCTGAAAAATCAAGTCACGGACTACAATGCAATTGTAGTGGACTCATTGGCTCTGGATAAATCGGACTTCGAGTCAAATGCAAAGATCTGGATACGAAGTGACTATCCTAGCCTGATGAAGTAAAAAGGGGAACATGAGGTAAAAGAAAGAGAGCGACCCTCACAAATTTGTGAATGAAACCGAAGGGAAGTTGGCACTAAGGTCGGCCTGAAGAGCTGGAGGCAGCCGGGGAAGAAGCTTGCATCAAATCGATGAGTCAAGTGCAATACACTGAGGGTCACCAACCTGGAGGAAGCTCTAAGGGAAGACGAGGCGAGAAGAAAGAAGGAAGAGGAAGATAGGTTTGCCCAGCTGCTTGCAAAAATAAAAGAGTCTGAAAAATCAGCGGTGAGGTGAAAGGGAAAGGCAAAGGAAGCTCATTGAAGAACCCGGCTCGATCAAATCTTTGAGTCCCAAGCCCACCCCGATTGAAAAAGGAAAAGGAGCGACTATTCAAATCTTCACGAGGAGCAGTTAGCGAGGATAATGAGAGAAGCAGGCTTGGTATGGAGAAAGGGAGAGAAAGCGCACGAAAAAGAAGAATAAGGGGTTAGAGATGAGGTGGAGCAAGGAGGTCGAAAATAGGAAATGAAAGGGGCAGATGAAGCCGACTTGAGACCATATCATAGGACACTCAATCCTCCTAAGGTCGTCATTTGGAAAAGCTGTTTAAAGAATACAAGGAAAAGAATCTAGACGCGAGATGGATGTATCATTGGTACATCTTGAAGGGAGTCCGATTCTGCGGCTTCGAGACGAGGACCTCGGGTGGCATGAGTGGATTGAAAAAGAAGATGCAAATCTTTACCGGAGGCTGATTGTCGAAGCGAGACAAGTTCTTCAATCTTGATCTATGTGCCCTGCCTATGAGATAGGCGAGACTCCAAAACCAATCTGATGGCTCTATTGACATGAAGCTGGATCAAAGGCATCATTGCCAAAGCGAGTAAGTCGGGATTGAAGGATGAAGAAGAGCTTAAGAAGCTAATGAAAAGGGTCTTCACCGGTTGGCCATTCCTGAAGCTTATCAATGGGGAGTCCGATCACAGATCATTTTCTTTTCTTTATCTTCTTACTTTTCTCGATCTTTTTTGTATCATGTAAATTTGATGTGAATAAACATATGTTTGGTGATGAGTTTTACTTGTCTTATTTTCTTAAAGTTTTTTCTTGCTTTAAGAAAACTTAAATTTTTTTCTCTAAGTATAAATCATCCGAGAAAGTTATCATCTCGAGACTTAAAATTTTCAAACTTTTTCTAAGTCCTAAGACATAAAAGTTTTATTTCTTTGAAAAAGTCTAAAAGACTTAAATTTTTTAAAGTGCTTTATGTTGGATGAATCTAATTAAAGTGAAAATGTGTTCGATATACCTATCTACGATAAATCTTGATTAACTCTAAACTAACTTCATTTGTGAGTGTGTCTCTTTCTTGTAGGTTTTAACTTCATCAAAAAGGGGAAAATTGTTAGATCAAGAAAAGTTTTAATGAGTTAAAAGATAAATCCGAGATAAGCAGACAACTATGAAGAACAGTGAAATCGAGTGCTTATACTAAGCCGATCAGACTAGGTCAATGACTCGATTAAGTCACTAGAGATTAGAAGTTGCAAGTCATCTAGAGATAAGCTCAAGCCTAGTCATCTGCGAGGAGACAATTATGAAGAGCTCAGACGAGGTCAAGACAAGCCGAGTAGAATAAGAAAGGCAAGTTTTCACCAAGTCACCGCAGACGAGTTGGGTAAAATCACCGAGGAGCAAGTAGTTTTCAAGATTAAGTTTGTTAAAAGCAGTTTCCGATTTGTTAGAACCGACTAACAAACTAACTGTCTTCTCGGACTTATAAATAGGTCTAGTTTTATTTTTCAACACACTTATGCAAATTTGATTTACACACTATTCACTACTCGATTTCAATCACAATCTATTCACAAGTGTTTCAAGAGAATTTTCAAGAAGTTCTAAGTGTTTATAGAACACTTTTCTTGTAATCTTCGAAAATCCACTACTCACCTGTGAATTGTTAGATTCACTAGAAGGAGTTAGGAGTATTTTGAAGATTTGAAGAAAGTTGTAAGTTGTAAGTCGTAAGTTGTGAGTAAGAAAGTAGTAAGTGGTCCCTTCTTCAAGTTGGAGAAGGAGAGTGGATGTAGGATTTTTATAATCCGAACCACTATAAATCAGTGTTCTTTATGGCTTTTGTTTACTTGCTTATTTTCCAGTTTATCAATTGAAGATTAATTTCAATCAAAGTTAAAACCAAAATATCAGTTTGCTTTTGATTTTAGTAAAGTTGAGGTTAAATTGAATTTCATTTGTGATTACTTTGGTGCTTTGAATAAATTTTTGTATGTTTTTTAAAAATCGAAAAATCTATTCAACCCCCTTCTAGATTTTTCCTAGAAGGCCGATATAAGTTTTGCCTAGTCTGCTCAACTAATCGGGACCAACATATACTATGATAATTTTATTAATTTGTAACATGTATGATTTTTATTCCATTGCAATCTATACTATATTAAATTATTTGATTATAACTTATACTATATTTTAGGTTGTAATCAGTCAATTTCGTAAAGTATATGTTGAATCGGTTAAAAACTTGTAAATAAATTATAAATTGATAAAATATCATAATTTAAGTTGTAAATTGATATTAAGTCTATGTATGTTTGTGTTATGTTATGTTTATCAATTGCAACTTGTACTATGATATTTTATCAATTTGCAATATGTATAATTTTTTTATCAATTTGCAACCTATACAAGACAAATTGCAACCTAAAACATAATATATGTTGCAATCGAATAATTTTATATAGTATATGTTGAAATCAGTTAAAAATTGTATAAATTGTAAATTGATAAAAGAATCATAAAATAGATTGCAAAATTGATATTAACCCAAATTAAAAAAAAAAAAAAACATTAAGGGTGATCTTCTTGCAAGATTATTTTTCTGTGCAGCAGCAAGTTTAAGGTTTAAACAAAATAATATTAGGTCATATTAAGTTTGAAAAATGACTTATTTTTGTTATCTTAATTTGTTATGGAAGATGTTAGATTAATATTATTGACAGTTTCCTAGTTTCAAAAGTTTCCTCCTTCTCTAATTTTAAGTTTTTTACATCTGGAAGTGTAGAGATCTCTTAAGCAACATTGAACCACACACATGTTGTTTTAGCTTCATGAATTGCTTCAAACTCGATGTCTTGTACCAATAAAAAAATTAAATGAAGTGATAACAAAGAAAAGACTTTCAAATTTATATCCCTTATGATGTACTAGTTGAAATATAACCATAAATAGATATTTCACCTCTCATTCAACAATATACTAATTTTTTTCTCTTCAGACAATATAACTATTTTATGATGCAACCATTTTATTAAATGTGGACATATTGAAGTCCACGTTAATTTCACCTCAACTACTGAAGAATTGAGGGACCATTTTATATTACTCATAGATTAAGAATTTGGAAGACATCAAATCTAAAAGTAATTTCGATTCGATGTACTAATCCAATTAAACATATCAACTTCCTAATTATTTTGAAACCACAATTAAACATGGAACGGTTCTTTAATGAATTTCTCAAACTCTCAAGTCAAATTTATTTGTATAAATAATTATGTGTTTTCATGAATTCATAGAGTTGTTCATAAGATTATCAAAAGGTTCTTCTAAGTTTGCATAGTCTACACCCCCTCTCAAGAAATAATTTACAATTTATGTTATAACGAGGTTACTATGAAGTGTTCACCCATGGATGTAGAAAGCTCTTGTTCATGTGGTTCTCTTGATATTCTTCAACCGTATTTATTCACTAAAGGATATTTTAGAGTGTATAGGGTTAGGAAGATACATGGTTCGTTAAAATGCTAACACACATGTGATGTATATTAGAGAAAAAGAATGAAACATAAGATGAAAAACAGAGTAGTCTGAGTGACGTGTGACTCGAGGAGTCGTACACAAAAATACATACTTTAATCTTATAGACTCTCCCCAAAAGCATAAAAATGTATGTCTTCAAATAACATTAATATCCTTGAAGTCACCTTCTAATTTTTTCTTCAAGGATCGTTTGGTCATACATCCTAAAGAATTTGTAGAGGACATGGTGGTGATGGTTGACAAGTTTAAGTGGATAAAATTATACAAATGTTCAAAAATAATAAAAGAACATAGCGCATGTTAATTGATAAACATAGCTTAACATGAACACATATAGGATTAATTAATATTAATTTGCAACTTATACGTACTATGGTCTTTTATCAATTAGCTACTACGTAAAAAAATCTTACAAGAAAATAACCCTTCGCTTTTTTTTAGGTAGTGAGGTTCTAACCACTTGAGCTATATATACCACTTCATGTTTTTTTTTTTTAAATTTGAGTTAATAACAATTTGCCACTTATATTATGACTCTTATCAATGTGCAATATATACAATTTTTATCAGATTTCAACCTATACTGTACAAAATTATCTAATTTCAACCTATACTATATCCATTTGCAATGTATTCAAATTGATAAAAGAGTCACATGATAGGTTGCAAATTAATGTTATCTCAAATTTAAAAACGTGCAGGGTGATCTTCTTGCATGATTTTTTTATTCAGGAACAAGTTTAAGATTTGAATAAAATAACATTTTGATCATATTAAATTTCAAAAATCACTTATTTTTGTTATCATAATTAATTTGTTATAGAAAATGTTGGAAATTATTTGTTGACTATTTCACTTTTTAAAAAGATTCATTCACCTCTAATTTTAAGTTTTTACATCAGTAGGTGTAGAGATGTCTTAATCGACGTTGTATCACACATATTATTTTTGTTCTATGAGCTGCGTCAAACTCGATGTCTTGTACCAATAAAGAAATTAAATGAAGTGATAACAAATGTGAGACTATAAAGTGATATCCCTTGTCATGTAGTAGTTAAGACATAACTATAAATAGATATTTTACCTCTCATTTCAACCATATACTGGATTTTTTTCTCTTCTAGAAATACAATGATTCTCAACTCAAATATAAGTCATGACATCAGAAACAATCATGTAAAAGCTTGCATCGATACAACTATATTTCTTGGATGTGAACATGTTGAAGTGCATGTTAATTTTACCACAGCTACCCAAGAAATAGAATAGTCATTTTATATTACTCATAAATTAAGAATTTAGAAGACATCAAATCTAAAAATATATTCGATGTACTAATTCAATTATGCTTATCAACTTCTTAATTATTTTGAGATCACAATTGAACATGCAAAGCTACTGCAATGACTTTCTCAAACTCCCAAGTCAAATTTATTTGTGTAAACAATTATATAATTTTACAAATTCGTAGAGCGTATAATTATAAAAAGGTTCATCTAAGTTCGTATAGTCTACATCCCCTCTCAAGACATAATTTTCAATACATGTTCTAGCGAGGTTGTGGTTCCCTTAATAATCTCCAAGTTTGTTTGTTCACAAAAGGATCTTTTAGAGTGTATATAAGGTCGGGCTAGAGGAGACATGATGCGCTAAAATGCTAACACACATGCGGTGTATATTAGAGGAAAGAATTAAATAAAAAGATGAAACACGGTGTAGTTTGAGTGACACGTGACTCGAGGAATCGTATATAATATACATACTTTAATCTTAAAAACATTCCAAAGAAGCATACACATGAATATCTTGAAATAACATTATGCTTGAAGAAACCTTCTTATTTTGTCTTCACAGATCATTCAATCATTCATCCTAAAGGATTTGTTGAGGACTTGATGGTGAAGGTGGACAAGTTTAATTCTCATGCATATTTCATTGTGATGAAAAGAGAAGATGACCCCAATATTCCTTAATTCTTGGGAGACCATTCTTAGCTACTAGTGGATCAACAATCAATGTGAAGGAGAAAAATATCAAGTTGCAAGTGAGTGATGAGGAAGTGTCATTTTCGATGAACAACGTGAAAAATTCCCCAAAATTGTGCTTAAACCATTATATACTCTCTATATCTCATATTCTTGATGATTCACATTTTCTAACAAATTTTATGTTACTAGTATTCACTCTATTTGTGGGATAGGGAAGGAAGTGAAGAAGAAAATATCATCCAACCAAGCTTAAAAGTTCTATATAAAGAAAAAAGTGGAGATTGATATAACAAGGAAAAGAAGAATAAAGGAAGAAAATACCATTATACTTCATCTTGAGAAGAAGTGGGTGGTGTTAAGATGAAAAATGAAGAGAGTTGAGCAGCGCAAGTTCTATCCGGCAAATGACATTTAGTGATGAATGAGAGGTAACCCATTTTAATTGCTTTTTGTTTAATTTATTTGTGTTTAGTTGTGTTTTTGTTTCTTTATTATTATTTTTTTTTTTTTTTAGGTTAGTGGTGTGTTGGTGTTTTCTTAGAGGACTTATGCTTGATGCTTTCTTAAGGATATGTGATGTTAAGAGATAATGATAGACGAGCCTGAATGATACAAATTGCAATGGACAAACAGTTGAGGGAGATTGCATTTTTGCTTATTTTGTGGTAATTTCCTAGGTAACAAATTTATCCCTAAATTTTGCATTCAACTAGATAGTTATTTATGTTTTAAGGGAAGAGTTTTGTGTGTTTACCTTCATTTATATTGCATCATTGTCCCCCATTTTTAGCTTTAGTGGATAAGATATCTTGTGGTTTGATGATGTTGAAGCTTAATTTATTGTTGATTGTGGGCTGAGTTCGATGGTATTGATTGATCTTTGTTTGTTTATTTGTCTATGTTAAAGATTTTTCTTGGTTTTGTGCTCTTAATTCGACAAGTCCGTGAGCTTCATAGTCTTTTAGACTTTCAAATATATTGATCTAATTTTATTCTCACTAGAATCATTTGTGCTTGTGCGCTCTAGAATTTATCTTGTTTGAGACCACTTGTTGGTCCCCGAATATTGAGTTGATTATAAACCTTGAGATAACCTTCTAGAACAAAATCTAGAAAGGGGGTTTGAATAGATTTTGTAGATTT
The DNA here is from genome assembly GCA_030762865.1 of Paraleonurus japonicus. Classification (NCBI taxonomy): domain Eukaryota; kingdom Viridiplantae; phylum Streptophyta; class Magnoliopsida; order Lamiales; family Lamiaceae; genus Paraleonurus; species Paraleonurus japonicus. The sequence continues at coordinate 37,321,706 of CM061057.1, forward strand.
TTTAAATCGTTTCAAAACCAATTCAAGGATCGGATTAAGCACAACGGAAAATAATTTTTAAACTCAACTTTTAACAAGATCAAAAGCAATGATGATATTGATTTTAGATAAGACTACGAAATTTAATTCTTGAATTAACAAATTGTAACTTGAACGAAATTAGAAGAAAGCGGTAGAATAACAACGGATTTATAGTGGTTCGGATTATAACAATCCTACATCCACTCTCCTTCTCCAAACTTTGAAGAAGGGTCTTCACTAGCCGCTTACTTACTTACAATCTTTACAACTTACAATTCAATCTTCAACTCTTCAACAATGCTAACCAAGCTTCTAAAATCTAACTCTAGAATAAGAAGTGTTTTTGAAGATGTGAAGTGAAGTGTTCTATAAACACTTAGAAAAATTTTGAAACCTCTTTTGAAAATACTTTGTGAAATCAATAGTGAATAGTGTGATAAATCGGATCTGTATTAGTGTTTTGAAAGATAAAATCTAGTCCTATTTATAGGTGCTCAAAGATAGTTAGTTTGTTAGTCGGTTCTAACAAACTGAAACTACTCAACAAACTTAATCTTGGAAACTACTCTTGACCTCGGTGATTTATTCTACTCGTCTGCGGTGACTTGGTGAAGACTCGCCTTTCTTATTCTACTCAGCTTGTCTTGACCTCGTCGAGCTCTTTATGATCGTCTCCCGCAGATGACTAGATTTGAGCTTGTCTCGGATGACTTGTAAACTTTGATCTCCGGCTAAGCTTAATCGGCTCTTGACCCGATCTGATCGACTTTAGCACCGAACTCCGATCCGAAAGCCGTTTATCAACGTTATGCCTTATACGGATTGTTCCTTTTAACTCATCAAAACTCTTCTTGATCTAACAAATTCCCCCTTTTTGATGATGTTAAAACTATAAAAGAAATATACTCACAAGTGATGTTAGTCAAAGTTATCCAAGACAATCGGATAAGCAAGTTAGAATATATTCACACTATCAATTCGCATTAAAGCATTCTAATACACACTAAGAAAGTTTTGAAGAAAAAAATTCTTTAGTCATAAGAAATTTTTAAAAAAATTTAAGTCTAAAAATTTTAGACTTAAGAAAAATTTTGCAAATATTGAGTCCGAGATGATACATTTTCTCGGATGGTTTATACTTAGAAAAATTTTAAAGTTTCTTAAAACTGATAAAGAAAACTTTTAAAATACACAAGTAAAGCAGATAAGAACCAGTCATCTCATTCATATTCAGCTCATTTACAAATTTACATATGGAGCAGGATAAGAAGATAAAGGATAAGAAAATTTAAGCTTATCTAATCTGTCCATCTGTCTTTCTCTGGAAAGCCGCATCCAATCAAATATTCTCATTCTCATTTCGGCAATTTCCTTTGGATCGATCAACTTCATCGATTTATACCATAGTTGATAGTTGACTTGATCCACTCCTTATCTATCGGGCCATCATCTTTCGGCTTTATCGGAATGGATGAGTAGTGAGCAACTAAATCCACGTTGTACCATTCATCTCCTTCATCAAGAAGTTTTACAGTACAAGCTTGGATTTTCCTTCTCCATCCAATCATGCCAAGCGATCGTTTCATTGTCGATGATGCTCCAACTCCTTTGCATATGTACCGAGAAGAAGGTCCACTTGGCTTCATACTTCATGTACTCACCGCCCACGATGGATGTGCAATCATTTTCTGAGGGCATCGATCCTTTCTGCAGTCCGATCCAAGCCGCCTCGGCTCCTCCTCCGGTGATGGGACAACCCACTTCTTCCGGAACTTATAAAAATGCGGCCAGCCTCCTTTGCTGACTTAATCTTCCTCCCGGCTTCCCTCCGGCCATAATACACCTTTTCGGCCTTGATCCGTCTGTCCCTTTCGCCTCTATCCTAAGCCGCTCACCGATTTTTCCAGTGGTCTCTTTCCAAAGCGACTTTGGACATCGAGCTCGCACGATAGGCGACACGACCTTCTCTGTCTCCTTTTCCTTCTCTTTTCAGCCATCACCGGCTCTTTCCCCTTTCCCTTCTCGGCTTCGGTTTTGGCTCTAGCCTCCTCCTTCCTCTCTCTCTCGATCTTAGCCATATATCTTTTAGATTTCACTCGGCTTCTTTCTTTCTTGCCAACTCATCCGCCCGATTGCTTCCTCAATCTGATCAATTCTAAGTTTTAAGGCGGTGAGCTCATCCGATTGGGTGTTGTTGAAAGTTTGATCTGGTTAAGCTCGGCTTTCACGATCTCCACATCTTCCCCCTTTTTAACATCATCAAGCAAAGATAGCAAGTCGCTCCTTGATAATGATAAAATAGGTGGAAGGCGAGGATTGATTAAGGAGGATCTCATCGGCCGCCAGCTGATTGTCGGCTTGGGTGCAGATTTTCAGCTCTCCAACCTCCTTCTTCACTTCTTCCAGCTCTTCTTTAACAACCGGTTTAACAAGATTTGAAATAGAAGATAGAAGGTTTACCTCGTATGCTTTTAGCATGTCTTCCATAGTTACACCGATGTAATCTACAATGTCTGCATAGCCTTCATTGTAAGCATCCGAGTGAACTTATCCTCTATCTTCTTCTCCAGTGATCTGAAATTGAAGAGAAGGTGGATCATGGGCTCTTTGGGAGGGGCCAGGTAGGGTTTCGCATAAGCGAAGGCGGCTTCGTAGGAAATTCGGGAGCTGCTCCTCCGATAGGATGACCGATAAGGATGATATTCCAGCGAGACTCGAGAATAACCTTCTCCCGGGTGATGAAATTGTCCCGGCCCAACTTCATCAAGAAACAAACTCATCTCTTCCGAGATCATCGAGTCCTCGAGATGATGGACCAGCCAGATCTCAATGAATTCCTTCATTACTTCGTGGTTAAACCGAAGTTCAGGAATTAACTCGGCTAATCTCCTTTTGGCATCTGATCGTAGGGAAAGCTCGAAGCTTCCTCTGAGATCCATCTCGGTCCGGGAGTGTGTATTGGACTGATTTGGGGTGAGGGAGTGGAATATTTGGTGGAGAGGAAGTCAAGAAAATCAAAAGGTTGAGTAGAGGTGGGAGGGATATCAGTGTGGGAAATGAGGTGGGAGGTATTTACGGTATGGGAGATGAGGTGGGAGGTGTTTGTATTTGGATAATATCGGAGTAGGCTTTTCGGAGGCTCGAAGTACCAGCATTGGATACTTCTTCATCGCCTAGGTGGGTGGGGGATTTATCGAGAAGATGAGATGTTGGAGGATGTACTGAGAGGCTTGCCTCTCGGCGGATGCGGTTCGCTCGTAGCCGGGATCTTCCGGACCTCCGTCTCGGCTGTACCGCTGCGCTATTTGAAGTGTTGCGGCCTCCTCTGGTAGCAGACTAGCGGGAGTTGAGGAAGACTCCCCAATTGTATCAGCCGGCCTTGACCCGGCCTTCTCCCCGGTCCTCCTTCTAAGTGGTTGAGCCACTTGTTTCCACCCAGTGCTTCCTCACCGGTGCACTGGTGCCTCTTCCCAGTGCTGGGATCTCGGCTCAGTACCTCTACTGGTACCTCGGTGGCTGCCTCTGCACCCAGTGCTGCCAACTCGAGTCTCTGGGCACGTGCCTCATCCGACTCATCGTCGAATCCGGCATCCACCCAATCTCTCATTTTTGTAAGCAAACCCTTTTGCTTAGAAAATTTCTTCTTTCCTTCCCTCGTCTGGACCCTCTTATTCGGTCCATCCATCAAGATCGTGATCTTATTATACGAGACTCACGGTAGGCGAGGAACCCAATCTCCAACGGTAGGGTTAAAAACCAACCTCGCCTTCTCTTCCTTTAACCTCTTAAACAGCGGCTCTACCCAATCAACCCTTATACCGTCAACTATAGCTCTCATACAACACGGCTAGACTTAGTAACTCCGTCGTGTGAACTCGATCACCCGAGAATTGACTTAGTTACTATAGTCATCAACAACCTATATTTCCTTCTCAACATGTGCTTTTTCAAATCTCTCCTTGTTCCCCTATATGTAATCTGTGAACAAATCAAAAGATTGTTCCCATTCCTCTTCCTTATATACTAATGGATTCACACCCTCACCGATGTATCCAAAGTCCTAGCCACATTCTCTTTAGTATACTCTAACCTAGTACCCTCTACGGTAGTACTAAACCCGTCATCGAAAACTCACCGTTTATCGTAAATTACTGCCTATGAAGTCCATTGTTTTGTTTTCTCATGGATTTGAGTGAAACAGAACCCTCGTAATCTTGATGCTTCCAACACCTTAATATTTCGCTGGATTTCCTGTCTGAGTGGTTTCAAAGTCGACATACATCTCGGCTTTGAGTTTATTCTTAAGCTTCTTGATATTCATTTTGAAATTTGAGACCGATGCGGTTATATAAGTGGGAGGTTTAGAGGGTGGGATGAAGAAGAAGCCATTTGAATGAGTTTTGTAAGAAAGGGTTTTTTAGAGGATTTTGATAAGTGAAATGTGAAAGTGAAAAATTTTAATGAAGAAGGTAAGATTTTAAACTTAGAGGAGAGAGAGGGAAAGTTTGGGAATGCAAAACGTGGCACGATCTCGGAGTTTTTATTTTAAACCGTTGATTTTAAGAGGCGCGTGTAAAACATCGACGGTTTAGCGAGAAAAGCGATTGAAATTCAGGCGCGTGGCCTTCACGTGTCTTGAATTGTGTAAAAGTAACTGTTTATCCTACGGATTAGGCGGCTAATAGACTTACTTTATCGAAGTAATTAGTATATACACGTAAGCAATGATGTGCCTTACTTAATACTCGGGTATTCTATTTCGATTTGGTAAAATCGGACTTGGTCAAATTTGATCTTATCTCAATTTTTCAAAAACTCTCTTCTAGTCGATTTTTGAAAACCACAAATGTTTAAAACTTACACGGTATTTTCGGTTTGGTTACAAAGTTTAGATTACTTAAAAAACACACACTTAAGAACTTTATTTGAAAACAAAGATTTTGAGGAAAACAAAGATGAAGGTTTTACGAATGAAGAGATTTATGAGACTAATCGATATACCTGTTCTGCAAAACAAACTCATCAAAACTTATTAGTAGCCGAGGTAGATCGGATAGGGTGCGAGATAGTCATCATCTGCTTTTCGTAAAATCACCGACTATTGTGCCACTGATCGATTTACCATATGTCTATAAGCAATTATCATGTCGAGATAAGGTCAATATGACTAATTCTTGATTCCTAAATAGGAAATCAATGATATCACTACTGATTGTCCTTTGACTCGCATCTAGTCCGATAATTCTTTCTAGATATAATAAACTAAATTGAGAGAGACAAGAGTTAAAAAAACGAGAATTAGAGATTTACTAAAGAAGCATCTAATAAACCTAATTCTACGAGATAATTCTTTAAACCTCGTCTCTGCCGGTGGTTTTATCAAGATGTCTGCTCTTTGAAAGTCGGTCAAGATCTTCTCAAGTCTCGATATCTCCTTTTTCTACATGGTCTCGGATGAAGTGGTGTCTCGATATCTACATGCTTGCACCTTGTATGAAGGACTGGTTCTCGAGTAATAGCTATGGCACTATTACTATCACAAAAGATAGGTACATCTTTGGTGATAATATTATAGTCCCTTAGCCGTTGACTTATCCAGATCACTGGGAACAACAACTTCCATTTGCCATATACTCGGCTTGATTGTGGAAGTGGCTACAGAGGTTTGTTTCTTGGACAACCATGAAATCACTTACTTCCAAGAAATTGGCAAGTACCGGATGTAGATTTTCTATCTATCTTACACCCACCAAAATCAATCGAGTATCCAGACGGCTCAAAGTTGTCATCGGTTTGGATACCACAATCCAACATTTTACTTGTTCCATTCAAATACTTGAGGATTTTCTTTGCCGCTTCAAGATGGCTTTTCTTAGGATTAGCTTGAAATCGAGCACAAACTCCAACCGCAAATGAAATATCAAGTCTACTAGCGATTAAATATAATAAAGAACCAATAAGACCTCGATACTCGGTTTGATTAGTGTCTTCTCCCTTCTCGTTTCGGATCCATTGAAAAATTTGTCATCATAGGTATCTTAGCTTCTCGGTACCTATTCCATATTTTTCAATAAGATCTTTTGTATATTTGGCTTGGTTTATGAATATTCCCTTCTTTGTCTGTTTGACTTGAAGTCCAAGAAAATAAGTCATCTCACCCATCATGGACATTTCAAATCTGCTTTTCATAAGACTATTAAATTCTTCACATAAAGATATGTTAGTTCACTATGCCAAAAATCGGCTACTTACGACGGTGAATCCCCTTTGTCGTAGGGGTTTTTTCACCGTCGTCTATCAACTCGATGTCTTAGAGTCCGGACATACGACAACGGGTTTTTCACCGTTGTCGTAGGTATTTACAACAACGGTTAATAAATTTATGACAACGGTTTTTCACCGTTGTCGTGAGGTATTTACCACAACGGTTAATTAAGTTATGACAACGATTTTTCACCGTTGTCGTAGGTATTTACCACAACGGTGAATGAAGTTATGACAACGGTTTTTCACCGTTGTCGTAGGTATTTACCACAACGGTGAATGAAGTTATGACAACGGTTTTTCACCGTTGTCGTAGGTGTTTACCACAACGTTAACGAAGTTATGACAACGGTTTTTCACCGTTGTCGTATGTATTTACCACAACGGTTAATGAAGTTATGACAACGGTTTTTCACCGTTGTCGTAGGTATTTACCACAACGGTTAATGAAGTTATGACAACGGTTTTTCACCATTGTCGTAGGTGTTTACCACAACGGTTAAAAACCGTTGTCATAACTTCATTTCACCATTGTCTTAGGCTTTTACCACAACGGGTTACTACCTACGTCTACGTTTAGTCCATTGTCTTAGCCATTATTGTAGATTTTTTTCTGTTGTGAATTATCTAATTGGACAATAATATAAAATTAAAAATAAGCATTAAAATAGAAATCAATTCATCATCATACATTGTTTAAACATCATGAAATGTAAATAGTCTAGTGTTAAACTACAATAACATGTTCAAATGTCACAAAAACTAAACTAAAATAAAAATAACAAACTTCTTCTAATCATCACCCATATACTCTCAAACGCAATCGGCCCACTCTTCCCGCATGTCGTCAATTTCTTTTCCAGTTAATCCTTTTGTGAAAACTGTGAAAGTACAAATAATAAAATTAAATAAGTATTATCTTTTAGCCACCAATTCAACCATGCATCCAATCAAATATTCACCACATACATAAATATGATCAACACAAATTATTCTTACCACGGATTGCATCGAATCTGCTCCCACCATTCCATTAAACTCGATTATATCCTTCATGTAGCGTAGTACAAAATAACCACATTGAAATACATCGTGCTATTTAGGTGCCTAGGTAAGAAAAATTCGTTTAAACACTTACACCTTTTTGTAAGAAAACACAACTAGATATATATAATTTTTTTGTACCTTAATTATATTCCATGCAATATTTTTCTTTGGTCTCTTACTTGAGACACCCGCATTAAAGATATATAATGCTCTACAACAATAAATAATTAACCAAAAAATATGTTACAATTCCCAATAATATGTTTATTGCAATTATATGAAAAGGAATGAACTTACATGTCCACAACTTTTTTCCATTCGGGATCAATGCGGTTATAAAGAGGATCAATCAAATAAACTTCTTCCTTGTGTGGGTTGATGACTGTTAGAATCCAATGAGCACTATTTACGTACACAATAAATCAATGCGATTCACGAGTCACATTTTCACGAGAGCACATTAAATATTATTTTGTAAATCATATTCACCCAAGATTGCACGGCACTTAACTAATTGATCAATAGATGCATTGACCAACCTTTGTGCGAGATCACTTGCCCTTTTTTCATTGTGAGCATCCTTAATTGTTCTGTCCTTGCTGTGAGAATCAGATGTTTTCCATGGATTTGCAAATATGAATTTGTCCTTTTTATTCAGTTTGACCAAATGATTGTATCGATGCCTTCAATAAAAAAAAAAGTTAATAAACAAATAAAATATAGAGAAACAATGTTTGTACTATAAACATATAGAACTAAATTTCTACATTTCACACAAGGGCAAAACATTTGAGTCGGATTAACAAAATTTCGCTTTGCAAATTCCAGAAAGACTCTACCCCAAGCTTATACTCATGTGACAACCTATCCTTCCATATCCATTCTTTATCCATTTTTGTTAACCCTAATTTTAATATTAACATGTTAACAAATGTAAAGATCATGCTTAATATTATAGTTTACTAAAAAACAAATAAATACATAAGAGTGAGTGTAGTAACTTGTAACCAACCATTGAGCATCTACCACTATAGGAGGGGACTGACCAATTGAGCAGAATGGTAGTGTTAAGACATTGCAATTCTTACTAATGAGGTACATAAATTCTGATCACTGTTCAAATTCAGTGCAAAAATTTTAAAAATACTGGTTGTTCTCATGCATATATGCTGAAATGAGCATGGAGCATAATCACATACACAAGACCAAATTATATTAGTGAGGGAAATCCAATTATATTATATGCTGATATGCAGCAAGCAAAAGAAAACCAGTAAGAGAAGCATTCACCTACTTGCTCCTCTACCATTGACCCAAATACAGATACAGATACACACCTCAGGGGTGCTTGTTATGCAATTCTTTAGTATCTAATTGAGTGAAGGCTTAAACAAAAACAGAAAAATGCTACAAAAAAACTCATTTTTAGTATCTCATTGAGTGAAGAAGATAACCTCATTTGCAGCCTCTACATAAGCATTGGTAGCAGGTATATACATAAGCATTGGTAGCAGGGAATGAGGGGGCAGGTGAGACTAAATTGAACTCACAAAAAGTCTACCTTTTACGAGTTGTACATGAAATGGGAATTATCAGTTCTAAATATTTTATTACCTAAACTTAAGAGCAAATTTTTCCCCTAAAACCCAAAGCGTTTATTATATTGTTAATAGCTTTTGAAACAGGCAAATGCTTTAGGGCAAGAAAAAATGTTATTACCTCCAATGTTCAATGAATCAGGTGTAAATGTTCGATCAAGGTCTGCAGCTCTCTATGACTGCTGCTGAATAAAATATTTTATCAGCATAAGTCAATAGGAAAAAGAGAAATTTTTACTTAATATACCACATATGATGTTATCTACCTTAGGAGGTGTACCAGGAGTTTTAGAATATATATGTTCCTTCACGAAATGATGACCCCTCAGCCTCCTTGTATTGCAACTGATAGCAATGAAAAGCGTTGGCAAATATAGAAAAGTGAAATAAGTTTGAGCACATCTAATAGAGACTCAAAGTTAATGAAGCCAAAGTTTGAACTTCAGCCACCTCATTTTGACTATAAATACTAAACATTTAACACTAAACAGGAAGAAGCCTTACAAAAGCAACATTCAAAGCAAATCACTCAATAATTTGTATGCTTGATGCTATTCAAATTGAGTAGCACATATCAAATACATGAAAGGACTAGACAGAGCTTAAAACAAAAAAAAATTGAAGAATATGCAACTTTCTTCACTCAAGAAATTCAAAGAGTTTTTCTTTGGTCTCTTCATTCGTATGCAATATATTATAAATGTGATATAGTTATACCATGCACATAGTCAAGAAGACCTTCAAAATATATTTAATCTACCATCTCTAGATATGTGAAAAATAACTAACCCAACTGAATTAACAATAGTTAACAAAAGATCATAACCTTTTAAATTTTAAAATACTCAGATCAGATTTGTCATAAGTGTAAAAGTCTACTTCTACATAGTTTCTCCTTGAGAAAAAAAAAAAAATGTTAAGTGATTTATGCACAGTAACAGGGTGGGCCTGTATTGTTCTAAAATAATGTGATGCATGTATATAAAAGTTCAAACAGTGACCAGCCAAGGCACAAAAATGGAAGATAAATGGTTAACAGGGATTGCAACAAAAATTTAATAAAAATTAGCAAGGAGAATATGATTTCAAAGATGCAGGGGAATCGTACCTATTCTACAACTTGAAACCATGTTTTTAGAGATTATATTGTTCACACAACAAATATTTCTATAATGTTATAACATGTATGCGGAGTCTCCCTTCCAATAGCTTACATCCTCCTCATTCCCCATTAAAAGCTCTTAAAGACTAAAATTCGAAAAACATTATTTCTGCAGAGGTGAATACTTAGTCAACCAGTAAATATATCTTTTTGAGCTATTCCAGTAAATTTAATATGAACAAATGAACTCAGCTATTGCTGTGAAGGTAATAACATTAGCTGCATTACCTTAACTAACTTGGAAAGACTCCAAACTCTATGTGGAGATAGTGACAATACAACATGACCTAAGTCATTAGCAAGTGAGTAGGGAAAGCAATAACAAATTTAGAGAGAGCTCGAGCATAATGGAGCGTGTTATAACAAATAGTTTAAATTTATTGCTCGTATAACAAGAAAAAAATAACAAAAAAGGAAAAGATCTAGGTTGAGCAGCTCTTTTGAGGTCATTTCCACAGTTCAAAATAAAATTGAATAGATGCATTTCATCGAAACATAAGTGAATCAGCAGTGGAAAGTGGTTCAAGCATTTCATCGAACAATGGAGATGCATTAGAGGAAAATAAAATTGCAGTGGAATTTAAGAGAACAATGAAACCGCATAGGCTTTAATCATTATCACCAAGTCATTTTGTACCAAATAAAAAACATAACCGCATAAGCTTTAATCATTTTGTGTAACCTAATTGCGAAAAACACGACAACACGCGCAAATTAGGGATTTAGAGACAAACCTGGCACGTTTAGGAAGACGGCAGACAGCGGCGGCGCGAGAACCGGTGAAGATAACGACGGCGCGAGGAACCGGTGACGAAAATGTTGTGGGGAATGGCGGTGGTGGCTTCGGCGGTGGGGGAAGGTGGTTGTGACGAGGATTTAGGGCTTGCCGTGGGGAATGACGTGGTGACGAGCAGCGGGGATGGTGGTGTTGACAAGGCAAGGGGAATGATGGTGGTGGCTCCGGTGACGGAGGGACGGTGGCGATGCGAGTCTGCGAGAGGTCTGAGAGATTGCAGACCTATGAAGGTTGAGAGAAGAGACGTGTTTTTGTGGGAAAAAAAAATCGAAGGATGGTTTATATACTCCCAAACAATTAGAAATAAATAAAAAATAAAAAATGGAAAAGACCATGGGAAAAGACAACGGTTGCTAAAACCCGTTGTCTTTTCGTACAAACCCATTACCTAAGACAACGGTTTTACTTAAGACAACGGATTCTATACCTATGACAACGGTCAGAGGCGAAAACCGTTGTCTTTGTACCGTTGTCTTAGGCCATTTTTGGCATAGTGGTTGATCCAAAAATTATATCATCAACATAAATTTGAACTAACAAGAGATCATAACCAAACTCTTTTCTAAAGAGAGTTCTATCAATTCTACCTTTAACAAAACCATTTTGAATTAAATAATCGGACAAGGTGTCATACCAAGCTCTTGGTGCTTGTTTAAGTCCATATAGAGCTTTCCTTAGTTTATAAACTTTGTCTCCTTTGACAAAGCCGAGGGTTGCTCTACATAAACTTCCTCAGCTAAGATTCCATTTAAGAAAGCTGACTTAACATCCATTTGAAAAACTATGAATCTTTTAAAAGTGCATAAAGGCTAAAAACAATCTTATGGCTTCCAGACGAGCTACAGTGCAAAGGTTTCATCATAATCAATACCCTACGATTGTGAATAATCTTGAGCAACTAGTCGGCCTTATTTCTAACCACAATATTGTTTTCATCCCTTTTGTTTTTAAAGACCCATTTAGTTCCAATGACTTTTTGATGATGAGGCCTTTCAACAAGCTCCCACACATCTTGTCTTTGAAAGCTGATTTAGTTCTTCTTGCATGACATTAATCCGGTTGGAATCGATTAGAGCTTACGTAATTGATTTAGGTTCAAGTAATGATACATAGCAACCGAACATACAATCTTGATTTAGTTGGGTCCTCGTCTGGACACCCGAGTCTAACTCTCCAATTATCTCGCTTTCACTGGTTGATATGACATTACTTTCTTACCTTTATCTTTTACGGTAGATGATGTCTTGTCTGAATTGTTTATTTCAGATGATTCTATGTTACCTTCGATAACTCTACCTCGATCGGTGATGTGTTATGTCGTCCGATCGGTGATGTGTTGTTGGTCGTACGATCGGTTGGTAGATCATTTGTTGAGGAAGTTCTTTCGGGTTCCATTCCTTTGTCTCGATTCTTCCTCTTCATCGAATCGATTCTTGAGTGTAGAATTTTATGGTTGATCCTTTGATAGTCATCGATCCAGATCATCCGATATCTTTGTGATGTCCCTGTCTTATCGGACTCAAGAGAAGATTCATCAAATACCACATGGGGTGTTTCTTCTACACACAAGTGTCTTATTAAAAACTCTATATGCCTTTGATATAGATGAGTATTCTAAGAATATCCCATCTGCTATCTTGGCATCAAAGGTTTTTAATTGGGATTTCCCATTGTTGTGTATGAAACATTTACAACCAAATACATGAAAATATGAAATTTTGGGAGATCTTCCCTTCCAAATTTCATAGGGAGTTTTACACTTATCCTTGACAATCAGACTTCTATTTTGAACATAGCGATCAGTATTTCTTACGCCCAAAACCTATGAGGAGTGTTGAATTCGGATAACATTATTCTAGCCGCCTCTTTCAAGGTCCTGTTTCTTCTCTCAACAACTCCATTTTGTTGTGGAGTCCTTCTTTGAGATGTTTCTGAGCTATGCCATTCTCAATGCGGTAGTTAGAAATCAATTTATTTAGAAATTCGGTACCTTTATCACTTCTAATTTTAACAATATTTAATCCACTTTTCATTTTGAATCTTTTTAAGGAATTACGGAATCTTAGTCATAGTCTCATTCTTTTTGTACAAGAAAATAACCCAAGTAAATCTTGAATAATCATCAACAATTACTAAGGTGTATTTTCTTCCACTAAAGCTGAGAGGAGTTCTTGGACCAAAACAGATCCATATGAAGAAGTTCGAGAATCCTTTACGAAGAAGTACTACTTATTGTTTTAAAAGAAGCTTTGAGTCATTTTCCTTTTTGACAAGAAACACATACATGATTCTTTGAAAATATTTTATCGAGAGTCCTTTAACTAAAGATTTCCTTGCTATTTTGTTAAGAGTCTTGAAGTTTAAGTGACCAAGTCGTCTGTGCCACAACCAACTTAAGTCATCTGAACTCTTAGCAACAATACAAGTATCTTTAGGACTGACTTTTGAAGTTGGCAACATAAATGTTACCTTGTCTTACTCCGGCCCAATAGAATATTTTCATTTAAATCATCTAATACATAGCATGCATTATGAGTAAATTTGACACAAAACCCTTTATCACAAAATTGTGAAATAGATAGTAGATTGTGCTTCAATCCTTCCACGTAGTAAACTTCTTGAACTTGAACATCTCCAATCATTAATGTTCCTACACCTTTAGTAAGTCCATAGTTGTTATCACCAAACATCACTCTAGGTCCATCAATGGTTTGATAGTTAGAGAGAAGTCGTCTTTCATAGGTCATGTGCTTGGAACAGCCACTATCAATGTACCAGATGACCTCAAGAATGTCTCCTCTATCAACTATCTTCCTATCTTCCCGCAATCACAAATTTATTGCTTAGGTACCCTTTGTATTTTGGGTCCTTTCATGTTAAGTTGACTCTTAGGAATCCAGGATAAAAATATCAATGTTCCTTAAAACCATATATTGAAGCTTGCATCCATATCTATCTACTAAGATAAGACTTTCAAGATCAATCGATTTAATTGATCTTTTGAGATTGTCTTGAATCTTGGTAAGAATGGATAAGATTTGTTTCTTCCATCAAAGCTATTATACCTAGGATAGATTTTTGGTTTAGTCTTAGGTTTAGCCTTAGGAGTTACTTTCCTCGTCGATTTTCTTTTGAAGTATCGGATGAGGTAATTAATTCCTTTGGTTTCCGAGGACTAAATAAGGTTTCTACCTTAGGTTTAGTTGCTTTGACAAAGACTCTAGGTTTTATAGGATCATTTTTCTTATTCCTATCAAAGCCTAATCCGGCTTTTATCACTAGACTTTTGTGAAGAATTGAAAATTTTATCTATTGTGGTTTGAGAATTATTCATAAGTCCTAACTTGAGGTTTAATTCTCTGTTAGTCCTTTTATAATTCTCATTCTCGGAATAGATATTTGAAAATTTTATTTTTAAAGAACTCAATTCTGTTCTAACTTATCTGTCTTATCGTACAAGGTACTAGTGATCATCTCGATCGACATTCCCCCTTGAATGTACGGTCGGTTTCTCACTTTTCTTAATCGATTGACCTTAGTTAGATCGGAAATTTGATCCTTTAAATTAAGACTTTCGGTCTCTATCTGTTTATAAGCGAGATAGAGCGGTCTCCAAATCTTTCAAAAGTTTATCAATAAGATCGAGATCGAGTTTGAGATAAGGTGTCACAGTCATTATCGATGATAAATAGTAATGTACCTCTTTAGCCATTAGGCATATGTCATCATCGACCCCAAAATCGGATGAGGATGATGATGTCTCACGAGCTTCTTCTTTCTCGGCTAGAGAGGCTCTCTGGTCGAGATACCTTACATTAGGATGTATACTATAAGCCTAGCTTTTGTATGAACATCTTTTTAGTATGAACATCTTTTTAATATGAGATTCATTATGATCAAAATACTTATTGTTTATGATTGTTATATATATCATTATTTTGTCAGGGTTAATCTATCTGTAGATAACATGGTGTGTGGTGTCACACAGTAAGATTATCTTTATCGATTCCTTATAGATTATAAATAATAGCTCACAACCAAGATGGATTTGGACAAACCATTGGAGCGGTTGTAGTGTAATTTGGTATTAGTCTATCTTGACTATAAAGTTACACTAGTACATTTTGTATGTATTGAGCGAGGACCATATGAGGTTGTTCAATTTGTACCGACTATATAAAAGAACAAGACCTCTGTTATTATGGATGTACGTCTTCTTAATCCCTATATAATAATGGGCACGTGTACTCAATGTATGTTTCTTTGATTTGCCAATGGGTGAGATTTATTAAATCAATAGGCTCGGTGAATTGGGAGACGGCATTGTTTATATGGTGTCTTTGTTGATTATAGAAGGAATCCGTGTCCTAATTATTTAGGATGATGATGTCCCCTTGAGGAGCTCATAAAGATTATTATGTAAACCCTGCAGTGGATTTAATCAGACATAATAATAAAGATGAGTGGTACTACTCTTGAAATTAAATATAAATTAATTAAGTTGTCAGTGAATTTAATTAATTTATGGACATTCGATATCTTAAACACGGGAAATAAACGTACACATAATAAAGGAGCCCATATTATAATATGGGATTAGGGCGGTAATTCAATTATAACTCTTTAGTGGGTGAGTTATAATTGATGGGCTTAAGTAAAGTATTCGGATGAACACGGGATATTTAGGCCCATCGGGAGGCCCAACCCTAATTCCTCCTTAGGGTCCCTGTTGTAGCCTATAAATAAACCCTAACATCGAGCCTCCAGTGTGAAAAAAGCGTGAGATCGAGAGAGAGGTGGATTCGATTCCTTGGAGGATCGTCACCACTCGGCGTCCAAGGGAAATGGATAGGAATACGGCGTAAGACCGTGAGGTTCGAGGCTCATCCTTCGATCGCAGATTCGACCTTAGAAGCTGGTTCGTCTTCACCTATTATGGTGAATAAAGGTATAATTCTATCCACTGCGTTTATGTGGCTGCGATCCCGAATCGATAATTTCATAGAGTCGGCGATCGGTGGTTCCAACACCTTCTATCTCTTTTCTTCCTCTTTTCTTCTCTCTCTCTGGGAGTGAGTTGAGGACAATCATAGGCTGTAGTGACCGGAGTTTCTTTGCATGTATAGCATATATCTCCTCCGTCTGCTTTTGGACTACTTTCTCCTCGTCGATAGGTGACTTATGACTTCTTGGTGATCCTTCTTTTATCATTATCTCGAACTCTTTTCATCCCTGTCGATCTATAGTTCCTACGACCTAATCTGTGTCTTTTGTTTCTTACGTACTTCATCTTCAATCTTTCATACCTTTTCAACAAAAGAGTCATTTCTTCTTTTATGGACAAATCGGATGCTTTAGAGATCTTTTGATTCATTCGATGGATAAATGTTACTTGTTTTCCAGATGTAGATGACTCTACCTCATCTTCTTCATCTTCAATATGAATGTCATATTCCGAGTGCTTTAAGATGAGAGAAAAGAGTGTGGTGTGATATTCTTTGACAAATTCTGTGTTGCCTTGAGAATATTTGTTTTCTCTCTCCATCTTTTGCTCAAAGATCGAGGTACCTTGTTGTTAATTTCTTTCTCGGTGTAAGTCATACCCAAATCGGCCGCTTTGTTCACAAGATTAGTCGAGTCTCACGTCCAGCTTGATCTACGATTTCACCATCCTTCATTTTGAATGTGTCAAATGCATGTAGAACAGTTGAAGCTTATTTTCTTTGACTTGTTCGGATCCTTCACAAATTCCGGCAAGAGTCTCCCACATTTCTTTGGTAGTCTTGCATCTTTTAACCTTTTCAATCCAATCCTTACTTAGAGTCTCGATGATCTCGGTTCGAGCTACTTGATCAAGATTACGGACCTTTCTTTCATCATTTGTTAACTCGAGAGCTCTTCTTTTCTTATGCAGTCACGGATTGGTGACTCGGCTCAGTCTTTAGTTCCTCCATGATAGAATTTTATGGGTCCCTCTTGAAGAACCTCTTCCATTCTATCATGAATGGCTTTTAGGTGATTCTCCATCCTAAATTTCCGAGTAATCATAATCTTCAATAGAGAATTCGTGAAGATTCCTAGACTTTTTGTTTTTCCCCGATGACATGATGAATCAAAGGAACAAAATACTCCACAAACTAATTAGTAGCACTTTGTTAGTTAAAAGAAGAAAATGAAGAAAATCAAGATAATTTCAATCTTATTTAAGACCTAAAATCAATATCGAATGCCTTAACACCGCTCCGATACCACTTGTTGGTCCCCGAATGTTGAGTTGATTATAAACCTTGAGATAACCTTCTAGAACAAAATCTAGAAAGGGGGTTTGAATAGATTTTGTAGATTTTTTTAAATCGTTTCAAAACCAATTCAAGGATCGAGATTAAGCACGGTGGAAAACAATTTTTAAACTCAACTTTTAACAAGATCAAAAGCAATGATGATATTGATTTTAGATAAGACTCTGAAATTTAATTCTTGAATTAACAAATTGTAACTTGAATGTAAATTAGAAGAAAGCGGATAAATAACAACAAATTTATAGTGGTTCGGATTATAACAATCCTACATCCACTCTCCTTCTCCAAACTTTGAAGAAGGGTCTTCACTAGTCGCTTACTTACTTACAATCTTTACAACTTACAATTCAATCTTCAACTCTTCAACAATGCTAACCAAGCTTCTAAAATCTAACTCTAGAATAAGAAGTGTTTTTGAAGATGTGAAGTGAAGTATTCTATAAACACTTAGAAAAATTTTGAAACCTCTTTTGAAAATACTTTGTGAAATCAATAGTGAATAGTGTGATAAATCGGATCTGCATTAGTGTTTTGAAAGATAAAATCTAGTCCTATTTATAGGTCTGAAAAGGCTTAGTTTGTTAGTCGAGTTCTAACAAACTGAAAGCTACTCAACAAACTTAATCTTGGAAACTACTCTTGACCTCGGTGATTTATTCTACTCGTCAAATGACTTGGTGAAGACTCGCCTTTCTTATTCTACTCGGCTTGTCTTGACCTCGTCTCGAGCTCTTTATGATCGTCTCCTGCAGATGACTAGATTTGAGCTTGTCTCAAATGACTTGTAAACTTTGATCTCCGCCTAGCTTAATCGGCTCTTGACCCCTCGATCGGCTTAGCACCGAACTCGATCTCGAAAGCCGCTTATCAACGTTATGCGCTCATCTGGATTGTTCCTTTTAACTCATCAAAACTCTTCTTGATCTAACACCACTTTAAGCGTGCAATCTTGGAAGTGATATAAGACTATCTTTTGTTTTGAATAGTCACTTTTCAATTTTTCATACCAAATGAAATACTTGCGTAACTAGCCACTTTGAGCATATTTGCTTATATGCTTTAGCAATCTACAAATTTAACCGAATTATCCTTTTTGTTGAGCCTAGTTTTCCTATGAACTAGTGAAGCTTGAATGTTGATATTGATGTGGAATTAAGCTTAAATATGAATTTAGGGAATTAGTTGGGTTTGAAGGTGAAAAATATAAAAAGAAAAAGATGATTTTATGAGTTGTACATGAAAAAGTTTGTGTTGGTTTGTAAAGAAATAAAAGCTGCGGAAGAAACTCCTTTTTTACAATCATTTGGTAGATGTTCAAGTTCAAAAAATATTTTATGGCTTTAAAAGTGAAGATTATGCTTTTAAAAGTAAACAAGTTAAATGAGGGAGTTGGAACATTTAGGTTGTAACTCGCATGATTGCAACTTTCTTTTAAAACTCTATAAGGCTCCATTTGGATGGATTGGATTTGAAATCGAGGGATTTGAGGATAATATACCATGTATTCACACAAACTAAAATGGAGAAAAACTAAATGAATGGATTTGATTCACTCAAATATTATAAGCACAAGTAGGAGAAGTGAGAGGATTTCAAATGACTAGGTTTTGTTGGGTATTTGAAATCCTCCCACTTATAAGTAACATTTGTGTAAACCAAATCCATTCATTTAGTTTTTCTTTATTTTGATTTGTAAATGTATGGTGTATTATCCTCAAATCCATTGATTCCAAAATGACTCCATCCAAATGGAGCCTAAATGTTTTAAGGTGACTTTACCTCCCACTTCATTCGTTTATGAATCACTTCATTCAATTTTTTCCTACCTTAATAAAAAAATTTACATTACAACCAAATATAAAGTCCTTATTGATTCATTGATTGAACATTTAATACGTAGTCGAGAACGTAGATATATATGACAAGCATATGGTAGTGCATTTGTTTGGACTATTTTTTAGCACATACATGTTCTTTACAACGGAGTGTAAGGTTGTACACTAGAGAGGAATTGTGAACTTGCTTGTTGAGGTTTCCACATAAGGGCTTGACTTGATTGAGGAAGGAACTTGACAACCACTTATTTTATTTTGAGTGAATTTATTCGCAGTCCTCCCCACTTGTTCTAATTTTTTTCATTGTTTGGGCAAACAACAATTAAGTTTGGGGGAGGGGTTGATTAGTGTGATGATTATTTGAGATTCATGTGTTTAATTTGATAGGATTGCATGGATATTTTACATGATTAATTACACTTAAATGAGAAAAATAGTGTTTTGTTCATTTTTTTAGGAAAACAACGATGAAACACGTACTAAGTGATTCGGTGATAATTACATGAGTTTGGTGTGCTTTAATTATCTATATATTTGATCAATTATACTTGCAATTATCACATTTGGTTCACGCTTAATTGCGAGAAGGAGAATTTTATGTGATTTTGTAGGTTTTGGAGATGATTACGAGTCCATAGAAAGTCTTCGTACAAGAATAAGATGAGAAACGAGCTAAGAATCAAAAGAAAAGGTAAAAAATATGAACAATAGAATCTTGCTCAAGCAACTTGGTCATGCAATCTGCTTTCGGTCGATCGGGGCACATAAATTCTAGAGCAAATGCCGACTCGACCACCAGCTCGATCGAACAACCTCTACCACCAAAAATTATTAACATATATTTTATGTTGTGCTCAAGCAACCACCTCGGTCGAGCACAAGCCATATAAACATAATATAATATTTTTACATAGAAATGTGTGCCTGAATCCATATTCGTGCAAGACTACTCGGTCGAGCAGAGCACATCAATTCCGGGATAAATATTGACTCGATCACCACTCGACCGAACTAACGAACTTGATCGAACAACCTCTTCCACCAAAAATTGTCAACACATTTTATGTTGTGCTTGACCAAGACCCTCGAGTCGTATCGGCAAAAATTGGCATTTTTGAAGTAGAAATTCGTGCCTCAACCTCAAAGGGTATAAATAGGTCCATTTTCGTTTTGGAGACAACCGGTCATAACTAAGTGATACCAAACCTTCGCAAATGGTACTTTCATAATTCCATAGATAGTCTTCCATAAATTTTAGTTTTTAATTCTTGTAATTTGTTTTCCATTGTAATCACATTCCAAGCAAGGATTAAAGAGTTTTTGTAAGTTTCTTTTAAGATTGTAGCTAGAACAATTCAATTAAGAGCTCATTTGATAAGTGAGAAAAGATATAGGGAGAAAAGTGAGATGAGAAAAAGTGAAAAAAAAAAACATGGTGGGTCTCCACTCCCAATATAAGGTGAGAAAATGTATTTAATATGATTGTTTGGTAGGATAGAATCATAATGCTATAAATTTTAATAATTTATTTGGTAGAGAATATAATACAAGAAAAATAAGAAATAATATTTACCCTTCAATCTTGTTTCAATTTTCTCCAAATTTAAATTAATACAAAATAATATAAATCAAACATTATAAAACTCAATTAATTCTACAAATTTTCAATTTAACAAAAATTAAACATTATCAATATTTACCTAATTTGTCGAATGTTGTTACCGATTTTATCGACAACCAATATAAAAAGATAAACACGGCGATGGGGAAGAACCGTGGGTTCTTCCCTTGAAAGATAGCGTTGGGAATCCTCTTGGGATTCCCTTGCCTAGTGTATATCATGTGTGAGAATTTTGTGAGGAAGCAAGGTCCTTTTACAATGGGGATGGGCCTCTATTTATAGAGGCCCAAGCTTAAAGGCTAAAAATGATCTATACCCTTTATATTAGGGTTTTATTTACATCCGTTGATCTAATACATACCGTACTAAATACTATACGCCATGCAAACTCCATTATCTGCTCGCCTATCGAGCTCGGGTCCTCGTCGAGCCGAGGTGGGGCGGACGTGGGTCTCATAGTCACGCTCGGCTTGCCTTTCGTCTCGCTTGCTCGCTTTGCTCGTCGGTCTTTATGTCGAGATCGGGGACCCCTAAGGGACCTCGGCACGTATGCCGAGGTGGGGTACTTATAGAATTATTCGTGTCACAATATTTGCCCCGGTTCGGGTGCCAAATATCTTTTGGGAGTCGATTTGGTAGTGTAGTGAATAGTTTCTTGGATGCGTAAATGATGGGTATCTTACATTGAGTATGAAGTCTGTTAGCTCTGATGAGCTCGTCAGGAGAGATGGAATTGTCCGGAGGCGGGCTCGTTCGGAGAGGTGAAATCGCTGGCGATGAGGCTCATCCGGAGAGGTGAATTCGAGCCGAGCGATGAGGCTCATCCGAGAGTCGGACTCGAGCCGGCGATGAGGCTCGTCTGAGAGGCGGACTCGTCGAGAGAGGTGAACTCGAGTGAAGCGATGAGGCTCGTCCGGGAGAGGCGGACTTCGTCGGAGAGGTGAACTTGAGCCGGGCGATGAGGCTCATCTGGAGAGGTGAACTCGTCCAAGAGGTCTTAGATATTATGAAATCCATTCCCTCTTCAATTGTTATATCCCGTCATTATCCTATATCCTACAAAACAACCATCCAAAACAAATGTTAAATGTATTGAAATAAGGAATTGATCGTTGGGAGTTTTGAGCTCGCCAAGAGTCTTTCGTGCTCGCGGGAGGTTGTGCTCGCCGGGAGTCTTTAGTGCTCGTCGGGAAGTTTAAGTTCGACCGAGAGTCTTTTGTGCTCGTCGGGAGGTTGCGCTCGCCGGGAGTCTTTAGTGCTCGCGGGCGAGGCCATTCTTCTCGTGCGAGGCTTTAGGTGTCAAATGGGGACGGTATTGTTGGACCGTAAGCTTTGCAAATGGGACGTCGTCGCACGGCCGTAAGGCGTTGCTTGGCGTGGGCTTTGGGCTGCATCGTGAGACTTTAGTGCTCGCGGCGAGACCATTCTTCTCGTGCGAGTCTTTATGCTACTCATGTGGGTGTAATCCATGTGTAGACTTTTTGCTCACCGGGGCAAAGGCCGCGACGGGAGACTTTTGTTGCTCGTGAGGGCATAGGCCCGGCCACGAGACTTTTTGGTGCTCGCGGCGAGGCCATTCTTCTCGCGCAAGTCTTTATGCTACTGTGGGTATAACCTGTGTAGACTTTTATGCTTCATGCGGGCTTGAGCCTCGTCGGGAGGCTTTTTGGTGCTCGGCGAGTGTGAGTCATCGTGAGTCTTAGAGTGCTCGGCGAGAATGTGAGTCGTCGCGAATCTTTATCTAGGACGCGTCCGTCCGTGTGGCGAGAGATTGAGCTCCTTGCGAGTCTGTAGGGTAAATCTCGCTAGAAAGCGGAATGTCCACGCCAAAGAGGCGGACTATCATCGCCACGAAGGCGAGATAAGACCACGCCACGGAGGCGGGTGACCTATGCCATAGAGGCGAAATAGATCACAATGCCGAGAAGGCATATAGTCAACGCCACGGAGGCGGACGAGTCAACCCCAAGAGGTGGACGATCAACGCCACGAAGGCGGATGAGACAATACCATGAAGGCGAGGTGATCTATGCCACGGAGGCGAAATAGATCAATGCCGGAGGCATAAGGTCAACGCCACGGAGGCGGGACGAGACCACACCACGAAGGCGGGTGAGACAATGCCATGAAGGCGAGGTGATCTATGCCACGAGGCGAAATAGATCAATGTCGAGGAGGCATATAGTCAACGCCATGGAGGCGAACGAGTCGGCGGCGAAGAGGCGGACGATCAACGCCATAAAGGCGGATAAGACAACGCCATGAAGGCGAGACGCGATCTATGCCACGAGGCGAAATAGATCAATACCGAGGAGGCATATAGTCAACGCCACGGAGGCGGGCGAGTCGGTCAAGAGGCGGACGATCAACGCCATGAAGGCGGATAAGACAACGCCATGAAGGCGAGGCGATCTATGCCACGCAGGCGAAATAGATCAATGCCGTGGAGGTATAAGGTCAACGCCACGGAGGCGGACAAGCGATGCCGAGTAAGACGGATAGTCCACGCCCGGGAGGTAATCAATGCCGAAAAGGCATGGCCGCTTGCTCGGTGATTCGGGAATTTTACTTCTTTCATCACGAGTCTTATTTTCAAAATTTTGTACTTTATTTTTCCGAATATTTGGAGTATGAACTGCGGAGTTCTAATCTCTTTCCCCACGAAGTATAAATATTTTTTCGGGGTGTTTTCGAGACCGTTAAAGGTTTTTGAAGAAATTTCTACATTTTGAAGATTTTTTAAATAAAAAAATATGCGTACATGCCCCAAATTTCTTTAAAAAGTTCGGAGTCTTATCACGTTTAAGAATTTTTGACACTTTAATAATTTTTTAAATTTTCCATACAAGTGTCTATGCCCCCAATTTCTTTTAATAGAGTGGGGTGACGTGTGAATCGCAATACATTTAACGGTAATCATTAAGAATACCCGATACAGTGGAAAAAGGGATCGTCCGTAGATTCACCTGGAATTAATCCCGGCTCCGCGGTGAATTAATTTATGCCCCAGCAGCTTCAAAAATATGGCCCAGCAGCTGCTTAAATTTTGGCCCACCAATATTAAATGAAAAAGAGCCCACCAGCTTTTTTTTTTTTAATTAAGAGAGGCCCAGCAATTATAATTACATGGGCCTGATTTAATCTCGGCCCATAGCCCATAGCCCTTTTAAGAATTAGGGCGGCACTTTCTCTTCACACAGAAAGGGGGCGCCGCTTCTCCCCATCAAAACGGCGTCGGCGCTGATAATAGTGCCAGTGGTGGCCGACGGCCCGAGAGTAACGGCGGCGGCACTGATTCGTGCGGCTGAGATAACCTGAGGCGGTGGAGAGAGACGGAGTGATGAGGCGGCGATGGAGCGCCGAAGAGGGGAGAAAGCGGAGCGATGGCGGTGAGAGAGCGGCAGGGGCGGCTCCAACGGCGGTGGTGCGCCGGTGAGGGAGCGCTTGGGCGCTGGTGCGGTGGTGAATCGTGCCGGAGGGAGCGCTGGTGAGGGCCCGAACGGGGGCGGAGCAGCGGAACGGCGGGGCGATTCCGGTGAGTGAGAGCAACGGCAGCGCTGGCTTGCGCACGATGGGTGCGCGTCGGAAAGAGAGTGAGCAGACCGGTGGTGGTGAGAAGCTGAACGGCGGCGACGCCGAGACAGAGAAGGCGGCAGCGGCGGAGAGTAGCTCCGGAGAGGGAGAGCCGATTGCGGCGGCGGCTGAGCGTGAGCGCCTGTGCGCGATGGCACGCATGCCGGAGAGGGAGTACCAGCGGCGGTGCGCATATGAAGGGCGGCGCGTCGGAGAGGGAGGACAGTGCTAGGGGCGGTGACGCGCCGGCTTTGGAGCTTGAATGGGGGCGGTTAAGGTGAGTTCCGGCATGTGTGGCCGGTGATACTTGGCAGTGAGCTTTTCTTTTACTATCTCTTTGAATTTTGAGATTTTTCTTGTATGAAAGAAATCCGAGATTTCTATTATGTAGACACCGAATATTGAAATGTTTGGTATTTTTCTGGAATGATTTCTGTAATGAATTTCTGGAACTTTACTGGTGTTGTTTTTTCTGGGATCTTTGAAATATCAGAAACATTTCTGTTTGAGCTCCAGAAGAAACGTTTCTGGTTTCTTTTTTGTTTTTTCTGCAATCGTTTCTGAGATAGCTTGTAATATGTGTATGGATTTTCTGTATATGATATTTTCTGGGATTTTTGTATGGGTTTTTCCATTGATGGCTTTTTGAGGTTTGGAGAAAAGAGTGTAGCAGAAGTATTGCTAAGCTCGATTTTTTTCCTGGAATTTTTCTGGTGAATATTTGATGAAGATTTGAGAAAGAAAAGAGGATATTTAGCAGTAGTAGCTTGGTGGTATGTGGATAATTTTGCAGAAATACAACTGTGAAAAAAATCTTGCAGAATGTAAAATTTTCACCAAGAACAGTCAGTGTTCATTGTGATTTCTGAAAAAATATGGTGTTCCACGAACTTTTTGTGTCGTTTCCTACAGATCTGCGCCAATTGTTATTACCGATTTTATCGACAACCAATATAAAAAGATAAACACGAAGCGATGGGGAAGAACCGTGGTTCTTCCTCGAAAGATGGCATTGGGAATCCTCTTGGGATTCCCTTGCCTAGTGTATAACATGTGTGAGAATTTTGTGTGGAAGCAAGGTCCTTTTACAATGGGAGGGGCCTCTATTTATAGAGGCACAATCTTAAAAAGCGCTAAAAATTATCTATACCCTTTATATTAGGGTTTTATTTACTTCCGTTGATCTAATACATCTTGTACTAAATACTATACGCCATGCGAACTCCATTATCTGCTCGCCTACCGAGCTCGGGTCCTCGTCGAGCCGAGGTGGGGTGATGTGGGTCTCGTGGTCTCGCTCGGCTGGCTTATTTGCTCGTCTCGCTTGCTCGCCTTTGCTCGTCGGTCTTTATGGCGAGATCGGGGGACTCCTAAGGGACTTCGGCACGTATGCCGAGGTGGGGTACTTATAGAATTATTCGTGTCACAACATTTGCCCCCGTTCAGTGCCAAATATCTTTTGGGAGTCGAAATTTGTAGTGTAGTGAATAGTTTCTTGGATGCGTAAATGATGGACTGCCTTACATTGAGTATGAAGTCTGTTAGCTCCTGATGAGCTCGTCAGGAGAGATGGAATTGTTCGGAGAGGTGGGCTCGTTCGGAGAGGTGAAAGTTTGTTAGCGATTAACTAAATCCAATCATTAAGCAGAAGCATAATTAAACTAATTAAAATCGTAGCGGCGGGAAAAGTATTAGTGAGTTTAAGGGTCCGACATAAGCCCATATTTAGCAAATACCGATAAAGAGTCTAAATTAACAGACGGAAAAAATAAAATTATTTAAGCATTTAAATATTGGCGGGAAAGGCGAGTCCACTAGTGCTCCCAGTACTCCATCGGCTCACTGAAAATATTTAAAAAAGGCATGAGAATTTGAATTTCTCAAAGGTGTGGATAGCCCGTACGCTATCATGCATAAATTTTAGTATCATAAATGACATCATATTATTACGAGAATAGTAACACCAAGACGGACCACCTCCGCTCGTAAACATAAATGAAACGGACCACCTCCGCTCATAAAACATAAAAGCAGACGGACCACCATCGCTCATAAACAACCGAGGCGATACCAACATCGCTCGTAAACCGAGGCGGACCACCTCCGCCTCGTCAAACAATACGATTTAGCAAATGATATTTCAACTATAACATAAATTAAGGCAATATGGTTAGTGCTACCCACCTCGAATGAAGTTACGAAGTACAAATTGAAAGGAAACATTCGAGTTAACCACCGATCGGTCGTACTCGTTACTAAAGAAATTTTTGTTTTTAGTTTCTTATCGAGGAATATATTTATGCATACAAGGTGCGTTGGTCCCCAAAGGATTTTTGGTCACTTACACGTCTTTCGTCTTTTAGTCGTAAATTATTGTAATTTTAATCTTTTGACATACGATATATATATATATATATATATATATATATATATATATATAGACTCTTACTAACATGCTCCTAAATGTGACATGTAAAATGAAAAAAACATATTTTCTAAATAAGAGTAACGATTTAAGCATTAAGACAAACTTTCGATTGCCCACTCAACTCTGGGACATTTTCTAAAATATTAATAAATTATCTAAAAAATTTGGAAAATGTACAGTAGGTAATCTCTTGAAGTGTATATCACACATAAAATATGGTCTCATTAGAAGGTATACGGAAATTGGGTTTTGAATTTATTTTCTAAGACGAGACGGTGATCCGAGAAAGTTTTACGTGTTGTGATACCATAGAAATAATTTTTCTAAAAATACTAAAACAATTCCAAAAATCACAAAATTTTTACAGTAGATACATTATGAAATCACTAACATTTCCTAAGTTTTGACTTTAGGCAAAATATGAAAGGAAAAGGGGTTTTAGCTCGTTTTGGATAAGGGACAGAAACATTTCTGCCTTTTCAGTCACGTACCAACTTGAGAAATAATTTTTGTAAAACTATTTAGACTACTCCTAAAATCATGGAAAAATCCAGAAACGAATCTAACATAATGTAGTATTTTATTTTGATTTTTATAAAAATAAAAACCGTAGTGAGGAATACCAGAAAAATCAAAGAATAACAAAACGTCACAGATTGTCACACTAACTTAAAAATTCATAGATTATTGAATATAACTCCAAAATGCATGAGACCAGTGGAAAACGAAAGCCATCTTGTCCTACTTTCTAAATATTCAGACAAACATGCCAAAGTATTAAGTTACCAAAACGTATAAGTTTAAACTTCTGACGGAAAAACAGATTGCTCATCTATTTACATACTATGAACACTTAAAAACCTATTCCTACTTTCAAAATCATGAAACCTTCATCTCTTTCATTATTAACAACATGAAACATCATGCTACCATGAAATAAACAAAACTTCAAGAAGAACACATGCCTTTCTCTCTATCAAGAGTTTTTAGAGAACAAAGCTAAGGTTTGAGGTGAGGTCACCTTGTAGTTCTTCTTTTTAAAAGGTTAGGGCCAAAATGTCTTCTTCAAGCTCTTCCTATGAATGGCTCTACTCCTTTACCCCTTGAAAGAAATGGATGGCTTGAGGTAAGAGTTCGGGGGGCTTCTATGTAGGAAAAATGGGAGAAGAAAAGTTCTTCTCCTCCCTTTTAGTGTAGTGGCCGAAAAATGAGTGTGGAGGAGGAGGGGTTGCTTCTTTTCTTTTGATGACTTGAATGAGAGTGAGGAGTGATGCCCAAGTAATTAAATTGGCATGTGGTGAAAAGAATGGATGGCTAGGATTAAAACATGTGGAGGGTGGAGATGGGAAAGGAAGGACAACAATTAAAGGAGGGAGGGGTACTTGTCTAAAGTAGTCAACACACTTTGTCTTGGTGTGTTGGCTCCTTGAGGGTGGCTGCAAACCCAGCTGGCCGTCCAAGATTGTGGGCCCCACAAGCCTTTGGCTTGTGGGGGTGGTGGCTCTTCGGTTCGTGGTGTTGCGTTTTGATACCGAAAACGGGGCTTCATTCGGGATTTCGGGGCTCCTAAGTTACGTTTCGTTCGTTTTATCACTAAATAATTTCATAACTTTAAAACTTAGTAATTAAGAAGGTTTTCAACTTATTTTATCAATTCGGTTCACGATTGGTTCGGTTTTGTTCGGTAGGTTCGAAATTCGGTATTTTTAGGGTTTTTCGCCTAATTTTTGGCAACTAAAATAAAACTCTCGTGTTATTAATACAAACAGTGTATTCACTTATTTTGGACTTGTATTTTATCCACATTTCGACTATCGAGTACCGGTTCGATTAGTATTAGGGTTTTTAGAGTACCGTTGGTTTGGTTACGCTCATCCGTTACCCGAAATCGAAGATTTTGAATAAAAACGAAGTTTCTTTTCGAAAGAACAATCAAGAATAAATAACACTCACACATGAAAGTAAATAAAAATATAATTTTGGGTCCCGATATTACATCCTACCCAACTTCAAAGAAATTTCGTCCCAAAATTTGGCTTACCTAATCAAGTCTAGGCCTTGCGGGTATTTTGCTAAAATCTCGTCCTCTCTCTCCCAAGTGGCTTCCTCCTTCCCGTGTCTACTCCACGTATTAAAACTAAAGGAATTTCTCGATTCCTAAGTTTGTGCATTTTCCTTCCTAGAATCTTCGCGGGTGTCTCTCCGTATGTCGAGTCTCGTCCTAATTCTAAGTCTCTGAAGTTGATAATGTGCTCGGGTCATCTACATACTTTACGATCGTAGAAACGTGGAAAACGTTGTGTACTTGGGATAGGTCGGGGTAGAGCTGCGATAAGCTACGTCTCCAACCTTCTCTAGTATGTCAAATGGTCCGATGTAGCGAGGTTTCGGTTGCCTCTTTTCCCAAAGCGGATCAATCCTTTCATTGGTGCTACCTTGAGAAATACCTTCTCTCCAACTTTGAAATGTAGGTCCTTCCGGCAAGTATCAACGTACGATTTACTGACGGTCTTGTGCAGCTTTGATCCTTTCCTTAATCAGAAATAATTTCCACCGATTGTTCCACAAGTTCTCGGCCCTAAAATCTTACGAACTCCACTTCGTCCCAACAGATGGGTGATCTGCATTTCTTCCCGTAAAGTGCCTCAAAGAGTGACATTTGTATCGTAGCTTGGTAAGCTGTTATTGTAGGCAAATTCCACAAGTGGTAGGTGAGTCTCCCGAGTTTCCTTCGAAATCAATAGCACATGCCCTCAACATATCCTCCAAAATCTGAATGGTTCTTTACATTGTCCATCCGATTGCGGGTGGTAAGCGGTCTTGAAGTTTAATTGTGTTCCTAAGGCTTGCTGCAGGCTCTTCCAAAACCTAGAGGTGAAGCGAGAATCTCTATCGGAAACTATCGAATCGTACGCCGTGCGGTCTAACAATCTGCGCTATGTACGGTTGGGCTAGTTTGTCTAAGGAATAAGTCATGCGCATGGGTATGAAGTGCACGGTTTTGGTAAGTCTATCTACAACTACCCAAATAGCATCATGATTCCTTACGGTCTTGGGAAAACTGTGTGAAGTCCATGGTGATATTTTCCCATTTCCACTCGGGTATTTCTAAAGGGCGAAGTAGTCCAGATGGCCGTTGATGGTCGACTTTGACTTGTTGGCGAGTCGCATTTCCTTACGAAGTGGGCTATCATCCTTTTCATACCCTCCACCAAAAAGTCTCTCTCGGTCCCGGTTCATCTTCGTCTCTCCAGGTGTCTGAGTACGGAGTGTTGTGTGCTTCCTTCATAATTTCATCCCTCAATCCTTCGTCCTTTGGCACACAAATTCGTCCTTCGAACATTAAGGCTCCATCGATGCTCAAGGTGAAGCCTTTGATGGTCCCCTTTTCAACTCGGGATCTCATTCCTTCGAGGAATTTATCCTTTCTCCTGAGCGTCTTTGAGTCTCTCTCTCGGGGTTGGTTGTAGCGTGATAGCATAGATCACGGCATCTGTGCAACATTGCTTAGTGAACTCTAGGTTCATTTGAGCAAAGTCCCCGATTAGTGCCATTTGTCCTGTTGGCATGGCGTTGGTGTTGCGATTCCCTTCCTACTCAAGGCGTCGGCCACAACGTTTGCCTTCCGGGATGGTAGTGGATCGTGCAATCATAGTCCTTTACTAGCTCGAGCCATCTCCTTTAGCGCATGTTTAACTCCTTTTGTGTGAAGAAATACTTCAAGCTCTTATGGTCCATATAGATCTCACACTTTCCCCGTAAAGGTAGTGTCACCGAGATCTTTAGAGCATGAACTCTGCAGCCGGTTCCAAGTCATGTGTTGGGTAGTTACATTCGTAGATCTTGATTGTCGTGACGCGTATGCAATGACCTTTCCATGTTGCGTGAGGACACATCCCAATCAGACAAGGATGCATCGGTGTATATCACAAATCCCTCGGTTCCATCGGGGATAGTTAACACCGGTGAAGAAGTTAATTTCTTCTTGAGCTCTTGGAAACTTTCTTCACATGCGGCATCTAAGTAAACTTGGTTCTTCTTGGTTAGGTGCGTCGGGGTTTTGCAATTCGCGAGAAGTCCTGGATGAATCTCCTACTACGCGTTCTAACTTTAGTTTCTTACTAAAGTTTTCCGACACAAAGGAGTGGGATGCTCCCGTGTTAAACAAGACGTAAGCGAGTTTACCAAAAACTCGTAGAGTACTGTCATAGTCTCGTTAAGTTCTGGTCCTCCTCTACTCCCTCTTACGGAATTACGTTCACTTGAGCCCCTCCTCTCGCCCCGGGGCCGGTACATTTCTCCTTGGTGGTCCGGGCAAGGGAGGATTTCCTCTAGGCGGTCCAGGCGGTGGATGTTCGCCGGTGGTCCACGCGGCGGTTGTTTCCCATTTAGGCGATCTAGGCTGGTTGATGGCCATTGGGAAATTCCCGTCTTGCAGCCTTTGGACAATTCGGCGTCGATGCCCCAGTGTCGGCCAGAGAAACAAGTGCCGATCCAAGATGCTCCTGTGTGCCTTCCACTACACTTTAAGCAAAAGGGCGGTGACCTTTGTCCAGCGAGCACAAAATTATTCCCTTTGGGTATCGACTCTGGTTCCCATTGAAGTTTGACCGTCCTCCCTTGTTAACAATCGGTGCGGATGGGGTAGCCTTGAATTCTAGCCCCAAACCGATTGACACGATGAGTGCTCGGTCAAAAACCTCATTGTAGCTCTGCGATTTCGGTCAGGAAACGACTCCTCCAATTCGGCCTTAAGCCTCTCTCAAACCTCCTAGCTTTTCTCTCATCGATGCCCACCGGATGTGGAGCATATCTCGACAATCTGTTGAATTGCCTTTTATATTCATCCACCGAGAGGTTCCCTTGTCGAAGGGTCACAAATTCCACCTCTTTACGGTCTCGGAGTGCATCCGGGAAGTATCTGTTCATGATGGCTTCTTTAAAGCCTTCCCTGGGCCGAGTGCTTGCCTTCCTTCGGCGTTCAGAGTGCGTTCAGCTTCCCACCACTTGGCGGCATCCTCGGCCAATGGCCCGAGCACAAGAAACCTTCGTGCATCGATCGAGTTCATGTGTTTGAAGATTCTCTCCGGCTTGGAGAGCTATTCTTGATCTCCATGGGCCCTTCCTTCCCATTAAGATGGGGTGGTTGCATTCTCTGAACGTCCCTACAATACTGGTCATCCTCCGAGGAGCGGAGTACGTGCGGGTGAGGTTGTTGGTGTTGCATGAAATTCTGCAAGAAATTAAAGAATTCCCGAGCCATGTCGGCTCCCGAAGCGGCGTTAGCGAGGCTAGGGTGTTGTAGGAGGTGGCGGCGGGGTTGCTTTGTCCTCTGAGACTCTTCCGAGTTCTCCCTACGGCGGTTTCTCGGGTCTTCCTCGGGGTGCCATCCTAATTAGGTCTTTGTGAGAAAAGAATATTTATTACATATAGATAGGTATGATCAAATTCAAAAACAGAACCCAATTATGTCGAATTGATAGTTCGCTAGCACCAATTATACATTGGAGTCTTGAAATCGGAACATACTGTCTAGCTCGAAGACAATTGCAAACTCTATCTATTGTAAGTTAGGGAACTAGCGACGCACATCGTTAAACAATAATTGAGTAAAAATAAGCGAGATAGAATAAAGTGACTATAATACGAATCACATGATTACACATATATAGATAATAAAAGTCACGGGAGGTAATCCTACAACCCGAAAGTACGTACATAAAAAATAACAATAAAGGGTTCATGCTAAGTTTCTAGCTACTGGTTGGTTACTACAAGGAACCTAAATGACAAAGCGATGAAGAAAACCTAGATCCTACGGATCTTGCGGGGCCTGTGGTGGCTGGGGTCTCGGTCGATCCCCGAAACAGTGCGTGAAATCGGTGATCGACTCGCTTTTAGCCTGTCGTATCGTGATGTACTCGTGCTTGCGAAATCCATAGAGTCCTAAGTTTCGTAAGAAAGGAATTCTAAGTCAAGGATCTAGTGGGCGCTGAGGGAAGAAGAAAAAGAAAAATATAGCTACATATAGTAAAGATACATATATATATATAGCGTTGCAAAACACGCATACACAAGATCTAAAATCATACATGCCATGATTTCATCGTCAAGCACACCACTTTCACATTTTTACGAGTCCATACCACAATTTTATGAAACATTCACAACGGATATTAAAAGAAAAAGTAAGAAACTTTGTACCTCGGAGTTACATTCGCGGCGTGCGAGACTTCCTTCCCACATCGTTCTAACTAAGTCTTTACTCTTATGATAAAAATTTTTATAAGTAAGAGTACGAAAAATTTTAAATAAAACTTTCTTTTTGCATAAAAATTTCATTTGGTCCGAAGTTTTGAGCCTAAGCTCGATACCACAGTAACGCCCCCAACCCGAATAGTTCTACTTACCGATCCGAATTCGAGTCGTTTTTAGTGAAAGGGGAAAAAGTGAGAATTTTTTTAAAGAAAGGAAATTGATAAAGGAAAAAGATTAAGAAAAACAATTGAGTGATTCTTAACTTAGAGATTTCGTGATTAACTAAATCCAATCATTAAGCGGGAAGCATAATTAAACTAATTAAAACCGTAGCAGCGGGAAAAATATTAGTGAGTTTAAGGGTCCGACATAAGCCCATGTTTAGCAAATACCGATAAAGAATCTAAATTAATGAGACGAGAAAAATAAAAGTATTTAAGCATTTAAACATTGGCGGGGAAGGCTAAGTCCACGGCTGCTCCCAGTACTCCATCGGCTCACTGAAAATATTTAAAAAGGGAATGAGAATTTGAATTTCTCGGTGTGGGTAGCCCGTACGCTATCATGCATAAAGTTTAGTATCATAAACAACATCATATTATTACAGAATAGTAACAGAGACGGACCACCTCCACTCGTAAAACATAAATGAGACGGACCACCTCCGCTCATAAAACATAAAAGAGACGGACCACCTCCGCTCTTAAACAACCGAGACGATACCAACATCGCTCGTAAACCGAGGACCACCTCCGCTCGTCAAACAATACGATTTAGCAAATGATATTTTAACTATAACATAAATTAAGGCAATACGGTTAGTGCTACCCACCTCGAATGAAGTTCGGAAAGTACAACTTGAAAGGGGAAACGCCGAGTTAACCACCGACGGTCGTACTCGTTCCTAAAGAAATTTTTAGTTTTAGTTTCTTATCGAGGAATATATTTATGCATACAGTGCGTTGGTCCCGAAGGACTTTTGGTCACTTACACGTCTTTCGTCTTTTAGTCGTAAATTATTGTAATTTTAATCTTTCGACATACGATATATATATATATATATATATATATATATATATATATATATATATATATAGACTCTTACTAACATGCTCCTAAATGTGACACGTAAAATGGAAAAATATATTTTCTAAATAAGAGTAATGATTTAAGCATTAAGACAAACTTTCGACTGCCCACTCTCGACTTTGGGGCATTTTCTAAAATATTAATAAATTATCTAAAAATTTGGCAAATGTACAGTAGGTACTCTCTTGAAGTGTATATCACACATAAAATATGGTCTCATTAGAAGGTATACGGAAATTGGGTTTTTAATTTATTTTCTAAGGCGAAACAGTAATCCAGAAAGTTTTCTGTGTGGTGACACCATAGAAATAGTTTTCCTAAAAATACTAAAACACTTCCAAAAATCACGAAATTTTTACAATAGATACATTATGAAATCATTAACATTTCCTAAGTTTGACTTTAGGCAAAATATGAAAGGAAAAGGGGGTTTTAGCTCGTTTTTGGAAAAGGGACAGAAACATTTCTGCCTTTTCAGTCACGTACCAACTAGAGAAATAATTTTTGTAAAACTATTTAGACTACTCCTAAAATCATGGAAAAATCCAGAAACGAAGCTAACATCATTTAGTATTTTATTTTGATTTTTATAAAAATAAAAACCGAAGTGAGGAATACCAGAAAAATCGAACAATCATAAAAACGTCACAGATTGTCACACTAACTTAAAAAATTCTTAGATTATTGAATATAACTCCAAAATGCATGAGACCAGTGGCAAACGAAAGCCATTTTATCCTATTTTCTAAATATGTAGACAAACATGTCAAAGTAGTAAGTTATTAAAATGTATCAGTTTAAACTTCTGACGAAAAACAGATTGTTCATCTATTTACATACTATGAACACTTAAAAACCTATTCCTACTTTCAAAATCATGAAACCTTCAACTCTTTAATTATTAACAACATGAAACATCATGCTACCATAAAATAAACAAAACTTCAAGAAGAACACATGTCTTTCTACTTATCAAGAGTTTTTAGAGAACAAAGCTAAGGTTTGAGGTGAGGTCACCTTGTAGTTCTTCTTTTTTAAAGGCTAGGGCCAAAATGCCTTCTTCAAGCTCTTCCTATGAATGGCTCTACTCCTTTACCCCTTGAAGGAAATGGATGGCTTGAGGTAAGAGTTGGGGGGGGGTTCTTGTATGTAGGAAAAATGGGAGAAGAAAAGTTCTTCTCCTCCCTTTTAGTGTAGTGGCCGAAAAATGAGTGTGGATGAGGAGGGGTTGCTTCTTATCTTTTGATGACTTGAATGAGAGTGAGGAGTGATGCCCAAGTAATTAAATTGGCATGTTGTTGGTCCCACTTAGTTGAGTATCTTAGAGAAAACTTGAATTAACCTTCTAGGAAAAATCTAGAAGGGAGGTTGAATAGATTTTTCGATTTTTACAAATCTTCCAAACTTAATCAAAAACCCAAGTAGCACAGCGAAATTCAATTTTAAACTCAACTTAATCAAGATCAAAAGCAAACTGATATTTTTAGTTTTAACTTCAATTCTGAAATTATTCTTTGATTAATAAACTGAAAATTGAAATTGAAAGTAAAGTAAAGCAATAAAGAACACCAGAGTTTATAGTGGTTCGGATTATGAATAATCCTACATCCACTCTCCTTCTCCAACTTGAAGAAGAGTCTTCACTTAATATCTTCCTTTCTTCTCGCTTACTTACTTACAATCGTGAATCTTGACCTTACAACAATTTCTTCCTAATTTACTGAATATCTATGGCTTGAAGATGTTCTATGCAAAAGTGTTCTACAAACACTAAAGCTGGAAACGTGTAGAACGTTTGTGTGTGTTTACTGAAATTTTGAATACAAGTTGTGAAGAGAATGTGAATGAATAATTGTGATTGCTAATTAGGTATTTTTTTACTAGTTTCTATCCCTATTTATAGAGATCTTCATTTGGTAGTTGTAACTTCCTTGAATTCTCGTTTTAGTCGGTTATAACAGATAATTGAATCTTGTAACTTCCTCTTGGTTCGTTGAAAGCGCTTCTTGATACTTGTGAAATTTCTCTAACACTTCCTTGTCTGCCTTTTTTGCCTTATCTTGTCTTCGTCTTTATTCTTTGTCTTGGTGATTATCATATTGGACCTCATCTGTCTTCTTTACATTGTCCTCGTCGACTTCTTATCCCTATCTCGATTCTCTTGTCCTCATCCGAGGTTTGTCCTAGTCGATTTCTGATCCTCATCTTATTTGTACTTAGTTTTATTTACATTTTTGCTTACTTGATTGTCTATACATGATGCTCATTTGGTCATCCTATTTTACATTTTTAACACATCAAAACTAAATACAACTTTTCTTTCCTAACAATTTCCCTTTTTGATGATGTTAAAACATAGCTCAAGAAAAAAAAATGTTAGTACTCTTAGAGGATAAGAATATCACAAAAGTATACAATTAAGTCACTTAGTCGGATGATCGAGCAATAAACTTCACGGTCGGATGATCGGAGCAACAAACTTCACAATCGGATGATCGAGCAAAAAAATTTATCAAAATTAAAATCGATTAATCGAAGAATAAGATCGATATTTTTATCGAGATGATTTAGTGTTACGAAGTTATGAGCCGATTACTAGTACCAAGAATTAGTTAGATGTTTTGAAAGAAAAACAAGTTAGTTAAACAACCAAGTTTATGAGAGTAGTTCAAAAGTGTATTCACAAATATTCAAGAACTTGCATATTTTTCACATTTATCATAAAGCAGACAAACGGATGAGTAGAATGAGATAGACTTAATCGTACCACCTGTCTTCTTACGGTATGCTTAACCGATCAAAGACTCTCTTCTTTTGAGACACCGTCTCCCCTCCTTCAGCTAAGTCGGCTTGGCTTCAGCTCTTATAATCAGTGCTTGACTCTTTCACGATCTAACTAGCCATCTTTTGTTCTAGGGGTTCCATCGGTGAGTAGGTGGCGCGACTACGTCTACGTTGAACTCTCTGTAAGCAAGGTCGATCAAATATTGATAGAACTTGGAATCCTTTTCTTCTAACCAAACATGGAAAGCGATGGTCTCTTCAAGCCCCCATTGAATCTTCTTACGGACATGGAAATCAAATATCCATTCAGCCTTCGTAAGATCTCCACATCTCACGATCCTTCATCGGCAAGATTTCCTTTGGGACAACATCACTCCGATGAAATGGTCTCAAAATCTCGACTCCTTGCTCATCTCTACTCGCCTGGACCCACTTCCCTCTGTTTTCGGTCATAAAATTTTCCCTGCTGCCTTCTCTGCTCCCTCCTTCTTTTGGCATCCCTCCTCTTGTACTTTTCTTTCTCTTCCCTTCTCCTCTTAAGAACTCTTTCTTCCTCCTCTATCTCGGACTAGGTCTTAGAGGTTGACTTGAAGTCTTTTCTTTCCCAGCTGCTTTTGTTGAGGATGAGGGAGATTTGATTGATAGGACGGGGACAGATCGGCGGTAGGTGGCAATTCGAGGCTCGGAGTTCCGATTCGGTGGATTGATCGGTCTTCGATCTCCTCTTTAGTCTCCTTAAAGCTCTCTCGAGACTTTTCCTCTCGGTCTTCTTCTTCTCCTCTTGATTTCAACAACTCTTCGGATAGTTCATCTATTCTCGATTTAAGGCCAACACTGATCTTCTTGCAACTCAACTCTTTTCTTGAGCTCACTATCTTCCCCTTTTTTACATCGACAAATCGGGTGTTGCGAGATAGTGGCTACTTGATTTATCGGCCCATGAGTTCTTCTCGACAAGCCCTGTCTTTTGATCCAACCGATCAAGACGCTTTTTGTGGTATTTGATTAAATGCGAATTCATCTTCCATAAAGCGTCGCATAATGGCCGTCTGTCTATCCTTCTCCATAGCTAGTTGCATCTTTAATACTTGAGAAAATGAAGCTTCCTTTCTTTGTCCAAGATTCTTTTACGATCTTCAACGCTATCACCGATTTGTCGATAAGCATCTCGAGCGTCTTGTTTGATCCGCATCTTGAGTGTTCATTTCCTCGGTGACCTTTTGCTTGACCTTAAACATGTTTTCTTCTTCATGTCGATTCCCGAAAAAT
This sequence comes from Paraleonurus japonicus, assembly GCA_030762865.1. Lineage (NCBI taxonomy): Eukaryota > Viridiplantae > Streptophyta > Magnoliopsida > Lamiales > Lamiaceae > Paraleonurus > Paraleonurus japonicus. Next base: position 37,359,750 of record CM061057.1, read on the forward strand.
AGAGATCAATCTTAGATTTCTCGTGAATTGCAGCCTCTATATTTTCTTTGATAGAAGATGTGATGACATTTGGAACCATTTGAAAGGCGTTCGGACAAGCATTTTCAGATTTGCAACTTCAGCCTTTAATGCTTCTACCTCGGATACGAGGCAGATGTGGAGGGCAAGGTCGTCTCTTGAGATGGAGAAGATAGAGTTAAATCTATCTCCTCGATAGGAATAATAGCTTCAATTGCAGTGGAGGAGAATCGCGGTGTGTTAATGTTGTTGGCATTCCGGATTCTTCCTCACTGGAACTTGCCTCACTTTATGCTGCTCTGTTTGTGCCTCCTCACTGTATCCATCTCGGTGGCTCATCGGCGACTCCACCGGTCATTCCTTCCGTTTCTTCCAATTTATCTCCTTTCTCGGGCATGACAACCTTTTTACGCTCCTCAACCTTCTCCACCTCCTCTGGTGCCTCATCTCCAAGATACACTCTTTGTAGAATGTAATCTACAAAAGTGTTTTCCGTCGAGAATGTCTTGGAAGGAGTTTAGTTTGGCCTTTTTAAGTACTTTCTTTTCCCAGGATAGCCGATTATTTCCCCTGCTTCCAATATTAGAATGGTTGTCTCCTCGAATGAGCCCAATCTGAGTCTTCTTAGCAAGTATACATCAATGAATTCTTTTAGAAGCTCGAGGCTCGTCTACTAGGGCGGATTCTTTTCGATAAGAAATTTCTTCCCAAGAATCCGTATGGAGGTTTCGGTTGGACCCATTACCCCGGATGGGTTGGGTAGGTTTAGAAAAAGGTCTGGTTCGGATAATGTAGATGGTAAGAATGAAAAGGGATCATCTATGGGTTGAGTTTGAATTGGACTTACGGGGAGTGAACCGTTTTAGAGGCTGAGGCAGCGGTCTTACTTGCCTCTTCCTTGCCAGTGGGGTTTAGGAAGTTTGAGGTACTTCATCCTCGGATGAGGATGAAGATGATGAGAGTGATTTTGCTTCTTCTCCTTGTTTAGACTTTTCTTGAGATGAGACATCCACTGTCTCTGCATTCGAGACCCTTTAACCACCTCGGGTGAGACACTTCCCCCTTGGGAAGGCTGTCTCCTCCTCTTCTTCACCTGCTTCCTCTGTCTCGTGACGAGGACTCATTCACCAATCTCTTGTCTTGACAACCTTTGTCTTGGCTTTTGAAGCCTTCTTCCTAGGAGCTGGGGTGGAGCTGGAGCATCCCCATCTCCTTCGAGTCTGTTGGTTCATAGAGTTTCTCATCCTTGATCGGGAAGTCCCTTACATGCATCGGTGTATTTCTTCACACCCTCCTTCCAGTCCAGGTTGTCCGACCGGCTTGTGTTCAAGTATGATGGTAATCCTGGCCATCATACTTGTAATTTTGGTCGAGACCATCTCATCAAGTCATCTCGAAGCGGGGTTTTGGTGAATTTCTTCTTCTCTTCCATCACCTCGAATACACCAACCTTGCCCAATTGATTTCGCTCCGTCTATAATTGCTCTCGAGACAACGAGATCCTTGGTTTGGTTAACCCATCGTGACTCTGCCGCTCTCCCAAGATGCACTTGGTCAAGATCAACATTAACATCCGATACTTTCTCTTCAACATTGGCCTTTTCAAATTTGTCGTTATGTTACGGTAAGTTCTCTTTGCCATTAATCGAAAGCTTTCCGGATACTCCGACGCCTTGTACATGAAAGGGTTTTCTCCGACTTGCTTAACCCAAAAATTTCTCCGATGTCATCAATAGACAATACCACCTTTTTATTCTTCCTTTTGGTTCGAATTTGTGTTTCCAAACCAAAGATTCTGTAGCATTTGCTCTTGTTAGGAACTCCGCATGAAAGATCATCCAAAGTCGGAGTTCCTTGACGGTTTCTTCGTATAATACCGTTTTAAACCTCTGGATTCGAGCAAGTTTAAAATTTCTCTTGTCTCGGCATCAGTCGAAATCTCTCATTCAACAAACATTTGATTTAGTTACGTCTCTGATCGAGGCAAGATCATATTCATACTTGATGTTTGATTTCTTCGATTCTGCAATTTTCAAGGAATATAGAAGGTTTTAAGAGGGAAAGGAAAGGTTTGATAAATTATAAAGGTTTTTAAGTGTGCGTAAATAAAATTATGCACCACCTAACTCCTATTTATATGGAGAAATATAATACTAAACAATTATAAAACTAATAATTGACTGAAAAAGTGTAAGTATAGGCTTTCGAATCGCCATTAATGCAATTATGACATTTATTTTGAAAAGCGCGGAGAATATTATTAAATATGTCGCGCGTGATATTTAGACGGTTCATATTACGAAACCGCCTCCATTTCTCGTGCGTGAAGTGCACTCAGCGTATTTCAAAATTAAATTTGATAAAATTTCGGGTCCGTAGTAACTTCTCTCCCGACAATGTTACTTATTTAAGAAATACTTTTCAGTTGATTGGAGAGATAAAAATGAAAAATACTTATATTTAAAAATTTTGAACCCTTATCTTTTAATTTTGTAAAACAAAACATTTTTAATATATCTTGAGTAACTTCATTTTTGAAGAAATATTAAAAAGGATTATGATATTAAATTCATATATCAATTACATGAACTAATATACATAATTTTATTATAAGTGACAAAGTTTAGAGATACTTCTGAAGTCTTCACCTTATGCGGATTGATAGCATCATAGTCTGTTCCACGAATACTTGGATAAGTAGACCTTGTCTTGTATTAGAGATAAGTTTATCAAACCTTGTTCTTCCTGAAATCCACAGACACTTAGACAAATCATTAGTAACTAGGGTGAGTCGGATAAGATGCAATGGTCGTCTAATCTTGTAAAAGACAGTGACTATTGTGATCTTGTCGATTTACCTAATGTCGAATAAGTAATCATCCAAGTCGAGATAAGGTCAATATGACTAATCCTTGATTCTTGATTCCAAAATGGGAGATCAATGATATCGGCTACCTGATTGTCCTTTGACTCATATCTAGTCGATAATTCTTTCTAGACATAATAAACTAAGATTGAGAGAGACAAAAAGAGATGATAAGATAAGATTATAGATTAGCTAAAGAAACATCTAATAATCCTAATTCTATAGATAGTTCTTTAAACCTTGTCTCTGCAATGGTTTTGTCAAAATGTCTCGCTCTTTGAAAATCGGTCGAGAATCTTCTCTAGTCCGATGTCACCTTTCTCTACATGGTCTCGGATGAAGTGGTGTCTCGATATCTACATGCTTGCATCTAGTATGTAGGATCGGGTTACAGGTAATAGATATGGCACTATTACTATCACAAAAGATTGGTACATCTTTGGTGATAATGTTATAGTCTCTTAAGCTGTTGACTTATCCGGATCGGTATGAACAACAACTTCCGGTGCCATATACTCGGCTTGATTGTGGAAGTAGCTACGAGAGGTTTGTTTCTTAGACAACCATGAAATCAGACTTACTACCAAGAAATTGGCAAGTACCGGATGTAGATTTTCTATCTATCTTACACCCACCAAAGTCTGAGTCCGAGTATCCAGACATTTCAAAGTTGTCATCACCGGATACCACAATCTAACATTTATTGTACCTTTAAGATACTTAAGAATTTTCTTTCTTTGCTTCAAGATGGCTTTTCTTAGGATTAGCTTGAAATCGAGCACAGACTCCAAGCGCAAATGAAATATCAGGTCTACTAGCGATTAAATATAATAATGAACCAATTTAGACCTCGATACTCGAGTTTGATCGAGTGTCTTCTCCCTTTTAAATGCGGATCCATTGAAAAGTTTGTCATCATAGGTATCTTAGCTTCTCGGTGGTACCTATTCCAAATTTTTCAATGAGATCTTTTGTATATTTGGCTTGATTTATGAATATTCCCTTCTTTGTCTGTTTGACTTGGAGTCCAAGAAAATAAGTCATCTCTCCCATCATGGACATTTCAAATCTATTTTTATAAGATGACTAAATTCTTCACACAAAGATATGTTAGTTGATCCAAAAATAATATCATCAACATAAATCTGAACTAAAAAAGATCACAACCATATTCTTTTCTAAAGAGAGTTCTATCAATTCTACCTTTCACAAAACCATTTTGAATTAAATAATCGAGACAAAGTGGCATACCATGCTCTTGGTGCTTGTTTAAGTCCATATAGAGCTTTCCTTAGTTTATAAACCTTGTCTCCTTACTGATGACTCAACCTAATCATCTGGGTTGTCGATCATCCGATCAGTAGTGAGGAAGAGCTTCCGGAGTTCTTTCTCTGTGTTTGAATCTGGTTTTTCTTCTTCATCTGAGTCTGATTCTTGATTGTAGAATTTTATGGTTAATCTCTTAATAGTCATTTGATCCAGGATCATCGATATCTTTGTGATGTCCCTGTCTTACTATACTCAAAAGAAGATTCATCAAATATCACATGAGGTGTTTCTTCCACACACAAGGTTGTCTTATTAAAAACTCTATATGCCTTTAATACGGATGAGTATCCCAAGAATATCCCATTTGCTATCTTGGCATCAAAAGTTTTTAATTGTGATTTTCCATTGTTGTGTATGAAATATTTACAACCAAATATATGAAAGTATGAAATTTTGGGGGATCTTCCCTTTCAAATTTCATAGGGAGTTTTGCATTTATCTTTAACAATCAAACTTCTATTTTGAACATAACAAGTGTGTTTACGGCTTACGCCCAAAACTGTGTGGAGTGTTGTACTCGAGATAACATTGTTCTAGCTGCCTTTTTCAAGGTTCTGTTTCTCCTTTCAACTACTCCATTTTGTTGTGGAGTCCTTCTGCGAGATGTTTCATGAGCTATGTCATTCTCAATGTAGTAGTTAGTAACAAGCTTATTAAGGAATTCAGTACCTTTATCACTTCTAATTTTAACAATAGTTAGTCCTTTTTCATTTTGAACCTTTTTAAGAAATTCTGGAATCTTAATCATAGTCTCATTCTTTTTGTATAAGAAAATAACCCAAGTAAATCTTGAAAAGTTATCAACAATTACCAAGGTATACTTTCTTCCACTAAAGCTTAGAGGTGTTATTGGACCAAAAAGATCCATGTGAAGAAGTTTGAGAATCCTTTCGAAGAAGAACTACTTATTGTTTTAAAAGAAGATTTAGTCTGTTTTCCTTTTTGACAAGAATCACACACATGGTTCTTTGAAAATACTTTATCGGGAGTCTTTTAACTAAAGATTTCCTTGCTATTTTATTAAGAGTTTTGAAGTTTAAGTGGCCAAGACGTTTGTGTCATAACCAACTTAAATCATCGAACTCTTAGCAACAAGACAAGTATCTTTAGGACAACTTCAAATTAGCAACATAAATGTTACCTTGTCGACTCCAATTAATAGAATATTTTCATTAATACCATCTAATACAAAGCATGCATTATGAGTAAATTTGACACTTAACCCCTTATCACAAAATTGTGAAACGAGATAGTAAGTTGTGCTTCAATCCTTCCACGTAGTAGACTTCATTTACTTGAATATCACCTATCATCGGTGTTCCTACACCTTTGGTAAGTCCATAATTGTTATCTCCAAACATTACTCTTGGTCCATCTATGGTCTGATAGTTAGAGAGAAGTCGTCTTTCATAGGTCATATGCTTAGAACCACCACTGTCAATGTACCAGATGACCTCAAGAATGTCTCCTCTTTCAACTATCTTCTTATCTTCCTGCAATCACAAATTTAATGCTTAGGTACCCTTTGTACTTTGGGTCCTTTCATGTTAAGTTGACTTTTAGGAATCCAAACAAAGATATCAATGTTCCTCAAAACCATAGATTGAAGTTTACATCCATATCTATCTACTAAGATAAGACTTTCAAGATCAATCTTATTTATGATTTTTGAAATTGTCTTAAATCTTGGTAAAAATGGATATGTTTTACTTCTTCCATCAAAGCCATTATACCTAAGGTAGGATTTTGACTTAGTCTTAGATTTATCCTTAGGAGTTACTTTCCTCGTCTGTTTTTTCTTTTTGAAGTATCGGATGAGGTAATTAATTCCTTAGGTTTCCAGGGACTAAATCTAGTTTCTATCTTTGGTTTAGTTGCTTTAACAAAAATCTAGGTTTTATTGGATCATTTTTCTTACTCCTATTAAAACCTAATCCGGTTTATCACTAGACTTTTTGTGAAGTATTGAAGATTTTATCTATTGTGGTCTGAGTGTTATTTAGAAGTCCTAACTTGAGATTTAATTCTCTGTTAGTCTTCTTGTAACTCTCATTCTCAAAATAGATATTTGAAAATTTTATTTTTAAAAACTTAATTCCTATTCTAACTTATTTGTCATATTAGACAAGGTATTAGTGATTGTCTTAGTCGACATTCCCCCTTGAATGTACAATCTGGTTTCTCACTAACCTTTGTTTGATTGACCTTAGGCAAATCGGTAATTTGATTCTTTAAATTAAAATTTTCGGTCTCTATCTGTTTATAAGCGAGATAGAGCGGTCTCAAATCTTTCAAAAGTTTCTCAATAAACAAATGTCGTCATACGATCCAAAATCGAGATGAGGATGAGGATGATGATGTTTCATGAACTTCTTCTTTCTCGGCCCGGAAAGAGCTCTCACGATCGGCATACCTTCTATATCTCTTTTACCTCTTTTCTTCTCTCTCTGCGGGAGTGAGTTGAGGCAGTCATAACTATAGTGACCGAGGCTTGTTGCATGTATAACAAATATCTCCTCTGTCTGTTTTAGGACTACTATCTCCTCGTCGATTGGTGACTTATGCTTTCTCGTCTGATCCTTTTTCTTATCATTGTCTGAACTCTTTTCTTCTTTATCCGATCTGTAGTTCCTTCGACACGATCTGTCTCTCTTGTTTCTTTTGTACTTCATTCTCGGCTTTTCATATCTTTTAACAAGAGCCATTTCCTCCTTAATAGACAAATCGGATGCCTTGGAGATCTTTTCAGATTCATCTTGATGAACAAATGCTCTGATCTTTCCGGATGTTGAAGATTCTGCTTCATCTTCTTCATCTTCGATTTGGATGTCATATTCTAATGCCTTGAGATGAGAAAATAAAGTGTGGTGTGAAATTGAAGATAAATTAAAGTAGCTTTCGAGAATATTAGCTTTCTCTCTCCATCTTTTGCTTAATGACCTTAGCACTTTATTGTTGATTTCTTTCTCTGTATAGGTTTACCCAAATCATTGCCTTGTTCGAAGATTAGTCACCTAACATCTAGTTGATCAATGGATTCTCCTTCTTTCATCTTGAAAGTGTCAAAAACATGTAATCGATTGCAATTTGTTTTCTTTGACACGATCGATCCTTCACAGATTCGAAGAGTTTCCCACATTTCCTTGGCGATCTTGCATCTTTTCACCTTTTCAATCCAATCCTTACTTAATGTTTCAATGATCTCGGTTCTAGCAACTTGATCCAGATTATGAATCTTTCTTTCATCACTTGTGAGTTCTCGAGCTTTTCTTTTCTTGCCTCACTCTTGTTTGATTTCTTTGCAATACCATCACTTGTACCACCATGATAAAATTTGATAGGTCCTTCTTCAAGAACCTCCTCCATTCTATCATGAATCGCTTTGAGATGATTCTTCATTCTAAACTTTCAATAGTCATATTCTTCGATTGAGAAATTAAGTAGACTCCTTGATTTCTTGCTCTTAACAAGTCATGTTGAGATAGAAAAACCAAAATACTTACAAGATCTTGTTAGTAATACTATTAGTGAAACAAAGAAAATGAAGATAATCAAGAACAAATTTAGAATCTTGGTTAAGACCTAAAATCAATATCAACAACTTAACTTGGCTCGGATACCACTTGTTGGTCCCACTTAGTTGAGTATCTTAGAGAAAACTTGAATTAACCTTCTAGGAAAAATCTAGAAGGGGGAGGGTTGAATAGATTTTTCGATTTTTACAAATCTTCCAAACTTAATCAAAAACCCAAGTAGCACAGCGGAATTCAATTTTAAACTCAACTTAATCAAGATCAAAAGCAAACCGATATTTTTAGTTTTAACTTCAATTCGAAATTATTCTTTGATTAATAAAGCGGAAATTGAAAGTAAAGTAAAGCAATAAAGAACACGAGTTTATAGTGGTCCGGATTATGAATAATCCTACACCCACTCTCCTTCATCAACTTGAAGAAGGGTCTTCACTTACTATCTTCCTTTCTTCTCGCTTACTTACTTACAATCGTGAATCTTCAGCCTTACAACAATTTCTTCCTAATTTTTGAATATCTATGGCTTGAAGATGTTCTATGCAAAAGTGTTCTACAAACACTAAACTCGAAACGTATAGAACTTTTGTGTGTGTTTCTACGAAATTCAATACAAGTTGTGAAGAGAATGTGAATGAATAATTGTGATTGCTAATTAGGTATTTTTTTACTAGTTTCTATCCCTATTTATAGAGATCTTCATTTGGTAGTTGTAACTTCCTTGAATTACTGTTTTAGTCGGTTATAATAGTATAAGCTGAATCTTGTAACTTCCTCTTGGTTCGTTGAAAGCTGCTTCTTGATACTTGTGAAATTTCTCTAACACTTCCTTGTGCCTTTTTGCCTTATCTGTCTTCGTCTTCATTCTTTGTCTTGGTGATTATCATATTGGACCTCATCTGTCTTCTTTACATTGTCCTCGTCGACTTCTTATCCCTATCTCGATTCTCTTGTCCTCATCCGAGGTTTGTCCTAGTCGATTTCGATCCTCATCTTATTTGTACTTAGTTTTATTTACATTTTTGCTTACTTGTTGTCTATACATGATGCTCATTGGTCATCCTATTTTACACTTTTTAACACATCAAAACTAAATACAACTTTTCTTTCCTAACACATGTGATGAAAAGAATGGATGGCTAGGATTAAAACATGTGGAGGGTGGAGATGGGAAAGGAAGGATAACAATTAAAGGAGGGAGGGGTACTTGTACTAAGGAGTCAACACACTTTGTCTTGGTGTGTTGGCTCCTTGAGGGTGGCTGCAAACCCAGCTAGCCGTCCAAGATTGTGGGCCCCACAAGCCTTTGGCTTGTGGTGGCCCTTCGGTTCAGTGTTGCGGTTTGATACATGAAAAATGGGGCTTCGTTCGGGATTTGGGGCTCAGGAAGTTACGTTTCGTTCGTTTTATCACTAAATAATTTCATAACTTTAAAATTTAATAATTAAGAAGGTTTTTAACTTATTTTATCAATTCGGTTCTCGATTGGTTCGGTTTTGTTCGGTAGATTCGAAATTTGGCATTTTTAGGGTTTTTCATCCAATTTTTGGCAACTAAAATAAAACTCTCATGTTATTAATACAAACGGTTTATTCACTTATTTTGGACTTGTATTTTAACCACATTTCGACTATCGAGTACCGGATTCGATCGATATTAGGGTTTTTAGAGTACCGTCGGTTCGGTTACTGCTCGTCCGTTACCCGAAATCGAAGATTTTGAATAAAAATGAAGTTTCTTTTCGAAAGAATAATCAAGAATAAATAACACTCACACATGAAAGTAAATAAAAACACAATTTTGGGTCCCGGTATTACAAGAGAGTTTTAGAAGGACCTAGATCATGCGGTTGTAGGAGTGAGTCACGAAACCAACTACCTACATGGATGGCTAGTAGAGAGAAATAAAGAGAAGTTATTCTCGAGTTTTTCTAGATCCATCCATAAGGATCTATGGTTGATGCCGAGGACCTCTATAAATAGAAGACCGAGAACTTCGCCAATAGCAAAGAATATCCAAATATCAATTATTGAGTGCGTTAGTGCATCCATGAGATAGGACCGTTATTCTCCCTTTACATTGCTACTTGTGAATGTTACCTCGTTTAGCAACATAGGTATCTTGAAGTGTTATTAGCTATGATGTCTTTGATACTTTGATTAACTTTTGATGTTGTAATAATTTATAATACTACACCTAGCCGTTTAAGAGTCAATAGGCGATATTGAGTCTTTATTTCTATTGTAAAGGTTACTGGGGAAACTCTTTACACAAACTTTTATATTCACTCTCGATTTAATGAAACGTTTTGCCGTAAGGCATCATAGACTTTAATTAACAAGTCTATGAAAAATTTACTCCTTTGCATTGTAGTGTTAGTCTTCTGCTGTGTTTTACATTCTAATATTTAGATGTTGTAGTGCATGCCATAACATTCAGATACAATATTATTCTGTTTTACACCACATGCACACTTTCGGTTGGCACGAGCCTAAAACTTGACGGTACTAAGTTTAGATCCTGTGTTTTAGTGTGTCTTTTTATTTTGCAATGGAGTATCCACTCTCTCGATCTATTAGGCCTCCTGTTCTTGATGGAACAAACTATGCCTATTGGAAACCAAGGATGCGGATGTATATCAAATCCATTGATGAACGATGCTTGGAGGAGTGTTCTTTTTGGATGGACAACCCCTAGAACTCCAGTGGTGATGATGGAGAAACTTCGGATCAAACGTGAACTGGGATCGAACAAATGATGAAAGCACAATTGCTAGTTACAATTCTAAAGTCTTAAATGCAATTTTTATCTCAGTTGATATGACTATGTTCAAGATCATATATAAGCGTGTCGGTGCAAAAGAGGCTTGTGATCGTTTACAAGAGCATTGTGAAGGATCGATAGTGTTCGTAGAACAAAACTACGAATGCTAAGCACGAAGTTCGAGAACACGAGAATGAAGGAAGATGAAACCATTTCATCTTACAATGAATGTGTCACGTAGATTGCCAATGAAGCTCAACCGCTTGGAGATCCTATCTCTAATACCGAGGTTTGCATAAAATTTTACGTTACTGTTCATAAAAGATTTGATGCAAAAATTTGTGCTATAGAAGAAGTTAAGGTTACGAATACGTTGAGTCATAATGAGCTAATAAGCATTCTTAAGACCTATGAGATCAATTTCATCCACCCAGAGGAGAATGATGGTAAGAAGGTTGTTGTCTACAAAGGAGAAGCATCTACAAGTGATGAACATCAATCTTATGTTCTTGAGATTGATTACGATGAGGATGTGACTGACCTATGTTGTAACAATCTTGACAACATCGCTCTGTGACAAAGAATTTTAACTCCTATTTGAGGAAAACGATGAGCGAGATCCAAGGGGAATATCCAACCAAAGATCCAAATCAACACAACACCTACCCCGAAAGAAGGAGAGATCGAGTCAATCAAGACAAACTGAAAAGGTAGTAAACCAATGTATGATCCCTGAATACGGAAAATCGGTAAAGTGTGATGCATGTACTGGATTTGGACACTATGCAAATGAGTGTGCAAATACCATACTTAGGAGAAAACTGAATTTTAATGCTACCTTAAGTGATGACTCGAGATAATGAACATGATGATTCAAAAGATGAGGAACTTGTTTTTTAAGCTAAAATTGATTATGATGACTCTCTGGATGATGATCTAGATGACTTTGACTCAGATGTTGCATCGGATGTTACAACATCCGAAGCAACATCGAGATCAAATTTCTCGATTTGAACAATTTTGTTGGGTGTGTTGATGAAACAGGTAACACTACGAACAAACAAGAATTGATGAATCGACTATAAAAATTTATTAGACAAATGTCTTGAACTAGATCAATCTCTAAAGGTTTTAAGCAAGAGAATGATAATTTGAAAGAAAGCTTGATAACTAAACTAGAAATCATACTTACCGAGAAGAGACTTGGAAATTTCTAAGCTAAAAGAGGCTGAAAAAAACTTCTTTAAGTTTTAAGAAATATACCAAAAGTTCATCCGATATGAATGATGCTTTAATAGTTGGTCGATCTAATAAATTTGGTTTGGGATATAAAAATAAAACATTTTCTATGTTTGAAAATCCTGTGAAATTTGTGAAAGTTAAAGCTGATACTAAGGTAAAAGTTGAGGCTCAAACAAAGGCTAATAAGAAGAAACAAACGAGAAAATAAGTATGTGTGTCATTATTGTGATGAAATTGGTCTTATTCGTCCTTATTGTTTGAAAAGTGAAAGATCTGAAAGATGTTAAAATATTGTCTAAAATGCTTTGTCACATTCTAAGCAACATGTATTAAAGACAGTCTAAAAAAGAAGGATAAAGTTATACGTAACATGGTTTACTCTTCTCTGAAAGCATGTGTACGAGGTTTATGGTATTTTGATAGTGGTTGTTCTAGACATATGACTGGTCAAATCAACTTTTTATCTGAATATGAATCCTTTAATGGTGGAACCGTAGCAGGATGGTAGTGGTACTAAAGGAAAAGTCATTGGAAAAGGAACTTTAAATGTTGAAGGATTTCCTAAGCTAAAAATTGTTTTGCATGTTGATGGCTTACTTGCTAATTTGATTAGTATAAGTCAATTATGTGATGATGATTTGTATGTAAAATTTGACAAAACTCATGTTATGTTCTTAACAAAAATAATGAGTGTCTTATGACTGTAATAGGTCAACAAACAATTGTTATTAAATTGGGAACAAAAACGTGTGTAATTTGGCAAAAAATGATGAAAATGTCTTATGGCATCGAGATTGGGACATACAAATTATAGGAACATAAGAAAAGCTGGTTAAAAGCAGTTGTGCTAGGATTGCCTAAAGCGAAGTTTGATAATCTTCTTGTATGTGGTCCATGCCAGAGGTAAGCGAGGTAAGAATGTCGCACAAAATGTTGTCATATTTTTACATATCATTGTTTTGAATTACAACACATGGATCTAATGGGTACAATGGAAACCGAAAGCATTGGTGGTAAGAAATACTTACTAGTTGTGGTTGATGATTACTCACGGTATACATGGATTGAATTTTTAAGAGAAAAATCGAAGCTTTTAATGCTTTTAAAATTTTTACAAAAGATTTATATCTGTTTATAACTTAAAAGTTAGCGGATTAGATCTGATCATGGTAGGGAATTTGAAAATAGCATGTTTCTTGATTTTTGTGAAAGAAAATGTATATTGCAACTCCACAACAAAATGAGATTGATGAACGAGAAGAATAGAACTTTACAAGAAACGGCTAGAGTCATGCTTACATCTAAAAATCTTGCTAAGAGATTTTAGTCTGAAGCATTGAATACAAAGATGTCATATTTCTAATAGAGTTTTTACGTGATGTTCAAGTTCAAGATAATCGGTGATATCGCAGAATGTGTCACCAAATGTTTCAATGTTCGTACAACATCCCTTGAAACTTCAAATTTGATTCATCTTAGAACAATCGAGTATACACAAAAGTTGAATCCATCTAGTCGTATAACCAAAAATCATCCACGAAGCAGATCATTGGTGACGCTTCGGTTGGTGTACAAACAAGAAAGAAAGTAAGTTCAAAAGAGCATGCGAGATATGGTAAGATCGGTATGTATATCTTTTCTTTGTAATGTTGTTAATGCGAGTGCTAATATTCTGAAATTGAACCTAAAAATATTCTTGAAGCATTAAAAGATGAAAATTGGACTAATGCTATGCATGAGGAACTTAATCGGTTTGAAAATAATGATGTTTGGACACTAGTTTCAAGGCACGATGATGTCAATGTCATTGGAACTAAATGGATTTTTAGAAATAAACTGATGAGTCTAGTAACATTGTTAGAAATAAAGCGGCGTTAGTTGCACAAGGGTATACGCAAGTTGAAGGTATTGATTTCGATGAAACATTTGCACTGTTGCTAAGATAGAATCTATTAGATTATTGCTAGCAATTGCATGTTTTATTGACATTAAACTTCACCAAATGGATGTTAAAGCTGCATTTTTAAATGACATTTTGTTAGAAGAAGCATATGTTGAACAACCTAAAGTATTTGAAAACCCACAGTATCCTGATCATGTGTACAAGCTAAAGAAAGCATTGCATAGCCTAAACAAGCTCTTAGAGCATGGTATGGGAGGCTTACGGACTTTCTTTTGCAATTTGGTTTTATTAGAGGAATTGCTAATAACACCTTATTCATCAAACAAACTGGAGAAGATTTACTAATTGCTTAAATATATGTTGATGATATAGTTTTTGGTTCAACTTGTGATAAAATGTTAAACAGCTTTTGTTGAAACAATGACTGCAACATTTGAGATGAGTATGGTTGGAGATCTAAATTACTTCTTAGGTCTTCAAATCAAGCAAGAAAAAAATGGTATTTTCTTCTCACAAAGCAAATATGCGAAAAACTTGGTGAAAAGGTTTGGTTTGGAAAATTCTAAGGTAATGAAAACACTTATGGGATCTACACGAAATTGTGTAAAGACAATCTTTGGACAAGGAATTGATCCAACATTGTATAGATCCATGATAGGTAGTCTTCTTTACTTAAGTTCTAGTAGACCGGATATCATGTACGGTATTTGTGTTTGTGTCGGGTACCAAGCATGTCCAAAGGAATCACACTTGAATGTTGTTAAGAGAATCATAAGATATGGTGCGGTACATGTGATCTAGGCATTTGGTATACAAAGGATACAAATATCACACTTGTGGGATATAGTGATGTTAGTAAAGTGGAGACATAGATGACGAGAAAAATACGAGTGGTGATTGTTTCTACATGGGAAACATCCTGATTTAATGGCACAGTAGAAAGCGAAGCTGTGTTTCACAATCCACCTGCGAGAATCTAAGTACATTGCGGCGGGAAGTTGTTGTACACAACTTCTATGGTTGAAGTAAGATGTTTCATGATTATGGCATTAAAAGTGATATTTTAAGCGTGTATTGTGATAACACAAGTGCTATTAATATTTCAAAAATTTAGTACAACATTCACTCACTAAGCACATTAGTATATATGATTGATGGGACCAATTTTACAATGATGATCTTGCGTGAGACTATCTCACAAATCTCTTAGAATAACACTTATGTAAATCGGGTCCATACAATAAATTCTATTTTTACTATCACCATTACGCACATTCACTATCACCGTCATGCACATACACTGTTATAAGTAAATGTGACAATGACATGCATGTGCATGACAATGTTAGTGAATGTGTATGGCGGTGGTAGTAAAAATAGAGTTCTTCATATGTACCGTTTCACACAAATATTTGTCAATCTTAGGTTATGAGAGATCAATATTTGATCCAATAAAATCCAAATAAACTCAATACATTTCTTTCATGGCAAAGTCTACTATGAATAAGGGTTCATGATGAAACTTGATTCATTTATTAAAGAGTATCGATTGTAATAAGTGAAAGGTATTACTTACTCCCTCTGTCCCACATCGGTTTTCACACTTTCCTTTTTGGTTTGTCCCACATTAGTTTTCACATTCCAAAAGGAAACCCCTCCTTAAACTCCACCCTCACAATATTCATATATTTACACAAAATGTCATTACTTTTACACTCAATCCAACCACCCCTCTTACTTTAATAATAAAAGTTTACAAAATTACCATTCAATACTCCACTCATTACACTTTTTTTTTAAAGCAGCGTGCCCAGTTAGTATGAAAACTAATGCAGGACGGAGGGAGTATATTATTAAAGGGTATCACTTGTGATAAGCTGAAGAGTATGTCTTATATTATTGTAAAGATAATTTTTGTATTTAATAAATAAATAACGAAAAAATGGAGTTACAAAGATAATTTAATTGAATCAAACAATTGTTTGGGTACAATCTCTAGAAATTCCTCGATTCTCTCTTCGTGGTTGATTTTGACTTGATTTTTGGGTTTATCGGGGTTGAAGCTATCGAGAAGTTATCGTTGTTGATGAACTTTGGAGGAGAAAATGTCGTCGAAGGGGCTTAGCACCTTGATCTCGGATCAAACGTCGTCTTTGACGAAAAACTTGAAGAATTCGAAGAGAAACGCCTATTTGAGGGGTTTAACACCTCGATCTAGGATCAAACGCCATTCTTGATGAAAAACTCCTTGAAAGACTCTTTGAATTGCGACTTGATCTGCATAGCTCAAAATCCGGTGTGTTCCAATTCTTTACGTGTATGCGGAATGACCAGGAATGAGACCCTATTTATAAATGGCAAAAATCCTAGGTTTAACGGTGCAGCCTATTGAGCCGGGAATGTTCCATGCATCTACGAGATAGGGATGGCAAAATGGCCCGCCATGAGTCGCCCGCTCCGCTCGATTGGGTCGGCCCGCCCGCGCATGGGCGAGTCGGGCACGGGTTCTTATATTCTTGCCCGCCCCACACTATACATATATATATATATATATATATATATATATATATATAATATTATATAATAATTAAATCAAATAATTATATATCTTTAAATAATTCTTGAATTTTGAATAATTGTATACAATAATACTATACAATATAATATTGTATAAAATAACCGAATCGATCGAAATATCCAAAATATATCATTATATATTAAATATTATATATTTTATTTGGACTGAAATTTTTAATTTTTATGCAATCATTTTGAATATGATATTTTTATAAAAGCAAAGAAAAATATTTATTGATGTTTTAATTTTTCATTTAATAAAAAAAAAATGGGGCGGGCGGACCATGCGCGGGTGCGCTTGGGGCACAATTCTTTGCCCGTGACGGGCCCCATTGCCATCCCTATCTAAAGATTTATGCATCCATGATTTGATTTGTCGGGCTTTAGAGGTCGATATGATTTGTGGGGGCTTTAGAGGCCCGATATGATTTGTCGGGTTTTAGAGGCCCGATTCAATTTATTAGACTTTAAAGGCTCAATTCGATTTATTGGACTTTAGCAAATCAATTTAATTTATTGGACTTTAGAGGTCCAATTTAATTTATTGAACTTTAGAGCTCCAATTCAATTATTAGGCTTTAGAGACCCAATATGACTTATTGGACTTTAGATGTCAATTTAATTTATCGAGTTTAGAGGCCTAATATGACTTATTGGACTTTAGAAGTCCAATTCAATTATTAGGTTTTAGGGGTCCAATATGACTTATTGAACTTTAGAGGTCCAATTTAATTTATCGGGCTTTAGAGACCCGATTTTATTTAATGAACTTAGAAGCCCAAATTGATTTATTATAACTCAATACTTGGATTTGGCCTAATTAATTTGACGAATCAATTAATAAATTATTTATTATATTAGAAATTAAATGTATTTGAATTCCTAATAAATAATAAATTTAATTGATATTTAACATGTAATTTCCACGTGTCGTTTCTTGATTCAACAATTAAATTTTACTTGTTTACAATTACTAAAGAATATCGATCGTAATAATTGAAAAATATTACTTATATTACTAAAGCATATAAATCGTGATAACTGAAAGTTATAATTTATATAATTATATTACTACAAGACAATATTGCAAAGAGTATTAGTGATAATAATTGAAATGTATAACCTATATTATTAAAGAGTATTAGTTAGATAACTGAAAGATAATTTGTACCTATTCTTCAATACATCTTTTCTTTCTTTAATAATAAATGATATATCTTATTTCATGAGATACATCTATATATGATCCAAATGAAACCCAAATAAACTCATTCTGGAAATGGGTGTTACACACATCTTTGTCTTTTTACCATTTACTCATAAATAGGATTAAGCTTGCGATTGACTTTTTCAACGATTTTTGTGTGAGAGTTATTTTATAGTAATACGTTTGCAAAAGTTGTTTTATATGAATGATACGCTAGTTAATAAGATCAACTAGCATACCATTCATATAAAACAACTTTTGTACACATATTACTATGATATAACTCTCACGCAAAAATCGTTAAAAAGGCCAATCACAAGCTTAATCCTATTGAGTGGAAGTATTACTGTATTAATTCCAATATGAAAACGTGCTGCCCATTAGATTCTGTTTGGCCACTTTACAACAATCCACACTCTCCACACTCTTTTTCCGCCTAACCGGAGAACAAAACCCCTTCGGTTGAGAAAATCTTGACATCAAATCAAATCAATCCATCCACTGTAAAATCGGAGAAGGAAAATCACCAGATTTTGAATTTCCCAAGTTCTATTACCTTTTCCACGCATATACCCGATATGAAGGATGACGATGCGCATCCAATCTCAAAGCCCACATCTTCATCAGTTTTAACATCGTCTTCATCATCGTCGCCCGGAATGTTCAGGAAAGAAAGTTCTGTTGTTGTCACAAGCGTTTTTGGGCGCACTCGCTACAAGTTTTGGGCACTCGCCGCCATTCTGTTGCTAGCGTTCTGGTCAATGCTCACCGGCACCGCCTCACTGCGGTGGTCCACCGGCAATCTTAACCGCTTCGACCAAGACTACGAATCACCTGCCGCTGAAGATCTCGACGTTCTCGTAATTCAACATTCACATATCTGTGTTTTCTCACTGGATTTCTTCCGATTAAGTGTGGTTTTATCTTTGTTTGTGATCGTAGGATCTGGAGGAGAGGGAGAAATTGGTGAAGCACATGTGGGACGTGTACACCAACAACCCTCGGATCGGATTGGGGAGTTTCTGGAGGGAGGCATTTGTGGCTGCCTATGAGATTTTGACGAGCGAGGAGGTTGAGGATAGGGAAACTGCCATTTCCGAGATAGCTAAAATGTCCATTCGCCACCTACCTTTTCTGCATTCTTCCTCTTCCTTGGTTAGTTGTTCTCATATACCTTATTTAACTAAATTTCTTTTTCGAAAATGTTGCTTGATTTTGGTGAATTTAAGCTAAGTCAGTTGCCTTTGCTCGGTTAACAATTGGTGCAGTGCGTGTGTGTATATTGAAAATTGTTGTGTCTTGGGAGATATGCACCCTAATTTACATCTCCTTGGGATTCCTGAATTTGATACCATGGGGTGTAACCTCAGATTTTCTGCTCAAAGATATTAGTTCTCCTTTTCTTGAACAACAAATCAGTGAGCTACTATGATGTTTTGCATTCTAAGTGGGAAATTTGTCTCCTTACAAGCTCATGTTGATTCAAAAATCCATTTACTTGCTGTTGTGATAGTCTCCTAGTTTTACTATCTGGTCTTAGAACGTACAAATACTCGTTACCAACACTTGACCTGATGATCCATGGTTGCTACTCAAGATAAATAAACTTAATTCCACTTTGTAATTTGCAAATATTAGAATAAATTAGCTCTTAATTTTTTTAAAAAAAAAAATTAATGGTAGGGGTGGTGCCTCGGTGTTCTTGGCATGGAACAGTGCTGAAAATGAAGGGAACCGTCAGCAGTTTCTTGATGGGCATTGAAGTTTAATTGTAGCATAGTATGCATTTGATATGCAAATTATTGCTGATTTTTTAATAAGATGTCTTTTCCTTGTTTCTTCTTTAAATTAACACCTAACTCAGACCATTGCCATACATACGAGTGATTGATAGGAAAGTTATAACTATTACTGAAAACAGTTGTATTAGGCTGTGGTGTGTTAGGAACAGAGAGGAATACAATAGAGAGAGGATGATGAGGTAATAAAAATAATGAAATATATATAGATAAATCCTCGAAATGAGGCCACAGAGAATTATCTCAGCCACAGCCAAAGTTGCTCAACAATAATGATCAAATGATAACCCTAACTCTAATGAGATTCATTCTTAAATAGACTCAAACCTAAATCTTAACTTAATCCCCAAGTCATAAGGCCCACGAGCTATTTATTTAATCTGTACTAATTAAAAGACTCAACTTATATAAGAGACCAACTGTAATACTCCCTCCGTTTAAGTATTGACTGGTGCATTACTCAGAACTGTTTAAGTATGTGATCATAATATTTCAAATTCATTCAAACCTATGCATATGAGTTTCTTCGCCTTCAGTTTAAACATTCTGTGTCGGTGCAATAAATAGGACTCAATTGACAGTAATCAAGTTCTAAATTGCTTGGCAGCCATTAGCCTGTCCTTATCTTAAATCCTTTTGAGATATACTGCGGAACTAGTAATTACCAAAAGGTGGTTAGCTTTATAATATGCAGGGTGGGGGCACCTACCTATTCTAATATCAAAGCCAACCCAATTGTTGAATTCTACCCCACTCTTTGTTTGCCTTTGCCCTGTACTACACTTCCCTCTTAATAATAAAAAGATTTGGAGATATTTGTGTTTTCTTTATTTACTATGGTTTAATCATGCACCTTCTTTGATTCTTAGATGCAATGTTATTTACTTGTTTCAGAGTTCACAAGATTTGAATCTAAAACAACCGCTCACTGGGCAATGACGTCTCCCAGCAGGAAGTCGATCCTATTTTCGGATAACGAATTCTTGCAGATTGTTTTTTTTTGGATATACAAACAGTCTCATGGAAAACATGTGTGCTGCTGTTTTTGGTCAACATCAAGGAAGTACTGTACTTTGTTCTCCTGTATTTTTGGAAAACACAAACAACTCACGTGTAGTAAGATCCCAGTAGCCCAAAGTTTTTGTGATTGTCATTGTGCTGTAATTGCTCTTTCTAATCTTTCAAGCATGGAGATGCTTTTTGAAAGTTGAAGCTAAGCTTCTATTGTGTTGGATGAATTCCAGGAGAATTGGGTTTCAATTTGCAATTGATGATGTGTTTTGAAACTCTATTCACTTTAAAAGGTGATATTAATTAATTTTTATAGTAAAATTAAAAGTGAAGAGTGTTTAGAAAAAAGTGATTTTAAATCAAATAAAAAAGTGAGTGTTTGTAAAACAAATCACTAAAAGTGATATTAATTGAATTTTGTAGTAAAATTAAAAGTGAAGAGTGTTTAGAAATAAAGTGATTTTAAATCAAATAAAAAAGTGAGTGTTAAGTAAAAAAATTATTTTTACTAATAGTGAGGGTAATTATAAATTGGTGTAATTATTATTTTCTCTTCTTTCAACGAGAATTGCTTGAAAGAATCCAAAAGCTAGAAAAATTTTGGGGTGTTTGCAAACTCAAGTGGAAGGGGCATAAACACTTATTTTAAAGCTACCCCTCAGAGCTTTAATTTTTAGAAGTGTTTCTAAGTCAGTAAGTAAGGTTGCAAACACTCACTTGTTTTGTCAAAATTGATTTTACGTGCTTAAAAAATGGTTGTAAATAGTATAGAAGTGATTTTTTTTTTTTTTTGAGTGATTATCCCCATAAAATTGTGTTTGCAAACATCCACTAAATTGGTGCATGATTTTTTTCTTGGTCTTTTCAAAGGTATCAATCAGATCCTATGAATACAATATCACAAGGGTCATTTACATATAGATTAAAAAAATCTAATTACAAATAGATCCAAAAATTTTAATAGTAACACAAAAATATTTGAGCAGAGGCACTTTAAAAATATTTGAACATGAACTTATTTGTAATTTTGAATTTTTTAAACCTATTTATATATATATATATATATATATATATATATATATATATATATATATATATATTTTCATATTACAATGGATCTATAAACGAGTCTGCAAGTCATGAACTGATAAATTGTTTTCGTAATAAATTAGTAAAATATGTTATGAAAAAAATTAAATTAAATTTGATTTGATTTTGAAATATATATTAAGGGGGTGATTGGTTGAATATTTCTCAATGAGAATGAGAATGAGTATAGGGCATGATCAATATTACTACTTTCCTTACTAAATAAGGTATTCATTCCCGATTTTGATTAACTTTTATCGATTACTATAATTTATAGATTTCTCCTCAATCATTCCCTTCATCTCCATTACAATCTTCTTTTGTCTCATTTTTTTCCAAATTAGAGCACAATACATGTGATGTACTCCCTCCGTCCCGCAACTATCTTTATATGTGAAGAGACATGCTTATTAAGAAAACTTAAATTAATGTAGGAGAGAGAATAAAGTGTAAGGGTATTTTGAGTGGTTGTATGAGATAAAGTGTAAGAGAGAGAATAAAGTAGAATAAAGTAAGAGTGACATTTTTAAATAAAATTGATATTGTGGGGTTATTGATATTGAGTGTTATTTCCAAATTTGGGTTGTGAAGATAGTTGTGGGATGGACCGAAATAGAAAGTGTTAAGATAGTTGCGGGACGGAGGAGTAACAACTATGAAAATAATTTTTCTTCAATATTCTAAGAGCATAGTAGAAAAAGATATTTTATTTTCATTCCCACCGAAAAATTTACAACCAAGCGTCCTTAAGTATTTTTTTTTCATTTTTTTAAATCTTAGAACGTTGGAACATGTTCGGATTCTATGTGATGCGTAAAAGCGGCACTGGCCTTTTACCCACTTGGGTTTGGCGTGGGTAAAGCCTCGAACAACGTCTTCCTTAGTCTTCTCACGAACAATATGACCTGCAAATTACGCTGGAGGGTTCTTGGCGTAGGCACTCCGGCGCTCAAGTCGGATTAGGAAAACTCTCCGGAAAAGGTACTCAAATACGTAAGAATAAGCTAAGTAGAGTGTTGATACTGTTACCTCTCTCCATAGAGTGTGATTTATATGTATGAATGCATATCGGCGGTTATTATCGTTCATTAGCCTAATTCACCACGTTCTTCTCGTGGCCTTATGCGTTGATATCTTTATTCTTAAGAAGTGTATCTTGCCTACCGATTTTCCTCTCTCGGACGGAGGTGGACCAAGTCAATGGAAGATACCTAGAATATTCCTTGACTTGGGCCTTAATTCTCTCAACCAACTATTCTCATCCGTATTCTATTGATCTTATCTTGTAAATAATCGATATGGGCTTGATTAATCCTGCATTACGGGCTTCCCACCTCGCTTGGGCCTTGCGGCCCATCTGCGGCCGAGGTTTGGGTCTCGCGGCCGACTGCAGTCATCTTTGGCTAGGCCCATCTCAGATTTTCTTCCTCTTTTGAGGGTAATCAATTATACTCATTGGGCCCTACTTGGACCAAACATATTTGGGTCCTACCGTAGTTGGACACGATATTTTTATCTGTATCACTATGAATAAATGTTGACATAGTGTTATTATTTTTAATTGCTTATATATACAAATCCCGTGGATTACCTAGTACATATACATGCATGTTGTGTATATAAAGTTGACATATTAATTTTCAACAATTCTAGTGAATTTTTACATATAATATATTTAAGGAAGCGAGAAAAAAATATCACGGATACAAAAGTCAAACTGCGTCAAATTGATTTTTCCAATATGTGTTACTAACCATTAAAAATTAATATTTATTCTTAATTATATAAAGGATAAAATATATATTATTCATCTCTTTAAATCTAGTTTTTTTTTGTCGTATTTATATTGATTTTGATATGTGATGATACATTTTTCTCCACACAAGTAGCACCTTCATGTTCATATGCATCATATAGTGATACATTTTTCAATATCTTATCTATGTTATTTGTTGTGACATGGAATATAAGCAACTAGTTAAGCTCGCAGCTCGCAGAAAGAAGCGAGCTCCCCAAGGGCACGGCGAGCAGGCCGACTAACCTACCGAGCGGGGCCCTAGGACTTCGCAAGTGGAGTTTGAGCCTAGCGATCCGAGCCGGATGCGAGAAGCCATTCGGTGAGGACCGGGAACAATGAGCAGAGGGAAGATCAGCCAAAAGAAGAAAGAAATCTCACAAGAGCCGAGGTTAGAAAGACCATCCCTTAAAAGGGAAAAGATCTCGCCGCTGCAAGAGATCTCTGCCATATCGCCATGTGGAGCACGCCGAGAGGGCCGCCTTCTTGCTCATCCGTACATTGCCGTACCAAGATATTAAATATTGTACTTTAGCATTAAATGCCTCCCGATTTCTTGGGATTTAGTAGCCGCAAAACTACTTGTATAAAGAGACCCTATTGGGCGGAGTCGATCCCGCGACTGAGCGGGCGTCGATCCCGTTTGGCGGCGCGCCCGCACCCGTTTGACGGCGAACATTCAAGAACATGGGAGCATGAAAGAGGCCATAATAGTTGGAATTTTGTTTTCCATATTTATTCTTTCCCATATGTGTTATTGTGTTTAGCATGCTTTATGTGTTTCATATGTTATGCATGTTAATATCCCTCATGTTAAATAACTAAGTGGGAGAGGGGTTAATTTTCAACAAATCCCATAGCCTCCATTTCTGGTTTGTAAGTGATGCATTAAAACATGAGCGTTGGTTTTAAGTGCCTTCTTCCATATCGGATGTGTTTGTTTGCGGATCACTAGATCAAACTTCCTTATGGATAATTATAAGTAAGTTATTTATGAGCGTGTTATCTTCTCCATCGAAGAGGCACAAACCTAGGTAGTTGACTTGGTATTAAGAAATTGTATACACTTAGATGCATATAATAATATCCTCCCCATCGGAGTAAGTGCTGTTATTTGTATGGCTAAATACAAACCAACTATTAATTTTATTTTGTTTGACAAAATGATGAAATTAATGGGTAAAACCTCCTCTTACAAATGATTGAATTAGTATACGTCCACACTATCATGGCATACAAACTTCACGGTGTTTTGAGGTGTTGGTGAATTTAATTGTATTGTTTGAGGGAAACAATATTGATTTAAATTCTTAATTTTGATCATAATGCATTTACGTGTTTCTCGGGATTTATCATGGCTTTCAATCCACTTGTTGTTATTCTTAAAGAAAACAAACTTACTTGGTCCAAATTATATTGATTGGAAAAGAAACTTGGACATTGTCTTATTTCTGAAGAGTACAAGTTTGTACTCACCGAGGTTTGTCTGAAAAACCCGATGAAAACTCTAGTGAAGAGGAGAAAGAGGCTTATAAGAAGTGTATCAAGGCGAGATGAGATGGCGCGGTGTTACATTTTGGCTTCTATGTCAAATGTGCTTGCAACATCGGCATCGAGGCCATGACCTCTGCTTATGAGATGATGCTCAATCTCAAAGAACTCTTCGGACACCGCAGTCGGGCCTGCCACGCAAGAGGCCATGAGAAACTTAATGACGACCACCATGACCGAGGGGACACCCGTAAGGGATCATATCCTCAAGATGATGACTCATTTGAATGAGATGGAAGTCCTTGGAGCTGAAATCGATGGGGAAACCCAGTCGATATCATTCTTGAGACGCCTAAGAGTTTTGAGCAGTTTCGCACCAACTATAACATGAACAAAGGTTGTATTCGATGGCGGAACTTGGCGTAACTCCTAGCGGCGAAGGGTTATTTCGTCAAGCTTCTCAAGCTTATATTGTTGAAAATATTTCTACATCTAAGCCAAAAGGCAAAGTGATGAAGAAAAGAAACAAGCTGGTTTGGCAAAGAAAGCGGTGAACCAAAGAAAATTGGTCCACCAAATGACGTGAAGAAGCCTAAGGGCAAATGCTTTTTGTGCAAGCGGCCAGGACATTGGAAGGTAGATTGCCCCGTAAAAGGAAAAAGAAGGTATATCATATTCACTAACTATTGAAACATGTTTAGCGGTGTTATCTACCGGCACTGGTGTGTAGATACGGGAGCCATCGATCATGTCTGCAATTCTTTGCGGGGTTCCAGAAACCAGACTGACTTAGTGAGGGTGAGATTACCATCTACATGGGCGGCAGCTACGAAAGTAGCAGTATTCTGATGGGAGATGTTTATTTATTTTTTATAAGAATAAGACTTTGGTTTTGAGAAATTGTCTTTACGTACCTTGTTTTACAAAGAACTTGATTTCGCTTTCTAAGTTATTTTTGGATGGATATTCTGTTTCTTTTGATAGCAAAGTGGTTGTCAAGAAAAATAGTGCTATTATACATTCGAGTACGTTGATTGGCAATTTATATACTCTTAATCCAATAACTCCCACAAAGCAATAAATGAAAATTAATAGTACATCTTCTAACTCAAGTAAGCGAAAAGAACCTTCAAAATGAACCAAACATATCTTTGGCATCTAAGATTAGGTCACATTAACTTGAGTAGGATTCAAAGGTTGATAGCCGATGGACCTTTGAGTTCATTGGAAGTGGAAAACTATCCGACCTGCGAGTCCCGCTTGGAAGGAAAAATGACCAAAAGACCTTTTAAAGCCAAGGGGTATAGAGCCAAAGAAGTGTTGGAATTGGTTCATTCGATTTATGTGGTCCTATGTCTACTTAAGCAAAGGGTGGTTTCGAATATTTTGTCTCTTTTATAGATGACTATTCGAGATATGGATATATTTATTTGATGCGCCGCAAGTCCGAGTGCTTTGATAAATTCAAAGAGTACAAGGCTGATGTGGAGAAGCGTCATGGTAAATATATCAAAACACTACGATCGATCGTGGTGGCGAGTACCTCTTAGGAGAGTTTAGGAATTACTTATCGGAAGCTGGGATTCAATTCCAATTATGCACTTTGGTACACTCCAAATGTAATGGTGTGGCGGAGCGAAGGAATAGGACACTCTTGGAAATGGTTAGATCGATGATGAGCTATTCGGAATTACCGAGTTCGTTTTGGGGGTATGCCACAGAAACAGTGCGTACATTTTGAACTTGGTTCCTTCTAAGACAGTATCTTCTACTCCCACGAGAATTGTGGAATGGGCGTAAGCCTAGTCTCGAAACATATTCGGATTTGGGGTAGTCCGGCACATGTGTTGAAAGGAGATCTTTGATAAGTTGGAATCTCGTACGAAGTTCATTTGTTTGTGGGCTATCCTAGAGGAACGAAAGGTGGTTTGTTTTATAGTCCTAAAGATCGGAGGGTAATTGTTAGCACAAATGCCCGATTTTTGGAAGAGGACTATGTAATGGACCACAAGCCCATGAGTAAAATTATTTTAGAAGAAATAAGGGAGAAACTTCTACCTTAGTACCAAGATTGCAAGATGAGATACCACGGGGGTCAGCACCATCTGCTACCAATGATACACTATTACCACAAGTGCCTCATCGTAGTGGGAGGGTTGTTAGACAACCTACTGATTCATTTTTTGGGAGAGTCTTCGGACTTAGTACACAGTGAACACGAATCGGATTCACGGAGCTACGACGAAGCACTCCAAGATAAAGATGCGAGAATCTTGGAAAAAAGCAATGAAATCTGAATTAGAATCTATGGATTCTAATCAAGTTTGGGAGCTAGTAAAACCACCAAATGGTGTAAAAGCCATTAGGCTGTAAGTGGGTCAACAAAAGAAAAAGAGGATCAAATGGGAAAGTAGAAACTTTCAAAGCAAGGCTTGTAGCGAAGGGGTACACTCAAAAAGAAGGAATCGATTATGAGGAAACCTTTTCGCGGTAGCCATGCTTAAGTCTATCCGGATTCTTTTGTCTATTCTGCTCATATGAATTATGAGGTTTGGCAAATGGATGTCAAGACAGGCTTTCCTTAACGGAAGTCTTGAAGAAAACATCTATATGAAGCAACTGAGAAGGATTCATTGCAAAGGGCAAAGAGCATCTTGTGTGTAAGCAATCGGTCCATTTATGGATTGAAACAAGCTTCGAGATCTTGGAACATTCGTTTTGATGAGGTAATCCGAGTCTTATGGATTCATTCAATGTCCGGATGAGTCATGTGTATACAAGAAGAGTGGCGGAAACGTGGTGGTATTTCTTGTACTATACGTAGATGACATCTTGCTCATTGGCAACAATGTCAAGGTGTTGTCGACGTAAAGGTATGGCTGTCCAAGCGGTTTGATATGAAGGACTTAGGAGAAGTTGGACATATTCTTGGGATCAAAGTAATAAGGGATTGCAAGAAAAGAATGGTATGCTTATCTCAAGCTTCATACATTGATACTATCTTGGCTCATTTTAGCATGCAAAACTCCAAGAAAGGTTTTCTACCTTTTCGACATGGAGTATCTTTATCTAAAGAGATGTGTCCTAAGACACCAAAGGAGATAGAGGACATGAAGGCGGTTCCTTATGCTTCGGCCGTAGGAAGCCTAATGTATGCAATGCTATGTACGAGGCCGAGATATCTGTTTTGCCGTGGGCATGGTTAGCGAATATCAAAGTAAGCCGGGACAAGGACATTGGACTGCGGTAAAGCATATTTTAAAGTACACGAAAAGGACTAGAAATTATATCTTTGGTTTACCAATCGAGATACATTACTTCTGAGGTTACACAGTTGATTTCGATCGGATAGGGACAACGAGAATCTACCTCGGGTTATGTGTTTACCTTGGGAGGTGGAGCCATAGTATGGAGAAGTGTAAAGCGAAATGCGTTTCGGACTCCACCATGGAAGGCTGAGTATGTGGCGGCCTCCGAGGCGATCAAAAGAAGGCTGTATGGCTCGAAACTTCTTGATGGACTTAGAAGTAATTCCTAGTTTGCCTAAAGTTATCACAATTTATTGTGATAACAGTGGTGCGATGACAAACTCGAAGGAACCACGAGCCCACAAAGCAAACAAACACATTGAGCGCAAGTACCACCGATACGAGACATCGTAAAACTAGGAGAAGTTGTTGTCACCAAGATTGCATCAGCGGATAACCTAGCGATCCTTTCACAAAGGCTCTTCCAAGCTTTTGATGGGCATGTTGAAGGGATGGGAATCGAGATGTATGGCGGCAATTATGGAAGCATAATCTTTTAGTATAAGGGAGATTGTTAGGATGTATACTATAAGCCTAGCTTTTGTATGAACATCTTTTTGAGTATGAACATCCTTTTAATATGAGATTCATTATGATCAAAATACTTATTGTTTATAATTGTTATATGTATCATTATTTTGTCCGTATTAATCTATCTTGTAGATAACATGGTGTGTGGTGTCACCAGAAGATCATGCTATCAATTCCTTATAGATTATAAATAATAGCTCACAACCAAGATGGATTTGGACAAACCATTGGAGCGGTTGTAGTGTAATTTGGTATTAGTCTATCTTGACTATAAAGTTACACTAGTACATTTTGTATGTATTGAGCGAGGACCATATGGGGTTGTTCAATTTGTCTTGACTATATAAAAGAACAAGACCTCTGTTGTTATGGATGTACGTCTTCTTAATCCCTATATAATAACGGGCACGTGTACTCGGTGTATGTTTCTTTGATTTGCCAATGGGTGAGATTTATTAAATCAATAGGCTCGGTGAATTGGGAGATAGCATTGTTTATATGGTGTCTTTGTTGAATATAGAAGGAATCCGTGTCCTAATTATTTAGGATGATGATGTCCCCTTGAGGAGCTCATAAAGATTATTATGTAAACCTGCAGGTGGATTTAATCCGACATAATAATAAAGATGAGTGGTACTACTCTTGGAATTAGATATAAATTAATTAAGTTGTCGATAATTTAATTAATTTATGGACATTCGATATCTTAAACACGGGAAATAAACGTACACATAATAAAGGAGCCCATATTATAATATGGGATTAGGACGGTAATTCAATTATAACTCTTTAGTGCGGTGAGTTATAATTGATGGGCTTAAGTAAAGTGTTCGGACTGAACACGGGATATTTAGGCCCATCGGGAGGCCCAACCCTAATTCCTCCTTAGGGTCCCTGTTGTAGCCTATAAATAAAACCTAACATCGAGCCTTGAGACGTGTGAAAAAACGTGAGATCGAGAGAGGCGGATTCTGATTCCTTGGAGGATCAATCGACTACTCGGCGTCCAAGGGAAAGGGATAGGAATACGGTAGAAGACCGTGAGGTTCGAGGCTCATCCTTCGATTGCGGTTCGACCTTAGAATCGGTTCGTCTTCACCTTTTACGGTGAATAAAGGTACAATCCTATCCGCTGTATTTTTGTGACTATAATTCTAAATCTGATAATTTTATAGAGTCGGCGATCGGTGGTTCCAACGGTGGGGTCGTCCTCTATCTCCCGAGGCGAGCTCGAGCCTCTCGCCCGGTGGCGGCCCGGGAGCTCGTGAGGACTCCTGGGAGGTAGATCGGTCGGCAAGCTGCGAGGCGGTGTGCTCACGAGGGAGCTGTGAACTCCGCGGGCGGTCGGTGGGTGGGAAGTCTAGCCGCCGGGAGGATGGGTTTCCTTCCCTGGCCGCAAGCGCGCCCTTCCGCCCCTAACTTTTGGGAGAGTTTCAGCTTGCCCATGATCTCGCGAGGGCGGAGTTTCGAAGGTCGGAATCGGAGGAGCTGCCGGAAAGCAACATCTCGCGTGTCAACCGGGTATTTTCGACTAAGAAAGTAATCACATTCAATAGATCGCGAGGATATACCGGGGATAATGTCGGTTTCACACGGGAAAGCAGAGCAGACGAGCAGCTCTTACTCGCTCGGGGTAAGAATCCTCTCCCAATGATGCTCGCTTTCGGGAAGTTTCTTGATCCTCTCTAGGCAAAGCTTGAAGTCCCAATTCGGTTGATCCGGTCGCACGGACTCAAGCCTGCGAAGAAGAAAACAAAATTAGATCGGTGGACTTGAAGTAGGAAAACAAAGACATCTTACTTTTTCATTTATGATCAAATGCGGTCGGATGGCGATGGTGGTGCCGAAGGCGGGTCCCATCGTCGCCCGGGCCCCGCCGACCAGAACCACTTTGGTGCTACTAGTCGTACACTTTGTTAGGGACACCGACGATCGGGGACCCTTGCCTCGGCTTCAATTACAACCCATCCTTTTCATCGGCGAGGCGTAGAGGAAGTGGACCTCACGAGCACTCGGTATCCGGTATAGACGAGTGCTCACCGAAGAGTACCAAGAGGGCCATCAACCGCCTCCATCCGTTCGGGTGTAATCAATTGGGGCCACCCCTAGTGTTAAAGTAGTACGAAATGCAAGGAGGGAGAAGGAATCGGAGTCCGACCTGCATCATAGCCATATTAGTGGCGATCATGCCCGGCGGAGGTTGATCGGGCCTCTCGTGTGGCTTGGGCCGATACATCTCTACCGAGGAGGATCTCCCACTTGAACCACAGCCGGTACAGCTCCTTGGCGGTCACCAAGCTCTCCTACCTAATCGAGTTGCGGGGGCCACTCCGAAGGCTCCGCCCGCTGAACATGTCGCCCTTTCTTGGGACCCGCTCATACGGGCATGTAGCTAGGTACGAGGCGAAGTCAAAGTCGGGGATTGGGCCGGCGAGGCGGTCAACGGCGCACTCCACTCCTCGAAGGTGAGGTCGAGAGCTTCCTCCACAAACCTGCGAGCAGCCTCCTCCGGGGCCTCCTCTACGCTCATTTCCGTGAAGAAGGGAATTACCTAGATTTCTTTGATAAAACTAGAGTTCACCGAGAGAATTTAGGTCTCAAGCGCTCGGATTGTAAAAGTGTTAAGTGGTTGAATGAGGCCTCTATTTATAGATATGAGGGAGGGGCCCCCATGCAAATTTGAAAAGGTAAAAAATGGGGGCCCGAGGGGAATTTCGTGGAAAATGGGCCCCCTCGGGGGCAAATATCGCCTCGGGAGGACATGCGCGTGGGACTCCCACGCAATGATTGCGACAACTCACGCATGATTGGAGTGTATAGGGTAAGAGTTATTAAGACCAATCAACAAAATATCGAACCTGGGAGAAAGTATGCAAACGAAATTCGAGGATAAGAGTTGTAAATGGCTAAAGTTGCAACAAGTTTTTGGACTAAATCTCTACAAAATGCAAAAAAATTAAATGGCAAGATTATGCAAACAATCTATCAAACACCTAGAATGCAAGATCAAATATACTAAAATCAATGGGGGAATTGGGTGCAAGGGATAATCTCCATCAAGGAATCCATGATTAACAAGCTATGATTGTATCCAAGTGCAAATCAATCCAATTAGAAAGCATAAACCATCATGAAATTAATCACTCCATTAATATCACAATGCCTAATGTGAGTATCCCTAGTTCTTCCCATCTCTCAATGTAGAAGTCCCCAATTCATACAATCATGCAAAATTGAAACCCGATTAACACCTAATCACGTTAGCTCAACTCTCGCCTATTGCTAGGGTGATCAACCATTAATCAAAAGAGACAATTTTTCATGAAGCACAATTAAGAATCACAATTAGGAAGCAATCTAATTTAATTTATCACAATTATCAACAATCATAGCATGATGCAATCACTTCATCCCTAATTTCAATTATCCCAAGCACAAAGCTATTAGCCCATGGTGCTACAAGCAAAAGCCATGGGTAGAAAATCTAAGAAAGCAATTAACAATGTAATCACTACAAGCAATGAATTAAAGAGGACAAAGGGTAAGAACATCACCAATTAAACTTCAATAGACAAAAATAGGAATGATTAATCTTCTACAATGCTTCAATCCAACTTCAATTCTCTCAAATCACAAATTGCAATCTTCAATTACAATCAATCAAACTACTAAACTAGTGGACTAAATGTAGAATCTAATCTAATTCTAACAATCTATGGCAATTACAAGTGAATTCAAGCTACCAAATGCAAAATTCGCCCAAAGAAACTCCTAGAAAGCTGCTCTAAATCGCTAGAATTAAGATATGCTCTGTTTTGGCTTCCAATGGCTTTAAAACTGAATTTTTGGTTTTGGGCACTCCTCGAGTCGAGCTTCAGGCCCTCGAGTCGAGGCCTAAGAGTCGCTAACACGTTTCTTCAAAATATCGCCTGCCTCGAGTCGAGGCCCTCGACTCGAGGCTCCTCCCTCGAGTCGAGCTCGCTGTCTTTTGAAAATTTTTCCCTCCCATGAACCTCGAGTCGAGGTCTGTGCACCCTCGACTCCGTGCTCGAGACCGGGAATTTTTATCGAGAAGGGCTTCGGGCCCGACCCCATTTTCGTCTCGTATGTTCATCTTTTCATTCTAAGAATATCAGTACTCTCGGTTTGGCAAAATTCCACCGATTTACCTCGCAAAACGGGCAAAAACATCAAAAACTCACAAAGTAATACTTTTTAGGCAAAAGAGTGATACTTTTCACATTTAGGCACAAAAATCACACTTTAGCTCACTTTTTGCACTAAAATAGGCCCTAAAAATATGTATCAATTCACTCCAATCATACCCCCAAACTTGAAATGTTGCTCGTCCTCGAGCAACGTAGAAACTAAGAACAAAGGAGTGAATTGATTGCAATTATGTCACATGGCACCATAGACGAAAAATAAGACAATCGAACTCATCAATGAACACTTGTATCAATGCAACTATCCACTAGCAATCATGATAAATCATGCTCAAACAAATGCTCAATCAAATACTCAACACATTGCTCCTTCCATGGAGTGTTTCACTCTTCACTCAAGTGTATCAAGGTATATTGGACTCAATTATCAAATTCACAAACTTGCACACCATATACTTGCCAAAAGACTTAATCTCAATCAAAATCACTTGTGATCAATCAAGAATCAAAGAGGTCTTTCTTCTAGGTTGTAATGTAGGCTCTTTGGAAAGGTGGGATGTTTATGGACAAGAGTGACTAAGTAATAGAGACTTGAATGTAAGCTAATCAATATAAATGCACATCTCTTCACTTTTCATCAAGTAACACTCTTTCTTTTTAACTTTAATGATCAATCCACCATTCACTTGAGCTTCTCTTTTTAAGCTCACAAATTGAATTTTTCTTCTTTTCATTCACTTCATACTTTTCTTCACAATTCAATTTTTCTTCTTTTCACAACCTTTTTTTTCCTTTTATGCTTCATTCATCACTTAGCTCATCATCTACCCACACTTAACAATCAAATCACCATCATTAGCCAACATTCAAGCTCAACTAAATATAGGACAAGAAAGGCTCATAAAAATAGGCTAAATGGTTTCAATTTCACTTGACTTGCCAAAGAATATGGATCATAAGGCTCAACATGGCTCACTAAGGAAATCAAATGTATTTGGTGGGAAAAATATTTGGCAAAGTGACTAATCATATCAACATGGTCTCTTATCACTTTCAAGACATCACACAAAGATCAATATCAACAAGTCTAGTGGCAAGTTCTAGCATACAAATCATGAATGATGCACTCACAAAGAAATCAATCAACCGTATAAGATATACGATTATTAAGGCACAAAACTCACGGGCTTAAATTGAGCAATGAATAAAGTATCATCAATCACATTCATCTTTACACAATTAATCAAGAAAGTTAGCTTCAAGCTACAAATCTACTCATGATCATATCAAAATCCAATAAGTCTTGCAAATCAAACTCAAGTGCTCATGAACATAAGTCCAAGCATACTCACTACCTCATGAATGATACTAAAAAATATATCAATGAATCCACAATTAAGCTCAAGATAAAAGAATATGGAATCATAGGAATAAAGAATCTAAAAGATCATCAAATCACACTCATCAATAGACAATCAACTCAATAAGATCAAGAAAATCATAGCATCTATAAAATCATCCATCAATCCAAAACATCAAATTCATCAAGTCATCACATCAACAAGTCAATCAACAACACAATCACCAAGATAAAGAGTACAATCCACCAAGAGATAAGCATCTAAAAACTAAGGAGAGGGAATGAAGAATAGGGGGTAGCCACTAGTAGTCGGACGGCGGCGGTGGAGGAGGATAGCTCGGCCCGAAATTCCACGAGCTCATTTGTTGTAGGAGGGCATACATATCGTTTTGAGTCTTCATTGATTCCTCTTGCATCCTCCTAGTCTCTTCATTGAATCTACGAGACTCCTCCATCATCCGGTACATCTCATCTCGACGGGTCGACTCTCAATGTGCATCCTCTAACCGTCCGCCCACATCTGCTCCGTCAAAACCCACGGTCTCGAGATGAACTCCCGCCTCGTACTCTCTACTCCTCATCTCGTCACCCGCCGGTACATATTGATCTCTGGCTGATAATCCTCCTCCATCGGACAGCGGCTCTTCATGCTCCGGCTCCTCGTCATCCTCGTCCTCGGACTCAACCTCCTCCTCAACCTCTGCTCTAATCGCATCTCCCTCATCATCGGAAGAATCGAATCGACCACCGCTGGCTGCCGATCATCATCATCCCCCTCATCTCTAAGCACGTCCCCATGCTCCCTCGTGTAAGCATCTATGGCATCGGTGTGACACTGCGACCACATGCGCAGTTAATGGTTACAAAAGTAGTGGATCCAAAACCGTCGTCAACCTCTTATTAGGAAGAGGGAATCGGCCACCATGGTGCCGCTTGAAAACACCACGTCCTCCCGATACGATCCGGTGTCCTCATGCATCTCATCGTGTACGTAGTCGAGATCTGGACCATCTAATGCGGCGAGGTTATGAGTCGGGATCCCAAGATGCTCAGCTATCGGGGTAATCATCCCACCAAAATTGATCTTCTTAAACTTCGTGCTCGTGGCTCTCTCAAACAAATAGCAGAGGTATGCGGCCGCGTTGAACCTCACTCCATGTAAAAAGCACCACAAGACATATAACTCTTCGTAGACCACGGCTCCTCCTTCCGATCTCACGAATATGGTACTCGCGAGGATCTTCTCTAAATATCGGACCACCGGGTTCCAAATGTGCGTGCTCTTAGACTTCCCAGGCACAAACTCGAGGTTGACTCGGAGCCCCGAATCGAAATACGCCTCCGTAACTTTTGGTGTTGTACTCCTCCCTAATGTTGAGCAATGATCTATCGGGGTCAGTGGCGCTCCAAGGATCTCATTTATCTCGTCCAAAGTCAATTCATAATCATTCCCCATTAGCTCAAAAGTGATCTTCCTTGCAAACTTGTTCCTCCTCGCTTTGTGGACTTTAAGCTGTGCATAAGAACTCGAGAGTGAGTCCAAGATGGGTCCGAGGCCTCTCGGCTAGAAAGCCTCCCATGCCTACTTGCTCGAACAATCGAGGGATATCATCCTCAATCCCCATAGAGAGCATGCAATTATGATCTACTAGACGAGTTTTTACCACCTTCTTGTACAACTCGGCATACGGGATGATATGCTTTCTCCATTTATAGTCATCCCACTGAATTCCCAATTCGGCGGGCATCCGGTGTGCTAATCTTATCGCCTCTTCTCTCTCTCGGATCTCAGATCCGAAAAATTGTGACCATCCACTCCCTAAACATGATTCCTGCACAAATAATCCCAATAGCACAAATTAGTCCACAAATTAAAATGCTAGCTCAAAATATCACTCTACCATGGACGAGTCAACAATACTATATCCAAACTCAACAAAATTTCTAGTGACTAGGCAATAAATCCTCAACAAATGGTCAATGAGTCAATCAAAGCACATAAAGTCAATAGAAGTGCTCAACTAATCCTCAAAATATACATACTTAACTAGATGGCTTCACAATAAACACAAAAACTAAGCTCATCAAATATTCATGCAATTAAGCTCCAAAAATCATATCTCCAAAACA
Source organism: Paraleonurus japonicus (assembly GCA_030762865.1). Taxonomy (NCBI): domain Eukaryota; kingdom Viridiplantae; phylum Streptophyta; class Magnoliopsida; order Lamiales; family Lamiaceae; genus Paraleonurus; species Paraleonurus japonicus. The sequence goes on from CM061057.1 coordinate 37,395,865, forward strand.
TGAACCAACTAGCAAGCATTTAGACAATTAAGCATTAACCACAATCAACTTCTATCATCATCAAAACCTCAAATAGACCAAATATCCCACAATTGCACTAGACATCCTATCATGCTCAAAAATCACAATTCAAGCCAAATTCACAAATAAACGAGCAAAACAATATATACAATCCTAAACATGCTCCTACAATCCTCAATTAACTCAAAATTCTCTATAAAGGATTCAATTTATCAACATCAATCATGCATACCAAGTGTTTGATAAAATGCCCAAATGAAATTCTACTTCAAATAAATTCATGCAATTTATCAACACCCAAGCATCAAGCATACACCAATCATGAAATTGAAAGCCAAAAGAGAAGAAATTACATACCTTTTTGAGGAAATTCGGCTTGAAATGATAAGAATAGGACACCTATGCACTTTCCACTAAAAACCCCAAATTTGGTTTCACAAACCCTCACAATCCAATCTTGGATGCAATTATATGATAATGTGATGAAATTGTGATGATTAATCGGTGAAAATGGTATGAATGTGTCGAAAATAGGGTAGGCGGCGAAGAGGAACGTGAAAGAGGATAAAACCCTCGAGTCGTGCCTTCAAAACTGAATCGCGATTTTATATCGGACACCGACCTCGAGTCGAGGTCAGGCCTCGACTCGAGGAACATCAATTTTTCAAAAGCCTCGACTCGAGGTTCTTCCCTCAGTCGAGGGATGTGCCGTTTTCAAAAATTTTTCTATCAATGCCTCGACTCGAGGACTATGTAAGCTCGACCTAGGGTCGAGACTAGGGAATTTTGACGATTCCGGGCCCGACCCAACCCCGAAACTCTTAAAATCGACCTCTACGCCCTAACGAATCCAAATATGCAAGAAATTACCGTGTTGGTTGATTGGAGTGTATAGGGTAAGAGTTATTAAGACCAATCAACAAAATATCGAACCCAAGGGAAAAAGTATGCACATGAGGTCCTAGGAATACAAGTTATTAGTGACTAGAGTTGCAACAATGGTTTGGAACAAAAACAACACAAACACAAGCAAAAATACAAAACAACAAGGAGCAAGCAATAGATCGTACACTTAGAATGCGAGAACAAAAACAACACTAAATGGTGGGATAGAGGTGCTAGGATTAACATCCATCAATGAATCATCAATTAACAAGCTACAATTGAATCAAATTGCAAATCAACTAAAATAGAAAGCATAAACCATCATGAAATTAATCACTCCATTAAAATCACAATGCCTAATGTGAGTATCCTTAGTCTTTCCCATCTCTCAATGTAGAAATCCCCAATTCATACAATTATGCAAAATTGAAACTCGATCAACACCTAATCACGTTAGCTCAACTCTCGCCTATTGCTAGGGTGATCAACCATTAATCTAAAGAGACAATCTTACACAAAGCACAATTAAGAATCACAATTAGGAAACAAACTAACGTGAGTATCCTTAGTGCAACTAATCTCTCGATTCGAGCACCCAATCCACACATTCATACACAATTATCACCCGATTAATCTAGGATCACATTAGCGCAACTCTCGTCTATAGCTAGGGTGATCAAACACTAATCTAAAGAGATAATTATGCATGAAGCACAAATGAGAATCACAATTAGTAAGCAATCTACTCAATTGATCTCCAATCATCAACAATTATAGCATCATCAATCAATTCATCATCAATTTCAATTAACCCAAGCACAAGAGAGATTTAGCCCATGGTAAAATCCATGGGAAGAAGATAGAATTGAACAAATACAAAGCAAATCACAACAATTAAGAAATTAAAGAGACAAAAGAGGAAAAACATCACCAAATGGTCTTCAATCAACAAAAATAGGAATGCTTGAGTCTTCAACACCAATCTCCAAATGAATACAAGCTTGAATTGAATGAATTACAAGGATCAAATGCTAATCTAATGCTAATCTAACAACAACTAATGGAAATCAAATCCTAATTCTAACTTCTACTCTAATCTAAGATGGAAATTGGCTTGGGGCATGAGAAATCGCCCCAAAACCGCTACTAATCGCTACTATGAACTCCTCTTCAAGTTATCTACGAAATGCCCTGCTTCTCCTCTTTAAATACAAAAATTCTGGAAAACTACCCCTCGAGTCGAGGTCAGGCCTCGACTCGAGGTCCCTGCCTTTTCACCTCCTCGACTCGAGGGTCATGCCTCGAGTCGAGGCTGCTGCCATTTTCCGTTTTTTATCCTTTTCTGCATAGCCCTCGACTCGAGGCTCTTGCTCCTCGATCGAGCTCGAGTCCAGGGCATTTTTCTCGCACGGGGCTTCGACCCCGACCCCTGTTTTCGTCCGGATGTCCGTCTCTTCATTCTAAGCCTAATGGTACTCTCGGTTTGGCAAAAATCCACGAATTACCTACAAAATGGACGGAAAACATCAAAATCTCACAAATAATACTTTTTAGGCAAAAGAGTGATACTTTTCACATTTAGGCACAAAAACTAACACTTTAGCTCACTTTTTGCACTAAAAATAGCCCTAAAAACATGTATCAATTCACTCCAATCATTGGTCCCTCGATTTAAGCCCGGTCGCTTATTCGATCGAGGAGACCGGGTTCTCTTCCTTTATGCTCATTTTCACCAACTTTTAAGCTCTCCTTTCCTTCTCAATTCCTTGATTCCTTTTTCAATTCCCTCGTTTGTCAATCTCCGTAGTGATTATACCTACAAACGGGCACAAATAGTCATCAAATAATCATCACTAAGGGATGCATTTCTACCCTAAATAACACACACCCCCAAACTTGAATGAAGATATGCATTCAAAATTAAGTATGGGAATGATACAATTGTGCAACCCTTAAATGATTTAAACAATTAAGCTCAATATCCCAATACACTTTTCATCAACTAACATCTTTTCCTAAGCATGAGCAATTCCCAAGAATCCAAGGCAAAAATTCCACAAAAAGGATAAAACATAACACAAAACAAACACACCAAAGCAACAAAAGCGATGGGTTGCCTCCCATCTAGCGCTAGGTTTAACGTCCTTTGCCGGACGGAACTCAAGGAGTTCACACTTCCCTTTCTTTGTCAATGTAGAGATCGGCCTTGTGCTCCACTAGATGTCCCTTTGCAAAAAGGCAACACCCGATTTATCCTCTAGGAGTAGCTTTCCTCCTTCTTTGATTTCTTTCACCGTAAGCACCTCTTTGGGTCTTTCAACACCAAGTAGCCGACTCCAATTTGATTCACACCACACCACTTGATCTCCTACTTCAAACTTTTCCTCCCTTTTCTCAAGTGGTGCCTTTTTCTCAATCAATACCCCCAAACTTGAGCCATGCTCAAATTTGGTCAACTCCTTCTCACTTTCTTCCTTCTCTTGTTCTCCTGGTCAAGCAAAGGGTCCTTTATCGATTTCTCCTTCCTACAATCATCAAGGGAAACACAAGACTTGTTAGAGATGATTTTACAAGAGGGAAGGAAATGCTCATGAACTAAAGGATAAGTAGAAGTAATAGGTGTAGAAACTTCCCTTTCAATGGAAGGGCATTCATCAACAATCTCTATGTATCCACACGTTTTCTTCTCTACCTTGCTTTGAGCAACCTCTTCCTCATGAACTCTTGTAAATGTCACTTCATCACCATTTGAACTCAACTTAAGCTCTCCTTTCTTCACATTAATCATAGCCTTGCCCGTTGCAAGAAAAGGTCGACCAAGGATGATAGGTGCCTCAAGTTCCTCCTTCATGTCTAATACAATAAAATCCACCGGAATATGAGTTTACCAACCCCTACTAACACATCTTCAATGATCCCAAATGGTTGAGCATATGATTGATCCGCTAATTGAAGATTGATGTTTGTAGGAATCACCTCCCCTAAATCCAATTGCTTGAACACGGACAATGGCATCACATTAATACTTGCTCCTAGATCACACAAGCCTTGAATGTTTACCTTCTCTCCAATCTCACATGGGATAATGAAGCTTCCGGATCCTTCTTCTTTTGTGGCAAGTGTCTCTCCAAGATGTCTTTGCATTCTTCCACTAACTTGAGCATCCCCTTCTCATCCCAACTCCTTTTCTTGGACATAATTTCTCTCAAGAACTTCTTATAGTGTGGAACTTGTTCAAGGGCCTCCAAAAGTGGGATATCGACATGCAAATTCTTGAAAATCTCTAAGAACTTACCAAACTCTTTATCAAGTTTCTTCCTCTCTAGTCTCTTTGGAAATGGAACCGGATTAGCCTTCATTAGAACTCCTCATTCATTCTTCGATTTTTCTTCCTTCTTTGCATTTCCCCTCACTTTCACCTCTTCTTCACTCTTCTTCTCCTCCACAACCACTCTTTCTTGTCTCTCTTCTTCCTTCACCACCTCTTCTTCAAACTCTCCTTCTTTGGACATTTTTGGACCTTCATAGCTAGTGCCACTCCTTAGCTTGATTGCACTACAAAACTCTTTAGGGTTTGGCTCGGTAGTAGATGGATACTTTCCTTTGTTTTGGAGATGGTCCACCGTAGACGAGAGCTTCCCAACCGTAGTAGCAAGTTGCCCTACTTGATGCTCGATCGTCTTGAAACGAGTGTCCATTTGCTTCCCTATATCATCAAGCCTTGAGTCATTAGCTTCCAATTTCTTCACGATCAACCCCAAAATCTCCTCCGTGGTAGCCTTTCCTTCATTGTTTGGAGCCTTTGCACCCGGATCAAATCCGGGAGGAAATTGAACGGCGGCTCTCGGATTGGCATATGAAAAATTCTCGTGTCTCCTCCATGTATTCCCATTAAATTGAGCTTGCGGTTGAGGTTGATAGCTTCCTTGTGGCCTATTTTGGTAAGGCATTAAGGCCTTCCTCCTTGATAATTCCCTTGAAAGTTTCCTCCTTGATAGCCTCCTTGGAATGGAGGCCTACCCATATAACTCACTTCTTCAACCGTGCAATGAACTTGGACCAACATCAACATGGGGAACGGATGGACTCACACTTGCTTGGCCTTGTGAAGTAGTAAGAGCTCCCAATAGGTCCATCATAGTCATCATCATACTCTTCATACTCTCGATTTCATCAACTTGTGACACTCTATGGTGTGCTCCTCTATTAACCGACACTTGGAATGAATCTTGAGCTATGTTCTCCATTATTTCATTCATTTGCCCCACGGTTTTAGACCAAATCGATCCATTAGCACAAGCATTCAAAAATGACCTATCCCCATCCGTCAAACCATTGCAAAAGTACATAATGGTTTGCTCCTCCAAAAACCGTGTTGAGGACAATTGATAAGTAACATGTCATACCTCTCCCACGCCTCCGGTATGGTCTCCCCATTCTTTTGTCGGAAGTGAGAAATAGCCTCCTTAGCTTGCACGGTCTTTGACGGTGGGTAAAACTTCATCAAAAATTTCTTCGACAACTCTTCCCATGTACGTACGGTCCCGGGTGGTAATGAATTAAGCCATGCTTTTGCTCTTCCTTTCAATGTAAAGGCAAAGAGCCTCAACTTCTTCGCATCTTCGGGTACCCCATGGTATTTTGTAGTGTCGGCAATCTCAAGAAATTGTGCCATATGTTGATGTGGGCACTCATTTTCATCTCTTCCTTCAAATTGCTTCTCCCTAAGCATTCTCACCAAAGCGGGACTTATCTCAAAGTTATTAGCATCTATCCTCGGCCTTGCTATCCCATCATAATGCTCTCTAAGTTGTGGTTCAAAGAATTTTCTCAAAAGCCTTCCTTGAGGTGGTGGCTCATTTACGGGTTGTGGTTGGGCATTTGGTATGTGAGGTGGCTCATGATATCGTGGCTCTTGATTATACGGCATATGGGGATAGTATGGTGGAAATTGTTGTGGATGAGGTGGATAGTAGGGATATTGATGAGCTTGAGGTGGATAAGGATATGGATTTTGGTAGGGGTAATTTTGTGGTGGCATCCCTTGAGGGAAAGGGCCAACTTGAGCATGGAAATGATTCCCATTACCTCCATTCTCTACCCCTCCTTCTCCTTGTCCATATACCTCCTATACTTGAGGATCACCCACTAGTCTCTCCTCATGCCTTTGATCTTCTCCTTCCATAGCTTCCCTTCTTCTTCTCACACGATTTCTTCTCAACGTAGCCTCAATTTCCGTATTTAGTGGCAAGGGTGGAACACCACTCGATCTTGTTAGCATACACCTACAATGCCACAAATCCAAGTATCAAATTCTAACCAACAAAATCAACAAAAACAAAAACAAAAGCAACAAATGGTCACTTCAAACAATCCTCAAATCTCACTTATAGGCGCAAAAACTAACTCCCCGGCAACGGCGCCATTTGATTGGAGTGTATAGGGTAAGAGTTATTAAGACCAATCAACAAAATATCGAACCCAAGGGAGAAAGTATGCAAACGAAATTCGAGGATAAGAGTTCTAAATGGCTAAAGTTGCAACAAGTTTTGGACTAAAATCTCTATAAAAATGCAAGAAATTAAGTGGTAAGATTATGCAAACAATATATCAAACACCTAATATGCAAGATCAAATACACTAAATCAATGGGGGATTAGGGTGCAAGGGATAATCTCCATCAAGGAATCCATGATTAACAAGCTATGATTGTATCCAAGTGCAAATCAATCCAATTAGAAAGCATAAACCATCATGAAATTAATCACTCCATTAATATCACAATGCCTAATGTGAGTATCCTTAGTTCTTCCCATCTCTCAATGTAGAAGTCCCCAATTCATACAATCATGCAAAATTGAAACCCGATTAACACCTAATCACGTTAGCTCAACTCTCGCCTATTGCTAGGGTGATCAACCATTAATCAAAAGAGACAATTTTTCATGAAGCACAATTAAGAATCACAATTAGGAAGCAATCTAATTCAATTGATCACAATTATCAACAATCATAGCATGAGGCAATCACTTCATCCTTAATTACAATTATCCCAAGCACAAAGCTCTTAGCCCATGGTGCTACAAGCAAAAGCCATGGGTAGAAAATCTAAGAAAGCAATTAACAATCTAATCACTACAAGCAATGAATTAAAGAGAACAAAGGGTAAGAACATCACCAATTAAACTTCAATAGACAAAAATAGGAATGATTAATCTTCTACAATGCTTCAATCCAACTTCAATTCTCTCAAATCACAGCTGCAATCTTCAATTACAATCAATCAAACTACTAAACTTGTGGACTAAATGTAGAATCTAATCTAATTCTAACAATCTATGGCAATTACAAGTGAATTCAAGCTACAAAGTGCAAAATTCGCCCAAAGAAACTCCTAGAAATCGCTCTAAACCGCTATGCTCTGTTTTGGCTTCCAATGGCTTTAAAACTGAATATTTCGGTTTTGGGCACTCCTCGAGTCGAGCTTCGTGCACTCGAGTCGAGGCCTAAGAGTCGCTAACACGTTTATTCAAAATATTGCCTGCCTCGAGTCGAGGCTCAGCCCTCTAGTCGAGGATCCTGCAAATTTCCCATCCCTCGACTCGAGGCTCCTCCCTCGAGTCAAGCTCGCTGTCTTTTGAAAATTTTTCCCTCCGGCATGAACCTCGAGTCGAGGTGCGTGCATCCTCGACTCCGTGCTCGAGACCGGGAATTTTTATCGAGAAGGGCTTCGCCCGACCCCCATTTTCGTCCCGTATGTTCGTCTTTTCATTCTAAGAATACCGGTACTCTCGGTTTGACAAAATTCCACCGATTTACCTGCAAAACGGGCGAAAAACATCAAAAACTCACAAAGTAATACTTTTAGGCAAAAAGTGATACTTTTCACATTTAGGCACAAAAGTCACACTTTAGCTCACTTTTTGCACTAAAATAAGCCCTAAAAACATGTATCAATTCACTCCAATCAACGCACCTTGGGAATCGAGCCCACTCGCTCCCTTTAAGGGGAGGGGACGATCGATTCCCCAAAAGCTATCGCACGACGTCATCATGGGCGGTTGAAAGGACGTCACAGAGCGTACGAGCTGATAGAGTTCGCGGCATGTCACCCGAAGACCTCACCTCGCCCCGGGCCGAGGAAGACCGAGACCGAGCCGGGGGCAATTATTGTGACATAAAATATAAGCAACTAGTTAAGCTCGCAGCTCGCAAAAAGAAGCGAGCTCCCCAAGGGCACGGCGAGTAGACCGACTAACCTACCGACCAGGGCCCTAGGACTTCGCAAGGAGTTTGAGCCCGGCCGATCCGAGCTGACGCGAGAAGCCATTCGGCGAGGACCGGGAACAGCGAGCAGAGGGAAGATCAGCTAAAAGAAGAAAGAAATCTCACGGCGGGCCGAGGTCGAGAGGCCATCCCTTAAAAGGGAAAAGATATCACCGCCACGGAAAAATTTGTCATATCGCCATGTGGAGCACACCGAGAGGGCCGCCTCCTTGCTCATCCGTACATTGTCGTACCAAGGCATTAAATATTATACTTTAGCATTAAATGCCTCCCGATTTCTTGAGATTTAGTAGCCGCAAAACTACTTGTATTAAGAGACCCTATTGGGCACAATAACAAGGATCGAAAAATCCACACTTAAGACTTGGACTCATCCACCCAATAATTCATTGTGTCATTTATTGCTTTCAAAGCATTCATTTTACCATTATTGCTTACATTCAAAGCTTATAATTGTCATTCAATATCTACCGCTAACTAAATAGGTCGATTAGTGCATCAATACGCGATTATTAGAGTGGATAATAGGTGTAACAACAATTATAAGGATAAATATTTATTTCTTTAAAGACTAGTAAGTATTATTTGTCCTCACAAGAACTAATATTTATCTTATAATAATACATGTTTGACCTTATAGTAATACAATATGAGAGCAAGTTCGTTTGTGTATCAATTGCCTCTGTGTATTTTTTTAAACATCCGCTTGAATCGGGCCAATCCGATTAAGATCCACAAATTTTTCTATTTAAACTACAATTTCACGAGTGTGTCTACCGTGAACCAAGCTTCACGGTGAAACTTGATCTATATTAAAAAAATAGATCAATTTACTTTTCAGTTATCCCGACTAATACCTTTTAATAATATAGGTAATACTCTTTTGTTATCATGACCGATACTCTTTAGTAATATAGGTAATACTCTTGATTATCACGACCGATACTCCTTAGCAATATAGGATATATTCTTCAGATTATCACGACTGAAACCTTTTAGTAATATTGATAATACCGTTCAGTTATTATAAGCGATACCCTTTAGTTAATGATCATGTTTCACCGTGAACCCTTGCTCACGATAGATTTTGCCTAATTTCACATATGTTGTGTTTATCTTTAATTTTTGATTTCATGGTTCAGTTATTTTGTTATAACAAATAATTTAGGTCAAATTGGAACATATCATAAATATCCTAGATTTTTCTTTGAATGTATAATGTGTTGGCCCCACGGATTGAGTGAATACTAAAGAGATTAGATATCCTTCTAGTGAAAATCTAGAGGGGGGTTGAATAGATTTTCAAGTCCTTTTTCAAAGACAAGAATGATCTATTCAAAGTATCAAAGCTATGCAATGGAAAACAGCTTTTAACTCAATCTTTTTGGATCAAAAGCAATCTAAATTACGAATCTGAAAATTGAGTTTGTTTTGAATGTTTGATGAATAACAAGATAAGTAAAATAAGCAAAAAGAACACCAAGAATTATAGTGGTTCGGATCAAACAGATCTTACATCCACTCTCCTTCTTCAACTTGAAGAAGGGCCTCGACTACTTACTATCTTACTCACTTACAAAGTTACAATTATAAACTTGTGAAGATTCCTATCTTCGATCCTATCTTCAATCCGCCTACTTTCTGGAAACTTGTAGATTACGGTGCGAAGTGTTGAAGATATACAAATAAGTGTTCTACAAACACTTTGAACTTTTGAATATTGCTTTGAAAATCTTTTGAGTGCTTTTGAAAATTGGGTGAATATTGTGGATGAGAGTACAATATTATTGTGTTTGTAATCGTGCCTAAACTTATTTATAAGCTTGAGAAACGGTTAGTTTGTTACAACAACCTAAAAACTATTTAACAAACTTATTCTTGAAAAGCGCCTCAACTTGGTGATCTTGGTCTAGTCGTCTGCATAAATTGACTTGGTGAAGACTTGCCTTTCTTATTCTACTCGGCTTGTCTCGACCTTGTCTTGAGCCCTTCATTATTGTCTCCAACAGATAACTATCTCAAGCTCATCTTCGACGACTTCTTCTTCAATGACCTCACCGATTTTCCTGGCTTTACCTAGTCTGGTCAACTTAGTACTTGACTTCTTTACCTCACTGCTTTATACACTCAATCGGTCATCTTACTTTACATGAGCCGACTTTAATCATGTCGCTTTTAACTCATCTAAACTTCTTTTGATCTAACATAATGTGTGTTGTTATGAATTCTCAAGCAACAATCAAGGAGATTTTCTTACATCGAAACTAACACAATCAATGCCATTTTGTTTGCTATTCTTAATTATGTTTTCATTGCGAGAAATTAATAATATTTTGACCGATTTAGTTTATGGCTTGACTTCTTTTTAATTCTTGCCGTTGGCCATTGCTTGCTAATAAAAAGGCCTTTGCAGATAAAAAAAAGACACCTAGTTAATAAGGTATTTTTTTTTAAAAAAAAAAGAGATGATATTTAATTGTTATTAAAAACACATCAATTAGAACAAAATCGGAAAAATTGTCAAAAAAAGAACAAAGTCGAGAAAATGATGATACGTTTAATAAAAAAGAAAAAGAAAAAAATCAAGCTCGGACCAAATAGACATAGGAGGTTAAGAAATTAAATATACATTCTTCCATCAAGTTCAAAAAATCATAATTACACTAAGTTGATGACCCCAAACAAACCAAAACAAAAGAAAAATGGAAAAAGAGAAAAATTATTGTAAATATATTATAATTATAGACATTACTTGTTGGGAAATATATTTAATGGGTCAAGATGTCTAATGGGTTTTAGGGTTACATCTCAATTATTTTTCTATTTATACATCCGTATTATTGTATCGTTATGTACAACAAGAAATATAGTGAAATATCTCCTGCCTTGGTTCGCCCCAGACGTAGTCATTGTTGTGATTGGGTAAACAAATTCTTGTTCTTCTCATTTTTATTAGCACGAATGCTCTATCAATTAGGAATCCCTCCCGACTCTCAAATAAATCCGTTCACGAATTCCTTTCGGCTCTCAAACAAATCCCTTCCGGCTCTCAACATCATCGGCCTTCTTCAATTGAGGTCTTGGATTTGTGTATTTTTTTAATTATCCTTCCATAAATGATTGATATATGCATATATATATTTTTATAGATAGTATATGATAATGATAATTAATTGCGATACCATATTTATATTTTTCTTTTTGCTATTAAGTTTCGATCTCGTGACATTCGATGCGATAAAACAAACATATTTTCATGTGGACTATTTTGATTTTGTTTTTATTAATAGCTGTGAGTAAAATCTATATACAAATGAATATTTCTCTATATGGATTTACATTGTTTTGTTGTTTTGACCACGATTTGCCAACATTTTAATTAGAATTACAACTCGTATTGATAAATTTAAGCAATTGAGAGAGAGGTTGCTTGTTGAATTTTATGATTATTATGATTGATTGATTGATAGTCCTCTGGTGATTATGATAATATTTATGATGATACAAAAATGGTTTACGATATGTTTGAAAACAATGGAATATTTTTGTTGTCTCTTTAATATTAGACCTAATTTTTAGGTCCTAATAATTGTAGTAGAAAAATGTCTGATATTATTAAGAGAGAATTTACCGAGCTTCTCTTGATGGCAATAAGTACTTGACTTTGGGCCCTTGATGTTGAGATTCACCTAACTTCATCGGATTTGAGTGGAACAATTATACAAGGTTCACAATCCACTAATACCAAAGACTTTGATTTTTCTCAGCACACCACCTCATTATAAATGCATCTCATATAAAACACAATTTTTGAATTCCCTAGTAACCAAATGACTCGAAATTGATGTTTGTGATCGAAATTGATGTTTACACCGAATATTTGCTAAGTGTCTTTTGTCCTTCTACAAGTTCTTTTGAGTTTAATTAATTGCTTATTCAAAATGATCTTACTATATTTCTGCCATTCTAAAGAGTATAGAATTTGTGATATTATGTTTTAGTTCATAAATTTAAAATAAAAATTTATGGAAGTAAAAATCTCATCATGCTAGTTTGCTCAAAGCGAGACTTTGACCTATTGAGTGTTGAGCTCAAAGATTTTGGAGATGATGAGTGATCAAAATATTTGATCCTTTTAAGTGTTAATCATATTATTTAACTTCCCAAAGCTTGTTAAAAAGTTATTTTCGATTGTGAATCATCAATTATCTTGACTTATGGAGAAATATAATATTTTGTGTTTGGTAGATAGTATCACAACAATTGCTAATGAAAATATCTTAATAATAGGCTCTGGTAGAGCTTTAGTGATTCTCTCTATGGGTAATGAATTAATTATTAATAATGCATTGTTATATCCACAATCTAAACGTACCCTTCTCGCTTTTAAAAACATCGGATCAAATGGTTATCATATTGAAAGCGACAGAGAACAATAGTGCATATCTTTTGATGACACAATCACTAGGATGTCGAAAACATGTTGTTGAAAAACTTTCTCTTTTCTCATTCGGATTGTATTATACATACATTCGACCTTCTAATCTCCATATTGCCATGAGCTTAAAATTTAATGATCCAATTTTTTTTAAATTATGGCATGAGCGGTTAGATCATCCAAGATAAAATATGATATGTCGATTTTGTCTAATTTCATTGGTCATAGTATGCCAAATAACTGAATCCCTTCCATTAGTGAATTTATTTGCGATGCATGTGCAAAGGGTAAATTGCTAAACCATTATTGCAAAATTCCAACTTACCTATTTTATGTTGGGGGCATGCAATTTTACATGCTGCAATTCTAATTCAAATCCGACCTCTTGCATATCATGACTACTCCCCTTTACAACTAGTGTGTGGGAAAGAACCTAACATTTCCCATTTGCGCATATTTAGTTGTGCGGTATATATTCCATATCACCACCAAAGCGTACCTCAATGGCCCACAAAGGAAACTAGGTATATACATAGGTTTTGAATCTCCATCTATTATGAAATACCTAGAACCTATGAAAAGGGATCAATTTGTGGCTCGGTTCATTGACCGCACATTTGATGAAGATCATTTCCCGACATTAGGGGAGAATAAAAATCCAAAATTAAATGAATGTCGGATGCATTTCTTGATCATAAAGGAGTGACTAAATTGCAAATACATGTTGTAAATGCACCACAAAGGGAATAGGTCCCAAAATGAAATCAAGTATACATATTGATGCCCCCATACTCCGTAAGCATAAATGATCTCTTAACACAAAGAAAATAAATCATGCGGAAAACTAAAGCTAGCAAAAATATTCAGTCACCCCTGAAATCTCCTGAAGAAATTCGGCTGAAGACGAAAATCCTAGTAATGATATATGTGCACAAAATACTAGGATTGCGGAGCGACAGACGAAAATATATTGGGAAATGATGAAGTTACGGATGATGTAAACATAGAGATTGATATGAACTTTATAAATACGGGAGAAACTTATTAAAGAAGTATTCTTGTTGTCGACAACGAATTTGCCGCCACAATTGCTCCTTCTATTACGAATAATTATCTGGATCCGTAACCCAAGTCAATAGGCGAGTGTCGGAGCGCTCGGACTAGGTAAAATAGAAAGAAGCAATTGAGGCGGAGCTAGACTCGCATGAACAAAAGAAAAGTATTTGGTACTAACACCCGAAAATATTGTCCACGATGGATATAAATGGATATTTGTACGAAAACGAAATTAGAATAATAAGGTGGAGAGATATAAAGCGAAATTAGTAGCTCAAGGGCTTTTGCAAAGACACGGTATTGATTTTGATCAAACATATTCTCCTGTTATGGATGGAATAACATTCCGCTACTTAATATCCCCAGCGGTAAAAATTAAATTTAGAAATGCAGCTTAATGGATGTTATAACCGTTGTTAGGATGTATATTATAAGCCTAGCTTTTGTATGAACATCTTTTTGAGTATGAACATCTTTTTAATATGAGATTCATTATGATCAAAGTACTTATTGTTTATGATTGTTATATATATCATTATTTTGTCCAGATTAATCTATCTTGTAGATAACATGGTGTGTGGTGTCACACGAGAAGATCATGCTATCAGTTCCTTATAGATTAAAAATAATAGCTCACAACCAAGATGGATTTGGACAAACCATTGGAGCGGTTGTAGTGTAATTTGGTATTAGTCTATCTTGACTATAAAGTTACACTAGTACATTTTGTATGTATTGAGCGAGTGACCATATGAGGTTGTTCAATTTGTACTTGACTATATAAAAGAACAAGACCTCTGTTGTTATGGATGTATATCTTCTTAATCCCTATATAATAACGGACACGTGTACTCGGTGTATGTTTCTTTGATTTGTCAATGGGTGAGATTTATTAAATCAATAGGCTCGGTGAATTGGGAGATAGCATTGTTTATATGGTGTCTTTGTTGATTATAGAAGGAATCTGTGTCCTAATTATTTAGGATGATGATGTCCCCTTGAGGAGCTCATAAAGATTATTATGTAAACCCTGCAGTGGATTTAATCCGACATAATAATAAAGATGAGTGGCACTACTCTTGGAATTAGATATAAATTAATTAAGTTGTCGATAATTTAATTAATTTATGGACATTCGATATCTTAAACACGGGGAAATAAACGTACACATAATAAAGGAGCCCATATTATAATATGGGATTAGGGCGTAATTCAATTGTAACTCTTTAGTGGACTAAGTTATAATTGATGGGCTTAAGTAAAGTGTTCGGAGGAACACACGGGATATTTAGGCCCATCAGAGGCCCAACCCTAATTCCTCCTTAGGGTCCCTGTTGTAGCCTATAAATAAACCCTAACATCGAGCCTCCGGACGTGTGAAAAACGTGAGATCGAGAGAGGCGGATTCTGATTCCTTGGAGGATCGTCGACCACTCGGCGTCGAGGGAAAGGGATAGGAATACGGCGTAAGACCGTGAGGTTCGAGGCTCATCCTTCGATCGCAGCTTCGACCTTAGAACTGGTTCGTCTTCACCTATTACGGTGAATAAAGGTACAATTCTATCCATTTGCGTTTATGTGTTTGCGATCCCGAATCTGATAATTTCATAGAGTCGGCGATCGGTGGTTCCAACATAACCGCATATTTATATGGATCATTAGATGTCAATATTTATATGAAAATCTCTTATGGATTTAAGATTCCCTAGATGAGGAATGATGAAAATCGCAGTATGTATAGTATAAAGCTGCAGAGGTCATTATATGACCTAAAACAGTCGGGTCGTATATGGTACAATCGACTCGGTGAGTTCCTCTGAAGAAGGAATATATAAACAATGAAGCATGTTCTTGCATATTTATACGTAAATCATTAAATGGTTTTTGTATCATCTCGATTTATGTTGATGATCTAAATATAATTGAACATGTAAGGAGATTGAAGAAGCTAATTCAACCTTAATGGTTGAATTTGAAATGAAAACCTTGGGTAAAACCAAGTATTGTCTCGGCTGCGGTCGAGCATCACCCCAAACGAATCCTTGTACACAAGTCAACCTACGAAGAAGGTGTTGGAGAGATTCTATATGGAAAAATCTCATCCGCTAAACACACCAATGGTTGTTCGCTCCCTTGAAGTGGATAAGAACCCATTTAGACCTAAAGAAGATACATAAGACATACTAGGACCAGTTCCTTACCTAAGCACAATTGATGCATTACTTTATCATGCAAACTGCACCAAATCGGATATTGCATTTGCAATAAATTTGCTTGCAAAATTTAGTGATTCTCCTACAAGGAGACATCGGAATGATGTTAAAAATTTTTACGGTATCTTCAAGGTTCGAGATGATCTTGGTTTATTTTATATAAGAAATCAAGACAAAATATTGGTGTGCTATGCAGATCTTTGGTTATATGTCCGATCCCCATACCGCCAAATCTCGGATGGTTATATTTTTCTCTCATGGTGATACCACAATTTCATGGAGGTCTCATTAAACAATCTATGGTTACCACCTCCTCAAACCATTCAGATATTATTGCTTTATATGAGATCTCACGAGAATGTGTTTGGTTAAAGTCATTGGTAAAACACATTTTGTAATTCATATGACATTCTAAAATTATATATCCCTTACCGTCCTTATGAGGACAATGCAGCTTGTATTATACGAGATGAGTAATGGATATGTTAAAGGAAACTTGACAAAGCACATTTTTCTGAAATTCTTTTATCCGTATGAACTCCAAAAGAGTGGTGAAATTATCATATAGAAGGTATGCTCTAGTGACAATCGCGCATTTTTTTACTAAATCACTTCCTATATCTACTTTTGAAAAATATGTCCATGCTATTGAGATGCGTAGGCTTAAAAGGTTGTTGTCTTCC
The DNA here is from genome assembly GCA_030762865.1 of Paraleonurus japonicus. Lineage (NCBI taxonomy): Eukaryota > Viridiplantae > Streptophyta > Magnoliopsida > Lamiales > Lamiaceae > Paraleonurus > Paraleonurus japonicus. Next base: position 37,412,448 of record CM061057.1, read on the forward strand.
GGGAGTAACAATAAGAACAATCAAGTTGGTCCCTCGATTGAGTTGATTTAAAAGATTGAATATCCCTCTAGCGATAATCTAGAAGGGGATGAATAGATTATCTAAACTTTTTCAAATGTAGATTGTCTACCAACTTCTAAACCAGAGTTATTCAGCGGAACCGTATTTTATACTCAATCAATAAGGATCTAAAGCAAACTGAAACTTTGTTTGATCGAAATATAAGTAATAGCAAGAATTAAAACTTGAAAGAAAGAACACCGAATTTATAGTGGTTCGGATCGAAAGATCCTACGTCCACTCTCCTCCTTCAACTTGAAGAAGGGTCTTGACTTACTTACTTTCTACCTTCTTTACTTACTTACAATGCAGATCTTTTGCCTTACAAAGTTTCCTTTCTAATTTTTGGAATCTAATGGCTTGAAGATATATGTGGAAAGTGTTCTACAAACACTATGAACTAAGAACGTGAAGAACGTTCGTGAATGTGATTACAATTCTTGTGAGTGCTAATTGTGCTTAGAAAAATGCTTGTGAATATTGAGATTGCTAAAGTTTTTCTATTCTAATTTCTAGATCTATTTATAGAGAATCACATCGGCGGTTGTAACATCCTTGCCGATTCTTTTTTTGTTAGTTATAACCAACTAATCAATCTTGTAACCTCTTCTTGGTTAGTTGTAATCGCTTCTTGAAACCACTTAATTATTCTAACACTTCGTCGGCTTTACTTGTCTTGAGACACGGTCCACTTAAATGCATGTCTTGGTCTTGATTTTAGTGACTGCCTTACTCGTTGTCTTTCACCTCATTTGACTTATCATGCTTATCTTCATCGGCTTCCTATCTACATCGACTCCTTGTCTCCATCTCTGCCTTACTGTCTTCATCCGACTCCTTGTCTCCATCCGACCTATTGTGTCTATCCTTATCTAACTTTTGTACTTAGTCTATTACAAGTCTTTACCACATCACTGTCTATACAAGGTTTCAACTGGTCATCCTATTTTACATTTAACTCATCAAAACTAAATACAATTTTCTTCCTAACAAATTTCTCCCTTTTTGATGATGTTAAAACATAGCTCAAGAAAAGAAATATATTAGTAAACTTTAGAAGATAAGTATTTTTACAAGGTAGACAATCAAGTCACTTAGTCGGATAATCGTAGCAATAAAATTCACGGTCGGATGATCATAGTCGATAATCGGGATAAAGACAGATAGTCAAGATTAGTGAATTACCGACAAGTTAGTGTTATGATTTTTAATCAAGTTTATTTCAGTTTAGTTATACCAAGAATTGGTTGATTAGAAGATTAAGTCGGACAAGTTAGTCTAAAACAACGAGTCTCATGAGAATAGATCAAAAATATATTCACACAAGTTTCGAGATACATCATATTTTAGCACTTTCATAGATAATCGACAAGGATCAAGAAATATGAGATCTAGTCATACCATCTGTCTTCTTGGAATGGACATCCAGTCGAGACTCGCTTCTTCAAACTCAATGTCTCCCCTCCTTCACCAGTCGGCTCTGTCTCGGCTTGGATCGGCATCTGCTTCACCTTTTCTCTATCCAGCGACCATCTTGTGCAAGAGGAGCAGACATTGTTGAATAAGCTGGTGCGACTATGTCCACGTTGAACTCTGTGTCACCAAGGTCGATCGTATTGATAGAAGTTAGGATCCTTTGCCTCCGACCACTCATGGAATGCTATGTTCTCGTCTGTGCCCCAAGAAATCTTCTTGCAGACATGGAACAGGAAGATCCATTCTCGCTTCATATGCTCTCCATCTAGCTTATTGATCCATAGGAAGAATTTTTTTGGGTACGGCATCTGCATTCGGTGGAATGGGCGAAAGACCTCTTCTCCTTCAAACATTCTTTGACTTTTGAACCCACTTCCTTGTCTTTCTGTCATAGGATTTCCCAGTGCCTTCTCCTGTTCTCTCCTTTTCTATGCATCTCTTCTTTTGTATCTTGCCATCTCCTCTCTCTTCCACTTTTATCTTTTCTTCTTTCTCTATTTCAGCTGGGGTTTTACGAGGTTGGCTAGAAGCTTTCGCCTTCCCAGTGATTTGGCCAAAGATGAGAGAGATGGAACTGTCTGAATAGGAACAGACTCCTGCTTGAGACTACGTGGGTTCAACCGACTCGGCCTCGGCTGACTTTTGACCCTTGTCCCCGTCTCGATCTCCTCAACACCCTCTGAGACTTTGCTTCAACATCCTTCTTTCTGGTCTCCTCGGCTTTCAAGCAGCCTCTTGAGACAATTCCTCTATTTTCGTGTTTAAGGCCGAATTTTGTCATCTTGAACATCGACCCTTTTCTTGAGCTCACTATCTTCCTCCTTTTTAGCATCAACAAAATGGGTATTGAAGATAGTGGCTACTTGTTCAATTTGGCTCATGAGTTCATGTCCGATGAGCCCTGTCTTCTCCCATCCATATTTTTGAATATTTTGAGTGAGCCGCTTCTATCCTTCTTAACTCATTTTTCATCCTTGTAGACATTGACGCTTGTTCTCTGACATAGATAAGTTCAGGACTTGCTGAAATGATGCCTCTCTTTCTGCCCATGCCTTCTTGGCTTATTCATGCACCATGTCTCTTATTTCTTTGTACGCGTCCCCGCGTCTTGTTGGACCCAAGCCTCATGCTTGTTTTCTTCCTCTCGCAAATTTGCGCTCAACAGCAGACCATCTCTTATTCAAATCTAATTCTTGAAAAGTAAAGATCAATATTTATCTTGAGCTCATTCATATCAATATTTTCCTTTGTAATTGAAGTGACATAACTGGGATGAGTTGGAAGGCATTCGGACACGCAGCCTTGATTCGTCACTTCTTCCTTCAAGGCTTCCACTTCGGATGCGAGACGCAGAGCGAGGATGGCGTGCAACTTCTTCGATGGAGAAGATAAAGTTAAGTCTATCTCCTCATTTGGAATTTCATCTTCGATCGCACTGGAGGAGAATCGCCCAATGCATCTTTGTAGTTGGCACTTCTAATTCCACCTCCGCTTGTACTTGTTCAATATCCTCTGCTTTCTGCTTGTGCCTCCCAGTGTATCCATCTCACTGGCTCATCGGCGACTCCACCACGCTTTCTCGGCCTCCCTCCACCTCTCCTTCTCTTCCTTCACTTCTAACTCCATAACCCCTTCTTCCCTTTCCTTTTCCGCCTCATCATTCTTTTCTACCTCCTTCCCAACATCAGCCACCTTCTCTACTTTAACCTCCTTCCCCTTGACTTCCTTTGGTTGTTCATCTCCAAGATACACCCTTTCTTTGGATATAATCAAAGAATTTATCTTCGAGACGGGATATCTAGGAAGGACTTGAGATCAACTTTCTTGAGGACTTTCTTTTCCCGAGTAGCCAAATTGTTTCCACCGGCCTCTGCTTATAAGAATAGCTGTCTCCACAAAAGATCCTGTCTGATCCTTCGTAACAACCGGATATCAGCGAGTTCACTTAATAGATCGGGTTCATCTATTAGGGCTGATTCTTTTCTTATTAGGAATTTCTTTCCAAGAATCATGAGAGAGTGTTCGGGTGATCCTGATTAGAGTGAATTGATGCATGTTTTTAGGGGTTATTTTAGTGCAAAAAGTGAGCTAAAGTGTTAGTTTTTGTGCCTAAATGTGAAAAGTATCACTCTTTTGCCTAAAAAGTATTATTTGTGAGGTTTTGATGTTTTTCGTCCATTTTGCAGGTAATTCGGTGGATTTTTGCCAAATCGAGAGTACCATTAGGCTTAGAATGAAGAGACGGACATCCGGACGACAGCAGGGGTCGGGGCGAAGCCCCGTGTGAGAAAATGCCTGGACTCGAGCTCGATCGAGGAGCAAGAGCCTCGAGTCGAGGGCTATGCGAGAAAAGGATAAAAACGGAAAATGGCAGCGGTCTCGACTCGAGGCATGACCCTCGAGTCGAGGAGGTGAAAAAGGCGGGGACCTCGAGTCGAGGCCTGACCTCGACTCGAGGGGGAGGTTTTTGCAAAAATTCGTATTTAAAGCGGGCGATTCGAGAGAACTGGAGGAGGAGTTCATAATAGCGGTTGAGAGCGGTTTTGGGGCGATTTCTCGTGCCCCAAGCCAATTTCTATCTTAGATTAGAGTAGAAGTTAGAATTAGGAGTAGATTTCAATTGATTGTTGGTAGATTAGACATAGATTAGCATTTGATCCTTTCAATTCAAGCTTGTAATTCATTTGGAGATTGTTGTTGAAGACTCAAGCATTCCTATTTTGGTTAATTGAAGATCATTTGGTGATGTTTTTCCTCTTTTGTCTCTTTAATTTCTTATTTGTTGTGACTTGCTTTGTGTTTGTTCCATTCTATCTTCTTCCCATGGATTTCACCATGGGCTAACTCTCTTGTGCTTGGGTTAATTGAAATTGATGATGAATTGATTGATGATGCTATAATTGTTGATGATTGGAGATTAATTGAGTAGATTGCTTACTAATTGTGATTCTCATTTGTGCTTCATGCATAATTATCTCTTTAGATTAGTGTTCGATCACCCTAGCTATAGGCGAGAGTTGCGCTAACGTGATCCTAGATTAATCGGGTGATAATTGTGTATGAATGTGTGGATTGGGTGCTTGAATCGAGAGATTAGTTGCACTAAGGATACTCACATTAGTTTGTTTCCTAATTGTGATTCTTCATTGTGCTTTGTGTAAGATTGTCTCTTTAGATTAATGGTTAATCACCCTAGCAATAGGACGAGTTGAGCTAACGTGATTAGGTGTTAATCGAGTTTCAATTTTGCATGATTGTATGAATTGGGGATTTCTACATTGAGAGATGGGAAAGACTAAGGATACTCACATTAGGCATTGTGATTTTAATGGAGTGATTAATTTCATGATGGTTTATGCTTTCTATCTTAGTTGATTTGCAATTTGATTCAATTGTAGATTGTTGATTGATGATTCATTGATGGATGTTAATCCTAGCACCTCAATCCACCCATTTAGTGTTGTTTTTGTTATCGCATTCTAGGTGTTCGATCTATTGCTTGCTCCTTGTTGTTTTGTATTTTTGCTTGTGTTTTTGTTGTTTTTGTACCAAACCATTGTTGCAACTCTAGTCACTAATAACTTGTATTTCTAGGACCTCATGTGCATACTTTTTCCCTTGGGTTCGATATTTTGTTGATTGGTCTTAATAACTCTTACCCTATACACAACCAATCAAATGGCGCCGTTGCCGGGAATTAGTTTTTGCGCCTTAAGTGAGACTTAGGAATTGTTTGAAGTGACTACTTGTTGCCTTTGTGTTTGTTTTGTTATTTTTGTTGGAATTTGATACTTTGCTATCTTGTCTAGATGGAAGGATACAACTTATACTTGTGGAATCAAGAATATTATCAAGATAGTAGGGTGTATTCTCCACATTTTGAAGAATTGAGCTACAATGATTGGAGGAACTATGAAGATAATTCTCAATGGCAACAAGTTCCATCCAAAGATTGGATGAGTGAAGAAATTTCTCCCCACCTCAAGAGATTTTCCCATACTATGAGCCTTATGATCAAGCATGCAATCAATATTGTGGAGTCGAATTTCAAGGGGCATTGGAAGAGGAAGATTATTATGATGATAGGAGGAGCTATGAGAATGACTATCCAATGCCACAAGCTTCTCCTAAATTTGAAGAATGGGGACTCCATGGTGTGAGAGCTAACTTGCAAGAGATGCTTGGAGTATTGTTGGAAAGAATTGAGGAAAATGACACTAGGTGTGATGAAATGCTTCCCTTGTATGAGGAAATCTATGAGACTAAAGCAATGGTCAATTCATGGATCGAGGGGACTATGGAGATCACCGAAGTCCACTTCATGTTTATAAAGTGTCAAGTCAAAAATTTCCTACGCCAAGTAAAGAACATGACCATCATGGAGAATCAAGAAGAAGGGGAGGAAGAAAATACAATTGAAGAAGATGTGGTAGAGGGTCCAAGCTATGAGGATGAAAAGGAAGTTTTCCTTATCAAGAGTGATGAAGAGGAATGTCCATTGATGGACATGAGCAATAATGAACAAACAAATCTAGAAGCACCAAATAAGGAATTGAAGATTGAAATGAGCATTTCTATACCTTCTAACTCTTCAATTTGTGATTTAATTGAAATTGATGCTTCTAATGATTTGATTTTACCTCTTGAGAACTTTGATTATAGGAAAGAATTAAAGAAGTGCTTGGGCAACCTTGGAGAAAAGAAAGGGAGAAGGATGTTGGTGAGGAAGCAAGGAGGACAACCATCATCAAAGTGCAAGGATGTGGATGATGGGTCTATCCTACATATGAACATCCAAAATTTCAAGCTCAGAGGTTGAGATACAATGGCAAGGAGGATCACTATCCTTGGCCATTTCGATGAAGGAAGATGGAAGTGAAAGAATAAGTCCGGCATAGGACAATAAAAATAGCGCTTGATGGGAGGCAACCCATCCTTTTTATTTGTTCTTTTTGTGTTCTTTTTGGTAGATTAGTGTTTTTGTTTCTATAGGAGATTTGGCTTGCTACTTAATTGCTTATTCTTGGTACATGATGCTCTATGCTTTGAAATTCGTATATTGTTGTGCTTAATTGTTGATATCATTATGAGTTGCATATATTTGGAGCCAAACTTGAATGCATGACTTCATTCAAGTTTGGGGGTGTGTGTCATTTTGGCGATAAATGCATCTCTTAGTGATGATTATTTGATGATTATTTTTGCCCAATTGTAGGTACACTCACTACATGGATGGGAAAAGATTGGAAGTGCAAGGAAATGCAAGGTCAAGAAGGAAAGAGCTAGGAAGCTTGATGATCCCTACATGCTTAAAGGAAAATGGAATTTAAAGGCTTTATGGTACAACACTTCCTTTCAAACTTAGACTTGTCTAAGTTTGGGGAAGGTGTTTTTCTCTTTTGCCTATCTTTGTGATCTTATATGATTTTGGGATTTGTTGAGCTTAGTGCTTATTGATGATTATGCTATATTGGTATCTTGAATTTCTTGCATGTATTCTTGCATTGATTAATTCATCATGAGCTTCATTGTGAACTTATTGCATATCTTTTAGAATCATTCTTGATATAGTGAGTATGCTTGGATTTATGTACATGAGCACTTATGTTTGATTTGCAAGATATATTGAAATTTGATTTGATCATGAGTTGATATGTTGCTTGAAGCTAGCTTGCTTGATTAATTATGTGAAGATGAATGTGATTGAAGATGCTTGATTCATTGCTCAATTTAAGCCCGTGAGCTTTTGTGCCTTAATAATCGTACATCTTATACGGTTGATATCATCCTTTGTGAGTGCATCATTCATGAGTTGTATGCTAGAACTTGCCATTAGACTTGTTGATATTGATCTTTGTAAGATGTCTTGAAAATGATAAGAGGCCATGTTTGATATGTTGAGTCACTTTGCCAAATATTTTTCCCCACCAAATACATTTGATTTCCTTAGTGAGCCATTTTGAGCCTATTATTCTTATTCTTTGGCAAGCCAAGTGAAATTGAAGCCATTAGCCTATTTTTATGAGCCTTCTTGTCCTATGCTTTGTAGAGCTTGATTGTTGGCTATAGATGGTGTTTACATTGTTAAGTGTGGGAGAAAGATGAAGAGCTAAGTGATGATGCTTGAGAGAAGAAAGAAAGGTTGATGAAAGAAAAATTGAATTGTGAAGAAAAAGTGAAAATGAAAAGTGAAATGATTCAATTTGTGAGCTTAAAGAAAGAAAGCTTAAGTGAATGGTGGATTGATCATTGAAGTTCAAAAGAAAGAGTGTGCTTGATGAAAAGTGAAGAGATTGTGCATTTGTATTGATTAGCTTACATTCAAGTCTCTACTATTTAGTCACTCTTACCCAAAAAATCCCACCTTTCCAAAGAGCTTACATTACAACCTTGATGAAAGACCTCTTTGATTCTTGATTGATCATAATTGATTTTGATTGAGATTAAGTTTTTGGCAAGCATATGGTGTACTTATTTGTGAATTTGATGATTGAGAGCATTATGCCATGATACACTTGAGTGAAGAGTGAAACACTCCATAGGAGGAGCAATGTGTTGAGTATTTGATTGAGCATTTGTTTGAGCATGATTCATCTTGTTTGCTAGTGGATAGTTGCATTGATACTTGAGATCATTGATGAGTTCGATTGTCTTATATTTCGTCTATGGTGCCATGTGACATAATTGCGATCAATTCACTCCTTTGTTCTTAGTTCTACGTTGCTCGAGGACGAGCAACAATTCAAGTTTGGGGGTATGATTAGAGTGAATTGATGCATGTTTTTAGGGGTTATTTTAGTGCAAAAAGTGAGCTAAAGTGTTAGTTTTTGTGCCTAAATGTGAAAAGTATCACTCTTTTGCCTAAAAAGTATTATTTGTGAGGTTTTGATGTTTTTCGTCCATTTTGCAGGTAATTCGGTGGATTTTTGCCAAATCGAGAGTACCATTAGGCTTAGAATGAAGAGACGGACATCCGGACGAATAGGTCGGGGCGAAGCCCCGTGTGAGAAAATGCCACTGACTCGAGCTCGATCGAGGAGCAAGAGCCTCGAGTCGAGGGCTATGCGAAAAAGGATAAAAACGGAAAATGGCAGCGGTCTCGACTCGAGGCATGACCCTCGAGTCGAGGGAGGTGAAAAGGCAGGGACCTCGAGTCGAGGCCTGACCCTCGACTCGAGGGGGAGGTTTTTGCAAAAATTCGTATTTAAAGCGAGGCGGTTCGAACTGGAGGAGGAGTTCATAATAGCAGTTGAGAGCGGTTTTGGGGCGATTTCTCGGGCCCCAAGCCAATTTCTATCTTAGATTAGAGTAGAAGTTAGAATTAGGAGTAGATTTCAATTGATTGTTGGTAGATTAGACATAGATTAGCATTTGATCCTTTCAATTCAAGCTTGTAATTCATTTGGAGATTGTTGTTGAAGACTCAAGCATTCCTATTTTGGTTAATTGAAGATCATTTGGTGATGTTTTTCCTCTTTTGTCTCTTTAATTTCTTATTTGTTGTGACTTGCTTTGTGTTTGTTCCATTCTATCTTCTTCCCATGGATTTCACCATGGGCTAACTCTCTTGTGCTTGGGTTAATTGAAATTGATGATGAATTGATTGATGATGCTATAATTGTTGATGATTGGAGATTAATTGAGTAGATTGCTTACTAATTGTGATTCTCATTTGTGCTTCATGCATAATTATCTCTTTAGATTAGTGTTCGATCACCCTAGCTATAGACGAGAGTTGCGCTAACGTGATCCTAGATTAATCGGGTGATAATTGTGTATGAATGTGTGGATTGGGTGCTTCGGAATCGAGAGATTAGTTGCACTAAGGATACTCACATTAGTTTGTTTCCTAATTGTGATTCTTCATTGTGCTTTGTGTAAGATTGTCTCTTTAGATTAATGGTTAATCACCCTAGCAATAGACGAGAGTTGAGCTAACGTGATTAGGTGTTAATCGAGTTTCAATTTTGCATGATTGTATGAATTGGGGATTTCTACATTGAGAGATGGGAAAGACTAAGGATACTCACATTAGGCATTGTGATTTTAATGGAGTGATTAATTTCATGATGGTTTATGCTTTCTATCTTAGTTGATTTGCAATTTGATTCAATTGTAGATTGTTGATTGATGATTCATTGATGGATGTTAATCCTAGCACCTCAATCCACCCATTTAGTGTTGTTTTTGTTATCGCATTCTAGGTGTTCGATCTATTGCTTGCTCCTTGTTGTTTTGTATTTTTGCTTGTGTTTTTGTTGTTTTTGTACCAAACCATTGTTGCAACTCTAGTCACTAATAACTTGTATTTCTAGGACCTCATGTGCATACTTTTTCCCTTGGGTTCGATATTTTGTTGATTGGTCTTAATAACTCTTACCCTATACACAACCAATCGATCCCATCTCTCCTGTGGGATTTGGAAGGTTTAGGTATAGGTTTGGTTCATTTGAGTTGTGGATAGGAAGGAGAATGGGTCGTCTGTGTGTTGTGGTTGAGTTGAACTTTTGGGAGTAGACCGTTTTAGAGGCTCGAGGCGGCGGTCTTGCCTGCCTCTTCATCGCCGAGTTGGGATGTGGAGGGTTACGGATCTCGCATCCTCGGATGAGGATGATGATGAATGTACAGCCTCTTCCGACTCTTCTCTCCGATGAGATATCCATTCTTTCCTCCCCGACTGCAGGTTCTAGTGACCTCACTGAGATACTTCCCCCTTGGGAAGCTGTCTTCTCTACTTCTTCCTCCTCATCCTCCTCTGTCTCTTCGTCGGATGAGGATTCGTCTTCAAACAGTCTCCACCTTCTTCAACTTGGGTTTCTGACCTTCCTCCTTGGTGCGGTGGTGGAGCGGGGATGTCCTCATCTCCTCTCGAGTCCGAGGGACCAAAATCTTTTCATCCTTGGTGATAGGGGTGGGAATAGGCCGAGGCCAGGCCGGACTTTGCATAAGAAAGCCTAGGCTGTTATATAATTTTAGGCTCGAGCACGGCCTATTATCTACGATAGGCTTTTTTTCAAGGCTCGGCCGGCCTTTTTAGTAAATAGGCCGGGCACGAAAGCCTTTTAAAGGCCTATTTCTTGTAAATTTTTATTCTTCATCAAATTTTAAAAAATTATATTTTTATATTACACCGTAAATACTATAAAACTCAAAATACTAATAAAATTAACATACAAAAATTATCAACTAGCAAAAGCAACAACAAAATCTTCAAATAGTGCAAAAATAATACCCCAATGACAAATAATTCAAGAAATGTCTTCAACTATTACAAAGAAAAATAAAATATGAATCTAATTATATATGTAATATATATATATATATATATATATATATATATATATATATATATATTACATATATATTATTATAATATATTTCTTATATATACTATTTTCGTATCGAAATGTTATTATGTTATCTAATATAATGTATAATATATATTGTATACCATATATTACATATATATTATTATATATATAAATATAATATATAATATTATTATATATATTTAAATAGGCCGGCTGTTAGGCTTAAAAGGCCTACAAAAAGCTTAAGCCTGGCCTATTTAATTAAATAGGCTTCTTAAAGGCTGAGCTCGGCCTATTTATTAAACGGGCCGAGCCGAGCTAGGCTTTAATAGGCCAGGCCGTAGGCCCTGTCGGGTAACGGCCTATTCCCACCCCTACTTGGTGAGCAGCCCCTTGCTTTGTGAACTTTTGACCCCAACCTCCCGGTTGAGGTTGTCTGCGCTCCCAGCTTGCTCTCAAGGATGATGGTTATTCTGGTCATCATCTTGGTGATGTTATTCAATGCCCATCTCATCCGAGTCTTCGAGATCGGAGTCTTAATAAACCTTTTCCTTTCCTCTACCAACATTGAGAATAACACCCTAGCCCAATCAATCTCGGCTTCATCAATAATAGCCCTCGGACAACACAACTTTGGCTTCGTCAAGCCATCGTGGCTTTGTTGTTCACCCAAAATACACTTAGTTAAAATCAACATCAAGAATCGATATTTTCATTTCAGCATCGGTCTTTTCAGATTTGTCGTTGTATTCTCGATGCGATCTCCTTACCATTATTCGAAAACTTTCCGGATATTCGTTAGCTTTATATGTGAATGGATTTTCACCAACCGTGCTTAAACCAAAATTTCTCCTAAATCATCCACAGTTACTACCACCTTCTCCTTCTTACCGTTTGAGCGAACACGGGATTCAAATGCACTTTCTCTCATCTTTGCCCTTGTCGAAACTCAAGAACAAGATCATCAAGGGTTTTGTTTCTCGATGGCTTCATTGTGCAATATTGCTTGAGACCTCTTGAATCAAGCGGTTGGAGAATTTCTCTAGTCTCTGGGTCGGTGGATGTATCCCAATCCACATACATCTACGATTTTCTTTTATCTCTGATTGAATTCAGATCATATTCGAACTTTATTTTGGGTTTATTCGAATCCGCCATTGTTGAAGATTTACAGCTTTGGGAGGGAAAAAGATTTTTGAGAGAGAGAGATATATGAATAGGTTTTATGTGCGTAAATAAAAATATGCACACGTTCTCCTATTTATATGGAAAGAGATAAAATAAATAATTATAAAAATCATATTTGACTGATAAAGTGAAAATTTAGACATTCGTGCCATCATAGATGCAATTATGACAATTAATTTTGAAAAGTGAGGAGAATAATATAATAGACATATTTAATATGTCGCGCATGAACCGCTGACGGTTCATATTTGTAAACCGCCTCCAATTTGGGCGCGTGAATAATACTCGGTGTATTTCAAAATTCAATTTGGTAAACTTTTGGGTCCGTAGTAACTTCTCGACACGAAGTTACTCATTTTCTTTTACTTTTCAGTTAATTGGAAAGATAAAATGAAAAGTACACATATTTTAATAAAAACAAATTTGGAACCCTTTATCTTTTATTTGAAAAATAATTTTAAAGAAAGCAACAGAGTAAATTCATTTTTAATAAAAGCGATTATGATATTAAATTCACATGTCGATTATATGAACTAATATGCATAATTTCTTATTTTTTGAGAAATGAAAAGTTAGAAAATACTTCCCTGATATTTTCACCTTGTCTGGATTGATTATAACGTTGTCTGCTTTATAATTATTCGGATAAGGAGCACTTTACTTTGTCTTGATGAAAGTGTTAGCCAAACTTGACTTTTCCCGAAAACAAAGACACTGAAAACATCTCATTAGTAATCTTTGTAAGTAACTCGGACAAGGTACATATACTCATCCTGTCTGCCGACGACTATAATGTATTTATGTCAGATTATTTCATGTCGGATAAGTAAGTATCAAGTTGGTCTAAGATCAATAGATTAATCCTTGATTCTTGATTCCACTTTTATGGAAATCAATGATATCAGCTCTATGATTATCCATGTGATCCTCTACTCGCCGATACTTCTTTCTAGACATAGTAAAATAATCGAGAGAGAAAGAATGAAAAACATAAGATAAGATTATAGATTGACTAAAAAGCATCTAATAATCCTAACTCTATGGATAATTCCTTGAACCTTGTCTCTGCTAACGGTTTTGTCAAGATATCAACTCTTTGAATATCATTCAAAATCTTTTCTAGTCCGATGTCACCTTTCTCAACATGATCTCATATGAAATGATGTCTTATGTCAACATGCTTGCACACTGTATGTAAGACTGGGTTACGGTAATAGCTATGTCACTATTATTATCACAAAAGATTGGTACATCTCTAGTGATAATGTTATAGTCCCTTAGTTGTTGACTAATCCAGATAAGTTGTGAACAACAACTTCCACCGCCATATACTCGGCTTGATAGTAGAAGTAGCTACGAGAGGTTTGTTTCTTAGACAACCATGAAATCAGCTTACTTCCCGAGAAATTGGCAAGTTCCGTAAGTAGATTTCCTATCTATCTTACACCCACCAAAGTCTCAATCAGTATCCCGACAACTCGAAATTATCATCACTGGATACCACGAGTCCTACATTTATTGTACCTTTTAGAAATTTGAGAATCTTCATGGCTGCCTCAAAATGACTCTTCTTTGGTTTTGCTTGAAACCGTGCACAAACTCTTATTGTAGAAGATATGCCATGTCTACTAGCGATTAAATATAATAACGAACCTATTAGACCTAGATACTCTGTTTGATCCGTGTCTTCCCCCTTGTCATCTGGATCCATTGAAAAGTTTGTTATCATAGGTATCTTAGCTTCTCGGCTGGTACCTATTCCAAATTTTTCAATAAGATCTTTTGCATATTTGGCTTGATTTATGAGTGTTACCTTTTTAGTCTGCTTGACTTGAAGTCCAAGAAAATATGTCATTTCTCCCATCAAGAACATTTCAAATATGTTCTTCATGAGATGACTAAACTCTTCACATAAAGATATGTTAGTTGACCTAAAAATAATATCATCAACATATATCCGAACTAATAAAAGATCACTACCAAATTCTTTTCTAAACAAAGTTCTAAAGTTCTATCAATTTTACCTTTTACAAAACCATTTTGAATTAAATAATCGACAAGGTATCATGCCATGCTCTAGGTGCTTGTTTAAGTCCATATAGAGCTTTCCTCAATCTATAGACCTTGTCTCCTTTGACAAAGCCTAGAGGTTGTTCTACATAAACTTCTTCACTAAGATTTCATTTAGAAAAGGTGACTTAACATCCATTTGAAAGACTATGAATTTTTTAAAAGCGATAAGCTAAGAACAATCTTATAGCTTTCAGACGAGCTACCGGTGCAAAGGTTTCATCATAATCAATCCCTTCGATTGCGAATAACCTTGAGCAACTAGTCTAGCTTTTATTTCGACCACAACATTGTTCTCATCTCTTTTGTTTTTAAAGATCCATTTAGTTCCAATGACTTTTTGATGATGAGGCCTTTCAACAAGCTCCCACACATCTTGTCTTTGAAACTGATTTAGTTCTTCTTGCATGGCGTTAATCCGGTTGGAATCGATTAGAGCCTCGGTAATAGACTTTGGTTCAAGTAATGACACATAACAACCGAACATACAATCTTGATTTAGTTGTTTCCTTATCCTGACTCCGATTCAAAATTTCCAATTATTTGTTCAGTTTGGATGATAAGACATTACTTTCTTACCTTTGTCTTTTACTATGGATGAAGATTTGTCCAAGTATCTATTTCAAATGATTATGTGTTACCTTCAGATGTATCCTCTTGATCATCTGGTGTATTGGTTGTCCGATCGGCCGGTCTAGAAGAACTTTCGTGTTCTTTTTCTTTATTTGAATCTAGTTCTTCTTCTTCTTCGTCTGTATCGATTCTTGTTCATAGAACTTCAAAATGATCTTTTGATGGTCACCTTGTTCAGATCTTCCGATATCTTTGTGATGTCATCTCGTATTACTAGACTCAAAAGTAGATTCATCAAATACAACATGTGGTGTTTCTTCCACGCACAAGGTTGTCGTATTAAAAACTCTGTATGCTTTGGATACGAGATGAGTATCCTAAGAATATTCCATCTGCAATCTTTGCATCAAAAGTTTTTAAATAAGATTTTTCATTGTTGTCAATGAAACATTTGCAACCAAATATATGAAAATATGAAATTTTGGGAGATCTTCCCTTCTAAATTTCTTAGGGAGTTTTACATTTATTTTTAACAATCAAACTTCTATTTTGGACAAAACAAGCGGTATTAATGGCTTCTACCCAAAACCTGTGAGGAGTGTTATACTCGGACAACATTGTCCTAAGAGCTTCTTTTAGAGTTCTGTTTCTCCTTTCAACAACTCCATTTCTTTGTGGTGTCCGTGCGGTGATGTCTCATGAGCTATGTCATTCTCGGTGCAATAGTTAGTAACAAGTTTATTAAGGAATTCAGTACCTTTATCACTTCGATCTTAACAATACTTAGTCCTTTTTCATTTTGAATTCTTTTGAGAAATTCTAATCTTTGTCATAGTCTCATTCTTCTTGTATTAGAAAATAACCTAGGTAAATCTTGAGAAATCATCTACAATTTCCAAGGTATATATCCTTCCACCGAAGCTTAGAGGTGTAACTGGACCAAAAGATCCATATGAAGAAGTTCCATTATTATTTTAAAAGAAGTTTTGGTCTGTTTCCCTTTTTGACAAGCATCACAAACTTGGTTCTTTGAAAATATTCTATCCGGGAGTCATTTCACTAAGGATTTCCTTGCAATTTTGTTAAGAGTTTTGAAGTTTAAGTGGTCAAGACGTTTATGCCATAGCCACTTAAGTCATCCGAACTCTTTGCAACAAGAGAGGTGTCCTTAGGACAACTTTTAAAGTTAGCAACATAAATGTTACCTTGTCTCGACTCTCGCTAATAGTATATTTTCATTGATATCATCTAACACATAACATGCATTATGAGTGAATTTAACACTTAAACCTTTATCACGTAATTGTGAGACAGACAACAAGTTATGCTTCAATCCTTCAACAAAATAGACCTCGCCGACTTGAATATCTCCAATCATCAATGTTCCAACTCCTTTGGTTAATCCAAAATTATTGTCTCCGAACATGACTCTTGGTCCATCTATAGACTGATAGTTAGAAAGTAGACGTTTCTCATAGGTCATATGTTTTGAACAGCCACCATCAATGTACTGCACGACCTCAAGAACATCCGCCCTTTCTACTATTCTTCTATCTTCCCGTAATCACAGCATTTAGATTTTAGGTACCATTTGTATCTTGGGTCCTTTCTTTTTAAGTTAATACTTTGGAATCCAGATAAAAATATATATATTCCTTAAAACCATTGATTGAAGTTTGCAACCATATCTATCTACTAATATAAGACTCTCAAGATCAATCTTATTTAGTCGGTCTCTTGTGATTGTCTTATATTGTGTTAGGAATGGATATGACTTGCTCCTTCCATCAAAACTATTATATCCCGGATAAGACTTTGACTTAGTCTTTGGTTTTGCCTTTGGAACATTTCTCCTCGTCTCGTGTTTTCTTTACGTAAATATCAAAGTGAGGCGATTTGTTCCTTAGGTTTCCAAGGACCGAATCTAGTCTCTTCCTTCGGTTTAGTAGCTTTGACAAAAACTCTTGGTTTTATGGGATCATCCTTTTTATTCCTATCAAAACCTAAACATGTCTTATCATTAGACTTACGTGAAGTCTTGAATATCTTATCTATTGTGGACCGAGTGTTATAAAGAAGTCCTAACTTAAGATTTAACTCTCTGTTAGTTCTTTTATAACTCTCATTCTCTCGAACAGATACTTGAGAATTTCATTTTTAAAGTATTCAATTCTTTTTCCAACTCATCAGTCTTCTCGGATGGGGTATTAGAGATAGTCTTATTCGACATTCCCCCTTGAATGAGCAGTCTAATACTTCACTATTCCTAGTCTGACCGACTTTGGTTAGATTAAGAATTTGATCATTTAAACTAAAATTTTCAGTCTCTATCTGCTTATATGCAAATAGAGCAATCTCCCAATCCTTCGTAAGTTTATTTATAAGACTAGGATCTCGATCTGAGATAGGTTCTCACAATCATTATCCGAAGAAGAGTAATAGTTTACCTCCTTAGCCATCCGACATATGTCATCGTCTCGATCCAAATCCAGATGAAGATGAGGATGATGTTGTCTCTTGAGCTTCTTCCTTTTCAGCTAGAAGTGCTCTCTGCTCTGCATATCTTCTATTTCGTTTCTTCCTCTTTTCTTTTCTCTCTCTTGGAGTAAGTTGAGGACAATCATAGTCGTAATGACCAGGTTTGTTGCAAGTGTAACAAATATCTCCTCTATCTGTTTTTGGACTGTTATCTCCTCTTGACCGGTGACTTGAACCTTCTTGTTTGATCCTTCTTTTAGCCATTATCTCGAATTCTTCTCTTCTCTGTCGACTTGTAACTTCTCCGACTTGATCTCTCCCTTTTGTTCCTTTTGTACTTAATCTTAAGCCTCTCATATCGTTTCATTAAGAGTGTCATTTCTTCTTTGATTGATAGATCCGATGCCTTGGAAATTTTCTCGATTCCTCTTGATGAAGAAATGCAACCGTCTTTCCGAAGTTGATGACTCAGCTTCATCTTCTTCATCTTCAATTTGAATATCATATTCCAGTGCTTTAAGATGTGAAAATAAGGTATGATGAGAGATTGAGGACAAATTCAGTTGCTTTGAGAATATTAACCTTTTCTCTCCATCTTTTACTTAGAGATCGAGAATCTTGTTATTGATCTCCTTCTCTCGTAAGTCTTTCCCAAATCTGCGGCCTTGTAGAGAAGATTTGTCAATCTGACATCCAGCTTGATCAACAGCTTTCACCTTCCTTCATCTTAAAAGTATCAAATGCATGCAATCGATCAGTAACTTAGTCTCCTTTACTTGATCGTATCCTTCACACACATTAGCTAGTGTTTCCCACATTTCCTTTGCTATTTTGCATCTTTTAACTTTTTCGACCCAATCTTTACCTTGAGTGTCTTAATAATCTCGATTCTTGCTACTTGATCTAGATTGTGAATCTTCCTTTTGTCATTTGTCAATTCAAGACTTTTCTTTTCTTGCCTAACCCTTGTCTCCGAAGTTCTGTTCCATCACTTGTACCTCCATGATAAAATTTTATAGGACCTTCCTCTAGAACTTCCTCCATACGATCATGAATTGCTTTCGAGATGATTTTTCATTCTAAATTTTCAGTAATCATACTCTTCAATGGAAAATTCTGGTAGGCTCCTGGTTTTCTTACTCTTGATAGTTGACATAATGAATCAAGAAACTCAACAAAGACTTATTAGCAAG
Source organism: Paraleonurus japonicus (assembly GCA_030762865.1). Taxonomy (NCBI): domain Eukaryota; kingdom Viridiplantae; phylum Streptophyta; class Magnoliopsida; order Lamiales; family Lamiaceae; genus Paraleonurus; species Paraleonurus japonicus. Next base: position 37,430,797 of record CM061057.1, read on the forward strand.
GTTAGTGAAATGAAAATAGAGAAAAAATGATCTAAACACAATTTCGTAAACTTCAAGACCACAAATATATCGAAACATCTTAACACCGCTCCGATACCACTTGTTGGTCCCTCGATTGAGTTGATTTAAAAGATTGAATATCCTCTAGCGATAATCTTGAAGGGGGATGAATAGATTATCTAAACTTTTTCAAATTTAGATTGTCTACCAACTTCTAAACTAGAGTTATTCAGCGGAACCGTATTTTATACTCAATCAATAAGGATCTAAAGCATTACGAAACTTTGTTTGATCGAAATATAAGTAATAGCAAGAATTAAAACTTGAAAGAAAGAACACCGAATTTATAGTGGTTCGGATCGAAAGATCCTACATCCACTCTCCTCCTTCAACTCTCCTCCTTCAACTTGAAGAAGGGCCTTGACTTACTTACTTTCTACCTTCTTTACTTACTTACAATGCAGATCTTCACTTTACAAAGTTTCCTTTCTAATTTCTGGAATCTAATGGCTTGAAGATATATGTGAAAAGTGTTCTACAAACACTATGAACTAAGAACGTGAAGAACGCGTTCATGAATGTGATTACAATTCTTGTGAGTACTAATTATGCTTAGAAAAATTCTTGTGAATATTGAGATTGCAAAAGTTATTCTATTCTAATTTCTAGATCTATTTATAGAGAATTGTTGCTGATTCTTCTCTTGTTAGTTATAACCAACTAACTGAATCTTGTAACCTCTTCTTGGTTAGTTGTAACTACTTCTTGAAACCACTTAATTATTCTAACACTTCGTCGGCTTTACTTGTCTTGAGACACAGTCCACTTAAATGCGTGTCTTGGTCTTCGATTTAGTAAGCTGTTATGCATTGTCTTTCACCTTATCGACTTATCATGCTTATCTTCATCTCGGCTTCCTATCTTCATCGACTCCTTGTCTCCATCATCTTCTTGTCTTCATCCGACTCCTTATCTCCATCCGACCTATTGTGTCTATCCTTATCTAACTTTTGTACTTAGTCTATTACAAGTCTTTACCACATCACCGGCTATACAAGGTTTCACTGGTCATCCTATTTTACACTTAACTCATCAAAACTAAATACAATTTTCTTCCTAACAAATCCTAAAGATTGGATCCCGAAGATCAATGATTGTACTCATATTCTCCCCCTAAATTACTCGTGAGGATTAATGAGACATGAATATCACGACGTAATGTCCAGGGGAGTGTTGTAAATATATTATAATTATGGACATTACTTGTTGGAAAATATATTTAATGGGTCAAGATGCCTAATGGACTTTTAGTGTTACATCTCATTTATTTTTCTATTTATACATCTCGCATTATTATATCGTTATGTACAAGAAGAAATATAGTGAAATATCTCTCGGCTTGGTTCGCCCTCGAGGACGTAGTCATTGTTGACGAACCGGGTAAACAAATTCTTGTTCTTCTCATTCTTTATTTTATAACAAAAATAATAAAAACTAAAATAATCGAAGAAAATCCCATAAAACGGAAGAAATCATAATAAGTGATAAATATTCTCACATTTAGAAAATTTTAAAAGAGAGAAATGAAATACAATAAATCCGGTGAATCTCATAAAGGAGAGAGAAAATCTAAAAACAAAAAAGAAAGAAGAAATCAAATGTATCAACTTACCAATCAAAGACAGTTGGAAAGGATAGGGTCGATTACTAAGGGGTACAAATTAACTATATGGATTGCATTGAGATACATGACAAAAGCAATTGCAATCCAATACAATTTTTTGGATGAAAAAGTCAAAACTATCCTTGAGCTATGTGACAAGCTGCGGTGCAACTTGAATAAACACCGTAGTTATCTTGGACATGAAGTTAATGTAACAAAATAATTTTTAATAAGCTTGACACGGAAAAGAGGCAGACGGGTTGAACAACTATTTAATTAGTTGCACAACAAGTAAAAATATGTTGTACCGGCATCGTAGATGGATTGAACATAAAGTTAGTGCAACAATTAATTATTAAAAACACAAGTCACTTTCGGTTGCGGAAAAAAATATGGAGAGATCTAAGGATCAACTAATCCAACACTCAACTCGTAACAACTATATGATTAATTGTACAACAAATCAAATTATATTGAATCACATAAAAATTGCACACTGGTATAATTAGTTGCATTACACACAAATTTAATCGTAACACAATGATGTTTAGTTGAACCACATGAAAAAATTGCATCTTAAAAAAATTGTATAGCTAAGTTCTACAAGTAAATTAAAACGATATGAGGATTGAACAACCATAAGATTAGTTGGACAACAATACAATTTACATTAAACCACATAATATTGCACATTACGGTATTTAGTTGCATTACACACACAATTAGTTGCAACATACCAATAAAAATTAAACAACTTGACATAAATGATTATTGTGAAAATTGCATGATTGTTGAGTGTTTAATGTTCTCATTTTGTTGTGAATATCATGTTTATTTTACTCATAATTGACTAATTAAACATGAGAAAAAAAAATGGTATTACGGTGTTTTGAGTTTAAAGATGCAATTTTGGAAGATAATTCCAGGGCAATTAACATTTTCAAATCAAATGAAAAATCGTATGGTTGGAAAGAGGGCCGAGAAAGCTTCGCAATGCAAAAAGAATCGGTTCAAACGGAGCTCGTATGAAGAAGATATGATCGAACGAAGTTGGGACGATGAAAAACACAACCGCATACACCCATCAGATTAGGCAGTGCACCCACCCACTACACCCACATTCCCGATGAGTTCACCCCCATCGTTCTTTACAGATCATTGCGAGATCAGCCATCGATGCGCACCTCCATTCATCTGAAACCACCAATCAACACAACATCAATCCCAATTACACCCAATCATCACCGTCGTCACCTTCACCGTCATCGACGCACCCATCACATTCGCCCAACCACCATTGCGGCCTATTCCAGAGGGCCGCCGGAGTCGCGAACGCCGCTGCCGCACTGCGCAGCCCAGGCCGCCGTCGCCGATTTCACAAAGAGCCCTCATAACGTCGTCGATTTTTTTTTTTTTTTGACAGATTATTTGTTCGCACTTTTGCACTGCATTGTTAATTCCATGTGCCGCAGCCTTCTTCATTGCTAAAGCTTCAGGGAACATCAACCACAACCGAGGGTGGCGGCCGCTGTTGGTGGGGCGGTGCGCCGGTGGCGGCAGACGCCGAGGGCCGAGGCGGATTTGTGGTGGAAATTGGGAACTAGGGCCGAAGTGAGGAGAGACGAATTTGGGAATTGGGAACTAGGTTACAATGCTTTGAGTGATGTGATTGAAATATATATAATAATCTATCTTGGAAGTGAAGTAACGCAAGGATATATTGATCCAAGAAATTATGAGTCATGTACCTAGTTTAATTAATCCACGGTGTTTGTATTAGGTAGTAATATCACTCACTAATTTGTAGTAAATAGTAATAATTCCGAAAGGATATTACCACGTATTAAATGGATTATTTATTAAGGAAAAAAATTTATTCTATACTAAATACATCATTTTCTTAAATACCAATAAAATAATTTTAAATTTTTATTCATCCTCTCAAACATCTCAATATCACATCTTACATTAATTATATAATTCTTGTTTTACGAGACCCTTGGTAACAAAAATTTTGAATATTACTAAACCAATTTAATATTTTCGTTAAAATATGACGAATCAATTAGTTTCAATGCTATTAAGATAAAATTTCAATAAAAAATTTGTCTTTTATGAACTATAAAAAAGAACCATATGAAACAAGAATGATGTATTTTAAGAATTTTTAAAATAAAAAAAAATATTTCATGAGACTATTAAGACAAAAATTTGATAGTTAAGAGATTTTTTGATATATTATACTGCCATAATGAAACAAGAATAGTATTCCCTCCATCCTTCCGTCCCGCCCAAAGTGTCTCAATATTTTTGGGCATAAATTTTAAGAAATATTTTATAATAATAATATAGTAAAGATGATATGATAGATAGAAAAATAAAAGATAATATAATAATAATATAGTATAAGTGATGTGATGGAGAGAGATGAAAAATATAATTAAATATATTAAATGAGTGATATATTGTGTAAATATGTATGTAGTATAGGAATAATTATAAAAGTATGGTATGGATAAAAGAAATGAGGCATTTAGGGCGGTATGGATGGAGTATAGTTTAATACTTTAATGTTTAATAAGACTAAAATTTGTTAGACTTTTTCGAAATAAAATTTGATAAATAAGGGGTCTTTTGATACATTATATAATTAAATATTATAATTAATTTTGACTTCCCTAGCTTTTAACACGACCACCCTCTTTACTAAAAACATGTTCCATCTCCTCCAAGCTCCGCCCCTTGGTCTCCGGCAAACAAAAATACACGAAAAACCACGCCACCACCGCCACGGCGGCGTACAGATAAAATGCACCTCCGATGGTTATCGCCGCCGAAAGGGACAAAAACGTCATCGAGACGGTAGCGTTCATCAGCCTGTTCACCGCCACACTGATGCTGGCCCCCGCCGCCCTCAGCCGCGTCGGAAATATCTCCGAACTGTACACCCAACACACCGGACAAAGCCCCATGTTGAAAAACATCAGAAACGCATACACGAATATCAAACTCATCACCAGGGCCCACACCACCCTTTCCTCCGCCTTCTCCGCCACCGTCAGGCACGTCCCTAGCCCCGCCAGCGCCGCCGCCATCCCGGCGATGCTCACCAGCAGCAGCGGCCTCCGCCCCACTCTGTCGATCACGAAAGTTGACATTGTTATGAACGTTAGCTTCGTCACCCCCACTCCCACGGTGGCCAGAAGCAGCTTCCGCCGTGACGTCACGCCGGCCTTCTTGAAGATGCGCGGGCCGTACAATATCACCGCCTCAATTCCGGTGGCGTGCTCGAAGAAATGAACCCCGACTCCGGCGACTAACATCCGGCGAACCGCCGGCGCCGGTCGGAGTAAAAGCTCTTTCCACACTGATTTTAACTTATTTTCTGGCGATTTTTCTCCGGCCCCATTTGCCTTCTTGATGTCCTCCAACCGCCGTTCCGCTTCCTCGCCGTCGTCGCAGACTTTAAGCAGAACTTTCCGGGCGGCAGCCGGTCTTCCCTGCATGACCAGCCACCGTGGCGACTCCGGCATTTTCAAGATTCCGATGGCCAAGAAAAGAGAAGGGACCGCCGCAATTCCGAGCATGATTCTCCAGCCGAGCTTCAAGCTCAATCTAGCGAACAAATTGTTCGAAATATAACCGAGCAATATTCCGGCGCTGATTCCGATTTCCGGCAACGACGACAGGAACCCACGACTGTGCGTGGAGGATATCTCGGCCGCGTAGACCGGAGCTATCATGAGAGCGAAGCCGACGCCGACGCCGGCGGTGCACCGGCCGGCTAAAAGGACGGCGTAATTAGGCGAGTAGCCCATTATAATGGAACCAAGCATGAATATAACGGCGGCCGCCATGATTGTGTATCTTCTTCCGATGTAATCGGAGGTGCTTCCGGCGAAGAGAGATCCGATGAGTGCGCAGAGATTCAAGATTCCGGCCAACACTTCCAGTTGACCTTCTTTGATTGTGAATTCTTCTTTTATAAAAATCATGGCTCCACTCATCACCCCAGTATCTGCACACACACACACATATATATATATATATATATATATATATATATATATATATATATATATTAGAGAGAAAAAGAGAGAGCACAAACTCCATGCAAGAGAGAGAAGAAAGTGTTACCATAGCCGAATATGATGGAAATCATAGACCCCAAAAAGAGCACAAGCAAGGGCATATTTGTTAACCTTTTTTTGCCGCTTATCATCACCACTTATCTCCATCTTCTACTACAATTTCACAAATTTTCAACTCTTTGCAATCTACAAATTATATATATATATATATATATATATATATATATATATATATATAAAAGGAACAATATTAGAAAAAACTAGCTAGCCCAATTTTAGGTCAAATCAGGGCCACATTTTTTCTCCATAATTATACCGTAGTTTACATTTTTATACACGTACTTTTAGATGAGATCAGAATTTATTTTATAGTATTACGATCAAAAGGCGAACATCCACACTCTTGATTTAATACCCTTCAGAAAATAACTTCACGTATTCATTAAAAATTAAGATGAATGATTTAATTTCATAGTTGTCTACTACCTTTAATATTTAAATGAAATGAAATCATATTTTTTCCCCATTGACGGCCTAACATGTAATTTTTGTTTTTCATTTGAGAACATGAGTCACGATTTTAATTTGATAAATTTTTTTTTAAACCGTGCATTGGAAAAAATGCTCGATCAGATTTAAAAAAAAAAAAAATAAATTAAATATAATTTCCATCTTTTGATATTTTTAATTTGAGACACACACTTATACAATATTTTACAATAGAATTATAGTGAAATATGAAAACCTCAAAACTCGTATGTCACATTTAAGGAAGGAGCAAAAATTGCCTATCCTAAATGGATTGGATTAGGTCAAATGAATTTTTCAAAAGACTCGTACAAAGATAAAAATAAAAACTTGCACTCATATTATGTTGCTATAAAAACAAATATGTAGTACTAGTCCTTACGTAATTAATGAAATATTATCTATATGTTGCTATAATGACAAAAATATATTTTGTTCTTATCTCTTTAAATCTAGAATTTTTTTGTTTTGCGTTTGTAATGATTTGGTTCATGTAGTAACACATCTTTCTTCATACAAGATATGATTTGTGTTCATATACTAACACATCTTACATATGTTATTATACGGACGAATATTTTTATTTCTATAAGGACAAATATGAAATAATTGTTCTTACAAGAACACATATTTGATTTTATAATAACACAACATGGAACTGAGATTTTATTTTTATGTTTTTGGGATTTTTTAGAAAATTTCTACTTAACCTGATTCGATCTACTTAGAACCCACAAGTGTCTTTATATGAGTAATTTTACAGATTCTATATTCATAAAATATTTTATATGGGTTTTTGTCATTTAAATTTTGATCACGATCTTTTAATTTTTGTCCAATGTCATGCACAACCCCATATATCTACCAATATATATATAATTCTTATCATCGAATAAAAAAATATATAGTATGACACTACAATAGCTAAAAAAATTTATAATTGAACTACAAAGGACATCAATTTATTTGCATTTACTCTTTTAAAAACGACTTTTATCAGATTCACATAAAGTCAAAGTAAGACCATGATTAATGTTTGAATGGTATCTTCAGTGTTACTTTTTTATATTTTATAATTTGGGTTGATGATAAGTGATATGTTAAAAATTATTCAATAAATCACCATAATTTTAAATTTATATGTAAAAGATCAAAAAATAAATAAATTACATACTATTAAATATAAAAAGTGACACAAAATAATTGAACTGCAATGTTATACCTATACACCACTGTACACAATCTGGTCCACGTACGTGGGAATGGATAAACTTATTAAGAGCCACACTTGCATCAATCAATTATATGGCAAAAATTTATGTAAATCAAATGATAAAATCTATTTTTATTATTATTATTATCATATATATGCACTAAAGCAATATCATGCACATGGACCATTACTATTATGCGCATGTATTGTTATAATAAATATGCGAAATAATGCATGTGAATGACGGTAATAGTGAATGTATATGATAATATAAAAAATAGAGTACATGTTATGCACCCGATTTACAAATATTATATGAAGTAATTTTAATTCAATTTAATTTAATTTTAATTTGTTTCTAAACAGATCATAACCTTTTAATCAAATTACAATTGAGTCAAATATTTATTTGCACCGTGTATACGAACTTGGTAACTACACACAAAAATTTGTCATTACTTTAAATAGGAAATATACAACATATATCTGGATATATAATATACGGCTTTAATTTTTATTTTATGGGTAATATATATATATATATATATATATATATATATATATATATATATATATAGTTATATGAGATATGGGAAATCACACACACTGTGCAAACATATGTAAATTATACTCCATTCATCCTAATTTTGACTATTCAATGAAAAATGACACAAATGTTAAGAAAAATATTATTAATTAGTATTAAAACATAAAGTTAAGGGTAAATTAATATTTTTAACTTTATTAAAAGTGATTATTTTAAAGTCAATTCTATTAAAAGAGTTGATTGAGTGACAATAGGATGTAAATAAGAGATGTTTGTAAGAATTTATTTTAAGAGGGTATATAGTGTTATTTTTTTGCTACTAGTAATTTCTCTCGTGCGATGCACGGATTGAATATTATAAATTTTAAATATATAACTAAAATATAAATTTAATTTACTATTATTTTTTATTAATATATAAATTATATTGTTTACCCATGAATATAATATAACTATTTAATTAATTTTATAATTTTAAATAGTTACTAATCTCATTACAAATATTAAAATTCAACAAAACTTATATAATCTAAAATTAAATTATTTAAATTCAACTCATATAATTAAATCTTAAATAAAATTATTTAAATTCAATTCATATAATAAAATCTAAAACAAAAATAATAAAATAAATATTTTAGATCTAAATTTATTTTTATATGTGCAATACTTATGCTAAATTTTAAAAGAGAATTAAGTTGATATATATTGTGTTAAAATTAGATTTAAAATTAAAATTTATGAAAATTTGAAATTGTTGGTGTAAAGTAAAGAAGAAAAAGAAAAGTTAATTCACTCTCTTTGGTGGAGAGTGAGACTCACTATTAGACTACATGGCAACCGCATTTCACTTGCTCTCTCCTTACATTTTACTTTCTCTCTTGACTTCTACTTTTATATATATTTCACTTGCTCTATCCTTACATTTCACTTTCTCTCTCCCGACTTCAATTTATATATATATATATATATATATATATATATATATATATATATATAGACTAGCACGAAACCGCGTATACGCGCGGTTGAAGAGAATTTTATACTTTTTTAAAAAATAATATTTAAAAATTATTTAATTATTTAAAATATAGTAATGTTTTAAAAATAATGTAATTATATAATTATTTAATTTGGTTTAGTTTTTGTATGATCAACATAAATTATCTTTAAATGGAAAATAACATGCATCTAGCATCATTAAAATGTAAAATTTTAAATAAATTTAATATATAATATACATTTCTGTCATTACAAATTATATTGATCAAAATTAAAAAATTGAGGTTAATTTTATATTTCTATACCTAACCTATCAAAAAGAACGATTTTGTCCTCTCAAATTAAACTCTTATAAAAAAATTTTACTTTTTAAAAAAATTAATTTAAATTTTTTAAAAATTCAAAATTAAATATATATTTGCTTTTTACATACGTTTTATATAATTTGTATATATCATCAAATAAATTAAATATACACTTTCAAAATATTTGAATACAAATTGAACTTAATTTAAAATTTTAAAATTTCAAACGTAGATTTTGTATGTTCACTTAATGAATTTGTATATCTGTATATGATGGATCCAAATTTTTGACGAATCTTATTATAGAATTTGAAATAATGAATAATTAAATTAAATTTATTATAGCAAAATATATACAGTTTACCATAATTATATTAATTTGACTCGATTAATTGATTTTAATCAAATTTCTCTTTTGTTAATTAAATATTTTTTTGTTAATTTATAGTAAATCAAATAAATTAGTAATTATACTAAATTTAATTTAGTATAAAAAATTAGATATTGTATTCGGTGTTAATTAAAAATTATATTATTTAAGACTCTTCATAAATAATCTAATAAATAAAAATAAAATATTAAAGCATTTGGCAAAATACAATATTAACGTTAAGACTCTTCATTTGAGGCTTCATCACAACTCATAAAAAATAGTGATAATGCAGTAAATTTTATTTGATTCAATGGACAATTTCAACAAAATTAATTATGTGAGAATATTAGTTATTGTAAACAAAACACGGTGATATGCCGAATTATTTTCATCGTGATAATAAAATTGAGAGGAGTAATCCATTTATTTGAAAAGTTACCTTCGCCGCAAGCATCGATGCGATCACGCTATTCGTAACTTTGGCTCTTAGAATTATGTTAAACCAAGTATTGAAAGTGTAGTTTATATTTAGTTCAGATTAATAATATATAAAGAGAATATATAAAGGAATCTGCGTTTGTATATATCTCTAAATAAATCAAATATATCTCTAAATTATCGATTAGTACTTTAATGGTAAATTTGACTATAATTAATATCAATTTGATATGTTTTGAATCAATTTGTAATTAATTCAATTTTAATTCTATTATTGATTTGATTTAAATTAAACATTATATTTTCAAATATATCATTACAATATTCATTCAATCTCCTCCTAAAATACATCCTAAAAGTAGGAACTCAATTTTATATTTTTGTAAAATATTAATAGATTCATAAATTATGATAAATTAAATATAAATTATGACTCCTACAATTTCAAATGTAGATTTTGACTTAATGAATTCTCGTTAAAAAAATTCCGAAAACTTTGAATTTTGAATTAAATGCAACTAAAATAGATTTATATTGCCAGAAACTTGTAAATAAATAAATTGTTTGATATATAATTATCAATATTTACAATACACAAATTTAAAATCACTAAAAACAAAATCTATAAATTAATAAATCCTATAAAAAATAATAAAATTTCTAATTCTAATGGATACAAATAAAAATAAAACATTCTTCATAGTCTTCTAAATTGTCGATTGTCGGTGATCGAATCAATCATTAGTTTGCAATCTACAATAAAAAAATATATAGATCAAAACTTCAATAAACGAACATATGAACATGTAGAAAGAAAATCATAATTTAGTTTTAACCAAAAAGAAAGGAAAAACTTACGAGAAATAGTTTGTAGTACTAATCATAATTAGCCAAGTATACAAATTTTTTTGTATAGTAACATCAAATCGAACATCCAAAGGTCGCAAAAATAGCAAAATATTAAAAAAACAATACGATGAAATTAAAAAACACAAAGAAAAAGACTAACAACTCATTATAAAAAAATGAAAAAAATAAAAAAATTAAATACTATGAAGATCATCTCATGTTATATGTGTTACGCAATAAAAAAAAAAAAAAGAAAGAAAGAAAGATTAGCAACTCATTATTAAATGATGAAATTACTGAATTAAAATATAAATATGATAAAATAAAAGGAGAGAAGAAAAAATTTAGAATTTTTAAATAGAAACAAATGAGAGCTTAGAGATTTATATAGAATAATATAGAATGAGATCAATGGTTAAGAATAAAAATTATAAATAAATGGTTGAGATCAATTTTTAAAACTTAAATAAATGAGAAGAGAGGGATTTTGAAATAGCTTAATTTTAAAAACTTAAATGAATGAGAAGAGAGTGATTTTGAAATAGAAGAATGCGACGCTTTGTCATATAAGCTTTTTAAGTTTAGCTTTATAAGGTAACAAACATAAGCTTTTTAAATTTAAGCTTTATAAGGCAAAATATATATATATATATATATATATATATATATATATAGATTTTGGGTGAGAAAAATAAAATTTATATTTTAATTTTAAACAATTTAAAATGGGATGGAATTAGTATCAAATAATTATCAAGTGTAGATTTGTACACAATCGCACGTGCACCTACATGTTATTTTAAAGAGTGTGATACAGCAAACGAGATAGGATTAGGACATTCAAACTTATCCATTATTACACTAATGCGTAGTTTTTCGAGGATTAATATAACTCTTTCCAATATTCAACAACTAGTACAGCACCTTTACACGGAATGTTTTGTAATATTTGTGAAAATCAATAAAATTAATTAAATTAATTTATAATTCATCAATATAATTTAAATTAATATTAGCAGATTTGAATTGACGTTCAATTAACGAAAATAAAGATGAAGGCATAGACATCAAAATTTGCAATGAATAAGGTATAGAGTGATTGAGAAAAAACTTTAAAAATAGAGAGAAATATTTAAATTATGAACGGTTAAAGATAAGATACGAGTTGAAATTATACAAAATGATAACGTAAATTATAACGTACGGATGATAAGAAAGTGTGAAAAGAATATTACAATATAAGAGTGTGAATTTCAATATTGAAAGATAGTAGTAAAGTTTGTGATAAAAGTGTAGGAAAAAAATTAGGAAAGTGCGAATTCCAGATGATGACATAATTGTAATGTTCGTGATAAAGGGTGTAGGAAATGAACTTAGTAACGTGTGCATTCCCGATGATATAACAGAACCTTGATGTTCGTGACAAAGGTGTAGAAAATAAAGTTAGGAAAATGTGTATATATCCCCCATGGTGACAGAATCGTAAAGTAAAGGTATTAAATAACATTAGAAAAGTGTGAATCCTCCATGATGACAAAATCGTAAAATTTGCAATAAAGATGTAAAAAATAAAGTTAGGGAAGTGCGAATTCCCAATGTTAAAATAATATACAAGAGATGGAAAAAAAAAAAGTGTAGAAAAGATGTGTAACGTTCGGGATAAGAGTGTAGAAGAAAAGTTAGGAAAGTGTGAATTTTCAGTATTGAAATTATGCAAAATTACAAAGTAAAGTGAATCTAAAGTTTGAGTGATTAGAAAGTGAACAATAATGAGTACTAGTAATTCTCTTGGGCAATTTAGGATTGAATAGGAAAATTTTTATATTTGCGCTCAAATTTTAGGTGAACTCCAATTTAGATCTTGAATTTAAATTGTCTTAAATTAGGGTTTAATTTTTATTTTTTTTTTTCTCAATTTAAGATCCATTTTTTCTCTTTTGTCTCAATTCAAAAGCCAATCACATATTTTAATCTTTTTTACAAAATACTCAAAGTGTTGATGTCACCGAAGTTAAACATTTTTGTTACCACCAATGTTGTAATATCGGGTGCGACATCGATTCGCTCTTTCTTCTAACAACTAACTTTTTGTGTTTCAATGTTGTCTTTGATGTTGTTGACTGTAGGTTGACGACTGAATCGACTCCAATACTCCGGAAGGATCTTCAAGGATCAAGAATAAAGGGGAGTTATCTAGATCAAGCGGTTACAAGTCAATAGCAATTATTAGAGGCGATTTCTTGACGGTTTTCCACTAAGATTCACAAGTTGAATGATAGGGAATGAGTGGAGATTTCTAGATCCATCCACAATGATCTATGATGCTCTTGAAGGTTGTATTCGACATCTATAAATAGATGGTCAAGGTTCAAGAATGAAGAACAAGGCAATACGAGCTGATCAATCACAAATTATAAGAGTCTTGCGTGAGAAGTAATCGAGTATCGATCGTTGAGTGTGATAAGTGCATCCAGTTGATAGGGCCATTATTTCCCGGTTTACGTTATGTCTAATGTTTCCACATTACATGTAACAATAGATTCTGCTGTTTAGATTGTTAGTAGACAGAGTGTTCTTTAACATATCTAGATAGGTCATCTTTGACGGTGTATTTCATACACTTAGCCAGTTTAGATAATAAACATATTTGTTTAGGTCTTGTAGTGGTTTATTGAGAAGATTCGAATTGTGAATCGTTCTCAACTTGATTTGTATTCATTATTAACATAGTGAATCATTTCCTCATAGATTATTATTTAAAATAATCTATGAAAAATTTTATCCTTGTTTGCAAAGATTTTGACTAAGTCTTCATTTGTTATAACTGTCGGTGTTACTCTCATTGTTACAATATTACCTGTAACAATCTATGATCACGTAAAACACACACCTTTAGTTGGCACCAGAGCCATAATTTGACGTTACTAAGTTAGATCATGTGTCTAGTGTGTTGTCTTTGCAATGGATTACCCACTGTCTCAATCACTTAGGCCTCCCGTTCTAGATGGAACAAACTATGCCTATTGGAAACCAAGGATGAGGATGTACATCAAGTCAATTGATGAACGTGCTTGGAGAAGTGTACTAGCAAGTTGGACGCCCCCAAGGACTACTGCAGATCTTTGAAGGAGAGACCATTGTCAAACGTGAGTTGGAATGGACGAATGATGAAAGCACAATTGCAAGCTTTAATTCCAAAGCATTGAATGCAATCTTTGTAGCAGTTGATATGACCATGTTCAAGCTCATATCAAACCGTAAGTGCAAAAGATGCTTGAGATAGGCTGCAAGATCATTGTGAAGGATCGAAAGTGTTCGAAGATCCAGGACTCCGAATGCTAGGGATAAAGTTCGAGAACCCGAGGATGAAGGAGGATGAAACCATCTCTTCTTACAATGAGAAGATCACTGAGATTGCAAATGAAGCTCAATCACTCGGGAGATCCTATCTCAAACACCAGAGTTAGTTCACAAAATTTTACGTCTCCGTACTCTAAGCGTTTTGATATAAAAATTTGTGCTATAGAAGAAGCTAAGAATACGAATACGTTGAGCCAAACCGAGCTTGTGAGCATACTACGGGCATATGAGATGAATTCAACCCAGAGAGATAAGACTCCATTCAAAGAAGATGATTGCTTTCAAAGGAGAATCGTTCTCAAGTGCTTTGAAAAGACATCATTTGTGACTGAATTTGAGTCGATGATGATGATATTGTCGAGCTATGTCTTGACAATGCTGACCACATTGCCTTCTTGACAAGATAATTTAAAGCTTTCTTGAAAAAGAAGTCAAGTGTGACGAGGAACAACATTCAACCAAGGATTTAAATCAACAATACTCCACAAACACCCGAGAGGAAAGGTAAAACTATTTAACCAAAGAAATTTGGTAGTAGTAGTGGAAGTGGAAGCAAAAACAGGTATGACAACTATGACCCCGATAATAGAAAGTCCTGCTCAATGTAATGCATGTTACGGATATGGTCATTATGCAAATGAATGTGCTAATACCTTGCTTAAAAGAAATTGAACTTTAATGCTACTTTGAGTGATGAATCGATGAGGAGCATGAAGATCAAAAAAATGAGGAATTTGCATTTTATGGTAGAATAGACTATGATGATTCTTTAGATGATGATCTGGATTACGATGTTGATACGAGATGTTTCAACATTTGGTGTAACATTAGATGAATTTGAGTCGAATCATCATTGAACTGCTTTTAATGGTTTTGTTGATAATTCAGAATATCGTAATGTAATAAACCGTGTGGTTCAAAATGTAAATTTGCAAATTCGATCCTTTCCAATCCTCGTAGTGAGTATACCTACACACGGCCAAACAATTCATCAAATAATCATCACTACGAGATACATTTCTACCCTAAATGACACACACCCCCAAACTTGAATGAAGTCATACATTCAAGTTTGACTCAAAATATATGCAACTCATAATGATATCAACACGTAAGCACAACAATATATGAATCTCAAAGCATAGAGCATCATGTACTAAGTATAAGCAATTAAGTAGCAACAAGCCAATCCTCCTAAAAAAACAAAAACACTAAACTACAAAAACACAAGAAAGAAAATAAAAAGGATGGGTTGCCTCCCATCGAGCGCTATTTTTATTGTCCTATGCCGGACTTATTCTTCACATCCAACATCCTTCATCGGAATGGCCAAGGGTAGCGATCCTCCTTCCCATTGTATCTAGATCTTTGAGCTTCATAATCTAGGAGGTTCACCGAATAGATATGACAACCACCTATAGAAATGCAAAGTGTCCATGGTTGTCCCCTTTTTCTCTTGCCATCCTCCTCTTCCATTCTTTTTCTTCGAGGATGCCCAAGCGTTTCTTTAATTCTTCCCTATAGTCAAAATTCACAAGAGGCAATATTACATCATTAGAAGCATCATTTTCAATTAAATCACAAATTGAAGAGTTAGAAGGTATAGAAATGCTCATTTCAATCTTCAAGGTTTCATTCGATGCTCTTAGATTTTCTTCCTCATTATAGCTCATGTCCATCAATGGACACTCCTCTTCCTCACTTTTGACAAGAGATTTCTTCCTTTCATCCTCATTGCTTGGACCCTCTACTACATTTCTTCTTTCATTTTCTTCCTCCCCTTCTTCTTCTTGATTCTCCATGATGGTCATGTTCTTTACTTGGCGTAGGAAATTTTTGACTTGACACTTTATAAACGTGAAGTGGACTTCGGTGATCTCCATAGTCCCCTCGATCCATGAATTGACCATTGCTTTGGTCTCATAGATTTTCTCATACAAGGGAAGCATTTCATCACACCTAGTGTCATTTTCCTCAATTCTTTCCAACAATACTCCAAGCATCTCTTGCAAGTTAGCTCTCACACCATGGAGTCCCCATTCTTCAAATTTAGGAGAAGCTTGTGGCATTGGATAATCATTCTCATAACTCCTCCTTTCATCATAGTAAGCTTCCTCTTCCGATGCCCCTTGAAATTCGAATCCCCAATCTTGATTGCATGCTTGATCATAAGGCTCATAGTATGGGAACATCTCTTGAGGTGGGGGAGAAATTTCTTCACTTATCCAATCTTCATAATTGGATGGAACTTGTTGCCATTGAGAATTATCTCCATAGTTCCTCCAATCATTGTAGCTCAATTCTTCAAAATGTGGAGAATACACCCTACTATCTTGATAATATTCTTGATTCCACAAGTATGAGTTGTATCCTTCCATCTAGACAAGATTTCAAAGTATCAAATTCAAACAAAAATAACAAAACAAACACAAAGGCAACAAATAGTCACTTCAAACAATTCCTAAGTCTCACTTAAGGCGCAAAAACTAATTCCCCGGCAACGGCGCCATTTGATTGGAGTGTATAGGGTAAGAGTTATTAAGACCAATCAACAAAATATCGAACCCAAGGGAAAAAGTATGCACATGAGGTCCTAGAAATACAAGTTATTAGTGACTAGAGTTGCAACAATGGTTTGGAACAAAAACACTTGCAAAATACAAAACAACAAGGAGTAAGCAATTGATCGAACACTTAAGATGCGATAACAAAAACAACAATAAATGGTGGGATAGAGGTGCTAGGATTAACATCCATCAATGAATCATCAATCAACAAGCTACAATTGAATCAAATTGCAAATCAACTAAGATAGAAAGCATAAACCATCATGAAATTAATCACTCCATTAAAATCACAATGCCTAATGTGAGTATCCTTAGTCTTTCCCATCTCTCAATGTAGAAATCCCCAATTCATACAATCATGTAAAATTGAAACTCGATTAACACCTAATCACGTTAGCTCAACTCTCGCCTATTGCTAGGGTGATTAACCATTAATCAAAAGAAACAATTTCACATGAAGCACAATGAAGAATCACAATTAGGTAGAAAACTAATGTGAGTATCCTTAGTGCAACTAATCTCTCGATTCGAGCACCCAATCCACACATTCATACACAATTATCACCCGATTAATCCCGGATCACGTTAGCGCAACTCTCGTCTATAGCTAGGGTGATCAAACACTAATCTAAAGAGATAATTATGCATGAAGCACAAATGAGAATCACAATTAGTAAGCAATCTACTCAATTGATCTCCAATCATCAACAATCATAGCATCATCAATCAATTCATCATCAATTTCAATTAACCCAAGCACAAAAGAGATTTAGCCCATGGTACCACAAACAATACCGATGGGAAGAAGATAGAATTGATCAAACATAAAGCAAATCACAACAATTAAGAAATTGAAGAGACAAGAGAGGAAAAACATCACCAAATGATCTTCAATTAACAAAAAGAGGAATGCTTGAGTCTTCAACACCAATCTCCAAATGAATACAAGCTTGAATTGAAATGATTATAATGATCAAAGACTAATCTAGTGCTAATCTAACAACAATTAATGGAAATCTACTCCTAATTCTAACTTCTACACTAACTAAGGAAGGAATTGGCTTGGGGCCCGAGAAATCGCCCCAAAACCGCTACTAATCGCTGCTATGAATTCCTCTCCTTGCTCTCTCTGAACCGCCCGCTTAAATACGAAATTTTGGAAAAACCTTCCCTCGAGTCGAGGGTCAGGCCTCGACTCGAGGCCCCCTGCAAAATCCTCGCCCTCGACTCGAGGGTTATGCCTCGAGTCGAGGCTCATGCCATTTTCTGAATTTGGTCCTTTCTACACATCCCTCGACTCGAGGCTCTTGTCCCTCGGCCGAGCTCGAGTCCAGGCACTTTTCTCATACGGGGCTTCGCCCCGACCCTCGTTTTCGTCACTGGATGTCCGTCTCTTCATTCTAAGCCTAATGGTACTCTCGGTTTGGCAAAAATCCACCGAATTACCTGCAAAATGGACGAAAAATATCAAAATCTCACAAATAATACTTTTTAGGCAAAAGAGTGATACTTTTCGCATTTAGGCACAAAAATTAACACCTTAGCTCACTTTTTGCACTAAAATAGGCCCTAAAAACATGCATCAATTCACTCCAATCATACCCCCAAACTTGAATTGTTGCTCGTCCTCGAGCAACGTAGAAACTAAGAACAAAGGAGTGAATTGATTGCAATTATGTCACATGGCACTATAGACGAAATAAAAGACAATCGAACTCATCAATGATCACTTGTATCAATGCAACTATCCACTAGCCATCAAGATGAATCATGCTCAAACAAATGCTCAATCAAACACTTAACACATTGCTCCTTCCATGGAGTGTTTCACTCTTCACTCAAGTGTATCAAGGTTTAAAGTACTCAATCATCAATTGCATGAACAAGTACACCATATGCTTGCCACAAGACTTAGTCTCAATCAAAATCATTTGTAATCAATCAAGAATCAAAGAGGTCTTTCATCAAGGTTGTAATGTAGGCTCTTTGGAAAGGTGGGATGTTTTTGGATAAGAGTGACTAATTAGTAGAGACTTGAATGAAAGCTAATCAATACACAACACATCTCTTCACTTTCATCTAGCACACTCTTTCTTTTGAACTTCAATAATCATTCCACCATTCACTTGAGCTTTCCCTTTCTCTTAAGCTCACAAATTGAATTTTTTTCTTTCATGCATTTTCTTCACAATTCAATCTTTTCACAACCTTTCTTTTTCTTTCATGCTTCATCACTTAGCTCATTATCTTCCCACACTTAGCAATCAAATCACCATCATTAGCCAACATTCAAGCTCAACTAAACATAGGACAAGAAAGGCTCATAAAAATAGGCTAAATGGTTTCAATTTCACTTGGCTTGCCAAAGAATATGGATCATAGGCTCAACATGGCTCACTAAGGAAATCCAATGTATTTGGTAGGAAAGTATTTGGCAAAGTAACTCATCATATCAAACATGGCCTCTTATCATTTCCAAGACATCACACAAAGATCAATATCAACAAGTCTAGTGGCAAGTTCTAGTATACAAATCATGAATGATGCACTCACAAAGGATTACTATCAACCGTATAAGATGTACGATTATTAAGGCACAAAAACTCACGGGCTTAACTTGAGCAATGAATTAAGTATCATCAATCACATTCATCCTTACACAATAAATCAAGAAACTAGCATCAAGCTACAAATCTACTAATGATCATATCAAAATCCAATAAATCTTGCAAATCAAGCATAAGTGCTCATGTACATAAATCCAAGCATACTCACTACCACAAGAATAATACTCAAAAATATGTCAATAAATTCACTATTAAGCTCAAAATCAATAAATCTCAAAAGCCTAGGAATAAGGAATCCAAAGAAATCATCAAGGAATAATCATCAATAGACCATCAAACTCAATAAGATCAAGATAATAACAACCATCAATAAAATCATCAAAAATCCAAAACCAATCATCACAATCATCAAGTCAAGAGTACAAGCATCATCAAAAGTACAAAGGAAAACAAGAATATAAGAATCTAAAGATCAACAAGAGGGAATAAGGAATAGGGGATAGCCCTAGTAGTCGGACGGCGGCGGTGGAGGAGGGTAGTGTCCCCGCCCGAAGTTCCACGAGCTCATCTCGCTGAAGGAGTGCATACATGTCATGCCGAGTCTTGAGAGACTCCTCCGCATCCTCCGAGTCTCTTCATTAAATCTGCGGGACTCCTCAAGCATCCGGTACATCTCATCCTGCCGGGTCGGACTCTCTATATGCATCCTCCGACTGCTGCCCACATCTCCTCGGGCCAAAACCCACGGCCTCCGAGATGAACTCCCGCCTCGTACTCTCTACTCCTCATCTCGTCCTGCCCGCCGTACATGTTAATCTACTGGCTAGTAATCCTCGTCCATCTGTCTGGCGGCTCCTCTTGCTCCGGCTCCTCATCATCCTCGTCTTGAGAATCATAATCTCCGATCTCTACCTCTGCTCCCTCTGCAGCCTCCATCACCCCGATCATCATCGAACCCGACCGCCGAACCCCATCGTCATCATCAACCTCTCTAAGCACATCCCCATGCTCTCTAGTGTAGGCGTCTATCGCCTCGGTATGACGCCGTGACCACATGCGCAAGTTGATAGTCACAAATGCCCGAGATCCGAAAACTGCCGTCAACCTCTTATTAGGAAGAGGGAATCGGCCACCATGATGCTGCCTGTAGGCACCACGTCCTACCGATGCGGTCTAGCGTCCTCATACACCGCATGGTATCAAGAGTAAGGTCGGGGCCCTCCACCGCTCCGAGGTTATGTGTCGGGATCCCAATATGCTCCGCGATCAATGTAATCATGCCACCGAAATTAATCTTCTTGAACTTCGTCTTTGGTGGCTCTCTCAAATAAGTAGCAAAGGTAGGCGGCGGCATTAAATCGACTCCATGGAGAAAACACCAAATAACGTATAGCTCCTCGGATACCACGGCTCCTCCCCGATCTCGCGAATATGGTGCTCGCGAGAATCTTCTCAAGATATCGGATGACCGGGTTAGGATATGTTTGCTCTTAGACTTCCCGGAACAAAATCGGGCTGATTAGGAGCCCCGAGAATCTGAAATCCTCCTCCAAAATTGCTTAGCATTATACTCCTTCCTGATGTTCAATAGTGATCGGTGAAGTCTCGTAGGTGCTCCAATAATCTCGTTGACCTCGTCCCAGAGTCAACGAATACTCATGCCCCATGAGCTCAAATGTAATACTCCTCGGGAATTTGGCCCTCCTGGCCTTATCAACTCTCACCGTGCACAGAACTCGAGAGTGAGTCCGATATATGTCCTAGGCCTCTTCGTCAAGAAGCCCCCCATCCCGACTTGCTCAAATAAGCGAGGAATATCCTCCTCGATCCCCATCGATATCATGCACTCGTGGTCAACTAATCTCGTCTTGACCACCCGGTTATAGAGCTCGGAATATAACTTAATATGTGTCCTCCATCGGTGATCATCCCACCGAATTCCGAGCTCGGCGGGTGTCCTGTGTGCACGTCGGATGGCGGCTTCTTTCTCGCAAATCACCGCCTTAGAGAGGTTATGTCTGTCGGCCCCTCTAGACATTGTTCCCGCAAAACATTCCCAAAAGCAAAAATCAATACCAACAAATACAATACGAGCTCGGAAAAATATCAAGCATACCATGAACGAGTCAACAATAAAAATCATCTCAAATGAACAAAATCCCTAGTAACTAGCAACTAAGCCTCAACAATGGTCAATGAGTCAACTAAACAAATATATCCTATAGAAGTGCTCAAAAATCCTCAAACATACATATACTTACTAAAATGGCCTCAACCATTAATTCACAAGTAGGCTCAACAAATAATCATGCGGTTAAGCTCAATAAAATCCCAAAAATCATAGGCCAATTAGCAAGTAATTAAACAAATATGCATCCTCAATTCATACACTTCTATCCGAAGAATAACTCAACTCGACCAATTGATCCAAACAATTATACTAGGAATTCCTACAAATGCCATAATTCACAATTCTAATCCAAATTCACAAATAAACGAGCACACTATCAATTTCAATCCTAAACATGCTCCTAGTCTCATCAAACAATCCAAATATACTCATACAAGGCTCCAAATCATCCACAATAATCATGCATAGAAGGTGTTTGTCAAAATGTCCACATGAAATTCCAATTTCATTAACAAATGGCCTAATTGAATCACCCATGCAATAATCACAATACCACTACGAAATTGAAGCCAAGATGAGTAGAAATTACGTACCTTGTTTGAAGAATTGGTCCAAAATGGACTTGGAAAATACCCAATCAATTTCAACCAAAAATCCCCAAATTTGCTTCCAAAACCCTCAAGATCCTATCTTTATGCAATGTAAATGTTAAAATGATGAAATGATGATGATTGTATGGTGAAATTGACGTGAATTCGCCGGAAATGGCTGGGAACGGCGCCGCTAAACCTCGGCTCGGGATTCTCACTGCAATCGGTCTGCGTATTTAAAAAAACCCGCGCCTCGAGTCGAGGGTCAGGCCTCGACTCGAGGGATCCAAAATTTCGATGCCTCGACTCGAGGTCTCACGCACGACTCGAGGGAAATGCAAAATCCAGCTCCTCGACTCGAGGTGATACCCTCGACTCGAGGATGTGTCAAATTATGAAATTTTGCCCAAGTGTAAATCCCTCGACCCGGGGCCATGCACTCTCGACCACCGGGTCGAGTCCAGGAATTTTTGACGATTCCTGCCCGACCCCGAAACTCCTAAAAATGACTTTTATACCCCTAACGAACCCAAATATGCAAGAAATTACCGTGTTGGTCCCTCGATTTAAGCCCGGTCGCTCATTCGATCGAGGAGACCGGGTTCTCTTCCTTTTTGCTCATTTTCACCAACTTTTACGCTCTCC
This sequence comes from Paraleonurus japonicus, assembly GCA_030762865.1. Classification (NCBI taxonomy): domain Eukaryota; kingdom Viridiplantae; phylum Streptophyta; class Magnoliopsida; order Lamiales; family Lamiaceae; genus Paraleonurus; species Paraleonurus japonicus. The sequence continues at coordinate 37,453,666 of CM061057.1, forward strand.
TTTCCTTCTCGATTCCTCGATTCCTTTGCAAATTCGATCCTTTCCAATCCTCGTAGTGAGTATACCTACACACGGCCAAACAATTCATCAAATAATCATCACTACGAGATACATTTCTACCCTAAATGACACACACCCCCAAACTTGAATGAAGTCATACATTCAAGTTTGGCTCAAAATATATGCAACTCATAATGATATCAACACGTAAGCACAACAATATATGAATCTCAAAGCATAGAGCATCATGTACTAAGTATAAGCAATTAAGTAGCAACAAGCCAATCCTCCTAAAAAAACAAAAACACTAAACTACCAAAAACACAAGAAAGAAAATAAAAACGATGGGTTGCCTCCCATCGAGCTATTTTTATTGTCCTATGCCGGACTTATTCTTCACATCCAACATCCTTCATCGGAATAGCCAAGGGTAGCGATCCTCCTTCCCATTGTATCTAGATCTTTGAGCTTCATAATCTAGGAGGTTCACCGAATAGATAGGACAACCACCTATAGAAATGCAAAGTGTCCATGGTTGTCCCCCTTTTTCTCTTGCCATCCTCCTCTTCCATTCTTTTTCTTCGAGGATGCCCAAGCGTTTCTTTAATTCTTCCCTATAGTCAAAATTCACAAGAGGCAATATTACATCATTAGAAGCATCACTTTCAATTAAATCACAAATTGAAGAGTTAGAAGGTATAGAAATGCTCATTTCAATCTTCAAGGTTTCATTCGATGCTCTTAGATTTTCTTCCTCATTATAGCTCATGTCCATCAATGGACACTCCTCTTCCTCACTTTTGACAAGAGATTTCTTCCTTTCATCCTCATTGCTTGGACCCTCTACTACATTTCTTCTTTCATTTTCTTCCTCCCCTTCTTCTTCTTGATTCTCCATGATGGTCATGTTCTTTACTTGGCGTAGGAAATTTTTGACTTGACACTTTATAAACGTGAAGTGGACTTCGGTGATCTCCATAGTCCCCTCGATCCATGAATTGACCATTGCTTTGGTCTCATAGATTTCCTCATACAAGGGAAGCATTTCATCACACCTAGTGTCATTTTCCTCAATTCTTTCCAACAATACTCCAAGCATCTCTTGCAAGTTAGCTCTCACACCATGGAGTCCCCATTCTTCAAATTTAGGAGAAGCTTGTGGCATTGGATAATCATTCTCATAACTCCTCCTTTCATCATAGTAAGCTTCCTCTTCCGATGCCCCTTGAAATTCGAATCCCCAATCTTGATTGCATGCTTGATCATAAGGCTCATAGTATGGGAACATCTCTTGAGGTGGGGGAGAAATTTCTTCACTTATCCAATCTTCATAATTGGATGGAACTTGTTGCCATTGAGAATTATCTCCATAGTTCCTCCAATCATTGTAGCTCAATTCTTCAAAATGTGGAGAATACACCCTACTATCTTGATAATATTCTTGATTCCACAAGTATGAGTTGTATCCTTCCATCTAGACAAGATTTCAAAGTATCAAATTCAAACAAAAATAACAAAACAAACACAAAGGCAACAAATAGTCACTTCAAACAATTCCTAAGTCTCACTTAAGGCGCAAAACTAATTCCCCGGCAACGGCGCCATTTGATTGGAGTGTATAGGGTAAGAGTTATTAAGACCAATCAACAAAATATCGAACCCAAGGGAAAAAGTATGCACATGAGGTCCTAGAAATACAAGTTATTAGTGACTAGAGTTGCAACAATGGTTTGGAACAAAAACACTTGCAAAATACAAAACAACAAGGAGTAAGCAATTGATCGAACACTTAAGATGCGATAACAAAAACAACAATAAATGGTGGGATAGAGGTGCTAGGATTAACATCCATCAATGAATCATCAATCAACAAGCTACAATTGAATCAAATTGCAAATCAACTAAGATAGAAAGCATAAACCATCATGAAATTAATCACTCCATTAAAATCACAATGCCTAATGTGAGTATCCTTAGTCTTTCCCATCTCTCAATGTAGAAATCCCCAATTCATACAATCATGTAAAATTGAAACTCGATTAACACCTAATCACGTTAGCTCAACTCTCGCCTATTGCTAGGGTGATTAACCATTAATCAAAAGAAACAATTTCACATGAAGCACAATGAAGAATCACAATTAGGTAGAAAACTAATGTGAGTATCCTTAGTGCAACTAATCTCTCGATTCCGAAGCACCCAATCCACACATTCATACACAATTATCACCCGATTAATCCCGGATCACGTTAGCGCAACTCTCGTCTATAGCTAGGGTGATCAAACACTAATCTAAAGAGATAATTATGCATGAAGCACAAATGAGAATCACAATTAGTAAGCAATCTACTCAATTGATCTCCAATCATCAACAATCATAGCATCATCAATCAATTCATCATCAATTTCAATTAACCCAAGCACAAAAGAGATTTAGCCCATGGTACCACAAACAATACCGATGGGAAGAAGATAGAATTGATCAAACATTAAGCAAATCACAACAATTAAGAAATTGAAGAGACAAGAGAGGAAAAACATCACCAAATGATCTTCAATTAACAAAAAGAGGAATGCTTGAGTCTTCAACACCAATCTCCAAATGAATACAAGCTTGAATTGAAAGGATTACAATGATCAAAGACTAATCTAGTGCTAATCTAACAACAATTAATGGAAATCTACTCCTAATTCTAACTTCTACACTAACTAAGGAAGGAATTGGCTTGGGGCCCGAGAAATCGCCCCAAAACCGCTACTAATCGCTGCTATGAATTCCTCTCCTTGCTCTCTCTCGAACCGCCCGCTTAAATACGAAATTTTGGAAAAACCTTCCCCTCGAGTCGAGGGTCAGGCCTCGACTCGAGGCCCCCGCAAATCCTCGCCCTCGACTCGAGGGTTATGCCTCGAGTCGAGGCTCATGCCATTTTCTGAATTTGGTCCTTTCTACACATCCCTCGACTCGAGGCTCTTGTCCCTCGGCCGCAGCTCGAGTCCAGTGGCACTTTTTCTCATACGGGGCTTCGGCCCCGACCCCCGTCCCGGATGTCCGTCTCTTCATTCTAAGCCTAATGGTACTCTCGGTTTGGCAAAAATCCACCGAATTACCTCGCAAAATGGACGAAAAACATCAAAATCTCACAAATAATACTTTTTAGGCAAAAGAGTGATACTTTTCGCATTTAGGCACAAAAATTAACACCTTAGCTCACTTTTTGCACTAAAATAGGCCCTAAAAACATGCATCAATTCACTCCAATCAGTCATAGGTCAATTGATAATTGTTATCTTATTGGAACTAACAATGTATGCAACTTTGCCAAAATGATGAATTCAATGTATGACATCGAAACTTGGACATGTGAATGTTAGAAATATTCGTAAACTAATCAGAGTTGGAGCCGTGAGAGGTTTACCAAAGCTGAAATTTCACAAAACTACGGTTTGTGGTCCTTGTAAAAAGGTAAACAGTAAGAGTGTCACACAAGATGTTGTCACACCGCACCATAACACGATGTTTTGAACTACTTCACATGGATTTGATGGGTCCTATGGAAACAGAAAGTTTAGGAGGAAAAAGGTACTCTCTTGTGGTGGTTGATGATTTTTCAAGGTATACTTGGGTTGATTTTACGAAAGATAAATCGATACCTTTCTGCTTTCAAAATCATGTATAAAAGGTTTAAAAGCTGCTTATAATTTGAAAGTAAGTAGGATTAGATCAGATCATGGTAGGGAATTTGAAAATAATTTATTTTCTAACTTCTCGTGAAAAGAAAGGTATAATCCAAGAGTTTTCATCACAAAAACCTCCACAACAAAATGGAATTCGAAAGGAAAAACAGGACTTTACAAGAGATGGCTAGAGTAATGCTACTTGCTAAACATCTTTCTAAAAGATTTTGGGCTGAGGCATTAAACATTGCTTGTCACATTGTAAATAGAGTCTTTGTTAGGTCTCGATGGTACAAAAACCTCATATGAGATTTTGAATAACAAGAAACCAAATTTGAAATATTTTCATGTGTTTGGTTGTGTTTGTTATATCTTAAATGATAGAGATCAATTGCATAAGTTTGATTCTAAAAGTGATTAAGGATTCTTCTTAGGTTATTCTAGAAATAGTAAGGCCTATAGGATCTATAATTTGAGAACCGACACTATGCAGAATCTGTCAATGTGGTTTTTGATGATACAGCAAGTCTAGCAGTAAAAGCCGAAGATGATGTTATAGACCTTCTTGATACATCCGATGAACCCGGATCGAGAAAATGTTACAACTGATGGTACAACATCGGGAGTCACACTATCTGAAACAAAGGAATCGAGCAGTTTCAAACAAGGTAAAGCACCTGCTTCCAGATCTTAAAGAGTCACCCTTCTAGTCGATTATTGGTGAATCATCTATAGGAGTCAAAACCAGAAGAAAGGTAAGTTCAAGAGTTGTTGTGAGGTCATTATGTATGTCTTCCATTTATAACAAAATTGATCTTTGAATGCTATCATTCTATTGTGGAACCTAAGAATGTAATCAAGTCTTGAAAGATGAGAATTGGATAAATGTTATGCATGAGGAACTTAATCGGTTTGAAAGGAATGAAGTATGAACATTAGTTCCTAGACCTAATAATACTAATGTTATAGGGACTAAATGGATTTTTAAGAATAAAACTGATGATTCCGAAACATAGTAAGAAATAAGGCTAGGTTAGTTGCCCAAGGATACACTCAAGTTGAGGGTATAGATTTTGATGAAACATTTGCACTGTAGCTAGGATTGAATCTATCAGTTGTTATTAGCTATTGCATGTTACATCAAATCAAATTGTTTCAAATGGATGTGAAAGCTGCATTTTTGAATGGGATATTGAATGAGGAAGCATATGTAGAACAACCAAAAGGATTTGAAGATCCTCAATATCCAGATCATGTCTATAAGCTTAAGAAAGCATTATATGGCTTGAAACAAGCTCCTAGAGCTTGGTATGGTAGGTTAACCGACTTTCTTTTGCAGATTGGTTTCATTAGAGGAGAAGCGAGATAGAACCTTATTTATCAAACAGGTTGATGGAGATTTGATGATAGCACAAATCTATGTTGATGACATATTATTTGGATCTACATCGATAGCATGTTGAAAGACTTTGTTGAAACAATGTCCTGCCACATTTGAGATGAGTATGGTTAGAGACTTGAATTATTTTTTAGGTCTTCAAATCAAACAAATGAATGATGGTATTTTTATTTCACAAAGTAAATATACTAAAAGCCTGGTAAAAAGGTTTGGTCTTGATAATTCTAAGCATATGAAAACTCCTAAGGATCCACACAGAATCATGTAAGGACAATGTTGGACAAGATGTTGACCCAACATTGTACAGATCCATGATAGGAAGTCTTCTCTATCTAACCTCAAGTAGACCTGATATTATGTATAGTGTTTGTATTTGTGCTAGGTACCAAGCAAATCCCAAGGAATCACACATGAATCTTGTGAAAAGAATCATCATATATGTTGCAGGACTGTTGATCTTGGTATATGGTACACAAAGGATACAAATAGTACAGCGATTGGATATAGTGATGCCGATTGGGCTGGTGATGTTGATGATAGGAAAAGCACAAGTGATGGATGCTTTTATATGGGGAATAATTTGATCTCATGGCACAAAGAAGAAACATAATTGTGTTTCTCAATCTACAAATTTGAGTCCTGAATATGTTGTTGCAGGTATTTATTGTTCACAACTTTTGTGGTTGAAGAAAATATTTGGTGATTATGGCCTTGATACTGATATCCTTACTATTTTTTGTGATAACACAAGTGCTATAAATATCTCTAAAAATCCTGTACAACACTCTCTTACTAAGCATATAAGTATAAGACACCATTTTATAAGAGATCTTGTAGAAAAGGGTATGGTGAAGTTAGAATATATTCCCAGCGATAAGCAACTTGCTGATTTGTTTATTAAAGCTCTTGATTTTGAGAGGTTTTCATTTCTTAGAAAATCTCTTAGTTTGTGTACAATCTAAAAATCTGTGACGGATGTTGAAGCAAATGTTACAACATTTGTGACAACATCGAGGAGAAGTCTATGAGAAAATTGATATTTTTGAGTTTTTGTCTATTAATTAGTTAAATCCTTTGTGAAATATACTTGAATCAATATTATGTGACTTACAGACATACACTTCTCAAATGCATACATTAGAATACACAATTAGATGCTTATTCTTAATCACCGAGTAACTATGGAGCACGGAGTTCGCTACTACGATGACTTCTTTTCAAAAGGTGATTAAAATAACATCAATTTATCCATAATCCGCTGGGTAACTATGGGACACGGAGATCGCGACTACGATGTTCTCTTTTGAAAAGGTGGATTAATATGGAATTGTGTGTGAAAATCGAAAAAATACAACATTGAAAAATCAATTTTGAAGTGTATGTGTGCCACATTGTCTACAACATCTACTTGATTCAGTTTATTTCTATAAGTCGAATTAATTAATTATGTGATAATTCTTGAATTTTGACTTTTTCTCATGGTAACTTCCCACGATTATTTTAAGTATTGTATTGTGCTTAATTTTAATTATTTTATTTAATTATTTTCGAGCTTTATAGATCGATTGGACGGTTATTTTGGGCATGGGAGTATCATTATCTCCATGTTCCTTATTTTTAGGGATTCCTTTTAGTGGGTTAATATCTTATAACTTCTCTTCTTCTTTTCAATTTATGGATTTCGAATTTATGTGTCTTCATCACTTAGAAACTTAGCTCGAGAAGTGTATATCGATTTCCAGAGATTTTTAGCATACCACTTTTTTATTGCTTGGTTTAGATTAAAGTTGCTATTTTAATTCATTTAATTTTAGCACTTTATTCTTGGTTTAAGTATAAAAATGGCGGAAAAATCAAACATTCCCTCAAACACTTCCTCGCACTCATCGACTTCAAACACTCGAATCTTCTTGCATCCATGGCTGCTTAGAACCCGTCGTCTACCGATGTCACCAACATTGCGGACCATCAACGGACACATCTACTGCTCAAGACCCTGTCCCTCTATCCGTTGTCTTCCCATTTTCTCGTAAGCCCTTCAAACGCTCGAGCAACTGTCCGTGATTTCCCTAACCTTCCACAATCACCAACAGCTTGTCGTAGGCTCAATCCAAATTGATGTCTCAAAGTTTCTTGCATACGATGAGAATGCCACACCTACACCTAATCCTTCCACTCAAACCCCTGCTCCTACTACTGTTCCTATGGAGACTACACCTACCGAAGCTGCAATCCAGTTGCAGATGACATAGTCAATCAGACAATAGCCGAGATCGATGATGCGATCATGGATGAGGCAAATGATTCCACCGACTCGTGTTGCCGCTAAGAAGGTGAAGAAACCTAAGAGGAAGAAAATCCTGCAAAGGCTAGGAGAAGGTCGAGTAGGTCTCGTAATGAGAGTAAACTACTCGAAAACTGCTAAGAGGGGAAAGGTGAATGAAGAAGGAATGTCTTCCAGACTCCATTCAACTCTCTCGAGTCGACTTCGAATGCGAGAAAGGTGTAGAGGCTGCTGGAGAACCAAGCCAAGCCTCGTAACCAGCCCATCGAACCGAGCTTGCCGCACCCATCACGAACCGAGTGTCACTCCTAATGTTGACACATCATCGATACATCGATTCTCAAGAAAATAGTCCTATCTCTGAATTGATGGAGAGAATGGAAAAGAGAACAAAGAAGCGAGAATGAACCAAGTACGGGGAGGATGATTACTGATTCTGAAGTCTGCTGAGGATGTTGCAGGAGATGAGGCAACATCGAGAGTGCAGGTAGTTCAGATTCTTCCGGTGGATCGGGAGAAGAAGCTGCTGAAAATCTTCGATGAACAAGGTAACTCACCCTCACATTCATCTAGTAGTAGTTTTGAAAGTGATGATCAAGATGAGTACTTTGGGGTTAATTACGATAAGTTCAAGAAATTGAAAAGAAGACATCTTTTGCCTCGAAAGAAAGATAAAACATTCTAATTTTAGAGGTATAACTTAATTGAATTACTTGAAGTTAGAGGTCTGTGAAGTCTGTTGAGTATGCATGTCCTTATGTAGATAATTGGATTGTTGAGTTATACCGTAATTTGAGAAAAGGTACAGTAGAAGAAACTCTAGGAGATATGGATCTGTTAAGTTTAGGGTACCGAAGTGTTACTAAATCCTACTTTGATAAATGACTATCTTGAAACTCCCGATATTGATGAAGATGAGATGCCGGATATGGATCACATCTGCATGACCATAACAGTGGTAGAATTAGGCTTTGGACAACCAAAATTCCATCCTCTTTACTCACTAGTTTATATTACGTGATACATAAACTGTGTGTGTACAATTGGCTTCCCACTACCAACACTACTGCTGTTACAATGGATCAAGCAATACTCTTGTATAGGATTATTGTGATGAATAATTTCAATCTTGGAAGGACAATCTTTAATCACATGATGAGGTTTCTTTGGTAATATTGCTAAGAGAGGGATACCGCCTTATCCTCGCTCTGGTTGGGTTAGTGTTGAAGAATGTGGATTTTGAAAAGGAAGGAGTTGAGATTCTAAGTGGTATGGTACAACCCTTAGGTATTTTCCATGTTTTGCTTGCTGGTAATAGGGTCATTGATTTGCCTTGGAACAATCGGCTAGAGAAGAGCCGCATAATCCCGAAGGTGATCTGCACAACCAGTGAAGCAGAGCCAGCCCAAAATATTCTTTGAGAATGTTGGTCACATTGATGATTACATTGATCGAGAAGTTCACCTGTTAACTCGATCACCGTTCATACGTCTTTATTCTTGCTCAAATTAATAACTTAAGTGATCGATTGATGAGTTACAGTCATGAAGATGTTTTGGGAGAGGTTGCTTTCGCTCCACCGAGGGAGTACCAGTGCGATTCGTGATCAAGTTCGTGCTCAAACCGCTAATCCATCGAAGTTACGATCGTGCACTTGAACCTCGATAGGCCTGAGACCACTACCGCCAAGAAGCTAGAGTTGCCGATGCACCGATGATGTTGCACCAACCGCCGCAACAACCGAAGCCGCTGAACTGTTGTGGAAATGAAGAAGGAGATGGTGATTTTCTTGAAACCTTACAAGACCTCTATGGAGATTTGCCTTAGGGAGCTTGTTTGAAAAGACAGCTTTTTTTTTTTTGATCAATTATTAAAGGGGAGGTGATTACTCTCTTGATAGTTGTTCTTGTTTCTTTGGTGTTTGCTCTGAACAATTTTAATTTATGCATGTTTCTTAGACTAATAGTTAATTAGGATATTTTGTGAGCACTTCATGTTTTGTGTTCTGTTATTTTTGTTTTTCAAAACATGCTCGATTATCTATATGCTATGGTTATTTATTTTCTTTGTTTATATTGCTCCAATTGCTTATTTCCCTTGTTTAGTTGTTAATTATCGACTATGTTTAGTTTGATTTGTTTAGAGTAGAGTTGTGCTCTTGTTTTTTTTTTTTTTTAAATTTGATGTGCTCTGTCTTACACATACAACTTCACCGGTTTATATGAGGTATATCGGGTGTGTTGTAGCAGAAAGGTCAAATTGGGGGAGATTGTTAATGTCACCGAAGTTAAACATTTTTGTTACCACCAATGTTGTAACATCGGGTGAGACATCCAATTCGCCCTTTCTTCTAACAACTAACTTTTTGTGTTTCAAGTGTTGTCTTTGATGTTGTTGATCGTAGGTTGACGATCTGGAATCGACTCCAATACTCCGGAAGGATCTACAAGGATCAAGAATAAAGAGGAGTTATCTAGATCAAGCGGTTACAAGTCAATAACAGCTTATTAGAGGCAGATTCTTGGCGGTTTTCCACTAAGATTCACGAGCTGAATGATAGAAAATGAGTGGAGATTTCTAGATCCATCCACAAGGATCTATGATGCTCTTGAAGGTTGTATTCGACATCTATAAATAGATGGTCATGCTTCAAGAATGAAGAACAAGACAATACGAGCTGATCAATTACAAATTATAAGAGCCTTGCGTGAGAAGTAATCGAGTATCGATCGTTGAGTGCGATAAGTGCATCCAGTTGATAGGGCCATTATTTCCCGGTTTACGTTATGTCTAATGTTGCCACATTACATGTAACAATAGATTCTGTTTAGATTGTTAGTAGACGGGGTGTTCTTTAACATATCTAGATAGGTCACCTTTGACGGTGTATTTCATACACTTAGCCGGTTTAGATCATAAACATATTTGTTTAGGTCTTGTAGTGGTTATTGAGAAGATTCGAATTGTGAATCGTTCTCAACTTGATTTGTATTCATTATTAACATAGTGAATCGTTTCCTCATAGATTATTAATTAAAATAATCTATGAAAATTTTTATCCCTGTTTGCAAAGATTTTGACTAAGTCTTCCATTTGTTATAATCAAGTGTTACTCTCATTGTTACAACATTGACAGTAACAATCTCGATCTCGGAAAACACACACCTTCACAAAGTATAATACTCCCTTTGTCCGGATTAACGCGATTGACTTTTTCAATTGATTTTGTGTGAGAGTTATTTCATAGTAATACGTTTACAAAAGTTATTTTATATGAATGATACGCTAGTTAATAAGATCAACTAGCATATCATTCATATAAAATAACTTTTGTACATATATATGAAATAACTTTCACACAAAACCGTTGAAAAGTCAATCTGTGCAAGTTAATCTGGGACAGAGGGAGTAACTTTTTTCTAATCAATTTTTTAAATATAATACATTAAATTAAAATATTATAATTTTTATTTGACACTTGCATTATATTTATTTAAAAATAAAATTTCAATTCTTTTATTTTTTAATATAGGTGACGAACGTGTGTATTTATAATAAATGCAGTGAAAAAAATATAAAAAAATTCAAAATATAAAAATATATAAAATATATTACGAATATAGATAAAAAAATTATATAAAATAAAAATAATTTTTTTATAAAAAAATTAGCGGTGTATGATTAGAAATGAAAAAATAAAAAGAAATTTTGAGCCTTGAATTGAGACATAATTGTTGGTCCCTCTTAGTTGAGTATCTTAGAGAAAACTTGATCTAGCCTTCTAGGAAAAATCTAGAAGGGGGTTGAATAGATTTTTAGATTTTTACAAATCTTTTGTAAACTATTCAAAACACTCAAGTAGCACAATGAATTCAATTTTAAACTCAACTTGATAAAGATAAAAAACAAACTGATATTTTTAGTTTTAACTTCAATTTTGAAATTAATCTTTGATTGATAAAGCTGAAAATTAAAAATGACAGAAAAGTAAAGTAAAGCAATAAAGAACACCGGGGTTTATAGTGGTTCGGATTATGAATAATCCTACATCCACTCTCCTTCTCCAACTTGAAGAAGAGACTAGCTTACTACTTACTTACTTACAATCGACTTACAACTTACGACTTACAAATTCCTTCGGATCTTCAACACTCCTAACTTCTTCTCTGGAATCTAACTATTACGGTGAGTAGTGGAATTTGAAGATTACAAGGAAAGTGTTCTATAAACACTTAGAATTGTTTTGAAAAACTCTTTTGAAAACTTGTGAATTTGTTGTGAATTACGAATAGAGACTAATGCGCAAATCGTGATATGTGCAAAGTTAAAAGTCCTTTTAAAAATGAAAGTCTAGACCTATTTATAAGTCTGAAAAGACAAGTTAGTTTGTTAGTCGGTTCTAACAAACCGAAAACCGCTCAACAAACTTAATCTTGAAAACTGCTTTGCCCTCGGTGATTTATCCTACTCGTCTGCGGTGACTTGGTGAAGACTCGCCTTTCTTATTCTACTCAACTTGTCTTGACCTTATCTGAGCTCTTCATAATCGTCTCCTGCAGATGACTACGTTTGAGCTTGTCTCTAGATGACTTGCAACTTTCCAGTCTTGGTGACTTGCTCGATCGATGACCTAGTCGAATCAGATTTAGTATCGACTTTGATCTCACTGTTCTTCGTAGTCGTCTGATCATCCGAACCTTCTTTTCACTCATCAAAACTTTCTTGATCTAACAATTTCCCCCTTTTTGATGAAGTTAAAACCTACAAGGAAGAAACACACTCACAGTGAAGTTAGTTCAAAGTTAATCAAGATTATCGAGATAGGTATACTAGAGCACATTCTCACATTGAATCGATTTATTCAAATTAGAACACTTAATTCACACTCGAAAAAATTTAAGAACATATTCTTAAGTCTTAAGAACTGAGACTTAGTGAAATTTTTTTAAATCTTAAAGAACTTAGAAAAGTTTTAAGACTTAGAAAATTTTTAGAAAAATTTTAATTACGAGATGAAAATTTTCTCGGATGATTAACACTTAGAAAATTTTAAGTTTTCATAAAACAAGAAAGAAAGCTTTAAGAGATAAAACAAGTAAATCACATAAGTCAAAGTATGTTTATTCATATATATACATTTTACGAGATAAGGAGAACTGAAAAAAATGAAAGATAAGGAAAAGAAAATCCTGTCTATAAAACTCCCCACCGGGTTTGCTTCTGGAATTCTCACCAGTGAAAATCCTTGCTCGAGGCTGTTTGAGATCTTCTTCATTGGTGATCTTGGATTCCACCTCGGCTTTGGTAATTACGGTTTTGACCCATTCCATGTCCTGGAGATCCATCTTCATTCAGCTTAGGAGAGACGTGCTCATAGGAGTGGTGCGGCAGATCGCAGCTGAAAACTTTACTCGCCTCATCAAGCAGTCTTCCATAAAGATCAGCATCCTCCCTCTCCATCTATTCGTGCCACTGCATGTCTTCATCACCGCACAGATGGAGATGCCTTCAAGATGTACCAATAGTACATCCATCCGGCATCCAGCGCTTTCTTCTTGTATTCGCCGGTGAACCGTCCGAAGACCATCTTCTGAGGAGCCGACGAGCGGTGGATAGGTCGGAAATCTGCTTCGTCACCGCTTTCGATACCCATTTCCGAGTGTCCCTGTCCCACTTTATCTCCGCTTTTCCCAGCTTCTTCAGCCTCTTCTTTTCCTACTTCTCATACCTCTCCTTTTCAGCATGTATTCTTGATTTGCTCACCGAGAGGTTTGAGTAGTCGGGTTCTTTCCTTTTCCGCTCTGCTGGGTCTGGGATCGGTCACCGCTCACCGATGACACTTTCTCGATCGCTGCTTTGCCTTTCCTTTACCCTTGCCCTTGGCCTCGGGTTTCTCGGCTTCTTTCATTCTCGGCCAGCATTGTTCGGTCTTCTCTTCCTCCTCCTTTCTCTTCTTCTCTTCATCCTCACGGATGGCCTCCTCAATCTGTGTCACCCTCGGTTGCAAGGCGGCTACTCATACGATTTGATCTTTATTTCGGCTTTGGGCTGCCTCGGCTCAAGCGAGTCTGCCTTTGAGTCGAGCTTGTCTGTAATTGACATAACTCTAGCTGTGAGTGTGTCCATTCTTCCTTCAGACTCCTTCCCCTTTTAACTTCATTTTGTAGGGTCTCGAGCTGATCTTCCAACACAAAGACAACGAACTCGGAAGTCTCGATTTGTCTGCTGTGAGGGCATCAACCAGACTTCGTTGTCTGCAGCCACTTTTTGCTTGAGCAATTTCAACTCCTCCTCCCATTGCTCACCGAGTACCAATAGTAGTGCTAAGGTTGGCTGATAGGTTGCGAGATATGTTTACCTCGGCAATCTGCATATTGGCGAGCATTGTAGCGGTGTTGCTCGAATCACCTTCCTTGTCTTCCTCTCCATCATCTTCTGGACTTTATCAATGATTTGTTTGTGAAGATCCGTGAAGGCGTAAGAGATGGCAGAGATTGATCGGGCTCCTCCTCGATTCGGATGAGGAGGAGGGTGGGAGAAGTTGAACTGGGGAGCTCATGTGGATATCTCCAAAGATGTTGGAGGTATCCAAGGTTTGGGGTTCAGTGGGTTGGGAGGAAGTGGGGCGTCGATGGTGGTGGAGGGGAATTTCGGGTGGGGGTGAAGATGGAGGGTGGTATTTCGGATGAAGTGGGTGGTGGAGAAGGGGTTGGGCTGTGGAATGGTGGGTTGGGGAGATGGTATGGTTTCGGTTTGTATTTGAGGGGAGTTGGGGATAATGGGAGTAAGGCTGGAGGAGAGATGGTAGATATGGGGGTGGGGGAAAAGACGGGTCCAGTGAGGAAAGAGAACATATCGAGATGGAGATGGGGGAGGGGAAGTGGTTTGTGTTTGAGGAAGGGAGAATGAGGTTGTGACTTGGACTAAAGTGGGAGTGGGCTGTTTTAGAGGCTCGGCAGGTGCCATCCTGGGTCACCTCTTCATCGCCGTGACCGGGTTGGAGAGGGGGAGGGGAGAATTGTACCTTTCTAGGAGAATAGGAAGGGGTCCTCTCGGCCGATCTCCCGTATATCCTCCGACCGGACCACCTTTGCTGCTATCTCCATAGTGAGTGCCTCTTGACCAAGAGGCTAGGCCGATCACAGCAGAGGTTCCACCTATCTCTCGAGGTTTTCACCAACCTCCTCCTCTTATTCGCCTTCTCCTTCAGCCTTCATTGGGTGTGAAGCCTCACCGAGCTCACGGTCGGCTCCTCTACCCTTTCCTCTTCTACTTTTTCTCTCAGTGATGGGTCCTGAACCCCGACCTCACCGCTTCTCCGTCGAGTCACCGGTCCTCCAATCAGCTCATCCTTTGTTAGCAGCCCTTTCTGCTTTGTGTAGGCTCTAACTCCATCAACCCGATTGATCTCGGTGTCAAGCATGTCCTCCAATATCACTGTCACCTTGTTAAACAAACCGGTGATTGATTTAGCCTGCCACTTCCTATTTACTACTTCCAGTCTCTTCCTCTCTGTCTCAAATCGACTCGGCAACATCCCGGCCAGTTGGCTTGAACCCCATCAATAATCATTCTCGAGACAACACGGCTAGGTCTCGTCGGCCCATCATGGGAGTTCTGCTCCCCTAAAATGACCTTCGTTAATATCGTCATTAATAGGCGATATCTCCGTCGAGCATTTTCTTCTTAAATTCAGACCTTCTTCCCTTCATTGATGTACGGGCAATCATCTCAAATGATTCTACCCAATCGTCTGATTTGTAGGTGAGAGGGTTTACTCCTTCACTGCTCGTATCAAAAATCCGGGCCACCTCCGCCGTGGTCACCGTCGTTCCTCGCCGTAAATACGGGTTTTGGACTCACTGTTTTCATATGTCCCATTGACATAGAACTCTATCCCTCTCATATCCGGTGGTTTTGTTGGTGTTGGATTTCTTGGAGCGAGAATGTCCTCAATCCAGTCCTCTCCAATAAACCGAGAATCTGTCTTGATTCATCATCGGTGGTGGTGTCAAAATCGACGTACATCTCCGACTTGATCTTCTTGTTATAAGTTTCAGTGTGTACTTCCACCATTGTTGAAGTTATTCCTAAACGTTTTGGGTATGACTCATAGAAGAATTTGGCTAAGGGTTTTTGAATTTTTTTACAGAGTATAAGTGTGGTTTTTACGAAAGTGAAAAAGTTTGATCGAAGAAGAAGATGTATTTATAGGAGGGAAAATTGGAAAGAGAAACCGCTTTAGAAAATTGGGTTTAATCTAAGCCGTTTATTTAAAAAGATTTCTTGTCTTTGAATCAACAGCTAAAAATTTGGATAAGCGATTGGGATTCAGCGCGTGTAGTTCACTAATCTTTGAACTGCGTAGAAAGTTACTTTGTAGACTGTTGATTTGACAACTAGGTTACTTTATGCAGAGAAGTAAGTATACCCGACGTCGGCCTAGGGTTACCTTACTTCGTATAAGGGTTTTAAAAAAGCAGATGGGTTTATAAAATTATTTGATAAAGTAACTCGTTTGATTTTTAAAACAACTTAGTTTTATCTTTTGGCAAACTTAAAGTCTAGTTAAGAAAACATTTTATTTCAAATAAGCGGCTCAGATTGAATTTTCTAAAGTTAGGTTTTCCAACCAATGACAACAATCCGATAAGAGTTTTATAAGAAAACACAATGTATGGAGAGTATTTAGAAGCAAAGGTGTCCGGATAGGGTGAAACAATCTGATTTATCAAATTGATCTGTGACCTATTCCTGCAAAGACATAAACTTGAAGAAAACCATTAGTAGTGAGGTAGATCGAGATAGGGTGCATATAGTCATCTGCTTTTTCAAGAAATCAGTGACTATTCGTGCCCTAGTCTCGATTTACCGAATGTCGAATAAGTAATCATCATGTCGGATAAGGTCAATATGACTAATCCTTGATTCTTGATTCCAATATAGGAGATCAATGATATCAACTATCCGATTGTCCTTTGACTCATATCTAGTCCGATAATTCTTTCTAGACATAGTAAACTAAATTTTGAGAGACAAAGAATGAAAAACAGGTGAAAGATTATAGATTAACTAAAGAAGCATCTAATAATCCTAATTCTACGAGATAGTTCTTTGAACCTTGTATCTGCCAATGGCTTAGTCAAGATGTCTGCTCTTTGGAAATCGGTCGGGATCTTCTCTAGTCGATGTCACCTTTCTCAACATGGTCTCGGATGAAGTGGTGTCTAATATCAACATGCTTGCATCTAGTATGTAGGACTGGGTTCTGGGTAATAGCTATGACACTATTACTATCACAAAAAGATTGGTACATCTTTGGTGATAATATTATATTCCCTTAAGCTGTTGACTTATCCGGATCATTTGTGAACAACAACTTCCGGTTGCCATATACTCGGCTTGATTGTGGAAGTAGCTATAGAGGTTTGTTTCTTAGACAACCATGAAATCAACTTACTACCAAGAAATTGGCAAGTACCGGATGTAGATTTTCTATCTATCTTACACCCACCAAAGTCTCGAGTCTGAGTATCTAGACGACTCAAAGTTGTCATCGGTTGGATACCACAATCCTACATTTCTTGTACCTTTAAGATACTTAAGTATTTTCTTATTTGCTTCAAGATGGCTTTTCTTAGGATTAGCTTGAAATCGAAGCGCAGACTCCAACCGCAAATGAAATATCAGGTCTACTAGCAGTTAAATATAATGTTAGGATTTGAATTTGTATGTTTTGATGATGTTCCCAAAACCTAAGTGTAATAGGATCACTGGATGCATTAGTCACTGTTGATCTAGATAGGGTTTGTGTCTTTGTATAGTTAATCTTGCTAGGCCTAACACGAAGCTTCATATTGGTTGAGAAGCTGAAATTTCTTGATAAGAAGACTTAAAGATCTAAGAGAAATCTCGGTCGTAGTCTATTGGAAGGGCGTCGCGAAGATCAAGAAGAGATGATAAGAGTTATGCAAAAAGAAGTTACGGTAAGAAAGGCTCAAGCAAAGATAGCAAGGTTGATATCCATGCTACAACAAACTTTAAGATGTGCTTTGGAGCAAGGTGTAAGGTTGCTAGAGTTGACTTCAAGTAATTTATCGTGGGTTAACTAAAGAAAGAAAGATATTTCAAAGATATCCGAAGTAAGTCAAGTGAAGATTTGATTATCAATCAAGATCAATCACGGCATAATTGATTGGTATCGCACAATCAATTATCCAAAGTCAAACAAATCTTCCAACGATTACTTACCATTTCTTTGAAGACCTGATTGACAAATTAGCCTAGCAGCTAGTCAAAATCGAGGATCATAAAAGCAGTGAAGGATTTTTTGAATATACGCGCACGAGAAACATCAAGAATATCTCCTTCACTCATTGCAATACACGCTGAATTCTTCATACCGTAAATCAATCTATCACGTTGAATTTCCTAAGAGATTTATTTTTGGTCAAGGAAGTGTAAATCACCTTTCATTATCTCTCGTACGAGAAAAGGTTGATTGTTTCGATCTAAGAGCTAACACTCGAGGATCATTTTGATTGTACCAAGGGCGGGAACTTGTTAAACTTCCCGTGGTCGAATCCTCAAGGAGATTAGAGGAGATAAGACCAGTTTCGGTGGATAGTAAGACCCCTGTGGGATCGGGGAGAGTGGACGTAGGATCGTTATATCCGAACCACTATAAAAATCTCTGTGTCTTTATTTGCTTTCTGCATTCATACTTATAATCGCTCATTCATCGTTTTTACAAACTGCATCAACCTTGCTTTGTAGAAGACTCCAAAGTCTTCTAACTTCAAGAAGGTTTTCTTTAAAAGGGTTTTTCAAATACACACGAGATTAGCTTCCGCACCATCGAGAAGACTTCGAAGTTTCCGAAGTCTCGCCGATCTCACTTAGCACACTCGAGTACCTTGCTTTGCAAGACTTCAAAATCTTCTAACCTCACACTCGGCTCACGAAAAGTTGTAAAAAGTTTTGAGTGTGGTAAAGTCTATTCAACCCCCTTCTAGACTTTCCACCTCCTTGCACATCTCGTCCGGGACCAACAAGTGGTATCGGAAGCGGTGGTTCAACCGACCAGCGGCTTTGGTTACCAATAGTCTTTGAGGAAAGACTGTTGTGGTCATCTGAGCAGATCCGTTTTTGAAAAACCGTTTTCATAAAACTCATTGCATTCATTGCATAATTGTTCTTATTGCTAACATGAGTTCCCTTAAGAGCAAGAAAAGAAAGCTACCAGAGTTCTCTATTGAAGACTATGATTACTGGAAATTCCGCATGGAAAATCATCTTGGTGCAATTCATGATAGGATGCTCGAGACACTAGAAGATAGACCGATAAAGTTTTACTTTGAACCAAGAAGTTCTGGGAGTGGTGGAGTAGAAGCATCTACTCGGCGAGAAGATTGAAAAGAAAAGGAGTGAAATGTCAAATGATGAAAGGAAACTATTTAATCTTGATCAAGTTGCTCGGACGAGAGATCATAGAGACATTAACTAGAGAGCTTACAGAGAAAGTCAAGACATGTAAGACCGCTAAAGAAATGTGGGAAACTTTAGCACTCATGTGTGAAGGATCGGAGCGAGATTAAAGAGAACAAGTTGCAGATCCATTCTACATTCATTTGATACCTTCAAGATGAAGCCCGATGAGACGATAGATCAATTGGACTTAAGACTGACAAATATCATCAATAAAGCAAGCTCCTTGGGAAAATCATACACCGAGAAGGAGATCAACAACAAAATATTGAGATCTCTAACTAGCAAATGGAGAGTCAAGATTACGGTGATTAAGGATACGAAAGAATCGAGCAAGATCGATCATCATGAGCTATTCTCACATTTGAAAGCTCATGAATATGATCTGAAACAAGAAGAAGACGAGGATGAAGGGAATTCAAATTCCACGGGAAAGGAAGTTGCTTTCAAGGTCACTTCAAATCGATCGCCTAAAGAGCCTATTGGAGATGATTTAAGCTTAAAAGAACAGATGGCTTTACCGAGAAAATTTGATAGAATGAACTCAAAATTTGGGAAATATAGAAGATATTGGAAGAATACAAAGAAAGCTGGTTTCGTATCCGAAAACAAATCTTCGGACAAGAGATCGTAAGACTCCAAAGAAGACAGAAGGTTCAAGACTCCGAGAAAGAAGAAGAGAAGATAGCCCAAAAGAAGAGATTTTTCTCCAAAAAGGGATTCTAGTTCAAGAAAATCTTCAAGAAGTGATGCTTGCTATAATTGTCATAAATCGGGACATTTCGATTATGATTGTCCAGATCTAACTCCAAGAGAAAGAGAAGAAAAGAGATTGATGAGGAACGAGAAAGTTTGCTGACAAACGTTCTTTAGTGGTCAAGAGGAGGATACTCTTTCAAGTGATTCAACATCATCTTCGAGACTTCTCTTGACAATGATTTGTGTCTTATGGCAAAAGGAGATGAGGTACTTTCGATTCCTGCTCTTCGTCTCGCTTCTCGTGTTTCTTTTGCAGAAGAGTTTGACCATAACTTTGTTGATAAGTTAATGGAAGATCTCAAAACTGCTATAAATGCTTACAACTGTGTGGAAAAGGAGAATGTGAGCTTGAAAGAAGAAATTGATCGATTTACACAAGAATCTATTAGCAAGACATCGAGACACTAACAGATTCTAATCGGATAACTTCGAGAAGAGTTAAATACTCTTAAAATGAAGTATCTTGAGCGAGGGTTTCTTTGGTAGAAAGGTTGCTTGCCGAGAATCTTGAGAAAACCGATCGCTTGAAAATTCTACAAGCAAAATTCGATGAACTTTTCCATCAGCATGAGCGTATAAAATCAAGTGAGGAACGTTTAAGTTTGAGGTTGGATCAACCGAACAAAGCTTCTCATGCGGTTCAAACAATAGTTGAATCGTCTCAAACACCTAACGTAAAGAAGGGAATTGGTTTTACCATTGCCCAATCCTCACGAGGTTCAAACAAGTGTACTTAAGAAGAGTACACATGTTAAGGGTAATGATTTGGTAGGAGAGGGTTCCAAACCTAAACCTACCGATAAGGGTAAAGGTTGCCGACCCAAAGAAATCAGAATGGGAAGAAGAGTAGTTATACTCAACGACCTAAACAAGCGATGAGGTATCAAAAGAAGGGGAATCCCAACTTAAGAAACCTCGGCAAGGTCGAAAAAGTAGACTTCAGCCAAATCATCTCTGAGGAGACAGTCTCACCAAGACTACACAACCTAAGCAAACTTCAAAGCTTGCTAACCGATCTACTAAGTCATCGTGCTCGTGAGATATGAATCTTTTGATGGCTCAAGTAGAACGTGCACTTATCATCAAAACCCTCGAACCATTGCACGGCTGATCACTCCATACGAGAAGACCTCGGAAGGGTCAAGTCTTCTAGAAGGAACACAATCGACACCCATAGGCATACATTCAAGAAGGCACCAAAGGATGAGATTGTCTATGTTGATATGTATGGAAGAAGGATAAGATCTTACGAATATGATAAGAAGAGTCTATTCCTATGGATTCCTAAAGATCGTGCTAACTCTCAAGGACCCAAATCTAAAGGGTACCTGAAACTTAACTAAACGTGCGGGACGCCGTGGGGCATGAAAGAGAAGTTGCTGAAAATCTTTATGCAGTACATCGACGGTGGGTGTTCGAAGCATATGACTGGAAATAAGCAACTCTTGAGCTCAATAAAATCACAAAATGGCCCACGTGTGGTATTTGGAGACAATAACTTTGGGATTACCAAAGGTGTTGGGACTCTATACATTGGAGATGTACGTGTTGAGGAAGTTTTCTATGTGGAAGGATTAAAACATAACTTGCTTTCGTCTCGCAATTACGTGATAAGGGATATTCGGTTAAGTTTTCTAGTTCTCTGTGTGTTGTTCTTAGTGGTTTTAAACGATCGGGTGCTCTTAATCGGCCCGAGAAAGGGCAATGTTTATGTTGCGAGAATTTCATAAATGTTCTAGTAATACATGCCTTGTTGCAAAGAGTACTTCGAGGCCACTGGTTATGGCACAAGAGACTCGATCATATAAATTTCAAGACGCTAAACAAGATAGCCAGAAGTCTCTTGTAGAAGGCTTACCAAATGAAGTTTTCTCAAAAGATCGGATATGTGACTCATGTCAAAAAGGAAAACAAACTAGAGCCACTTTCAAGGAAGTTTACGTACCAACATCAAGTAGAGTATTACAATTACTCCATATGGATCTTTTTGGTCCTGTATCCCCGCTAAGCTTCGGTGGTAGAAAATATACTCTGGTGGTGGTGGATGACTATTCAAGATTCACATGGGTGATATTTATGTTCAAGAAGAATGAAACCATCACAAGGTTACCTGAATTTCAAGAGGTTACAAAACGAGAAAGGAGAAAATGTTGTAAAGATTAGAAGTGACAAAGGAACGAGAATTCCTAAACTCTCACATAGCGACATATTGCAAAGAAGCTGGAATCCAATATGAAACGTCTGCGGCTCGCACTCCACAACAAAATGGTGTTGCTGAGAGGAGAAATAGAACACTCAAGGAAGCCTGCCGAGAACAATGCTAGCGAGTATGATGTTCCTCGGAGGTTTTGGGCGGAAGCCGTGAATACGGATGCTATACTCAAAATCGAAGCTTGCTAACCAAAGAACATGGAAAGACACCATATGAATTATGGAAAGGTAGAATTCCTCGTGTTTCTTTCTTTCGTGTTTTTGGTTGTAGGTGTTTCATTCATGACAATGGCAAATCCAAGTTAAAAACCTTTGATGCCAAGGTTGCAGATGGAATATTTTTAGGATATTCCAAAGACAAGCAAGGCCTATCGGGTTTTTAACAGAAAACCCTTGTTGTGGAAGAAACACCCCATGTGGTTTTTAATGAATCTATTGTTGAGTTTAAGGACAAAGGACAAGAAGAACCTCTAGCGAAGGATTTGGGAAACTAGAACTCAAGGATAAGACAAGATATGTCAAGGTTCAAGTACCTATTTTAGACTCGGATTCTCAAGAAGATCAAGAAACTTGCGGCGAGACTCAAACAAGACAAAGTCTGTGACGAAACCTCTAAGGCTGCTGATGATTCACCCGAACACCGAGATGTGAATGTGTCAACTCAAGGGGAATGACGCAAGATGATGTTCCAACAATATCTTGAGAAGAATTACACGTATCTAACAAGAAATTGGATGATCGATCATTCTAGTGACTTAATCTTAGGAAATCCTCAAGATGGAGTAAAGACAAGAAGGAAAATAAACCTAGATGGTTTATTTAGTCAATTATGTCTCTCTACAAGAACCTAAGAATATTGAAGAAGCACCGTTGGACACAAACCGGATAGAAGCTATGCAAGATGAATCAATCAATTCACACGACAAGATGTGTGGGTACTTGTTGATAGACCAAAACATCAAAAAGTGATTGGCACGAAGTGGGTTTTTAAGAACAAGAAAAATGAGAAAGATGAAGTCACCGTAAATAAAGCAAGGCTTGTCGCACAAGGCTACTCACAAATCGAAGGAATTGACTATGACGAGACATTTGCACTGTAGCTTGATTAGAAGCGATAAGATTATTCCTTGCATACGCAGCATACATGAAATTCAGAGTATATCAAATGGATGTAAAATCCGCGTTTTTGAATGGAGTCCTTGGCCGAAGAGGTATACGTTGAACAACCTCCGGGTTTTGTTCAAGGAGATCAAGTCTACCGTCTAAAGAAAGCTTTATATGGACTCAAGCAAGCTCCTCGAGCTTGGTATGACACACTATCGCAATTTTTACTTGATCATGGATTCAAGAAAGGAATGATAGATAGAACCTTGTTCGAATTGAAGAAGAACAAGATATTCTATTAGTACAGATATATGTGGATGACATCATTTTTGGATCTCCAAACAAGAAGCTTTGTGAGAAATTCAAGTAAATTGATGCGAGTAAGTTCGAAATGTCTATGATGGGAGAAATGAATTATTTCCTAGGTCTTCAAGTCAAGCAAACTTCTAAAGGAATATTCATAAACCAAGCAAAGTATACCAAAAATATGCTAGAAAAGTTTATACTTAGAAAAATTTTAAAGTTTCTTAAAACAAGAAAGAAAACTTTTAAAATACACAAGTAAAATAGATAAGAACCAGTCATCTCATTCATATTCAGCTCATTTACAAATTTACATATGGAACAGGATAATAAGATAAAGGATAAGAAAATTTAAGCTTATCTAATCATGGCCCATCTCTCTTTCTCTGGAAGCCGCATCCAATCAAATATTCTCGTTCTCATTTCGGCAATTTCCTTTGGATCACCAACTTCATCCGATTTATACCATAGTTGATAGTTGACTGATCCACTCCTTGTCTATCGAGCCATCATCTTTCAGCCTTTATCGGAATGGATGAGTAGTGCGGAGCAACCAAATCCACGTTATACCATTCATCTCCTTCATCAAGAAGTTTCTCGGTACAAGCTTGGATTTTCCTTCTCCATCCAATCATGCCAAGCGATCGTTTCATTGTCTCGATGATGCTCCAACTCCTTTGCATATGTACCGAAGAAGGTCCACTTGGCTTCATACTTCATGTACTCACCGCCCACGATGGATGTGCAATCATTTTCGGGGCATCACCCTTTCGCAGTCCGATCCAAGCCGCCTCAGCCTCCTCCTCCTACTGATGGGACAACCCACTTCTTCCGGAACTTATCAAAAATGCGGCCAGCCTCCTTTGCCGACTTAATCTTTCTCCCGGCTTCCCTCCGGCTAATACACCTTTTCGGCCTTGATCCGTCGGTCCCTTTACTGCCTCTATCCTAAGCCGCCACTCTGATTTTTCCAAAGTGGTCTCTTTCAAAGACTTTGGACATCGTGCTCTGCACGATAGGCGACACGACCTTCTCTCGTCTCCTTTTCCTTCTCTTTTTCAACCATCACCAGCTCTTTCCCCTTTCCCTTCTCGGCTTCAGCTTTGGCTCTAGCCTCCTCCTTCCTCTCTCTCGATCTTAGCCATATATCTTTCGATTTCAAACTCGCCTTCTTTCTTTTTCCGGCCAACTCATCTCGCTCACGATTGCTTCCTCAATCGATCAATTCTAAGTTTTAAGGCGGTGAGCTCATCTCGATTGGCCGGCCCGAAAGTTTGATCTCGGTTAAGCTCGACTTTCACGATCTTCCACATCTTCCCCTTTAACATCATCAAGTAGCATAGCAAGCTACTCCTTGATAACAAGAAAATAGGTGGAAGCCGAGGATTGATTAAGGAGGATCTCATCGGCCAGCGATTGATTGTCGGCTTAGTGCAGATTTTCAGCTCTCCAACCTCTTTCTTCACTTCTTCCAGCTCTTCTTTAACAACCAGCTTTAACAAGATTTGAAATAGAAGATAGAAGGTTTACCTCGAATGCTTTTAGCATGTCTTCCATAGTTACACCGAGAATCTACGATGTCTCAGTCTTCATTGTAAGCATCCGAGTGAACTTATCCTCTATCTTCTTCTCCACCGATTCGGAATTGAAGAGAAGGTGGATCTTGGGCTCTTTGGGAGGGACCGGTAGGGTTTTAGACAAGCCAAGGCGGCTTTGTAGGAAATTTAGGAGCCGCTCCTCCGATAGGATGACTAATAAGGATGAAATTCCAGCAGACTCAGAATAACCTTCTCCCGAGGTGATGAAATTGTCCCAGCCAACTTCATCGGTAAATAAACTCATCTCTTCCAGATCACCGGTCCTCGAGATGATGGACCAGCCAGATCTCAATGAATTCCTTCATTACTTCGTGGTTAAACTGAAGTTCAGAATTAACTCAGCTAATCTCCTTTTGGCAATCGATCGTAGGGAAAGCTCAAGCTTCCAACAGATCCATCCAGTCCGGGAGTGTGTATTGGACTGATTTGGGGTGAGGGAGTGGGATATTTGGTGGAGAGGAAGTCAAGAAAATCAAAAGGTTGAGCAGAGGTGGGAGGGATATCGTGTGTGGGAGATGAGGTGGGAGGTGTTTGTATTTGGATAATATCGGGAGTAAGTCAAGCTTCGCAGGCTCGAAGTACCAGCCTTGGATACTTCTTCATCGCCTAGGTGGGTGGGGGATTTATCGAGAAGATGAGATGTTGGAGGATGTACTGAGAGGATTGCCTCTACAGATGTGGTTCGCTCGGAGCCGGGATCTTCCAGCACCTCCGTCTCACTGCACTGCCGCTATTTGAAGTGTTGCAGCCTCCTCTCGGTAGTAGACTAGCAGGAGTTGAGGAAGACTCCCAATCAGTATCACAGCCTTGACCAGCCTTCTCCCGGTCCTCCTTCTAAGTGGTCAGGCACTGGTGCCTCTTCCCGCCGCTGGGATCTCACTCTGGTACCTCTACTTTTGGTACCTCACTGGCTGCTGCCTCTGCACCCAGTGCTGCCAACTCGAGTCTCTAGGCTCGTGCCTCATCTCGACTCATCGTCCGAATCCGACAGTCCACCCAATCTCTCATTTTTGTAAGCAAACCCTTTTGCTTAGAAAATTTCTTCTTTCCTTCCCTCGTCTCGGGACCCTCTTATTCGGTCCATCCATCAAGATCTGTGATCTTATTAAATGCACTCACAAGAGATCGAGGAACCCAATCTCCAACAAGGTAGGGTTAAATACCAACCTCGCCTTCTCTTCCTTCAACCTCCTAAATAGCAGTTCTACCCAATCAACCCTTATACTCACAACAATAGCTCTCATATAACACAGCCTAGACTTAGTAACTCCGTCGTGTGAACTCGATCACCCGAGAATTGACTTAGTTACTATAGTCATCAACACCTATATTTCCTTCTCAACATGTGCTTTTTCAAATCTCTCCTTGTTCCCCTATACGTAATCCCGCGAACAAATCAAAAGATTGTTCCCATTCCTCTTCCTTATATACTAATGGATTCACACCCTCACCGATGTATCCAAAGTCCTAGCCACATTCTCTTTAGTATACTCTAACCTAGTACCCTCTACGGTAGTACTAAACCCGTCATCGAAAAGTCACTGCTACTGTAAATTGCGCCTATGAAGTCCATTATTTTGTTTTCTTGGATTTGAGTGAAACAGAACCCTCGTAATCTTGATGCTTCCAACAACCTTAATATTTCTCTGGATTCTCTGTCTGAGTGGTTTCAAAGTTGACATACATCTCGGCTTTGAGTTTATTCTTAATCGCTTCAGTATTCATTTTGAAATTTGAAACTGATGCAATTATATAAGTGGGAGGTTTAGAGGGTTGGGATGAAGTGAAATTTGAAACTGATGCAATTTGAGTTTATTCATTTTGTAAGAAAGGGTTTTTACAGAGGATTTTGATAAGTGAAATGTGAAAGTGAAAAAATTTTAATGAAGAAGGTAAGATTTTAAACTTAGAGGAGAGAGAGGGAATGTTTGGGAATGCAAAACGTGGCACGATCTCGAGTTTTTATTTTAAACCGTTGATTTTAAGAGGCGTGTAAAACATCGACGGTTTAGCGAGAAAACGATTGAAATTCAGGCGCGTGGCCTTCACGTGTCTTGAATTGTGTAAAAAGTAACCGTTTATCCTACGGATTAGGCGGCTAATAGACTTACTTTATCGAAGTAATTAGTGTACTGACGTAAGCAATGATGTGCCTTACTTAATACTCGGGTATTCTATTTCGTATTTGGTAAAATCGGACTTGGTCAAATTTGATCTTATCTGAATTTTTCAAAACTCTCTTCTAGTCTCGATTTTTTGAAAACCATAAATGTTTAAAACTTACACGGTATTTTCGGTTTGGTTACAAAGTTCGATTACTTAAACAAAAACACATTTAAGGACTTTATTTGAAAACAAAGATTTTGAGGAAAACAAAGATGAAGGTTTTACTGAATGAAGAGATTTATGAGACTAATCGATATACATTGCTCTCGCAAACAAACTCATCAAAACTTATTAGTAGTGAGGTAGATCGATAGGTGCGAGATAGTCATCCTGCTTTTCGTAAAATCACCGACTATTGTGCCCTAGTCTGATTTACCATATGTCGAATAAGCAATTATCATGTCGATAAGGTCAATATGACTAATCCTTGATTCTTGATTCCTAAATAGGAAATCAATGATATCGCCTACTGATTGTCCTTTGACTTAGATCTAGTCGATAAATCTTTCTAGACATAATAAACTAAATTGAGAGAGACAAGAGTTAAAAACAGAATTAGAGATTTACTAAAGAAGCATCTAATAAACCTAATTCTACAGATAATTCTTTAAACCTCGTCTCTGCCGGTGGTTTTGTCAAGATGTCTCGCTCTTTTAAAGTCCGATATCTCCTTTTTCTACATGGTCTTGGATGAAGTGGTGTCTACATGCTTGCACCTTGTATGACGGATGGGTTACGAGTAATAGCTATGACACTATTACTATCACAAAAAGATAGGTACATCTTTGGTGATAATATTATAGTCCCTTAGCCGTTGACTTATCCAGATCACCGAGAACAACAACTTCTAGATGCCATATACTCGGCTTCGGTTGTGGAAGTGGCTACAGAGGTTTGTTTCTTAGACAACCATGAAATCACTTACTTCCAAGAAATTGGCAAGTAGCAGATGTAGATTTTCTATCTATCTTACACCCACCAAAATCTGAATCGAGTATCCGACATGCTCAAAGTTGTCATCACCGGATACCACAATCCAACATTTACCTGTTCCTTTCAAATACTTAAGGATTTTCTTTGCTTCAAGATGGCTTTTCTTAGGATTAGCTTGAAATCGAGCACGACTCCAACCGCAAATGAAATATCAGGTCTACTAGCGCTTAAATATAATAAAGAACCAATAAGACCTCGATACTCGGTTTGATCGAGTGTCTTCTCCTTCTCGTCTGGATCCATTGAAAAATTTGTCATCATAGGTATCTTAGCTTCTCGGGTGCCTATTCCATATTTTTCAATAAGATCTTTTGTATATTTGGCTTGGTTTATGAATATTCCCTTCTTTGTCTGTTTGACTTGAAGTCCAAGAAAATAAGTCATCTCACCCATCATGGACATTTCAAATCTGCTTTTCATAAGACTACTAAATTCTTCACATAAAGATATGTTAGTTGATCCAAAAATTATATCATCAACATAAATTTGAACTAACAAGAGATCATAACCAAACTCTTTTCTAAAGAGAGTTCTATCAATTCTACCTTTAACAAAACCATTTTGAATTAAATAATCAGACAAGGTGTCATACCAAGCTCTTGGTGCTTGTTTAAGTCCATATAGAACTTTCCTTAGTTTATAAACTTTGTCTCCTTTAACAAAGCCGGGGTTGCTCTACATAAACTTCCTCGCCTAAGATTCCATTTAAGAAAGCCGACTTAACATCCATTTGAAAACTATGAATCTTTTAAAAGCTGCATAGGCTAAAAACAATCTTATGGCTTCCAGACGAGCTATAGGTGCAAAGGTTTCATCATAATTAATACCCTCTCGATTGTGAATAACCTTGAGCAACTAGTCCGGCCTTATTTCTAACCACAATATTATTTTCATCCCTTTTGTTTTTAAAGACCCATTTAGTTCCAATGACTTTTTGATGATGAGGCCTTTCAACAAGCTCCCACACATCTTGTCTTTGAAATCGATTTAGTTCTTCTTGCATGGCATTAATCGATTGGAATCGGTTAGAGCTTCAGTAATTGATTTAGGTTCAAGTAATGATACATAGCAACCGAACATACAATCTTGATTTAGTTGGGTCCTCGTCTGGACACCACAGTCTAAATCTCCAATTATCTCGCCAATGGGTGATATGACATTACTTTCTTACCTTTATCTTTTACAAGAGATGATGTCTTGTCTGAATTGTTTATTTCAAATGATTCTATGTTACCTTCGATAACTCTACCTCGATCACCGATGTGTTGTTTGTCGTCCTGGTCACCGATGTGTTGTTGGTCGTCCGATCGCTTGGTAGATCACCGCTGAGGAAGTTCTTTCGTGTTCCATTCCTTTGTCTCGATTCTTCCTCTTCATCTCAATCCGATTCTTGAGTGTAGAATTTTATGGTTGATCCTTTGATAGTCATCTCGATCCGCATCATCCGATATCTTTGTGATGTCCCCTGTCTTATCGGACTCAAGAGAAGATTCATCAAATACCACATGGGGTGTTTCTTCTACACACAAGGTTGTCTTATTAAAAACTTTATATGCCTTTGATATAGATGAGTATCCTAAGAATATCCCATCTGCTATCTTGGCATCAAAGGTTTTTAATTGGGATTTCCCATTGTTGTGTATGAAACATTTACAACCAAATATATGAAAATATGAAATTTTGGGAGATCTTCCCTTCCAAATTTCATAGGAGTTTTACACTTATCCTTGACAATCGACTTCTATTTTGAACATAGCAGTCAGATTTATCGCTTCGCCCAAAACCTATGAGGAGTGTTGAATTCGAGATAACATTGTTCTAGCCGCCTCTTTCAAGGTCCTGTTCTTCTCTCAACAACTCCATTTTGTTGTGGAGTCCTTGCCGCAGATGTTTCCCGAGCTATGCCATTCTCAATGTAGTAGTTAGAAATCAATTTAATTAGAAATTCAAGACTTTATTACTTCTAATTTTAACAATATTTAATCCCTTTTCATTTTGAATCTTTTTAAGAAATTCTCGAATCTTAGTCATAGTCTCATTCTTTTTGTACAAGAAAATAACCCAAGTAAATCTTGAATAATCATCAACAATTACTAAGGTGTATTTTCTTCCACTAAAGCCGAGAGGAGTTCTTCGACCAAACAGATCCATATGAAGAAGTTCCGTAATCCTTTCTCAAGAAGGACTACTTATTGTTTTAAAAGAAGCTTTAGTCTGCTTTTCCTTTTTGACAAGAAACACATACATGATTCTTTGAAAATATTTTATCAGAGTCCTTTAACTAAAGATTTCCTTGCTATTTTGTTAAGAGTCTTGAAGTTTAAATGACCAAGTCGTCATGCACTACAGCCCAACTTAAGTCATCTCAACTCTTAGCAACAAGACAAGTATCTTTAGGATGCTTTTGAAGTTGGCAACATAAATGTTACCTTGTCTTACTCCAGCCAATAGAATATTTTCATTTAAACCATCTAATACATAGCATGCATTATGAGTAAATTTGACACAAAACTCTTTGTCACAAAATTGTGAAGCAGATAGTAGATTGTGCTTCAATCCTTCCACGTAGTAAACTTCTTGAACTTGAACATCTCCAATCATTAGTGTTCCTACACCTTTAGTAAGTCCATAGTTGTTATCACCAAACATCACTCTAGGTCCATCAATGGTTTGATAGTTAGAGAGAAGTCGTCTTTCATAGGTCATGTGCTTGGAACAGCCACTATCAATGTACCGGATGACCTCAAGAATGTCTCCTCTATCAACTATCTTCTTATCTTCCTGCAATCACAAATTTATTGCTTAGGTACCCTTTGTATTTTGGGTCCTTTCATGTTAAGTTGACTCTTAGGAATCCAGATAAAAATATCAATGTTCCTTAAAACCATAGATTGAAGCTTGCATCCATATCTATCTACTAAGATAAGACTTTCAAGATCAATCGATTTAATTGATCTTTTGAGATTGTCTTGAATCTTGGTAAGAATGGATAAGATTTGCTTCTTCCATCAAAGCTATTATACCTAGGATAGATTTTTGATTTAGTCTTAGGTTTAGCCTTAGGAGTTACTTTCCTCGTCGATTTTTCTTTTGAAGTATCGGATGAGGTAATTAATTTCTTTGGTTTTCAGGATGAATAAAGTTTCTACCTTAGGTTTAGTTGCTTTGACAAAGACTCTAGGTTTTATAGGATCATTTTTCTTATTCCTATCAAAGCCTAATCCGAGCTTTATCACTAGACTTTTGTGAAGAATTGAAAATTTTATCTATTGTGGTTTGAGAATTATTCATAAGTCCTAACTTGAGGTTTAATTCTCTGTTAGTCCTTTTATAATTCTCATTCTCGTAATAGATATTTAAAAATTTTATTTTTAAAGAACTCAATTCTGTTCTAACTTATCTGCCTTATCGACAAGGTGCGTGATCATCTCGGTCGACATTCCCCCTTGAATGTACAGTCTGGTTTCTCACTTTTCTTAGTCTGATTGACCTTAGTTAGATCGAAATTTGATCCTTTAAATTAAGATTTTCAGTCTCTATCTCGTTTATAAGCGAGATAGAGCGAGTCTCCAAATCTTTCAAAAGTTTATCAATAAGTAAGGATCGATTTGAGATAAGGTGTCACAGTCATTATCTAATGATGAATAGTAATGTACCTCTTTAGCCATTAGGCATATGTCATCATCGACCCAAAATCAGATGAGGATAAGGATGATGATGTCTCACGAAGTTTCTTCTTTCTCGGCTAGGAGAGCTCTGCAGTCGGCTTACCTTCTATCTCTTTTCTTCCTCTTTTCTTCTCTCTCTCTGGGAGTGAGTTGAGGACAATCATAGCTGTAGTGACCAGGTTTGCTGCATGTATAGCATATATCTCCTCTGTCTGTTTTTGGACTACTTTCTCCTCGTCGATAGGTGACTTATGACTTCTTGGTAGATCCTTCTTTTTATCATTATCCGAACTCTTTTCATCCCTGTGCGATCTATAGTTCCTACGACCTAATCTGTCTTTTTGTTTCTTCTATACTTCATCTTCAATCTTTCATACCTTTTCAACAAAAGAGCCATTTCTTCTTTTATGGACAAATCGGATGCTTTAGAGATCTTTTCGCATTCATCACGATGGACAAATGCTCTTGTTTTCCAGATGTAGATGACTCTACCTCATCTTCTTCATCTTCAATATGAATGTCATATTCCGTTGCTTTAAGATGAGAGAAAAGAGTGTGGTGTGATATTGCCGACAAATTATGTGTTGCCTTGAGAATATTTGCTTTCTCTCTCCATCTTTTGCTCAAAGATCTGAGTACCTTGTTGTTAATTTCTTTCTCGGTGTAAGTCTTACCCAAATCTGTGCTTTGTTCACAAGATTAGTCGAGTCTCACGTCGAGTTATTCTACGCTTTCACCATCATTCATTTTGAATGTGTCAAATGCATGTAGAGCAGATGAAGCTTATTTTCTTTGACTTGTTCGGATCCTTCACAAATTTCAGCAAGAGTCTCCCACATTTCTTTGGCGATCTTGCATCTTTTAACCTTTTCAATCCAATCCTTACTTAGAGTCTCGATGATCTCGGTTCGAGCTACTTGATCAAGATTATGGACCTTTCTTTCATCATTTGTTAACTCGTAGCTCTTCTTTTCTTGTCTAGTCCTCGGATTCAAACTGGCCTCACTCCAGTCTTTGGTTCCTCCATGATAGAATTTTATAGGTCCCTCTTCAAGAACCTCTTCCATTCTATCATGAATGGCTTTTAAGTGATTCTCCATCCTAAATTTCCAGAATCATAATCTTCAATAGAGAATTCAGAAGATTCCTTGACTTCTTGTTTTTCCCCTCGATGACATGATGAATCAAAGGAACAAAATACTCCACAAACTAATTAGTAGCACTGTTAGTAAAAGAAGAAAATGAAGAAAATCAAGATAATTTCAGAATCTTATTCAAGACCTAAAATCAATATCGAAACTGACTTAACAACCGCTCTGATACCACTTGTTGGTCCCTGAATGTTGAGTTGATTATAAACCTTGAGATAACCTTCTAGAACAAAATCTAGAAAGGGGGTTTGAATAGATTTTGTAGATTTTTTTAAACGTTTCAAAACCAATTCAAGGATCAGATTAAGCACAGCGGAAAACAATTTTTAAACTCAACTTTTAACAAGATCAAAAGCAATGATGATATTCGATTTTAGATAAGACTACAAATTTAATTCTTGAATTAACAAATTGTAACTTGAACAAATTAGAAGAAAGCGATGAAATAACAACAGATTTATAGTGGTTCGGATTATAACAATCCTATATCCACTCTCCTTCTCCAAACTTTGAAGAAGGGTCTTCACTAGCCTTACTTACTTACAATCTTTACAACTTACAATTCAATCTTCAACTCTTCAACAATGCTAACCAAACTTCTAAAATCTAACTCTAGAATAAGAAGTGTTTTGAAGATGTGAAGTGAAGTGTTCTATAAACACTTAGAAAAATTTTGAAACCTCTTTTGAAAATACTTTGTGAAATCAATAGTGAATAGTGTGGTAAATCGATTTGCATTCGTGTGTTGAAAGATAAAATCTAGTCCTATTTATAGGTCTGAAAAGACAATTAGTTTGTTAGTCGAGTTCTAACAAACTGAAATCTACTCAACAAACTTAATCTTGGAAACTACTCTTGACCTCGGTGATTTATTCTACTCGTCTGCAGTGACTTGGTGAAGACTCGCCTTTCTTATTCTACTCGGCTTGTCTTGACCTCGTCGAGCTCTTTATGATCGTCTCCTGCAGATGACTAGATTTGAGCTTGTCTCGGATGACTTGTAAACTTTGATCTCCGGCTAGCTTAATCGGCTCTTGACCCGATCGATCGGCTTAGCACCGAACTCGATGAAATTTGTTTATCAACGTTGTCTGCTCATCTGGATTGTTCCTTTTAACTCATCAAAACTCTTCTTGATCTAACAATAATTAATTCCTTAGGTTTCGAGGACTAAATCTAGTTTCTATCTTTGGTTTAGTTGCTTTAACAAAAACTCTAGGTTTTATTGGATCATTTTTCTTACTCCTATCAAAACTTAATCCAATCTTGTCATTAGACTTTTGTGAGGTATTGAAGATCTTATCTATTGTGATCCGAGAGTTATTCGATAGTCCTAACTTTTAATTCTCTGTTAGTTCTTTTGTAATTCTCATTTTTAATAGATGTTTGAAAATTTTATTTTTAAAGAATTCAATTCTGTTCTAACTTGTCTGTCTTATCGCACAAGGTGCTAGTGATGGTCTCATCGACATTCCCCCTTGAATGTACGATCGATTTCTCACTACCCTTTGTTTGATTGACTTTAGTCGAATCAGTAATTTGATTCTTTAAATTAAAAATTTCGAGTCTCTATCTGTTTATAAGCGAGATAGAGCTTCTCAAATCTTTCAAAAGTTTTTCAATAAGACTAGGATCAGTTTTAGATAAGGTATCACAATCATTATCTCGAGGATGAATAGTAATGTACCTCTTTTGCCATTAAACTTGTCGTCATCGACCCCAAAATCGGATGAGGATGATGATGTCTCATGAACTTCTTCTTTCTCGGCCAGGAAGAGCTCTCGATCAGCATACCTTCTATCCCACTTTTTCCTCTTTTCTTCTCTCTCTCTGGGAGTGAGTTGAGGACAATCATAACTATAGTGGCCAGGTTTGTTGCATGTATAACAAATATCTCCTCTGTCTATCTTAGGAATACTATCTCCTCGTCGATTGGTGACTTGTGCTTCCTCGTCGATCCTTTTTCCTATCATTGTCTGAACTCTTTTCTTCTTTATCGATGCGTAATTTCTTCGACTCGACTGATCTGTCTCTCTTGTTTCTTTTGTACTTCATTCTCGGCCTTTCATATCTTTTTAACAAAAGAGCCATTTCTTCCTTAATAGACAAATCGAGATGCCTTGGGTATCTTTTTTGGATTCATCTTGATGAACAAATGCTACGATCTTTCTAGATGTTGAAGATTCTCGCTTCGTCTTCTTCGTCTTCGATTTGGATGTCATACTCTAATGCCTTGAGATGAGAAAATAAAGTGTGATGTGAAATTGAAGATAGATTCGAGTAGCTTTCAGAATATTAGCTTTCTCTCTCCATCTTTTGCTTAATGACCTCAACACTTTATTGTTGATTTCTTTCTCTGTATAGGTTTTACCCAAATCAAATTTTGCCTTGTTTAGAAGATTAGTTAGTCTAACATCTAGTTGATCAATGGATTCTCCTTCTTTCATCTTGAAAGTGTCAAAAACATGTAATACTAATTGCAATTTGTTTTTCTTGACCGATACGATCCTTCACAGATTCCAAAGAAGAGTTTCCCACATTTCCTTGGCGCCTTGCATCTTTTCACCTTTTCGATCCAATCCTTACTCAATGTTTCAATGATCTCTGTTCTAGCAACTTGATCCAGTTATTAATCTTTCTTTCATCACTTGTGAGTTCGGAGCTTTTCTTTTCTTGCCTAACTCTTGTTTTAATTTCTTTGCCAGTCTTTGTCACTTGTACCTCCATGATAAAATTTGATAGGTCCTTCTTCAAGAACCTCCTCCATTCTATCATGAATTGCTTTGAGATGGTTCTCCATTCTAATTTCAAGTAGTCATATTCTTCAATTGAGAAATCAGGTAGACTCCTTGATTTCTTGCTCTTAACAGTAAGACATGTTGAGATAGAAAACCAAAAAAACACTTACAAGATCTTGTTAGTAGCACGAGTTAGTGAAACAAGAAAGAAAATGAAGATAATCAAGAACAAATTTCAGAATCTTGGTTAAGACCTAAAATCAATATCGGAAACGACTTAACAACTGCTATGATACCACTTGTTGGTCCCTCTTAGTTGAGTATCTTAGAGAAAACTTGATCTAGCCTTCTAGGAAAAATCTAGAAGGGGGTTGAATAGATTTTTAGATTTTTACAAATCTTTTGAAAACTATTCAAAACACTCAAGTAGCACAATGAATTCAATTTTAAACTCAACTTGATAAAGATCAAAAGCAAACTGATATTTTTAGTTTTAACTTCAATTAAATTAATCTTTGATTGATAAACTGAAAATTAAAAATGACGAGAAAAGTAAAGTAAAGCAATAAAGAACACCGGGGTTTATAGTGGTTCGGATTATGAATAATCCTACATCCACTCTCCTTCTCCAACTTGAAGAAGAGACTAGCTTACTACTTACTTACTTACAATCGACTTACAACTTACGACTTACAAATTCCTTATCTTCAACACTCCTAACTTCTTCTCTGGAATCTAAATATTACGGTGAGTAGTGGAATTTGAAGATTACAAGGAAAGTGTTCTATAAACACTTAGAATTATTTTGAAAAACTCTTTTGAAAACTTGTGAATTTGTTGTGAAATCTGAATAGAGACTAATGCACAAATCGTGATATGTGCAAAGTTAAAAGTCCTTTTAAAAATGAAAGTCTAGACCTATTTATAAGTACGAAGAAAAGACAGTTAGTTTGTTAGTCGGTTCTAACAAAGCTGAAACTACTCAACAAACTTAATCTTGAAAAGCTGTTTTGCCCCTCGATTTATCCTACTCGTCTGCGGTGACTTGGTGAAGACTCGCCTTTCTTATTCTACTCGGCTTGTCTTGACCTTGTCTCGAGCTCTTCATAATCGTCTCCTGCAGATGACTACGTTTGAGCTTGTCTCCGGATGACTTGCAACTTTCCAGTCTTCAACCGACTTGCTCGATTGATGACCTAGTCTGATCGGCTTAGTATTAGACTTTGATCTCATTTGTTCTTCGTAGTCGCCTCGATCATCTGAACCTTCTTTTAACTCATCAAAATTTTCTTGATCTAACAATAATGAATAAAATTGGATCTGGAATTGAGAAAATAAAATAAAAATTAGACCCTTATTTGAGACACTTCAAAATTCAAGACTTAAATTGGGACTTAATCTAAAAGTTAAACCCTAATGTGAAATTCTTCAAAAATTAAAAAAAAAAATTGAGCCTTGAATTGAGATATAATGAATAAAATTAGATCTTAAATTAATAAAAAAAAATTAGACCCTAATTTGAGACACTTCATAATTCAAGACTTAAATTGACACTTAAATTTAAAATTTAAGCCCTAATGTGAAATTCTTCCATTTTAAAAATAAATCTATTCTCATTAATTTGAACTTTAAAATATAATCTCAGCAATCTATTTTTAATTTATAATCTCAAACGTTCAATCTATTATGTTCTCTCCATAAAATTTTCCATACCTGTTGTGTTATTATATTTTTCTTCCTTGCAATTATTAAAGATACTTCGTAAGGGTTTGAACCTATCACCTCACACACTATAAAAAAGCGCGAAATACCGATGGATCAAATTTCGTCACAAATACCGATAAAATACCGTCAATTTTAAATTTCAAATTTATCTATAAAATACTGTGAATTTTTATAAACAATATTTTCCGATGAATTAGCTTCGTATCCGTCGGTAATTACCGACGAATTAATTTTTGTCGGTATTGATGCGTAAAAACTAACTCCGTCCCATTTCCCCACTGGGTTCCACATGGGGAAAGTCTTTACGCAAAGGCAATCCCTAGCTCTTCTCGAACAAACGTACTGCAAAACACGCGGGGAGGGTTCTTTGGCATAGGCACTCCGACGCTCAAGTCGGATCATCGGAAAACACTCAAGAAAAGGCACGTACGTAAAAAGTAGCTAAGTAAGAGTGATAGTTATTCAATACCGTTACCTCCCTTTTGGGTGTATTATTTATACGTACTATTGGAGCAATAACCGTTATCACGGTTTCTTGGCATTATCCCGCACGTTCTCTCATGATGTCGTGCAGCGATATCTTCTCTCTCAAGAAAATCAGATTGTGCCTACGATTTCCCTCCACAGACGGAGGTTGGACCCGATCAATGGAGAATATGAGG
Organism: Paraleonurus japonicus; assembly: GCA_030762865.1. NCBI lineage: Eukaryota > Viridiplantae > Streptophyta > Magnoliopsida > Lamiales > Lamiaceae > Paraleonurus > Paraleonurus japonicus. The sequence continues at coordinate 37,491,589 of CM061057.1, forward strand.
GCTATTCCTTGACTTGGACCTTAATCTTCTCAACCGATTCCACTTTTCACGTTTTCTCGATCTTATCGGGTAATTCACCCGTATGGGCTTGATTAATATCGGCTTACGGGCTTCAAATCTCGCTTGGGCCTTGCGGCCCACCTGCGATTAGGTTTGGGCCTCGTGGCCCACCTATACTCGAGGCTTGGGCCTCGTGGCTCCTGCCTCGTAGCAAGGTCTCGGCCTTCGTGGCCTCTCTGTTGTTGGTCTGGGTGAGCCCATTCCGTGTTTTCCTCCCTCTCTTGAGGGTATTACATTATGTCACTGGGCCCTCTCTTGGACCGAATATATTTTGGGCCCTACGCGTAGTTGGGCCTGTCATTTTTATCCGCATCGGGTATTTTGGTAACATGAAAAATAGCGACGGATGACCAATTTTACCGGACGGAAATCCGTCGGTAAGTCCGTCGATAAATGACTATTTTTTTGTAGTGTCATATATATAATTATTATAATACTTACCAACTAAACCAATTCATACATTTTTATATATTTTGAAAACTATTTTATTTAACTTCATCTATAAAAGTGTACTATATTAGATATTTTCTTTGAGATAATCCAATATTTATGAAGTATTTACATATTGAGTAAAATTATTAAAAAATAACCGACTCAATTAATTTATTTTATTTCATCCTAATGAATATATGTATAAATATTAGTATTATTAGAATAACTGAATATAATCATATATGATATTTATTTACGATATATATTATTATAATATATATATATATATTGATGTTAGTGACAAGTGTTACTCGTAATGTGCCAACATTCTGGTCACAACATCAGAATTCGTCCTTTCACTTCCACTAACTCTTAACCCATGAAATATCTTGTTCAATGTCTTGTTTTTATAGTTTGAAGACTTATAGCGCTTACCATAAGTCATGCGGTTGAAAATGTAAGAGTGAGGAGTTGAAAAGATCATGGGGAAGTTACTAGAAGTTACCTATTTTCAAGGGAGATGTGGAAGTTATCTTCAAGCACTAAGAGTGTCCGAATATCTATAAATACATGGCTGCTATGAAGATTAAAACTCAAGTTGAGGGAAACACAATCTAGCATAGTCTATTGTCATAGATTATAGAATTTATTGTACTCGATGCTTCCATTGGTGAATGTTCCCACATTTTACTCAATATTGGATCTATAATTGTATTAGTGATAGGTTAGTTGATTAACATTTATTCACTAGATACGTAGATCTATTCACGGTGTGGCTTATGCTTTCACTTATTGTATCACTTAACAATTATTAGTGATATTTCGCCGATTAGCGGTATAGACTTATTCATAGTCTATACAAAATTTTGATATCCATCTTGCAAAGTGTTTAAGACTTCCATTTGTGTGTTTCGATCATTTATTTTTGTCCGTGTTGTTCTTCGAATGTGCCAACATTCGTGACAACATTCTCACAAACACTCACGCACACCTTCAATTGGCACTTTGAGTCATTAAACTCATTATCCCGACTTTTGATCCTGCTTTTGGTGTGTATTATTGCAATGGAATATTCTATGACACTCAATTAGGCCACCGGTTCTTGATGGAACGAATTATGCGATTTGGAATCCCAATATGTGCATGTACATCAAGTCTATTGATGAACGTACACGGAAGAAAATTTTAAGCTGGATGGACTCCACCAATAGTTCCAGCAGATGATAACACTGAAACTCAAATCAAGAGAGAGCTAGAATGGACAAATGATGAAGTGACCACCGGTTTCAACTCGAAGGCACTCAATGCCATATTCACAACTACGGATGTTTTCATGTTCAAAATAATCTCTAATTGTGTTTCTACAAAAGAAGCATGGGAGAGATTACAAGAACATTGTGAAGGATCCGAGAGTGTTAGAAGGACAAAGTTGCGGATGCTTGGAACCAAGTTTGAAAATCTAAGGATGAGGGAAGATGAGACCATATCCTCCTACAATGAAAGAATCACTGAGATTTCTAATGAATCTCAAGCACTTGGTGAAGCTATATCCAATACAAGGTTAGTACATAAAATCTTGAGAACTGTTCCTAAACGTTTTGATGCTAAAATATGTGCTATTGAGGAAGCTAAAAATACGATACTATTACACAAAATGAGTTGGTTAGTATTTTGAAAATATATGAAATGAATTTTTCCCAAAGAGATAATGAGAAATCCGAAAGAAAAATTTATGTTTTCAAAGGAGAGACATCTTCAAGTATTGATAAACAACCGTTTATTACTGAAATAGATTACGATGAAGATGTTGTCGATGATTGTGCCGACAATGCCGATAACATAGCTTTCTTAACTAAGCAATTTAATTTATTTTTAAAAAAGAGAGCAAATAGACTTAGAAATAATTTGCAAATTAAGAATCGGGATAGAGATCAGTTGGAAGTTCACGTCAATTGCACGATAAGAATAGAAACTCTAATCAACCTAGACAATTTAATAGAGGTAACAAGATCAAATATGATCCTAATATAGAAAAAATGTTAAATGTGATGCATGTTCTGGTTTTGGTCATTATGCTAATGAATGTGCCAACACTCTTTTAAGAAAAAGTGTAAATTTCAATGCTATCTTAAGTGATGAGTCGATTGTGAAGATGATTCGATAAAAATGAAGAATATGCTTTTTCTCGCAAGAATTATATATGATGATACTCTTGATGATTTCTTGGATGATTCTCGATATTGAGTCAAATGTGCCAACATTTGAGGAAACATTGGAAATTTCGAAGTTAATTGTTTCTCAAGTTCTTGTGTAGATAAAGCAGATACATCTAACAATATTTGCAAAGATTGTAAGGTCGCTTATCTAAAGCTTGAAAATGAGTTGGAATCCACTCGTAAAGCCTTAAAGGACATGACTATTGAATAGTCATACCAAAAGGATTTGGTTACTAAGCTTGAGATCATATCGACAAGGAAAGATCTCAAGATATGCAACCTTAAAGAGCGGCTTAAAGGCACAACACTCGAATTTCAAAAGATATTCGTAAAAGTTCGCAAAACTTTATGATGCACTAACAATTGGAAGTACTAGTAGACATGGTCTTGGTTATAATGGTAATATTACTCAGTTTTTAAGCAATAATAAACTTGTTGTGTTTACAAAACCTTCTAATAAACCTGAAAATTTGATAAGCGATTACGAAAAGAAGGCTATTTGTCATTATTGTTTCTTGAAAGCCATAAGAGACCAAACTGTTTAAGAATGAAACAAGACAAGAAATTTGCTAAAATGCCTTTAAAAATGTTGTCACATTCTATTCAACATTAGAAGCAGATAGTTCGAAATCTTTTCATAAGTCATTAAAAATTCTACAGGTGATTAAATCAAAATCAGTATGTAATGTTGTTTACACCTCTTTAAAAACATGTGTCCCTGGACTTTGGTATTTTTATAGCGGTTGCTCTAGGCACATGACTAGTGAAGAAAGATTTCTCACTGATTACAAAGTATATGATGATGGAAATATTACATATGGTGGTGGTTCAAAAGGTAAAATTGTTGAAATAGGTACACCGAATGTTTCTCGGGTTTTTCTAACTCCGACAAAAGTCTTGCATGTTAAGGGTTTACTTGCAAATTTGATTAACATTAGTCAATTATGTGATGATGACTTGCATGTAAAGTTTGATAAAAGTTCATGCTATGTATTGAATAATGATAATGATTGTCTCATGGTTGGTAATAGATCCGTTGATAATTGCTATCTAATTGATTCGAATCAAGCATGCTTTAATGTTCAAACCGATGAAAGTACACTTTGGCATCAAAGACTTGGTCATACTCATTATAGGAATATTGTCAAATTAATGAAATGTGATCTTTGTTAAAGGTCTTCCTAAGTTTCAAATGCGTATGCCAAAAGTATGTGGACCTTGTCAAAGGGGTAAACAAGTCAAAATGTCACATGAAATGTTGACACACCGTACTACAAAACATTGCTTTGAAGTTTTACATATGGACTTAATGGGACCAATGGAGGCTGAAATCATTGGAGGTAAAAAAATATTCTTTTGTCATAGTTGATGATTATTCGAGGTTTACATGGATTGAATTTTCTTAAAGAGAAATCGAGATGCTTATAATGTATTCAAAATTCTTTATAAACGGTTTAAGAATGTTTATGATACTAAGGTAAAGAAGATAAGATTTGATCATGGTAGGGGTTGGAGAACAGCTTATTTACTAATTTTTGTGAAGAAAAAGGTATAATTCAAGAGTTTTCTTCTCCTAAAACACCTCAAAGAAAATGGTGTTGAAAGAAAGAATAGAACTCTACAAGAAATGGCTAGAGTAATGTTTATATCCAAGAAACTTTCTAAAAGGTTTTGGGCAAAAGCTTTGAATATTGTTTGTCATATTTCAAACGGAGTTTATTTGAGACCTAATTCTACTAAAATACCTTATGAGTTTTTGAATAATAAGAAGCCTAATCTGAAATATTTTTATGTCTTTGGATGTGTTTGTTACATACCGAATGATAGAGACCAACTTCATAAATTTGATTAAAAAAGTGATAAGGGTTTCTTTCTTGGTTATGCTAGAAATAGTAGAGCTTTAAGGATTTATAATCTTAGGACTGATACTATTCAAGAGTCTATTAATGTTGTATTTGATGATAGTGCAAGTCTTGCATAACAATACCGTTGAAGAAGATGTAATCGACCTTATTGAGCGGATGCAAGTACCATCTTCCAGGATTCTAAAAATCATCCACAACAACAGATCATAGGTAAACCACAATCAGTGTACAAACAAGGAGGAAATTGAGTTTTGATGCAAGGCATATGGTAAGATCAATCCGTATGACATCTATGTGTAACAAGGTGAACTTTGAATGTTTTCATTCTCTCGCCGAACCTAAAAATGTTGATGAAGCAATGAAAGATGAAAATCGGATTAATGCAATGCATGAGGAATTAAATCAATTTGATAGGAATGATGTATGGATGCTTGTACCTAGACCTAAAAATATGAATGTAATTGGTACCAAATGGATCTTCAAAAACAAAACCGATGAATCTGCAATGTTGTGAGAAATAAAGCTAGATTAGTTGCACAAGGCTATACACAAGTAGAAGGTATTGATTTTGATGAGACATTTGCTCCAAAGTGGCTAGAATTGAATATATAAGACTATTACTTGTTATTGCATGTTACATTGATATAAAAGCGCATCAAATGGATGTCAAGGCTGCATTTCTAAATGAAATTCTTATGGAAGAAGCATATGTAGAACAGCCTAAGGGGTTTGAAAATCATAAATATCCCGATCATGTTTATAAACTTAAGAAAACCTTATATGGTTTAAAGCAAGCACCTAGGGCATAGTATGGTAGATTAACTGATTTTCTTGTTGAATTTGGTTTCTATAGAGGTGAAGCTGATAGGACTTTTTGTTTATAAAACATTTTGGAAATGATATCATGATTGCTCAAATTTATGTTGATGACATTGTGTTTGGTTCTACATGTGAGAAAATGCTTGAATTAATATACATGAAATGACCTCTACCTTTGAAATGTCTATGGTTGGAGATTTAAATTATTTTTAGGTCTTGATTACACAATGCAAAGATGACATTTTCTTCACAAAGTAAGTATGCCAAAAATCTTGTGAAAATGTTTGGTTTAGACAATGCTAAACACATGAAGACACCTATGGGATCGACATAAAAATTGTGTAAAGACAATGTTGGCCAGGATGTTGACCTAACATTATATAGATCAATGATTGATAGTCTTTTATATCTCGACATCTAGTAGGCCAAACATTATGTTTAGTGTTTGTTTATGTGCTTGTTATCAAGCTAATCCTAAAGAATCTCACATGAATTCAGCTTAAAAGGATCATTAGATATGTGGCATACATGTGATTATGGAATATGGTATAGCAAAGACACTAATTGTTCTTTGATCTGGTTATAGTGATGCAGATTGGGCAGTGATAGTGATGATAAAAAGAGTACAAGTGGAGGATGTTTCTATATGGGTAACAATCTTGTTTCATGGCATAGCCGAAAATAAAATTGTGTCTCCTTATCAACAAATTTGAATTAGAATACATAGCCACGTAAAATCTGTTGTACTCGGCTTCTATGGCTTAAGAAGATGTTCGATGATTATGGTTTGGAGAGAAATACTGCATCTTGTTTATTGTAACAATACAAGTATAATTAATATATCTAAGAACCCTGTGCAACATTCATTGACTAAGCATATAAGCATAAGACATCATTTCATTAGGGACCTTGTAGAAAAAGAAGTTGTAAAGTTGGAATACATTCCTACCGAGAAGCAAATTGCAGACATTTTTACTAAAGCCCTTGATAATGAGAGGTTTTCTTCTCTTAGAAAATCTCTATGTTTATGTACTAATTAGACCTATTATTGTTGTGTGTTGTAACAAATGTGCCAACATTTGTAACAACACTAGAACAATTTATTTATATTTTTCTAAGTATTATAATAATTAGTATTTTCGAACTCTCTTGTGTAAATAGTATTAGAATCTGTGATTAATATAAATTGTCCTGGACACACTTCTCTTAAATACAATTAAATAACTCACAATTAGATGCTATGTTATGTCACCGAGTAACTATGAGGCACGGAGTTGACTACTACGATGTTCTCTTTTCAAAAAGTGACTTGAATGCATCAATACATTCACAAATCCATTGAGTAATTATGGGACATGGAGTCGACAACTACGATGATCTTTTCTCGAAAAATGGATCAATGTGAATAAGTGAGAAAAGCAAAATATAGTGCAACACAAATGAATTAATTTCATGTAAAAACTGTGTTGAGAAGCGTGTGTGCCGACATTCAAGAAATAATATTCTCGGTTCTTATATGTATATTTACCTCTATGAGTTTGATAATTTCGAATATTATTTTATGTGAATTATTTAATTTAAATTATTCCTAGCAATATTAATTAGTCTAATTTATTTTAATTGTGTGGTTATTTTATTTTAATAGCGGTTTTAGCATGTTTCAAAATTAACTTCCACACATTCGGTAATGACCTATTTTTAGGGATGTGATGATTTTTATTCTCTTAACATTGATGTGATCACAACTTCTACGTTCTTCCTTTTCCCTATTTAAGGTCCTTAGTGTTCGAGTGTGTTATACACATTTCTTAAGTCTCGAATTAAAGCACGTAGTTTAAAGGTATTTTTAATTCATACTTGTTGGTATTAGTTCTTTATATTAGCCATATATTCTCAAATTGATGATTTAATTAATATAATTTGAAAAGTGATTGCAGGTTATTAATTAACATGGCTAATAGAAAAGACTTCTCACCTTCACAATCCAAACACTCAAACTCTCTTGCTTCATCCTCTTCCTTGAAAACCTTCATCTCCTAGCTTCAATGGCAGTCGACAATGTGTCTCGAGAATGTTGGCGCACCTCACCTAACATCGCCTTCATCGATTAGGGTTAGGTCCGTCGATGTTCCTCTCCCAACTACTTGAAATTCCTTAAAACCCAAATTCCTGAAATCCAATCCACCGAAACTCCGATTTTAGGCGGAACGCCACAAAATCCGAATAGCGGCGAAGCCCAAGCGGACCTTGTTCTCGAAACATATCCAAACTCGTCGAACTCGCGGAGGGAGCTACTTCGATCAGATTGTCTACGTATTCAAGAATCTTGCCAAGCGGATAATCTATCCTGTCGTTACGGTCGGAAATGTGGAGGTTGATTTCCAGCAGTATAAACACCGGTCTTTATGCCGCCACAATCACCACAGGATGCTCCGATGGAAGACCCATCATCTAACTCAATCGATACCGGTGAGCTCACCGCTCATTTTGGACTGCTCGTCGTAAAGCCACTAGCGCTTCTAGAGCTCGAGGTCGAAACGACGTTCATCTTGGACTATGGGATGAAGGGTAGATTATTTGGAGAGAGGGAAAAAGCAAAAGCACGATGATGGTGTTGCATCGAAGCCCATTCAGGTGTTCGATTCTTATTCCTTTGAAGAAGAGATGAGAGATGCAAGCTGACAAAGGAACCTAGTGATCAAGCCTCCGTCCCGGTGCCCAATCCGAGGGGGAGCACCGAGGATTGAGAAATGAATTAGACATTGGCTGAAATGGTTGCCGGCTTGGAGAGAAGAAGCAAAAGGCGGGAATGATCCGCGAGGATGTGCCCGAGAATGTTGCCACACCCATGGCAACATTGAGCTCGCTTCTGAATCTTCTTCATCGTAACAAAGTAAGAAAAAATCGGATGAGGTACACACGATTCTTCATTATCCTTGACTTCTAGTGCATCGTATACAAGCTATAATGGTGTAGACACCGATAATTTTAGAACATTAAGGACTAGATTGATTGTTGGTGACGAATCATAAAAATGGTTGATTTTGTTGCTATGAATCTAGTTGGAAATCAATGATAGATCAACGATGCATGCTCTTCAATTTGCTACTCCCTATTTGATAGATTGGATTTATGAATTCTATTCTAATCTAAGAGTCGAGTATCCGAGGTGAATTCGTGCACTATGGAAAAGTGAAATTTAGGGGCAAAGTAATAGAGGTGACACCAATTGTGATTAATTCTTTTCGAGAACTAGGGATGATGAGGATCCGCAAGTAGATAACTTAGATGAAGTCATAAGTGTAATAACTGTAGGTAGACAAACCGTTTGGAGGTATAGGATGAATTTTTCTGTTCTAACAAGCCTATACAATGTACCGCATAAGCTGATTATTTACAATTGGTTGCCCTCTTCAAACACTACCACTTTGACCTCTGAGCAAGCTGTCTTCATGTATAAGATTGGACATCTAAGGAGGTTTAATGCAGGGAAAACAATTTTTGATAACATGATGACTTACTTGGGGAGAGTGTCTAGCAAGGGGTTGTTGCCATACTCTAGTCCGATTCACATGATGATTTCGGCACAAGGATTTCAAAGAGAGAATTCTCGAGATAATCATCTCTTTTGCATTGAGTCCGGGGATATCTCATGTTCTAAGGAGTAGTCCAAGGGTAATGGATCTTCCATACGAGAGATCCCAATGCACAGAAGTTCATGCTTTGAATGACCCACTCGATGTACCGCTAAATGTTGGCACATACGCCTGCCAACATTCCGCAGCCTCCAACCTCGGTTTAATTAGGATCAGATTACAATGACAAATAATTCAATTTCTAACTTAAAGTGTCTGTTAAGTAATCTTGAAATGCAGAAGCGGATATGGGAGAGGCTCCTTTCCACCGTAACAAAGGGAGTAGGACCCGATGTTGCTTTGGACCTTTTGTTGTTCTTGTTGTTGATGTGGATGATGTTGATGCCGGTATAATTGGAGGACTAGATGTCGGTACAATCAAGGACCAGATGCCGATATTTCTCGAGCTGGAACAAGTGTCGCTTCGATGTGAAATGGGAACAGAAACCCAAAATGTGCCGGATGATATGCCCACAATTCCGCATAACAATGATGATGGACCCAACGGTTCGAATATGGATGTGGATCTTTGAGATGATTGATGCAATAGACGGGATGATGAGGACCTCGATGTCTTGTATGACGACTTAGATGATTGGGGTCATTAATGATCCGAGTAAGGGGAGCTTTAAAGAATGGAAGAGCTTGAAGAAAGGGGAGTTTGTGCGAGACTTATGAAGATGCATTTGTTATTCTTAACAACCCAATCCTCTCCCGATTTTCATTTAGTAGCTCTGTCTAATTCTTGTAAAGACTCAATTTAATTTCTGTTTTTATGTCTTATGTTTATTGAACTTATGTTATAAACTTATAGTAGTATAGGTATATGCTTGGGTACTTATGCTCTAATTTTTCCGAACTTATTAGTTTGAATTTTTATGTCCAATTTTTCGTTTAGCTCGATTTATTTTATTTGTCTATGTTATGATCTTTGTTTATGTTATTGTATTTCTGTTTTCTTTTCTGATTATGCTCTAGTTTATGTTTTTATAAGTCTAATATATGTTTATGTTTGTGTTCATATACTTGTTCTTGTTTTAGTTCTTTGTTTGTTTATTGTTTATTGTTTTTAATTTCGTTGTTTTTGGCTAAGTAATGAGATGTCATTAATTTGATGTTAATTTACTTATCTCTATTGTGTACACATTCTCAACCTTGGTACAACGTCAGGTGTGTTACAAGATAAAGGCCGAATTGGGGGAGATTGTTGATGTTAGTGACAAGTGTTACTCGTAATGTGCTAACATTCTCGGTCACAACATCGAATTCGCCTTTCCAGCCTCCACTAACCCTTATCCCACAAAATGTCTTGTTCAATATCTTGTTTTTACAGCTTTGAAGACTTATAGCGATTACCATAAGTCATGTGGTTGAAAAGGCAAGAGTGAGGAGTTGAAAAGATCATGGGGAAGTTACTAGAAGTTACCTATTTTTAAGGGAGATGTGGAAGTTATCTTCAAGTACTAAGAGTGTCCAATATCTATAAATACATGGCCGCTATGAAGATTAAAACTCGAAATTGAGGGAAACACAATCTAGCATAGTCTATTGACATAGATTATAGAATTTATTATGCGTTTCATACTCGATGCTTCCGTTGGTGAATGTTCCCACATTTCACTCAACATTGGATCTATAATTGTATTAGTGATAGGTTAGTTGATTAACATCTATTCACTAGATACGTAGATCTATACACGGTGTGGCTTATGCTTTCACCGATTGTATCACTTAACAATTATTAGTGATATTTCCCGATTGACAAGATAGACTTATTCATAGTCTATACAAAATTTTGATATCCATCTTGCAAAGTGTTTTAGAGTTCCGTTGTGTGTTTCTAATCATTTATTTTTGTCCGTGTTGTTCTTCGAATGTGCCAACATTCATGACAACATTCTCACAAACACTCACGCACACCTTCAATATATACATCGATTATATTATTATTTGTCTTTTTCTATTAATCTGTAAAATAAATTTGAAACACAATTTATAGTAGATTTTCACATAATTATAATAATTATAATACCTAGCATGAATTATATACAATTAATATTACCATTACTTAAATTTAATATTATAATTATACAAAATTGTGTACATATATATTATTATTTAATGGAAAACATTAATATATAATGCATTATATTGTAAAGTTTATTTAACGAAGATACCGCGTAATATGTGGAGTTCCATCTAGTTTATTCTATTCCTATGTATAAAATTCATAAATTTTGTGGGGTCTAAATATCTAGTTAATTAAATAATAATGAACTCCCCTATTTATTAAATATGACATCACATCATAAATAGTGACATATAAGTTAATTTGCATCCATCATTCCACTTTCTTATATTAAGACAATTAAATTTAATAGGTTCTCTCTTCTAGGGTTTCCTAGGATTTGCACATTCTACCGGTTCTTAGCATGGAATTATCGAGGTCTTTCTTGGGACGATTTGGATAGAATTTCACTACTTTCATTTAACTATGCATGGAGGAGTTTAGTTTCAAATCGCAAAGGAGGGTGCGCTGCAAATCTCCCATGGTATATATGCATGCATGAGATATGAACTATATTGCATGGTACGGTAGGTAGCGAGTATGGAAGCGATATGATATGTGTACATAGATATAAATTTTGGGTTTATTGCGCTATTGGTCCCACAAGAATTTGTGTTTTGCAACATAATCCTTTTTAAGAAATTTTAGTCCCGTAAGATTTTGCCATCTAATTTTAATGGATTTTGAGCGCGTGCATAACACGCTACTGTTAAATTTACATTTTAATCCCACAAGTTTGCACTTTTAATCACACAAGTTTTTAATTTAAATTTAACATTTATTATTATTCAAAGATATTAAAAATATTTAAATAAGCCTTGTTAATTACTAAGATTTATTCTTACTCTAAATATTTTTATATAATTTTTTTATATTTTAAATTATTTAGATTTTTATAATTGTTAAAATTAATTTATAGTCCCTAACATTTTATATTAATATCAAGATTTAAATATGAAGAATTATGATTAATAATTTTTGAATTCTATTTAATTTTGTTATTTGACTTTTTAATAATTATTAAAATTAATTTATAATTATTACTTCCTCCATCCCGTGATAACTCGCACACTTTTGTTATTTGGACGTCCCAATGTAATAATAAAATAGAAATTTAAATTAATAATAAAATATAAATCTAAAATTCCAATACAGATATGTCACAAATAAATAAATAAAATTTTAATAAATTTAAAAATTTATTTTGTCGCAAATAAAAAAATATTTAGATTTTTTGTTGTGAATAAATAATGTTAGATCAAGTAAAGTTTTGATGAGTTAAAAGAAGTCATAGTCGAATAACTGCATAATCTTTAAGAATAAATTGAGATCGGTGATCGAGACTAGGTCAAGGAATGGTTAAGTCGGTGGAGATCGGAAAGGCGCAAGTCATCCGAGACAAGCTCAAGTATAGTCATCTGCGGGAGACAAGTATGAAGAGCTCGAGGCGAGGTCAAGACAAGCCGAGTAGAATAAGAAAAGCAAGTCTTCACCAAGTCACCGGCAGACGAGTAGAAGAAATCGATTGAGGTCAAAAGCGCTTTCAAGATTAAGTTTGTTAAAGTAGTTTCATGTTTGTTAGAAGCGACTAACAAACTAACTGTCTTTTCGTACTTATAAATAGGTCTAGTTTTATTTTTCAAAACACTTATGCAAATTCCATTTTTACACACTATTCACTATTTGGATTTCAATCTCAATTCACAAGTGTTTTCAAAAGAGTTTTCAAAAGTTTCAAGTGGTTATAGAACACTTCTCCTGTAATCTTCAAAAAGCAATATTCACCTGTAATTGTTAGTTTCACTAGAAGGAGTAAGGAGTACTTTGAAGATTTGAAGAAAGTTGTAAGTTGTAAGTTGTAAGTAAGAAAGAAGTAAGCTGGTCCCTTCTTCAAATTGAAGAAGGAGAGTGGATGTAGGATTGTTATAATCCGAACCACTATAAATACAGTGTTCTTTACTACTTTTATTTACTTATCTGCTCAATTTCCAATTTATTGTTTAAAGATTAATTTTAATCAAAGTTAAAATCTGAATATCGGTTTGCTTTTGATCTTAATAAAGTTGAGATTATCATTGAATTTCCTTTGTGTCACTTTGGTGCTTTGAATAAATTTTGTAAAATTTGTAAAAATCTGAAAAATCTATTCAACCCCCTTCTAGATTTTTCCTAGAAGGCTGATATAAGTTTTACCTAATCTGCTCAACTAATCGGGACCAACAAGTGGTATCGGAGCGGTGTTAAGGCTGTTGCAGTATTGATTTTAGGTCTTAAGCGAGATTCTGAAATTTTCTTGATTTTCTTCATCTTCTTTATTGTTACTAAGCGTGCTACTAACAAGTTTGTAGAGTATTTTGTTTTTCTATCTTATCATGTCTTGAGCAAGAGCAAGAAATCCAGAATCTACCCGAATTCTCAATTGAAGAGTATGGCTATTGGAAATTCGAGGATGGAAAATCATCTTAAGGCTATCCATGATAGGATGGAGGAGGTTCTTGAAGAAGGACCTATAAAATTTTATCATGGAGGCACTAGCAATGACCGAATCGTGAATCCGAGTCGAGACAAGAGAAAAAGAGCTCGTAATCGACAAATGATGAAAGAAAAATCCACAATCTAGACCAAGTAGCCGGGACGTAAATCATTGAGACTCGAGTAAAGATTGGATTGAGAAGGTCAAGAGATGCAAAACGCCAAAGAGATGTGGCAAACTCGCAAATGTCTCTGAAGGATCGTACCAAGTAAAAGAGAATAAGCCGGTCGGTCTTACACGCCTTTGATACCTTCAAGATGAAGGAAAATGAAAGCTGTAGATCGGCTAGATGTAAGGTTGACGAATCTCCTCAACAAAGCGGTGATCTCGGGAAAGAACTACACGTAAAAGGAGATTAATAACAAGATACTCGAGGTCTTTAACCAAGAGATGGAGAGAAAAATCCAATATCCTTAAAGCAACTCAAAATTTATCTTCTATTACTCACCATACCTTATTCTCTCATCTTAAAGCTTTAGAGTATGACATTCAAATAGAAGACGAGGAGGATGAGATGGAGTCGAGCACCTCATCCAAGTCTGCTTCCTTTGTCAAGAAAGAAGACAAGATGACAACCGAATCTGTAGGAGCCGATCTATCTCTCGAAGGAGCAGATGGCTCTGCTCACCAAAAGGTATGATAGATTAAGAATGAAGTATAAACGAAATAAATTGAGATTTGCGAGTAAGGATAGATCGAGATCCAAATCAAGAAGAAAGGAAGATGAGTCTGAGATGATGACAAGAATAGGAGCCGGCGAGAAGGTTCGAGATCCCTGTCAAAAGAAATCCATCCAGCCCTAAATCGAGATAGGAGTGAGACTTGCTATACATGCAACAAGCCAGGACACTTCACTATGATTGTCCTCAACTGACACCTAAAGAAAGGGAAGAGAAAAGGAAAAGAGAGACAGGAGATTTGCGAGTACCAAAGAGCTTTATCGTTTGAAGAAAATGAGTCAAGAAAATCATCATCATCGTCCTCATCTGATTTTGGATTAGATGATGAAGTTTGTCTCATGGCTAAAGAGGTAGTCTATTATTTTATCTTCGATAATGATTCCTGTAAATCAGTATCCGATAATGATCAAACCGTTATTCATGAATTTTTGAGAGACTTAAAGACATCTCTGTTGCTTATAAACAGCTAGAGAAAGAGAATTTGACTTTGAAGGATCAAATTCAAATTCTAATTAAAGGAAAGCGGTGATGAACTATCCGTAAACCGAGGAAACATTCAAGGGGGATGTTTTCCCCAGCCGAGGCTAGTACATCACCGACTTACCTAAAAGATTAGAAAGTGAATTGAAGACTTTAAAAGACAAATTTGAAGCAATCATGCTGAAAATGAATTAATTAAGAAAGACAATGAGAAGCTAGTCTTCAAAATTAGTCAACTTAATAATTCACAATCAGCAATAGATCACATCTTTAATACATCTCAAAAATCCCATGACAAAACAGGTCTTGGTTATGATAGAAATAGTAAATCGAGACAACCGAAACCTAGGAAATTTGTAAAAGCATCGACCACCAAAAGAGATTAGAATTGGTCCTTGGAAACCAACTAGTCTAATAAGGACTACATCTCCCAGATGAAAATAAAAATTCAGTGAGGACTCCTTATCGAGACTAGGAAAATTTCAAGAACCAAAATAAGAAAAATTCTTATTATAGTCCTTTTGATGGGAGAAGCAGATGCTATCCCACATTTCCTAAGTTCAGAAAATTACTAAGTCTGAATACAACAAGTTATCATTTAAAAGTGATACAATTGTAGACAGATTTGGTAGAGAGACCAAGTCTGATTTATTATTTGGAAATGAGATTTTTGTGTGGTTACCTAAAGTGATGCTTGATCTTCAAGGACCCAAGATCACTAGGGTACCTTATAACTAATCTGCTTTTTCAGATTCACAGGATCATCACTCAAGGAAGAGATCTTAGCTTCCATATGGTACATTGATAGTGGTTGTTCACAACACATGACTTATAACAAGAGGCTACTATCAAATTTCCAGAGCATTGATGGTCCAAGAGTATTATTTGGAGACAATAATTGTGGTCGGACTAAAGGAGTAGGTACTCGATTATCAAGGATATTCAGTATCTCGAGGTATATTTTGTTGAAGGATTGAAACATAATCGCTATCTCTGTTTCCCAGCTTTGTGATAAAGGTTTTCTTGTCAAATTTTCTAAAGATAAATGTGATATCTTAGATAGTTCCTCGAGATAAGGTACTTTTAATCGGCTTCGGACATGGTAATGTCTATGTGGCTAACTTTAATAGTTATCCTAACGATACTTGTCGATAGCTAAGGGTGGAGATGACCTCGGTGGCTATGGCACAAGAGGCTTAGTCATCCGAACTTCAAGACCCTTAGTAAGTCAAGCTAAAAAGAACCTTGTTAAGGGATTACCTGAAACTTTTATCTACTGATCTTAAATGTGATGCTTGTCAAAAAGGTAAACAACCTAGACATTCATTTAAGAGTATTAACACTTCTTCATCGAAAGAGTTTTACAACTACTTCATCCGGATCTGTTTGGACTGTTTCTCCTCTCGGTTTCGGTGGAAGGAAATATATTCTTGTTGTAGTAGATGACTTTTCTAGATACACTTGGGTAATATTTCTCTTCAAGAAAAATGAGATTATAAACAAGATCCCCGATCCGTTGATGCATTCAAAATGAAAAGGGTGTTAATATTATTAAAATAAGAAGTGATAAGGGCACAAAATTTTTTGAATTCCTGTTTATCTAACTTTTTCAATGAGTGTGGAATTATTCATGAGACATCATCAGCAAGAACTCCTCAACAAAATGGAGTGGTTGAAAGAAGGAATAGAACCTTGAAGGAAGCGGCCGGGAGCATGTTAGCCGAGCATGAAACCCTCACGAGGTTTTGGGGTGAAGCCATCAACACTGACTTGTTATACCGAGCAGGTGCTTGGTTGTTAAAGACAAGGGTAAGACTCCATATGAGATTTGGAAGGGTAAGATTCCAAGAATCTCATATTTCGTAGCTTTTGGTTGTAAGTGTTTCATCCATAACAATAGGAAATCTAAGTTGAGAACCTTTGATGTTTATGCGGTGATGGAATATTTTTGGAATATTCCAATACTTCCAAGGCATTTAGAGTTTTCAACAAGACAACCCTTTGTGTGGAGAAACCCCTCATGTTGTTTTTGATGAGTTGTATTCCTTCTCGGATAAAGTGAATCAAATTTCTAAAAGTCTAGATAATATTGAACTATCCAAGACTAAACATAGAACTGTCTATCTACCTAGTCTTGATCTCGGACTCAGATTAAGAAGAATCCCCATCCGATAATCGAAGACAACTTCGATCGGACTATAGGAGACCCATCTAGTAGTGTGCGGAACACGAATGATGCTGGACTCCGAAAGTCCTGCTCAGCTCCTATGTGTCATTCTTGAACCCAAGTCTATTGAGGAAGCTCTACGATCCAAACTGGATAATTGACCATGCAGGAGGAACTGCATCAATTTGAAAGGCAAAATGTATGGGAATTAGTGGAAAGACCCTTACATAGAAAGATTATAGGCACCAAATGGGTGTTTAAAAACAAAATAGATGAGAACAACATTATTGTTCGTAATAAGGCAAGAGTGGTAGCTCAAGGTTACTCACAATCAAGGGATAAACTATGATGAAATCTATGCTCCAGGTTGTCGATTAGAAGCAATAAGGCTGTTCTTGGCATTTCTTTGCATATAAATCTTTCAAAGTCTTTCAAATGGATGTTAAGTCTGCCTTCCTTAATGGTGTGTTACTTGAGGAAGTCTATGTGGAGCAGTCTCACGGGTTTAAGATCAATAACAAGGTCTATAAACTCAATAAAGCTCTATATGGATTGAAACAAGCTCCCCGAGTGGCTTGGTATGATACTTTATCGATTTCTTGACATCAAATGATTTTTCAAAAGGTAAGATTGATAGGACCTTGTTTAGAAAGGAAGTAGATGGTAACATCTTATTAGTTCAAATTTATGTAGATGACATAATCTTTGGTTCACCTAATCGAAATTATGTGAAGTGTTTAGTGTTCTCATGAAAACAGTTTGAAATGTCAATGATGGGTGAATTAACATACTTTCTAGGTTTCTGATTAAACAGATGAGTAAGGGTATTTTTATACATCAGTCTAAATATGTTAAGGATCTGATTGAGAAATTTGGGATGACTACTAGTAGAGACGTTAAAATACCTATGGCAACTAACTTCTCTATGGATTCGGATGAGCGGGGATACCCACGGATGCAACGTAGTATCGTGGGTGATTGGATCTCTTCTCTATCTCACCGCAAGTAGGCCGGACATAGCCTTTGTAGTTGGGGTATGTGCAAGATTTCAATCTAATCCTAAGAAAACTCATTTGAGAGACTGCTAAGAAAATCCTTAAATATCTCAAAGGAACCTTACAAGTAGGGTTATGGTACCCGGTGATGACAACTTTGAGCTGGTGGTTATTCGATTCAGACTTTGGGGGATGTAAGATTGATAGGAAATCCACTTCAGAACTTGTCAATTCTTAGGCAATAAATTAATTTCTTGGTTATCTAAGAAAGCAGACATCTGTTGCCACCTCCACAATCAAGTGAATACATGGCGGTGGAAGTTGTTGCTCTCAACTTCTTTGGATTAGTCAATGACTTAGAGATTATAATATTCAAATATCATATGTTCCTATTTACCGTGATAATAATAGTGCAATAGCTATGACTTACAATCACATTACGCATTCTAGATGTAAGCATATAGACATTAGGCATCATTTCATTAGAGATCATGTTGAAAAGAATGACATTAGAATTGAGAAGATAGCCACCGAGTCACAAAGAGCGGACATTCTTACAAAACCATTAGTTGAGTCTAGGTTTAAAGAATTGTGCTTAGAATTAGGATTACTTGATGCATCTTTATCTAATTTTTAAATTGCTTGCATCTCGATTAATGTATTCCTTATTTACGGTCATTTCATTCTTTAAATTAATGTCTAGAAAGAATTGTCGAGACTAGATATGAGTCAAAGGACAATCGGGTAGTGATATCATTGATTTCCTTTTTAGGAATCAAGAATCAAGGATTAGTCATATTGACCTTATTTGACATGATAATTTCTTATCGACATTCGATGAAATCAGACTAGGGCACAATAGTCACACGATTTCTTGAAAACAGATGACTATCTCGCACCCTATCGATCTACCTCGGCCTACTAATAGTTTTGATGAGTTTGCTTGCGAGCCAGTGTAGCAACTTTTTCTCTAAATCTCTTCAATCAAGAAACCCTCACCTTTGTTTTTCTCAAAACTTTTGTTTTCAAATAACTTTCATAAGTCTATATAAGTGGAAATAATGTGTTAAGTGTTGTTTTAATATGTTATTTTTCAAAATCGGACTAGGAGAAATTTTTTTCAAGACAAGGTCATTTTGACCAAGTCGATAATTAATCTAGTCTAAAATAGAAAACCTGTTTGCAAAGAAAGGCATCTTATTGCTTACGTCGGGTATACTAATTACTTCATAGAGCAAGTCTATTAGCCGTCTAATCCGTAGGTTAAACGGTTACTTTTTATGCAATTCAAAACGCGTTCATGACACGCGCCTGAATTGGCGATTTTCTCGCTAAACCGTCGATGTTTTACACGCACTTTTCAAATCAACGGTTTAAAATTAAGTCTACGAGATTGTGCCACGTATCGTCTTCCCAACTTTCCCTCTCTCTCCCGTGGTTTAAAAACTTACCTTCATCATTTTTAAAATTTTACTTTCACATTTCCCTTATCGTAAATTTCTTGAAAATTCTCAAACTCTCAAAATCTCTCAATGGCTTCTTCTTCTTCTCAAACACCAATACCCCTTCTTATATAACCTCCATAAAATCTGATTTCAAAATGAATTCAAAGCTGTGAAAAACAAACTCAAAGTTGAAATGTTTGTAGACTTTGATACAACCAATGACAGAGAATCCAGAGAAATCTTAGGATTATTGGAAGCTTCGAGGTTGAGAGGATTTTGCTCACTCAAATCCCCACAAAACAAAATGCAGATTTCATAGGAGCAGAAGTTTGCCAACAAGCATATTCACGAGAAAATAGCTTTAAAACTACGTAGATGGTACTCAATCGAGTATACGAAGGAGAATGTGGCAGGATTCTTGATACGTCGATGGAAGGGGTAAACCCTCGACGTATAAGGAGGATGAATGGGAGGAGTCGTTTGATATTTTTGCAAAGGTCACATATAGAGAGACGAGGAGGGATTTGAAGAAACATATGCCGAGGAGAAAATTCAGATCGATGACAATCGTGACCAAGTCAATCCTAGGAGATCAAAGCTCCCATGATGGAGTGACTAAGTCACGTTTGTCTTTGTATGAGGGTAATAGTTGATGGAGTTAGGGTAGGCTGGGTTGATTTGTTGTTTAGGAGGCTGAAGGAGGAGAAGCCGAGGTCAGCCGTATAACCCCGATGGAGGAGGCTGGACATCTTCTTCAACCGTGAGCTTGTTTAACAAGATCACGGTGTTGATGGAGGGTCCGAGCGAGAGGTTTGAGACAAGGGAAGGATTGAAAAAGTATTCAAAGCGTAAGGGCTTGTTAACAAAGAATGAAAGGATAGGTGGGTTGCACGACTCGAATGATGAGTCGAGATGATGCAAGGAGGCAGAGGAGCAGCGGCGGCGGCCGCGGTGGCTCGAGGCAAGTGGCTGAACCTCAACTTCCAGCGGTGAGGCTGTGAGCCCGAGACAGAAGATCAACCAGCCGAGGATCCATTAATCGAAGTGACAGTGAGGAGGCAGCAATCTGCGGTAAGGTCTCCACGGAGGAGGTCGAGGAGAAGGCTGGTTAAAGCTGCAAAACAAGCCAACGGCGGGGCCATCTGAAACTACTTCCGGCCAAAGAATCGACGAAAATTTAGATGAAGACAATCAATTCATTCTTCGAGAGGAGGTCCTCCAGACATCCGAATCCTCAGCGGCTCTGGCCGTCGGACGGAAGCTTCAACCCTTCTTCCGAAGAGGTTCCAGATTACGAGATTGCGGTGAGGTTGCAAAGCTGGATGTTCCTTCTTCTCCAGCCCAAGGAAGCTGCACTCTCTCCCATCCAGAGGAAGGTACCAACTCATCTCTCTCTCTTACACAATCCCCACCTGCAATGAAGAGGTGTGCCCTACCTGGCACCTCGGAGCCTCTACAACAGCCACGGTTACCCCATATCATCAGTCCAACTCCCACATTCCAAACACAAGCTGAAACCACCACAACCCCATCTGAAACCACCCCTCCTCTCACCCAACCTCGAAACCAACCCCATTCCCACTATCATCCCACAAACCGAATCGCCAACCTCATCTACCATACCACCATCCTGAAACTCAACTTCCCACCTCTCCACATACACAAACCACACCTCCCCGTAAATAGACATAACTTCCTACTCCTTCCGGAGGATATCCAGATGAGCTCGCCATTCCTCTCCCCCAAATTTCGAGAACCCCATACTCCCACTTCCTCCTCATCCGAATCCTCTTACGAGGATGAGGACGATGACTTGAGCCCCACCTCAGCCATCACTTCCATCATAGCTCAAATAGAGAAAAAGATGAAACAAGTTTTTGAGAAAAAGATGAAGAAGAAAACGAAGAAGATGGTGAAGGCGATCACGAGGCGATGATCTCAAACATGAGGGATGTAGAGGTAAATCTCACTCAAAAGATTACCTCTATTACTAACTCTGTTCTTCTTGAAAAGGTGAAAGCCTTGGAGGAGGAGGTGCAAGGGCTGAAGAATCGGGTTACTGATTACAACGCAATAGTGGTGGACTCATTGGCTTTGGATAAGTCGGACTTCAGAGTAAAATGCAAGGATCTGGAGACGAAACCGACTACCTTAGGCGATGAAGTGAAAAAGGGGAAGAGGAGGTGAAAGAAAGAGAGCAGTCCTCACATTTGTTGTGAATGAGACTAAGAAAGAAGTTGATACAAAAAGCCAAGACGAAATTTGGAGGCAGCCAGGAGGAAGCTAAAGAAGTTGATACAAGGACCAGACATGGTGGTGAGGCACCAGGAGGAAGCTCGTATCAAATCTGATGAGTCAAGGTGCACTTCGAGGGTCAGCCAATTGGAGGAAGCCTTGAGGGAGGATGAGGCGAGGAGGAAGAAGGAAGAGGAAGACAAGTCTGCCCGGTGCTCGCAAAAATCAAAGAGTCTGAAAAATCAGCGGTGAGGTGAAAGGAAAGGGCAAGGGAAGGTTGTTGAAGAGCCGGCTCAAGCCAAAGTGCCCATCTTATGCGAAAAGAGGAAAAGGGAGCCTGACTATTCTAATGCTGAAGAACAGTCAGCGGGATCATGAGAGAAACGAGGCGTTTTATGGTGAAAGGGAGAGGAAGAAGGCTGAAAAAGAAGAATAAGGGACTTGAGATGAGGTGGAGTAAGGAGGTGAGAAAATGGGAGATGAAAGGGGCGACGAAGCCGACTTGAGACCTTATCATCGGACACTCAATCCGCCAAAGGTCGTCATTTGGAAAACTTTTCAAAGAATACAAGGAGAAGAATCGGGCCTTGAGATGGATGTATCACCGGTACATCTTGAAAGGGTCTCGATTCAGCAGCTCAAGACGAGGACCCGAGGTGGCACGAGTGGATCGAAAAAGAAGACAAAGATCTTTATCAAAGGCTGATTGTCGAAGCGGATAAGTTCTTCAACGCTGATCTTGATGGCTCAATTGATATGAATTGGATTAAAGGCATCATTGCCAAAGTCAAGTAGAGTCGGGGTTGAAGGATGAAGAAGAGCTCAAAAGCTAAGGAAAAGGGTCTTCACCGGTTGGCCATTCCCGAAGCTAATCGGTGGGGAGTCCGATCACAGGATCATTTCTTTTCTTTATCTTCTTATTTTTGATCTCTTTGTATCCTCAGAATCGATGTGAATAAATCTATGTTTGACTTATGAGTTTTACTTGTCTTATTTTCTTAATGTTTTTTTCTTACTTTAAGAAAACTTAAAAATTTTTCTAAGTATAAATCATCTCGAGAAATTTATCATCTCAGATCGAAAATTTTCAAAAATTTTCTAAGTCTAAAATTTTCTAAGTCCTAAGATTTAAAAGTTTTTAAAAGTCTAAAAGACTTAGAATTTTTTTCTAAGTACTTTATGATTGGATGAATCTGATTAAAGTTAAAATGTATTCTCGATATAACTATTTGATAAATCTTGATTAACTCTAAACTAACTTCACATGAGTGTGTCTCTTTCTCAGTAGGTTTTAACTTCATCAAAAAGGGGAAAATTGTTAGATCAAGTAAAGTTTTGATGAGTTAAAAGAAGTCATGTTCGTATAACTGCATAATCTTTAAGAACAAATTGAGATCAGTGCTCATACTAAGCCGATCGACTAGGTCAAGGACTCGGTTAAGTCACCGGAGATCGGAAAGCTGCAAGTCATTTGGAGACAAGCTCAAGTATAGTCATCTCAGACAAGTATGAAGAGCTCGAGACGAGGTCAAGACAAGCCGAGTAGAATAAGAAAAGCAAGTCTTCACCAAGTCATTTTGAGACAAGTAGAAGAAATCACCGAGGTCAAAAGCGCTTTTCAAGATTAAGTTTGTTAAAGCAGCTTCAAGTTTGTTAGAACCGACTAACAAACTAACCTGCCTTTTCGGACTTATAAATAGGTCTAGTTTTATTTTTCAAAACACTTATGCAAATTCCATTTTTTCACACTATTCACTATTTGGATTTCAATCTCAATTCACAAGTGTTTTCAAAAGAGTTTTCAAAAGTTTCAAGTGTTTATAGAACACTTCTCCCGTAATCTTCAAAAATCAATATTCACTGTAATTGTTAGTTTCACTAGAAGGAGTAAGGAGTACTTGATGGGAGTGAATTGATACATATTTTTAGGGCCTATTTTAGTGCAAAAAGTGAGCTAAAGTGTGATTTTTGTGCATAAATGTGAAAAGTATCACTCTTTTGCCTAAAAGTATTACTTTGTGAGATTTTGAGGTTTTTGTCCGTTTTGCAGGTAAATCGGAGGAATTTTGCCAAACCAAGAGTATCATTATTCTTAGAATGAAAAGACGAACATACGGGATGAAAACGGGTCGGGACCGAAGCCCTTCTCGATAAAAATTCCCTGGTCTCGAGCACAGTCGAGGGTGCATGCACTCGACTCGAGGTTCAGCCGAGAGAAATATTTTCAAAAGCAGGAAGCTCGACTCGAGGGAGGAGCCTCGAGTCGAGGGATGGGAAATTTGCAAGATCCTCGACTGAGGGCTGAGCCTCGACTCGAGGCAGGCGATATTTTGAAGAAGCGTGTTAGCGACTCTCGTGCCTCGACTCGAGGGCCTGAAGCTCGACTCGAGGAGTGCCTAAAACCGAAAAATTCAGTTTTAAAGCCATTTGAAGCCAAAACAGATATATCTTGATTCTAGCAGCTTTAGAGCAGCTTTCTAGGAGGTTCCTCGAGTAAATTTTGCATTTTGTAGCTTGAATTCAATTGTAATTGCCATAGATTGTTAGAATTAGATTAGATTCTACATTTAGTCCACTAGATTAGTAGTTTGATTGATTGTAATTGAAGATTGCAACTGTGATTTGGGAGAATTGAAGTTGGATTGAAGCATTGTAGAAGATTAATCATTCCTATTTTTGTATTTTGAAGTTCAATTGGTGATGTTCTTACCCTTTGTTCTCTTTAATTCATTTCTTGTAGTGATTAGATTGTTAATTGCTTTCTTAGAATTTCTACCCATGGATTTTACTTGTAGCACCATGGGCTAATAGCTTTGTGCTTGGGATAATTGAAATTAGGGATGAAGTGATTGCCTCATGCTATGATTGTTGATACTTGTGATCAATTGAATTAGTTTGCTTCCTAATTGTGATTCTTAATTGTGCTTCATGAAAAATTGTCTCTCTTTGATTAATGGTTGATCACCCTAGCAATAGGCGAGAGTTGAGCTAACGTGATTAGGTGTTAATCGTGTTTCAATTTGCATGATTGTATGAATTGGGGACTTCTACATTGAGAGATGGGAAGAACTAAGGATACTCACATTAGGCATTGTGATATTAATGGAGTGATTAATTTCATGATGGTTTATGCTTTCTAATTTGATTGATTTGCATTTGGATACAATCATAGCTTGTTAATCATGGATTCCTTGATGGAGATTATCCCTTGCACCCAATTCCCCATTGATTTAGTATATTTGATCTTGCATTCTAGGTGTTTGATAGATTGTTTGCATAATCTTGCCATTTAATTTCTTGCATTTTGTAGAGATTTTAGTCCAAGAACTTGTTGCAACTTTAGCCATTTAGAATTCTTATCCTTGAATTTCGTTTGCATACTTTCTCCCTTGGGTTCGATATTTTATTGATTGGTCTTAATAACTCTTACCCTATACACTCCAATCAAGACTTTGAAGATTTGAAGAAAGTTGTAAGTTGTAAGTTGTAAGTTGTAAGTAAGAAAGAAGTAGCTGGTCCCTTCTTCAAATTGAAGAAGGAGAGTGGATGTAGGATTGTTATAATCCGAACCACTATAAATCCGTGTTCTTTACACTTTTATTTACTTATCTGCTCAATTTCCAATTTATTGTTTAAAGATTAATTTTTAATCAAAGTTAAAATCAATATCGCTTTGTTTTTTATCTTAATAAAGTTGAGATTATCATTGAATTTCCGTTGTGTCACTTTGGTGCTTTGAATAAATTTTGTAAAATTTGTAAAAATCAAAAATCTATTCAACCCCCTTCTAGATTTTTCCTAGAAGGCTGATATAAGTTTTGTCTAATCTGCTCAACTAATCGGGACCAACAATTAAAGATAATTAAAATAAATTTTTGCAAATATATTTTTATCACTTTTTATTTGTCATCATAAATCCGCCGTAGATTCTCTCTCTCTCTCTCTCTATATATATATATATATATATATATATATATATATTTATTGTTAAATATTTTTTAAGTTTTATTTTAGACGTTGGATCAAATATGCTGAATAGATTTTGTAAAAAAAAAAAAGAATGTTAAGATGTATATCCATTTTTATATATTTGTGTTTTTAATGATTTAGTTCATTTGATAGTTTTATTTATATTCTATATAATTGATTTTGATCATTATTATTATTATATTTTATATTAGTATATTAATGAATTATATATATATATTATATTTATATTTTTAATTATTATATTATTTATTTAAAATGTGTATTTTTAAAGAGATTATTTAGTTACTATGAAATAAATTACTTATTGTATTAAATATTTAATTAATATTTTTATTTTTTAGATTTAACATAAATTACTTTTTGATTAAAAAGATTATTTTAGGATTTTTTTAATTATGTCCAAATTCAATATGTATATTTACATTTGATTAAATAATTTATGATTGTTAAATATCATTTTAAAAGTCAATTTTGGTCGGATGTTTCCAAACCTTTGAGTAGGGGTATCATTGTTAATATGGGTTCAATCAAAACGACTGTCCTTTTCGTTATGAGAAATTGTCGACTCGCTATATCTCGTGGTCTTCTAGATCACATAGACAAAGATTGTCCTACACTCTTTGATTCTCTCGGAAGCCGATACCAAAGGCAAGCGTCCGTTTGGTCCTTGGCTAAGGGCGGAGGGTCGCCAAGGGGTTTCGGTAGAGGAGATTGAGACCGCATTGGGGACACTTGATTGATATATCTCACATGACCAAGGCCGCTGGTGGTAGGGGAGAGAGTTCTGAGTTGCGGGTGTCGTCCCAAGCCGCAATCAAGCCGTTGCGCCCGGTTTGGTTGCAGAAATGAGGGCACCCTTGAGCCTAGTAAGGCATACACTTCCCGTAAGTTGGGTGATATTTCAATGGAGAAGATGTTGCCTCGCGGTGAGCAGCCTATCTCTTCTCGCAAAGAAATTCAGAGAGAAGACCTATTATGGTGAATATTCATGCTTTAAAGGATATGCCACATGGGATTCCGTAAGTGGAACCCATAAGAATCATGGATCCGTTTGAGGGACTCGGGATTCGATCAAGATGTCCAGATTACTAGGGTGATTGGTACAGGAGGAGGTGGGTTGGGTTTCACGGTCTATTCTCAAATGCTTCGGATCCGGTGGCAGCGGAGAAGAGGAAACAGAGTGAATTTGAAGCTTTGGTAGAGGGATATACAACTGGAAAAATGTCTAAGGGGAAGGAGAAAGTTTCGGAGGGTCCCGCCGCTAAACGGAAAGGGCGGCCACTGTGGTCGGTTAATAGAAAACCCAGAGCTCTCACAATTAATGAGCCTTACGCTACTTCTACCGTAGCTCCCGAAAGCGTGCAACGGAGGAGTCGAGCTGCTGGATGGAGGATCTAAACGACCCAGCGGTCGATATGGAAGTGGATGTGGAAAGCGGTTTTCTCTTTGCTTTGTTTTGGCGGAAGCTGAGCTTTCTCGATCCCGCCAGTCGTCATGAGTTGTATTGTTTGGAACGCCCGTGGTTTGGGCAATAAACGGGCGTTCCGTGCGCTTCATCGCCTTGTAAGGGATCATAAACCCACTTTTTTATTTATTTCGAATCTAAGATTTCTTTTGTTGGTGTTGCTTGGAAAGCTATTTTGAATTTTTCTCGTTATGTGGGTGTGGACCCTATAGGTAGGAGTGGTGGTCTTCTTTTTTATTGACTGATGTTGTTAATGTAACGTTGAAATCTTTTTCTCAGGCCATATTGATTGCTTGGTGGATTTTAATTCTTGTTTTTGGCGCTTTAAGGCTTCTATGGTAATCCTAAAGCCCATTTAAGGGCCTTCTCTTGGGAGTGCTGCGTAAATTAAATTCTTCTTTTCCTCTTACTAGTTTTGATGCTTGGGTTGTGGGTGGAGACTTTAATGAAATATTATATTCTTCTGAAAAAAGTGGTGGGGAGGTTCATCCAAAGCAGCCCAAATGTCGGGTTTTGCTTCGCTCTACAGACTTAGATCTTCATGAGATTGATTTTTCTCGGTCCGCGTTTTACTTGGCTTAATAGAAGGAAAGGGAGAGATGTTATTCTTGAAAGGCTTGATAGATTTGTGGCTAACAAAGCCTGAGTCCGACTTATTTCCTCAAAGCTAAAGCTTTCAATTTAGATTTCTATCATTCGGATCATCGGCCTGTTAAGTTTTGTTTTGAGAATCATGTGGTCCCTATGAGACCGGTGCAATCGAAACCTTTCATTTTGGAGCATAAGTGGTTTGTTGAAGAGGATTTTCTTTCTCGTAGCTCGCTTAGCCTTTGGGAATATGTTCCGTCTAATGAACCCTTGCATAATCGGTTGAAGGCTGGCGGTGTCTTTCTTTCTAATCGGGCGAAGTCTTCGGTTGGCGATATGGCCGGTCGTATTAAGATTCTTCGTGCGAAGCGTAATGATATTCTAGCCGATGATGCGGTTAGATGGGATCAAGCTGAATTAGCGCGGGTGGAAAAAGAATTAGAGAAGCTTGAAACTCGTGGAGGAGATGCATTGGCATCAACGTTCTCGTATTACTTGGCTTTCCTCGGGGACAGAATACTTCTTTTTTCATCATCGCTTCTATTCGTAGCGCAATAACCTTATTAAAGGTTTAAGGCATCCGGATGGGACGTGGCGTACAGAGGTATCGGATCCGGAGCAGATTGTATTTTCTTATTATGAGGAGTTGTTCACGTCCACTCATCCATCTTCCATGGAGTTGAGCCATTTTCTGGAGGCGGTGGAGCCTTGTGTTTCCGGGAAATGAATCATATTCTAGATGCTCCTTTTACGGAAAAGGATATTCGCACCGCCGTGTTCGACCTTAACCCTTCTAAAGCTCCCGGTCCGACGGTTTCACCGCTGCTTTTTTCGAGAGGTGCTTGGACTTTATTAAGGAAGACTTAGTGCGATATTTGTTGGGTGTTCTTAATGAGGGTCATTCCATGGAGGATTGGAATTCTACTTGTTATTTCCCTAATTCCGAAGATTAAGGAGCCTAGTACTATGAAGGATTTTAGGCCGATTAGCTTGTGCAATGTGAGCTACAAGATTATTGCCCGGCAATTACTAATCGCCTTCCGGAACGTTAACGCACAGTTATCGACCCTTCTCAAAGTGCTTTTATCCCGGGGCATCTTATCACGGATAACGTTTTGATCGGCTATGAATGCATGCATTGGCTTGGCCATACGAAGAGTAAAACTGGTTTTGCGGCTTTAAAGCTTGATATGAGTAAGGCGTATGATCGAATTGAGTGGGTTTATCTCGGAGAAAATAATGGGTCGATGGGTTTCTCGTCTAAATGGGTTGATCTCATTATCGATGTGTATCTTCTGTCACATATTCCTTTAAAATTAATGGGAATATTGTACGGCATTTGTCTCCTTCCCGTGGTCTTCGTCGGGGTGATCCGTTATCGCCCTATTTGTTCAGGCCGTGTGCCCAAGGCCTTTCTTCTTTAATTTCTAAGCGAGGTTCGGGATGGGCTTATCGGGGATCGGTATTGCTCGGGGTAGTCCGGTCATTTCCCATCTTTTCTTTGCAGATGATAGCCTCATCTTTTTCGGGCCACAACCGAGGATTTCGCTCATTTAAAGCTTTGCTTTTCGGTTTATGAAAGGGCTTCGGTCACCGATAAATTATGATAAATCTGCCATTACGTTTAGCGAAGGGACGCCTGTGGCCAATAAACTTTGCATTGCGAGAGCTCAATATGGTCGAATGCTTGGGCCATGAGATCTATTTGGGACTTCCAACTTTTCGCCTCGCAAAGAAATGGCTTCAGTTTGGCTATCCTAGGGACAGGTGGCGCGCCGTATTGATTCCCGGGGTTTCAAGCATTTTTCTCGAGGGGGTAGAGAGGTTTTGATTAAAGCGGTCCTTCAAGCCATACCGTCCTATGCTATGGCTTGTTTTAGGATTCCCACTTCAATTTGTGCGGATATTAAACGTTTGTGTTCCAATTTACGGTGGGGTTTCTCTGAGTGTGGGAACAAGATACATTGGACTACTCGGAATGAGCTTTGCAAACCTAAAAGGGATGGGGGCCTCGGGTTTCAAAGTTAGTTCTTTTTAATAAGGCGTTCTTGGCAAAGCGGTATGGAGTTTTATTAGTGATCCAGGGTCTCTAGTGACCAGGATCTTTAAAGCTAGATATTTTAAGCATGTGGATATTCTCGATACTGGGATTGGGCGGTAATCCCTCTTATATTTGGCGGTCACCGTGTTGGAGTAGGGATCTACTACGGGAGGGTCTCGAGGTGGAGAGTTTCTAATGGAAATTCAATCGGGATTTTTAAGGATGCTTGGGTTCGGATTTAGCCAGAGGAAGAATTACGTCACGGGTTGCCTCGGGATCCGCCGTGTCACGTTTTATTCTTGACTCTCATTCTTGGAACCAGGATTTGATTGAGTCGGCCTTTCTCTCTTATGAGGCGCATGCTATTTTCAATACTCCTATTTGCTCGGGTGTGGGTGAAGATTCGCGGTATTGGTGCCTTGAGAAGAAGGGTGCTTTTCTTGTTAAATCTGGTTATAAAGCCGCTGGAATAATTTGCTCTCTAAGTCTCATGAAGAGGGAGTTCGAATTTGGCTTGGGAGGAGGGTCAGGTGGAGTTCAATATGGAAAATGAACGCTCCGCCTAAGGTTCGTATTTTTCTTTGGAAGGTTTCTCGGGATTTTGTTGCTTCAAAAGGCAACCTTTTTAGGCATCATGTTCCAGTTTGCCGGAGTGTTTTTGTGTGGGTCAGCGGTTGCTTCTTCGAGACATGTCTTTTTTAGTGTGCTCATGTTCGTAAGATTTGGAAAGAGCGGGGATTTGGAGTTTTATCTCTTCTTCTCGTCATCCGAATATCTTTGATACTCTAGTGGGGTTTGTGAAGTCCAATCTATGTCCGATCAAGAGTGGCGATTTTATTGTGGGGGTTTTGGCGTAATAGATGCTCTCTTAAACATTCTCCCAATACCTCTCTTTCGCTTGCTCGTCGGGGTGAGGATTTGGTGCAACTTGATTGGGCCTTAAGTTTTCTCCAAAGTTTCCAATTAACCCAAGATGCTTTGAAGGACTCAAATCTGCCTGCTTCTTCTTCTAGCAGGGTTGCTAAGTGGTCACCTGCATTGGCGCGGGATTGTTTTACTCTTAAGGTGGATGCCGCTTTTGCGGTGATAAAAGAGCATTCTCTATTGGGGCGATCTTGTATGATGTTGATCTTAGGGTGATTGGGACGCTTGGTAAAAGGATTGCGCCACCAGATCGGTGTTAGGGGCGGAGCCGAGTGCTATTCTGGAAGGACTCGGGTGGGGAGGCTCGATAGTCCATGGGCCTTTTCGTATCTGCTCGCATTCCATGGATTCCATTTCGCTATTTTATCGGGAATCGTTTCTTTGGGCCGGAAGGTGCAACTCTTGAGCTTTTACAAGGGATTGTGGGGACAACCTTAGTGTGGGGTTTCTACCATATATCACGGGATCGAATCTTGTTGCACATGAAATGGTGAAGGCTTCTTTTTCCTACTCTTATCCTCAAGCTTGGGTGGAGGAAGGTGTTCCATTTGGGTTCTAATCTAGCTCGACGTGAGGTTACTAGTTAGCTTTGGTTGAGTGTGCCTGTTTCCCTCTTCAACAAAAAAAAAAAAAAGTCAATTTTGATCAACTAACAGTTTCAATCCAAAACTAATGGAGGAGACAAAAATGCTAAAAAAAGGATAAATTTCGCACATACGTACTAAAAATATTTTGACCAAATTTCTTTGGGACCAATAGTGCAATAAACCCTATAAATTTTTAAAAAATTTATAGGGTGTAATTGCCTATTTATTTAT
Organism: Paraleonurus japonicus; assembly: GCA_030762865.1. Lineage (NCBI taxonomy): Eukaryota > Viridiplantae > Streptophyta > Magnoliopsida > Lamiales > Lamiaceae > Paraleonurus > Paraleonurus japonicus. Next base: position 37,523,045 of record CM061057.1, read on the forward strand.
ATTTATTACTCCCTCCATTACAATTTGGATTGCTCAAAACCAAATAGCACGAGTTTTAAATATAATTATTATTTATTAGTATTAAAATGTGTAAAGTGAATGGTAACGAGGTTTTTTCAACTTTATTAGAGTGAGTAATCGAGCAGAGAGATTTAATTATAATGGAGAATTGAGTAATATAAGATATAAATAAGATATGTTTGAAAGGATTTAGTTTGAAAGTGTAGAATTGTTCTTTTGCTATTTTGGGTATGAGAAAATAAAATTGTAACGTTACATTTTTTAATTTTGAACAATGTAAATTGTAACGGATAAAATATATAAAACACCTAAATATATAATACATAAATTTTATAACTTTGTAAATTAAATATATGTAATTCATATTTTTCTCTCATTCATAAATTAATTATATTCAGTAATTTAATCTAATTAAGTCACAAAAGCTTTAATGCTATGAATTTTTTTTTGTTTCATTTAAAAATTAAAATTTATAAAGAGATATTAAATTGATTAATTTATATGAAATCTATTGTATTATATGTGGAACCAAAATTAATAACATATATATTTTTTTTTTTGAAAAAGACTAATAAACATATTTTATAAAATTGAAGATATAATAAGAGTAAAATTTACGTTATGGATTTGTACCTAATCGCACGTGGGCCTACATGTTATCTTACAGAGTGGAAAATTTTAGGACATTCAAACTTATGGAATAACTATTAATGCGTTGTTTTTCGAGGATTTCTGTTTCCAATATTGGAGTATATGTTATTAGTGGATAATCTTTTCGTTAAATAATCTTTACAATATAATATATTGTATATAATATTTTCAAATAATAATATATATATTAAAATAATATATATGTATAAAAAATTATAATTATAATATTAAATTTAAATAATGGTAAGATTAATTGTATGACAATTTATGCTAGGGATTAAAATTATTATAATTATGTGAAAGAATTTACTATAAGATTTGTTTCAAATTTATTTTACAATTAATAAAAAAGGAGACGATTAATAGAATTTTTTATATAATTGATGTATAAATATTACTCGAATTATATATATATATATATATATATATTTATTTATAATAAATATCATATATGATTATATTAAGTTTTTTTTTTTAATAAAAGTTGATACAACCACAATTTTTCTTACATACATTTATAGGTTTAAGTTAAATATAATTTTATGTTTAAAAATTGTCATATGATAATATTTTTAGATATAAAATAGATATTTAAAATATTTAAAGATTTATGTATTAACTTATTTATTAAAAATATACATATTGTACAAGAGATCTAAGGTTCAAACCTCCTTAGAAATATATTTTTTAATTAATTCCTATATTAAAATGTCACATATATGTTATATATTAATTATAAATCAATAGGAAAATGACACATAGATTATTAACATAGATATGCATTTAATAAGAATGTGACATCTCATTCAAATTAACCTCATGATGACACCTAAGCAAAAACAAACTCCCTATTAGTAATATAGGGATTTGAAAAGTCATGTCCTTCACACATTGAATAATTAATGAGTGTGTCTCTTGTGAACTAAGTTTTACGGTAAAACTTGGTTTACATTCAAAAATAAATTAAGTTTATCTTTCAATTATGCTAACTAATATCATTTAGGAATATAGGTCGTACCTTTCAGCTTATCATTATTAACACTTTTTATAATATTGTTCAATAGTAATATAACTATATAAGTTATATCTTTCGATTATCGCGATCGATACCTTTCGTAATACTCCCTTCTATTCATATTGTATGTCGTTTAAGATTTTTTCTCCATTTACATTTTAATTGTCATTCTAGCAATAATATCAAATCTGATCTTATTTACTCTCTCCCCCTATTAATAATGGCTACTCGTATACTCAAATTATTTGTCATTTCCAATGCTTGATGATACATCTTCTCCCCCTCCTTTATATACATCCATCAAGGTTCTCCAAAATCCTGGAGATCAAAGAAGATTGGATTATCCTTTCTATTAAATTTTTGTTGTTAGATTTTTTGGCTGATTTTTAGATTTTAGGGTTTAAAAGAAGGGACACTCTTGTGTGAGACCGTCTTATGCATGAGACGGACATGACACAGAGTCACTTTTTAATAAATTGTTATCACTTTTCCATAAATTATTATCATTTTTCATAAATTGTTATCACTTTTCAATTTGTTATCACTTTTATTCAAATTTGTATCACTTTTTTAAAATGTGATAACAATTTATTAAAAAGTGACTAGGTCTTATGCATGAGACGGTCTCATACAAGTTTTTGCCTTAAAAGAATATATCAAATTGTTTTTTTATCTATATGTGCAACTAATGTACTCCTTCGTATAATATTTTTATGTGAAAAAAAAACTTGTGATTAAAATAATTGCCTACTTTTATTTAACCTGCAATATTCAATTTTTTGAAACCTTCCATCATAGATTCAATTAAGAAAAATAAAATAAAATTGCATTACCTAAAAAAGGAAAAAAATCGTGGAGTACATGCAACTTCACGTTAAAAATGTAATCTTCCACACTGCACAATTTTGCTATTTATATGGAAAAAAATTAGCTATCAATATCTAATTATATTCTTTTTATTGATTCATTTCTAAACACCCAGTCCATCATAGAAATTGACTAATTAAATCGTGGAGCACATCTATAACCTTATAATGTTAAATTTAAAAAAACTTATATAGTAAAGACACATCACTACAAGAAAAAAACACTTTTAATGAGAGTAAAAAATGTAGCTAAAAGTTAAAATACTATCACTAATAACTTTTAGTGACGGAAAATTGCCCGTCATGGCCTCTCATTACTACTTATCTAGTTAAAGTCAATGGTGACTGGATAACATCCTGTCACTAATAAGTATTTAATGAGAGTAAGTTTACCATCACTAAAGATAGCATTAGTGTTAAAAAAATCCCGTCATTAATATATTTTTACTCTCATTGTATAGTATATTTAATTACAACATATACTCTCATTAATATTGTATGTTAATAATGGCTACTCGTATACTCAAATTATTTGTCATTTCCAATGCTTGATGATACATCTTCTCCCCCTCCTTTATATACATCCATCAAGGTTCTCCAAAATCCTGGAGATCAAAGAAGATTGGATTATCCTTTCTATTAAATTTTTGTTGTTAGATTTTTTTGGCTGATTTTTAGATTTTAGGGTTTAAAAGAAGGGACACTCTTGTGTGAGACCGTCTTATGCATGAGACGGACATGACACAGAGTCACTTTTTAATAAATTGTTATCACTTTTCCATAAATTATTATCATTTTTTCATAAATTGTTATCACTTTTCAATTTGTTATCACTTTTATTCAAATTTGTATCACTTTTTTAAAATGTGATAACAATTTATTAAAAAGTGACTAGGTCTTATGCATGAGACGGTCTCATACAAGTTTTTGCCTTAAAAGAATATATCAAATTGTTTTTATCTATATGTGCAACTAATGTACTCCTTCGTATAATATTTTTATGTGAAAAAAACTTGTGATTAAAATAATTGCCTACTTTTATTTAACCTGCAATATTCAATTTTTGAAACCTTCCATCATAGATTCAATTAAGAAAAATAAAATAAAATTGCATTACCTAAAAAAGGAAAAAAATCGTGGAGTACATGCAACTTCACGTTAAAAATGTAATCTTCCACACTGCACAATTTTGCTATTTATATGGAAAAAAATTAGCTATCAATATCTAATTATATTCTTTTATTGATTCATTTCTAAACACCCAGTCCATCATAGAAATTGACTAATTAAATCGTGGAGCACATCTATAACCTTATAATGTTAAATTTAAAAACTTATATAGTAAAGACACATCACTACAAGAAAAAAACACTTTTAATGAGAGTAAAAGCGTAGCTAAAAGTTAAAATACTATCACTAATAACTTTTAGTGACGGAAAATTGCCCGTCATGGCCTCTCATTACTACTTATCTAGTTAAAAGTCAATGGTGACTGGATAACATCCTGTCACTAATAAGTATTTAATGAGAGTAAGTTTACCATCACTAAAAATAGCATTAGTGTTAAAAATCCCGTCATTAATATATTTTTACTCTCATTGTATAGTATATTTAATTACAACATATACTCTCATTAAAATTCAAATCTCCCGTCACTAAATGACATAATTTAGTGATAAAAATCTTGTCATTATATCTAGAATTTGTTTGTCACTATATGATATACTAAATTTATCATATCATCAATAATTGACATACTCATTTTATGGACATTACTATAAGAAGAATATATTTATCGCGATAGTATTTTTAAACAAGCTAAATACGAAAATCAAAATCAATTGACATACAAGTCTCTAGAATTAACATTTCCAAAATTACAAATTCATTCCAGCAGGTTTGCCAAAAACTAAATAAAATAGTTAACTATTAGATATGCTATTTTTCACCAATGCATTAATTGTCACATGTAAAATAAAATGATAAAAAAGGTTATATAGAGAAACTTAAACAAAATTTAATTTACACTAAAAATATAATTGTGTTTAGTACGTTACCTTTATCTTCTTTACGAAGACATTATAGTCCCAATTACCATGACCTTTTTGTTGGCCTTGAGATTAACCAATATCTTGACATGTGTCACTTTGAGATTCGATGGGATACATGAAACTATAAATTAAAAAGATAACCAAATATATGTAATCAAATCCAACAAGAACTAATACATAAAAAAAAAAAAAAAAAAAACTTGCTGATAACAGAAGTGATTTTTCAATTATTATGTTATATGGTCATGATACTACTCTAATATTATATTTAGAAGTCCTATAACTATATAATGCAAAAATTTATTGCTGAAAAAATGAAAAGTTGCATCCATTAGCACCAACAAATAAACAGATCTGGAAAGCATAATATATTAGGTCACCTCCAGCTACTCTATTTTCCTCTATTTGTTATAGTTTGAGATTATGGATAACTTATAAGCTAACTTGACAAGAGTATTATACGCTAGTTGCTACCATAATCATGATTTACATAGTTAGACCCATACTTTAATTTTTATAGCTGCTTCTTACAAATGCTACAGTTCGGTTTACCATATAAATTAACAATTTGCTATATAAACATCAAAACCTGTTCAATTCTTTTATATCATCAGTATTTAGAGTAGAAAAGATATGATCATTCTCAATCAAAGGCAAATTACTAGTTCTACCTCAGCAAACCAGTAAAGGGGCAATTAGACAAAGGCAGGAAAATTAAACCGAAAATAGTTGCAATGACAACTAAACCATCTAGGTACCAACCACCCTCGCACGATCTTTGTTTAAAGCATCCAAAAGAAGCATAGACTGCGATTAAACAACAATCAAAACTCGAGCTCTAAAAGAAACATCGAAAAGAAGCATAGACTATAAAATTTTGTCATACAAACACAATGTGACACGACCACATTTTCACAACTAGACATAACATGAACTTAAACATAAAATAACCAAGAAAACCTGCCCCATTTTTTTTCAAACGGTATAACACTATCACATAATCAAAACATAACCTGTTCACATTCATACCAGTTCTTAACAAACTCCAATCCACAAAACACACTAGTACATGCTTGTTTATACAAAGTGCATATCCAAAACAAACATAATATATAATAGCGAAGCAAACTAAGCCACGGTCCCCGCCAACAGTGCGTCATCTATGTACACTGCTACTCAAAATTCTGCAAGAGCGCCGCGGCTTGTCCAGATTCCTCATCGGTAATCATCAAGATTACCTACAATACATAAATCTGGTGAGATATAAATCTCGTAAGCGTAAATTATGCATGATGCGGTGTTTAGTTCGAAAACCTCCCAATGCACAATACACTCTCTTTAAAATCATCGATTTATTTATGAAACACTCGTTAGGGCCCCCGACTCACTACTATGCACCGGCACACGAGCACTAAGCTCAATTCAATTATATTCAAGTGGCCACTATATGTATGACCTCGACGTGAGGCCCATCCTCTTGTGGCCATCGAAGGTCCCCCCATCGCGCCCCTCATGACCACCAAGAAGTTATCCCTCCACGTCGACTCCACACCGGTGAGGATCCTACCCTCTAACGGCCTAGCGAGGTCCATCACCAAACCTCGACCCCCTGTCCGTTCGTAAGTCCCCTCTCGAAAATTTTGCACACAAGCATAACATATGAGACGGTGGCCTACTCTAGGTAGCATACGCCAGATCTGCCTAGTCGCCTTAACTCCTAGGTCGCCCGCCACCCTCGGTGCATAATGTGGCCAAACACACCATTTGATAAAACATTTTCATGTTAATGCATGATATGCATTATGCAATGTAGCATATACACACAATAAAACCACATGCTCAAAACACCCTTTTCACTTCTGCAATATCATAGAATTCACAAATTCCTTTCACGATAACCTTTGAACTCACAGGTTCATTCTACAACATTTGAACTCACATGTTCAATTCACAACAGCTTATTCTTGAACTCACGGGTTCATTCCACTTGAATATGGAGCTCACAGACTCCTTTCACAATAATTGAATATCAATCAATTATCACAAATAACATAATATTCGCATATTACCACTTAAGCATAAATAATTCATAACACTATATTTATGCATTGTAGGTGCAAATGAATTTCTACTTACCTCAAATCCGCAATAACGTTGATAAATCAAACCCTTAAACACTTCTATCACCTTCCCACTATCAAATAAGAACAAATATTAATAATTTGAGGATAGGGTTTTGCTCTACTCGTCGCGAGCTTCAAAACGGTATAAGATTTATCAATTGACGGAAGTCGAATACTTACCAAATCGCCGGGATCTCTCTCTCTCTCTCTCTCTCTCTCTCTCTCTCTCTCTCTCTCTCTCTCTCTCTCTCTCTCTCTCTCTCTCTCTCTCTCTCTCTCTCTCTCTCTCCGTGAAAAATGGCGTCGGTTGGATAACAGGTATGTTGAATTAAATGTGTGCATATGTCCGCCGCCTTAATTTCCTTCAGAGGTAAGTTTTCTATATTTTATTTTCTTACCTATCTACTTCTACTTACTTAATTACTATATACATATATATATATACACTAATCACCGTACATATATTATATATATATATATATATATATTTTAATAGTACAAATAGTATTATAATTAATTTAATTAATACCACTAATAATTATATAATTTGTATTAGTACTCAAACACCATAAAAATCTCAATTACTTATAAATAATTTTTCTCACCACTAAACATATAAAGACATATTTAATTAATTCGGTATTTAAAAGCACAATAAAATAATGCAAGATAAAATAATTTAAAATCACAAGTAGCACATAATTTAATTAAACCGCACTCAATGCATGAAATATATTAGCCAATGAGTAGTGAGAGTCTCGGGTATCACATCCTCCCTCCTTATAAAAATTTCGTCCCCGAAATTTCACTTACTTGAAGAGTCCTGGATATTTGGATTTCATATCATCTTCTCTTTCCCAAGTGGCTTCTTCTCTTGACTGATTTCTCCATAACACTTTAATTAATGAAATCTCTTTGTTTCGAGTTGTTTTACTTCTCGTAGTAAAATTTCCACTGGTACTTCTTCATAGCTCAAATCCATTTTCAACTCTGCGGGTTTACTTTGTAAAACATGCGATGGATTTGCAATATACTTTCTCAATGTAGACACATGAAACACATTATGTATTTGAGACATTGACGCAGCAAGTCAAGTTTATAAGCGACCTCGCCAATTCTTTCAGTGATAGCAAATGGACCCACGTATCTCGGACTAAGCTTCCCTTTCTTCCCAAATCGCATTATTCCTTTCATTGGAGAAACTTTCGTAAATACTTGGTCGCCTACTTCAAACTCTAACTTTCTTCTTCTCTTGTCTCGCATAACTCTTCTCGTCGGCTTTGGGCGCTTTTCATTCTTTCTCGAATTTGTTCTACCGCTTTACTCATTTCTCAAATCATATCTGGACCCAAAAGCTTTCTCTCTCCGACTTCATCCCAATGTACCGGAGATCGACACTCTCTACCATAAAGTGCTTCATATGGAGCCATCCCGATAGTGGATCGATAACTATTATTATAAGAGAACTCTATCAAAGGCAAAAATTTACTCCACGGCCTTGAAAATCTAACACACAAGCTCTGAGCATATCTTCCGTAATTTGTATCGTTCGTTACGATTGTCCATCTGTTTGTGGATGATACGCAGATCTTGAAAGATAATTGAGTCCCTAAAGCTTTCGTAGGCTCTTCCAAAAATTAGATAAAAATCTAGAGTCCCTATCTGAAACAATAGTGAGTGGTACCCCATGAAGTCGACAATCTCTTGTATATATATTTGAGCATAACGATCCATAGAATATGTGGTGCAAATTGGTAGAAAATGAGCTGATTTTGTCAATCGATCCACAATAACTCAGATTGCATCGAAACTTTTAACCTGTCTTGGGAAATCCTGTAACAAAATCCATCATTATATTCTCCCATTTCCATTTCGAATAAACAATGGTTGCAAGGTCCCCGCAGCCTCGATATTCTCGCTTTGATTTCTTTGACAGTCAAACACTTGTTCTACATATTGCGCAATATCCTTCTTCATGCCTGGCCACCAATAATGCAATTTTAAGTCTCTATACATTTTAGTAGCTCCTAGATGTACCGAATAGGGTGTCGAATGTGCTTCTTTCATCACATCTTCACGAGTCTTGTCAATGTTAGGTACATACAATCGATTTTTGATCTTAGTACACCATTCTCGGATAATCCGAAAGTCGGATGATTCACCAAGTAAGGCCTTTCTTTACCTTGGCAAAATATTCATCACGTCGCCTTGATGAATTCTCACAATCAAAGTGGGTTTAAGTGTTAGCGCCGCAAGCCTTGCTATCACGCATCCACGTTCAACAGTTCTATATTCATCTTTTGTAGGTCAAGAAGTTCAGTTTTCGAATTGAAGTCAAAGCCGCAATCTTTTCCACCGATTTTCGACTCAATGCATCCGCCACCACATTAGCTTTACCAGATGATAGTTGATGACACAATCATAATCTTTCACAAGTTCTAACCATCTTCGTTGTCTCATGTTCAGTTCTTTCCGAGTGAAGAAGTATTTCAAACTCTTATGATCGGTGTAAATCTCGCAATGGTCCCCCGTGATAGGTAATGTCTCCAAATTTTAAGTGCAAATACCATCGCAAGCTCTAAGTCATGTGTAGGATAGTTCTTTTCGTAATCTTTCAATTGTCGAGGTGCATATGCTATCACATTACCATTCTCGCATCGAGATACAACCGAGACCATTCTTGAAGCATCACCGTAAACTTTAAAACCTCCAGTTCGATCGAAATTGCTAAAATTGGGCCGATGTCGATCGCTTCTTTAGTTCTTGAAAAATTCGTTCACACGCATCTGTCCAATTATAATTCGTGTTTTTCTCGGTCAATTGTGTCAATGGAGAAGCAATTTTGGAAAATCCTTCAACAAATCTGCGATAATACCCCGCTAAACCAAGAAAAGCTGCGCACCTCTCGACGGATTTGTAGGTTGTGGCCGCTTATTAATTGCTTCAACTTTGCTTGGGTCAATCAAATCCTGCTCCGATATTACATGTCCTAAGAAAACAACTCGATCTAACCAGAATTCACATTTCTTGAATTTTGCATATAGTTGTTTTTCCTTCAAAACGTCTAACACTTTCCTCAAATGCACCGCATGATCTTCTTTCGTCTTGGAGTAAATCAAGATATCATCGATGAATATAATAACAAATTTGTCCAGAAAGTCTTTGAATACTCGATTCATCAAGTCCATGAATCTTTGCCGGAGCATTTGTTAGTCCAAATGGCATTACCGTAAACTTGTAGTGCCCATATCTTGTACAGATTGTTTTAGGAATGTCTTCCTCTTTTATTTTCAATGGTATATCCCGATCGCAAGTCAATCTTCGAAAATATTGATGCACCTTGAAGTTGATCAAACAGATTATCAATGCGAGGTAAAGGGTATTTATTCTTGATCGTGATTTTGTTCAGCTCCCGGTAGTCTATACACATTCTCAATGTACCGTCTTTCTTTCGAACAAATAAAACCGGCGCTCCCTGTGGTGAAAAACTAGGGCGAATGAAACCCTTTTCTAGTAGCTCTTGCAATTGTACTTTCAACTCTTTCAATTCAGGGCGCCATTCTATATGGTGATTTAGATATTGGAGGAACTCCTGGTTGTAGTTCAATCACAAATTCTATTTCACGATCTGGTGGTAATCCCGGAAGATCATCTGGAAAGCTTGATTCGGGATATTCTTGTACCACTGTACCTCACTAACAGCTTGAACCTTGTTGCCCTTCAATACTCATTACACCGACTAAATAACCCTCACAACCACTTTTCAATAATCTTTGTGCTCACCGCTGATATCATCGGGAATTTAAAACTTTTCTTTATTCCGACAAAGGAAAAAGGCTCCTCTCCTACCGGCTGAAACATAATACTCTTTTTCTCGCAATCAATTGTAGCACCATATTTCGATAGCCAATCCATACCCAAAATCACATCATAATCATTCATGTCTAATACAATCAAATTCGCATACGCTTCTCCACCTTCTATGGGTATAACACATTCTCGTAAAATCTGATTGGTTTGTTTTGAATCACCGGAAAGGGATCATCACATCAAATTTGGCTTCGTTAGGTTAGGTGGTTTACCTAGCCTTCTCACATACTCGGTGGATGCAAATGAATGTGTAGCTCCGTAATCAAATAACACAAAAGTTGAAATACCAAAAATAGAGAGTTTACCGATAACCACCGGGTTATCTTCCTCGTCTTCCTTGGTCGTGGTAAACACTCTGGGCTGGAACTCTTCCTTGCTCCCCTTTTCTTACCACTAGTTGGACACATCGTAGCCATATGTCCTTTTTGTCCACATGAAAAACATACTCTAGGGGAAGAAAACAGGCTCCACCGTGCGGTTTACCATAATTCAAACAAACGGGATGTGGTGGTGGTACTGCGATCGATCCGTCTTTAAACGCTTTTCCTGAACCCTCTTGTTCTAGTCTCTGTCCTTGTCGAAATTGGAGATTTGGTCTTGGTTTTTGGAATGGAAATGGTCTTTTCTTAATATCTCCACTCCACGACGGTACTTGTCTTTGTTGAAACCGTCGCCGAGCCTCTTGTGCTTGTCTTATTCTCATTTCAGCTTGTTTAGCAATTTGGGCTCTCTCCGCAACTTGTGCATAGGTTACTCCTGAATGCCCGCCATGCTCACATCCCTATACAGCTCAGGTCTCAAACCCTCCAAAATCTCTCCACTTTCGGTGTTTCGGTGCTCACCATATGCTCCGCGAACCTAGATAACTATTCGAATTTGCGGAGGTAGTCTGTGATCATGGCCCCTGTTTCAACCTGTATAAATTCATTCATTTTCATTACTCTAACATGTGAAATACTTGTTCTGAAAATTTCTTTAAACCTTTCCCTGTGTCATAGCAGTAATGTCTTCAATACTTTTCACAAGATCCCACCAATGTCCCAAGACTACCGCTGCAGCATAAAGGATGCGCACAAGACCTTTTCCACCTCGGGGATTCTACTATATTGAAACATATTATCCAAGGTTCTCAACCAATCCTCTGCAGCCAATGGATCGAGTAGCATCCTCAAAGATAGGAGGATTTAGTTTTGAAACCGCTCACAAACTAGGTCAACATGTTCTCGCTCGTGGCTGTGGTCGATGCACATCTTCATGTTGCTTATCTCGTATCCCTTTGTTGGATGAGTTGTTGGATTTGTTGGGCTTGACGCTCAACCAAATCTGCCAAACGAGATATAACATTATCTCGATCAACACCAACGATCGGTCTTTGTCGGCTCAGAGTTCTTTCTCTACCACTACTCTCACCCTCATTGCCCGCCATATCTATTCACTCACACAACCAGTCCTACACCACATGGCCAATATAGTTCATGATGAGAAATAGCACAAACAAAATTTACATAAACACTTACCGGAATAGCCGGGCTCTCCAAATTCGAGCGCGTGTACATAGATAGTCTACGGGAGGCAAACCCGGCTCGATACCACTCGACACGACCACATTTTCACAACTAGACATAACATGAACTTAAACATAAAATAACCAAGAAAACCTGCCCCATTTTTTTTTTTCAAACGGTATAACACTATCACATAATCAAAACATAACCTTTGTTCACATTCATACCAATTCTTAACAAACTCCAATCCACAAAACACACTAGTACATGCTTGTTTATATAGTGCATATCCAAAACAAACATAATATATAATAGCGAGAAGCAAACTAAGCCACGGTCCCGCCAACAGTGTCGTCATCTATGTACACCGCTACTCAAAATCCTGCAAGAGCGCCGCGGCTTGTCCAGATTCCTCATCGGTAATCATCAAGATTACCTACAATGCATAAACCGGGTGAGATATAAATCTCGATGGCAAATTATGCATGATGCGGTGTTTAGTTCGAAAACCTCCCAATGCACAATGCACTCTCTTTAAAATCATCAATTTATTTATGAAACACTCGTTAGGGCCCCGACTCACTACTATGCACCGGCACACGAGCATTAAGCTCAATTCAATTATATTCAAGTGGCCACTATATGTATGACTTCGACGTGAGGCCCATCCTCTTGTGGCCATCGAAGGTCCCCCCCCATCGCGCCCCTCATGACCACCAAGAAGTTATCCCTCCACATCGACCCACACCGGTGAGGATCCTACCCTCTAACGGCCTAGCGAGGTCCATCACCAAACCTCGACCCCCTGTCCGTTCGTAAGTCCCCTCTGAAAATTTTGCACACAAAGATAACATATGACACGGTGGCCTACTCTAGGTAGCATACGCCAGATCTCGCTGGTCGCCTTAACTCCTAGGTCGCCTCTGCGCCCTCGGTGCATAATGTGGCCAAACACACCATTTGATAAAACATTTTCATGTTAATGCATGATATGCATGATGCAATGTAGCATATACACACAGTAAAACCACATGCTCAAAACACCCTTTTCACTTCGCAATATCATGGAATTCACAAATTCCTTTCACGATAATCTTTGAACTCACAGTTCATTCTATAACATTTGAACTCACATGTTCAATTCACAACGATCGCTGAACTCACGAGTTCATTCCACTTGAGATATGAAGCTCACAGACTCCTTTCACAATAATTGAATATCAATCAATTATCACAAATAACATAATATTCGCATATTACCACTTAAGCACAAATAATTCATAACACTATATTTATGCATTGTAGGTGCAAATGAATTTCTACTTACCTCAAATCCGCAAAAACGTTGATAAATCAAACCCTTAAACACTTCTATCACCTTCCCACTATCAAATAAGAACAAATATTAATAATTTGAGGATAGGGTTTTGCTCTACTCGTCGCGAGCTTCAAAACGGTATAAAATTTGTCAATTGACGGAAGTCGAATACTTACCAAATCGCTTCAGGATCTCTCTCTCTCTCTCTCTCTCTCTCTCTCTCTCTCTCTCTCTCTCTCTCTCTCTCTCTCTCTCTCTCTCTCTCTCTCTCTCTCTCTCTCTCTCTCTCTCTCTCTCTCTCTCTCTCTCTCTCAAAAATGGCGTCGGCTGGATAACAGGTATGTTGAATTAAATGTGTGCATATGTCCGCCGCCTTAATTTCCTTCAGAGGTAAGTTTTCTATATTTTATTTTATTATTTTATTTTCTTACCTATCTACTTCTACTTACTTAATTACTATATACATATATATATATATACACTAATCACCGTACATATATTATATATATATATATATTTTAATAGTACAAATAGTATTATAATTAATTTAATTAATACCACTAATAATTATATAATTTGTATTAGTACTCAAACACCATAAAATCTCAATTACTTATAAATAATTTTTCTCACCACTAAACATATAAAGACATATTTAATTAATTCGGTATTTAAAAGCACAATAAAATAATACAAGATAAAATAATTTAAAATCACAAGTAGCACATAATTTAATTAAACCGCACTCAATGCATGAAATATATTGGCCAATGAGTAGTGAGAGTCTCGGGTATCACACAATGTAGAATTCTAAAAGGCTTTAAAACTGTTTGTCTGCTCTTTTAATTCCGAGTTCATCAACCTCTTCCAAAGCTCTAATATTCATGTCCTGTCTTGCCTTCGAGATCTAAAACCAAATAATGCTCAAGAGCATCGGTGGACCGGAAGTCTAAGCGATTAAGATAAATGTGTATTGCCTATCCACATATATGATGTTCAATGTCAACCTAGTAAGTGTACGTAATTCTTTGGAATTACTAATAGCAACGGATAAATGAAGAAAAATTTAAGACCGAGAAGGCATACGGGAAAGTAACATAAATTGCATTTGCACATGACCTGGACATTCTATTCAATATGACTTCAATTAATCAATTTAGATTGCATATCACTGATCTCCAAATTAATCTAACAATACATATCTCGCAAAATAAGAACATCTATAATATACCATGATTCCATTCACAACAGGAAGGTTCATAATACACTTACCTATCGATCGACTTCTTTAATAGTTACATTTTCTCTTTAATTTGCTTCGACATCTCAACAATTTCTCGGTGTCTCGCTAATTTCTCTTTAATTTTTCTCCCGAGATCGATCGATCATATATATGAATATATGTACACATGAAATCACCTAATTAATTCATCAAAAGACAGCTTTTCATATTCTATTTTTTGAGTTATCATATAATACAAATATTATCACCTTTTACCAGCAGAGTCATTCTATCAAACACCTTGAAAGCATAAGTTAAGCAACACCTTCCTCATCACCGCAATAGAAAAATATTGCAATTAACAAATAAAATATGTAATTTCGAGAAGAGCAAACTCTCACTACAAAAACAAGAATTAACGAGGGAAAAAGCCCTCGGTAATTAGCGAGGTGAGCCGAGGGCCAAAATTACCGAGGGTATTTGCGGGAAATGGGCCCCTTGGTAATTAACTAGGGCCCCAAGCGAGGGCTAAGCCCTCGCCATTTTAACGAGGGAATGGGCCCCTCGACAAGCCCTGCACGGCATATCCCTCACCAAGCCCAATATTACCGAGGGTGGGGGCCTCGCTAATTACCGAGGGTGGGCCCCCTCGCTAAGCCCGATATAAAAAAATGGGCCTGCCCTTCTCCCCCACATCACTGACCCCCATTACCAATTTCAAAGGCTGCCATGCCGTTTGGCTCTAATACTAGTCGGGCTCTGTAGTACTCGTTCGGGGATATTTCTACGGTAAATTTTTTAGATTTAATCGGTTAATTTTGTTGCTATTTTAGTGAGTAAATTTTGTATTTTTTATATGTATTTGTGTAATTTTATTATTAATTTTGTTGTTATAGTTGGTGATTTATTAATTATTTAGTGTAAATTTGTATAATTGTTATGTATATTTTAATTATTTAGAAAAATTATTAGTATATGAATTATATATAATTATTAAGAGTTAATTAATTAGTAATTATGTAATTATATAATTTTGTTGTTATAGTTGGTGATTTATTAATTATTTAGTGTTAATTTTTGTAATTGTTATGTGTATTGAGAATTATTAGTAATTATTTAGGAAAATTAGTAGTATAAGATTATTATATAATTATGTAGTGTTAATTAATTAGTAATTATGCAATTATATGATTTTAATTATTAATATTATTATAATTTTAATTTAATTGCTATAATTTATATATTTGTAGGTGTGTACGTTTATTGAAAAAAGATTCTATGCGGGAGTATAATTTCATAGCCACCACTATCACCGTAAGTATTCTTTTTGTAATTAATTATTATTTAAATATGATTTTAATTTAATTATAATAAGTATTTGATTTAAAATTATTTAGCATGCATGATATAATAATAATTTATATATATGGTGATCGATGTTGATCAAATTTTGTATGATAGTTCAATTATAATATTAATTTTGAAAAAGCGAATCGATGTTCGATTCAAGTTGATGATGGAGTTAAGGGTTGATGAATTGTTTGGTATTGTTTCTTTGTAGAATGTGCGTTCCGACTTGATTAATTTTAATTAAGTCGGAAATGGATGCACTAGGAACTTGATATATTAAGCGGGAATACGGTTAAATAAGACAAAACTCGCCGAAATTTTTAGAAAATATATATATTAATATTAGGAAAAAATATATTAACTGGAAGAATTAATTATGATTTAATTAAATTTTGAATCTTCATTAATCAAACAGATCTATTCCTATGAATTATTCAAGCCGTAGTTGGATGTATGGTCCAAGAAGCGATTAATGGCATGATATCTCCCGAATTTCTTAGTAGACTTGAATCGTTTATAGAATTCGCTACTAGTAACCGGAATGGATGAGTGGGGGAAAGATTAGGTGTCCTTGCTCGAAATTCAAATGTAGGAACCGAGTTTTAGAGAACCCATTGACGTGAAATCACATTTTTTTAGACATGGGTTTATGTCTAATTATCACAATTGAATTTTGCACGGTGAGCAAAATTGGAATTCTATGCCACACTATGATCGGCCGGCGTCGACTTCATATAGAGTTGACGACACCGCAGCATCTAGCTCGTACCACAATATGATGATGGACTTAACCACGGTCCTAACATTAGTTTCCAAAATGTGGAAGAAGAGCCCCTTAGTGAGGAACCTCCTAATCGGCATGATGCACATTTTTTTCGACATGCTTCGTGGCAAATGATCAGATCTCGTATCCTCGGTTGCGAGTCTCATTCTCGGTTGTCATTCAATGCCCGTCTTTTAAATATTAAAACCGAGAACAGCCGTCTGAAGGGATTACAATCAAATAGTTGATTTGATTAGTGAGATTTGCCCTCCGGAAAATCGGTGCCCAAGAAATTTTCTGATTCTAAATAGTTGATGGGTGGGATGGGTCTTCCCGTAGAGAGGATTGATTGTTGTGCAAATAATTGTATGATATATTGGGGTGCGAGATAGGAAACTTGAATCGTGTAAGGTTTGTGGTCGGCCACGATTCAAACTCGCTAGACGTGGTGTGGATGGTCGATGGAAAAAGAACAATCCTTTCAAAGAGATGTTCTATTTTCCTATCATTCCTCGATTGCAAAGACTCGTATCACCCAATACTACCGCTAAGGATATGGTATGGCATGCTAGTTGCTATAATGATGAAATTTGGTGTTATGCGTCACCTGCAAATTCGTTGCCTTGGAAACATCTCGGATTATTCATATCCCGATTTTGCGGTGAAATACGGAATGTGAGGCCGGGTTTGAGCACTGATGGTTTTCAGCCATTTGGGCGATCGGGAAAACAAGATTCGTCATGGCCGGTGATAGTGACACCGTACAATCTGCCCCCATGATTGTGTATGAAAGAACAATTCATGTTTTTGACGATTTTGGTGTCTGGTCCTAAAAATCTAAAGGATAATTTAGATGTATTTTTACAGCCACTAATTCATGATTTGAACGTCTTTGTGGGAAAATGGGGTGGAAACGTATGATGTTGCTAGAAAGCAAAATTTTATGATGCGAGCCGCATTAATCTGGATAATTAGCGACTTTTCAGCTTACTCAATGCTTGTCTGGATGGAGCACCGCCGGAAGGATCGCTTATCCATATTGTCTGAGTACTTCGATGCCTTCACTTTAAGACTCAGTCGCAAAGAGTCGTGGTTTGATAACCATCGTAAGTTCTTACCTAGGGGACATCCGTATCGCAGAACAAGACTGCATTCATGAAGAATAAAGTAGTTACATATGACCCACCACCCATCCGAACGAGGTGAAATGATTCTACAAGAAATTGATTGGTTGGGAGTACTGGAAAGTGACGAGAAGAGGGTCTTTGAGGCCCACAACAAAAGATTAGATGGTGGCTGGAGGAAGAAAAGTATTTTTGTGATTTGCCATATTGGAGTACCCTCTTGATCCGGCATAATTTGGATGTGATGCACATTGGAAAAAATGTGTTTGATAATTTGTTCTACACAATGATGAATGTGGAAGGGAAAACAAAAGACACACATAAGTCTAGGGATGAACTTAATGAATATTATCATCGTCCCTCTCTAGAGAAATGTCAACGCATTGGGAAGTATCCCAAAGCTTGTTATTCACTTGATAAGAGTCAAAAGGATGATCTGTGCGGATGGGTAACCGAGTTGAAGTTTTCCGATGACTATGTGTCTAACCTGTCTCGATGTGTAGACTGGAGCAAATTGAAGATGTTTGGGATGATGAGTCATGATTGTCATGTGTTTATGCAGAGACTACTCATGATTGCTTTTCGTGAAACTCTGCCGCCGAATGTGTGGAAAGCAATCACCGAACTTAGTTTGTGCTTTAGGGAGTTAACTTCTGCATCCATTACGATTGAGAACATGGCTAGATTGGAAGCAGATATTCGATTATATTTATAAGTTGAAATGTATCTTTCCGCCCAGCTTCTTCAATTCGATGGAGCATCTGCCTGTGCACCTTGCATACGAAGCAAGGATAAGCTGGTCCTGTGCAAGATAGATGGATGTATCCATTTGAGAGGTAATTTATAACTCTAAATTATTTGATTAACTAAAATGGTTATAATATATATATATATATATATATATATATATATATATAACACTTGATTCATTTAATTAGGTATCTTTACAATTTAAAGCTCGGTGTTGGGAACAAGGCGCATGTTGAAGCATCGATTGCAAATGCGTATTTAACAAAAGAGGCCTCAATATTTTGTTCCCTCTATTTCGCGATCACGTTCGAGACGAGGCGGCACAATGTACCTCATAATTACGATGGTCGTGGCGAGGTACCCCAAATAGCGAAAGGTACTTTGTCCATATTTATACCTCCCGATCGACATCTTGGAAAGATGAACAAAAGATGGATTATAGATGAGGAGAAAAACACGGCTCATACGTACGTGCTACTAAATTGTCCCGAAGTTGCAACCGTATATCGAGTAAGTTTATAACCTTCGACTTTTGTTAATTATAACGTCAATCCGTATATTAAATAATCAAATCCCCTTTTGTAGTATGTTTTTCGAGCAATTGCAAAATTTCCAACCGGGACTCTCGAGGGCTGAACAAGATGAAAGATTACAAGAGGAGTTTGTATTGTGGTTTTAACAACTTGTAAGGATAAATAATATTCAAAATCGGTGGATACGTGATCTTTCTAGCGGATCTTCGAGTTGTGTCACCACATACCCTGGATATTACGTGAATGGTTATAAATTTCACACACGAACTTATGGCTCATCAAAATCTACTTTAAATTGTGGAGTTTGTATCAAGGGTAAAAATTATGATGCAGATGAGAATGATTTCTACGGGATCCTTGAGGAAGTAGTGCAATTGGAGTACCGGACGTATTGAGAAAAATGTTGTTATGTTCAAGTGTGAGTGGTTTGATCCATCTGTGCCAAATGAAACAAGAGTACATCCTTATTACAAACTTATGGACGTTAATCAAAGGGGAAGATACGGCCGCTACGATCCTTTTGTGTTAGCAACTCAAGCCACTCAAGTTTACTATTGCAAGTACCGGAAAGCGTAGAAATGAATCTTTGGCCGTTTACAAAATCAAACCGAGATCCTTGGTCGAAACCGTACCAACGAATGAACAAGAGCTTCCCTTTCAAGGCGACCTTGAGTCCCAAATTAATGGTGTGCAAACGGATGATGATCCAATCATATTGACAGATGTCAACGGTACATTAATTGATAGTATTGTGGTTTTAACAACTTGTAAGGATAAATAATATTCAAAATCGGTGGATACGTGATCTTTCTAGCGGATCTTCGAGTTGTGTCACCACATACCTGGATATTACGTGAATGGTTACAAATTTCACACACGAACTTATGGCTCATCAAAATCTACTTTAAATTGTGGAGTTTGTATCAAGGGTAAAAATTATGATGCAGATGGGAATGATTTCTACGGGATCCTTGAGGAAGTAGTGCAATTGGAGTACCACTGACGTATTGAGAAAAATATTGTTACTGCTCAAGTGTGAGTGGTTTGATCCATCTCATGCCAAATGAAACAAGAGTACATCCTTATTACAAACTTATGGACGTTAATCAAAGGGGAAGATATGGCCGCTACGATCCTTTTGTGTTAGCAACTCAAGCCACTCAAGTTTACTATTGCAAGTACCGGAAAGCGTAGAAATGAATCTTTGGCCGTTTACAAAATCAAACCGAGATCCTTGGTCGAAACCGTGCCAACGAATGAACAAGAGCTTCCCCTTTCAAGACGACCTTGAGTCCCAAATTAATGGTGTGCAAACGGATGATGATCCAATCATATTGACAGATGTCAACGGTACATTAATTGATATTGAAAATAATGAAGAAGAAGAAGAAGAAGAAGAAGAAGAAGAAGAAGAAGAAGAAGAAGAAGAAGAAGAAGAAGAAGAAGAAGAAGAAGAAGAAGAAGAAGAAGAAGAAGAAGAAGAAAATGATGATGATGAGGAGGGGGAGGACGAGGAGGAGGATGAAGACTCGGATGAATATTGAATATATAGTGTAATAATTATTTACTATTGAATAATGTAATAATTATGTGTGTTTCATTTGCATGTTATATATATGATGAATTATTTATTATTGAATAGTGTAATAATGTGGTTTTATTTAATTATTGTTACAGATGAGCGGACCGTCTGGATCGAGGGGACCATCTCGGGTCCGGAGGAGGCTGGAGTCAAGCGGACCGTTTGGGTCCAAGGGACTATCTGGGTCAGTGAGTCGAGATGCCAGTACCATTACCGGTACCCTTTATTCGGGAGGATGAGGACGAGGCCGCCGGACTCGAGGCCTATGAGGACCATCCTCCAGCTCCGAGCGGGGGTCCTGGATATATGGATCTAACGGGGCACGTAAGTTAAATACTTGTGAATAATAAACTATGTCATATTTATATGTCTATTAATTTTGCGTGTTTATTCCCTTTTTGCGAGTTGATGCCATCGAATACGGTATTGATTGGAGTAGTTTTTCGGGTAAGTGTTATTAAGACCAATCAACAAAATATCGAACCCATGAGAAAAAGTATGCACATGAGGCCCTAGAAATACGAGTTTTTAGTGACTAGAGTTGCAACAAGGGTTGACACTAACACTACCAAACACTTGCAAAATACAAACAAAAACAAGCAAACAAATGATCGAACACCTAGAATGCAATAACAAAAACAACAATAAATGGTGAGATAGAGGTGTTAGGATTAACATCCATCAATGAATCATCAATCAACAAGCTTCAATTGAATCAAATTGCAAATCAACTAAGGTAGAAAGCATGAAACCATCATGAAATTAATCACTCCATTAAAATCACAATGCCTAATGTGAGTATCCTTAGTCTTTCCCATCTCTCAATGTAGAAATTTCCAATTCATACAATCATGCAAAATTGAAACTCGATCTACACCTAATCACGTTAGCTCAACTCTCGCCTATTGCTAGGGTGATTAACCATTAATCTAAAGAGACAATTTTACACAAAGCACAATTAAGAATCACAATTAGAAAACAAACTAATGTGAGTATCCTTAGTGCAACTAATCTCTCGATTCCGAAGCACCCAATCAACACATTCATACACAATTATCACCCGATTAATCCCGGATCACGTTAAGCGCAACTCTCGTCTATAGCTAGGGTGATCAAACACTAATCTAAAGAGATAATTATGCATGAAGCACAAATGAGAATCACAATTAGTAAGCAATCTACTCAATTGATCTCCAATCATCAACAATCATAGCATCATCAATCAATTCATCATCAATTTCAATTAACCCAAGCACAAGAGAGTTAGCCCATGGTACCACAAACAATACCCATGGGAAGAAGATAGAATTGATCAAACACAAAGCAAATCACAACAATTAAGAAATTAAAGAGACAAAAGAGGAAAAACATCACCAATTGATCTTCAATCAACAAAAATAGGAATGCTTGAAGTCTTCAACACCAATCTCCAAATGAATTGCAAGCTTGAATTGAATGGAAAACAAGGATCTAAAGCTAATATATGGCTAATCTACCAACAATCAATGAAAATTTAATCCTAAATCTAACTTCTACTCTAACTACAAGGGAAATTGGCTTGGGGCCTGAGAAATCGCCTCAAAACCGCTACTAACTGCTATTATGAAAGATCTAAGTTTTGCTCTGCTTCTCCCCTTTAAATACGAAAATTCTGGAAAGCCCCCTCGAGTCGAGGGTCGCCTCGACTCGAGACTTCGCTTTGTCCCATCCCTCGACTCGAGGTCATGCCTCAAGTCGAGGTTGCTGCCATTTTCTGAATTTGATCCTTTTCGCACATCCCTCGACTTGAGGCTCATGGTCCTCGACCGCAGCTCGAGTCGAGGCACTTTTTCGTCGTGCGGGGCTTGGCCCCAACCCCGTTCGTCCGATATGATCGTCTCTTCATTCTAAGCCTAATGATACTCTCGGTTTGGCAAAATTCCACCGAATTACCTGCAAAATGGACGAAAAACATTAAAATCTCACAAATAGTACTTTTTAAGCAAAAGAGTGATACTTTTCACATTTAAGCACAAAAATCAACACCTTAGCTCACTTTTTTGCACTAAAATAGGCCCTAAAAATATGTATCAATTCACTCCAATCATACTCCCAAACTTGAATTGTTGCTCGTCCTCGAGCAACGTAGAAACTAAGAACAAATGAGTGAATTGATTGCAATTTATGTCACATGGCACTATAGACGAAGTATAAGACAATCGAACTCATCAATGATCATAAGTATCAATGCAACTATCCACTAGTAATCAAGATAGATCATGCTCAAATAAATGCTCAATCAAATACTCAACACATTGCTCCTTCCATGGAGTGTTTCACTCTTCACTCAAGTGTATAAAGGTATGATGCACTCATTCATCAAATTCACAAACTTGCACACTATATGCTTGCCAAAAGACTTAATCTCAATCCAAATCATTTATGATCAATCAAGAATCAAAGAGGTCTTTCTCTTAGGTTGTAATGTAGGCTCTTTGGAAAGGTGGGATGTTTTTGGATAAGAGTGACTAAGTAGTAGAGACTTGAATGTAAGCTAATCAATACAAAACACTTCTCTTCTCTTTTCATCTAGTAACACTCTTTCTTTTGAACTTCAATGATCAATCCACCATTCACTTGAGCTTTCTCTTTTTAAGCTCACAAATTGAATCTTTCTTTTCACTCACTTTATATTTTTCTTCACAATTCAATTTTTCACAACCTTTCTTTCTTCTTTCAATATTCATCACTTAGCTCATCATCTTCCCACACTTAGCAATCAAATCACCATCATTAGCCAACAATCAAGCTCTACTAAATATAGGACAAGAAATGCTCATACAAATAGGCTAAATTGGTTTCAATTTCACTTGGCTTGCCAAAGAATAAGGATCATAAGACTCAACATGGCTTACTAAGGAAATCAAATGTTTTTGGTGGAGAAAATTTGGCAAAGTAACTCATCAGTCCAAACATGGCCTCTTATCATTTTCAAGACATCACACAAAGATCAATATCAACAAGTCTAGTGGCAAGTTCTAGCATACAAATCATGAATGATGTACTCACAAAGAAATCATGTCAACCGTATAAGATGTACGATTATTAAGGCACAAAAGCTCACGGGCTTAAATTGAGCAATGAATCAAGCATCATCAATCACATTCATCTTCACATAATAAATCAAGAATGCTAGCTTCAAGCTACAAATCAACTCATTATCAAATCAAAATTCAATAGGTCTTGCAAATCAAACACAAGTGTTCATGTACATAAATCCAAGCATACTCACTACATCAATAATGATACTCAAAGATATGTCAATAAGTCCACAAGTAAGCTCATAACACATCTAGCCCCAAAAATATATATGCAAGAAATCCAAGATACCAATATAGTTTAATCAATAATAAGCAATAAGCTCAACAAACCCATAATCATAAAATAGTATAAAAGATAGGCAAAGGGAAGAGAAACACCTCCCCAAACTTAGACAAGTCTAAGTTTGAAAGGAAGTGTTGTACCAATAAGCCCTTAAACTCCATCTTTCTTCAAACATGTAGGGATCATCAAGCTTTTATGCACTTTCCACTTGATCTTGCATTTCCTTGCAATTTCAATCACTTCCCAAGCAAATATAGTGAGTGTACCTACAATATCATTAAAATCATCAAATCATTACCACTAAGAGATGCACATCAACAATAAATGAACAAACACCCCCAAACTTGAATGATAACATGAATTCAAGGTTTAGAATGAGAGTGATAAAAATATATGCAACTTCTAATGGTATCAACATTAAGCTCAACACTATATGAATCCCAAAGCATAGAGCATAATTTCCTAAGCATGAGCAAATAAATTCCCAAGCCAATTCTCCCAAAAATGAATCAAAAACACAAAGTTACCAAAAGAACACAAGAAAAGAAATAAAAAGGATGGGTTGCCTCCCATCAAGCGCTATTTTATTGTCCTTTGCCGGACTTATTTCTTTCACTTCCAAACGTCCTTCATCGGAATGGCCAAGGATAGCGGTCCTACTTGCCATTGTATCTCAACCTTTGAGCTTCGAAATTTAGGAGGTTCATATGTAGGATAGACCCATCATCCACATCCTTGCACTTTGATGATGGTTGTCCTCCTTGCTTTCTCACCAACATCCTTCTCCCTTTCTTTTCTCCAAGGATGCCCAAGCACTTCTTTAATTCTTTCCTATAATCAAAGTTCTCAAGAGGTAAAATCAAATCATTAGAAGCATCAATTTCAATTAAATCACAAATTGAAGAGTTAGAAGGTATAGAAATGCTCATTTCAATCTTCAATTCCTTATTTGGTGCTTCTATATTTGCTTGTTCATTATTGCTCATGTCCATCAATGGACATTCCTCTTCATCACTCTTGATAAGGAAATCTTCCTTTTCATCCTCATTGCTTGGACCCTCTTCTTCATCTTCTTCTCTTGCATTTTCTTCCTCCCCTTCTTCTTCTTGATTCTCCATGATAGTCATGTTCTTTACTTGGCGTAGGAAATTTTTGACTTGACACTTTATAAACATGAAATGGACTTCGGTGATCTCCATGTTCCCCTTGATCCATGAATTGACCATTGCTTTGGTCTCATAAATTTCCTCATACAAGGGAAGCATTTCATCACACCTAGTGTCATCTTCCTCAAATTTTTCCAACAAAAATCCAAGCATCTCTAACAATATGGCTCTCACATCATGGAGTCCCCATTCTTCAAGTTGAGGAGAAGCTTGTGGCATTGGATAATCAAACTCATGGCTTCTCCTATATTCATAATAATCACCTCCCGATGCTCCTTGACACTCAAATCCAAGACATGGATCAAATGTTTGATCATAAGGCTCATAGTATGGAAACATCTCTTGAGGTTGGGAAGGAATTTCATCATATCTCCAATCTTCATAATTGGATGGAACTTGTTGTAATTGAGAATTATCTTCATAGTCCCTCCAATCATTGTATCCAAATTCTTCATAGTGTGGAGGATACACTCTACTATCTTGATAATACTCTTAATTCCACATGCATGAGTTGTATCCTTCCATCTAGACAAGATATCAAAGTATCAAATTCAAACAAAATAACAAAACAAACGAAAACACAAAGGCAACAAGTAGTCACTTCAAACAATTTCTAGGTCTCACTTAAGGCGCAAAAACTAATTCCCGGCAACGGCGCCATTTGATTGGAGTAGTTTTTCGGTAAGTGTTATTAAGACCAATCAACAAAATATCGAACCCATGGAAAAAGTATGCACATGAGGCCCTAGAAATACGAGTTTTTAGTGACTAGAGTTACAACAAGGGTTGGCACTAACACTACCAATAGAAAGTATGCACACAAGTTGTTCATTTTCTAGCTTTAATTTTTCATTCTCCTTTTGTGCAATAGAAAGCTCTGCAATTTTGTCCAAGTGTGCCATTGTCTCCTCATTGCCGAGTGCGTCTACTCTACAACTTATCGTGAGTGAGTCCACCTTATCTTCCAGATATATTACCTTCCCTTTAATTCCTTGATTTCTTCATCTTTTTTTGAAACCAGGTTCCTCGTGGTGCTCTCCAATAAAGTTCTTTCACCGCTATGCAACTCAAGTAGTCGTGAATGTTTTTGCTCTATTTCTTTCAAAGCTTTGATGGTTGTGTCTAATTTGTTCTCGCAAACTTGATCTTTCCTCCATTAGTTTCGTAATTCACCATCATATGTGCGCTTTTTCTCCTCTTGGGTTTCACTGTTGTGCGGCGCACCTACTATGTTCATCACAATGTTTTCATTGGTGTGCTCGATTAATTCTGAGTCATGTTTAAGCTGAAACTTGGAGCTTCATTGTGTATGTTTTTCTCTTCATCATCGCTCATGGATTCATCGCCTTCCATGCCGTTGCTTTCATCATCTGCGCTTTCGTGCTCTCCAATATTTCCTTGACCGTGATCAAATCATCTGCTTCGTTGCATTTGTCTGGTCCCCACATGGTTGCTCATGTTGATTGTTAGTGCGGGCGTTTCTTTGAGGTCCCCTCACACACCTTTTTCAAATTCCTAGGCTCCATTTCATCTCTATTTGTCCTCTCGATTAATTGTTTCTTCTTCATTGTTCGTTGAGTCTGCCGAATCATCGGTTGAGTCATCTGCTTTCTTACATTCCACTTTCTAATGTTACCCAAGAGTTAACCATACTCTCAAGTGTTTTTTTCTCTGGCTTGTTGGCTTTAGCTTTGTCTCGCTCGTATCTGGAATTTTTTTCTTTGGAATGAGTTAGTATCTCCATGCATGCTTTTGATATGTTACATAATGTATTGTTATTGATATATTTTTATAAATTTTAAGTTATTTTTACTTACCCAATCAGGTGGTAGTCTTCTCGGCATTTACATTGCTTAATGCTTTGTTCAATGTACTTAAATCCCATCTCGATATCCTTGGTAGTTTCCCGCTACCACTCTTCTCAATAATTGTTGTATGCTCACACAACCAAAACCGCACATAATAATAATGACGTTAACATAGATTATTGATTATGCGTTGGTGTTCATCGATGTGATTTTTTCCATTTTTCATCATTCATTTATTGTTTAATATGTAAAGAGCAAAGTTAAGATATTACTTACCGGTGAGCGAATGCACATCCTTCAATACTAGTGTTTTTGCTTCTCAAAATTTGTTGATGTAATAGATCTACTACCAACGTACACCAATCATACTTCCATATTTCTTCCACCTTATTCGGATAAATCGAGTAATGCCATGGTACTCTCCCGTTCATGCCTGGTGTTAGAAATGTTACGAGCAAATATAGGTGGGTAAGCCTTTCAACATCACCTACACTTTGTCTATCTTCTGTGCAACAATCTCAATTAGCTTATCATACACATATTTCTTGTTTAGAATATTCCCTCCTCTACCTGTTTTCACGTCCCGTCCAAAACAACGTTTTATCCATTTAGGTAACTCATAATCATCCATCTTTAGTTCAATTGGAAGATTTCCACCGAAACTCCGAACAACAAATGCACATCCCTGTTTGTCACCTTCAATTGTTCACCGCCTAACATAAATGTCTTTGTTGGCTTATCGAAAATCAACGACACGTCTAATATCCTCCTCATATTTCTCGCCACATTGTCTTTATTTTCTCGTAATCGGCATTCATGATTGCTTCATAAAGCACCCAAAATGGTATCTTTTTTATTTCCTTTTTATGCTCAGTCCTAAACTTTATTCCTGTAAATCTCTTACGGCCGTCACTAGGTTGCTACGATAATAAGTTGTCCTGTCCTTGATGTGTACTTCCGCTGTGGCAACACATATTTCGTACAAATATCCAATTACATTCCCTTTCATCGAAGTTTTGGGTGTGCAATAAAAATTGATTAACATTTTTATATCATAACATATGTTAATCAAACGAATACAATTTCGGATTACTCAATGAATCTATTCCGTGGGTTTAGTCGAGAATCGTCCTCTCGATGTTGTGTCATCCAACATTTCGTTGATCAACCCTTTTCACCTTGTATTCTCGTGCATTTTAAATGCGGAAAAATAAGTAGTACTATATTTGTTGCATAAAATATTCTAGACTCGAGAAAAAAAAAAAGTGCATTACTTAGGAATGCAGACGGTTGAATACCTTTTCTACCTCTTCTTTTGTTCTTCCTCGATTGCATTATGGTACGACTAGTGTGTTCCTCATCCGACGTATCTAGAGATATATAGTTTTCATGGAAATTCAATGTTAGTGTATTTACGTAAACAAATATTCATTTTATATACTTCCACGTTGTTCTCCTTACCATTGGATGATAGCTCATCACCATTTACTTTTTTTTCCCTTCTTTAATTTCTCGTCTTTTTAACTTTCTTTTTTCGCACGATTCATCTACAACATAAAGTTATATAAATTATATTCCACCGCAAATTAAACATACTTTCAAACAAATTCTAATTTGTAAAATATCTTAATAATACTACCTTCGGATGACGTGTATGAAAGGTCATGCTGTTTGTTTTCTTTTTGTAGTGGGCTGAATTACTTCTCAATCTTCTCTTTGTTGAACCTGTAAAAATAGTTTCACTCTATTCTATTGAATATTAACGTATACAGTTGATTAGTAGTCCAATTGAAATGGATCTATTATATTTTGTTACGGGCACACCTTCATATGAGTTTTCCCTTGTGGTCCCCTCGCTCGTACTTTGAATTGTTCTCTTCAAAAAAACAGCACACACATAAAACTCATTTATCACATGACAATATATAAACCGAACGACATAAGTTATTTATTCAACTTATCCAAATCGGAAAAATAATGCTTCATAGCTAGTCTTGTTCTCTTTTCTGGGTCTACCTCTCTTCCTCGCTACTTGTTTCATTCTCACTACGCCGCATTCTCCTTACCTTCAATTTCCTCATATGATATATGTCTACCAAATATCCACAAAACAACTATACTTGATTAATCACAACTCAATATGTCAATAGATTAATTTAATTCATTTTAATCATAAACCCTAACAAAGATTTCTATATATTTCATCTGTTCGCCTACCCTGATATTCTGGATTTTTTTATTATCTATCCCCACAATGTATGTTGACTTAGAAGATTGCGTTTTCGACACACTTGATGTGTGAGACTTCTAATCTCTTTTCATTACTTGTACATATTATTCGTTTTAATAACAAAAAAAAATTAATAAATAAACACACAACGAAAACAATACAGATTGGGGATTTCGCTAACCTTTGATCTCGTGTCTTCGATTTTCTTCTTTATCTCTAACCTTTGATCCGTGTTTCGCTTTGCGATCGCTATCCTTCTCTCGTTGTTTTTATTTTTCTCGGTTTGATATTTAAATTATGTATTTGTTTTGTTTTCTCGAGAAGATGAACAGTTGTCCAACCTTCCCGCCTCGTTCGGTGTGCCGTTCTGCATTAACGTCTGCGTTGCTTTTATTGTTTCTCGGTCACTCAAGTAAGATGCTCGATTATTGACTGGAGGGTATAACCGACTTTACACCAGGCCAATTGGAGTTGACTGCATTTTCTCTTTTTCCACGTATCTTTCGCAACTTCCTTTCTTAATTTGTATCTCTCAAGAATAGCCCCTTTAATTTATTGATAGGTGGAATATTGTGTGTATTTTACGTGGTTAAATTAATTATTTTATTATCAATTAGTTGCCACAATATTATTATTTCCACTTATTATTATTTTTTTCATCTTTTTACTGTAATATTTCATTTATTCATTAAATGCGAGATAATTAGGTGATTTTGAGAACCCGGGAAAGAAACCGAGAGTGGAGAATAAAAAGTAGCACTTGCCATTTCCTAAGCGCGCTCATTATGGAATTAGAGTGATGGAAGAGGAAATTGATTATTTCCTTAATGCGTAAAGTCAACTTGGGGAAGGAGGATGAACTCCGCACGTGGAGAAAAGAAGAAGCGAGAAAGAGGAAAAGAACGCAGGAAGAAAAAGAAAAGCAAAACGTTGTTGGGATTTTTTTAGAGAAAAACAAGACAACAATTGTTTTATCATTTCTTTGTGTGATTCTTGTTCGTAAAAATTCTTGTAATCTTGCATGTCATGGCCTCGTTTAGAGGCTAGACTATTTTCTAATCCGAGGATGCCGTAACATGAGATGCTTCGTGTTTAATTGTAACGTATTTCTGTCCTAAATTATTTTTCTTGTTGTTAATTTGTTTAATTGCTAAGAGTAGTTCGAATTATTGTTATTGTGAGCTCGATCATCTTGAATGCCTAATATTTGTTCGTAGCTAGATTACATGCAATAATCCGTAATTGTTATATGTGTGTAATCGTAAGTAGCAAATAGAGTTTGTAGCTCTAAGGACAACAAGTTCTAGATTGTATGATTCGAATGTTTCGTTTTCGTAGTCTAGTTCGCTCTGTTAGTTTGGCTCATTAATGCATTGCATGAATTGAATCCTAAATACACATTTTGGGGTTATTCGTGGGATAGGTTTACTAAGGGTCGTACTCGCTAATTAATTAAAATTAAGAACTAATGCGAAGCTAGTTTGGTCGTACCACTAGCTTAGGGCGAGATTCGAGATAGAACAAAAGTATTAGTTGCTATTATGAAAAATATTTCAGGAGGTTATCCTTGGGTTAGATTAATTCTCTCATTGTTGTCGAATTTATTCTCGTTATATTTATTTTAATCTTTGCATAAGTTACGTGTTAGAAAGATATCCAATTCTTCCCCCACATTTTATTTGTTGTTCACACGAATTTATTTGATTTAAATTAATTAGTCCACTCGTGGGTTCGACCCTTACTTGACCTACCGCATTGGTAGGTTGGTTTGGGATTTAAAATATTTTTGGGTGCCGGCGATAGCACACCATTTATGTGGTAATATACAGAGAATATATAGCGAATAAATAATTTATTTGGTAATATATACAGATTATGGTATTTCTCTCTTTCCACTTTTATTTCTCCTTATAATTTAAATAGATTGTGTATTACTCCCTCCGTCCACCAAAAGTATGTTAAACTGTTTTTTTCAACAATTTATTTTGCTTCACCATTTAACCATCACTTAATTTTTTTCATAAATTGTCGACTTTATTATATATATAATTTTTCTTTCATTATCCCATGAAATTCGCGGGACCTAATACTAGTTAGTCTATAAATTATGAGAGTAATTACAAATCCTAATTTTTTTGTTCTCTCCTCTTTCCTCTCATCGGCCATCCGGCCGTTTAGAATTCCAAAATTTCTAATTTCGGTGATTTGATCGGTGGTAAATAATGGGGTTAGGGAGGTCGGTCTTCCTTCTTCTTCCTCACATCATCTATGCAATTACTATCTTACCATTGTTAGAGCTTTTGGAGGAGACCTTTTTTTTTTTTTTTTTTTTTTTTTTTTGCAATACTCACAATTTTGATAATTTCTTAGTAATAAGAAATTGTGTGGTTTTTTACGTGTTATATATATATATATATATATATATATATATATATATATTATTTTAATTTGTAATTTTACGGTATATGTGCCAATTTATTTTTCTATTTCTTCATCAAAATTAGGTATTTTCTTTTCTTCATTTTATTATTGGATGTTAATTTTTTTTTTTTTTTCAGATCTACAACTTTACGTTGTTAATTTATATACTTTGTTAATTTAGAAAAAGTTTTGATGAATGATTAGTTAATTTGTATCTAAAGTTTCTTTCAAAATAATGTAAATCAATTTCAGTTTTATAAAAGAGAGATTGCGAGTTGAATTTAAAAAATTGTCAGCTGTAAATTGGAAAAACGAATCCGAAATAGGTAATTAGATGGGAAGAGAGGAAGAAAATGGAACAGAGATTTGAGGGTTGATTAACACCTCATTTGAAGATCAGCTAGCAAATAAAACAAAAATCACAACTTTACTCATTTTTTTTTTTTTTGTTGCTCTTTACCACGTTTGCGTTCTTCTAAATTTTCAATTGAGTGTTTAAAAATATTTCATTATTTTTGTTATTAGATTAATTAATGCATTGGTTGGATTTGTTTTGAATGATTCTAAATTCGTAAATATTATGTTGTACATTCACAATTACATACAATTATTATATTATTTATTTATTTATTAAGCTACAGATACGAAATCTACATTTGAAATTTAAAAGTTTAAATCATCATGAAATTTATGTTCAAACATGCAATTTATAAGAAATATTACACAGATCTAATTAATCTTTCACATTAAATTAGATTTAATCAACTACATATACATTTTTATATTCTACTTCTACATATCCTACATAATTTTTTACAAGGTTTTTGAATCATGATAATATTTTAAATGAATATTATTCACGTTGATTATGCATGTAGTATATATAAATAAGTAAGCATATTTAAAATCAACTACTGCAAATAATATTTGCTTATAAATTTAATTTACTCAATAACCTTAATATATATTTTTAATGTACTTTCCTATTAAAATTAAATATTTAAAAAATTTGATCGGTAAATGCTAGTTGTTAGTGGTTAGAAATTAGTTCATCAAGTCTCCTTACAATTCTAAATTATCTAAGTCTCCTTATATTTCCCACTCCAATTTGTTCCCAAAGGGAATCGAACCCAAGTCTCCCACTTAAGTGAGGAGCTCAGAGCCAAGTGGACTATTAAATATTTAAAAATATAATCTGCAATATATTTTAATTAAGGGTTGGTAACATGTAAGTCCATTTGACAACCTCTATTTACATAGGGTGCATGCACAATAAAATCTTTCAAAGAGGTTCAAAAAAAAGGTGTCAAAAGACTTCAATATCCTTTATTTCAAAATTTAAGATTCCAAATTACAATTCAAAATTTTAAAATTTCAAAATACAAATACATCAAAAACAAATTATAAAATTTCAAAATCCCATCACACTAAAAACAAAAACCTCCCTAAAAATTCAAATTTCAAATTTCTAAAATCACTCCACTAAAATCTCCGGTTCTTCTCCTTCTTCTTCTTCTCCAAATCACATATTTTTTTCTTCAAATCTCTGGTTCTCGCTATGACAGAAAATGTATGCACAACACCGTAAAATATTTGCACAATTACGTAAAAAAATTGAACAATAATAAAATCTCAATTAAAACAAATTATCACTCAAAATTTTGAAATATATTTGCACAATAATACTTACACAATGATAGAAAAAATTTGAACAATAATAAAAAAATTGAACAATAACGTAAAAATTTGCACCATAACAAGAAAAATTTGAACAAGGGCGTAAAAATATTTGCACAATAACCAAAAAATATTTGCACAAATTATCACTCAAAATATTTGCACAATAACGAGAAAAATTTTGAAATTTGCTAAGTATGACAAAACTCACAATATTGAGTGTCATTTTTGTATATAAAATTTTGAAATATATTTGCACAATGGAAAAAAAAATTGAATAATGGTTGAAAAATATTTGAACAATAATAAAAATATATTTGCACACACAAAAATATTTGCACAATAAACACCGGCGGTTTCCTTGGCGATATCCTCTCCGATCTTTTTGGGGAAAGACCGAGAGGTCTCGATTTTGGGGGCGAGAGAAGACGCCGCACCAACTTCGCCGCCGATGACCCGGACGAAGATATTTTGAGGAAAATCAAACATCTTTGCCGCCGGAAAATCAAACATACAACCACAAAATACTTTGAGGAAAATTATGAGATAGGATTGAATGTAACAAAGATATACCTCTCCTTCATTTCTCAATTTAAACCGATTTTCTCTATCACCATCTTCTCTCTTCTCTTCCAACTTTTTATCCCCAATTTGACCGGTGCCTTCGTAAGATTCTTCCGTTGCAAGATCTGCATTTCGACTCCATTGACCAACCCATGACCCTGGCCCTCTGGTTCGGCGACAAGCGAAGCGCTCCGCTCAAAACGGCATCATCGGGTACAGTAAATCCTACTTCATCAGACGAACAACATTGGAAATAAAATGTTTACCATGAGAATGAAGTTTGACGAATTTGAAGGGTTTGATATTAGGGTTTGGAGCTGATCGTAAAACGAAATCCAGTTCACGATTCGAAACGAAAATTATAAATAAGGTTATGGGGATATATGAGATATATGTCATTTCAAATTTGAATTTGAAAAATTATCGGGAAAATACGTGAAAGAAAAATCGTAGAAAAGAGTGAAAATTGCCAATGAGGAGAGAGAAAAAAGTTGAGAAACACATATTTGAATTGAATTTGAAAAAATATCCGAAGTTTTTTCAAAAAAAAAAAAAAAAGAAAAAATATCCGAGAAAGTCAAAGAGGGAAAGAGATTCACGGATATTGAGGTGATAGAGGAGAGAGAGCTCACACTGAAATATTTGAATTCATTAAGGGTATTTTGGACAAATTACACACCATTTAAAAAAGGATGCACCTCTATGTAATTCGAGACTTGCCATATGAACCAGGTT
Source organism: Paraleonurus japonicus (assembly GCA_030762865.1). Classification (NCBI taxonomy): domain Eukaryota; kingdom Viridiplantae; phylum Streptophyta; class Magnoliopsida; order Lamiales; family Lamiaceae; genus Paraleonurus; species Paraleonurus japonicus. Next base: position 37,557,753 of record CM061057.1, read on the forward strand.
GTCATTATTTCTTTAATTAATATTATGATTATTTTAATACTTTAATTGCTCCTCAAATCTTTTATTTAATAAAATATCTTTAAAAAATATGTTTAGATTATCCACTTGTCTTTTAAATAATAGTAACTAATTTATTTGACTATGTAAGATTTATCCACAAAATATTTGACTTTGCAATCACATGTCCACGAAATATTTATATAATTTTATGAGAATAATATTTTTATACGCATTAATTTGACTTTGCAATCAGATTTATCCATGAATGTTTTTTATAAAAAAATCAAAATTTATAATTATAAGTATAATTTTTGGCGTGAAATATAAATTTTTAGATTCATTTAGTGTTTGAGCTAGTCTCTTGTGAAATATTTTTCTCGTGAAATATGCGTTAAAAATAGAAATTGAGAAAAACTTATGGTCAAACATTCAACCGGGTCAAACAAGGATATCGCGCGAATTAGGTCACAAATCGCGACATATAACTAAAAATGTAGAGACACCGGTGATCGGGAGGAGATTTAACAATAAATCCGACGAAAACAACAACGGAATTCAACTATGGAATCGAATTGAAGAGAAACACGCATAAATATAAAAAAGAGGAGAAGATATGGATGATTTTTTTTTTTAAATCTCCAAATGATCGTGTTGGATGATCCGATTGATGAAAACAGTAGTGGAGAAAACTTATACAATGATGAATACAAAGTTTATGCGAACTTCGATGATAAATTTTTGTTTCGTTTAAACGTGAATTAATATCGCAGCTTGTTATGTTGTTTCGATTTGTTAATATAGTAACACATTTTTCTCCATACAAGAACACGATTGTGTTCATATAGTAACATATTTAAAAAAAAACTCGAGCAAAAACAATAATAAAAGTTTGCTCCCAAGTGTATTAATATAAGGTCAAACATGTGTTATTTTAAGGGAAAATACGTGTTACTAGTCCTTAAAAATATAAAATATAGTGACACATTTTTTCTTCATATAGTAACACGTAATCGACCTTATAGTAACATAACCAGAGTAAAATTTTATTTTTATCTTTGCGCGAGTTTAGTACACATATTTGTCCTTACAAGAACACATATTTACCTCAAATCTTATACATGGGGATCAAATAGACCCATGAACTTTTTCTTATCACATTTAAACCATTCCTCTTTAATATTGAGATCAAATAAGTCTTCATCTTAATAAAATCACGCTCTATTAATTAAAATAAAATTGTCAAATATTAGAGACTTATTTGATCCACACACATAAGATTAGAGATGTATTTGACCATTTTTTTATTTTTATTTTTGCATTTGAGCAATTATATTTAGACAAATACGTATTATTTATTTTATAGTAACACATATTTATCGTTAAAGTAACACATGTTTAACCTAATAGTAACACCCACAGGCACACGTGGGGACGAATTTTTTTTTTTGCCCCTGCGTGAGTTTTTTTAGAAATATCTACCAAACACGACCTACCCCGACCCAACCCGCCCAAGATCCACAAATTTCATTATATGGGTAATTTCACGGATCCTAGATTCATGAAATATTTCATATAAGAATTTGACTTAGTGTTTTATAGAATTATTGAGTACTATATATTTAATTTCACTTTTTACATATTTGAATTGAAATATTATTTTAAATAAATTATGTATTATAAATATTTATATTTAGTTTTTTATTATATATATTATTTTTCTTTCACTTTCCCGGGAATTTCGCGGTTCTAATACTAATTCATAATATAACAATCGAAATTTACGTGGAAACAAATATTTCCATAGTATAACAAAATTAGCTATTTACATGTAAACAAATTAGCTACGAATTAGAGTATAATCATATTCGGCTATTTACATGGAACAAATTAGCTATGAATTAGTATAATCATATCCCTTATATGAATTCATTCCTAACATTTATCTAAAGATCCAATCCATCATTATTTTTTTAAGAAAAAAAAGGTCAGTTTGCACCCATAGAGTATAATAAAGTAAAAAAAAAAAAAAAAAAAGATCGTACCCTGATATGTTTCGCAATTTGTAGTCCTTATTGTAGTGTCCTCTGTTTGCTGAGCAAGTATCTCCTCCTCTGATGAATCTAAAGATGCCCCATCATTTTCTTTTCCAAATTCATTCAAGTCAAGTTCAATAATAGGATATTCAACTTCATGATTGTCTTCAATTAGTTCAATTATGAAGTTTTCTGATGAAGATGACATCACATAAATTGGAATTTTCCCTTCGCTATGTAATTCATTGTCAATGATTGGAGGAGGTTGATTCAAATCGATCATAAACATTGAGTCCATGTATGGAGGTTGATTCAAATCGATCGTAAACTTTGAGTCCACGTATGATGATGTGAAGATTTATCTCTGTAGTTGCCATATTTATAGAATGAGGCGGACAATTTTAAAAAATTTGGTGAGAGATTTTTTAAATTTTAGAAAAATTTCAAATTTTAGAAGATTTATCTTCCAAACTTGTGAATTCCCTCCTCATTAGATTTTTTGGCTCCAAATCCAAATTTTTGATGGAGATTGATTGTAAACTCCCGATAAACTATGTGTTTGGTGAAGATGTTGAAGAGATTCTTTTTTTATATTGCCACATACCAGTCAGTTGAGAATAAATTATTCTATCGTTCATTAATATCATTAGCAATATGAAGCCTAATTAATTAAGGCTGATTTGGGTATAATTTTTTTTTTTTTTTATTAATATGTGTGGTAAAACCTTAAACGACATACAATATGAATAGGTGGGAGTATAAGTAATACTCTTCAGATTATCACGACTCGATACCCTTTAAAAATATAGGACATACACTTTAGTTATTACAAATGATACCCTTTAGTAATATATGTAATACCGTTCAATTATTACAACTGATACCCTTTAATAAATGAATTAAGCTTCACCGTGAATCTTTATTCATATTAGGTTTTGCCAGAATTAATTTGATTTTTAAAAATTTGGCTTGTCGGCATATATGTGTTTTTGCCTATTTTTATTTCTAATTTAATACTAATAAAACACCCTAGTGTAAGTTTGATTTACACAGACCATTGGCAAGAAAAAATAACAAACTGTCCTATATCTTTACTCGAATCTAATTTTAGTCCTTTATTTTTTATTTTATCAATTTTGATTTTTTTGGTGTCTATTTTGGTCATTTTGACCGAAAAATTGTGCTAATTTTATATTCTTGTCACGTCGGCGGTCATTTCCACTCGCATTTGCATCGTCTCTCATGTAGGAAGTAAAACTCTCAATTAATTTCAAGTTTCGAATACAACTCCCTCGTGATTCACGATTTCATAATCATGAATTTTGTCACCTTCTATCGCCGATTCCGAGCGTTTTACGATGAGGTGAGAGTCGAGGCCTATAAATTTCTCTTCCCCTCGCCGAGCTTGTCCTTTTGGTACATTTTTCGTGTTATTCTATATGCTATAATAGATTTCCGATAATTTTTCCGCCAAAATTTGAATTATTCCGCGAAAAGTATCTGTTTTAATATTAAAATGATCACAATTGATTAAAAAAAAACTAATATAAATTCGGGCAAAATTATAGGACTATTTGTAAAATTATCTCGACCATAGGCATAGATCCATATAAATTTGTACAAAATTATTTTTGTTCTATGTTATTTCCCATTAGAAGAGCATACTTTCTAGCACCCTGAGAACTTTCTAAAGGGTTATTCATCATTAAATTGCTCCACACCAAACACAGTTAATCTTACAGTTCTTCCATAATGAATACAATAAAAGATGTATCTTGTTAGTATGAATAAATCAATTCCTTCAACACATTTGCAACTCTAAGGGCCGCAACCTCCCTCAAACAAAAGACGTCTGAACCCTTCAATTGATGATTAAGTCTTGTATGAGACCGTCTCACGTATCTCATTTTATGATACGGATTCACTTTTTAATAAAAAAATTTCACTTTTATAGTACTCTTCCCGCCTCATAGTTGTTGTGACATTTGCCAAAAACGTTTGTCCCGTTGCATCATTTTCTTAAATGATAATAAAATAATTTTTTCACTTTTATCTATCCCCTCAAACACTATAATATTACATCATATGTCACTACTCCCGCACTAACCCAATTTAATAATATTAAACAACTCTCTTATTAAAGTTGAAAAGACTACCCTACCTCCATAAAAAATAACTTATATTATTAAACAACTTTTACATTAAAACTTGTGTCAAACAAGAAATGTCACAACGAGTATGGGACGGAAGAAGTAATTTGTATCACTTTATAAAAAGTATATGTAAAATGTACTCCCTTCGTCCCATACTCAACGTTACATTTACTATTTTGCACGCTTATTAAGGTAGAAGATGTTTATTGGTATTAAATAAAATAAAGTAAGAGTATAATAGTCTATTTTGCTTTATTGCAAAAAATAAATTTTGGTTAGTGTAGATAAAGTAATGACATTGTGTGTAATTTTTAGTTGGTTTAGTGTAGGTAAAGTAATCACATGCCCACTTGTGGGCACAAGCTTATGTACCCACCACAAATGAAGTGATGTCACATAATCATGGAGCCCACAATTATTTAATTAATTATTTATGTGGCATCACATCTTTTGTTATGGGTATATAAATTTGTGTCCACCGGTGGACATGTGATAAATTCGATGTATTATCTAGTATGGGACGGAGGGAGCATCATTTAAGTCAAAAATTGAAAAAGTTATAATAATTTATTAAAAAGTGGATTCGCTTTCACGAGATGAGATCCGTGAGATGGTCTCGCTCAAATTTTTACCTTAATTGGTTTGTCGATTAAAATATATAATTGCTTTAAACTGTATTTAATATTAATCTAAAATTAAAAATAACAAATATACGGTAATATGCATATAAGTTTATGATGTGCCCTATAAAATGTTTGAATTTTCAAAAGATAACTAAGGATGCTTGTCTAGAAGCAGCCACCCTTGAAAGAGTAATAGCTCACCGATCGAGCGCTCTTGTGGCGAAGATAAATGGGGCTAAGCGATCTGCCGAAGCTGTAGGATGTAAAAATACATGGGTAGGGGAGCGTTCCACCTTAGAAGAAAGCCTCCGCGCGAGCAGCGGTGGTCGAAGTGATAGCGAGAATGTTGGCTTGAGTAATGGAAATATTGGTGAGAATCCAATGCCCCGAAAACCTAAGTTGTTCCTCCGTAAGGTTCTTCCACGAACTCTAAATTTTCCTTTGATAAATGAGTAATGCATGTGTGAATTGGGTATATATGATTAATTCTATTTTTACTATTACCGTCATGCACATTCATTATCATCATTATACACATACACTATTATACATTTACTTATAATAGTGCATGGAGTAAGTCTTGTGTGAGACCGTCTCACGGATCTCATTTCGTGAGACGGATTCACTTTTAATAAATTATTATCACTTATAATGTGAAGTGTATCACTTTTTAATTTTTTATTATTTTTATACTAATTTGTATCACTTTTTAAAAAGTGATAGCAATTTATTAAAAATGATCCCGTCTCACAAAATGAAATGTGTGAGACGGTCTCACACAAATTTTTGTCCAGTGGCATGTACATGACAATAATCGTGAATGTGCATGATAGTGATATAATATATAAAAATAGATTTCGTGCATTCGATTCACACAAGTTTTTGTTACGCTGATAAATTCTTTCTTGTATGTGCGTTACATGTAAAATTAAACGGTTGTGAAATTGACTTAAATTGAATCTATTTACTTAGTTACTCTTACCCACTTTATTTGTCAAATTAGTAAATGAGGAAATGTGAGAAAATACTAGTCCAAACTTATGTCACTTTTCTATTTATGCAAAACAACCCCACGAAAGAGTGTCTCTTATAAGAAAAGATATATTTTCTCACATGCTATGAGAGATGGTCGTAAATTTTAACATTATATAATATATTATATTATTCATAAACATGTTAAATATATTAGAAATATTTTATACGCTTTGATTCATTTTTAAAATATTAATACTCCATCCATCCCATAATAACTTGCACATTTTTCTCCGTGAGTAACCCAGTTCGATTCCCTTTGGGAACGAATTAATGGAGTTATAAGGTGGCTTGGAAAATTGTAGGAGTGTTTGAGCGTTTGGTGAACTAACTACTAACAACTAACATTACCGATAAAAAAAGTCTCATAAATAAAGTTCATTATGATATAAACCATATTCAAATTAAATATCACTCAATTTATTATTCCTTAAATTTATATGGTAAAATTTTCATGGTGATGTTAATTTTACAATTAACTAACATCATTTACAGAGATATTGGATTTTTTCATAAAACGATTGACGGCACCAAAAACAACATTATTTTCAGCCTCTTGTTCGGTAGCCCCAAAATTTCCTTGAATTTTAATTTGTTCTTCCCCATCTCTATAGAAATGAACAATGAACAATATAATGGAACAAGAATCGATCCATAGTTTTCAATCTTGTATATAGGAATCGAAAAAAATAGCTTGCATAAAATATCACCCAAGACTAATTGTCATATCCTGAATTTAAATGAGAGTTTTTTCCATTATCAACTCGTACAATAATAATTTTTTTCATAAAAAATAAGAGCAATCTCGACTATATGAAGTGAATAATAATTTTTTGTTTATCGAAAGGATCAAGTTTATCAAAGTTTGTCTAATTAGTTATTATAATAAAAAAATAAAAAGCCATAAGATCACACGTCGATCCGTGAGGCGAAGTCCTCATTAAAAATAAGGGTAAAATTGAACCCCTAAAAGAGAAAAGAGAAGAGACTCTTTACATAAACCAAGAAGAAACCCCTAATACTTTGCGATATATCTTCTTCACACATATCGGTCCAACTCTTAGTAAATCAATATATCTCAAACATAAATATTACTCCCTCTCGTCCCACATCGGTTTTCACACTTTTCTTTTTGGTGTGTCCCACATTAGTTTTCACATTCCAAAAAAGGAAATCCCTCCTTAAACTCCACCCTCACAATATTCATATATTTACACAAAATGTCATTACTTTTACACTCAATCCAACCACCTCCCTTACTTTAATAATTAAAGTTTACAAAGTGTTAGGTAAAGAAAGTTGTATTTAGTTTTGATGTGTTAAAAAGTGTAATATAGGATGACCAGGAGCATTATGTATAGACACCAAGTAAGTGTTTGAAAATAAAACTAAGTATAAGAAGTCGACGAGGTCAAGATATCGACTAAGACAAACCTCGATGAGGACAGAAATCGAGATGGGGACCGAGTATACCGACTAGGACAACACAAAGAAGACACTTAAGATTCAATACGATAAACAAACACCCAGACAAGGAATGAAGACGAAGACAAAGTGGTGAGGCAAGTAGCAGACGATGAAGTGTTAGAGAAATTTTACACAAGTTTCAAGAAGCGCTTCAACTAACCAAGAGGAAGTTACAAGATTCGCTTATACCGTTATAACCGACCAAAACAGAATTCAAGAAAGTTACAACTACCAAATGAAGATCTCTATAAATAGGGATAGAAATTAGTTTAGAAATACACTTGATACTTTGCATTCACCATTATACACATTTTGTATTCACGAGCCACAAATATTTTACACATTCACAAACGTTCTATACGTTTTCCAGCTTTTAGTGTTTGTAGAACACTTTTCACACAACATCTTCAAGCCATTGATTAGGAAGAAATCGTTATAATGTCAAGATTCACAATTGTAAGTAAGTCGGCAAGAAGGAAGAAAGTAAGTAAGTGAAGACCCTTCTTCAAGTTGAAGAAGGAGAGTGGATGTAGGATTTTTATAATCCGAACCACTATAAATTTTGTGTTCTTTATTGCTTTGATTTACCTATTTGTTTCTTTTCTATTTTCAGTTTGTCAATCACAGATTAATTTCAGGATTTTCGTTAAAACTAAAATTATCGATTGCTTTTGATCTTGTTGAAGTTGAGGTTAATAATTGTTTTCCGCCGTGTACATCTCTGTACTTTGAATATATTTTGAGAGATTTGAAAAATCTACAAAATCTATTCAACCCCCTTCTAGATTTTGTTCTAGAAGGTTAATTCAAAGTTTTAATCAACTCAACCAATCGGGACTAACAAGTGGTATCAGAGCAGTTGTTAAGCTATTCGATATTGATTTTAGGTCATAACTAATATCCTGAAATTTGTTCTTGATTATCTCAGATTATCCTTGTTTCACTAACAGCTCTACTAACAAGATCTTGTAAGTATTGTGGTTTTTCTGCTTCACCATGTCTTCTCGTTAAGAGCAAGAAATCCAGAGTCCGCCCGATTTTTCAATAGAAAAATATGACTATTGGAAGTTTAGAATGGAGAACCATCTCAAAGCAATTCATAACAGAATGGAGGAGGTTCTTGAGGAAGGACCTATCATGTTTTATCATGGTGGCACAAGTGATGGTACTACAAGAAATTAAACAAGAGTGAGGCAAGAAAAGAAAAGCTCATAACTCACTAGTGATGAAAGGAAGATTCATAATTTGGATCAAGTTGCAAGAACTGAAATTATTGAAACATTGAGCAAGGATTGGATAGAAAAGGTTAAAAGATGCAAGACCGCCAAGGAAATGTGGGAGACTCTTGCTTTGGAATCTGTGAAGGATCTCGAACAAAGGTTAAAGAAAACAAATTACACTGTTCTTCATGTTTTTGACACTTTCAAGATGAAAGAAGGAGAGTCTATTGATCAACTGGATGTTAGGTGACAAATCTATTGAACAAGGCAATGATTTGGGAAAAACATATATAGAGAAAGAAATCAATAATAAAGTGCCGAGGTCATTAAGCAAAAGATGGAGAGAAAATGCTAATATTTTGAAAGCTACTCAAAATCTGTCCTCAATTTCACATCACACATTGTTTTCTCATCTAAAGGCATTAGAATATGACATCCAAATTGAAGATGAAGAAGATGAAGCAGAATCTTCAACATCCGGAAAGGTCGTAGCATTTGTTCATCAAGATGAATCAGAAGATCTCCAAGGCATCGATTTGTCTATGAAGGAGGAAATGGCTCTTCTATTGAAAAATATGAAAGATTGAAGATGAAGTACAAAAGAAACAAGAGAGGCAGTCGTGTCGAAGGAACTATAGATCGACAAGAGATGAAAAGAGTTCGCACAATGATAGAAAGAAGGATCACCAAGGAGTCATAAGTCACCTATCGACGAGGAGATAGTAGTCCAAAACAGACAGAGGAGATATATGTTATACATGCAACAAGTCTGGTCACTACAGCTTATGATTGTCCTCAACTCACTCCCAGAGAGAGAGAAGAAAAGAGGAAGAAAAAGATAGAAGGTATCTTTGATCGAGAGAGCTCTTCTAGCCGAGAAAGAAGAAGTTCATGAGACATCTTCATCCTCATCCTCATCCGATTTTGGATCGGATGACGACATCCGTCTCGATGGCAAAAGAGGTACATTACTATTCATCCTTAGATAATGATTGTGATACCTTATCGTAAATCGATCCCAGCCTTTATTGATAAACTTTTAAAAGACTTGGAAACAGCTCTATCTCGCTTATAAACAGATAGAGGCTGAAAATTTTAATTTAAAGAATCAAATTACCTGATCTAACTAAGGTCAATCAAACTAAGGAAAGTGAGAAACCGTGATCGTACATTCAAGGGGGAATGTCGACCGAGATGATCACTAGTACCTTGTCCGATAAGACAGATAAGTTAGAACAAGAATTGAGTTCTTTGAAAATAAAATTTTCAAATATCTATTCGAGAATGAGAGTTACAAGAAGACGAACAGAGAATTAAATCTCAAGTTAGGACTTCTAAATAACTCCCAAACCACAATAGATAAAATTTTCAATTCTTCACAAAAGTCTAGTGATAAACCGGATTAGGTTTTGATAGGAGTAAGAAAAATGATCCAATAAAACCTAGAGTCTTTGTCAAAGCAACTAAACCAAAGATAGAAACTAGATTTAGTCCCCGGAAACCTAAGGAATTAATTACCTCATCCGATAATTCTCAAAATAAGAAACAGACGAGGAAAGAAATTTCAAAGGTTAAACTCAAGACTAAATCAAAGATTTATCCTAGGTATAATGGCTTTGATGGAAGAAGCAAAACATATCCATTCTTATCAAGATTCAAGATCATTTCCAAAGATCGCTTAAATAAGATTAATCTTGAAAGTCTTATCTTAGTGGATAGATATGGGTGTAAACCGCAATCTATGGTTTTGAGGAACATTGATATCTTTGTCCTGGATTCCTAAAAATCAACTTAACATGAAAGGACCCAAAGTACAAAGGGTACCTAAGCAATAAATTTGTGACTCAGGAAGATAAGAAGATAGTTGATAGAGGAGACATTCTTGAGGTCATCCGGTACATTGACGGTGGTTGTTCCAAGCACATGACCTATGAAAGACGACTTCTCTCTAATAATCCCCATAGATGGGCCAAGAGTAATGTTTGGAGACAACAATTATGGACTTACCAAAGGTGTAGGAACACTAATGATTGGAGATATTCAAGTACATGAAGTTTACTACGTGGAAGGATTGAAGCACAATATACTATCTGTTTCACAATTTTGTGATAAAGGGTTTTGTGTCAAATTTACTCATAATGCATGTTATGTTCTAGATGGTATTAATGAAAATATTCAATTAATGGAGTCGACAAGGTAACATTTATGTTGCCAATTTCAAAAGTTGTCCTAAAGATACTTGTCTTGTTGCTAAGAGTACAGATGACTTAAGTCAGTCGTGGCACAAACGACTTAGTCACGTAAACTTCAAAACTCTTAACAAAATAGCAAGGAAATCTTTAGTTAAAGGACTCCCGATAAAGTATTTTCAAAGAACCATGTATGTGATGCTTGTCAAAAAGGAAAACAGACCAAAGCTTCTTTTAAAACAATAAGTAGTCCTTCTTCGTAAAGAATTCTAGAACTTCTTCACATGGATCCGTTTTGGTCCAAAGAACTCCTCTCGGCTTTAGTGGAAGAAAATATACCTTGGTAATTGTTGATGATTTTTCAAGATTTACTTGGGTTATTTTCTTGTACAAAAATAATGAGACTATGATTAAGATTCCAATTTCTCAAAAAGATTCAAAATGAAAAGGGACTAACTATTGTTAAAATTAGAAGTGATAAAGGTACTGAATTCCTTAATAAATTAATTACTAACTACCGCATTGAGAATGACATAGCTCAGAAACATCTCAAAGAAGGACTCCACAAAGAAACGGAGTGGTTGAAAGGAGAAATGTAACCTTGAAAGAGGCAAATAGATCTATGTTATCTCGAGTATAACACTCCTCACAGTTTTGGGCGTAAGGCTGTTAATACAACATGTTATGTTCAAAATAGAAGCCTAGTTGTTAAGGATAAGTGTAAAACTCCCTATGAAATCTGGAAGGGACGACCTCCTAAAATTTCATACTTTCATATATTTGGTTGTAAATGTTTCATACATAACAATGGTAAATCTCAATTAAAAACCTTTGATGCCAAGATAGCATATGGGATATTCATAGGATACTCATCTCGTATCAAAGGCATATAGAGTTTTTAATAAGACAACCTTGTGTGTAGAAGAAACACCTCATGTGGTATTTGATGAATCCTCTTTTGAGATTGATAAGACAGTGGACATCACAAATATATCGATTTAACCGAACAGATGACTATCAAAGAATCAACCATAAAATTCTACAATCAAGAATCAGACTTAGATGAAGAGGAAGAATTGGACAAAGGAAAAGAACTCGAAAGATTTTCCTCACTACCGATCCGCCATCTAACCGCATTTAATTAGTACATATGATGATCGGGGATCGAAGGTAATATAGAATCATCTCAAATAAATAATTCAGATAAAAATTCATCCACCGTAAAATATAAAGGTAAGAAAATAATGGCATATCACCCAGCTTGAGCAGATAATCGGAGATTTAAATTCTCGTGTCCAGACGAGGACTCAACTAAATCAAGATTGTATGTTCGTTGCTATGTGTCATTACTTGAACCTAAATCTATTACGTAAGCTCTAACCGATTCCAATCGGATTAATGCCATGCAAGAAGAACTAAATCGGTTTCAAAGACAAGATGTGTGGGAACTTGTTGAAAGACCTCGTCATCAAAAAGTCATTGGAACTAAATGGGTCTTTAAAAACAAAAGGAATGAAAACAATATTGTGGTTAGAAATAAGGCTAGACTAGTTGCTCAAGGTTATTCACAATCGAGGGTATTGATTATGATGAAACCTTTGCACCAGAGCTCGTCTCGGAAGCCATAAGATTGTTTTTAGCCTATGCCGCTTTTAAGAGATTCATAGTTTTTCAAATGGATGTTAAGTCAGCATTTTTAAATGGAATCTTAGCCGAGGAAGTTTATGTAGAGCAACCTCCTGGTTTTGTCAAAGGAGACAAGGTTTATAAACTAAGGAAAGCTCTATATGGACTTAAACAAGCACCAAGAGCTTGGTATGACACCTTGTCTGATTATTTAATTCAAAATAGTTTTGTTAAAGGTAGAATTGATTGAACTCTTTTTAGAAAAGAGTTTGGTTGTGATCTTTTGTTAGTTCAAATTTATGTTGATGATATAATATTTGGATCAACTAACTTATCTTTGTGTGAAGAATTTAGTTCTCTTATGAAAAGCAGATTTGAAATGTCCATGATGGGTGAGATGACTTATTTTCTTGGACTTCAAGTCAAACAAACAAAGAAGGGAATATTCATCAATCAAGCCAAATATACAAAAGATCTTATTGATAAATTTGGAATAGGTACCAGCCGAGAAGCTAAGATACCTATGATGAAAATTTTTCAATGGATCCATTGAGAAGGGAGAAGACACAAATCAAACCGAATATCGTGGTCTAATCGGTTCTTTATTATATTTAACAGCTAGTAGACCTGATATTTCTTTTGCGGTTGGAGTCTGTGTTTCGATTTCAAGCTAATCCTAAGAAAAGTCATCTTGAAGCAAAGAAAGAAAATTCTCAAGTATCCGAAAGGAACTATAAATGTTGGACTATGGTATCCACTGATGATAACTTTGAGCCGTCTGGATACTCGATTCAGATTTTGGTGGGTGTAAGATAGATAGAAAATCTACATCCGGTACTTGCCAATTTCTTGGTAGTAAGCTGATTTCATGGTTGTCTAAGAAACAAACCTCGGTAGCTACTTCTACAATCAAGCCGAGTATATGGCGGCTAGAAGTTGTTGTTCACACCGATCTGGATAAGTCAATGGCTAAGGGACTATAACATTAACACCAAAGAAGTACCTATCTTTTGTGATAGTAATAGTGACATAGCTATTACACGTAATCCAAATTCTACATACAAGATGCAAGCATGTAGATATAAGACACCACTTCATCCGAGACCATGTTGAAAAAGGAGATACCAGACTAGAGAAGATTCTTACCGATTTTTAAAGAGCAGACATCTTGACAAAGCCACTTGCAGAGACAAGGTTTAAAGAACTATTTGTAGAATTAGGATTATTAGATGCTTCTTTAGTTAATCTATAATCTTATTCCTTGTTTTTATTCTTAGTCTCTCTCAATTGGTTTATTATGTCTAGAAAGAATTATCGACTAGATATGAGTCAAAGGACAATCAGTATGATATCATTGATCTCCTATCTTGGGATCAAGAATCAAGGATTAGTCATATTGACCATATCCGACTTGATAGTTACTTGTCTCGACATAGGTAAATCGGATAAGGACACAATAGTCAACCGACTTCTACGTAATCAGATGACTATTGCACCTTATCCGACTTACTCTTGATACTAACGATTTGTCCAAGTATCTCGTGATTTCAGAAAAACAAAGTTTAGTACACATCTCTAAATACAAGACAAGGTCTATTTATCCAAGTGTTCAAGAAAGCAGAGCAGGTAATGCTATCAATTCGCACGAGGTGAAAGTCCGTGAAGTTTCTCTTAAATACTCTTAATTATGAATATTGGGTTCATATAATTAATATATGGATTTAATATCATAATTCTCTTTAACATTTATTCATAAATGAAGTTACTCGATTTGTTAAAAATATTTTGTTTTACAAAATAAAAGGATAAGGGTTCAAATTTTGTTTTCTAAAATCCATAATATTTTATTTTATCTCTCCAATTAATCAAAATATTTTCTTAAATAAGTAACTCTGTCAGAGAGAAGTTACTACAGACCGAAATTTTATCAAATTTACTTTTGAAATGCACCGAGTATGCTTCACACGCCGAGAAATGGAGGCGGTTTCTCAAATATGAACCGTCTCAATCTCACGCGCGACATATTAAATAATATTCTCTCGCACTTTCCAAAATAAATGTCATAATTGCATTAATGGCGATTCGAAAGCCTACATTTACACTTTTGCAGGCAATTATTAATCTTATAATTGTTTATTATTATATTTGCCATATAAATAGGAACTCGTGTGCATAATTCCATTTACGCACACATAAAACCCTTTATATTTTCTCAAACTTTTCTTTTCCTCCTAAACCTTCTACATTCTTCAATGGCGAATTCTAAGAAAACCAAAACCAAGTTCGAGTATGATCTTACTTCCATTCGTGATAGAACCAAATCGTAAATGTATGTAGAATGGGATGTATCAACTGACCACGAAACAAGAGAAATTCCGAATTTGCTCGAATCACGGGGATTAAAGAGATATTGCATGATGAAACCATCTAGAAATCTGATGTGGATGATCTGTGTGCCGAGTTCTTAACCGAGGCGAAAGCAACAGATACAGTTTGGAAGCTCAAATCGTAACAAAAGAGAAGAAGAGAAGGGTGGTGTTATCAATTTACGAAATTGGAGCGATTTTTGGTCTCGAGCACCACCGACGAGAATCCGTTTACATACAAATCATTGGAATATTTGGAGAGTTTTCTAATGATGGCCAGAGAACTTACTGAATACGGCGGCGAATCAAGAGGCCGATGTTAAAGAGGAAATACAGGCTTTTAATGTTGATATTGACGAAGTGTATTTTGGGGAACAACGAGCCACGATGGGCTGACCAAGCCAAGGATTTGTTGTCCGAGGGCTAATATAGATGGGGCCGAGATAAACCGGGCCGATTGGTTTACTCTAGGATAATGGAGGAAAGGAAAAGTTCACCAAGACCCCAATCACAGCATTTAGCCGATGAAATGGTCTCTCGACCAAACTTGCAAGTATGATGGCCAGGATTACCATCATACTTGAACACAAGGTGGGGACAGATAACCTTGACTAGAGTGTTGGTGTAAAGAAGTACACAAGACAAAAGGGACTTCTAATCAAAGACGAGAAGTCAGTATGGGCCAACAGATTCGAGAGGAGATGGAGATGCTCCGGCTCCACCTCCGGCTCTTAAGAAAAAGGCTTCAAAAGCCAAGGCGAAGGAGGCTAAGACGGTGTTGATAGATGAATCCTCGTCTCCGAGACGGAGGAAGCCGAGGAGGAAGAGGAGGAGACAGCCTTCCCAAGGGGAAAGTGTCGCACCCGAGGCGGTAAGAGTATCTAGGCAGACGGACCGTGGATGTCTCGTCCGAGGATGAATCAAGAGAAGGAGAAGAAACCAGATCACCATCTTCATCTTCATCCTCATTTGAGGATGGAGTACCTAAACCCTCCACATCCCAACCTCGGCGATGAAGGGGCGAGATGAGACCGCCGCCTCCGAGCCTCTAAAACGGTCCACTCCCAAAAGTCCAACACAAACCCAACTCGCATTTGATCCATTTTCTTTCCTACCCTCAACCTCATCCGAACCGGATCTATTGCTAAACCTACCCAACCCATCTGGGGTAATGGGTCCAATCAAACCTCCCTACGGATTACGGGAAAGAAATTCATACTCAGACAAGAATCCACTCTCAAAGACGAGCCCGAGTTACTTAAAGAGCTGATAGATGTATATCTCATTAAGAAGACTCAGCCGGGATCATTTGAAGAGACTGCTATCCTAATAGCGTAAGCGGGGAAATAATTTAGCCATCCGGGAGAAAGAAGTCCTCAAGAAGGCAAAGCTTAAATCATTCCAGGATATCCTAACAGAAAACACCTTTGTTGATTATATCTTGCAAAGGGTATACCTTGGAGATGAGACCCTAAGAGGTGGAGAAAGCATTGAGAAAGGGGAGGAGCAGAAAAGGATGAGATGGCTGAAGTTGAGGAAGAAAGGGTGGAGGAAGGAGTTAATGGGTGGAGCTGCCGATGAGCCACCGAGATGGATACACCGAGGAGGCACAGACAGAGCAGGTTGTGGAGCAAGAAACAAATGAGGTGGAATCGGATGTGCCAACTACATCGACACATTTGGCAGATTCCCCTCCAGCCTACTGCTCAAGCCGAAAAGGTGACATCGAGGAAATAGATCTAACTCTATTTCCTCCTCTCGAAGAGCAGAACTTGCCCACCGCATCCGCGCCTCGTATCCGATGTAGAAGCGCCAAGGCGTAAATTGAAAATCGAGGAATGCTTATCTCGAATGCTTTCCAGATGGTTCCAAGTGTCATAACTTCTTCGATAAAAGAAAACATAGAAGTTGCTGTCCAGAGAAAACCAAGATTGATCTTTACTTCTCGGAATTAGACATGAAGAGAACATGGTCAAGTCGAAGCAAAAGGTGGCCGAGGAGATGAACTCACAAGATGCCCGGGTCAAACAATATGTTCGAGACGCATATCGCCAAATCGGTGATAGTGTTGAAGACCAGGTGAAAGAGTTTTGGAAAGCAAAAGAGGCTTCATTCTCTCAAGTGCTGAAAATGCACATTTGGCTATGGAGAAGGACAGACAGACAAACATCCCGAAACAATTTATGGAGGATGAGTTCGACGGACCGAGACAACTCATAAGAAGCGCCTTGAATAGGCTGGATCAAGACGGGGCTTGTAAGAGAGGAACTCATTGGACAAATAAATCAAGTAGCCACTATCTCGCAACACCCGATTTGCCGATGTCAAAAAGGGGGAAGATAGTGAGCTCAAGAAAAGAGTTGAGTTACAGGATGATCACCGATGGCCCCGAATCTAAGGATAGATGAGTTGTTCGAGGAATCCGAGAGCAAGAAGAGAAGAAGAAAGCAAAGCAGAGGAGAAAACTCGGAGAGCCTTGAGGAGGCCGGAAAAGGAGAACATCTCAATCCACCGAGTCTCGAACTCGAACCGAAACCGCAATCCACCGCCGATCTCGCCTCGCCCCGACAATCAAATCCCCCTCATCCTCATCAAAAGCAGCTGGGAAAGCTAAGGCATCAAGCCAAGCTCAAGACCCGGCCTGAGACAAGAGGAAGCAAGAGTGCTAAAGAGGAAGAGGGAGGAAAAGGAGAAGTATAAAAGGAGAGAAGCTAAGAGGAGGAGGGAGCAAGAGAAAGCAGTGGAAAACTTACGACAGAAGACAAGGAAGTGGGTTCAAAGGTCAAAGAATAAAGAAGGAGAAGAGATCTTTCGACCATTCCATAGAGCAGTAGGCTGTGCCCAAGGAAATCCTTCCCATGGATCAACAAGTAAAATGGAGAGCTTATGAAGGGGAATGGATCTTCCCTGCTCCATGTCCTGCAAAATAATCACTTGGGGCACGTAGCGAGAATATTGCATTTCATGAATAGTTGGAGGCAAAAGATCCTAACTTCTATCAAGATTTGATCGATCTCGGAGATGCAGAGTTCAATGTAGACATAGTCGCACCGCCTTATTCAACCATGTCTGCTCCGCTTACGCAAGATGGTCGTCTGGACAGTGGAAAAGGTAAAGCAGATGCTAATACAAGCAGAGACGATGGCCAATCTAGCTGAAGAAGGAGAGACATTGAGCCTAAAGAACCGTGTCTTTGATCGGGATGACCATTCCGTAAGAAGACAGTGGTATGACTAAGTCTTATCTTTTATAACTCCTCCGATTGTTTGTTTTGTTGTGATCAATATATGCAAATCTGTGGATACATGTGAAATAGACTCTTTTGAACTACTTTCACCAAATTTGGCAGTTTAACTAACTTGTTTTCTTTATTTTTACTAACTAATTCGTGGCATGAGTAATCGGCTTAAAAATTTCTTAACACCGAGTTATCTCAAATCTTATAAATCAAGCTTTCCAAGTTTTTATTCTTGATTATCTCGATTTCAAATCTTGATTAAAGTACGCTTCGATCAATCGATCGTAAAGTCCATTGCTCGAATATCCGACTAGGTGTATGTAAATCTTATATTATGTTTATCTTCAAAATGTACTAACATTTTTTCCTTTTCTTGAGTTGTGTTTTAACATCATCAAAAAGGGGGAAATTATTAGGTAAAGAAAGTTGTATTTAGTTTTGATGTGTTAAAAAGTGTAATATAGGATGACCAATTGAGCATTATGTATAGGCAAATTAAGTAAGTGTTTGAAAATAAAACTAAGTATAAGAAGTCGACGAGGTCAAGATATCGACTAGGACAAACCTCGATGAGGACAGAATTCATGGGGACCGAGATACCGACTAGGACAACACAAAGAAGACAGCTTAAGATTCAATACGATAAACAAACACCCAGACAAGGAATGAAGACGAAGACAAAGTGAGGCAAGTAGCAGACGATGAAGTGTTAGAGAAATTTTACACAAGTTTCAAGAAGCGTTTCAACTAACCAAGAGGAAGTTACAAGATTCAGCTTATACTTGTTATAACTCGACCAAAACAATTCAAGGAAGTTACAACTACCAAATGAAGATCTCTATAAATAGGAATAGAAATTAGTTTAAAAATATACTTGATACTTTGCATTCACCATTATACACATTTTGTATTCACGAGCCACAAATATTGTACACATTCACAAACGTTCTATAAGTTTTTCGCTTTTAGTGTTTGTAGAACACTTTTCACACAACATCTTCAAGCCATTGATTAGGAAGAAATCGTTGTAAGGTCAAGATTCACAATTGTAAGTAAGTCAGCAAGAAGGAAGAAAGTAAGCAAGTGAAACCCTTCTTCAAGTTGAAGAAGGAGAGTGGATGTAGGATTTTTATAATCCGAACCACTATAAATTATGTGTTCTTTATTGCTTTGATTTACCTATTTGTTTCTTTTCTATTTTCAGTTTGTCAATCACAGACACTTCAGGATTTTCGTTAAAACTAAAATTATCGCTTGCTTTTGATCTTGTTGAAGTTGAGGTTAATAATTGTTTTCCATTTGTGTACATTCGGTACTTTGAATATATTTTGAGAGATTTGAAAAATCTACAAAATCTATTCAACCCCCTTCTAGATTTTGTTCTAGAAGGTTAATTCAAAGTTTTAATCAACTCAACCAATCGGGACCAACACAAAGTTATCCTTCAATACTCCACTCATTACATTTTTCTTAAAATACGTGCCCATATTAGTATTAAAACTAATGGGACGGAGGGAGTATAAATAACAATACGATAATGTAAGATATTCATAAAAATGAAATATAACCAAATTTCAATATCATAATTTCCTTAATTTTTTTATTGGGACGGTGCCTTAATTTTCAAGTTAGCTCGACTAGAATTTTATAATTTATTTATATTGAATACATTTATATTCTCACTCTAAATTAATTTGAAATTTTTTTGTAATAAGTAGTTTTTTTTTTTAAATACCTTATTTTTGGTCAAAAATTTCAAATAAGAAATTAACCATCAAAGTTATGAGACAATAAATTTAGGACAAAAATTAATGTATTAATATTTGTTTAATTCTTTGTTATCATTATGAAAATTTAGATATTGAAGTAAGATATGATTGTATTGAAATAAGTTCTTGTGTTATACTATTTATAGTAATTAGATAAACTTAATATTTAGACAAATGAACAATTAAGAGTTTAAAAATTAAGAATGATACTACATTTGAGATAATCACACATATACTACCATAAATATTCCAATTAATCAAAGCATGAAAAATTCTTCTATCAATTAGTTGATTTATCAATTTAGAGTCATATTGTTTGCCCATGATTTTATGTTAAGAAGTAAATTACACATAATTTCTCTGTGTATATTTTTTCTTACAAATAATTTTCTTTCTAAAAATGATATCACAAATGTCAAGCTAAATCGTAAATTTAGATAATTATGAGATTTGATTTTAATTTGTTTTTCCTTTTAAATAAAATTCTATCAATTACTTTTTCAAAAGAATAGTAGACTAAAAAAATTGGTAAAATACAATTAATTACGGGATGCTACTCTTGAAAAAAATTAATTAATTAAGTGAAAATTATCATTAGACACGAGGATGCTACTATTGAAAAATTGTGGCCAAAGCAATTGATGAAGTATGCCCAATCACTCAAAATAATTAACAATGATATCACATATACATATATCAAAACAAATCCCAAGGCATATATATGATTCATTTAAGTTAATTCATAGAGTAAGGTCAAAATTTCCTATTTTAAATTTGATAAAATATACCATATTGATGAATTAGTGTTATTTTAAAGATTTATTAAGATATATTAATGATTTTTATTAACCATAATGACTTTTAATTATGTTAGTAATATATTAATATATTGGGGTATTATATTTCTCGATTTTTATATCATTAAATTATTTTAGCCTTGATATTTTTCACATAGTTGTTTTTATTTGCAAAATTTAATTAATTTTTGTATGTTCAAATATAAGTTATTGTATTTTTTTCCAAAAATATAATATACATATTTCTAATAATGTAATATTTAAATATAATACTAATTTTGTGTATTGTTAATGTATGAGATTAATCAATTTTCATTAGAACCATTGTTTAATGGTGAATTGAAAAGTTATAGAACTTATTCATAAAGATTGAGTAGTGAGACATTGTTACATATAATTGTTAAAAATTAAAAAGATATTTGTTATAAAATACACTTGAATTGTTCCCGTAAAAAAATACATTTAAATTATTGTAGCAAGAAAAATGGGTCCATTACATATAGGTGCAAAAATTAAGAGTTATTACAACAAGGTTGTGTCATAGTTGATTCCTTACAAATTGGTACAAAAAAAGGACTCAATTTGTCGAGAATACCCCGGCCCAATCTGCCTATATTGGTGCCAAAATTAAGAGCATTTAATGCTCGAGAATCAAACAAAGGCAAGACGGATTGGGGCCCACGAAAATCAAGTGGATTTGGGAAGCCTTTTTAGCACATGGTTCTAAAAAAGGGTAAAAATACCGCTAGAATTTCATTTCACATTTCAAAATACAATTTCAAAATCGAGACACCGTAGAAGAGATTTTGGAGGCGATTTTGAACTTCCATTGAAGAATCGAAAACAGTAATACAAAATCATTTCTATTATAATCTTTCATTATTGTGTTGCTTATTAATGTTTTCTTTTTGTAGGTTTATTCCGCTTTAGATATGGAACGTGCTACACAAAAGAAATTGTATGATGAGGACGGCGAAACAGAAAATAGTGAGATAAAAAGAAAAAGGAAGTACGTTTAAGTTTCAGCGTTTTAATTCCGATTCATTCGTTTAATTTCGATTCTTGGGTGAATCAATTCGAATTTGTTTGGATTTTGTTGCTTTGGTTCGAATCTTTGATAGATTGTTCTTTGGGTTTGGAGTTTTTGATTTGAATATCAATTTGATTGATAACTTTTGCGCACAAATTGTTTGATAATTTGTCTCGATGGGTTTCTTCAAGTTTTTTATTTTTAGATTTTCTTGGTCCGAGCTCTTATTGTGCAAATTATACTAAAAATTGTGCAATTTTTATTATTGGGTGTGCAAATATTTGTACCTCTGTGCCCAAAATTTTTTATATTGTGCAAATATTTCTAGTCAAAATTTTATTCTTGTATCGTTGTGCAAGTATTTTTATCTTTGTGCAAATTATTTTCTACTATTGATTGTTGGGTTTTGAGTTTTTGATTTGAATATCAATTTGATTGATAACTTTTTGCCCACAAACCGTTTGATAATTTGTCTCAATGGGTTTTTCAAGTTTTTTTTTTTCATTTTTTCTTGGTCCGAGCCGATTGAATTGGATGTGTTAAGGAGCAAGTTTAAGAATGCGTGTCGTATCATCTCATTGTAATGGATCTTGCAATTTCATTTAATTTCGGTATATTTTGTTTAATTTCTCGGGTATATCTCATGATAATTTCGGGTTTGTATAAATTTTTGGTATTGTGTTTAAATTCACAACAAACATTGGTTGATTTTGTTATTCGATGTGCAAATTCTTTTTCTCGTTATTGTGCAATATTTTTTTGTTATTGTGCAAATATCTTTCAACAAAGCTGTTGTTATATTAAGCAAATACTTTTTTTTATTATTGTGAAAAATTTCTACTTATTGTGCACGGTAACATAAACACAATGCAATTTTTATCAATTTGTCATTTTTATCAATTATACTAAACATTGTGCAAATTATACTTTATTATTATGAAAATTTATTTAATTTTGTATTTCGATTTATTGTTTGGGCCCTTTGGGGCTTTGATTTTTGAGGTTGAAGGTCAATTTTTTTAGACTTCAAATTTGTACTTCGCTATTGTGTAATTTTTTAATCTCTTGTGCAAAGTATTTTATGTTATTGTGCAATTATTTTCTCATCTTGTGCAATTTTTTGCAATTGTGCGGATTTTTTTTTATAGTGTTCTTAACTCGTAAGTGTTATTTGTAGGTTGCTACTATTGTTGTGGCTTATGGTGTGTATCGCAGAGCAAGGTGAAGTGTGTGTTGCCATAATTTTTGAAGAAATTTGTATGCTCTTGGTTTTTGTAGTGATGCTCAATAGTGTGGATAGCCTTGAACACCAAAGAAAAGACTTGTTATAGCCTTTTGAAGAAATTTGTATGCTCTTGGTTTTTAGTTATACTTTAGTCCCCACTAAAAGCAGCGATGAAGTTCGTTGTATTTGGGATCCTTCCTCAATCACCTTTATTTTACCATACGTATTAGTCAAAGAACTGCTCAAACCATTACATATCGTGCTGATTTTATTAATGTTATACTCTGTGATGTACCGTTAGAATCGATATCCTTCATAAATAAACATATATATATGCTTGTGCGTGTGCTTATGGAAGGATGTGATGAAAATTATGCATCCGATGCACTCCCCCATTTCCAGTTTAATGAGTCGCTTTTGAGTGTTTCACATGGAAAGTTATTAGATACCTATAATTATTTGTATAATATGACTAATATATCCTCTTACAGATGATCAATGAATTATTTATAATAAAATGTTTAATTTTTCTTGGACAATACCTAACATATGGAGTAATAAAAACTAATTCATTGCATAAAAAAATTACGGTGTAATGAAAAATATATTTACACAATAGCAAAATAATTACATGACAACGAAAAATATATTTGCACATTAGTGGATAAAATATTTGCACGATAGCAAAAAAAAATGCACAATAGTAGAAAAAAATATTATTGCTCGATAGCAATAAAAATATTTCGCATGTAGTGGATAAAATGTTTGCACGATAGCGAAAAAATGCACAATATCGTGGGATACTTATCCGTGACAAGATTAAACCTTATACCAATTGTTACATATACAACTATGAGTTTGCATATTTTTAATGAAATGTATACAGTAAGATCACCGATCATTCTTATGCATAAGCATAACATCTATATCTTCTAACTATAGGGAAGTGAAAAAGTTACGGGATACCAAAATCACATTCTTCAATTTTACAAGAATTAAAATGAATGCTTTAATTTGTCCTTTTGAAACGAGTAAGGTTAAAATTTAATATCTTCCATCAGAGATCACTTCACCCAATATACACCGAAAAGTACAAACAAATGAAAACTCTAATTTAGATAAGTATGCCACTTTAGGATTCCATATCCCGAAGCGCCAAAATCAATGTTTGGCACTTCTCCAACGACATAAACCATCGCCTTGTTCAACAAAAAAAAAAAGTAAAGGAAAACGAAGAAACCCTGAATTGAATGCAATAGACGTTTGATTAACCTTCTTCATTTGATGAAAAATGCCCAAGTATGTGATCGAACTTCATTCGTTTACATAACCTTGAGCAGATACAAATCCATACCTCAACGTTGTATTCGAACTCATAGTTAAACCACCAACATAATCATTAGGCAACAAGAAGATGAGTAAAACTAAAATCCTTATGAAACTTTGCAGAGCAATAACAATAGATATCTCCCGAGCACTTATACTTCAATCAAAAAGGGAAAAACAAAAACCAAAGATTAAAATAGAATATTACATAGTCACCCAAAACATTTATCGACCAAAAGACGCACTGAGTCGAGTAGAAAGTATCTGGATTAGGAAGTATCCCTTGAGTACTCTATCCAACTCTTGACCACGGTGCTCTTCAACAACAAGATCTGCTCGAAGTTGTCGCACGCTCTTAATATTGTGTATTTCAATAAGTTCTCTAAAATATTTGCATAGGTAGAATACTTATTTGCACAATAGCGTAAAAATATTTGCACAAGAACATAAATATTTAACAGAGTATAAATATTTACACAGTAGAAATACTAATTTCATAAAATTTTTAAATATAACAAATCAAAATCAATCACTAAGCAATTCCCATCAAATTTGTAAGTATAACCAATCAAAATCAATCACTAAGCAATTCCCAAACAAAACATTTACCAAATCGGTAATATAGCAACCGACAAAAACCAACATTAAATTCGATAAAATGCATCACGATTAGCACAAGAACGTCAACCCCAAATTAATTGAAAAACTCAGACGATGAAAATTCCAATTTTTTTTTAAAAAAAAATCCATTGAGACAAATTATCGAACAGGTTTGGGCGTAAATAGTTATTAATCAAATTTATATGCAAATCAAAAACTCCAAACCGTGCAATAATCAATCAATGACACAACCAACAACAAAAATTCAAAACGAATTATCACAACGACATAGCCGGAACATGTGGACTCTCTTTCACAAATTCTCTCATCTTCATACATTTCTTGCTCCTCAATTTATTCCGGATAATATAAAAAAATACGAGAAAATATCAATAACCCGATTTCTTTTGCCCTGAATCAAATCGCACCGATTGCTCGAATCGAGCCTACTCCCGGCGTCGGTGATGCGTGATTAACCAAACATGTGAAACTCTTTCGCGTCATGATTAGCATTACCGCCGTGAAGTCGTCGTGCACCTTCTGGTTCTTCTTCTCGCAGCTTATGACGGAATCCATGAGAGAGTTCGTTTCTTCTAGAGGAGAGAGCCATTTTGAATTTGAATTTTGGAATGAGAAGTTTAAATTTAAATATTAGAGAATGGGACGTATGAAAGGAAGAGAAAGACTGGAGCGAGTGTGAGAGAGAGAAGCAAGAATAAGGAATTGAGGGTAGAAATGGAAAATCAGCGCAATATGTGGGGCCCCGGTTTTTTTTTGCAATCGCATTGAATTATTCTCCGAGAACCGTACTAGGGTGTAATATTTCCAAAAATTATTGTATTATACTTATTAAAATTTTTAAAAATTTTATCTTTGCGTTTTAAATATAAACTACAGCCATTTTTTCATAAAATATAGTATATATACATCTATTCATGTAACATATAAAAAAATAATAATAATTAAGTATATTGTAAATTTTAGTCTTGGCAATGCATTCTTCCATTTATAATCATAACTCAAATATTCCTAAATTAATCATGCATAATATATGATAAAATCTTCCCAAATTTTAAATATGACATTAAATGTTACCTAATAATATTAATTAAATCGATTCCTATTAATTGAATATTGTCAAATTATAAGTATAACGTTTAATTATTTATAGTAACACACAATTATCAAATTAATTTCTTCACAATGTTTCTCATAATTAGATTGCGCCTCCATTGAGGATGTTCTTTCCTCCTCAATTTGCTTCTCTTGCAATAATTAATATTTCATTGGCATAAAATCATAGATAAATTATATAGTAAGTAAGAGTAGAAAAAAGTCAAATCAAGAGATTTATAGTAATACACAATTGTCAAATTAATTTTTTAATTTTTGCTAATAATTAGTTTTTTTATCGGTAAATGTTAGTTGTTAGTGGTTAGAAGTTAGTTCGCCAAGTCTCGTTACAAATTTAAATTCTCCAAGTCTCCTTATGTCTCCCACTCCAATTCATTCCCGAAGGAATCGAACCCAGTCTCCCACTTAAGTGAGGAGCCCGGTGGCAGTGGGCTATGCCCCCTTGGTTTTTTTGCTAATAATTAGTGAATAGTAACTAATTTATAACTATGATAAAAAAGGAATTTAATAAAATTTAAATGATTAATGAATTCGAGAGTTCATACATATTGAATTGAAAAATTGATCTTGATTTTATATTACCTCTTGAGAAACTATTCATGTGTCAATGTCATATATAAGTATTTTGGTTGAACTCATGTACTTAGTATACGATATGATTAAATACATACCGAGAGTTTAATTATTTTTTAAAAAATGGGTAATCCAGCACCCTTTGTCTAATGTACAACTACAAAAAATATGAACATTCAAAAACTCAATAATTTACATTAGATCATTATTGAATCAATACAATTAAAAAAATTACAAATGAATAGGCGCAGATCAACCACCACTTGTTTTTCTTTTCGATTAGTGAATGCGTTCTTCATTTAATTAATGCTCGTAACTTGAGTTCCAGTGGCTCCTCCTCTTTCCTCGCTGGAGCAACGTAACATATGGATGATGGTGGTGGTGTAATTGTGATGAAAACGAACAAAAAACTCAATAATTTATAGTGGAGGGTGGGGCTGAAAATGAGGGATGAATTAGAGAGATATCGTCCTATTAATTGTGCATATGCTACCTAAATTAGATGTTTGACTATGTGGACAACCACGATGAATCGAAAGAAAATCGATCAACGGACCGGTGAAATGGCGCCAAAACCCCAAATGAGGAATGTGAGCTCCTATTATATATATTATATTATAAGATTATAAGATATATATAATAGGAGCTCACATTCCTCATTTGGGTTTTGGCGCCATTTCACTCGGTCCGCTGATCGATTTTCTTTCGATTCATCGTGGCCGTCCACATAGTCAAATATCTAATTTAGGTAGCAGACATACACAATTAATAGGCGTATATCTCTCTAATTCATCCCCCATTTTCAGCCTCACCCACCACTATAAATGTTTCGAGTTTTTTTTTCATTTTCATCACAATTACACCACCACCATCATCAATACGTTACATTTCTCGGCGAGAAAAGTGGAGGAGTCACTCGCCCCAATTTACGAGCACTAATTAAACGAAGAACGCATTTGCGAAATCGGAAGATAAACGATGGTGATTCATTGTGACTATTCATTATGTAAATAATTCAATATTAACTTTTATCTAATGTAAATGCTTTTTTTTTTATTTTATTGATTTGTGATGTTTTAATGTATATATTGTCAGCTATTTACGGATATAAACATTCACAAATTGGAAAGCAAAAGGTACCGATAGAAACAAAGCCCAAAGAAGAACAACATTTAGTTGTTACTCGAGATCAAACATCAAAACTCACTCGAAAATAATTTTTGTTATTCATATAAGAATAACTACATAATCGACACTACAACCCCTTATTATTATTCTCCAATATTATTTTTATAATCTTAATAATATATGTTTTGGGAAAAACTTAATAAATGAAATACAAAAATACATATAGCACAAGGAAATAATTGATCAATTCATCTACCTGTAGATCGTAGAGTTTGTTCTACATCTAGATGAAATTTTTTTGCCGTACTTTTTTGGTTAATGGCCGAGAGATAAAATCATCTCTTTTTCGTTAATATACGACATAATATATTTTCACTTGCGTTTTTCCCCTTGCCTTTAAATTATATGATCATTCAAATCTTATTTAATTTTTTTGCATTTACGATAGAATATATTTTGACCGAATTGAGAATAAAGGATCAACTTTTTTTCTTTGTATTTACATCGTTTAGTAATTTTTTAATTTTAAAAGAAATTCATTAATTATTTAAATTTTATTAAATTCATTTTTCTATCATAGTTATAAATTAAATATTATTCAACGATTATAAACAAAAATTAAGAAATTAATTTGGCAATTGTGTATTACTATAAATCTCTTGATTTAACTTTTTCTATTCTTATTTACTATGTAATTTATCTCTAATTTTATGCAAATTAAATATTAATTATTGCAAGAGAATTAAATTGAGGAAGGAAGAACATCCTCAATGGAGACACATTCTAATTATGAGTCAATCTAATTATGAGAAACAATGTGAAAAATTAATTTGATAATTATTTATTACTATAAATAATTAAACGTTATACTTATAATATTATAAATTGTCAATTAATAGTAATTGATTTAATGTCAATTGTCAATCTAATTAGAGATTATGAATGTTAATTTAGGAATTGATTTAATTAAACATTATACTTATCAATGGTCAATTAATAGTAATTGATTTAATGTCAATTGTCAATCTAATTATAGATTATGAACGTTAATTTAGGAAATTTGATTTAATTAAACGTTATACTTATCCATTGTCAATTAATAGTAATTGATTTAATTAGTATTATTAGTTAAAATTTAATGTCATACTTTATAATCAATTTGGAAGGAGATTTAATTTCACATTTTAATTTTGTGTAATTTTACGTTTTGAAATCTTAGTTATAAATTAATTTTGATTTGACAATTTCTTATTACTATAAATCTCTTGATTTGACTTTTTCATATATTACACATGATTAATTTAGGAATTGATTTAATTAGTATTATTAGGTAAGATTTAATGTTATATTTTATAATTAGTGTGGAAGGAGATTTAATGCCACATTAAATTTTTATGCTATTCACATATTATTAGCAAAAGTTAATAAATTGATTAGAGAATCGAAATTGCTCAATTTCAAAGATGCATGTGCTTACGCGGACTATCATATAATTTCAAAAATGAGAACTTAATATTATTGTTAAATAAATTTATCGAAATTCTTCTCATATTAATGTGGTTTTGTTAATAAACTAATAAAATAAGAGTAGATGTTTAGTGAAATTTATTCATAGTATATACGAAACTTCATTATAACATATATATTCAATAATACAATTACACTTATAAATTATTACCACACACGCTTTATATGTTTTGTGTGTATAAAATATTATGATATTAGTAAATAAGAATTGTGGTATTTGTTGTATGACGATTTATCCGCCCCAAGGCCCATCACCAATCCAGGCCGACTCACTGACTCGGCCAGGCCCAAAGGAGCTCGGCCCTTCCAAGGACCAGTCCGCCGGGCCATGGCGAGCAAGCCCGGCCAAACCTAGATGAGTTCGACACCCTTAGAAACCGGTTCGCCAGTGGCATGGCGAGCAAGCTCGGCCAAGCGGGTTGGTCCCTCCCGAATCGGCCCGGCGAGGAACTCGCTCGCCACGCCGAGGCGAGCTCGGCCATTCGACGAGCAAGGCGAAGTCCCACGCTCGGCACAAGATGACTACCTAACAAGCTCAGCGAGTCGAGGCTTGCCGACCAAGCCACCCCGAAGAGGTACCAAGTACAAAGTGGCAGTCCCATTTAATGTCAACCTTGCCCAAAAAGGAAGGAAATTTCCTCAACCGACAAAGGATCCTCGCCGGAGGACAGCTGGCGACGCGAGTGGCCAGCCGCTTGCCAGTGTGCGAGGCGTGTACATCCCAATTAATTGGGGATGTACGAGAATTAATTACATTTTGTACCTTTTTGTACATTTTGTCTCGCCCAAAAGGCAACCAATACCATGTATAAATAAGACATATAAGGCACAATAAACGGATCTGAAACATCCACCCTTAAGCACAGGACTAACACTCCCAAAGAATCCTTGTGTTCTTTACTTGCTTTCTTGTATTTACTTCCACGTTCATTACTCATTATTACTTGTGATTGTTCTTGGGTATTTATTATCATTAATACCCCAATCATTATTGTTTTAACCGATCTTGAAGCCACATCATTCACTCATTTATATTTCGGTTAACAACAATTGGTGCTTTAGAAGGAGGGTTGTATCTCACTCTCACTGTTTAATCGAATTTTCTGGAAAAATACCTCGAAGAACACCCACCGTTCTTCAAGCTAAAATTCCTCTAAGGACATCCTTTGGTCCTTACTTTGCAACCAATCCCTTCCTAAGAAGATCCTGTTTCTTTTGGAAGATGACGAAAAGCCGGAAACACCATTCCCATGGGGGAAAACCCCATGGCTACTACCGATAGCATGGAGCCCATGCACGTTCATGGTATGAACAGCCCGAGAGGTGACTCCCACTGTGGCCGCTGTGGAGTTTGCTCCCATTCCACCTGCGAGTACTGCACTCCCGAGCAGATTCAGCACGGCCATCAAGCTTCTTCAAGCTCGAGGCCGCGAGGCTGCTACGGCCAACCCCGGCCCATCCACCGCTCCCCAAAAAGGCAAGGGGAAGAAGAAGAAGAAGGTTCAGCGAGCTCGAATGGCCCCGGATCCCCAAAGCAGGGCGATCAGCCCTGTGGGTCTGTGGATCGTCTTCGAGCGACTTGGGTCGTCTCGTCACCGACTTCGGATCGGAATCTGAAATGGAGTCCGTGACTGGAAGAACTCCAGCTCGGCGAGCAGCCGAGGATCACCGGCCCATCAATAGGGCCCCGCACCCAGCGCACCCCTCGAGTGCGAGGCTAGGAGGATCTCGGCCAAGGACAGACTAGGCCCACTCACCCGAGTGATCTCGATCGCCCAAGCCCTCGCCGCGAGCCCGAACTCCGACTCTCGCGATGCCCTTCTCGTCGCCATGCGTAAGAAAATCGACGAGATGGAATCCCACTTCGGGGCTTGTGACGGGCAGCCGGGCGAAGTGTGGCGAGCGAGCCACTTTCTATGGAGGTTGAACATGCGGCGCTCAACCCAAAATCCTCCCCCTCGGATGCCTATTTATGAGGGGAAGATCGACCGGAGACCCACCTCAAGAAATACAATATTTACATGGCTGGGAAGGGGGCCTCCGACGTAACCAAGTGCCGTCCGTTCCCACTTACCTTGGGCGAGCTCGCCCATAAGTGGTATGTTTCTCTTCCGCCCGCTCGATCCGCACGTTTGACGAGCCGGGTGAAAAATTTACCACCTACTTCGCCTCCAAGATTCCCGAGCCGAGAATCGCAAAGACTGATGGGAATCAAGCAGGGAAGGATGAAAGCGACGAGGCCTACCTCGATCGCCTGGACGAGGTTCTCCTCACGGGAACCGGTTGGAGACGAGCTCCAACCGCATGCAGCCCTCGCCGGCCTAAGACCGAGTCCCACATGTTCCGGCACATGACCAAGAACTACCCCACTTCCTACGCCGAATTCCGTCGGCGGGAAGGCGAGCTCATCACTCGCGAGAAAATGCTCGGCCCAAAGGCTGGGCGAGGCGAAGGAAGGGAGGAGAAAGCGGACAAGGCCGCAGCCAAGGCGCCCTCGTCCGCCGAGCGCAGCTCCAACCGGAAGAGGGCCAGGCGAAGGCACCGGGGACCTTCAAGAGCTTCGAGGACCCTCGCCCCCGCACAAATCTGTCTGTGTCATGGAGAAGCTCGATACTCCCCGGCCTTTGTTTTTAATGCGATCCAAAGCATACCAGGCTGATCCCGAAGCCCAAACCCATCGTGGTGGACCCCGCCAGGCGGGCTCCAAGGCAAATTTTGCGCCTATCATGACTCTCCGGGCACAACACCAGCCGGTGTCGGGACTGCAAGCAGCTACGGGAGGCTATTTGAAGATGGAATGCTCGACAAGTTCATCAAGAGGCCTCCTCGGCCGGACACCGAGGAGCGAGCTCCTAGAAGGCAGAGGGTGGTCTCCCCGAGAGGGTCGCACTGCCAAAGTTGCGGCTGAAATGGAGTCGTCCGGCGACGACCTCCCCACGGCTCGCCACGGCGGGCGGATCAACATGATCCAAGCCGGGGTAGCCTCGGCGGATCTGGTTGAGGTCTTCACCAATCAAACGGGAAGAGGAAGGCCGAGCCGAGGGCCATTAACCACATTCACCTGGTCGGCGCGCCGCGAGCCTACCATCTCCAAGACCACGGTGATCTCCTTTTCCAATGCCGACCGCGAGGGGGTCCTATGCCCCAAGAACGATGCTCGTCATCTCGGCCAATATCCTCGGGAATGATCTGACCGAGTCTTGGTCGACAACGGCAGCTTCGCAACATCATCTTCAAGTCCGCCTTGGACCGGATGGGCAACCTCGCCAAGTACATCAAGCCCTACGACCTCCGGCTCCGTAGCTTCGCGACACCGTGATTTCGCCTATGGAAAGATCAAGGTCTCTGCCGAGCTAGTCGACTTTGCAAATGATAGGGTTAGGATCACTAGGCCTATTGAATTTGTAATCGTTGACCTACCGAACATGTACAACGGCTTTTTGGTCGCCCTTTTCTCGAAACTTTTGAGGCGGTTGCCTCTTCTTACTTTATTGTGTTAAGTTCCCTCTTTGTTGAAGGGAGGTTGGCACCATAAAAGGTGACCGAAAAATGTCAAAGAAGTGTTTGAACTACTCGTGTCCCATTTAATTTACGCACTTAGTTTAGATTCTTCTCTTATCTTGACTATTCACGAACAACAAAATGCCGAGCTCCCCAAGAACATATACCTCCAAGCGAGCCCGGCACCATCACGAACGAGGCAACTCTAATGGATTGCTCTCCAACTCCAACTCAAGCCGAGAGGCCCGGGGACGAGCCCACTCGCTCGGCCCGACTCCTATGGAGCTTGGCCAGGCGGGCGAGCAAGACCTGGAGCCCCGCCTTGGCCGAACCAATGCCACTAGACATTGACCCCGTGGGGAATCTCTAAGATTCCAATGGTCAGCGGCTAAAGCGCACTACTCGATCGAAGAACTAGAGCGCATTCGGATTCTCGCCACCGAGCTCGAAGTTTCCATCGGCTCCAAAATCCCCGCCGAAATGCGGGGGATATCATAGACTTCCTCGAAACAATGTGGATGTCTTCGCACAGTCGCATCAGGACATGGTCGGCATAGACCCAAAATATGCCTGCCATCACCTCAAGATCGACCCTACTCGCAAGCCTGTCTCGCAAAAAGACAAAAATTCAGCCCGAGAGAGGTATGTTGCTCTAGCCGAAGAAGTAAAGAAACCGCCGACAACAAGTTAATCGAGCAGGCCGAGGACGAGCCCCAATGGGTGGCGAACGCCGTGCTCACAAAAGTCTAACGGATCCTCGGAGGCTATGTATAGACTTCACGGATCTAAATGCGGCGTGCCCAAAAGACCATTTTTCAATGCCTCACATCGATCATCCGTGAACAGACCGCCGCCACGAGATAATGTCCTTTATGAACGCATTTGTGCTATCACCAAATCCCGATGGCCGCAGAGGATATCAAACACACCTCTTTCCTCACCGAAAAGAACGCTTACTCCTGGCTTAGGATGCCCTTCGGGTTGAAAACGCGGGGCGACCTATCAAAGGCTAGTAAACAAAATGTTCACGAGCAAATTGGGAAAACAATGGAGGTCTACATAGGACGACATCGTCATCAAGAGTGTGAAAAAGGAGGATCACCTGAGAGACCTAGGCGAGACATTCGCGATCCTCCGAGAGTACAATATGAAGCTCAATCCGAAGAAGTGCGGCCTCGGGGTCGGCTCCGGTAAGTTCCTCGGCCACATTATAAGCCAAAGGGGAATCGAAGCTAACCCGCCCAAATTAAGGCCATCCCCGACATGGAGGAACCTTGCAATGTCAAGCGAGTCCAGAGGCTCATCGGGTGTCTGTCGGTCTTGAACAGATTCATCTCCCGCCTAGGCGACAAAAGTAAGCCTTTCTTTGCTACCATCAAGAAATAAAAATTCTCGTGGAACAAAGAAAGCCGAGATGCTTTCCTTAAACTAAAGCGAGTACCTTGCCAACCCCAACATTCTCGCCAAGCTAGTGTCGGGCAAGAAGTTGTTCCCGTATCTGGCGGCATCCGAGTCCGCCCTAAGCGCCGTGCTCGTCGGGCGGACGGACAGACTCATCTGCCAATCTACTTCTGCCCAAGTCCTCCATGATGCCAAGCTTAGGTACACCCCATTGGAAAAGCCGGCATATGCCCTCATTATGAGTGTTAGGAACCGAGAGCCTACTTCTTTGATCATCAAGTCGAGGTCCTCACGACCCTACCACTCCGTGAGTCCCGAACCGGCCGGACACCAGCCGGCCGCCTTCTAAAATGGTCGCTCGAGATCGCCCAATACGGCATAACCTACGCGCCGAGGATGGCGATCAAGGGACAAAGCGCCACCGACTTCGTCCCCAAGCTTACTTTCCTAAACAATCCCTCGACCCTAACCATCCCACCATGGAAGTTGTACGTTGATGGCTCATCGACCCAATCATGCGCCGGAGCTGGAATCGTCTTGGGTCGGACCGGAGGGGCGATGCTTCACGAACGCTGTCAGATTCGAGTTCTCGGCCACCAACAATGAGGCCAAGTACGAGGCTCGTCGGCGATGCAGAGCTCGCCGCTGCGGTGGGCATTCGACGACTCCACATTTTTATGGACTCCTCGCCGGTGGTCAACCAGGTCAAGGGAGAATATGAAGCTCGCGGGGAGCAAATGATCAAGTATCAAGAGCTCGCCGCCTCTATGTGCAAAAAGCTTCAGCAAGTCTACATCGAGCAAATCCCAAGGGAACATAACTCCCAGCGGATGCCCTTTCCAAGCTCGCCACCTCGGAGGGTGGCGGACATGTCCAACATCGTCCTCACGAAGCTCGCCAGCTCGGCCATTAGTGGCCGAGCGGTGGCCACCGTCTAGGCCGAGGAGGCAAGCCGGATGACGCCCATCATCCTCTACCTCAAAACGGGCGCACTCCCGAACTACCGAGTCTAAGCCGTGCAACTCGAATCGCGAGCAAGCGAGGTACACTCTAATTGAGAATGCGCTTTATAAACGAAGTTTCTTTCTACCCCTACTCAAATGCATCACACCCGAGGACGGGCAGAAGTTCTAGCGGATATCCAAGACGGAGTCTGTGGAAATCACGCTGAGGGCAAGCGCTCGTTTATAAAACAACGAGGCAGGCTATTATTGGCCCACCCTCCGGCGAGATGTCATAGCTTACGCCATGTCGTGCCACAAGTGCCAGGTCATGGCACCCAACATTAAGCTCTCCCGGAGCACTTGAAGTCAATCTTCACCGGCCGCTTGCCCAGTGGGGGATCGACTGATCGGACCCCTACCGGTGGCGCGTGGGGGCTGTAAGTTTGTAGTGGTCGCCGCCGACTATTTCACTAGGTGGGCGGAGGCCGAGCCTCGAACAAAATTGATCGAGTAAACAATCATCCGATTCATCCGGGAAGAACATTATCGGCAGATTTGGCCTCGCGCTAAGCCATAGTCTCGGATAATGGGAAACAGCTTCGATGGACTCGAAATCCTGGAGTTCTCGCGAGAGATGGAAGATCAAGAGGCTGTTCTCCACCCCGTACTACCCTCAAACAAATGGTCAAGTAGAGACGGTCAACAAGATAATCAAGCACACTCTCAAGACCAAACTAGAGGAGAGGAAAGGAAAGTGGGCAGCCAGCCTACCAAACGTCCTATGGGCATATAGGATGACCACCAAACTCTACAGCGAGACTCTCTTCGCCTCGCCTTGGCACCGAGGCGATCATCCCGGTCGAGGTCGCCGTGCCGAGCTTCTCGCACATCACAAGAGCTCGGCGAGGACAACGACCGGGCAAGGAGGCTCGACCTCGACATGCTCGAAGAGCGCTAACTAGATTCAATTCACAAGAATGCGGCCTACAAGCAATCTGGTCGAGAAATATTACAATTCCAAGGTCAAGTTCGCATAATTCTCGATCGGCGACCTCGTCCTTTAAAAGATTCACACCCTGACCAAGGTGTATTTGGCCCAAACTGGGAGGACTGCTCAGGTGTCCAAATGGCTACCCAATGGAGCGTCTGAGCTCGAACACCCAGATGGCACTCCGGACCAATACCCTTGGAACGCATGCCACCTCAAGAAGTACTATCGGTGAGCACTCATCGCTTAAATCCTTTCTTGTAACTTAGAAAATTTTTTCAATCGAATTTAGAAAATTTCATAAATTATGTAAATCTTGTAAACCCTTCATGGGAACTCTTTGTAAATGAATAAAATTTTCAGAAATTTATTTCTTTGTGCTCCAAATCCTCGCAAGAGGTATCCTTGCGGGCTCGCTCGAGGCCAAACGGCCAAGAGCGGGTCCCTCCAATACTCGCACGGGTCAAAGTATCCGCCGAGGAAGGGTCCAATCCCTAAAAACTCCTCGCAGTGAGCCCAACCTCCGGCGAGGTCCGCCTACCCATAAACCGGGAGGCTCTTACTAAACCCCTCGTAAAATGTCCTGTTACCGTCCGAGGTCACTGGCTTTCCTAGTCGATGTGCCCCTCAAATTCCTCGCGACGAGCTTAGCCTCCGACCAAGGTCTCCTAACTTTCCTGGCTAGTGAGGTCCGTCGGCTCTTCGGAGTTAGGACAAAAGTCGTGTGTGGTACGATCCCGGTGATCAGCCCGGAGCGCAGAGCACGCCACCGGACGCACCTTAATAAGTCGTCTAAAGTGCACCGAGGCTATCCGGAGATCAAGTCTCCCGGCGAGCTAAGTTCACGGCGAGCTGCCACTTGAACCATTTCAACGAATGGATCGGTGGCCTAGACTCCATTTAGCGAGCACCTTCATCGGCTCGCCCGACCGAAGTCGCGGTGCGAGGACTGGTTTGGGCGACGAAGGATCCGGTGGGCCGTCAACCCGCCATGATACACTTGGGCGAGCCAAGCTCCCTAAGTAGATCCTTACTTGCCCAAAGGCCGAGAGCCCGCCGGTGCCAAACCAAATCGGAAAGGCATCGGCCGAGCTCAATCTCTTAGACAAATAAGGCCGAGGCTCGACAAGCCAACCTTAAACGGTTTGAGACACTTGCAAAATTTGTTAAAAATGTTAAGTGTTGAAAACCGATTAGTCATGCAAGGGCGAGCCGAGCTCTCCAATACAATCCTTACTTGGCCAAAGTCCGAGCCCACCCATACCAAATACCCGAGTGGAAAGGTGTGGGATAGGCTCGATCCCTCAACCAAGTAAGGCCGAGGCCGGACAAGTTACTAGTTTGTCATATTTCGGAAAGTTCACAAAAATGTTCTAAGTATGGAAAGAAATAAAGCGAAGCGAAGAAATGACAAAGCGCAGACGATTGCAAAAAGTAAATTCCATTAAAATCAAAGGCGGCGGTGGCCGATTACAAAAAGAGGCACTAAGGCCGATTACAAAAAGCCCTAAGGGTGTACAAACAAAAAGAAAAAACCTATCCCTAGGCTTCCGCGCCATCACCTCCGGCCCCGATCGGCTTCCTCCCGGCCTCGCCGGCCTCCTCTCTCGGCCCTAGCCGCCTCAGCTCCCCCTTTGTCTTCCTCATCCAGGTCCTCTCCAGGATAGGCCAATTGTCCTCGATCCGGATACTGTGAGAGGTCCACCCTGTGATCCCTCTCCAAGTCCTTTATCTCCAAGATCGGCTCGAAGTGGAGAGGGTAAGAGAGGGCGTACTCTGAAGTACCTCTCCATGGCCTCCCGGTCGGGTCCCGGCCCTCTTGGGCTGTGCGGATAAGGTCGATCGAGGCCATGTAATAGGCAAATTCGCCAATCATGGTCGAGTCCCGATTCGGCGGAAGGACGACCGTCTTCGGTCACAAAGGCCGCGGCCCGGTGGCGCTTCGGTTTCCGCATTTTCGGCCAGCCTAGCCTTCTCACCAACCAACCGGCAGCCTCTTCCCGGCTCGATCTCTCTCCTTTTGGAGCTCGGCTGCCAGTCGCGCTCCGCCCTCAGCCGGTTGGCGGCCACCTTCTCGACCGCAGCCCGGTTATCCTCGAACTTCTTCCGGCCGCTGCAGCGCCCGATCGGCCTCGGCCCCCTCTCGATCCGCCTCTTCCTTCGCCGAGTGACCTCGGCCTCCAGCTCCTTCGCCGCGCGCACTTCTCCGCCTCGGCTTCCACCTTCTCGGCCGCCCTCTTCACCTAGGTGAGCTCGTGGCGGGCCTCGCAATACCGGGCCCTCTCTTGGTCCCTCCCTCCATGCATCGCTCCAAAGACCACCGAGCTTTAGAACCCCGGGGCTTGGGCAAGTAGGAACGAGCTCTCCAAATCCCAGAGAACTCGGCATCCAGCTTCACCGTCCAAGCCGGGAATCTTGTCCATGGCCCAGATGACGTAGTCCAGGAGCTCTCCGGAGGAGGGGTCCATGCGCGAGATGAGGAAGTCCACCACCGGCGGGGCGACGGCGACTACTGCAAGAAATCTAAAATAAAAGTAAAGGCTAGTGAGTGACACGGAAAACAAATGGAAGATAGAAGCAAAGTATAAAGTTTACTCTTCATAGAGGGCGGGTCGCGCCCGGGAAAGATAGGTCGTCGGGGCTCGGGCCGAACTTGCCATCGGCCGATCGGTTGCTGTTGGGGTGGGGGACTTGCTTCCTCCACCCGGGACTCTTGCCACAGCGACGAGAGGAGCAACTCTCCACCACCTCAACCGAAGGCTCCCTCTCCCTCTGGACACCACGGGGGGAAGCGGGGCTGATGGCCCCTCGGCCTCGACTCGGTGGCCCCACCTCCGCGGTTGGCTCGGGCAGGAGCAGCGGCAGCGGTTGGGGCAACAGCACCCCCTCCGCCAACAGCTCGGCGGCCTCCTCATCCGTCAACTTCTTGCCCTTCGGCTTGCTGGCCTTCCTCACTGGTCTTGGCCCGACCGAACAGTCCAAGACCGCCGACATGATGATGGAATGGGCCGAGCGGAGAGGGGATAGTTAAAGCCTACATTACCCGGAGCTATTAGTACCCCCTCGGCAAAAATGATAAATAAACGCAATTACTAATGAGATCTTACCGGCGTCTCGGCGGAGATGGCGGGATAACAAAAGCGGGCCTCGAGCCGACTCATCATTATTCACTCGGGAGCACTTTCTATCGGCAAAGGGGACGAGCAGCAATTTGGCAAGCCAAAAATCAGTATTCAGCTCCTCCTCCATTGGGACGAACAACTCTGCAAAGAGAAAAAGGAATTAGATCGGTATTAACCGCGAGCGAGAACTAAGAACCTTACTTTTGGGTTTGTGCCCAAAGGTCAAGGAATCTCCGTGTTAGAATCAAAATCCGCCCATTGACCGCCATGCTCCGGCAACGAAGAACCACCTCTGCTACCGGTCGCAGAGCATGGAGGATCCCATTAAAAACGTCCCCACTCTGCGAGTCCAAATGTACAATTCCTTCTTGAACTCGAACAGGTGAAGATAAAATTCACCTCGGCCGTTGTCGGCATCCGGTAAAGCCAAAACTTCCCCAAACGCATTTAACAAGGTCAAAGGTTCGCCAGCCATTAGGGTGGATGCTCGAACGGACGACCCTCCGGGCGGCGAAGAGGTGGGAGAGATTCGGGTGAAGAGGGAATCGGAGCCCGCCTCCATCATGTGGTAATTGACGACGAGCATCCCCCTCGGAGGCTGGTCGGGCCTCTCGTTCTCGGCGGGCACGTAAAAGTGCACGTCACTTGGGACCTGCCACCTCACCCGCCAAGCATCCAGCTTCGGCTTACGACACCGAACTCCTCCTCTCCGGGGCATTTGCGAGGCCGAGTCCGAGTCCAGGGGCCCTCCGAAACATCTATCGCGTGCGCTCGGGCGGGCATAGGGGTGCTCCCAGGTATTCCCGATAGTTGAAGGTGGGGGCCGGCCCCGCCAATCAATCAATGTAGGCTTCCCAAGCCCCGTAGGCAACCGTAACCTGCCCGGCGGCTCGGTCGCCTATCTCCTTTCCTTCCCCCTCGCCGCCTCC
Organism: Paraleonurus japonicus; assembly: GCA_030762865.1. Taxonomy (NCBI): domain Eukaryota; kingdom Viridiplantae; phylum Streptophyta; class Magnoliopsida; order Lamiales; family Lamiaceae; genus Paraleonurus; species Paraleonurus japonicus. The sequence continues at coordinate 37,597,694 of CM061057.1, forward strand.
TCCATCTCCTCCTCCCTGACGCGCTCGCTCTCGTCCAGAGCTCGACAGTGAGGGACCGCGGTCGGTCGTCGAATCCTCAGCCATGCCCTCACTCTCGGTCGCCTCGCTATCATCCCCGCCTTGAGGACAGGAGCTCGGCCACCATCTCTTCGTGGACCTTTCAACCCCCACATCAACCTGGGGCATACCCAAATCCTCGCCAATGCGCATGTCGATGCCTGCAGATTGCCCCGGATCGGCGAAAGGGCATCGCCCAACCATCCCTAGGCCTCCCTCGCTAGTGGAGGCGGTGCTCGAACTCCCGGCGCGTCTCAAGACCGGATCAAGGCCATCCCGATCGGAAAGGCCATACCTCCGCGGTGGCGTCTGCCATCCCCTTGTGAAGTGACACCCCTTGCGGTGGCGCTGCGCATCGAACAGTGGAACCGGTACCACGGGACGAAGCTCCTCTCGATCTTACCATATTTGATTGGGCCAAATGACAAGAAAATGAAAAGGAAGGAGATTGTTCAAAGTTTAAAAGTTATTTACCGATTGATTTGAAGAGTCGGAGCACAAACACAGAAAGAACTTGAAGAATTCTTTGAAGATCGGTGTAGATACTCCGAGAATCGCGAATGCAAAGAAGGTTCAAAATAAAGAAGATAACCTCTATTTATAGAAAGTGGGAAGGACCTCCTTGCAAATAGCCCCAGAACTTTTCGAATTAGGGGCAAAAGTGTTATTATTTTTCTGAAAGGTCAAATGACCGTTTGGCACCGCAGGGGCACGCCACGTATCCGCGCGTGGTGGTTGCAGGTTTATCACCTTCCAATCGCCACGCACCTCGCAAAAAGTAGCTTTTGCGGGGCACGTGGGATAAAGTGACCCCTTGTCCAATCCAACCACCATTTTTCCCAAGTCCTAATCCAACTCCCATCGTTTGAACCCCAAAGGGTGCTCGGCATGAAGAAGCTCGGCTCCAAGGGCGAACAACTCCTCGAGAGACCAGCTCGGCCTCCGAACTTCCTATGAGACCGAACTGTGGGACAATTGTTGTATGACGATTTATCCGCCCCAAGGCCCATCACCAATCGGCCGACTCGGCTGGCTCGGCCGAGGCCCAAAGGAACTCGGCCCTTCCAAGGACCACTGTCGGGGCATAGCGAGCAAGCCCGGCCGAACCTAGATGAGTTCGGTACCCTTAGAAACAGGTTCACCGGGGCATGGCGAGCAAGATCGCCAAGCGGGTCGGTCCCTCCGGACTCGGCCCGCCGAGGCGAGCTTGGCCATTCGGCGAGCAAGGCGAGTCCCAAGAAGGCGAAGTCCCACGCTCGGCACAAGATGGCGAGCGCGGCGAGATCACCACCTAACAAGCTCGGCGAGTCGAGGCTTGCCGACCAAGCCACCCCGAAGAGGTATCAAGTACAAAGTGGCAGTCCCCATTTAATGTCAACCTTGCCCAAAAAGGAATGAAATTCCCTCAACCGACAAAGGATCCCCCGCCAGAGGACACTGGTAGGACGCGAGTGGTCGGCCGCCCGCCCGAGTGCAAGGCGGGTACATCCCAATTAATTGGGGATGTACAGAATTAATTACATTTTGTAACTTTTTGTACCTTTGTCTGCCCAAAAGGCAACCAATACCATGTATAAATAAGACCTATAAGGCACAATAAACGGATCTCGAAACATCCACCCTTAAGCCTCGGGACTAAAAACTCCCAGCAATCCTTGTGTTCTTTACTTGCTTTCTTGCATTTACTTCCACATTCATTACTCATTATTACTTGTGATTATTCTTGGGTATTTATTATCATCAATACCCTAATCATTATTTTTAACCGATCCTCGAAGCCACATCATTCACTCATTAATATTTTGGTTAACAACGGTATTATTGAAAGAACGTTATGATGTTATTGAATGAAATTTATTTTAGGGAACAAAAGTATTTTGAGAATTTTTACAAGATTAGAAGTGTAATTTTTTTAACTAATTTAAATATGATAAATTCAAACTCTAATAATCTGCCTCTTATTCTAGAACATCCACTCTTTAAATATCGACCTGATCTCATTAAAATGGCAACAACCCTTAACTCCTTAAGCTATAATTCGAATGTATATTTACCACTCTATTAATAAGCATTTATTGGAGCATCAGCCATATATAATATAGATGTTAAATACTCTAGGAATATTTGAATTATGATTATAAATTGAAGAAATCTTAGTTATAAATTAATTACTATTCACTGATTATTAGAAAAATTACGAAATTGATTTGACAATTGTGTATTACTATAAAAATCTCTTGATTTGACTTTTTCCTACTCTTATTTACTACGTAACTTATATTTGATTTTATGCAAATAAAATATTAATTATTACAAGAGAAGCAAATTGTGGAGGGAAGAACACCCTACATGTGCCGTCAATCTAATTATGGGTCAATCTAATTATGAGAAACAAATTAAGAAATTAATTTAATAATTGCGTGTTAACATTATATTTATAATTTGACAATTGTCAATTAATATGAAATTGATTTAATTAGTATTATTAAGTAAGATTTTAATGTCATATTGTTGGTCCCGATTAGTTGAGCAGCCGTGCAAAACTTATATCACCTTCTAGGAAAAATCTAGAAGGGGGTTGATTAGATTTTTGATTTTTACAAATCTTACAAAATATATTCAAAGCACCGAGTAACACGGTGGAAATTCAATTTCAGTCTCAACTTTATTAAGATAAAAACAAACTGATATGTTGGTTTTAACGTTGATTCTAAAATGAATCTCTAATTGAAAAACTGAAAATAAGCAAGTAAACAAAAGCAATAAAGAACACCATTTATAGTGGTTCGGATTATAAAAATCCTACATCCACTCTCCTTCTCCAACTTGAAGAAGGGACTCTGCTTACTACTTTCTTACTCACAACTTACAACTTACAACTTTCTTCAAATCTTCAAAATACTCCTAACTCCTTCTCGTGAATCTAACAATTACAGTGAATATTGGATTTTGAAGTGTGATACCCGAGACACTCACTACTCATTGGTCAATATATTTCATGCATTGAGTGCATTTTTAATTAATTATGTGCTACTTGAAATTTTAATTATTTTATCTTGCACTATTTTATTGTGTTTTTTTAAATACTGAATTAATTATATATGCCTTTATATGTTTAGTGGTGAGAAAATTTATTTATAAGTAATTGAGATTTTCATGGTGTTTGAGTAGTAATACAAATTATATAATTGTTAGTGTTATTAATTATATTAGTTATAATATAAATTTTACTATTAGAGTATATATATATAGAGTAAATAAGCAAGTAGGTAAAATAAAGAAAATAAAATAATAATAATAATAAAGTAAAAATAACTTACCTAGGAATAATAACTAAGGCGGTGGAAAGCTTGGCCATATCAATTAGGCAGCTTATTAACCGACTTCAATTAGAGATCAGGGAGAAAGATAGTAAGGCCGAGAGAGAAATAGAGAGAAGAGAGGGAGAGAGAGAGAAGAGAGGTTTATATCGTGCGAGATCCTGAAGCGATTTGGTAAGTATTCGATTTCCGTCAATTGACAAAATTTATACCGTTTTGAAGCTCGTGAGGAGTAGAACAAAACCCTATCCTCAAATTATTAATAATTGTTCTTATTTGATAGTGAAAGCTGTAATAAGGGTTTAAGGGTTTGATTTTATCGACGTTTTGCGGACTTGAGGTAAGTAGAAATTCATTTGCACCTACAATGCATAAATATAATATTTCGTGAAGTATTTATGCTTAATTGGTGATATGTGAATATTATGTTAATTATGATATTTGATTGGTATTTAATTATTATTGTGAAAGGAGTCTGTAAGCTCCATATCTCAAGTGGAATGAACTCGTGAGTTCGGTGAGTATTGTGAATTGAACTTTCGTGAGTTCGATTATTGTTGTAAATTGAACTGTGAGTTCGCAGTTTATCGTGAAAGGAATTTGTGAATTCCACGATATTGCAAAAGTGAAAAGGGTGTCTTGAGCATGTGGTTTTACTTGTATGTATATGTTGCATTGCATCATGCATATCATGCATTAATATGAAAATGTTTTATCAAATGGTGTGTTTGACCACATTATGCACCGAGGGCGGCAGGGCGACCTAGGAGTTAAGGCGACTGTGCAAATCCTGGCGTATGCTACCTAGAGTAGGCCACCGTCTCATATGCTATGGTGTGTGCATATTTTTGAGAGGGGACTTCGAGACGGACAGGGGGTCGAGGTTTGGTGATGGACCTCGCTAGGCCGTTAGAGGGTGGGATCCTCACCGGTGTGGGTCGAAGTGGAGGGATAACTTCTTGGTGGTCATGAGGGGCGCGATGGGGGGACCTTCGATGGCCACAAGAGGATGGGCCTCACGTCGAGGTCATACATATAGTGGCCACTTAAATATAAATGAATTGAGCTTAATGCTCGTGTGCCGGTGCATAGTAGTGAGTCGGGGGCCCTAACGAGTGTTTCATAAATAAATTGATGATTTTAAAGAGAGTGCATTATGCATTGGGAGGTTTTCGAACTAAACACCGCATCATGCATAATTTACTGCCTTACGAGATTTATATCTCACCCGGTTTATGCATTGTAGGTAATCGATGATTACCGATGAGGTTATTGGACAAGCCGTGGTGCTCTTGCAGGGTTTTGAGTAGCCGTGTACATAGATGACGACATGTTGGGCGGGACCGTGGCTTATTTTGCTTCGCTATTGTATATTATGTTTGTTTTGGATATGTACTGTATAAACAAGCATGTACTGGTATGTTTCGTGGATTGTGGGCTGGTTAAGAACTGGTATGAATGTGAACAAGTTATGTTTTGAATACGTGATAATATTATGTCGCTTGAAAAAATGGAGCAGGTTTTCTTGGTTGTTTTAATGTTTAAGTTCATATTATGTCGGTTGTGTAAATGTGGTCGTGTCATGAAGATTACAAGAGAAGTGTTCTATAAACACTTGAACTTTGTGAGAACTCTCTTGAAATATTTGTGAATTGATTTTGATCGAAATTTGAGTAGTGAATAGTGTGAAAATCAATTTTTGCATAAGTGTATTGAAAAATAAAAACTAGACCTATTTATAAGTCTCAAAAGACGGTTAGTTTGTTAGTCGGTTCTAACAAAGTGAAAGCTACTTTACAAACTTAATCTTGTAAACCGCTCTTGACCTCGGTTGATTTCTTCTACTCATCTGCGGTGACTTGGTGAAGACTCGCTTTTCTTATTCTACTCAGCTTGTCTTGACCTCGTCACGAGCTCTCCATAATTGTCTCCTACAGACGACTAGATTTGACCTTATCTCCGGATGACTTGCAACTTCTAGTCTCCGGTGACTTGACCGAGTCCTTGACCTCGTCCGATCGGCTTAGTACTGACTCGATCTTAGCCGTTCTTCATAGTTGTCTCCGCTCATCGGGTTGATCTTTTAACTCATCAAAACCTTCCTTGATCTAACAATTTCCCCCTTTTTGATGATGTTAAAACTATAAGAAAGAAACATACTCATAGCTGATGTTAGTCAACGTTATTCAAGATAATCGAGATAGGCATATCGTAACACATTCATACTTTAATTCAGATTTATTCAAGTTAGAGCACTTAATTCACACTTAGAAAAATTTTGAAGTAAAAATTCTTAGAGTCTTAAGACTTTTCAAAACGATTTAGATTAAAAAAATTTAAGTCTTAGGACTTAGAAAAGTTAAAAAAATTATAGACTGAGATGAGAATTTTCTCATATGATTAATACTTAGAAAGAAATTTTAAGTTTTCTTAAAATAGTAAAGAAAGCTTTAAAAATAAGACAAGTAAAATCGTATAAGATTCAGTCATCTCATTCATATAGAGCACATTTACATTTTTACATATGGATCGAGATAAGAAGATAAAGGATAAAGAAATTTAAGCTTATCTAATCTGGTCCATCTATCTTTCTCTGGGAGCTGCATCCAGTCAAATATCCTCGTCCTTAGCTCGGCAATCTCCTTTGGATCGACCAACTTCATTTGATTTATCCCATAATTGATAGTTGATCTCGATCCATTCCTTGTCAATCGAGCCATCATCATTCAGCTTGATTGGAATGGATGAGTAGTCTGGAGCAACCAAATCTACGTTGTACCATTCATCTCCTTCATCAAGAAGTTTCGTACAAGCTTGGATTTTCCTTCTCCATCCAGTCATGCCAAGCTATCGTTTCATTATCGATGATGCTCCGACTCTTTTGCGGATGTACCAGAAGAAGGTCCATTTTGCCTCGTACTTCATGTACTCAACTGCCCAAGTGGATGCGCAATCATCTTTGGAGGGGCATCGGTTCTTTCCTCGGGCACGATCCATGCCGTATCTTGCTCCTCCTCCGATTGTTGGGACCATCCACTTCTTAAGGATGCATCAAAATTCTGCCGCTTCCTTAGGTGACTTAATCTTCCTCCCGGCTTCCCTCCGGCCATAGTAGACCTTCTCTCGCCTTTATCCGTCTGTCCCTTTCTCGCCTCTATCCTAAGCCGCTCACCTGATTTTTCAAGGGGTCTTTTCCACAGCTTTGGACATCGTGCTCGTCTGATAGGCGACACGACTCTTTCCAACTCCTTCTCCTTCCCCTTCTCGGCTATCACCAGCTCTTTTCCCCTTGCCCTCGCCTCAGCCTCAGCCTTTGGCTTTAGCCTCCTCCTTTCTCTCCCCGATCTTGGTCATAAATCTTTCAGACTTCAGCTCAGCCTCCCTCTTTTCTGGCCTCGCTCATCTCGCCCTTATCGCCTCCTCGATCTCGCTTGATTCTTATTTTTAGGGCGGTGAGCTCATCTGATTGGCCGGCTGCTGAAAGCTTAATCTGGTTGAGCTCGGCTTTAATGATCTCCACATCTTCCCCCTTTTTAACATCATCAAGTAGCATAGCAAGCTGATCCTTGATAAAGGTAAAATAGGTGGAAGCCGAGGATTGATTGAGTATGATCTCATCGCCTTAATTTGATTATCACTTGGGTTTGGCTCTTCGGTTCTCCAACCTCCTTCTTTACTTCAGCCAATTCTTCTTTGTGAGACAATTTAACGAATCGAAATAGAAGATAAGAGATTTACCTCGAATGCTTTTAGCATTTCCTCCATAGTCACCTGCCAGACAAAATCCACGATATCTGCAGTTTTCATTGTGAGCATCTCGAGTAAATTTGTCCTCTACTCTCTTCTCCAGCTGGTTTAGAATTGAGGAGAAGGTGGATCCTGGGCTGCTAGGAGGGGTGGTAGGGGAGGTTTCTCGGCAGCCTGCATTTAACTCGCAGGAGATTAAGGAGTTGCTCTTCCGAAAGGATGGTTGAAATGGAAGTGATTCCAGCAGACTCGTAACGGTTTTCTCCTCAGAGATGAGGTTTTCCCAGCCAACCTCTTACGCCAAACAAGCTCATCTCCTCTAGGTCTCCACCCTCACCGATGGACCAACCAAACTTCAATGGGTTCCTTCATTACTTCGGTGTTGAATCAAGTTCAGAATCAACTCTACCAACCTCCTTCGAGCATCCGATCGAAGGGACAGCTCAAAGCTTCCCATAGATCCGTCGGGTGCAGGGGGTGTGTATTGGACTTATTTGGGGAGAGGGAGTGGGATATTTGGTGGAGAGGAAGTCAAGGAAATCAAATGGTTGAGTGGAGGTGGGAGGAATTTCTGGGATTGGGGATGAGGTGGGAGGTAGAGTGGTTTGGGTTTGGACTATGTCGGGGTAGTAGTTGTTTAAGAGGCTCGGAAGTACCAGCCTGGGATACTTCTTCATCGCCCAGGTGGGTGGGGATTTATCGGATGAAGAGATGTTAGATGATGTACACTGAGAGACTGCTTTTCGGCGAGATCTTTGTCCATTCCGAGCTCGGGTCCTCCAAGACTTCCACCTCGGCTTCTCTACCGCTGCTGCTATTTCTAATGTAGCAGCCTCTTCTCGGGAGCAAGCTTGAGGGAGGCTGCAGAAGACTCTCCTCGATGGGTACATCGGCAGCCTTTAACCGTCTCCTTCGGGCCCTTCCTTGGAGTGGAACATCAGGTCTGACTTCTTCAGTAGGATGACCTCTCGTTCCACTCCACCGCTTCCTCAGTGGTAGTCCTTCAGTACACCAACTTCAGCTGCTGGTGCCTCGGCCTCGGGTACCTCGGCCTCGGGTACCTCGGCTTTGGATACCTCAGCTGCCTGTCTTTGGACCGCAGCCGCTGTTTTCACTCCTCTGTGCCCTTGCCTCATTTGATTCGTCATCCGAATCGGCAATCCACTCGATCTCTCATTCTTTGTTAGCAGCCCCTTTTGATTGGAATATTTTTCTTGCCCTCCCTTGTCTGCACCCTTTGTTTAGTCCTTCCATCGATCTTGTGATCTTATTGAGCAGACTCACGATTGGCGAGGAACCCAATCTGCATCATCGTGGTTATACACCAATCTAGCCTTTTCCTCCTTCGATCTCTGAACAACAACTCAATCCAGTCTACCCCGATTACTGTCATAGATGGCTCGCATGCAACATTACCCGGACTTTGTCACACCATCATGTGAACTTTGATCTCCCAGATAGACTTGGTTACAATCGTCATCAACAACCCGTATTTCCTCCTCAACGAGATGTTAAGATCTCTCCTCGTTCCTCTCGTAGGTCACCCTTGCAAAAATGTCGAATGAATCCTCCCATTCATCTTCCTTGTATGTCAGTGGATTTACCCCATCCGCCGTGGTGTCGAGAATTCCGCCACGTTTTCCTTTGTGAATTCCAACAGAGTGCCCTCGACGGTTGTGCTGAACCCATTTTCGGTGAATACACCGTTCACCGTAAATTCCGCCCCAACGAAATCCATGGTTCTATTCTCTGGAGATTTCATTAAATAGAAACCACGCAGCCTTGATGCTTCTAGTAAACCTAGAATCTCGCTGGATTCTCTATCTCGTGTGGTTTCAAAATCAACGTACATCTCTGCTTTCAGCTTGTGTTTGATCGCCTCGGTGTTCATTTTGAATTCTGAGTTGGATGCGGTTATATAAGTGGGGGCTCTTGAAGTGGTAGAAGCCATTTGAGTAAATTTGAGAGAATGGAAAATTTTGCAGTAAATTTTGATAAGGGAAATGTAAAAGTAAAACTTTGAAACGATGAAGGTAAGTTTTTAAACCCTGAGGAGAGAGAGGGAAAGTTGGGAAGATGATACGTGGCACGTTTTTAGGAAATGAATTTTAACCATTGATTAAAGAAGGCGCGTGTAAAACATCAATGGTTTAGCGAGAAAATCCCTTCGAATTCAGCGCGTAGCATGAACGCTGTCTTGAATTGTGTAAAAGTAATCGTTTAACCTACGGATTAGACGGCTAATAGGTTTGCTTTATACAGAGGTAATTAGTATACCGACGTAAGCTAAAAGATGCCTTTCTTTGCAAATAGGTTTACTATTTCAGACTTGGTTAATATCAGATTTGGTCAAAATGACCTTGTCTTGTATTTTTGAAAAATTTCTCCTAGTCGATTTTGAAAAACGTAAACTTTTAAAACAACACTTAAGCATCCTTATGAAAGTTATTTGGGAACAACAATTTTTAAGGAAAAGATAAAGGTGAGGTGTTTTTCGAATGAAGAGATTTAGAAATAGAGGTGATACACTGTTCTGCAAATAAACTCATCAAAACTATTAGTAGCTGAGGTAGATCGGATAAGGTACAAATAGTCATCTATTTTCTCAAAATTAGGTGACTATTGTGCCCTAGTCTGATTTACCAAATGTCGAATAAGAAATTATCATGTCGGATAAGGTCAATATGACTAATCCTTGATTCTTGATTCCTAAGAAGGAAATCAATGATATCAGCTACCTGATTGTCCTTTGACTCATATCTAGTCCGACAATTCTTTCTAGACATTATTTTAAAGAAAGGAAAGAAACAAATAAGGAATACATTTAATAGATGCAAGCGGTTTGAATAAAAAACCAGCCAATGATGCATCAAGTAGTCCTAATTCTAAACATAATTCTTTAAATCTAAACTCACTAATGGTTTTGTAAGAATATCTCGCTCTTTGTGATTCAAGAGCTATCTTCTCAATCCTAATGTCATTTTTCTCCACATGATCTCTAATGAAATGTTGTCTAATGTCTATATGCTTACATCTAGAATGCGGGAAACGAGATTGTAAGTCATTGCCATTGCACTATTACTATCACAAGAATAGGAATGTATGATGTTTGAATGTTATAATCTCTAAGTGTTGACTAATCCAGAGGAGTTGAGAGCAACAACTTCCACCGCCATGTATTCAACCTCGGTTGTGGAGTAGCAATGTATGTCTGCTTCTTAGATAACCAAGAAATTAATTTGTTGCCTAAGAATTGACAAGTTCCTGAAGTGGATTTCCTATCAATCTTACATCCCCCAAAGTCTCGAGTCTGAATAACCCGCCACTCAAAGTTGTCATCACCGGGTACCACAACCCTACTTGCAAAGTTCCTTTGAGATATTTAAGAATTTTCTTAGCAGACTCGGATGAGTTTTCTTGGGATTAGCTTGGAATCTTGCGCATACCCCAACCGCAAAGGCTATGTCGGCCTACTTGCGGTGAGATAGAGAAGAGATCCAATCGACCCACGATATTCCGTTGCATCCGTGGGTATCCCTTGCTCATCTCAATCCATAGAGAAGTTAGTTGCCATAGGTATTTTAACTTCTCTACTAGTAGTCATTCCAAATTTCTCAATTAGATCTTTGGCATATTTAGACTGATGTATAAAAATACCCTTACTCATCTGTTTAATCTGTAAGCCTAGAAAATATGTTAATTCACCCATCATTGACATTTCAAACCTATTTTTCATGAGAATACTAAACTCTTCACATAATTTCAGCATTAGGTGAACCAAAGATTATGTCATCTACATAAATTTGAACTAATAAGATGTTACCATCTACTTCCTTCCTAAACAAAGTCCTATTAATCTTACCTTTTGAAAAACCATTTGATATCAAGAAATCGAGATAAGGTATCATACCAAGCCACAGGAGCTTGTTTCAGTCCATATAGAGCCTTATTGAGTTTATAGACCTTGTTATTAATCTTAAACCCGGGAGGCTGCTCTACATAGACTTCCTCAAGTAACACGCCATTAAGGAAATTAGACTTAACATCCATTTGAAAGACTTTAAAAGATTTATAAGCGGAATGCCAAGAGCAGTCTTATTGCTTCTAATCTGCAATTGGAGCATAGGTTTCATCATAGTCTATTCCCTCAAACCGTGAATAACCTTGAGCTACCAATCTTGCCTTATTACGAACAATAATGTTGTTCTCATCTGCTTTTGTTTTTGAATACCCATTTGGTGCCTATATTCTTTCTATGTAAGGGTCTTTCCACTAATTCCCAAACATTTTGCCTTTCAAACTAATGCGGTTCCTCTGCGCATGGCTGTTATCCGATTTGGATTAGATAGAGCTTCCTCAATAGACTTGGGTTCAAGAAGTGACACATAACAGTGAACAGACTTTCGTAGTCCAGCATCATTCGTGTCTGCACAATACTAGATGGGTCTCCAATAATCTGATCGGATAGATGGTAGCTTCTCATCCTTTTGCCTATATGAGTAGAAGGATCCTCATCTTGAGACTCGCAGGCAACTCCTCCGACTCTACCTCGAGCCGACGTTCCCCCTTCATCACCGACCCCGCCGATCGGCTGATGTCAAGGGTGTCTCCTCGGATGGAGTCTGATCAAGTTGTCTTTTGATTATCGATGGGGATTCTTCTTCATCTCGAGTCTGAATCAAGACTAGGTAGATAGACAGGTTCTATGTTTAGTCTTGGCTAGTTCAATCTTATCTAGACTATTAGAAATTTGGTTCACTTTATCCGAGAAGGAATACAACTCATCAAAGACCACATGAGGAGTTTCCTCCACACAAAGGGTTGTCTTGTTGAAAACTCTAAATGCCTTGGAAGTGTTGGAATATCCCAAGAATATTCCATCAACTGTCTTAGCATCAAAAGTTCTCAACTTAGATTTCCCATTGTTATGAATGAAACACTTACAACCAAAGCTCTAAAATATGAGATTCTTGGAATCTTACCCTTCCAAATCTCATATGGAGTCTTACCCTTGTCTTTAACAACCAAGCACCTATTCAGGTATAACAAGCCGTGTTGATGGCTTGACCCGAGAGAATCTGTGAGGGGTTTCATACTCGCCTAAAATACTCCCGGCCGCCTCTTTCAAGGTTCTATTTCTTCTTTCAACCACTCCATTTTGTTGAGGAGTTCTTGCTGATGATGTCTCATGAATAATTTCACACTCATTGAAAAAGTTAGATAAACAAGAATTCAAAAATTTTGTGCCCTTATCACTTCTTATTTTAATAATATTAACACCCTTTTCATTTTGAATCTGTCTCAACATATCGGGGATCTTGTTTATAGTCTCATTTTTCTTGAAAAGAAATGTAACCCAAGTGTATCTAGAAAAATCATCTACTACAACAAGAGTATATTTCCTTCCACCGAAACCGAGAGGAGAAACAGGTCCAAACAGATCAAGATGAAGTAGTTGTAAAACTCTTTCGGCATGAAGAGGTGTTAATACTCTTAAATGAGTGTCTAGGCTGTTTACCTTTTTACAAGCATCACATTTAAGATCGGTAGATAAAAGTTTCTCAGTAATCCCTTAACAAGGTTCTTTTTGGCCACTTACTAAGGGTCTTGAAATTCGGATGACTAAGCCTCTTGTGCCATAGCCACCGAGGTCATCTCCACCCTTAGCTATCAGACAAGTATCTTTAGGACAACTATTAAAGTTGGCCACATAGACATTACCGTGTCTCAAGCCGCCAAAAGTACCTATCTCGAGGAACTATCTAAGATATCACATTTATCCTTAGAAAATTTGACAAGAAAACCCTTATCACAAAGCTGGAAAACAGATAGCAGATTATGTTTCAAACCTTCAACAAAATATACCTCGAGATACCTGAATATCCTTGATAATCGAGTACCTACTCCTTTAGTCTGTCCAAAATTATTGTCTCCAAATAATACCCTTGGACCATCGTTGTTCGAAATTTGATAGTAGCCTCTTGTTATAAGTCATGTGTTGTGAACAACCACTATCAATGTACCATATAGAAGCTAAGATCTCTTCCTTGAGTGATGATCCATGTGAATCTGAAAAGCAGTTAGTTATAAGGTACCCTAGTGATCTTGGGTCCTTGAAGGTCAAGCATCACTTTAGGTAACCAAACAAAAATCTCATTTCCAAACAATAAATCAGACTTGGTCTCTCTACCAAATCTGTCTACAATTGTATCATTTTTAAATGATAAGTTGTTGTATTCAGACTTAGTAATTTTCTGAACTTAGGAAATGTGGGATAACATCTGCTTCTCCCATCAAAAGGATTGTAATAAGAATTTCTTCTTATTCTGGTTCTTGGAGTTCTCTTAGTCGATAAGGAGTTCTCACTGAATTTTTGTTTTCAAGTGGGAGATGCGATCCTTATTTGACTAATTGGTTTCCAAGGACCAATTCTAATCTCGTTTGGGTGATCATATGCTTTTACAAATTTCCTAGGTTTTTTAACATCTGATTTACTATTTCTATCATAACCAAGACCTGTTTTGTCATGGGATTTTTGAGATGTATTAAAGATGTGATCTATTGCTAATTGTGAATTATTAAGTTGACTAATTTTGAAGACTAGCTTCTCATTGTCTTTCTTAATTAATTCATTTTCAAAGACAGATTGTTTCGAATTTGTCTTTTAAAGATTTCAGTTCACTCTCTAATCTTTCGTAAGCTGGTGATGCACTAGCCTCACTGGTGAAAACATTCCCCCTTGAATGTTTCCTCGGTTCTGGGTAGTTCATCACCGCTTTCCTTTAATTAGAATTTGAATCGATCCTTTAAAGTCAACTTCTCTGTCTCTAGCTGTTTATAAGCAGCCAGAGATGTCTTTAAGTCTCTCAATAATTCATGAATAACACGGTTTGATCATTATCGAGATCACGATTTACGGAATCATTGTCGGAAGATGAATAATAGACTACCTCTTTAGCCATGAGACAAACTTCATCATCCGATCCGAAATCGATGATGATGATGATGATGATGATTTTCTTGATTCCTTTTCTTCGGCTAGAAGAGCCCTTTGATATGCAAATCTCTGTCTCTCTTTTTCCTTTTCTTTTCCCTTTCTTTAGGAGTCACCGAGGACAATCATAGCTGAAGTGTCTTGGCTTGTTGCACGTGTAGCAAGTGTCACTCCTGTCTCGATTTAGGGCTTGAAGGATTTCTTTTAACAGGGGATCTGAATCTTCTCGTCTGGCTCCTATTCTTGTCATCATCTGTTGACTCATCTTCCTTTCTTCTTGATTTGGATCTAGATCTATCCTTACCTCGCAAACCTCAATTTATTACGTTTATACTTCATTCTTAATCTGTCATACCTTTTTGGTGAGCAGAGCCATCTGCTCCTTTAGAGATAGATCGGCTCCTACAGATTCGGTTGACATCTTGTCTTCTTTGCCGACAAAAGCAACAGACTTGGATGAGGTGCTCAACTCCATCTCATCTTCCTCATCTTCTATTTGAATGTCATACTCTAAAGCTTTAAGATGAGAGAATAAGGTATGATGAGTAATAGAAGATAAATTTTGAGTTGCTTTAAGGATATTGGACTTTTCTCTCCATCTCTTGGTTAAAGACCTCAATATCTTATTATTAATCTCCTTCTCTGTATAGTTCTTTCCCGGATCAGCCGCTTTGTTGAGGAGATTCGTCAATCTTACATCTAGCTGATCTACGGTTTCATTTTCCTTCATCTTGAAGGTATCAAAGGCGTGTAATACAGATCTGCGGCTTATTCTCTTTTACTTGGTCTCGATCCTTCACAAACATTTGCCAAAGTCTGCCATATCTCTTTAGGTGATTTGCATCTTTTGACCTTTTCAATCCAGTCTTTACTCGAGTTTCAATGATTTCAATCTGGCTACTGGTCTAGGTTGTGGATTTTCCTTTCATCATTTGTCGATTCTGAGCTCTTTTTCTCTTGTCGACTCTGGATTCATTTGATTCGGTGTCATTGCTAGTGCCTCCATGATAAAATCTAATAGGTCCTTCTTCAAGAACCTCCTCCATCCTATCATGGATAGCCTTGAGATGATTTTCCATCCCGAATTTCCAATAATCATACTCTTCAATTGAAAATTCGGGTAGATTCTGGATTTCTTGCTCTTGCCTGAAGACATGATGAGATAGAAAAATAAAACACTCCACAGACTTGTTAGTACCACGATTACAATAAAGAAAATCAAGAAAATTTCAGAATCTTGGTTAAGACCTAAAATCAATATCGTAATGACTTAACACTGCTCTGATACCACTTGTTAGTCCCGATTAGTTGAGCAGACCAGGCAAAACTTATATCAGCCTTCTAGGAAAAATCTAGAAGGGGGTTGAATAGATTTTGATTTTTACAAATCTTACAAAATTTACTCAAAGCACCGAGTAACACAATGGAAATTCAATTTTAGTCTCAACTTTATTAAGATCAAAAGCAAACTGATATGTTGGTTTTAACGTTGATTCTGAAATGAATCTTTAATTGAAAATCGAAAATAAGCAAGTAAACAAAAGCAATAAAGAACACCAGATTTATAGTGGTTCGGATTATAAAAATCCTACATCCACTCTCCTTCTCCAACTTGAAGAAGGGACTCGCTTACTACTTTCTTACTCACAACTTACAACTTACAACTTACAACTTTCTTCAAATCTTTAAAATACTCCTAACTCCTTCTCGTGAATCTAACAATTACGGTGAATATTGGATTTTGAAGATTACAAGAGAAGTGTTCTATAAACACTTGAACTTTGTGAGAACTCTCTTGAAATATTTGTGAATTGATTTTGATCGAAATCGAGTAGTGAATAGTGTGAAAATCAATTTTGCATAAGTGTATTGAAAAATAAAAACTAGACATATTTATAAGTCTCAAAAGGCAGTTAGTTTGTTAGTCGAGTTCTAACAAAGCTGAAACCGCTACTTTTACAAACTTAATCTTGTAAACTGGCTCTTGACCTCGAGTTGATTTTTTCTACTCATCTGCGGTGACTTGGTGAAGACTCGCTTTTCTTATTCTACTCGGCTTGTCTTGACCTCGTCCCGAGCTCTCCATAATTGTCTCCTCAGCACGACTAGATTTGACCTTATCTCCAGATGACTTGCAACTTCTAGTCTCAGGTGACTTGACCAGTCCTTGACCTCGTCCCGATCGGCTTAGTCTGACTCGATCTTAGCCGCTTCTTCATAGTTTTACTGCTCATACAGGTTGATCTTTTAACTCATCAAAATCTTCCTTGATCTAACACATATTTATATTTTGAAGATTTTATCATATATTACATATTATTAATTTAGGAATATTTGGATTATGAATATAAATGGAAGAAATTTTAATTATAAATTAACTATTATTCACTAATTATTAGTAAAAATTATGAAATTGATTTGACAATTGTGTATTACTATAAATACACACCTATTTTTCTATAAATAATTGAAGTGTTATCATATTTACGCAATTATAATTGAAGTGTTATCATATTCTATAGTTATATTTTTGTTTTCATTTAAGTAATGGTGAAGATGAATCTAACTCAAGTGTTTATGCGAAAGAGAAGATAATCGATATTTCTTCTTGTTGGTCCCACTTAGTTGAGTAGATTAAAGGAAACTTGAATCGACCTTCTAGGAAAAATCTAGAAGGGGGTTGAATAGATTTTCGATTTTACAAATCTTTGAAAACTTATTCAAAACACCAAAGTCACACAAATGAATTATTTTTAAACTCAACTTTATTCGAATCAAAAGCACACCGATAATTTGTCTAACTTTAATTTCAAATTGATCTTTGAATATAAACTGAAATTGATAAGAACGAGATAAGTAAATGAAAGCAATAAAGAACACAAAGATTTATAGTGGTTCGGATTATGAATAATCCTACATCCACTCTCCTTCTTCAACTTGAAGAAGGGTCTCTTCTTACCACTTACTTACTTACGATCCAACTTACAATTTACAACTTACAAAGATCTTCAAATCTTCAAACTCCTAAACTCTTCTAAAATCTAATTCTACAATGATAGGTGCTTTGAAGATGTACGGTAAAGTGTTCTACAAACACTTAGAACTTTTTGAAAACTCTTTTTGAAAACTTGAGAATTTATGTGAAAGTCGAAATCGAGTATTGTGAATAGTGTGTTATTCGTGTGTATAAAATGAAAACCTAGACCTATTTATAAGTCTGGAAAGACGGTTAGTTTGTTAGTCGGTTCTAACAAACTAAAAGCTGCTTAACAAACTTAATCTTGAAAACTCGCTCTCATCTCCGGCTGATTTTCCTAGTCGTCTGCGGTGACTTGGTGAAGACTTGTCTTTCTTATTCTACTCGGCTTATCTTGACCTCATCGAGCTCTTCATAATTGTCTCCTGCAGATGACTAGACTTGAGTTCGTCTCCGGATGACTTGCACCTATCCGGTCTTGGTGACTTGTCCGATCCTCGACCTAGTCGATCGGCTTAGTATCGAAACTTGACCTCATTTGTTCTTTGATATTATCTGCTCATCAGGTTGATCTTTTTAACTCATCAAAACCTTTCTTGATCTAACAATTTCCCCCTTTTTGATGATGTTAAAACTATAAAGAAACTTACTCACAGTGAAGTTAGTCAAAGTTAATCAAGATAATTAGATAGGCATATCGTAACACATTCACACTTCAAATCAGATTTATTCAAGTTAAAGCACTTAATTCACACTTAGAAAGCTTTTAAGAAAGTATTCTTAAATCTTAAGACTTTTCCAAAATATTTAGTCTTAGTAAAAATTTTAAGTCTTAGGACTTAGAAAATTTTAAGACTTAGAAAGTTTTTAAAGACTTAAAAATTTTAAGACTTAGGAAAATTTTTTAGAAAATTTTAAGTCCTGAGATGAAAATTTTCTCGAGATGATTAATACTTAGAAAAAAAAACTCTAAAATTAAAACAAGTAGTTCGGATAAGATCCAGTCATCTCATTCGGATATGGAGCACATTTACATATTTACATATGGATCGAGATAAGAAGATAAAAGATAAGAATGGTTGAGCAGTGGAGCTACCAAATCCACATTGTACCATTCATCTCCTTCATCGATCAATTTCTGGTACAAGTTTGGATTCCCTTCTCCATCCAATCGTGCCATGCTATCGTTTCGTCCTCGAGATGATGCTCCGACTCCTCGGCGGATGTACCAAAAGAAGGTCCACTTAGCCTCATACTTCATGTATTCGGCTGACCCGAAGGATGAGCAATCATCCTTGGAGGAGCGTCGATCCTTTCCTGCAGCCTAACCCATGCCCTATCTGCTTCTCCTCCGATTGCTGGAACCACCCATCTCTTCAAGGATCTGTCAAAGATCCTGCCGGCTTCTTTCGCAGATTTTACCTTCCTCTTCGCCTCTCTGCGGCCATAATAGACTTTTCGGCTTTAATTCGCCTATCTCTTTCTTCCTCAATCCTAATCTGCTCGGCCGACTTCTCAAGTGGTCTTTTTCCTGCAGCCTTGGCCATCAAACTTTGTCTCGACAGAGATGAGATCCGCTCAAGCTCGCTTCCACCTTACCCTTTTCGGCTATCACCGGCTCTTTTCCCTTGCCGCTTCTCGGCTTCGGCCTTGGCCTTGGCCTTGGCCTTTTCCTTTCTTTCTCTAATCTTGGTCATAAACCTCTCGATTTCAACTCAACTTCTTTCTTCTGGCACCTTATCTCGCACTGATTGCTTCATCTATCTGCTCAATCCTTATCTTCGGGCGGTGAGCTCATCTGTTTGGGCATTTGTTGAGAGTTTTATCTGGTTGAGCTCTTCTTTAATGATCTCCACATCTTCCCCTTTTTAACATCATCAAGAAGCATAGATAGTTGCTCCTTGACAACGGTAAAATAGGTGGAAGTTGTGGTCTGATTTTGCGAGAATCTCATCGGCCAAGATCGATTATCGGCTTGTACTCGGCTCCTCGGCTCACCAACCTCCTTCCTTACTTCAGCTACTTCTTCTTTCACGAGAGAGTTTAACAGAATCTGAAATGGTGGTCAAGAAGTTTACCTCGGATGCTTTGAGCATTTCTTCCATGGTAATGCCGACAGAGTCCACAATGTCTGCCGTCTTCGATGTAAGCATCGAGTGAACTTGTCTTCAATTTTCTTCTCCAGTTGATTCGGGATCAATGAGAAGGTGGATCCTGAGGCTGCTTTGGGATGGGTGGCGGGTGAGGTCTGCAGCAAACCAAGGCGACCTCGAAAGTGATTAAGGAGCTACTCTTCGAGACAAGATTGATGAAATGGAGGTGAACCTGCGAGACTCCAACACTTTGCCCTTTCCCGGAGACGAGGTTCTCCCGGCCCAACCTCTTGACAAATAAGCTCATTTCCTCCAAGTCTCTGTCCTCATTTGGTGAACCAACCACATCTCTATTGATTCCTTCATTACTTCGAATTGGGTGAAGTTCGGGAATGAGTTCCACCAACCTCTTCGAGCTTCGATCGTAGGGAGATCTCGAAGCTTCCCATAGATCCGTCAGGTTTGGGAGTGTGTATTGGACTTATTTGGGGAGATAGAATGGGATATTTGGTGGAGAGAAAGTCTAGAAAATCAAAAGTTTGGGAAGACGTGGGAGGAATTTCTGGAAGTGTTTGTTGAGGAGATGAAGTAAGAGGTGGAGTGATAGGTGGTTGCGTTGAGATGATTTGTGTTTGGACTATTTCGGGTGTAGGGTACATTCAAGAGGCTCGGAGGTGCCGGCTGGGTCACCTCTTCATCGCCTAGGTGGGATGGGGATTTATCAAAAGATGAAATATTAGAGGATGTACTGCCGAGACTTGCTTTTCGGTGATACTGTCTTCTCTGAGTGAGCTCCTCCATCACATCTGCCTTGACCTCTGCTGCTGCTTGCTATCTCTAGTGTAACAGCCTTCTTCGATAATAGGCTTGAAGGAGCGTGAGATGACTCTCCTTCGGTTCTCACGATTGCAACTTTTACTAGCCTTCTCCTGGATCTCCTTTGGAGAGGAACATCGAGGTTTAGTCTCTTCGATGACTATGACCTTTGGTTCCACAGCGATTGTCTCCCAGTGCTTGCTCCTCGGCAATGGGTACTTGACCTCATTCTTGGTACCTCGGCTTCAGTACATCACCTCCTTGTACCTCAGCTGCTTGTCTTTGGGCTCTGCTGCTGCTTTGCTGATTTCTCTGTTCACGAGCCTCGTCGACTCGTCGTCTGAATCTGGCAGCCCACCGATTTTTTCATGCTTAGTCAACAAACCCTTTTGTTTTGAGTACTTTTTCCAGCCTTCTCTTATTTCCAACCTCTTATTCAGCCCTTCAATAAGTACTTGTGATCTTGTTAAAAAGGCTCACGCGTTGATTATGCAATCCAGTCACCCTCATCGGGATTATAAACCAATCTCACATTTTCCTCCTTAAACCTTCTCGAACAGTAAGTTCACCCAATCTACCCTTATACCATCAAAAATTGCCCTCATACAACATAGTCGGGACTTTGTTACACCATCACGAGAACTACGATTTCCTAAGATGGATTTAGTAACGATCGTCATCAAGCAATCTGTATTTTCTCCTAAGAAGATTCTTCTTGAGATCCCTCCGAGTTCCTCTGTAAGTCACTCTTGCAAACATGTCGAATGACCTGTTCCCATTCATCCACCTTATAGCTCAAAGGATTAACTCCATCCGCCGTAGTATCAAAAATCACGGCCATTGTTTCTTTGGTGTGCGATAATTGCGTTCCTTCAACGGTCGTTTCGAACCCATTTTACGAGAAAACACTTGTTGACCGAAATTCTGCTCCGATAAAATCCATCGTTTTGTTCTCAACCGATTTCATTGAGCAAAAACCTCATAATCTTGAAGCCTCTAATAAATCCGAGAATCTCCTGGATTCTCTGTCCGTGTAGTAACAAAATCCACATACATCTCGGCTTTGAGTTTCTATTTGACAGCTTCAAGTATTCATTTTGAAACCAGACTTGGAAGCGGTTATATAAGTGGGGGTTTTGGTGTTTTAGAAGAAGTGGAAGCCATTTGAGTATTTTCGAGAGATAGAAAATTTTGTAGTAAATTTGAAAGTGAATTTTTGAAATAGAGATGGTAAGTTTTTAAACCACGAAGAGAGCGAGGGAAAATTAGGAAGATGATACGTGGCACGATTTCGTAAAATCAATTTTAATCAATGATTAAAGAAGGCGCGTGAGATATATCAACGGCTCTGCGATAAAACCGCTTTGGATTCAGGCGCGTGGCATTAATGCGTCTTGATTTGTGTAAAAGTAACCGTTTATCCTACTGGATTAGACGGCTAATAGGTCTGCTTTATGCGAGAGGTAATTAGTATACCCGACGTAAGCCAAAATATACCTTTCTTTGCATAAAGGTTTCCTATTTCAGATCGGGTTTTGTCGGACTTGGTCAAAAGTAACCTTGTCTTATATTTTTGAAGAATTTCCTCCGAGTCTGCTTTTTAAAAACACAAAATTTTAATGCCATTAATTGAACACAACATTTCAATTCGTAAACTCATCAAGATTATTTGAAAACTAACGGACTTGAGACAGTTTATTTTGAAAACAATATTTTTCAAGAAATGTGTAAACAAAGGGGAGGTGATTTTCGATTAGAGGTTTTAAATCGATCTATCAAAGTTGGTACACTGTTCCTGCAAACAAACTCATCAAAACTATCGCAGTGAGGTAGATCGAGATAGGGTGCAGATAGTCATCTATTTTTCAAAAGAACAGTGACTATTGTGCCCTAGTCTCGATTTACCGAATGTCGAATAAGTAATCATCAAGTCGGATAAAGGTCAATATGACTAATCTTTGATTCTTGATTCCTTAAAGGAAATCAATGATATCAATACCTGATTGTCCTTCGACTCATATCTAGTCCGATAATTCTTTCTAGACATTTATTTAAACAAAGAAAAGAAAGAAACAAGGAAAACAACTAACGATGCAAGCAATGATAATTAAAAATCTGCCAATGATGCATCAAGTAATCCTAATTCTAAACACAATTCTTTAAATCTGGACTTAGCTAATGGTTTTGTAAGAATATCTACTCTTTGTGATTCGGTGGGTATCTTTTCTATTCTAATGTCATTCTTTTCTACATGATCTCTAATGAAGTGATGTCGATGTCTATATGCTTACACCTAGAATGCGAATGTGATTGTATGTCATGGCTATTGCACTATTACTATCACAAGTAAATAAGAACAGATGATGTTTGAATGTTATAATCTCTAAGTGTGACTAATCCGGAGGAGTTGAGAGCAACAACTTCCACCGCCATGTATTCAAATTTCGGTTGTGGAGGTGGCAACAGATGTCTGTTTCTTAGATAACCAAGAAATTAATTTGTTGCCTAAGAATTGACAAGTTCCCGAGGTGGATTTCCTATCAATTTTGCATCCTCCAAAATCGAGTCCGAATATCCCGCCACCAAAGTTGTCATCACCGGGTACCATAACCCAACTTGCAAAGTCCCTTTGAGATATTTGAAATTTTCTTAGCAGTCTCAGGATGAGTTTTCTTGGGATTAGATCGAATCTTGCACATACCCCAACCGCAAAGGCTATGTCCGGCCTACTTGCGGTGAGATAGAGAAGAGATCCAATCACCCACGATACTCCGTTGCATCCGTGGGTATCCCCTGTTCATTTGAATCCATAGGTATTTTAACTTCCCTACTAGTAGTCATCCCAAATTTCTCAATCGTGTCCTTAGCATATTTAGTCGATGTATGAAAATACCCTTACTCATCTCGCTTAATCTGCAATCCTAGAAAATATGTTAATTCACCCATCATTGACATTTCAAACCTATTTTTCATGCGAACACCGAAATCTTCACATAAATTCGCATTAGGTGAACCAAAAATAATGTCATCTACATAAATTCGAACCAACAAGATGTTACCATCTATTTTCTTTCTAAACAAAGTCCTATCTATCTTGCCTTTTGAAAAACCATTTGAAATAAAAAATTCGGATAAGGTATCATACCAAACGCTGGGAGCTTGTTTCAGTCCATATAGGGCCTTATTAAGTTTATAGACCTTATTATTGATCTTAAACCCGGGAGGCTGCTCCACATAGACTTCCTCAAGTAACACACCATTTAGGAATGCAGACTTGACATCCATTTGAAAGACTTTGAAAGATTTATAAGCGTGAAATGCCAAGAACAAATTCTTATTGCTTCTAATCTCGCAATCGGAGCATAGGTTTCATCATAGTCTATCCCTTCAAATGTGAATAACCTTGAGCTACCAATCTTGCCTTATTACGAACAATAATGTTGTTCTCATCTGCTTTATTTTTAAACACCCATTTGGTGCCTATAATCTTTCTATGTAAGGGTCTTTCCACTAATTCCCCAAACATTTTGCCTTTCAAACCGATGCAATTCTTCCCGCATGGCGCTTATCCGATTTGATGCGATAAAGTCTCCTCAATAGACTTAGGCTCGAGAAGTGATACATAGCGGTGAGCAGGACTTTGAGAATCAACCATAGTTCGTGGTTCCGCACACTCCGGATGGGTCCCCAATAATCGATCGAGATGGATGATAACTTCTCATCCTCTTGCCTATTTGAGTAGAAGGATCCTCATCTTGAGACTCGGCGAGGCAACTCACCCGACTCTACCCGAGCCGATGTTCCCCCTTCATCTCGCTGACCTGGCCGATCGGTGATGTCAAGGGTGTCTCCTCGGATGGTGTCTAGAGTGGGGTTGTCTGCTGATTTTCAATGGGAATTCTTCTTCATCTCGAATACGAATCAAGACTAGGCGGATAAACGGTTCTATGTTTAGTCTTGGCTAGCTCAATTTTATCTAGTTCATTGGTAATCCGATTCACTTTATCTCGACAAAGAATGCATTTCATCAAAAACCACATGAGGAGTTTTTCTCCACACAAAGAGTTGTCTTGTTGAAGACTACGAATGCCTTGGAAGTGTTAGAATATCCCAAGAATATTCCATCACCGCCTTAGCATCGTAAGTCCTCGCTTAGACTTCCCATTGTTATGGATGAAGCATTTACAACCAAAAGCTCGAAAATATGAGATTCTTGGAATCTTACCCTTCCAAATCTCATATGGAGTCTTACCCTTGTCTTTAATCGGCAAGCACTGCAGGTATAACAAGCTGTGTTGATGGCTTCAGCCCGTAACCTGTGAGGGGTTCGATACTGCCAACATGCTCCCGGTTGCCTCCTTCAAGGTTCTATTCCTTCTTTCAACTACTCCGTTTTGTTATGGAGTTCTTTCGATGATGTCTCATGAATAATTCCACACTCATTTAAAAAGTTAGATAAACAAGAATTTAAAAATTCAAAGGCCCTTATCACTCCTTATTTTAACAATATTAACACCTTAAATGAGTGTCCTGGGTTGTTTACCTTTTTGACAAGCATCACATTTCAGATCGATAGAATATAATTTCTCGGGTAATCCTTTAACAAGATTCTTTCTAGCAGACTTACTAAGGGTTTTGAAGTTCGGATGACTATGCCTCTTGTGCCATAGCCGATTGAGGTCATCTCCACCCTTAGCTACAAGACAGTATCTTTGGGACAACTATTAAAGTTGGCCACATAGACATTACCATGTTTGAAGTCTGTTAGAAGTACCTTGTCTCGAGGAACTATCTAAGATATCACACTTATCCTTAGAGAATTTGACAAGAAAACCTTTATCACAAAGTTGGGAAACAGGATAATGATTATGTTTTAAACCCTCTACAAAATATACCTCGGATACCCGAACATCTTTGATAATCGAGTGCCTACTCCCTTAGTCTGCTCCACAATTGTTGTCTCCAAATAGTACTCTAGGACCATCAATGTTTTGGAAATTTGATAGTAGCTTCTTGTTACAAGTCATATGTCGTGAATGTACCACCGCCTATGTACCGTATTCGTTCATGGTTGAGGAGTCCTAGAATGCAAGTTTGAGAGTATCGAGAAAGTATCCAGAAAATACTTAATGATGGTGGTCCATTGGTTACAGTTGGCTCAACTGCTATTCCCTGTCTTATACGATCACCAGCACCGGGTAAGGAAAGCTTATTGTTTATTTAATAAGATTTAGTATTTTATAACTTTATTAATTATATCATTATTTTATTTATTCGTGTAATAATGAATTTATTATTTGCAGAGGTATAAACGTCCATGCTTTGATGTCAAAAGAAGTGCATCAAGGAACCGTGAGTAAATGCTTTTATATACTTCAATATTCTATTAAATATAATTTTTATAGTACATGTTTCCTTTGTTTTTAAATTTTATTTCTTGTGCTCTGTTTGATAAGTATTGTTATTTCTCATATTATTATTATTATTTTTGGCAATATTGATGAGTGTACTTATTTTTTATGAGTTGAGTTTTCCTTTAATTTTAAATGAAACTTTTATGTTTATATTGTAGTGTAAACTTAGGATGGGTGATGGTTCTTCCTCTGTTTCGCCATTTTTTTAGCATTGTTTGACGGAATCGGAGTTGAAGAAATCTAGGATGGTATTGTTTATTATTATTTTTTTATGTTTTTGTATTATTTATAATAATTTTTACTTATATTGTGTTTTTTTAATTCTAAGTCAATACCATTGGTTTTGGAATAGCCACCTCAAATAATGGTATAATGTTGGTCCGGACGAGATGTGCAAGGAGGTGGAAAGTCTAGAAGGGGGTTGAATAGACTTTACCACACTCAAAACTTTTTACAACTTTTCGTGAGCTGAGTGTGAGGTTAGAAGACTTTGAAGTCTTCTGCGGAAGGTACTCAGAGTGTGCTAAGTGAGATCAGCGAGACTTGAAACTCGGAGTCTTCGATGGTGCGGAAGCTAATCTCGTGTGTATTTGAAAAACCCTTTTAAAGAAAATCTTCTTGAAGTTAGAAGACTTTGGAGTCTTCTACAGCAAGGTTGATGCGAGTTTGTAAAAGCGATGAATGAGCGATTATAAGTATGAATGCAGAAAGCAAATAAAGACACGAGAGATTTTTATAGTGGTTCGGATATAACGATCCTACGTCCACTCTCCCCGATCCCACAGGGGTCTTACTATCCACCGAAACTGGTCTTGTCTCCTCTAATCTCCTTGAGGATTCGACCACGAGGAAGTTTAACAAGTTCTCGCCCTTGATACAATCAAGATGATCCTCGAGTGTTAGCTCTTAGATCAAAACAATCAACCTTTTCTCGTGCAGAGATAATGAAAGGTGATTTACACTTCCTTGACCAAAAATAAATCTCTTAGGAAATTCAACGTGATAGATTGATTTACGGTATGAAGAATTCAGTGTGTATTGCAATGAGTGAAGTAGATATTCTTGATGTTTCTCGTGCGCGTGTATTCAAAAAATCCTTCACTTGTTTTTATGATCCTGAATTTGACTAGCCGTTAGGCTAATTTGTCAATCAGGTCTTCAAAGAAATGGTAAGTAATCGTTGGAAGATTTGTTTGACTTTGGATAATTGATTGTCCGATACCAATCAATTATGCCGTGATTGATCTTGATTGATAATCAAATCTTCACTTGACTTACTTCGGATATCTTTGAAATATCTTTCTTTCTTTAGTTAATCACGATGAACTTCTTGAAGTCAACTCTAGCAACCTTATACCTTGCTCCAAAGACATCTTAAAGTTTGTTGTAGCATGGATATCAACCTTGCTATCTTTTCTTGAACCTTTCTTAACGTAACTTCTTTTTGCATAACTCTTATCATCTCTTCTTGATCTTCGCGACGCCCTTCCAATAGACTTCGATCGAGATTTCTCTTAGATCTTTAAGTCTTCTTATCGTGACCTTCGGTTCTCAACCAATATGAAGCTTCGGGTTAGGCCTAGCAAGATTAACTATACAAAGACACAAACCCTATCTAGATCAACAGTGACTAACAGATCATACAAATTCAAATCCTAACAAATTCCCCTTTTTGATGATGTTAAAACCTTCTTGAGAACCGCACAAGGGTATGCGAAAACAAAACAAGAAGAGACCTAAACAAAACAAACAAAATCGATGACAACGAGAGGTTGTCTTAGCGCAAAACATTCACTTCTATTAATATGAAGAGATCGGTACATCTTACAGTGAAATGCAAAAAGAGCAAAAGATAACAAAAAAACAAACTTCATCAGGCTTCCCGTCCAAAGAATCTAGCTACCCACCAACAACCTTCATATCTTCCTCGGTCATACCTTGAAACCCTGTTGGAACATTCAGCCACTCGTACACTCTATCATAGAGTTCCTTGTTATTTGTTCCAATAGGTGGGTGACTCCTCACCAAGCAGATTTTGAGCGTCTGCGAACACTCACTGGTCAAACTTCCCATCTGCTGTGGATCGAGTAGGAATCTTTTCAAATTCTCGCGCTTGAAGGTTTAGGTTGAATTCCACAGAAGCTCTCGGGATATCTCGCCCAAAGATCACTGTGCTTTTCCTCCATCCAAGCAAAGAATGTTTCATTTGTCGTGGCCCCGATGCCGATACTTTTACATACATAGTATGAGCAGATGAAATCTCTCTTTGCTGCTTTCCAATCCTCAACCCTCTCCGGAGGACAGCAATCATCCACAAATCCATCGGTATTGTGGGGAGGATAAAGTCTTCCTCGGCCTCTGCTCCAGAGCTTCTTCCCTTTCTTACTCTGCTTCTTCCTTGACACCGCAGGGTTTGCGTGACTTTCTTCGGTATGAACTGCTTTTTCTGCTTTACTTTCCAACACATCCACTTCTTTTCCTTGCTTCCCGAGTAGTTTGATCATCTTGTGACTATCCTTCTCCTCCATCCTTCTAGTTTCTAAGTCGCAAGAAATGCTTCCTCATGCAACGCCTCTAACTCTTCTTCACAGACTTCCCTTCAACTTTTTCAGACATCTTAACCAACTTTCTCCTTTTCAATGGTTGGGAACCTTGACCTTCATCCATTCCAGCAGACTCTCGCAACGCTCTTTTCGATTCTGCTTTTTCTCTTCGTTCCAACGAGAAAACTTTCAACACCTCTAACCTATCTTTCAAATCCTTCAATTCTTTACCCTTAGCCTCATCTCTGTCAACCATCTCGGTTCTCAATCGGCTTTCCCCCTTTTTAACATCATTCAAAAGAGGGGTCCAGCGACCTTCCATTTCGGTCATCTTGGCAAGAATATCCCGTCTCGTATGCAGTAAACTTTTCCGTAAACTTCTTCAGCCAAAGATACTCAGCCGCTATTGGAGAAGCAATCTTCTCATCGATTTTGAGCATATCTTTGAGCAATGAGCAGATGTCGGCCAGTAGAGCTGCACTGCCGTCTCCGTCAATTTAGCATTCGCCTCTTTAGCCGCAATTTGCTTTCCCATGTCCAGCATAGATGATTGGATAGCCGCATTCTCGATCAATTCCTTCTCTTAATCGTGCTTCCATGGCACTGAGTCTTGTCAATCGATCCTCCATCTTTGTCCGAAATCTGTCCTCAATCGTCTCTCTTTCAAAGCAAACACCTTCCCCGAGAGTAGCTTCAGCTTTCTCACTTTCAGCCTTCACACTTTCAACGTGCTTTCTAACCTCATTTATGTTGTTCAACATCATGCCAGAAAGAGTTTCGATGATAGTCTCCTCGTTGCTCGAAAACATATCGGCGCGCTTGACGGATCAAAGAGGGGGCCGTCGAATGGCGGCCTCGATGTAGGACTTTGACGACTCAATAGACTCAGCAAGAGGAGTGTATTTAGCAGCCAATACGAGAAAACATTAAAGCATCTTGTTGTGTTAACTCAGCAAACTTTGAAGAGTAAGAATTATACAAGTCTTCATGAATGACAACAGCATAAAATTGGGCAAACGTAAAGATGTAAAATCGGGAAGAGGAGGAGGAAAAGAAGATACACCTTTCTGATTTCATCGGTCATCGTAAAGGGAGGAATAGAACCATCCTCTGCGCAGCTCAGGTTCATCTAACAATCGAGCAACTAGGCAAGCTATCTCGATGATCTGTGGTTAGATCAAATGCTCGCTACTCCGGCCTTGGTCTCGTAGCTCAAACTCCCACAAGGAAAACTCATTGTGTCCAATCTCATTGGCCGGAAGAATGAGATCATCTATTGCTCCAAGCCTTGCATTTTTCCATACCAAGATATCTACTAGCAAGTTACGCTCCTCCGGAAAATTCTCGTAGTCCGGGAAACTTCTTTGTCCACCCAAGTAATGACCTCGGCCATCAAACATTTCTCAAACGATCCACGTGATCTACCAAAGAAGGTCTATCATTTGGACTGAATCTATCGGATCTGCTTTCGATCAAATTTTCTCTGTGATCACCCTCAAGAACCTGGGTGCTAGGCTCGGCGGCACCCATACCCGCAACCTCATCGCCAACTTCCATCGGTGCAGCAAGCTTTGAAGAAGAAGGAATCTCGAAAGAGAAGGAAACAGAATTGGTACTGTTCCTCCTCACTAGCGAATTCATGAGAGACCATCTCTTCATCATCCGAAATCGGAGAATCATCAACCTCCATTGCATCCACCACCGACGATCCTTTCTTTCCGGGAGAGACCTTAGGAGGCATTTGTGCTCCTCTGGTACGATCACATGTAATCTTTCCGGGTTGCCACGGTGAACCTCTTCGCCTTTCTCTGTGGTAATTGAGAAATCGGAATCGATCTTCGCTACCGAGAAGACTTCAAAGTCTTCTCCCGAACTAGCAGCCTTGGAGCTTGCTGGGTTATCGAGTCCTTTACCATCGCATCTTTCCCACTATCAATAGCCAGCGGGCAACCGCCAAAATCGGTAACACCTCAAAGGCTCTTCTTCATCTTCACTTGATCATTATCATCATTAGAATCGGGAGGACCACCGAGCTCCTCATCCTTGTTCAAAGCATAAACTTTGCCTTAGTGTATGGTTTCGTCCACTTAGGATCCCACGCCGTGTTAGGCATCATCCTCTCCAAAGCGGACTGTAATCTTATTCGACATAGAAACATACTGTTCCACAGCCCATACCTTAACCTCTGGATGTCCATCCACCTCTCGTCCAAAGAACCTATTCTTTTCCTTCTGCGAGAATCTCAAAGAATTTCTTGACCCAATCACACTCTACTCCATCCACAATTGCCTTTAAAGCACAAAGACGCCTCGACTAAGCGAGTCCATACTCGGCGTTCACCAAACATCACCTTTACCATGATGTCAAATAACAATCTATATTTCCGCTTGAGATAAGCTTTCTTCAAATCCGACACATGATGACGACATGAAGTTTTCGCTAGAGAACGAAAAGTTTTGAGATGATTTTCCGCCATATATGATTACGGATCAATGCCTTGAAGAGACAAACCCAAGTGTTCATGAATGTCTGCCGTCGATGGTCAAACTTTGACCAAACAACATCGTTTTTATCTTTGTTCCGTCCGAAATCACCACGAACCAGAAACTGAACAACATAGGCATCTAGAGTCCGTCGTTACGATGAATGAGCCGAGCGATCTTGAAACAAACCCTATCGGATAAGAGATTTAGAATCTCCACTACTTCCCGTTGTCCGGTAGTCCGAAAATCCACCGATAGTTCACTTTGCGCACTTTCTCGAGAAAGAGCCAAAGGATCTAGAGTCTTGTGTTTCCACTGCAACCTTTTTGAAGATGAAGATTGTTTTGGTGCCATTGAAAATAGAGCAGAGAAAGATCGAGTTTCGTAAGAAAGAAAAAGCAGAGAATAAAGATCAAGGAATAATGAGAGAGAGAGAGAGAAAGAGGGACGAAGAAAAACAATTTATAAGAGAGAAGAAGGAAACCGCTAAATTTTAAATTATACAATAAAATATGAGCGTTGATTTGCATATTGCACGATCGGATCGAGCGATTACGGATTCAGCGGTTCGAATTCGAAAAGTGCGTGTCCTCGGCTTTGGATTTGAAAAAGGTATTTTCCAAAATTAAAAGATTTTCGGTCCGCGAAATAGGATGTAAAATAATATTTTTAAGGAAAACTTACCCCATAAATTGTGGTTGAAAAGATTTGATTTGACAGTTCACATAATTACTCGGGAATAAAATATTAGAAAATTTATTTAACCATACGAGACTAAGGAATATTTTAGACCAAAATATTTGACAAACAAATAAACAAGAGCAAAATGAAAGAGAGAAACATATACGTCGAGTTGATATTGTAATCAACCGATACCACCGAGTCTTGTAGGAGCAAGCTTTAGAACTTTACTGCAACAAGTTTTAAAGTTTTCTTGACAAGCTTTATCTTCTCTTGACAAGTTTAATATTCTCTTGACAAGTTTAATATTCTCTTCAAACAAGTTTAATGCTTTCTTGACAAGCTTAATATTCTCTTGACGGGGTTTCAAACTTTAATATGGTTAACACGTTTTCCTGGATCCGGTAGACCTAATTCTACACATAGATCTCTAAACCGTGCCTCTGCCCAATGGTTTCGTCGGAATATCTGCTCTCTGTCGATCTGTATGAATCTTTTCCACTCGAATGTTCTTCTTTTCGACGTGATCTCTAATAAAATGATGATGTATATCCACATGCTTGCATCTTGTGTGAAATCTTGGATTGAGTAATAGCAATGGCACTTGTTGCTATCCACGAATATAGGAATTTCTTTAGCGACAATGTGATAGTCTTGTAATTGTTGACTTATCCAAAGTAATTGTGAGCAACAACTCCCGTGACCATATATTACATACGTAGTTGGCGTAGCTACGAAGTTTGCTTCTTAGAAAACCAAGAAACCGGCTTACTTCCAAGAAATTGACATGTGCCCGTGGTTGATTTTCTATCAATTCTACAACCACCATAATCTGAATCGAATATCCACCGAGTTGTCATCGGCGGTACCAAAGACCTACATTTGTTGTACCCTTGAGATACTTGAATTTTCTTTCTTTGCATCCAAATGACTTTTCTTTGGATTGGCTTGAAATCTAGCGCATACTCCAAGCTGCGAAAGAAATGTCAGTCACGCTTGCGTTAGATACAAGAAGGAACCTATTAAACCTCTCGTACATGGTCTGATCAATACTTTCACCATCCTCATCTGGATCTATCTTGTAGTTTGTTACCATCGGAATCTTTGCATCCTTGCTTGTTAACATTCCAAACTTTTCTAGCATATTTTTGGTATACTTTGCTTGGTTTATGAATATTCCTTTAGAAGTTTGCTTGACTTGAAGACCTAGGAAATAATTCATTTCTCCCATCATAGACATTTCGAACTACATCTGCATCAATTTCTTGAATTTCTCACAAAGCTTCTTGTTTGGAGATCCAAAAATGATGTCATCCACATATATCTGTACTAATAGAATATCTTGTTCTTCTTCAATTCTGAACAAGGTTCTATCTATCCTTCCTTTACTTGAATCCATGATCAAGTAAAAATTGCGATAGTGTGTCATACCAAGCTCGAGGAGCTTGCTTTAGTCTATATAAAGCCTTCTTTAGATGGTAGACTTGATTTCCTTGAACAAAACCCGGAGGTTGTTCAACGTATACTTCTTGAGCAAGAACTCCATTTAAAAACGCAGATTTTACATCCATTTGATATACTCTGAATTTCATGTATGCTTTGCGTATGCAAGGAATAATCTTATAGCTTCTAATCAAGCTCACAGTGCAAATGTCTCGTCATAGTCAATTCCTTACATTTGTGAGTAGCCTTGTGCGACAAGCCTTGCTTTATTTACGGTGACTTCATCTTTCTCATTTTTCTTGTTCTTGAAAACCCACTTCGTGCCAATCACTTTTTGATGTTTTGGTCTATCAACAAGTACCCACACATCTTGTCGTGTGAATTGATTCGATTCATCTTGCATAGCTTCTATCTAGTTTGTGTCCAACGGTGCTTCTTCAATATTCTTAGGTTCTTGTAGAGAGACATAACAGCTAAATAAACCATCTAGGTTTATTTTCCTTCTTGTCTTTACTCCATCTTGAGGATTTCCTAAGATTAAGTCACTAGGATGATCGATCATCCAATTTCTTCTCGTTAGATACGTGTAATTCTTGAAGATATTGTTGGAACATCATCTTGCGTCATTCCCCTTGAGTTGACACATTCACATCTCGGTGTTACGGGTGAATCATCAGCTGACCTTAGAGGTTTCGTCAATGAGACTTTGTCTTGTTTGAGTCTGCTTGCCGCATGAAGTTTCTTTGATCATCTTCGAATCTGAGTCTAAAGTAGGTACTTGAACCTTGACATATCTTGTCTTATCCTTGAGTTCTAGTTTCCCAAATCCTTCGCTAGAGGTTCTTCTTGTCCTTTGTCCTTAAACTCAACAATAGATTCATTAAAAATCACATGGGGTGTTTCTTCCACAACAAGGGTTTTCTGTTAAAAACCCGATAGGCTTTGCTTGTCTTTGGAATATCCTAAAAATATTCCATCGGCAACCTTGGCATCAAAGGTTTTTAACTTGGATTTGCCATTGTCATGAATGAAACACCTACAACCAAAAACATGAAAGAAAGAAACACGAGGAATTCTACCTTTCCATAACTCATATGGTGTCTTTCCATGTTCTTTGGTCGTAAGCTTCGATTTTGAGTATAGCATGCTTTGTATTCACGGCTCTGCCCAAAACCTCTGAGGAACATCATACTCTGCTAGCATTGTTCGCAGCTTCCTTGAGTGTTCTATTTCTCCTCTCAGCAACACCATTTTGTTGTGGAGTGCGAGCCGCAGACGTTTCATGTTGGATTCCGGCTTCTTTGCAATATGTCGCTATGTGAGAGTTTAGGAATTTTGTTCCTTTGTCACTTCTAATCTTTACAACACTTTCTCCTTTCTCGTTTTGTAATCTCTTGATGGTCGGGTAACCTTGTGATGGTTTCATTCTTCTTGAACATAAATATCACCTATGTGAATCTTGAATAGTCATCCACCACCACCAGAGTATATTTTCTACCACTGAAGCTTAGCGGGGATACGAGGACCAAAAGATCTATATGGAGTAATTGTAATACTCTACTTGATGTTGGTACGAAACTTCCTTGAAAATGGCTCTAGTTTGTTTTCCTTTTAGACATGAGTCACATATCGATCTTTTGAGAAAACTTCATTTGGTAAGCCTTCTACAAGAGACTTTACGGCTATCTTGTTTAGCGTCTTGAAATTTATATGGTGAGTCTCTTGTGCCATAACCAGTGGCCTCAAGTACTCTTTGCTACAAGGCATGTATTACTAGAACATTTACGAAATTCTGCAACATAAACATTTCCCTTTCTCGGGCCGATTAAGAGCACACGATCGTTTAAACCCCTTAGAACAACACACAGAGAACTAGAAAACTTAAGCGAGTATCCCTTATCACGAGTGCGAAACCGAAAGCAAGTTATGTTTTAATCCTTCCACATAGAAGACTTCCTCAACACGTACATCTCCAATGTATAGAGTCCCAACACCTTTGGTAATCCCAAAGTTATTGTCTTCAAATACCACACGTGGGCCATTTTGTGATTTTATTGAGCTCAAGAGTTGCTTATTTCCAGTCATATGCTTGAACACCCACTGTCGATGTACTAGACAGTATTTCCAGCAACTTCTCTTTCATGCCCCACGGCGTCTGCACGTTTAGTTAAGTTTCAGTACCCTTTAGATTTGGGTCCTTGAGAGTTAGCAGTCTTTAGGAATCCATAGGAATAGATTCTTCTTATCATATTCGAGAAGATCTTATCCTTCTTCCATACATATCAACATAGACAATCTCATCCTTTGGTGCCTTCTTGAATGTATGCCTATGGGTGTCGACTGTGTTCCTTCTAGAAGACTTCGACCCTTCGAGGTCTTACGTATGGAGTGATCGACCCAGTGCAATGGTCCGAGGGTTTTGATGATAAAGGGTACGTTCTACTTGAGCCATCAAAAGATTCATATCTCACGAGCACGAGATGACTTAGTAGATCGGTTAGCAAGCTTTGAAGTTTATTTAGGTTGTGTAGTCTTGGTGAGGCTGTCTCCTCGAGAGATGATTTCGGTGAAGTCTACTTTTCGACCTTCTTGAGGTTTCTTAAGTTGGGATTCCCCCTTCTTTTGATACCTCATCAGTTGTTTAGGTTGTTGAGTATAACTACTCTTCTTCCCATTCGGTGATTTCTTTGGGTCGGCAACCTTTTTACCCTTATCGATAGGTTTAGGTTTGGAACCCTCTCCTGCAAATCATTACCCTTAACATGTGTACTTTTCTTAAGTACACTTGTTTGAACTCGTGAGGATTGGGCAATGGTAAAACCAATTCCCTTCTTTACGTTAGGTGTTTGAGACGATTCAACTATTGTTTGAACTGCATGAGAAGCTTTGTTCGGTTGATCCAACCTCAAACTTAAACGTTCCTCACTTGATTTTATACGCTCATGCTGATGGAAAAGTTCATCGAATTTTGCTTGTAGAATTTTCAAGCGATCGAGTTTTCTCAAGATTCTCGGCAAGCAACCTTTCTACCAGGCAAACCACTGCTCGGTATACTTCATTTTAAGAGTATTTAACTCTTACGAAGTTATCCGATTAGAATCTGTTAGTGTCTCGGATGTCTTGCTAATAGATTCTTGTGTAAATAGATCAATTTTTTCTTTCAAGCTCACATTCTCCTTTTCCACACAGTTGTAAGCATTTATAGCGGTTTTGAGATCTTCCATTAACTTATCAACAAAGTTATGGTCAAACTCTTCGCAAAAGAAACACGAGAAGCGAGACGAAGAGCGAGGAATCGTAAAGTACCTCATCTCCTTTTGCCATAAGACACAAATCATTGTCTGAAGAGAAGTCTGAAGATGATGTTGAATCACTTGAAAGAGTATCCTCCTCTTGACCACTAAAGCACGTTTGTCGTTGCAAACTTTCTGTTCCTCATCGTCTCTTTTCTTCTCTTTCTCTTGGAGTTAGATCTGGACAATCATAAGCGAAATGTCCCGATTTATGACAATTATAGCAAGCATCACTTCTTGAAGATTTTCTTGGACTAGAATCCACTTTTTGGAGAAAAATCTCTTCTTTTTGGGCTATCTTCTCTTCTTCTTTCTGGAGTCTTGAACCTTGTCTTCTTTGGAGTCTTCGATCTCTTGTCTGAAGATTTGTTTTCGGATACGAAACCAGCTTTCTTTGTATTCTTCCAATATCTTCTATATTTCCCAAATTTTGAATTCATTCTATCAAATTTTAAGTCGAGTAAAGCCATCTGTTCTTTTAAGCTTAAATCCTCTCCAATAGGCTCTTTAGATGGTGATTTGAAGTGACCTTGAAAGCAACTTCCTTTCCGTGGAATTTGAATTCCCTTCATCCTCGTCTTCTTCTTGTTTGAGATCATATTCATGAGCTTTCAAATGCGAGAATAGCTCATGATGGTGATCTTGCTCAATTCTTTCGTATCCTTAATCACTGTAATCTTGACTCTCCATTTGCTAGTTAGAGATCTCAATATTTTGTTGTTGATCTCCTTCTCGGTGTATGATTTTCCCAAGGAGCTTGCTTTATTGATGATATTTGTCGGTCTTAAGTCCAATTGATCTATCGTCTCATCGGGCTTCATCTTGAAGGTATCAAATGAATGTAGAATGGACTGCAACTTATTCTCTTTAATCTGCTCCGATCCTTCACACATGAGTGCTAAAGTTTCCCACATTTCTTTAGCAGTCTTACATGTCTTGACTTTCTCTGTAAGCTCTCTAGTTAATGTCTCTATGATCTCTGTCCGAGCAACTTGATCAAGATTAAATAGTTTCCTTTCATCATTTGACATTTCACTCCTTTTCTTTTCAATCTTACGCCGAGTAGATGCTTACGCTCCACCACTCCCGAGAACTTACCGGTTCAAAGTAAAACTTTATCGGTCCATCTTCTAGTGTCTCGAGCATCCTATCATGAATTGCACCAAGATGATTTTCCATGCGGAATTTCCAGTAGTCATAGTCTTCAATAGAGAACTCTGGTAGCTTTCTTTTCTGCTCTTAAGGGAACTCATGTTAGCAATAAAAACAATTATGCAATGAATGCAATGAGTTTTATGAAAACGGTTTTCAAAAAAAGATGCATTCGAGATGACCACAGCAGTCTTTCCTCAAAGACTATTGGTAACCAAAGCCGGTGGTCGATTGAACCACTTGCTCTGATACCACTTGTTGGTCCCTGACGAGATGTGCAAGGAGGTGGAAAGTCTAGAAGGGGGTTGAATAGACTTTACCACACTCAAAACTTTTTACAACTTTTCGTGAGCTGAGTGTGAGGTTAGAAGACTTTGAAGTCTTACGCGGCAAGGTACTCAGAGTGTGCTAAGTGAGATCGGCCAGACTTCGGAAACTCGGAGTCTTCGATGGTGCGGAAGCTAATCTCGTGTGTATTTGAAAAACCCTTTTAAAGAAAACCTTCTTGAAGTTAGAAGACTTTGGAGTCTTCTCTGACAAGGTTGATGCGAGTTTGTAAAAACGATGAATGAGCGGTTATAAGTATGAATGCGAGAAAGCAAATAAAGACACGAGAGATTTTTATAGTGGTTCGGATATAACGATCCTACGTCCACTCTCCCCGATCCCACGGGGGTCTTACTATCCACCGAAACTGGTCTTGTCTCCTCTAATCTCCTTGAGGATTCGACCACGGGAAGTTTAACAAGTTCCCGCCCTTGATACAATCAAGATGATCCTCGAGTGTTAGCTCTTAGATCAAAACAATCAACCTTTTCTCGTACGAGAGATAATGAAAGGTGATTTACGATCCTCGAGTGTTAGCTCTTAGATCAAAACAATCAACCTTTTCTCGTACAGAGATAATGAAAGGTGATTTACACTTCCTTGACCAAAAATAAATCTCTTAGGAAATTCAACGTGATAGATTGATTTACGGTATGAAGAATTCAGCGTGTATTGCAATGAGTGAAGGAGATATTCTTGATGTTTCTCGTGCGCGTGTATTCAAAAAATCCTTCACTGTTTTTATGATCCTGAATTTGACTAGCCGTTAGGCTAATTTGTCAATCGAGTCTTCAAAGAAATGGTAAGTAATCGTTGGAAGATTTGTTTGACTTTGGATAATTGATTGTCCGATACCAATCAATTATCTTGTGATTGATCTTGATTGATAATCAAATCTTCACTTGACTTACTTCGGATATCTTTGAAATATCTTTCTTTCTTTAGTTAATCCACGATGAACTTCTTAAAGTCAACTCTAGCAACCTTATACCTTGCTCCAAAGACATCTTAAAGTTTGCTTTGTAGCATGGATATCAACCTTGCTATCTTTTCTTGAACCTTTCTTAACAGTAACTTCTTTTTGCATAATTCTTATCATCTCTTCTTGATCTTCGCGACGCCCTTCCAATAGACTTCGTAGAGATTTCTCTTAGATCTTTAAGTCTTCTTATCGGCAGACCTTCGGTTCTCAACCAATATGAAGCTTCGGGTTAGGCCTAGCAAGATTAACTATACAAAGACACAAACCCTATCTAGATCAACAAATGACTAACAGATCCAAATTGATCCTATTACACTTAGGTTTTGGGAACATCATCAAAACATACAAATTCAAATCCTAACATATAAGTTTAATCCAGACGTGGAGTTGAGAATATACGAGCAAACGTGGAGGGTGACGCTAAAAGATGAGAAAAAACGGCGGTTGATTTCAGCGGGATTCAAGAAAGTTTTGCGGGATCTTTCTCTTTCTGCGGAATGCATATTAATTTTTAAACTCATTAGTACTAAGCCAATTATTATGGAGTTTCCGACAAAGAACTAATTTCATTTTTGTATTGCTTATGTTATCTATGTTTGAATAATTAAGGATATGTTGAAGAATTTTTAAGTTTAAATTTTTTTTTTTTTGTTAACTATAGTCCAAAAGTAATGAGAAAAAAGCTAAAATTGTAAAACAAATTTTTATGTGACCAAACGTGCAATTAACACACCATAAATTTGAATTCACCATTAAACAATGATTCTAATAAAAATTAGTTAGTCTCGCATATTTAAAATTGTATTATTTTTATATATGTTTCATTAAAAGAGGTATGTATACTATATTTTTTAAAAAAATACCATAACTTATGTTTAAAATCCAACAATTAAATTTTTAAAACCTTCATTATGTATAATACAATAATTTTATAACAATTCAAGTGTATTTTATAGCTAACATCTTTTAACTTTTAACAATTATATGTAACAATGTCTCATTACTCAATTTTTATGATTAAATCTATAATTTTTCAATTCACCATTATTAAATAAATGTTCTAATGACAAGTGATTAATTTCATACATTAAAAATACACAACGTATTATATTTAAATATTATATTATTAAAATATATATATATATATATATATATATATATATATATATATATATATATATATATATATAATATATATGTTGGAAGTATTAAGGACTATAACTTATATTGAACATACAAAAATTAATTTTTGCAAATAGAATAACTATGTGAAAAATATCAAGGCTAAAATCATTGAATGATATAAACATCGAGAAACATAATTTACTAATATATTACTAACATAATTAAAAATATAATGGTTAATGAAAATAATTAATATATCTTAATAAATTTTTGAAAAAATACTAATTCATCAACATGATATATTTTATCAAATTGAAAATAGAACATTTTGTCCTTACTTTATGAATTAACTTAAATGAATCATATATATGCCTTGTGATTTGTTTTGATATATGTATATGTGATATCATTGTTAATTATTTTGAGTAATTTGGGCATACTTCATTAATTGTTTTGCCCACATTTGTAGCTTGACTTAGGTGATTTAGCTTGACTTTTGTGCTATCATTTTTAAAAAGAAAATCAATTGTACTAAAAAAATGTACCTAGTTATGTGTAATTTACTTTTTAAAATAAAGTAATGGGCAAACAATATGACTCTAAATTGTAAATCTACTAATTAATAGAATAATTTTCATGCTTTTATTTTGAAATATTTATAATAGTATACGTGTGATTATCTCAATTATAGTTCATTCTTATTTTTTTATAGTTCAATTATAACTTTTCAATTCACCGTTATTAAACAAATATTTTAATGACAAGTGATTAATTTCATACATTTTATATTTAAATATTACATTATTAGAAATATGTAATTTTTTTTTTTGAAGTATTAAGGACTATAACTTATATTGAACATACAAAAATTAATTTTTGCAAATAGAACAACTATGTGAAAATATCAAGGCTAAACTCATTGAATGATATAAAAATCGAGAAACATAATACATTAATATCTTGTTGTTACACTGATTAAGCTTCCCAATAATGAGGTTTTGGATGTTTAATCGGCCTTTATTTAGTTGTTTGAATAGATGGATATTGAATGCAGATGATAGTGGCAATTAATATATGAGTATTGATGAACAATGATGAGGAAAATAAATGCAAAGCGAGTAAATGCAAAGGGATTTCTTTGGGAGGCGAGTCTCGGGCTTAAGGTTGGATGTTTTTCGATCCACTTGTTATTGTGCCTTGTAGGTCTTATTTATACATGCCAAATGGCGGCTCATAAATCCCGTAGAATCGGGTGCATTTAATGTAAAGGTACAGAATTAAATGCGTCTAAAGAAATCTTGTGGACGAGCAGGTATCTCGGCCCTCCCAGCGTCTTCCACGTGGCAAAGTTGCTTTGGGATTTCCTGTGGCGGCGAGATCTTTTCCCTTTTGGGGTATGGCATCTTCGACCGCACTGTCTCCGAGATATCTTCCCTCTTTGGGGAAGATCTTGTCTCAGGGGCCGCTCCTTGGTCTTCGCCGAGTCTTCGCACAGCGATGGTCCTTCATGCGAGGTCCGGAAGGTGCTCGGTGGGACCGGCATGATGCTCGCCGAGCCGATAAAGATGCTCGTCTTTGCTTAGCGATCTGCGAGCATCAACCCTTTGTTTATTTTCATGTCACAATAATTGCCCCCGGCTCGGTCTGGTCGTACTCGGGCTGGAGCGAGGTGCGATTCTTGGGTGGCTTGATGCGAGCTTGCTTTTCTCGGACACTCTGTGATGTCCCTTCAACCGCCCATGATGACGTCGTGTGGCAGCTTTTTCGAGACCCGATGCGCCCTTTCATCTTAAAGGGCGCGAGTGGGCACCGTTCCTAGCGCATGGGCCGTCGCATTTAAGGCGCGGGAGGTCCACGCGCTCGTTATCCCGTGGCGGGAAACAACTTTGAGGGGTCCCAATTTAGGGAAAATTGCCCTTGGGCCCCGTTTTTGAGTTTAAGAAATTCTTTGAGTGGCCCTTCCCCATATCTATAAATAGAGGAACCCTCGGCCATTTGTCATTTTGCATTGTCTAAGAACTGGAGAGCCATTCTGAGAATTCCTGAGACGTTCCCATTTGTCTGAATATTCCCTAGCTTCCGATTCGCGTGGGATTCCGTCGTCATTCCTAGGTAAACCCCGGTCATCTTTCCTCCTTCTTGTTTTTCTTTTTTCTTTCTTGGGCCTAGAATGGAGAGGGTCCGGTAGCGGTGGTTCCGGTGACCCTCGACCCCGGAAATTGCTTGGGAGCTTGGTCGGAGGCCGACTTGGAGGGGCCGGAGGTTGATTGGAGTGAATTGATACATGTTTTAGGGCCTATTTTAGTGCAAAAAGTGAGCTAAGGTGTTGATTTTTGTGCATAAATGTGAAAAGTATCACTTTTTTGCCTAAAAAGTATTATTTGTGAGATTTTGATGTTTTTCGTCCATTTTGCGGGTAATTCGGTGGAATTTTGCCAAACCAAGAGTACCATTAGGCTTAGAATGAAGAGACAATCATACGGGACGAAAACAGGGGTCGGGCCCAAAGCCCCGCGCGAGAAAAGTGCCACTGGACTCGAGCTCGATCGAGGAGCAAGAGCCTCGAGTCGAGGGCTATGCGAGAAAAGGACTAAATTGGGAAAAGGCAGAAGCCTCGACTCGAGGCATGACCCTCGAGTCGAGGGCGAGGTATTTTTGCGAGAGGCCTCGAGTCGAGGCCTGACCCTCGACTCGAGGGGACAGTTTTCAGTAAATTCGGTATTTAAAGAGTTAAAGCAGAGCAATCCAGACAACTTTCGAGAATAGCGATTAGTAGCGGTTTTGGGGCGATTTCTCAGGCCCCAAGCCAATTCCTTTCTTAGATTAGCGTAGAAGTTAGATTTAGATTTAGATTTCCATTGATTATTGCTAGATTAGCAATAGATTAGCATTTGATCATTGTAATCCTTTCAATTCAAGCTTGTATTTCATTTGGAGATTGGTGTTGAAGACTCAAGCATTCCTCTTTTTGTTAATTGAAGATCATTTGGTGATGTTTTTCCTCTCTTGTCTCTTTAATTTCTTAATTGTTGTGATTTGCTTAGTGTTTGATCAATTCTATCTTCTTCCCATGGGTATTGTTTGTGGTACAATGGGCTAACTCTCTTGTGCTTGGGTTAATTGAAATTGATGATGATTTGATTGATGATGTTATGATTGTTGATGATTGGAGATCAATTGAGTAGATTGCTTACTAATTGTGATTCTCATTTGTGCTTCATGCATAATTATCTCTTTAGATTAGTGTTTGATCACCCTAGCTATAGGCGAGAGTTGCGCTAACGTGATCCGGGATTAATCGAGTGATAATTGTGTATGAATGTGTGGATTGGGTGCTTCGGAATCAAGAGATTAGTTGCACTAAGGATACTCACATTAGCTTTCTACATAATTGTGATTCTTAATTGTGCTTTGTGTAAAATTGTCTCTTTTGATTAATGGTTGATCACCCTAGCAATAGGCGAGAGTTGAGCTAACGTGATTAGGTGTTGATCGAGTTTCAATTTTGCATGATTGTATGAATTAGGGATTTCTACATTGAGAGATGGGAAAGACTAAGGATACTCACATTAGGCATTGTGATTTTAATGGAGTGATTAATTTCATGATGGTTTATGCTTTCTATCTTAGTTGATTTGCAATTTGATTCAATTGTAGTTTGTTGATTGATGATTCATTGATGGATGTTAATCCTAGCACCTCTATTCCACCATTTATTGTTGTTTTTGTTCTCGCATTCTTAGCGTTCGTTCATTTGCTCGCTCCTTATTGTTTTGTATTTTTACTTGTGTTTTGTTGTTTTTGTTCCAAACCATTGTTGCAACTCTAGTCACTAAGAACTCGTATTTCTAGAGCCTCATGTGCATACTTTTTCCCTTAGGTTGGATATTTTGTTGATTGGTCTTAATAACTCTTACCCTATACACTTCAATCAAATGGCGCCGTTCTTGGGAGAATTAGTTTTTGCGCCTTAAGTGAGACTTAGGAATTGTTTGAAGTGACTACTTGTTGCCTTTGTGTTTGTGTTTGTTTTGTTATTTTTGTTTGAATTTGATACTTTGATATCTTGTCTAGATGGAAGGATACAACTCATACATGTGGAATCAAGAGTATTATCAAGATAGTAGGGTGTATCCTCCACACTATGAAGATTTTGGATACAATAATTGGATGAGCTTTGAAGATAATTCTCATATGCAACAAGTTCCATCCAATTATGAAGATTGGAGATTTGAAGAAATTCCTTCCCCACCTCAAGAGATGTTTCCATACTATGAGCCTTATGATCAAACATTCGATCCATGTTGTGGATACGAATTGCAAGGAGCATCGGGAGGTGATTACTATAATGATAGGAGAAGCCATGAGTTTGATCATTCAATGTCACAAGCTTCTCCTCAAGTTGAAGAATTGGGACTCCATGATATGAGAGTCATATTGCAAGAGATGCTTGGATTTTTATTGGAAAAATTTGAGGAAGATGATTCTAGATGTAATCAAATGCTTCCCTTGTATGAAGAAATGTATGAGACCAAAGAAAAGGTAAATTCATGGATAAAGGGGAACATGGAGATCACCCGGAGTGCATTTCATGTTTATAAAGAGTCAACTCAAAGATTTCCTACGCCAAGTAAAAACATGAATATCATGGAAAGTCAAGAAGAAGAAGGGGAGGAAGAAAGTGAAAGAAGAGATGTAGTAG
Source organism: Paraleonurus japonicus (assembly GCA_030762865.1). Classification (NCBI taxonomy): domain Eukaryota; kingdom Viridiplantae; phylum Streptophyta; class Magnoliopsida; order Lamiales; family Lamiaceae; genus Paraleonurus; species Paraleonurus japonicus. Next base: position 37,641,843 of record CM061057.1, read on the forward strand.
AGGGTCCAAGCGAAGAGGTAAAAGTAGAAGGTTTCCTTGTCAAAAAGGAGGAAGAGGAGTGTCCATTGATGGACATGAGCTTTAATGAGGAAGAAAATCAAAGAGCATCGAATGAAGCTTTGAAGATCGAAATGAGCATTTATATACCCTCTAACTCTTCAATTTGTGATTTGATTGAAAATGATGCCTCTAATGATTTAATTTTGCCTCTTGTGAATTTTGACTATAGAGAAGAATTAAAGAAACGCTTGGGCATCCTTGAGGAAAAAGAATCGAGAAGGATGGCAAGAGAGAAAGGGGGACAACCATGGACACTTTGCATATCTATCGGTGGTTGTCCTATCTATTCGGTGAACCTCTTAGACCTTGAAGCACAAAGATTGAGATATAAGGGGAAGGAGGACCGCTACCCATGGCCATTCCGATGAAGGACGTCGAAGTGAAGAAATAAGTCCGGCAAAGGACAATAAAAATAGCGCTTGATGGGAGGCAACCCATCCTTTTTATTTCTTTTCTTGTGTTTTTGGTAGATTAGTGTTTTTGTTTTTTTAGGAGATTTGGCTTGCTACTTAATTGCTTATGTTTAGTAATTGATGCTCTATGCTTTGAGATTCATATATTGTTGAGCTTAATTGTTGATATCATTATGAGTTGCATATATTTAGAGCCAAACTTGAATGCATGACTTCATTCAAGTTTGGGGGTGTGTGTCATTTAGGGTAGAAATGCATCTCTTAGTGATGATTATTTTGATGATTTGTGATGGCCGTGTGTAGGTATACTCACTACGAGGAGTGAAAAAGGATCGAAATGGCAAGAGAATTAAGGAATCGAGAAGGAAATGAGAGCTTAAAAGTTGGTGAAAATGAGCAAAAGGAAGAGAACCCGGTCTTCTCGATCGAATGAGCGACCGGGCTTAAATCGAGGGACCAACACGGTAATTTCTTGCATATTTGGGGTTCGTTAGGGCGTAGAGGTCATTTATAGGAGTTTCGGGGTCGGGTCGGGCCCGGGAATCGTTAAAAACTCCTGGACTCGACCCGTGGTCGAGAGTGCATGGCCCCGGGTCGAGGGATTTACACTTAGGCAAAATTTCATAATTTTACACATCCCTCGAGTCGAGGGTGCCACCTCGAGTCGAGGAGCTTGTTTTTGCATATCCCCAGTCGTGCATGAGACCTCAAGTCGAGGCATGAAAATTTTCGGATCCCTCGAGTCGAGGCCTGACCCTCGACTCGAGGCTGGTGAGTTTTATAAATACGCAGTTCGGTTTTGAGATCCCGACTCGAGGGCTTTACACTGTGCCGATCCCCTTTGTTTCCAAATCATTTTTCCGGCGATTTCACGTCGATTTCACCATACATTCATCTTCCTTTCATCATTTTATCATTCACATTGGATCAAGATTGATTTTGAGGGTTCTTGTAATTAATTTGGGGATTTTGAGGATTTAAGCGTAGGAATTCCAATTGCATTTTTCTAGGCCGAATTAATCAAACAAGGTATGTAATTTCTACTCTCTTGACTCTTAAATTCGTTATTTTGGTTGATTGATTGCATGGGTGCTAAGATTTATGCTAGAATTATAATGGAATTGGAATTTCATTTGGGCATTTATTCGAGCACCTTATGAGCATGATTATTGTGATGAGTTTGGAGCCTTGTATGAGCATATTTGAATTGTTTGATGATTTAGGAGCATGCTTAGGGTTGTATATGAGATGTTGCTCGTTTATTTTGTGAAATTTGGCTAGAAAATGCATTTTTGGCAAAGTTGGGAATTTCTAGTTTAATTGTTTGGATCAATTGGTCAAGTTGAGCTATGGTTATAATAGAAGTGTACGAATTGATGAAGCATATGTGTTGAATTACTTGCTAATTGGTTATGGCTTTTGGGATTTTATTGAGCTTAATTGCATGAGTATTTTTAGCTTGTTTGTGTATCAATTGTAGGGCCATTCTAGTGAGTATACATATGTTTGAGGATGTTTGAGCATTTCTATTGGATATATTTGTTTAGTTGACTCATTGACCATTGTTGAGGTTTAGTTACTAGACACTAGGGATTGTGTATTTTTGAGATGTTCTTGCTTGTTGACTCGTTCATGGTATGCTTGATATTTTTCTCGAGCTCATATTGTATTATTGGAAGTTGATTTTTGATCTTGGGAATGTTTTGCGGGAACAATGTTTAGAGGGGCCGACAGACACAACCTCTCGAGGCGGAGATTCGTGAGAGAGAAGGCCGCCATCCGATTTGCACACGGGATGCCCGCCGAGCTCGGAATTTAGTGGGATGATCACCAATGGAGGACTCATATTGATCTCTACTCCGAGCTCTATAACCGGGTGGTCAAGACCAGACTAGTTGATCACGAGTGCATGATATCTATGGGGATCGAGGAGGATATCCCTCGTCTGTTTTAGCAAGTTGGGATGGGGGCTTCTTGGCGAAGAGGCCTAGGACGTATATCGGACTCACTCTCGAGTTTCTTTACACGGTGAGAGTTGATAAGGCCGGGAGGGCCAAATTCCCGAGGAATATTACTTTTGAGCTCATGGGGCATGAGTATTCGTTGACTCTGGACGAGGTCAACGAGATTATTGGAGCACCTACAGACCCGCACCGATCACCGTTAAACATCGGGAAAGAGTACAATGCTAAGAAATTTTGGAGAAGGATTTGCACTGGGCTCCTAAGCGGCTGATTTTGTTCTCGGGGAAGTCAAAGAGCACACATATCCGGAACCCGGTCATCCGATACCTAGAGAAGATTCTCGCGAGCATAATATTCGCGAGATCGGAGGGAGGAGCCGTGGTTTCCGAGGAGTTGTACGTCATCTGGTGCTTCTTACATGGAGTGAGATTCAACGCTGCCGCCTACCTCGCTACCTATTCGAGAGAGCCACGAGTACGAAGTTTAAGAAGATTAATTTTGGTGGCATGATTACATTGATCGCCGAGCATCTTGGGATCCGGACTCATAACCTCAGAGCGGTGGAGGGCCCCCGATCTTACCCTTGATACGATGCGGCGCATGAGGACGCTTGACCGCATCGGTAGGACATGGTGTCTCCAGCGGCACCATGGTGGCAGAGTCCCTCTTCCTAATAAGAGGTTGGCACGGCAGTCTTCGGTTCTCGTGCCTTTGTGACCATTAATCTGCGTATGTGGTCACGAGCGTCACACCGAGGCTATAGATGCCTATACGAGGGAGCATGGGGACGTTCTCCAAGATGACGATGATGATGACGATAGGGGTCGGCAATCGGGTTCGAGATGATGATCGGGGTGAGGGAGGCTGCAGAGGGAGCAGAGGTAGAGATAGGAGATGATGATTCCGAGGACGAGGATGATGAGGAGCCGGAGCAGAGGAGCCGCCGCATGGGATGGACGAGGATTACCAAATGGAGATCAACATGTACCGGCAGGACGAGATGAGGAGTAGAGAGTACGAGGCAGGAGTTCATCTCAGAGGCCGTGGGTTTTGGTGAGGAGATGTGGGCTGATAGTCGGAGGATGCACATTGAGAGTCTAACCCGGCAGGATGAGATGTACCGGATGCTTGAGGAGTCCGCAGATTTAATGAAGAGACTAGGAGGATGCGGGAGGAGTCTCTCGAAGACTCGGAGAATGACATGTATGCCCTCCTTCAAAGAGATGAGCTCGTGGGATTTCGGGCCGAGCTACCCTCCTCCGCCGCCGCCGTCCGACTACTAGGGCTATCCCCTATTCCTCATTCTCTATCCTTAGTCTTTAGATTCCTATATCCTTGATGATTTATACTTTTGTTGGTTATTGTACTCATTGTGATGATTGTATTTTTGATTGACTTGATTATGTGATGATTGGATTTGATTGTTGGATGATTTTATTGATGATTTTTATTATCTTGATCTTATTGAGTTGATGGTCTATTGATGATTGTGATTTGATGATCCTTTGGATTCTTTATTCCTATGATTCCATATTCTTTGACTTGAGCTTAATTGTGGATTCATTGATATATTTTTAGTATCATTATTGATGTAGTGAGTATGCTTGGATTTATGTATATGAGCACTTGAGTTTGATTTGCAAGACTTATTGGATTTTGATATGATCATGAGTAGATTTGTAGCTTGAAGCTAGCTTTCTTGATTTATTGTGTAAGGATGAATGTGATTGATGATACTTGATTCATTGCTCAATTTAAGCCCGTGAGTTTTTGTGCCTTAATGATCGTACATCTTATACGGTTGATTGATTTCTTTGTGAGTGCATCATTCATGATTTGTATGCTAGAACTTGCCACTAGACTTGTTGATATTGATCTTTGTGTGATGTCTTGAAAGTGATAAGAGGCCATGTTTGATATGATTAATCACTTTGCCAAATTTTCCCCACCAAATACATTTGATTTCCTTAGTGAGCCATGTTGAGCCTTATGATCCTTATTCTTTGGCAAGCCGAGTGAGATTGAAACCATTTTAGCCTATTTTTATGAGCCTTTCTTGTCCTACATTTAGTTGAGCTTGAATATTGGCTAATGATGGTGATTTGATTGCTAAGTGTGGGAAGATGATGAGTTAAGTGATGAATGAAGCATAAAAGAAAAGAAAGGTCGTGAAAAGATTGAATTGTGAAGAAAGAAATAGTGACATTGAAGGAAGAAAAATTCAATTTGTGAGCTTAAAAAGAGAAAGCTCAAGTGAATGGTGGATTGATCATTAAAGTTAAAAAGGAATAGTGTGCTTGATGAAAAGTGAAGAGATGTGTTGTGTATTGATTAGCTTACATTCAAGTCTCTACTATTTAGTCACTCTTATCCAAAAACATCCCACCTTTCCAAAGAGCCTACATTACAACCTAAGATAAAGACCTCTTGGATTCTTGATTGATCACAAGTGATTTTGATTGAGATTAAGTCTTTTGGCAAGCATATGGTGTGCAAGTTTGTGAATTTGATGATTGAGTGCCTTATACCTTGATACACTTGAGTGAATAGTGAAACACTCCATGGAAGGAGCAATGTGTTAAGTGTTTGATTGAGCATTTATTTGAGCATGATTCATCTTGATTGCTAGTAGATAGTTGCATTGATACAAGTGTTCATTGATGAGTTCGATTGTCTTATTCTTCGCCTATAGTACCATGTGACATAATTGCAATCAATTCACTCCTTTGTTCTTAGTTTCTACGTTGCTCGAGGACGAGCAACAATTCAAGTTTGGGGGTATGATTGGAGTGAATTGATACATGTTTTTAGGGCCTATTTTAGTGCAAAAAGTGAGCTAAGGTGTTGATTTTTGTGCATAAATGTGAAAAGTATCACTCTTTTGCCTAAAAGTATTATTTGTGAGATTTTGATGTTTTTCGTCCATTTTGCAGGTAATTCGGTGGAATTTTGTCAAACCAAGAGTACCATTAGGCTTAGAATGAAGAGACGATCATACGGGATGAAAATGGGGTCGGGCCCGAAGCCCCGCGCGAGAAAAGTGCCACTGGACTCGAGCTCGATCGAGGAGCAAGAGCCTCGAGTCGAGGGCTATGCAAAAGGACTAAATTGGGAAAAGGCAGAAGCCTCGACTCGAGGCATGACCCTCGAGTCGAGGGCGAGGTATTTTGCAGAGGCCTCGAGTCGAGGCCTGACCCTCGACTCGAGGGGACGGTTTTCGTAAATTCGGTATTTAAAGAGTTGAAGCAGTAGCAATCCGCACAACTTTCGTAATAGCAGTTAGTAGCGGTTTTGGGGCGATTTCTCAGGCCCCAAGCCAATTCCTTTCTTAGATTAGAGTAGAAGTTAGATTTAGATTTAGATTTCCATTGATTGTTGCTAGATTAGCAATAGATTAGCATTTGATCATTGTAATCCTTTCAATTCACGCTTGTATTTCATTTGGAGGTTGGTGTTGAAGACTCAAGCATTCCTCTTTTTGTTAATTGAAGATCATTTGGTGATGTTTTTCCTCTCTTGTCTCTTTAATTTCTTAATTGTTGTGATTTGCTTAGTGTTTGATCAATTCTATCTTCTTCCCATGGGTATTGTTTGTGGTACCATGGGCTAACTCTCTTGTGCTTGAGTTAATTGAAATTGATGATGATTTGATTGATGATGTTATGATTGTTGATGATTGGAGATCAATTGAGTAGATTGCTTACTAATTGTGATTCTCATTTGTGCTTCATGCATAATTATCTCTTTAGATTAGTGTTTGATCACCCTAGCTATAGACGAGAGTTGCGCTAACGTGATCCGGGATTAATCGAGTGATAATTGTGTATGAATATGTGGATTGGGTGCTTCGGAATCGAGAGATTAGTTGCACTAAGGATACTCACATTAGTTTTCTACATAATTGTGATTCTTAATTGTGCTTTGTGTAAAATTGTCTCTTTTGATTAATGGTTGATCACCCTAGCAATAAAGTAGAGTTGAGCTAACGTGATAAGGTGTTGATCGAGTTTCAATTTTGCATGATTGTATGAATTGGGGATTTCTACATTGAGAGATGGGAAAGACTAAGGATACTCACATTAGGCATTGTGATTTTAATGGAGTGATTAATTTCATGATGGTTTATGCTTTCTATCTTAGTTGATTTGCAATTTGATTCAATTGTAGCTTGTTGATTGATGATTCATTGATGGATGTTAATCCTAGCACCTCTATTCCACCATTTATTGTTGTTTTTGTTCTCGCATTCTTAGCGTTCGATCATTTGCTCGCTCCTTGTTGTTTTGTATTTTTGCTTGTGTTTTGTTGTTTTTGTTCCAAAACCATTGTTGCAACTCTAGTCACTAAGAACTTCGTATTTCTAGAGCCTCATGTGCATACTTTTTCCCTTGGGTTCGATATTTTGTTGATTGGTCTTAATAACTCTTACCCTATACACTCCAATCGGATGTGGTGTTTGGGCGGCCCGTTTCCCCATTTCGTTTTAGGGGCCACTTCGGTGGAGATGCCCCGAATCTCGCGGGGCCCCCGAGTTTGCCGGCCTAGGTGACCTCGAGGTTGACCCGAGCCTCCCGGGAGAGGGTGATGCTGGCGGCGCGCGCCCGATGAGGAAAAGGGACCGATTCCGATCTCGGGCTCGACTCTTCGCCCGGTCGGACCTCGTAAAGGGACGCAGGTGGAGGGCGCCTGGATGAGGCCTCCCGCGCTCCGGAGGAGGAGGCCACCGAGGAGGGAGAGGCGAGCAGAGGCGGAGCTCGACCTCGCTTACGAAGAATGGAGTCCGCTTCATGGACCGGCTGGCGGCCCAAGACCGGATTTTGACTTCACCGCGTACTTGGCCACGTGCCCGCACGAGCGGGTCAAGCGAGAAGACAACATGATCCGGCGAGCAGAGCCTTCTCACCGCCATGCGACTCGTACACTGGGAGAGTTCGGTGACCTCTGCGGAACCGCACCGCCTCCGTCGCGCGGTGGAAGATCCTCCTCGGTCTACTCCGCACAGCCTGTGTCGTACGAGCAGCCCGACCAGCCTCCCGGCATGCTCGCCGTCAATTTCGCGATGATGGAGGCCGGTGATTCCCTCCCGCCTTGCCTTTCTTACTATTTTACCGCGTGGGAGGTGGCACGATTCAGTTGCACCCTAACGGCTTTGAGACGCCCGATGGTGCTGCCGGTGCTCTTTGGCGAGCATCGACTCTTTCGGATGCCGAGCACCAAGGAACTCAACTACGTGTACACACTCGCCGATGCAAAGGACGGGTTGTACTTCAAGCGTAAAGCAGGGGACCCTCATTGCGGGGTCCCAAATAAGGTTTACGAATGGCAAGACCGGTGGTTCTCGGGGTCGCCGGTGCCTCGGAAGTCGGTTGGGCTGCTCGCGGCACCTCGCCCGCCCCACTACCTTTGATCGAAAATGACGAAGTAAGATTCTCCTTTCGTAAACATCGAAGATTACCGATCTAATTTTTCTTCTGTCTTGCAAGACTCGAGTCTGCTCACCCCAGAACTGAATTGGGACTTCGAGCCGTGTTTGGAGCGGATCAAGAAGCTCCCGAGAGTGAACGGCATTGGCAGAGGATTCGACCGCTGAGCGGCTAAAGAGTGCTCGCTTGATCAGCCGTCCCCGCGAGGTAGACATTGAACTGTAAGTCTTCGCTCGCATTTGCGACTTCTTTATCTTGTTTGTTATCGACTGATTTTTGACCGATTCCTAGCAGCCTCGCGATCCCCGTCTTTCGCACATGCCCTGTGGAAATAATGGGCAAGCTCAAATTGTCGCAATGGGTCGAAGGGAAGAGCGCGCCCGGTGCAAGGAAGGAGTCGCGGCCCCGAGCGACCAGCCCCCATGCCAATCGGCCGGTCGCAGGGCCCACAGTGAGCGCCCGGGCGAAGGTCGCCTGTGGGTGCGGCCCGCCTACTTCCTGTGGGCCTTCTCGTGCCCCCTGGTCGTCCCTGAGATAGGGAGGGTCGACTCGACCGCGGGTGGACGATGAAGAAGAGGAAGTTCGGGAGGTCCCCGCTAGGAGGTTCGCAAGAAACCGTGAGTACGATGCTGCCCCTCGCCAGCCCGGGAACATCCGCGGGCACTATGCCCGCTCCGAAGGATCCTTCGGACCCGACTTTCTTGGGACGAGATCCCACCATGGAGGGCCGGTAAGTTCCGCGCTTTGTATTTCACGGCATTTAAACTTTTCTCTTTTCTCAAGTCTTTCCCGTCCGCGCAGTTGCTTGGCCGATGGGGTCGCCCGTCCCCAATAATCCAAAACTTTCTCAAGCTTCGCAGCCGAGGTCACGCCTCCGGGCTCCCCCACATCAGCTCGGCGATGAGGAACCTTGTCGCGGGTGGACTGATGAGTGGAGGCTGTTGTCAACTTCAACGGCGAGAGCGCGCTCTTGGTGAGTCACATTCTAAACTCCCGTGCCGTGATCGCATCGTAGCGGTCTCTCCGGTCCCGCGATGAGGAGGTGGTGCGAGATGATCCGCTACAGGAGGAGAGGGATGCCCCTTGCGGGCAAGGTCACGCCGTTGGAGGCGGAGTCGGAGAGCCGACCGCCTGCCGGGATGAAGGCTGTCGTGGCCCTTCGCCACGCCTGTGGCTCGCACGAGAATGTCCCGCCGCGAGCGAGAAGGTGGGAGCTACCGAGTCCTCGTGGCACGCCGCCGATCGGGCCCACACTCTCGATTGATGGAGCAGCTCGCCGCTACCAAGAAGGAGGCCGAGGAGGCGATCGCCTGTGCCGAGGCGGATGCGAGGAGGGCCGAGTCGGTGGAGATCGAGCTCCGTGACTTCCGCACCGACCCCCTCAAAGACGCGGACGTCATGGCGATGTCGCCTACTACCTCGCTTTTGCGGACACCATCCGCGACTTGAAGAAGGCAAAGATAGACTCCGCCCCTTGGAGAGGTCGCTCAAGGCTTACATTCTAGATCCCGAGCATGCCGTCCCGGACACCCCGTACTTCCCTTTCAAGAACTCCGGCGACCGTCTATGGGGTGGACTCGTCCCTGGTTCCCCTATCGAGGCCAAGCTTTGTGATCCTCCCGCGGATGAAGACGAGGTGGGGGCGAGGGCGAGGGAGCGGTCGTGGAGGCGGATGCCGAGGCGGTAGGCGGCGAGGTCCCGGCGGCGGAAGTGGAAGTGGCGGCGGGGAGCAAGGTGGCTCAAGCTTGATCGATACCTTGATCTCTCGTTCTCGTTGCTATTGTAATTCCTCTTTTTAATAGATACCTTGAACTCCCGCCGCCATTGTAATTCTTCTTTTTCTTTTGGTTTAGGGTTTAGGGTTTAGGATCTTTTGTACCTCGGTATTCGGCCGCTCCTTTTATATGAAAGAAATGCTCGTTTGCAATTTTGCTCGCAACTTTTACTTCGCATTTTATTTCAGCAACTTTAAATTCTCGTGCGGCAACGAACATACTGTGGGCTGCGAGATAATCATTTAAAACGTTAAATAAATCAAAATGTTAAACATTTCAAATACAAAGGAAATTTGCTCGCGGGCGAGGCCGTTATTCTCGCACGAGTCTTTATGTGTCAAACGGGACGCCGTCGTGTACCCATAAGATTTCTCGAACGGGACATCGCTGCTCGACCGTAAGACTTTGCCGACGTGGGCTTTGGCCACAGCGTGAGACTTTAGTGCTCGCAGCGCGAGGCCATTTTCTCGTGCGAGTCTTTTGTGCTACCGAGGGAATAACCCATGTGTAGGCTTTTATGCTCACCGGCAAAGGCCGCGATGGGAGACTTTTGTTGCTCGTGAGGGCTTAGGCCCAAGACAAGGCTTTTGGTGCTCACGGCGGGGCCATATACCCGCGCGAGTCTTTATGCTACAGTGGGTACAACTCGTGTAGACTTTTATGCTCCCGCGGGCTTGGGCCTCGTCGAGAAGGCTTTTGGTGCTCGCATGGACTCCGGGCCACTTAGCGAGGCTTGAGGTGCTCGACGAGAGTGTGAGTCATTGTGAGTCTTAAGAGTTTTCATTGATTTTACCATTTCGAGGGAAAGAATGAATTTTATTGAACTCAAAAGCCCTACAACATTCTATTACATGCGAAGAGATTCAGATATAGCTTACAAAGGGCCAAGTTACCGATAGTACTTCTTGAGGTGATTTGCGTTCCAGGTATTGGTCCGGAGTGCCGTCGGGGTGTTCTAGCTCGTATGCCCCGCCGAGTAGCCATTCGGATAGCCTAAATGGGCCCTCCCGATTCGGGCTAAATACCCCCATGCTCACCCATTTGGTCTTCTTGAGAACCAACTCGCCTTTTGCGAATCGTCGGACTTTGACTTTGGAGTTGTAATACTTCTCCGAACTTCGCTTGTAGGCGGCATTTCGTGAACGGAAGCTAGCTCGGCGCTCTTTCAACGTGTCGAGGTCGAGTCTTCTAGCGACCTCATTCTCTTCATCGAGAGTTTGAGAGGTTCGATAAGTGGGTATCGAGACCTCGGAAGAGATGACCGCCTTTGTGCCGTAAATGAGAGCGAAAGGTGTCTCTTCCGTGGAGTTTCTCGTTGTTGTCCTGTGAGGCCCAGAGAACGTCGGGGAGTTCCCGAGCCCACTTCCCTTTTGTCCTCAAACTTGGCCTTCAAGGTGTGCTTGAGGATTTTGTTGACCGCTTCAACTCGACCGTTGGTCCGAGGGTGATAGGGTGTCGCGAATGACCTCTTTATTTTCCAAAGTTGTTCGCAGACTCGCGATCCCGAGGCCGTCGAACTGTTCCATTGTCAAAGACGATTGCTTGGGGGAGCCCGAATCTGCATATAATATTCTTCCAAATAAACCTGATTATGGGGGCTTGGTCGATCTTATTGAGGGCTCCGCCTCCGTCCACTTGGTGAAATAGTCGACGACGACTACCGCGAACTTGCATCCGCCCCAAACTGCTGGGCAGAGGACCAATTAAGTCGATCCCAATAATGAGTTTTTGGATGTTAAATCGCCTATTTAGTTGTTTGAATATATGGATATTGAATGCGAGATGACCTGCAATTAATATATGAGTATTGATGAACAATGATGAGGAAAATAAATGCAGTAAAGCAAGAATGCAAAGGGATTTCTTTGGGAGGGTGAGTCCCGAGGCTTAAGGTTGGATTTTTTCGATCCCTATTACCGTGCCTTGTAGATCTTATTTATACATGTCAAATGGTGGCTCATAAATCCCGTAGAATCGGGTGCATTTAATGTAAAGGTAATTAAATGCGTCTAAAGAAGTACGGACGGACGAGCAAAGGTCAGCCCTCCCAAAGATCTTCCACGTGGCAAAGTTGCTGGGATTTTCTCGCGGCGAGATCTTTTCCCTTTGGGGCATGGCGTCTTTTAACCGCACTGCCTCCGGATATCTTCCCTCTTTGGGGAAGATCTTGTCTCAGAGCTGGCCGCTCCTCGGTCTTCGCCGATGTGTCCTTCAAGCGAGGTCCGGGAAGGTGCTCGGTGGGACCGACATGATGCTCGCCAAGCTGAAAGATGCTCGCGCTGCTTGGCGATCTGCGAGCATCAACCCTTTGCTTATTCTCATGTCACAATATATTACTAACATAATTAAAAATATAATGGTTAATGAAAATAATAAATATATCTTAATACATTTTTGAAAAAACACTAATTCATCAACATGGTATATTTTATCAAATTCAAAATAGAAAATTTTGACTTTACTTTATGAATTAACTTTAATAAATCATATATATGCCTTGTGATTTGTTTTGATATATGTATATGTGATATCATTGTTAATTATTTTGAGTGATTTGGGCATACTTCATTAATTGTTTTGTCCACATTTGTAGCTTGACTTTTGTGCAATCATTTTTAAAAAGGAAATCAATTGTACTAAAAAAAAAACGTATCTAGACATAAGTTATGTGTAATTTACTTTTAAAATAAAGTAATGGGCAAACAATATGTAACGCCCGAATTTAATAATAACATATAATAGCTAAGGCGCTACCAAATTGACTGCTAACTCAATTAAAGAGAAAATTGTAATTGAATAAACGAGATTTATTACAAAATAATCATTTGAGATTTACAAAGGAAAACAACGTAAAATAAATTACATGCAACCATCGCCTCGTACCCGCTCGTGCTCCTCTCGACTGTAGAAAATCATAAGCCGGGGGGATGAGTATTTGAAAATACACCCGTGAGGGAAACATCAATGATTGCATAGTTAAATAACATTCGTATGCGACATATGATATTTTCATTATAAAGCTCATGTGAACATTCAATGCTTTATCACATAGTACGGGTCATTACCTGGCTTGAACATCAGACGGGCCATTACCCGGCTTGAACATAATATCACGGGCCATTACCCGGCTTGAACATATTACACGGGCCATTACCCAGCTTGCACATAGTACGGGCCATTACCCGGCTTGAACATAGTGCGGGTTATTACCCGTCTTGATTAATAATGTAATTTAACATAGCAATCATAACATTGAATGTTAAACTTCGATTAAGAGTGTAGATTGCCATCACCTTAAAAACAATAATCGCAACAAATGATGCAATGCAATACCCCTTAGTGATCCTCAATTCCTTGATAATGTATAATCTTAATGGTCTCAAGTTTCTCCTCATATCCTACAAATAACATATACTCTTAATAATCTCCAATTCTAGACGCTACGAGCGTCGATCAACAAACTAATTATAATTCTATAATCTACGAGTGGATATGAGTATTTTGATATATAATACCATAATTAACGGAGATCGAATACTTACCAAAATACTCCGACGATCTCTCTCTCTCCTCTCTCTCTCTCTCTCCCTCGCGCCATTTTTCTTTCTTCCTTTCATTTTCTTTCTTTTCTAATTCCTCTCTGATAGTGTGCGTATGGCATATAGAGGTGACAATCACCTCCACCGCCTAACTAATACTTAGGGTAAGTTTTCATTTTATATTATTATTATTATTATTATTATTATTATTATTATTATTATTATTATATTATTTAAACACACACACAACACATGCACACACGCACACCACACTCACACTCACTACACACACGCACACCACACTTATATATATATATATATATATATATATATATATATTATATTTTCTATTTTAAATAAATTTATATAATTTAATTAAAGGCTAATTATTAATACTAATACTCAATTTATTAAAATTAATTATATACAAATATAAATAATTCACGTAATGAGTTTGGGACATTACAATCTACCCACTTGTAAAAATTTCGTCCTCGAAATTCAGGTTATAACAGATCATCACAACCCACTTTCCATGCTAGATTATCCTATAAATTATTTCTTCATCCTTTAAACTCCAAATGTGGTTCACATCTATACTATTAATCCTTATTTAGGAGTTAACCCAAAATAATTTCTATCACGCAATGCATATATCGCACTACATTCCTCACTCTATTTTCCTCATACTCAATACTAAATGGTAGCCCAATTGCATAATAATTATTACACCACAATCCAAATTCATATCAAAATAATAAATTTCATTCTTAAATTATTACTCCAAATTTAAACTACAAAACATAATTCACTTTGCATACACACTACAAATTTCATTCCTAAATTATCGCTTCAAATCAACCACAAAACCATAAGTCATTGCATATGCACTACAAATTTCATTCTTAAATTATTGTTCCAAATTTAAACCATAAAATATAACTCACTTCATACGCACTACATATCAATACACCAAAGATAACCACGCACGCTCACGAGCACACGCTGCCGCGGCTTAATGGCGGCGATTACACTAGGTATATTGACTATAATGACATCATGCAGTAAATAAGATAACTAAAATCAACCTTATAGTCCACTATGTATCCCATATCAAGCAACTTATAATTATCTAATGGGGTACACATGTTGGAAAAATTTTAGTGAGTGTAGACGAAGATTGCTATAGGATCGACACGGAATAAGTCGAGGCTAGAGTTTGACTCTATCTCCGTAAGATGATATTGCCCCGTACCCATGTGCAATACGGTTTTATGGCAATCGTCCCCAAGATACAACGACTTTTCAACTTTCCGACCGCCGCACTACGATCGGAAGCTATCGGCGAACCAAACAATATTCGAACTCTCTTCTAATATGAAACTAGGAAAAGAATAGGAAAACTTTTAGTGACTTTCAAATTTCACATCCAAGTGAAAAATCCTATTCTCAATTGTGGAATGGGAGGGTGTATTTATAGACTCTATGCAACTCTTGTGAATAGGTGCACCTTTTGGATTAAATCATTCACTCGCATCACTTCACCAAATGACACAATCCAAAGGTTTTTACGAACATTCACAACTCTTATTTCACACCTTTTCACTCATACCTCTTCGTCTAATACACACCATTATGAGATGACTTTTCCATTCACCTCAAAAAATTCCAACAATCCCCACATGAATGGATAAAGTTGACTCAAACAAAGAGTACAAAAACGATACGAAGTTTGACAGCCGATGAAGAGAGCTCAAGCGGTTAGTTATTGCATCGGGATAGGTAGCTTCGAGGCTTTGAACCTTCCGTAGTTGAATACTATCGGATATACTCATTGCTCGGTGAACCCGATGTCTTGAAGTCACTTTTTGTGTATACCAAGACAATAGCAACAACACAATAACCTTCCTAAATATGTTTTAGGTTCTCACGTTGTTGTCCATTTTAGCCGTGGACCATATCTTGGATTCATAAGTGCGTACTGAATTCTTCTCTCGCCTGAAGCGGCTCCACTTCACACTTATATAGGTGATCTCCTATTAAGAGTACCCTCGCAATACTCCACCCTTAGGATATAGGAACCATTAAAAGCTATTAAGCTTAACCTTACCACACGTCGGCCAGGTTTTTTTGTACCTTGATAGGTGCAGAGTTGCACTTGAAGGGATTCGAGAATGGGTTTTAATAATTTTTCAAGTGCACATATGAGTGCTTCATAACTTAGTTGTCTCGTTGAACCAAGTTCTTGGGATCCTCCAGTCATCATGGACGAAGTTTCCGCTATGAACACCCTTTCATGTGTGGGTTTTAACCTCATTCCCCTTACCCATTATCCTCTTAAACATCTTATCTTTTTACCCGGTCGGGTCTTTGTCAAAATGCAATAATTTTTCAGAGCATTTTCATGACACAACTCCCCACATTTCAAATGTGATGGTCTTGGAGTCTAGGTCAAAATATTGTGTGTCATTCTAACACAACTGGATATACAAAATTCCACATCAAGAACTTTTTAATTTGTTTAATAAGAATCGATGAGCACAACACTAGTGCCTCACCCATTATAAATAACCTCCACACTTTGAGATAATTGTAGGATCATTTTATCCTTTCTTCACATTTCATATGATTTTATCTCATTGTGCGGTGACTTTACATGAATGAATTTGAACAAATCCGTATAACTTGTGGACACCATTCCACTAGGCACTTTTGCCAATCACCTTACATTCGAATATATCCATGGAGCGGATTCTTCTCCCCACATTCGAATGTATTTGTGGCGAGACTCCATCCCCACATTCGAGGTGCTTGTCCATTTATTAATATTCACCAAATATTATGGACAAAATCTCAAACGAATTAGAACACCAACCGCTTTTGAATTCGTGCTCGAATGAATTCACACTCAATTTTATTGGACTTCTCTCATTAGTCCAATTTCAATTTAATCTTTGGTTAAACTACCAAAATTAAATTTATGGGGTCAGATTGCCACCTTTGACTCTCAAATAATTCTCCGTTTAATTATTACAAGTCAAAAATCCTTTGAACTAAATCCAAGGAAAATTTGTGCTCTCAAAGCACAATTTCAAACGTGGCCTTAATTGCCCCTCTTAACTCAAGAATAACTCTCAAACGAATTAAACGAGTTAAAATATTTTGGATTAAATCCAAAACCCAATTTGTGCTCTTAAGCCCAATTTATTAGATCCCGAATCAAATTTCAATATTGATAATCAAGGAATCCCAAAATTATGGAATAATATTATAATACCTCATAGTATTATTAAATATAAATCCAATAACATTACTTGGCCTAATTTTATTTAGGCGGCCATCAGATTCCCATATGACCCAATTCACACTAAATTGGTCTCGAGAAGGCAATCGATGGACTTTATCTCCCTATGCCCACACTTTATTAAATTTAATACGGCCTTGGGCTTCGATTAGGCCCATATTAAGAAAATGATGAGGAATGGGCTTTGAAAGGTTACTTTCTAATTTTTCCTCATTGTTCAAAGAACCGCCTCTTTCTTGTCTATCGAAACGTTGTGACTATTATGTTCTTTCCGTGAGAACCCATTTGAGAAGAGCAACGAAAGGGACATCACCCATGGTTGCATCCTTTCTCGTTAGGCCAGCGATCGTGGTGCTTCAAGATCGCCCATCACCGCCACGACGCGGAGGAGCACCGTCAATAACGGATTGCTACAAAGACCGGCGACACCTTGACGACGGCAGCTTCTAATCAACCATTGTAGAGACGCGGTTGCATCGAAATTCCCAGAAAATTTCCGACGCCGCGACTCCACAGTTCACGATAGGCGCTTCAATTCGGCAAATCGGTGCAACTTTTGATACCAAGATTTGTGGTGGTTCGGCCGAAGACCAGGCGATCTCTGGCCGAAATCTCTCGACCGTTGCCCTTTCGAAGTTTTCTGTCAGCGCTACCATCATCTGCATATGGTAAAATATGGCTCCAGCGAGCGTTTAGAGACTCCACTTGCTAGACCGCCGTTGACGGCCTTAGATCAAAGAGGTTGCATCGCTCATGGGCATAGTTGGGGGTGTCTGGATTGATAAAGTGAAAACTCGGGCAAATGACTTTCACTAATCTCGAAGATAGCATAAAGCCATGCCCCCAAAATTTCTCTTCACAATATTTTTGTTGAACCATTGTGTTCATTCGAGAGATGAGGAAGAAAGGCGCCACATCAACTACATCTTTCTCATTCAACGCCACGTTCCTATTTTAATTGGTCCTTCATTCGACGAAGGCCTTAAAAGAAAATATTCTCATTTTCCAATTCCTTCTGTACGCCAATCGCTTTGTATTTTCTGCAGTAATCACAAAAGAATAAAAATTCCATTTAAATTTTTTAAAAAATCTAAACCCACAGCTTGTATATAAAGTCAAAATTTTAATAAAAGCTGGACATAATGATATTTCATACCTTGTGGAGTCACAAGACAGGAAGATGGAAGCAAATAATTTACAAACTATCTTTTAAAAGAGAAGTTGACTTATAATTATGAAGTAAATAATTTTTTTTTAAATAAATAGTAGCAATTACGTAACCGAAATGCTCGATACCATTTGTAACGCCCGAATTTAATAATAACATATAATAGTTAAGGCGCTACCAAATTGACCTGTTAACTCAATTAAAGAGAAAATTGTAATTGAATAAACGAGATTTATTACAAAATAATCATTTGAGATTTATAGCGAAAAACAACGTAAAATAAATTACATGCAACCATCGCCTCGTACCACGCTCGTGCTCCTCCGACTGTAGAAAATCATAAGCGTGGGCGATGAGTGTTTGAAAATACACCCAAGAAGGGAAACATCAATAATTGCACGCTTAAATAACATTCGTATGCGACATATGATATTTTCATTATAAAGCTCATGTGAACATTTAATGTTTTATCACATAGTACGGGCCATTACCCGGCTTGAACATTATGACGGGCCATTACCCGGCTTGAACATAATATCACGGCATTACCCGGCTTGAACATATTACATGGGTCATTACCCGGCTTGCACATAGTACGGGCCATTACCTCGGCTTGAACATTGTACGGGCCATTACCCGCTTTGAACATAGTGCGGGTTATTACCCGTCTTGATTAATAATGCAATTTAACATAGCAATCATAACATTGAATGTTAAACTCGATTAAGAGTGTAGATTGCCCTCACCTTAAAAACAAGAATCGCAACAAATGATGCAATGCAATACCCTTTAATGATCCTCAATTCCTTGATAATGTATAATGTTAATGGTCTCAAGTTTCTCCTCATATCCTACAAATAACATATACTCTTAATAATCTCCAATTTCAGACGCTACGAGCGTCGGATCAACAAACTAATTATAATTCTATAATCTACGAGTGGATATGAGTATTTTGATATATAATACCACAATTAATATAGATCGAATACTTACCAAAATACTTTGTGATCTCTCTCTCTCTCTCTCTCTCTCTCCCTCGCGCCATTTTTCTTTCTTCCTTTCATTTTCTTTCTTTTCTAATTCCTCTCTGATAGTGTGCGTATGGCTCCACCGCCTAACTAATACTTGACAGGTAAGTTTTCATTTTATATTATTATTATTATTATTATTATTATATTATTTAAACACACACACACAACACATGTACACACGCACACACGCACACCACACTCACACTCACTACACACACGCACACCACACTTCTATATATATGATTTTGAGATATTACACAATATGACTCTAAATTGTAAATCTACTAATTAATAGAATAATTTTTCATGCTTTTTATTTGAAATATTTATAGTAGTATACGTGTGATTATCTCAATTATAGTTTATTCTTATTTTTTATTTCTTTAATTGTTCATTTGTCTAAATAGTAAGTTTATCTAATGACTATAAATAGTATAACACAATAATTTATTTCAATACAATCATATCTTACTCCAATATCTACGTTTTCATATTTCGTAGAGATATATTCATTATGACTTTTTCTTTATCTTTGGTTAGAGATTTGAATTCATCGAAAACGACATGGTCAATGAAACTTCATTGTGTCCGTATTTATGAAGCTCCTACTTATGGTTTGAATAATTCCTTGAAAAACTTAGAGTGTGTGTTTCAGGATTCTCGGTATGTTTTATATTTTGTCATTTTTTTATAATTAAGGGTATGTTATTTGATATTGATTTAACTTTTTTAATATTTTATTTTTAGTGTGACCGTGTTCATGCAACCATTAAGCCTTATCACTTTCAAAAATTTCATTAGCATACTTTCAAGGCCGGGTTTACTTTGTACGTAAATTTATTGTTATTTCGGATAGATCGAATTTCAAGACTACCGAGAATCGAGTTCAATATATTATTTATTGGAAACACACGTGTTACAAAGTCTGTGGATGAGGATTTTTCGAGAAGAATGTTTTCTTTTGTTGAAGTTCTCAAATTTGGCTCTTAGATAAATATTTGAACAATGGTCTACTTATTGGTAATTTTTTTCACTTTTTATTTTTTTATTATCCTATTTTTTTAATAGATCAAATTCTTTATACTTTTGCTTAATTAATTGAATTTATTTCATTGTCCATTGTGTCCTTTTAGTCATGGTCAACTATATGTTGCAATTTCATGGATTACTAATCGAAATTTGGTTTGAAGATCTTATTGTGTAATAGTGATGATAATATTTGTAATAAGACAAAGAATATTGTATTACGTGAGATTTTTAGAAACCTTTAACTTTTGAGATATTTGTTAAATAAAAATTTTATTATCTAAAAAATTTATGTTTGTTTTATGATTTCATGATTTTGCACTTATTAATTATTGAATTATTGATTAAAATTTATAATAAATAATAAAATTATTGAAAATACAAAATAAATGATTTATTAGGAGACAACCGTGCGAGAAACACGATTTACGGGTCAATACTAGTACTTATAATAGTATAAATTGTCAATTAATAGTAATTGATTTAATGTCAATTGTCAATCTAAATAGAGATTATGAACGTTAATTTAAGAATTGATTTAATTAAATGTTATACTTATCAATTGTCAATTAATAGTGATTGATTTAATTAGTATTATTAGTTAAGATTTAATGTCATACTTTATAATCAATTTGGAAGGAGGTTTAATATCACATTTTAATTTTGTGTATTTTTATGTTTTGAAATCTTAGTTTTAAATTAATTTTGATTTGACAATTTCGATTACTATAAATCTCTTGATTTGACTTTTTCATATATTATACATGATTAATTTAAGAATTGATTTAATTAGTATTATTAGGTAAGATTTAATGTTATATTTTATAATCGGTGTGGAAGGAGATTTAATACCACATTAAATTTTTGTGTTATTCACGGATTATTAGTAAAAGTTAAGAAATTGATTAGAGAATCGAAATTGCTCAATTTCAAAGATGCATGTGCTTATCGCCAACTATCATATAATTTCAGAAATGAGAACTTAATATTATTGTTAAATAAATTTATCGAAATTCTTCTCATATCAATGTAGTTTTGTTAATAAACTAATAAAATAAGAGTAAATGTTTAGTGAAATTTATTCATAGTATGAAACTTCATTATAATATATATATATATATATATATATATATATATATATATATATATATATATTCAATATTACAATTACACTTCACAAAAAAATATTACAATTACACTTATAAATTATTACCACACACGCTTTATATATTTTGTGTGTATAAAATATTATGATATTAGTAAATAAGAATTGTGGTATTATTGAAAGAACATTATGATATTATTGAATGAAATTTATTTAAGGGGAACAAAAGTATTTTGGGAATTTTTTATAAGATTAGAAGTGTAATTTTTTTAAACTAATTTAAATATGATAAATTCAAACCCTAATAATCAGCCTCTTATTCTAGAACATCCATTCTTTAAATATCGACTGCATCTTATTAAAATGACAACAACCCTTAACTCCTTAAGCTATAATTCGTATGTATATTTACCACTTTATTAATATGCATTAATTGGAGCACCAGCCATATATAATATAGCCGCTAAATATTCTAGGAATGTTTGAATTGTGATTATAAATTGAAAAAAATCTTAGTTATAAATTAACTACTATTCACCGATTATTAGAAAAATTACGAAATTGATTTGACAATTGTGTATTACTATAAAAATCTCTTGATTTGACTTTTTCCTACTCATATTTACTACGTAATTTATCTCTGATTTTATGCAAATAAAATATTAATTATTTCAAGAGAAGCAAATTGTGGAGGGAAGAACATCCTACATGTGTTGTCAATCTAATTATGAGTCAATCTAATTATGAGAAACAAATAAAGAAATTAATTTAATAATTGTGTGTTAACATTATACTTATAATTTGACAATTGTCAATTAATATGAAATTGATTTTGATTTAATTAGTATTATTAGGTAAGATTTAATGTCATATTTATATTTTGAAGATTTTATCATATATTACATATTATTAATTTAGGAATATTTGGATTATGAATATAAATGGAAGAAATCTTAATTATAAATTAACTCAATATTCACTAATTATTAGTAAAAATTATGAAATTGATTTGACAATTGTATATTACTATAAATACATACCTATTTTTCTACAAATAATTGAAGTGTTATTTTTTTAATTGTTTTCAAGATTTACTTTTATAATTATATTTTTTGTTTTCATTTAAGTAATGACTGAAGATGAATCTAGCTAACTCAAGTGTTTATGCGAAAGAGAAGATAATCGATATTTCTTCCGATACGGAGCACCGTATGTGATGTGAAATGAAATGGTTACGTAGTGATGATATTTCGAGTTATGGTATGTTTTTTTTTGTGGGTTCTTCTCTTTTATGCTATGAGTATATACTTCTTAAATTTATATTTTTTATAATAATTTTAGTTGTTTTATTATTTTTTAGGATTTTTTCCAACTCCTTTTATGGAGGGGAAAAATAATAAAATCAATGTTGCTTTATGGGATGCTCAAGAGGAGGCAACGGATTTGATGTTTAAATGTTTGAGATATGGACTTTGTTTGTCTAATTTTTTATCTTTCTTTGATTGTGATAAATCACGTATTCGTTCATGGTTGAGGAGTCTTAGAATGGAAGTTCGAGAATATCGTGAAAGTATCCTGAAAATACTTAATAATGGTGGTCCATTGGTTCTTGTTGGCTCAACCTGTATTCCCTGTCTTATACGATCACTTGGCACCTGGGTAAGGAAAGATTATTGTTTATTTAATAAGATTTAGTATTTTATAACTTTATTAATTATATCATCGTTTTATTTCTTCGTGTAATAATGAATTTATTATTTGCAGAGGTATAAACGTTCATGCTTTGATGTCAAAATAAGTGCCTCAAGGAACCGTGCAGTAAATGCTTTTATATATTTCAATATTTTATTAAATATAATTATTTGTAGTACATGTTTCCTTTGTTTTTAAATTTTATTTCTTGTGCTTTATTTGTTAAGTATTGCTATTTCTCATATTACTTTTTTTTTGGCAATATTGATGAGTGTACTTATTTTTTATGATTTTAGTTTTCCTTTAATTTTAAATAAAATTTTTATATTTATATTGTAGTGTAAACTTAGAATGAATGATGATTCTTCCTCTGTTTTGCCATTTTTTAGCATTGTTTGACGGAATCGAGTTGAAGAAATCTAGGATGGTATTGTTTATTACTAGTATTATTTTTTTATGTTTTTGTATTATTTATAATAATTTTTACTTATGTTGTGTTTTTTTTTTTATATTTTTAAGCCAATACCATTGGCTTTTGGAATAGCCACCTTAAAAATGGTATAAGTTTAATACAGACGTGGAGTTGAGAATGTACGAGCAAATGTGGAGGGTGACGCTAAAAGATGAGAAAAAGCGACGGTTGATTTCAATGGGATTCAAGAAAGTTTTGCAGGATCTTTCTTTTTGGATGCATATTGATTTTTAAACTCATTAGTACTTGAGCTAATTGTTATGGAGTTTTCGACAAAGAACTAATTTTATTTTTATTTTGTTAATGTTATCCATGTTTGAATAATTAAGGATATGTTGAAGAATTTTTAATTTTTAATTTATTTTTTTGTTAACTATGGACCAAAAGCAATGAGAAAAAGCTAAAATCGTAAAACAAATTTCTCATGAGACCAAACGTGCAATTAACCCACCATAAATTTTGTTAGATCAAGGAAGGTTTTGATGAGTTAAAAGATCAACCCGGATGAACAGATGACTATGAAGAGCAGTAAGATCGAGTCTGGTACTAAGTCGATCGACGAGGTCAAGGACCGAACTAGTCGGATGAAGACTAGGAGTTGCAAGTCGTCCGGAGACAAGCTCAAGTCTAGTCATCTCGCATGAGACGATTATGAAGAACTCGGACGAGGTCAAGACAAGATGAGTAGAATAAGAAAGGAGAGTCTTCACCAAGTCACCGCAGACGAGTTGGTTAAAATCAACCGAGGAGCGAAGTAGTTTTCAAGAATAAGTTTGTTGAGCGGTTTCTAGTTTGTTAAAACTAATTAACAAACTAACCTGTCTTTTGAGACTTATAAATAGGTCTAGGCACTTATTAAAACACATCGATCACACGAGCTATCAATTCAAGAATCTATTCTCACAAATCACAAGTTTTCAAAAAGCACTAAATTGTTTTCAAGGATTTCTTCATAAATTTTTCTAAGTGTTTACAGAACACTTCCTTATACATCTTCAAATACACTTCTATCTCTATAGTGTTAGATTTTCCGTAATAGTTTAGTAGTTTGAAGATTTGAAGATCTTTGTATGTTGTAAGGTATGCGATTAGAAAGTGAGTAAGTAAGCTAGTAGAAGAGACACTTCTTCAAAGTTTGAAGAAGGAGAGTGGATGTAGGATTTTTATAATCCGAACCACTATAAATCTGGTGTTCTTTATTGCTTTTGTTTACCTACTTGTTTCTTTCAAATTTCTAGTTACCAAGTCAAAGATTAATTTCAAAATCAAAGTTAAAACTAAAGTATCAGTTGATTTTGATCTTAGTGAAGTTGAGATTAAATTGAATTTCCATTTGTGTTACTTTGGTATTTTGAATATATTTTAAAAGATTTGTAAAAATCTATAAAATCTATTCAACCCCCTCTAGATTTTATCCTATAAGGCTAACTCAAGTTTTCTTAATCAACTCAATTAATCGGGACCAACAAATTTGAATTCACCATTAAACAATTAATCTAATAAAAATTGGTTAGTCACACATATTTAAAATATACATAATTAGTACTCCCTCTGTAGGATTAACTTGCGGTTGACTTTTCAACGGTTTTGTGTGAGAGTTATTTCATAGTAATATGTTGACAAACGTTGTTTTATATGAATGATATGCTAATTGATCTTATTAACTAACATACCATTTATATAAAATAACTTTTGTACACATATTACTATAAAATAATTCTCACACAAAAACGGTTGAAAAAGTCAATCAGGTCTTAATCCGGGACGGAGGGAGTACTATATTTTTAAAAAAAACACCATAACTTATGTTTAAAATCCAACGATTAAATTTTTAAAAACTTCATTATGTATAATACAATAATTTTACAACAATTCAAGTGTATTTTATATCTAACATCTTTTAATTTTTAACAATTATATGTAACAATGTCTCATTACTCAATCTTTATGATTAAATCTATAACTTTTCAATTCACCATTATTAAATAAATGTTCTAATGACAAGTGATTAATTTCATACATTAAAAATACACAACGTATTATATTTAAATATTACATTATTAGAAATATGTAATTTTTTTTTCTTGAAGTATTAAGGACTATAACTTATATTGAACATACAAAAATTAATTTTTGCAAATAGAACAACTATGTGAAAATATCAAGGATAAAAACATTGAATGATATAAAAATCGAGAAACATAATACACGATATACTAATATATTACTAATATAATTAAAAATATAATGGTTAATGAAAATAATTAATATATCTTAATAAATTTTTGAAAAAACACTAATTCATCAACATGATATATTTTATCAAATTAAAGATAGAAAATTTTGTCCTTACTTTATGAATTAACTTAAATGAATTATATATATTCCTTGTGATTTGTTTTGATATATGTATATGTGATATCATTGTTAATTATTTTTAGTGATTTGGGCATACTTCATTAATTATTTTGTCCACATTTGTAGCTTGACTTGAGTGATTTAGCTTGACTTTTGTGCTATCATTTTTAAAAAGAAAATCAATTGTACTAAAAAAATGTACCTAGATATAAGTTATGTGTAATTTACTTTTTAAAATAAAGTAATGGACAAACAATATAGCTCTAAATTATAAATCTACTAATTAATAGAATAATTTTCATGCTTTTATTTTGAAATATTTATAGTAGTATACGTGTGATTATCTCAATTATAGTTCATTCTTATTTTTTTATAGTTCAATTATAACTTTTCAATTCACCGTTATTAAATAAATATTTTAATGACAAGTGATTAAAAATTTGTTTTTAAGTTTATTGTTCGATATAATAATTGTTTTTGGATGGACAAATTGTATTATGTTTAAATGTTTTTGTTCATTACAAACTATTTAAGAGTTATTTAATTAAGGTATTGGTCTATTCTATATTTTTTGGTCTCTTTCTTTTATGAACTTATGACTCTTAGATACCATATTTCAAATTTTATTACTACCTAATACAACTCAAAAGTCAAAATACAATTAGGTACAAGTCAACACTTTCCATACCAATTTTACCCTCAAAACCCCTTTATTTCGATAACCCTATTTTCCCACATCATTCACGCAGCACACTCCTTCCCTCGGTTTCTCTCTCTCTCCTCTTTCTCTGTGGGTGCGGCCGTTCAACCCACCCACGCCCTCGGCCACCGCACTTAACTTACCGCGACCACCCACCGCCCCACGGCGACGAAGAAGCGGCCGATGAAGATGACAGCAGAACCGCCACGAAGCCCCTCGACGGTGGGAAACCTCTAGACGAAGACCGTCGAGTGAGCGGCCCCAGGGCAGCGGCGTATTCGGCCTAGGGGTACACCAGGCGACGGTGAACACAACCGCACCACCGACACCTCTCTCGCACCGCACTCTTCGCGTCCCCTAGCGTTTCTACCACCGGATCGATGGCGGATCGGATTGGTTTTGAGGCCACCGCCTTGGTCGGAGATGAGTCCGAGGCGTCGGTTTTTGATATCTTTAGCGTGGTCGGCGGCTCTCACCTGTTTCTCAAGTATGCTATTCGGTCTAGGGCTTGGCCAGTTGCGGTGCAATCTTAGAACTTTTTCTTTTTTGATTTTTTTCAATTTTAATTGTGTGTCCATTTTTTACTTCATCAATTAATTTCATTATGCCAACCAAGTAGGTTCTTGTGTTTGATTTTTCTGGATTCTTGTTTTTCTTCTTGGGAGTTGTTTGTATACATTGGAATAAATAATGTGCAGATTTATTTCTTCTCGCACATGTGCAATGAAGTTGCACACCGAAGTTGAATTATTGAAACCGCACATATTCCAGATTTTCGAAAAAATGCAGATTTTTGAAAAAAATGTGCGTAAATAAATGGGTTTCTGTTTAACAATACCGCCTGTTCAACAAAGACCGAAAAAATGCTCAAGAAGACGATGGTCGGAAACTCACGTAGAAATTCGTGATGGAAGAAATGAAAAAAATGGGGACAATATTTTGGGCACAATAATTAATAATGAAATTAGAAATATGAATAATGTAATGTGTAGAAATGTGTAGGCAAAAATATGTGACATCATAATTGAAAAGTTTCGCACAAAAATTTTCGCACAATTGAAAAATATACATTTTCTCGCACAATTGAAAAGAAAGGGTAAAATGGGAAAAAACTTGTATCTCCTAGTAATTTGAAAAAAATTGTACCTAAGAGTAATGGAGGTTCTAATATTGTACCTAAGAGTAATGGACCCTTCTTTTATTATTAGTGTCATGAATTTATCTATCACACAATTAAATACTCTATAACTTCATTGTTAAATTATCATTTCAATTAAGTATTTTTAATTGTGAACTTCTTTAATTAAGTATTTTTAATTGTGAACTCCTTTAATTAAGTATTTTTAATTGTGAACTTCTTTCTTGCTTGATATCAAATGTTTTTATTACTAACAATTTGCAAAATTCAAATGCTTATTTATGTTTTGTATATTATTTTTGAAGAAATCGATATTTAGTCATGGTCAACTATATGTTACAATTTCAAAGATTATTAATCGAGTGGCTTGAAAAATTTATTGTGTAATAATGATGATAATATTTGTAATAAGACAAAAATATTGTATTCCGTGAGGTTTTTAGAAACCTTCACCACAAAAAAACGAATTTGGCGAGGGGGTTAGCGAGGGAATTAACGAGGGGAGGGGGTTGGCGAGGGCTTTACCGAGGAAGGTAGCCCTCGGCAAAAACCTTGTCGGTAAACACTTCCTCGCCAAATCCTCGCTAATTAACGAGGGGGCGAGTTTAGCGAGGGCTTTACCGAGGGCCGAATTGGCGAGGAATTGGCGAGGTATGTGGCGAGGAGTTTGGCGAGGGTTTTGGCAAGGGGCGTGTGGCGAGGGTTTTGGCGAGGGTTCGGCGAGGGCCACCGGCGAGGGCGGGCCCTCGTCTCTCCCTCGCTAAAATCATTGCTAATAAAAAAGAATTGCGGCCGTGGGGATCGAACCCGCGCCCGGCCGCGACTCCGGGGCTAGGCTGGGGCATTTTTTTTTCGCGTGGCAAGGGATTCGAACCCGCGACCTCCGAGAGAGTGGAGGAGAGAGCTTGGGCGCTTTACCGTTTGGGCAAAGCTAATCATTCGATATGTTTTTGCTTTTAAATATATTAATATCATATTATGTTCAATATTTTATATATTTTTAATTTATAAATGTTATTCAATTAAATATGTTTAATATAACTATTATTCGATTATATATGTTATCACATATATTCAATTAAATTGTATACTATATTTAATATATTTATTATTATTTTTTAATTATTATATATATTCAATTAAATTGTATACAATATTTAATATATTTATTATTATTTTATAATTATTGTATATATTCAATTAAATTGTATACTATATTTAATATATTTATTATTATTTTGTAATTATTATATATATTCAATTAAATTGTATACAATATTTAATATATTTATTATTATTTTATAATTATTGTATATATTCAATTAAATTGTATCCTATCATTTACTATATACAATAATTAAATAAAACCACATTATTACACTATTCAATTAGTATATATATTATTATTTTATAATTATTAATATTGTATATATTCAATTAAAATGTATCCTAAAATTCACTATATACATGTTATCATATATTATTGTTATTATTATTATTGCATATATATATATATTATCATGTTTATAATTATTATTATTATCACATATATATTCAATTAAATTATCAACTATATTATCATGTGTAAATATGTACTCTTAAACAATTAAAATTGATACTTTAAATAACTAAAATTCATCATCTTATAAATTAATTAAAATTCATACTCATAAACATTTAAAATTCATAAATTCTTAATTAACATTCAGAAAAATTTATAGTTTTAAACACAAATAATTCATTTAGCGGCGCCTAGAACCCCGGGACCCACGGGATGACCGATCGTAATCATCCGACCACTGGGAATATCACCACCAGGGAAGGAACCCCGCAACCCCGCAACATCTCTCGGAGTTGACGTTGCATGTCCGCCTCGCAACTCCGCTCGCATCTCCGCTCTCATCTCCGCCGCATCTGCTCTCGCATCTGCTCCATCTCCAACCGCACCCTCTCACGCTCCTCTTGGAGCATCCGGTCCATATCGGCTTGGGTGATCCCACTAGGAGGAGTGCTCGATGATGAACAAGAGCCGAGGGGATGTGTCTGGACTTACCCAGTGACCGAGACCCCGAACCCTCCCGTGTTGTTTTCCAACTCTTTGGACATAGATCGGGATAAGTCGGGTTGGGGTTCGAGCTCGATCCTCGCAGGGCCGAGGCATCTGGGAGGCCGCCTCTTGTACTTCATACTTGTACGAATATTTCCACAATTAAAATTTTAGATTACAAAAATAGACATATATATAATTTTTTTATAAATTATTACATAATATAAAATGAAAATACTTACAACCGTGTCACTAACAGCCCCGTAGGTGTACTCCCCTTCAGGAGTTACGTGGTAATGCCGCACTATGTCCCGGGCCATGGGGGCCGTCCATGCTTCCTCTCTCGTATTTATTTAATTAGAACCACGTGTTTAATTAAAATATTGAACTAGCATTAAAAATTACTTACAAAGTCATATGAATACTCGGCTGCTCCACGGATCCGCCCCTATGACGGAGATGCCAGATTCCCGGCCTCCGTGCTCCGACATTCGATTCCTCCTACACTGCGCGCTCTTTGACCTCACCTCTTCTCTACCCCAATACTCGGCAGTGGATTGAAGACGGTGTCATCCCATCCGTGCACTGCTCCTTGGTGAAGAACAACGCTTTCACGTTGTTCAACATATCGATGTATCTTTCCACGCCTCTACGAAGGAACAAATGATACACCTCCGCTGAAGTTCGTGAATCGGAAGGGTCCCACCTAGTCACTGCCAAACAAAGTATTATTGTACTCAATAAGTGTTAAAGTTTATAAATTAATCAAAATTAAATAGCGAATAACAAAATATAATGTACCGAAATGACTCCCGACGCTTGCAGCCTCTCCGAGGAGATATCATCCGGAAAGTGAATGCACCGGCTCCATTTGTTTGTACATAATATCCCGAATAATCCTGGATACCCGATTCGATGGCATCAACCTGCAAAACGGAATAAACACGCGAAATTAATAGACATATAAATATGACACACTTTATTATTCACAAGTATTTAACTTACGTGTCCTCGTAGATCCATATATCCACGATCGAACCCGCAGGAGCCGGAGCTGGATCTGGATGGTCCTCATAAGACTCGTAACCGACAGCCTCGTCCGCTTCATCCTGCTGAATAATGGGTACCGCATCGGTACCCTCGACCTGCATCCGGACGCTCCGTCGACCCAAATCGTCCCTCGGACCCAGACGGTCCCCTCCATCCAGACGGTCCGCTCATCTGTAACAATAATTAAATAAAAGCACATTATTACACATTTCAATAACAAATAATTCATCATATACTCGAAGCGGTGCATTAAAATGAAACACACATAATTATTACACTATATATTCAATATTCATCCGAGTTTTCATCCTCCTCCTCCTCTTCACTCTCCTCCTCCTCATCATCATCATTTTCTTCTTCTTCTTCGTCTTCTCCTTCCTCTTCTTCATTATTTTCAATATCAATTAGTGCACCGTTGACATATGTCAATATGATTGGATCATCATCCGTTTGCACAATATTAATTTGGGACTCAAGGTCGTCTTGAAAGGGGGAAGCTCTTGTTCATTCGTTGGCACGGTCTCGACCAAGGATCTCGGTTTGATTTTGCAAACGGCCAACCACTCATGTCTACGCTTTCCCGGTACTTGCAATAGTAAACTTGAGTGGCTTGACTTGCTAACACAAAAGGATCGTAGCGGCCGTATCTTCCCCTTTGATTAACGTCCACAAGTTTGTAATGAGGATGTACTCTAGTTCCATTTGGCACAGATGGATCAAACCACTCACACTTGAACAGAACAACATTTTTCTCAATACGTCCGGGTACTCCAATTGCACTACTTCCTCGAGGATCCCGTAGAAATCATTCTCATCTGTATCATAATTTTTACCCTTGATACAAACGCCACAATTTGAAGTAGATTTGGATGAGCCATAAGTTCGTGTGTGAAATTTGTAACCATTCACGTAATATCCAGGTATGTGGTGACACAACTCGAAGGACCGCTAGAAAGATCACGTATCCACCGATTTTGAATATTGTTTATCCTTACAAGTTGTTCAAACCACGATGCAAACTCATCTTGTAGTCTATTATCTTGTTCACCTCGAGAGTCCCGGTTGGTATTTTTGCAATTGCTCGGAAAACATACTACAAAAGGGGATTTGATTATTTAATATACGGATTGACGGTATAATTAACAAAAGTTGAACGTTATAAACTTACTCGATATACGGTTGCAACTTCGGGACAATTCAAGAACACGCACGTATGAGCCGTGTTTTTCTCCTCATCTACAATCCATCTTTTGTTCACCTTTCCAAGATGTCGACCGGGAGGTATAAATATGGACAAAGTACCTTTCGCTACTTCGGGTACCTCGCCCGACCATCGTAATTACGAGGTACACCGTGCCGCCTCGTCTGAACGTGATCGCCAAAATAGAGGGAACAAAATATTGAGGCCTCTTTTGTTAAATACGCATTTGCAATCGATGCTTCAACATGCGCCTTGTTACCAACACCGAGCTTTAAATTGTGAAGATACCTAATTAAATTAATCAAGTGTTATATATATATATATATATATATATATATATATATAACCATTTTAGGTAATCAAATAATTTAGAGTTATAAATTACCTCTCAAATGGATACATCCATCTATACCGCACAGACCAGCTATCTTTGCTTCGTATGCAAGGTGCACAGCAGATGCTCCATCGAATTGAAGAAGGCAAGGCGGAAAATACGTTCCAACTTACACAATATAACCGGAACATCTGCTTCCAATCGAGCCATGTTCTCTACCGTAATGGATGTAGAAGTTAACTCCCTAAAGAACAAACTAAGTTCAGTGATTGCTTTCCACACATTCGGCGGCAGAGTTTCACGAAAAGCAATCGGGAGTAGTCTCTGCATAAACACATGACAATCATGACTCTTCATCCCAAACATCTTCAATTTGCTCCAGTCTACACATCGAGATAGGTTAGACACATAGTCATCGGGAAACTTCAACTCGCTACCCATCTGCACGAGATCATCCTTTTGACTCTTATCAAGTGAATAACAAGCTTTGGGATACTTTCCCGTGCGTTGACATTTCTCTAGAGAGGGACGACGACAATATTCATTAAGTTCATCCATAGACTTATTTGTGTCTTTTGTTTTCCCTTCCACATTCATCCTTTGTGTAGAACAAATTATCAAACACATTTTTTTCAATGTGCATCACATCCAAAAAATACTTTTCTTCCTCCACCACCATCTAATCTTCTCATGGGCCTCGGCACCCTCTTCTGTCACTTTCCGTACCCAACCAATCAATTTCTTGTAGAAGCATTTCACCTGTTCGGATGGGTGGTGGGTCATCTGTAACTACTACATTCTTCGTGAATGCAGCCTTGTTCCCGCGATACGGATGTCCCCCTGGTAAGAACTTACGATGGTTATCAAACCACGACTGTTTGCGGCCGAAGTTTTAAAGTGAAGGCATCGAGTACTCAAGACAATATGGACAAGCGATCCTTCCAAATGGCGGTGCTCCATCCAGACAAAGATTGAGTAAGCCGGAAAATCACTAATGGTCCAGATTAATGCGGCTCGCATCATAAAATTCTCGCTTTCTAGCAACATCATAGGTTTCCACCCCATTTCCCCACAACATGTTCAAATCATGAATTAGTGGTCAGAAAATACATCTATATTATCCTTCGGATTTTAGGACCAGCACCAAAACCGTCGAAACATGAATTGTTCTTTCATGCACAACCATGGGGGCAAATTGTACGGTGTCACTATCATCGACCATGACGAATCGCTTTTCCCGATCGCCCAAACGGCTGAAAACCATCGCTGCTCAAACCCACCTCACATTCCGTATTTCACCGCAAAATCAGGATATGAATAGTCCAGTGTTTCCAAGCCAACGAATTTGCGGGGTGACGCATAACACCAAATTTCATCATTATAGCAACTAGCATGCCATATCATATCCTTAGCGGTAGTAGTGGACTCGATACAATCTCTCGCAATCGAGGAATGATAGGAAAATAGAACATCTCTTTGAAAGGATCGTGCTTTTTCCATCGACCATCCACACCACGCCTAGCGAGTTTGAATCGGGATCGACCACAAACCTTACAAGATTCAAGCTCCCCGTCGCACCCCAATATATCATACAATTATTTGCACAAAGAATCAATCCTCTCTACAGAAGACCCATCCCACCCATCAATCGCTTAGTATCGTAAAATTTCTTGGGCACCAGATTTTCTGTAGGGCAAATCTCACTAATCAAATCAACTATTTGATTGTAACCCCTTTCAGCAGTCTATTCTCGCTTTAATGTTTAAAAGACGGGCATTGAATGACAACCGAGAATGAGACTCGCAACCGTGATACAGATCCCGATCCGCCGCACGAAGCATGTCAAAAATGTGCGGCATGCCGATTAGGAGGTTCCTCACTAAGCGGGCTCTTCTTCCACATTTTGGAAACTCGATGTTAGGACCAAGTTAAGTCCATCATCATATTTTGGTACGAGCTAGATGCCGCAGTTGTCGCCAACTCTATATGAAGTCGACGCCGATCATAGTTTCGGTGTGGCATAGAATTCCAATTTTGCTCACCGTGCAAAATCCAATTGTGATAATTAGACATAAACCCATGCCTAAACAAATGTGATTTCACGTCAATGGGTTCTCTAAAACTATGGTTCCTACATTTGAATTTCGAGCAAGGACACCTAATCTTTCCTCCACTCATCCATTCCGGGTTACTAGTAGCGAATTCTATAAACGATTCGATTCCACTAAGAAATTCGGGAGATATCATGCCATTAATCGTTCTTGGACCATACATCCAACTACGGCTTGAATAATTCATCTGTTTCAAATTAATGAAGATTCAAAATTTAATTAAATCATATATAATTAATTCTTCCACTTAATATTTTTTTCCTAATATTAATATATATATTTTCTAAAAATTTCTAGAGTTTTGTTTTATTTTATCGCATTCCCGCTTAATATATCAAGTAATTAATTCCTAGTGCATCCATTTCGACTTAATTAAAATTAATCAAGTCGGACGCACATTCTACATCAAACAATACCAAACAATTCATCAACCCTCAACTCCAACATCAACTTGAATCGAACATCGATTCAATTTTCAAAACTAATATTATAATTGAACTATCATACAAAAATTTGATCGAACATCGATCACCATATATATAAATTATTATTATATCATGCATGCAAAATAATTTTAAATCAAATAATTATTACAATTAAATTAAAAGCATATCTTTAAATAATTAATTAAAAAAGAATACTTACGGTGATAGTGGAGGCGTGTAGTGAAATTATATGCCCGGATCGAATCTTTTTCAACACACCTACAAATATATAAATTATAACAATTAAATTAAAATTATAATAATATTAAAAATAAATTTATATAATTGCATACATACTAATTATTCTAAATAAAATTAATAATTTTATACTACTAATTATATAATTGCACATATACATACTAACTCTAAATAATTAATAATATTATATATACTACTAATTATTTCTAAATAATTATTAATAATTAAAATACACATAACAATTACAAAAATTAACACTAAATAACTAATAAATCAATACCTATACAAACATATGTATAATAACAACAAAATTAACAACAAAATTAACAACAAAATTACACAAATACATGCATATGAAAAAATACAAAATTGATAAAATAACAACAAAATTAACCGATTAAATCATAAAAACTCACCGTAGAAATGTTCCTAGGAACGAGTACAACAAAGCCCAACTAGTGGATGGGCCAATTTCGGCGGCAAGCGGCGTGGAAGCTGTGGGGAGAAAAACTGCGTGGGGGCCGGGGAAAGGGTTTCTCGGTATTTATATTGATTTTAACGAGGGGCCAGCGAGGCCCAAGCCCTCGGTAAATTTGGGCTGGCGAGGGCCCCCGCCCTCGTTAATTTTGGGCTTGGCGAGGGGCCCGGCCCTCGTTAATACTAGCCGTCGCTAAGGCCCTCGTTAATTAACGAGGCCCGCTTCTCGCGAAGGCCCTCGTTAATGTCGGCCCTCGCCTATCCCTCGCTAATTAACGAGGGTTTTCTTCCCCTCGCTAATCCCCCTCGTTAATTTTGGATTTTTTTGTAGTGCTTTAACTTTTGGGGTATTTGTTAAATAAAAAATTTATTATCTAAAAAATTTATGTTTGTTTTATGATTTCTTGATTTTGTCACTTATTAATTATTGAATTATTGATTAAATTTTATAATAAATAATAAAATTATTGAAAATACAAAATAAATGATTTATTAGAGACATCCGTGCGAAACACGAATATGGGTCAATACTAGTAAGATATAATATGAGAGTAAAAAGTAATGTCATTTGTGTAAATTAGTGAAAATTGTGAGGGTGGAGTTTATAAAGGGTTTTCCATTTTAAGGATGTGAAACTTATAATGGGACAGAGACGAAAAAGGAAAGTGTGAAAGCTTTTATGGGACAGGGAGTCCTATTAATTTTGTTAATTTCTAAAATCTTAATTAAAAATAATTAGACGTGATTAGCACACTAAATTTTTTTTTTTTTGAAAAGTTATTAATGAGAGAAATTACCATTAAGTTAGTCTCTGATTAATTTTTATTAAATACGGAAAAATGAAATTTTATTGTTGACTTTAATTATTTGATTATTTAATTTTTGGAAAGATTGTAATTTATGTAAATATAACATATGGATTCTATTGTATTAAAGAAGTCAATCATACTTGCTTAATAATCTTCTTCTTCTTCTTTTTTTTTTTTTTTTTTTTAAATATCAACATTCATTTCGTGCCCTTGCCAGATGGAAACAAATAATACTATTAATTTTGTTAATTTCTAAAAGTTCAATTAAAAATAATTAGACTTGATTATGGCACTATTTTAAAAAAAAATTACAAATAGGTTCAAAAATTCAAAATTACAAATAGCTTTATATGCAAATATTTTTGTGCGTTTGTTCAAATATTTTTGTGTTTTACGTGTAAATTTTTTGAACCTATTTGTAATTAGTCTACCTTTTTGAACCTATATGTAAATGATTTTTTTTTAAAAAAATATATTAATGGTAGAAATTACCATTAATTAGTGTCTGGTTGTTTTTTATTAAATATGAAAAAATGAAATTTTATTGTTGACTTTAATTATTTGATTTTTTTTTTTTTGGAAGATTGTCTTTTATGTAAATGTAACATAATTTATGGATTTTATTGTCGGGCATTGATACAATCAATTAACAATATACTAATTGATACCTATGCATAAGGTTATGGGTTCGAGTCACCGTTTTCCTGATAAAAATTAAATAAATATATAGAACAATATCAATATTAAAGAAGATGATATATTAAAACTAATTGACATTAACATTGATATACACTATTACAAATTGATTAAAAAATTATTTGAAACTCAATATTTTCAGTTGGCAATGAATATCAATATGAATATGAATTAGCAATGAAAATTCATCACTCTTAGTTTTGGCTGCAAGGCTGAAGATGAAGTTTATATAGAAGTTAGGATTCAAATTGATGGTTGAAATTAAAAAGAGATGAATAGATGAGATTAAAGGTACAAAATGAGAGCTTGTCACATAGGTAAATTTGATTTTGCTTACGTGCCAACTTGTGGTGAATTATGCTTAAGTGTTAATTTTTAAAGAGTTTTTATGTGTCCATGTATAATTAGTCACCTATAATTATTAACATATTGAGTAAAATGATTAAAAATGATTGACTCAATTAATTTACTTTATTTCACTCTAATGAATATATATATACTAGATGAGCTCACGCGTATTACGCGGTATTTTCGTTAAATAAACTTTACAATATAATATATTATATATAATATTTTCAAATAATAATATATATATTAAAATAATGTATATGTATTAAAAAATTATAATTATAATATTAAATTTAAATAATGGTAATATTAATTGTATGACAATTCATGCTAGTGATTAGAATTATTATAATTATGTGAAAGAATTTACTATAAGATTTGTTTCAAATTTATTTTACAATTAATAAAAAAAAGAAACGATTAATAGAATTTTTATTATATAATTGATGCATAAATATTACTCCGAATAATATATATATATATCGTATATTTACAATAAATATCATATATGATTATCATAAGTTTTTTTTTTTTTTTATAAAAGTTGATACAGACCACAATTTTTCTTACATACATTTATAGGCTTAAGTTAAATATAATTTTATGTTTAAAAATTATCATATGATAACACTTTTTAGATTTAAAATAGATATTTAAAATATTTATAGATTTATATATAACTTATTTATTAAAAAATATATACATTGTGCAAGAGGTCTAAGGTTCAAACCTCCTTAGAAATATATTTTTTAATTAATTCCTATATTAAAATGCCACATAGATATCATATATTAATTATAAATCAATAGAAAAATGACACATAGATTATTAACATATATATGCATTTAATAAGAATGTGACACCTCATGACGACACCTAAGCAAAATATGATATTTATTTCAAATATAGAAAAATATATATACTATTCGGAGTA
Organism: Paraleonurus japonicus; assembly: GCA_030762865.1. Lineage (NCBI taxonomy): Eukaryota > Viridiplantae > Streptophyta > Magnoliopsida > Lamiales > Lamiaceae > Paraleonurus > Paraleonurus japonicus. Next base: position 37,679,704 of record CM061057.1, read on the forward strand.
ATATTTATGTATACTTATATATAAAAAATTATTAATCGTCTTTTTTTTATTAATTATAAAATAAATTTGATGATGGATATTTAATTTCGTGATTCCTTGTCTCAGCATTTGTAATTATTCCTTAACAATAAGATTCTAGTTTAACAACACGATTCAGCTTATATTGCTTCGCTTGAAATTTTTGGGTTACTTTGGCTTCGCTTGAAATTTTTGGGCTACTTTGGTATCAAAGCCATGGATTTATGTTCTTATTTAGGGATGATATAATTTTAACACTACCTTTATGATGTTTGACAAGAATTCCGTTAAGAATAGCTTAAACATGGAGTATGATATACCCCATGATTTAGATTTATTAAATAAATGGACGATTCCAAAAATTAATCCTAAGGTTATTTATAAATTAGGAACCTTTGAAAAATTGGGTTTAAAACAAGTTGTTAAAACAACTAAAGAGTCCATTCCTATTAATAATGAAGAAGTAATCATAAAATTACTTACCGAAAAGATATTTTGCCTTATAAAAAAGATAATAAATTTCTACATATTGGTTTAGTACAAATTGCTTTTAAACCATTAACCTTAGAAGGTTTGCCGGAAAGCTTTATTGCGGCTTTACGTGATGGTAGAAATTTAAATTGGAAACAATCTTTAATGGGCATTATACAATCCAAACTTGGCACATGGTCCAGCTTTATTTTGATGTGTACCCCAATCTGCGAGCTATCTTTAACTCGATCCTAATATTTATGATGCTTTAACATTAAATGTTAAAATTCATGGTTATAATTATGTTTTAGGATCTCAAGTTATCTCGTATTTGTTACAATTTATTATAAACCTTTATTTACCTTGAATCCTCATTGCAAAATAAAGGATAAAGTCATTAATGAAACGGTTTTAATTGAAACAAATTTTCATAGGTCTAATATTATAACTAGAAGATCTATAAAATGGGAGGAAATTGTTTTCCTGAAAATTGGATTATTGAAAAAGAAAAAGTCTGCTTTATATATAGAGGTGCGCCTCTGAGAACCCGTAAGTTTTCTTTTCTTTTATTATTTTAGATATTTATTTCAAATATAGAAAAATATATATACTATTCGGAGTAATATTTATGCATAATTATATAAAAAAATTATTAATCGTCTTTTTTTTATTAATTATAAAATAAATTTGAAACAAATCTTATAATAAATTTTCACATAATTATAATAATTATAATACCTAGTATGAATTGTCATACAATTAATATTACCATTATTTAAATTTAATATTATAATTACACAAAATTTTATATATATACATTATTTATATATATATATATATATATATTATTTGAAAATATTTATATGTATAATATATTATATTGTAAAATTTATTTAACAAACATACCGCGTAATACGCGGGAGCTCATCTAGTATCTATATATCTATAACTATCTATGTTTATATATTTCTATTTGTGAATCAACCCTCATCTTATTAAAAGGATCATAAAAACTCGATAAGATTATTAATTCATCCTGAAGGTCAAGACTTCAAATAAAGAGGAAAACTGCTTCAACCTAATCATGAGGAGATTGAGAGTTTGTACAAAAGACAATGCATGAGTAAACTTTAAAGATCATTTAACAAAAAGAAACACCCCCACACTAATGTGTCTTTCACCATTATCAACGCGTACTTCTCATCTCGAACAACACAACAACTAGGTAGATCAAAATCTGAAAGTGTGTCCGACTCAAGACTAAATCTAAAAGAAAACAATAGTTACAAAACCTAAATAAAAATTGTAAAAGCCTATAGAAGAGAAAACAACAACACTAGACGTGGAGAATCTCACAACTAGGAACTAGAAGAGAGGGTAGAACCCAAAGGCACATATTTGTGTGCACATTGTGCACACTAAAAAATAGTATGCATAATATTTTTACCTAATACTACACTCAGAACTAAACAAATACTATACAATGTTGCTAATACTACACCTGTAACTAAACTAATATTATACGATGCCCGAAATAATACTACATTATAACCAAACTTTGTGCACACAATCTTTTACCGTGCACAATATGCACACAAATACTACTCAAACCCAAAAACTAGAAATAAAGATTAAAGGAACATATGAATAAAAAAATAAAAAAATAAGAAACAAAACTAAACAAAGAACTAATAGAAAAAATGGATCTAACGGGTAGATCTACCACGCGGACACCATAGCCACAATATCGATTGAGGAGATTGCCCCTTTGATCTAAAAACACCCGTAAGAGAAACTCCTGATAAAATCAAGCGGTAGATCTAGACTCCTTTAGGTTCTCCGGGCGAGAAGCGGAAAAAGGGCGGCAACAAGAGCGGTGGTGGTGGCGACAAGAGACGACAGTGGTTCTTATAAGTCTTTATTTTAAAAACTTTGATTCTCATACATTTGACATAAATTAATTAATTTAATTTCTTTTGTATTTTAATGGTTGTGTTATCTGATAAATTTCATTTAATTTTTAATTAATTAAATTTTTAATAGATCATCAATATTCTTTTGCATCTACTTTTTTGCTTAATATCTCAATTCTGTGTGACAGTACTAAAATATTCAAATTTCTATTCGAGTCTACATCGTACTATCCAAGCTTTTATTTTATTTTCTAATTAATCTATCATTTAAAATTGAAATCATAATTTTATTTTAGGCAATCATCAATGTACATAGTTAAAGATTAAACATTTTAATATAAGTTGATGTCCATCAATGGACATAAAATCATTTTCGAATACATAGAATTTAGAAATAAATTTGAAAAAAATTACATATTGCATATATATAGTATTAAAAAATAAAAACATTACTATTATTATATTATAATTAAATTAATTTGAGATTTTCAATATAAAATTAATAATTTTTTTCAACCCGCGTAATACACAACTTAAAGAGGAAAAAAGAGTATTATTTAATAAAAATAATTAATACTATAAAAAAACTATACCAATTCATAGTACATTTGATACATACAAAAATTTACAATAAAATTAGGGGGAAAAATTTGTGTGAATAGGGTGTATACTATGAACTCTATATATATTATTGTTGTCATATACCCGCACTATCACCGTCACATTTATTTATAATAGTACATGACATTGATAGTGCATGTGAATGATAGTGATAGTGAATGTGTAATACAATGACAATGATAGTAAAAATAGAGTCCATCGCATATAGAGGTGATAATTTCGGACACGATATGATAACTTGACACGGAAACGATATGAAAATTGCGGGTTATTGTTTGGGCTTATCGTGTTCGTGTCCTTATGATGTCGACTGATAAGGACACAAAAATTTCATGTCATGTTCGTGTCCGTGTCGTGTCAACCCGTTAAACACGATAAAATTGACAGATTACATATTAACCATTAGCAATAAAATCATTAGTGATTTGATGTACATCACTAATACGTATTTGATATTAACATGTTAATGACACACATACGATTACAACAATACAATATGATATAAATTTGAATTTTTAATTAAACATTTTAAAATCTAAAATTTTAAATATTATCGTGTCTAAAATTTTAAATTTTTAGATTATATTTTCGCTTTAATATTATCGTGTCCTTATTGTGTCGTGTCGTGTTGACACAAAAATTTTTCGTGTTCGTGTCGCGGCCGACACGTATCCTTATCGTATTATGTTCGTGTTTCACCTTATTGTATCGACACGATAAACGACACGATCACAGGATTTGTTACCTCTAATCGTATATATTCATTTCACACAAATATTACTCAATTTGTTACCTCTAATCGTATATATCCATTTCACACAAGTATTACTCAATGTGGGGTGGAGTCTTTTTTTAATTTTTTTGTTTCAATTTTAACATGGGAAAAGGTACAACCAGACCCGAACTATCGCTCCGGTACAAATAGACCCTTAAAATATACCGAGGCTCAAATATGCTCTCTAACTTTAATATTTGGAACAAAGAAGCACTTCTATTTAAATTATTTAACACCCTTGACAAATTGATTGTCTTTTGACTTAATTTCTATTAAAAAATATATCTAAATATTGAGTATAAAAATATCCACCACCGAGAAAAATAAAAATGTACAATGCAAAAGATTATTAAAAAAAGAAAGTAAAAAGAGAGAAGGATCGGTAAAAAAAAGTAAAAAATAATGAAAGTACAAAAAGAAAAATAGTTTGAAAGCATTTCAATTTATACTTACTACTCATTATCTGCATATGTCAATCGATATAGTTTGACGTTAATTATATATCTTAATTTTACCAAAAGTTTCAATTACATTTTAGTTTCTTATTTGTGGAATAAATTTATTCTATAATATATACCTAAGAAAACATAATGTATCATTAAAGAATATTTACTTAAGAGACATTTTAATTAAATAATTTAAAAAATAATGATATCTAGTTTATTTCATGAATTTAAAAAATTAAGCAAACAATTAAGAAAATAAATAAAGAGAGTAACAATAAAAAAGAGGACAAAAGGGTGTAGAAGGGTGACGACTTTATTTTTATACTCAATATTTGAGGATATTTTTTAATAGATATTAAGTCAAAGGATAATCAATCCATCAAGTAAATTAAATAATTTAAACAAAAGTGTCTCTTTATTCCAAAAATTAAAATTAAGAATTTATTTGAACTCAAATATACTTTAAGTACCCGTTTGGTAGGTATGTTTAGCAATAAGATAAAGAACCTAATTGAATCCTAATTTTATTGCTAAACACGCCTACCAAACGAACACTAAAATAAGAAGAAATAGTTTAGGATCATATTAATACCTTTTCCCTAGCATAAAAGGGGCCATTTGTTTCCATTGCCCCAAAAGAATCTGACGACACTAACCAAGTCTGTCGTAGTCCTCGACAAGGAAAAATCGCAGAGAGACGGAAGAATGGCCGACGAATTTCTGGCTTCTCTCAGGTCTCTAATGGCCTCTCACTCCCCTCCATTGGACGCTTTAGTCGTTCCTTCCGAAGATTATCATCAGGTCTCTTTCATCATTCTCCCCACACGCCTTCATGTATACGGATTTATTGTTATTGATGCGTGCGTTGCTGTTTCTGTTGTGCAATTCAACCTAGCGTTTGATGTTCATTACTGTAGTATCTCATCTTTATTTGGTCAATACTGATGATGGTGTGCTGATATCTTAATTTAATTTCAACTTCGTATATATTTGATTCGGCGATTTGTGTGGCAGAGCGAATACGTATCCGCCAGGGACAAACGGCGCGAATTTGTATCTAGATTCACGGGCAGTGCTGGTTCGTTTCTTTCTTTACCAATCCACACATACTGTTATCATTTTTAATCCTGTTTGTTTTTCTCAGCGGCTGCTGTCTTGTTGTTCTCAACCCAAATTAGGATTTCTTCATTCTGTATTTCAACATAAATACTTGACTTTATGTTGATGGTTCTTTGGAGTTGACTGAATTTGATTTTTTTGCTTTTCATCCACACAAGAAAATCACTTACTGCATGGTTATTGTTTACTATTTCTATACTTCAGGTGAACTAGATATTGTTTTGAGGTTGGTACTAAGTTCTTACGGTTGTATCCTCTACTTCTTAGATCATTCGTATTGTGGAAAATTGGGGTTATTGTTGCTATAGTGGCAAGTTAGTGCGCTATTAGATTCTGCCATACATTGGTACCACATGCCAATTTTACAGGAATGACTACTTTCATTAGCACATAACTGTGTTCTCCATCCACTTATTCTAACAAAGTGTCATTTAAAAAAAAAATCTGTAGGTTTGGCACTTATAACAGCAAATGAGGCGTTACTTTGGACAGATGGACGTTACTTTCTGCAGGCAGAACATCAACTTAGTAATCAGTGGAAGCTCATGCGTATAGGAGAGGACCCAGCAGTCGATGTCTGGATGGCAGATGTGAGATGTCTTTGTGTCCTAGAATCTGTTTCTTGTTAAATGAAGCAGTATGAGAGAATAGAAATTAAGTTCACTCTCTTGACTCCCATCCATCACAAGAGCATTTTTGCAGTAGAACAGTTTAAAGATTCTTATCTTGTTATACATGCTTTTGTAATACAACAAGAAGAGCATCCTATGCGAACATGTAGGTTCGTCTGCTTCAATATCATCTGCAGAACAATCAACAGGCATGGGTCACCACCTATTTTTAGTCATTTGAACCTGCAGGCTTCCATTCATTATAAACTATCTACTTTATTTATAGGGTTCCTGCCCAACTATTTCCTCCTTCCCCTGTCGTGGATTATAAAGAACAGCATATTTAACCTGTAATTGCATTGTCAAATTTTTGTATGTGTATATCCTTAATTTTTGTTGATCAGTACTGTTTCAGTTTTTCTTTGGTAATCTTGTACCGATTTCAGCACTTTCTGGCTACGCCGTGACAAATATTGCATTGCTTTATTTTGTCTTTGTAACTAATCCTCATTGATTACAATAACTGAATCTTGATATGCTCTACTAGAATCTTCCAAGTGATGCTGCTATTGGTGTTGATCCTTGGTGCATATCAGTTGATACTTCACAGAAATGGGAGCGTGCTTTTTCTAAGAAACAACAAAAGTTAATTCAAACAACCACAAACTTGGTAGATGAAGTTTGGACAAGTAGACCCCAAGCAGAAGCAAATCCTGTTGTTGTGCAACCAATTGAATTTTCTGGTCGTTCTGTTCAAGACAAGCTAAAGGATTTGAGGGATGAGCTTACGCAGGAAAAAGCTTATGCTATTGTACTCACAGCATTAGACGAGGCAAAACCTGTGACATGCCATATTGGCATTTAACTTTTTCTTATTTATATTTAAAATTAGAAATATTTAATCTCTCTGTAATTTGGAATGTTGCAATCGCAGGTTGCATGGTTGTATAATGTTCGTGGTTCTGATGTTTCCTATAGCCCTGTTGTTCATGCATATGCTATAGTAACATTAACTGCCGCTTTCTTTTATGTGGACAAGCGAAAGGTGTCTGCTGAGGTTAGACTGTTTAACAGTAATTTATTTTCTTCATGTGTTGATTCCTTGTCCTTAAAATTATAAAATCTACAGGTGAGCTCTTATATGGAGACAAATGGTATTGAAGTGCGTGGTTATGGTGAAGTTAGCTCCGACGTAACCTTACTTGCATCTGCCCAGCTAAGTACCATTTCAGCCGATAGTGCTGGGGAGACTAGTTCAGAAGAGAAAAGCAATGACCTCATATGGGTTGATCCTGGGACCTGCTGCTTTGCTTTGTATTCAAAACTGAACTTGGATAAAGTTTTCCTGCAATCATCACCTTTAGCCCTTGCAAAAGCCCTGAAGGTATTTTCTTCTCTCTGAAATACCTGAGCTTTTATTGCTTCCTGTGATTTGACTCATTAGAACAACGGTCCCACCTCCTTGTCCATTAAGGGCTAGTTTCATTTAATGGATTGGTTGGAATTTGACTATATATCTGATTAAATATGTTGTTTGATTTGCATGATAAAAGCCCACGACAGATCAGAGTCCCGGCCTAATTTGCCTTTATTTCCACGATTTGTTGGACATTTATTGTAGCCAAAACTGTTTGAAAATTTATCAAACTCTAATTCATTAATTCAATTTATCAGACCAATAATTCAATTGTCTTTTCAGCCCTCTTTTTTGAATTGTATGACAGAAATACCATCTCTCTTGGGGATAAAGAAGACTTAAAACTCAAGGGCATTTTCGGGATTCCAGTGTCAAAACCATCTCAATCACTCAATCCAAACAATTTAAGGATAACTTATCATAACAATATTTATAATCCAATTCACCAATCCAAACACACCACTCAATTCGTATTTCACATAGTGTTAACAGTGAAATCCCACTAAATTCTATTCAGTGTTAGCAATCTTGTCTCTAAATCCAAACGAGTCATAATTGGACTGGGGTATCTCTATTATTAGCATTTGGAAATCCATCATCTTTGATTTAATTGTTTTTTTGCTTTTCACCATACATTCTTGCCTCGGAGTTATTTGAGAGTGACTACTTTACTTTTCATCTTGATTGAACTCAGTTGACAAAATGTTACTGTAGCTATTTCTGTTATTTGTTCCATTGAATGAAAATGTAAGAGTGTTTGAAGGCTTTGTGGATGCTAAATTGGAGTCGTGTGCATCTGTGGTTTTCAATTTGTTAATTTGACTTATGCTTGCAGAATCCGGTTGAGATAGAAGGACTGAAGAATGCACACATACGGGATGGGGCAGCTGTGGTGCAATATCTTTTTGGTTGGACCAACAGGTACAAAAATAAGTACTTGAAATGTGGCTATCGTTGATTATCTTCTATCTTGCTGGATAGTTTTTATTGTTACTTTTTGTGGTAGGTATGACTTTAGTTAAAACTCTCTCTGCTTCCTTTAGTTACCAAGTTGAGATCGGATTCATAACAAAAGTTTAATAATTGGTAATTATCTGTGATATTTTCCCACAGTTTTCTTTTCAAACATGCAACTCAGACTCATGAGGGGTGTCCGACATGGATACATATATGAGAACTCTTCGTATTTTTAAAAATTCAGGATTTGTGGATATTGCTAAAAAGGATGCAAAATTTGGATACATGTATGTAAGGAATTACGTCTAGGATTTGTATAAAAATATATCAAATACTATATATAAACAATATAAATATCTCAAACTATAAATTTAAATGACCAATTACAATCAAATATTGCATAGATAAGTGGAAGCCGTCCTAGAAAAACCGCTGGAAGGAGAGAGGGAGGCTCATATTTAGAAAATTAAATAATACTCCATCTGTCCCGTACTAGACGCATCATTTGTCAAAAAGGTCTGTCCCGTACTAGATGCATCATTTCCTTAAATAGCAATAAAACAACTTTAGTCTTTTATCTATCTCCCTCAAACACCTCAATATTACACCACATGCCATCACTTTTCCCACACTAACCCAATTTAATACTATTAAACAACTCTCTTATTAAGTTGAAAAGGTTACCCTACCCCCATAAAAAAACAACTTATATTATTAAACAACTCTTATATTAAAACATGTGCCGAACAAGTAAATGCTACATCAAGTATGGGACGGAGGGAGCAACTTAAAATTCAACCTAATTCACTCATAAATAAGGGTTTTGTTTTGTTTTGTTTTGTATATCAATCTTATCATTATCTCAGGCTTTCTACGCCGTCTCTCTTGCCCGCTCCACAAATTCCACGAAACATTTTCCTTTCTTCTCAATTATGTCCGCTTTCCGAGCGGTTAATCTGGTTCATTGCGCACACCCATGTGTCATGCCCAAACAACACAGACACTTCATTTTGGAATAGTCATGAGTATTGGAGGTGCTTTAAGCTGGTGGGTGATAAATATGGATATGAACAAAAAAATGAGAGTACCAGAAGTGAGAACTTAAGATGGATGAATGTAACACTAGATTAGATAGAATAAGTAGTGAATGCATTTGAAAGAAAGTGGGGTAACACTAATAGATGATACTTTTTTAGAACAATTTAGATGTGCAAGAAAGTAGAGAATCTTTAACTCAAATTAAAAGGGGAAGGGGAAGAACTAAAAGGAATTGAAAACAAACTATAAAAGAATACATATATTAATTTGGGTAAATTGCATATAAATTCACGACATTTTGATGTGTTTGCAATTTAATTACGACTTTTTAATTTTAGCAATGTCATACACTACTTTTTTAATTTTGGCAATTCTTTACACTGGACAACTTATAGTTGATGTGGCAGCTAGAACTGCTGCATGATGTAGCAATCTGTTGTAAGTTAAAAGTGGGAATAACATTGATAGTGGAGAGGAATGACTCAATTTTGGGAGGTTTGGCCCATAACTGATATTAAGCACTATTTCCATACATAGTCTCTCCCCACCACAATGTATTTATTATATTACCATTCTTTATCTTCATAACCCTAATCCAAGCATTCCCCTGGTTTGCTGCAAATTATGAAGCTATAGTGGACCACTATGTTATTGATATAAGCTAAGAGTGGTTTTCTATCTTCAGTGGTTGCAGAAGGTCCTTACATCTATTGAGATATGTGCTATAGTTCGTTTACGTTACAGCATTAATCAATAGATTGTACTGCTCTCTAAAATACATCTGCATGTTTATGCAAGGGTCTAATGTATTCAGTCTGTTAAACACTATATTATCCATAATTCGATATTATTTTTTGGTAACTGTCAGTTTTACCATTCTATGCCATCAGGTGCAGGAAATTTATGGGGCTCCTGGTTACTTCGTGGAAAGCGAGGTTAGCAAGACGGACCAAGTGTAAGTTGTATCACTTTTTATTTTTAATGATCCATGCACCATAGTAAGTGATTTAGTGGTACACTTAATATGAGGCGAAAAGCACTACTGGAGCGTCATGCTAGTGGAGCTTAGGTGTTTACTATGTAGATCTACCTGTTTAATATTGAAGATTCAAATTCTTGATGAAGCAATCAACTTTACCTTGTATTATCCTTTTCTATGGGTGGGATTTTTTTTTTTATGACCCGATATCCAGCCCAAAGACCAACTAATCTGGGGAACCAATCCCACCGTCCACTAATGGGGGACTAATTAAAGCCAGAGTCAAGCTCTGTATGGACTGACCCATCTTAGGAATTGATCGCACCTTGTGAGTTTTGAATCTGAGACCTAGAGAGGAGCACACTCCTATGCCCCAAACCCCCACCACTAGGCCAAGTGGCCAACCCCTAGGGGTTGGGTGGGATTGTTAATGAAGTGAACTAAACTGAACACAAGCTGATTTTAAGCTCATGCTTGAGTTCAACTGAACCTCAAAATGTGTTACCTTGTCTAAAGCGGAGCTTGCGCTGGCATTTGAACTCAGCTCTGCTTATCATACTCGTACTTAAGCTTGAGCTCCTACAAAAATGGGTAAGAGAGAATAAATGAAACAACTGCTGGAAATTAGGTTTCAAACTAAGATAAGAAAAATGATAAGTATAGGATAGTTTTGTCCAAGATTAAAAACGGAAAAGTCATGATAGGAACAAAATTACTGTGTATTGCTGACAAGATTATGATGAAGAGACAAGTCGGTTTTTATGTTCGCTAAGACCTCACAAGTGAATTCATTATTGTTCTAGTAACAGTGTTTTATGTTACACATATCGTATGTCAAATAGAGTATTATAATGTTACTAGAATATGACGGGATTATAAAAAGTTTGTCTGGGCATCAGCACATGTTGGTTTTTTTCCTGGTATTATGCTATAAGCAAATATTAGGATCTAATTTATTTTGCGTTCATACTAACGAACAGTCTTCAATCTGTTTTACTGAACAAGCACTATCACCACTTCCCACCCCACAACTAGGAAATAACCAAAATATAATAAGTCTTACTCCAATACATTATTTTCAATATGCAGAAGAACAAAACTTACTGAAGTGTCTGTAAGTGATAAGCTTGAGGAGTTCCGTGCATCTAAAGAGGTATTACCTTATCTTTCCTCCAAAAAGGGACCAGTTGGAACTTAAGTTGCTATCTTTCTTCTTTCTGCATCGCAGGATGTTAATAGTGCTCTTATTTCACCGTTCCAATTATTGAGATGCATTACAATTCTTCTATTCCCCATTAGTTTATATTTATTTTCCAACTGTATTTGGATTGGAATTTAAAATGAGATCACTCGGGCATATTATGTGCCACACATGAACGGCAGCTACAGATGCTTTTCGCTTGAAATAACTTCTCTTTTAACGCCATGCGTACATGCTTGACTAACAGCATTTTCGGGGTTGAGTTTTCCTACTATCTCATCAGTTGGCCCAAATGGCGCAATCATACACTATAGTCCAGAGGCTGAAACATGTGCTGAACTTGATCCCAATTCCATGTACCTATTTGATTCAGGAGCTCAGGTGCATCAGCTATCTTTCATCTCAGTTCCTCTCTTCTAATTAGTGCCTTTTCTGCATCTTGATTTCCTATGATTAACTCTTTGGTTTGTCTAAAGTATTTAGATGGAACAACTGATATTACTCGGACTGTGCATTTTGGAAAGCCTACTTCACATGAAAAAGCCTGTTATACTGCGGTAAGTAGTGGCATTCTTTATTCATAAATCCATATTTTACTTTTCTTAAGAAAAATGAATGTTTTCTCTGTTTTCAGAGCCATGGATGTAGATTCTCTTCCATTCACATGTTTCGTGGGTGGGGAGAATCATTTAAATCTGTTTGCATTCCTTAATCCATTCAGGCAAGAGGATGCAAGATTAGTTAATTATACAATGTGTTGAATGATGTATCAAAGATAGTAACTTTAAGTAAGCTCATAGGATTTGAGCGCCATATTTTAGTTACAAATAGTCATCCACATGAAGTATTATAAGTTTGGTCTGAGGTATTTTGCGACTCAGAACTCCAATGAGTCTGCCCCAAGATCTCGAATATCATACTGACTTCTTTAGTTTTCTCAAGAAATTTATATAGCGTGCATACATGCCTTGCATTTAAGGACACCGAATGCCTAGTGTCTTTTTAATCTTTCCTTTGTTTGTATAGATAGGAATGTATAAATGTGTCGATGTCTACTGAAAATAAAGAAGGGAAAGAACAAAAGCGTAATCTCAAACAAGTCTCTTCAGCCAAATTTTTTACTATGATTTTGTTATGCATAGCTGTCCTAGACATAGTTTTGAAAGGCGAGAGGTGCCAAAAGGCGCCAAGGGTCTTGTAGCGCCCGGCATAGTTTTAAAGGCGCGCCTCGGGCGCGCTCATAGGCCCGAGGCGCATAAGGCTCAGAGGATTGCGCCTTTTTACTAAGGGTGAGGCGCAGATCGTGAGGCGCGTGCCTTAGTGTGCCTTTTGTGCCTTTCTCGAGGCGCTTGAGGCGCGCCTTTGGGTCAAAAACATTTTCAGCCAATTTTTTTAAGTTTTTTTGATAGAGCAAAGGGTGACTCGAATCCATGACCTTTGGGTCATAGGTAGTGGAGCTCTAACCACTTGAGCTATACCACTTTGTCAATTTTTTTAAGTTAAAATAGCACTTTTAGGTTTATTTGTAACACTTTTAAGTTTTAAAAATATATTTTAAATCTGAAATACATATATATTTATTAATATCAGGTTAGATAAAAAACTAAGGTTTAGAAGAGAAAACACTCCACTTCACAAACACGCTGCTGCGCCTGCACCAGAACTGAGCTGCCGCTGTCACCGCCTGTGTGTGTGTGTGAATGAAGTTAAACTTCACTATTTTAGTATTAATTTCATGTTTAGATTATGTTCTAAGATTATAATGTTTATTTATTGACATTTTGGTAGTATTATGTGGTTTTATGTAGAAAATCTGTGTGAGAAGTGTTTATAGGGATTATAAAATAGTGTTTCGGAAAAAAAAGGGCAAGAGGCGCGCCTTAGGCGCGCGCCTTGTGCCTCAGGCGCCAAGGGGCCCCTTGCGCCTTTTGTGCCTTTTTAAACTATGTCGCCCGGAGTGCCTGAGGCGCGCCCGAGAATTTTTTTGCAAAAAAATTAATTTAAGTAAATAAAAACTGAATTATATAAAAAAACTGAAAAAAGTATGTATATATATATATATATATATATAAACTGTTAAATGTTAAAAAACTATAGGAGAGTTAAAAACTATAGAAAACTGTATAAAAGTATTAAAGTATATATAGAAAAAGAAAAAGAAAAAAACAGAAATAAAATAGAAGACGCCGGCAGCAGGCGGTGCGGCGGAGGTGCGCCGGTAGTTGAGGTGCGCCGCTGGAGAGACCGAGAGAGAGGAGGGAATGTGAAACCCTAGTGTCTTTTTTTTATTATTCAATATTTAAATTTCCTAAAATTAAAAGTGTTAGTAGTTTTTATAAAAAAAGGTAAAAGTGTTAGAAAAATTCAAAATTTGAGTGAAATTGCAGTTGGACAAGAGGCGCGTCCCGAGGCACCTCAAAAGGCGCTCGCCTGAAGAATGGCGCCTTAAAATGCATAGAAAAGGCGCTGAGGGCATAGCCTCTCGCCTTTAGCGCCTGAGGCGCGCCTCTTTCAAAACTATGGTCCTAGATCTTCTTTGTGACGTTGGAAACGTATTGGCTCATAGCATACATATTTTTGCCCCCTGCTGGGATAAAAACAATTTTATCTGTGTTTCTGTTGCAGTGGTGATTCTACTATCATCAATATCTTTAGTTGATGTTTTACTTTCATTTCTAGAATTCATTTGTGTGATTGGAATGATGCTTGTAGATCTTTTAAAGAAACTTTCTTTGTAAAAATATAGGTTAATTTGAAAAGAGAAAAAAATCTCATTTCCTTGAAATTATTCATGTTAGGTTTTTCAATTTGTGTATTTGTAGGTTCTCAAGGGTCACATTGGCTTGGGCAATGCTCGATTTCCCAATGGAACCACCGGTAAAGACTGATTTCTTAACAATATAATCTTGTAATGGATTTCTTTTTGAAGGGTGCCTCTGAGCTTCATAATGTTTTGGACTAGGGTTCTTGCCTGTGAAAAATTATGTGATGCAAATTTAATCAGAGTTTCTCTCGTCTTGGTGAGAATGTTAAGGATTTTTTTCCTTTCTTTCAGGTCATATACTTGATGTTCTTGCACGAGTTCCATTGTGGAAAGATGGTCTTGATTACAGGCACGGTACTGGCCATGGGATAGGGTGTTACCTAAATGTTCATGAGGGTAAGTCGGTGTTTCTGTGTCATGTTAAATTATGAAAACACCATCAACATATGGATCAATTATTAGTTCAAGTTTCCTGTATTTTCTTATTTTAATCTTCATCAAATAAGTAATTGGTTCATGTTCCTCATGTTTTGTTGCATTTGATGTTCACTAAGTATAACAATTGAGCAATATTGTTTACTAGTTGTTTAGCAAATATTTGCTGGTAATAGACTAATAGCTTCTGTCATGACTGCTTATGAATGTGTGGCATGTGAGGATTTATGCTTTATAAGTTGGTCTACTGTTCTGTTCGCATTGGGTTAAGCAACTTAAGTTGTGGATTTTTTTTTTTATCAAAATTGTAATCTTAACTGCTGACATATCTTTTCTCATCATGATTAACGGTCTGTATGTTTTCATTCATTGAAAGTGAATCGTGCAGTCCTGACAATTATTTTGAAGGGCAGTAACTAGCTTTTGTATGTGTGCGTGCAAATTTTGTAGTCAGATGTTTCCAGATTATGTTACTTGAATGTTCCAATAGAAAATATGGCATGCATTATATACGCGGATATGTGCATTCCAGAAGCATTTAAGGTTACTTCTGGATTAAAAGATTTAGAATGGAATTGAATCTATAATTATAACAAAGCAATTGGTGGTTGTTTGAAATCCATCAAAAGGGATTTGGGTGGATTGAAAAATCCACTTTTAATTTGATTTTTGGTTAATCTATCCATTAATTTCAGATCCTTATATTTCAAACTCTTTAACATAAGCGGAACCGGTTGTTTTTATGCCATGCCAACTTTGGATAATATCTCCTATAATTCTTGAGGAAAAATGTAAAAATAAATCAAGTTGGCGTTCTGTGTGGACCTGAAGTACAATAGATAATAGTTTGCATGGAAACAAATATTTAAACATATATATACCTATTGAGATTTTCAAAGACTATGATTATGTAAAAAACTTCCACATTATT
Source organism: Paraleonurus japonicus (assembly GCA_030762865.1). Taxonomy (NCBI): domain Eukaryota; kingdom Viridiplantae; phylum Streptophyta; class Magnoliopsida; order Lamiales; family Lamiaceae; genus Paraleonurus; species Paraleonurus japonicus. Next base: position 37,695,400 of record CM061057.1, read on the forward strand.
TTCTTTAGATTATGCAGTTCATTATTATCGTATTTTATTTGTTGGGATTTAGAAGAAATAACTTCAAAAGTATTGTTTTTGTATCTAGTTTGTGTGGTACTCTTTTCCGTTGCTGTAGGGTTTCCCCTTTTGGTTACGCGGCTTGCTGGATTGTCTTACACTCAGTCTCTATGCACTCGCTCATTTTTGTCATTTTAATAAAATATTATTATATTTTTTAAGAGAAGCAATATTCAGAAATGAAAAGATAAGGAGTGCCATTTAATATTATCTAGAATGAATCAGGTAGCATTCTTTAATTCCCTTAAATTTCTGCTTTTGGTAGGACCCCATCAAATCAGTTTCAGGCCAGCTGCTAAGAATGTGCCATTGCAACCTTCAATGACTGTGACAGATGGTAATGCCTCGCAATTTAATTTCTGATCTTATTATTTGAGAGTTAATTTGTTTATGTAAATGTTGGTCAATTTTCATTTTCCCAATTGACTTATTTACATGGTTTTTCAGAACCCGGTTATTACGAGGATGGAAAATTTGGCATAAGATTGGAGAATGTGCTTATTGTAAAAGAAGCTAATACAAAGTTCAATTTTGGCGACAGGGGTTACTTATCTTTTGAGCATATAACATGGGTAAAATTTCCAATCCTCATTTAAATTCTATTTAAACTTGATATGAACAGATAAAACAGCTCGGTACTGATTAAAATTCTATTTGAACTGGTAACAGCTTGGTACTGATTGATATGAAGCTAGCCATATTGCCATTAATAAGCCGATCATTTAGACTATTGACTCTTTGCAAAGTAGATACTACCGTATAGGGTGTAAACAAGCCAAATTGAGTCGAGTATTTTCAGACTCAGCTAGAAAGCTCGAATCTTTGGTTGACTTGAGCAAGCTCGATTTTTTTGAACATGAGCTTTACTCGACAGGAACCTTGGAGAACTCGATCTCGACTTTAAGTTACATAAGATAATGTAATAATTTAACTTGATAGGCACCTTAAGGGTAAATATTAAAATTACAATGTTAAATTAAACTCGCAAGCTTATTGTGTTGGGTAGTATATAGCTTAAGTTGATATCGATCTCTTTTTGGGTTGGGCACAAGTAGTTCTCAAGTTAGCCTGACTCGCTTACACCACCTGTACTACGGTACACTCGTAACTAGAGCATTCGCGTGCCTGCTATGCGTTAATATTCTTTGGCAAGCCTCTTTTACCAGCCTGTATTTATTCTAGCAACTTCTGACACAGTCCCTTCGCATTAATTATATGAGGTTTGGAAAAAAAAAAATCATATGTTTATTTATTATTTATTTTTTGGTCTGTAGTTTTTATTCTTTTCTGAATATTTATGCAAGTGCATTGATAAAATGTAAGAAAAGATAAACTGGAAACTACATGGGGTATACCTGATTTTTTTCGAAAGCCTGGCAAAACCTAGCACTTAGGTTGTGTTCTTTTTCGCCTTGAGTGGGATTTCAAATCCGGATGGAGAAATAAAGTAGATTAGGATTTTAAATCTGTATTTAGTTTGGGATGGAGGAGTACGAGTGAATGCAATTTTATGTCAAATCAATGCTTTTGAGTGATGATAAAATATTATTTTATTGTTACTGATAGTGAAATAATGATTAGGTGGAAAAAGTAAGAGGAAGAATGTGTAAATGTAAGAAAAGTAAGGGGAAGAATGAGTGAAATGTAAGAAAAGTAGGAGGGTGAATGAGTAAATATATGAAAAGTAGGAGAGAGAATGAGAAATGTATTAAAAGTATGAGAGAGAATGAGTAAATGTAAGAAATAAGGTGATGCTCCCTCCGTCCCAATTTTGTTTGCTCAATGGGAATTTGCACAAAGGTTAAGAAATGTGTTGTTAATTAGTATTAAAAGGTATAAAGTGAAGGATAAAATGAGTATTTTCAACTTTATTGAAAGTGGTTATTTCAAAGTCAACTTTATTGAAAGGGTTAATTGAGTGACATTGAGGTGTAAATAAGAGATGTTTGTGAGGGTTTAATTTAAAAGGGTAGTGTTGTTTTTTTGCTATTTTGGGCATGAGAAAACAAAATAAGACATCCATTTTTGAATTTTGAGCAATAAAAAATGGGATGAAGGGAGTATGATAGTTTTAGATATATAGGTGTATAATAGGGGTGGATGTGTATTTAGATGGAGAATTGGATTTGCAAATCCAAAAACTGGATGGGATGGAGAAATTCAAATCCTAAATCCTGACTTTGCAGGCTGAAAAAGAACAAGACTTAGACCGTTATTGATTTTTACACAAGTGAAAATCAGACAAAATTGTATGAGACCGTCTCATAAATGAGGTGAACTTAATTTACCATGTTATATGATCCATGGGTTTATAGAGCCTCATTACAATCACCTTTTAAAAGTAAGTATGACCCAAATATTAAGGGGGCATTTGGTTCAACATTTTCAATAGGAATAGTAATGAGAATCATCGCATAGTGAATTATAATAAGAATGATAGTTAAATAGTTCTTGTATTGCTCTAATCTTGTAATAAGTGAGGCAAAAAATGATTGTTGGTTGATAAATAATGGATTGATTGGGGTTGAATGATTACTGGAGGAGATAGTTAATCAAAATTGGGGTATTATTATCCTATTTTGAGTCTCATTACCTCACATGAAGTATACTGAAAGCGAATTTATCATCTTATATTCTCATTAACCACCACAATATCCTATATTCATTTCCAGTTCTCATTAAAAAATATAAACCAAGCCTTCCTAAATTGGAGTTACTTATCATGCATGAAACCGTTTCATACAAAACTCTCTCTTGAAATAAGAAGTGTTATCTACACTAGGTGCCCTAACTTTGGATACTACATTTGGTGTAATCCACCTGAGACGATATCTAAAACCTGTGCTGAGAAAAAACTCTTTGTTTTCAGGCGCCGTATCAGAAGAAGTTGATCGACACGAAGCTTCTCGTCCCGAAGAAATCGAGTGGTTGAACAAGTACCATTCTAGATGCAGCGAAATATTGGCTCCATATTTGAATTCTAACGAGATGGAATGGCTGAAGAATGCTACTCAACCTATTGCTGCTTGACTCTATTTTTCTTATATGTATCCATCTTCCCACCAGAATTATTTTTCATTCCAATGTTTATTTTCAATCCTACAAAATGTTTTCAGCATGCTGTCACTTTATTAAAAGAAAATGATGTTCTGTAAGGATATTTAATGCATGGTTTATTTCATTGCTATATTCATATTCTAGCTTGTAATTCACCAAGTTTCATATGCACCTGTTGTACAGATTTTAGATTCGTACATTTAACACTTTTCAATTATATTAGTTTGCACGTTTTCGATCAGATCTAGTATGCATGTTTTTGTTATGTTAGCTTGCATGTTTAATCCCTATGTTAAGTTGGATAGTGCAATTGGTGCACAAGAATGTACCGATTTTAGATTCGTGCATTTGCCACGTTTTAATTATATTGGTTTACAAGTTTTTATCGAATTTGGTATGCAAGTTTTTGTTATATTAGCTTGTACACGTTTAATCCCTGTGTTAAGTTGAACGATTCAATTGGTGTTAGGATTGATTCGATGAGAATCTTGAGGAGTCGCATAGAGAATTATATGATTTCAACTTCAGCTGCAACACCTAGTCACCAACTCAAAGATTATCAAACCACCAAATGGCCGCTGTATTTTACTTCACGTCATAGGTTTGTTTTGAAATTTTAGTCACTTTAAAAAAGTGATATTTAGGGTGCTTGGTTGTAAATTATTCAATGGGAATGAGAATGAAATATGTTTTCCTCTATTCCCTTAGAATATTGGAGGTAGAATTGTTTTAATGATAATTACATCACAAGTGTTGACCATTGTAGGAGGGGAAAAAGGTACTCAAAATTGGGTAATAATTATCTTATTTAAGAGGGAAAATTGTAGCATTGATCATGTTTTGTTCTCATTAACCACCATAATTGCATTGTATTCATTCTCATTCCTATTCTCATTGAGGAATTCTAAACCAAGCGCCCTAATTGATTTTAATAGTAAAATTGGTTAGACTTCAAGTGGTTAGAGCTCCACTACCTGTGTGCAAAAGGTCATGGGTTTGAGTTACTATTTAATCGAAAAAATTAATTATAATAATAGTTAAATTGGAAGTGGGGAGTGTTTGAAAATAAAGTGATTTTGAATCAAATTGAAAAAGTGGGTGTTTGAAAAATATCACTTTTACTGATGGTGGAAGTAATTAGATTTTAAGTGTTTAAAAAGTAGCAAACACTATAGAAATGATTTTTTTCAAAATAAAAGTGATTTTCTCCTTGAAGTTGGATTTGCAAAACACTTAGAATTAATAGTTGATCTATATTTTGGATCTGGATTAAAAACACTCAAACTTGAAAATGAAATCAAAACCTAATACACTCGTGTAATGAAACAACAAATATTCTAATTACATCCGAGTTTAAAATTAAAATGATAAAAATTTGTGTGAACTGTGACATACAATTAGCTTAATTTTTACTATCATTGTCATGCACATTCACTATTATTGTCATGTACGTGCACTATCACAAGAGTGTGCAAATTATTTTGAGACGGTCAAATAAGAAAAGTGTGCAAGTTATTATGGAACGAAAGTATATGAGTAATGTGACTATTTTACTCCAATATTTACCTACATAGTCATTAATGCATACTAATATACAAAACTAGTAGAGGGACAAAATTAAAATATAATATTTAAATATTCTAAAGTAGTGCAAAATGACAATTATTTTGGGTCAAATTCTTTTATCTAGAAAGTCAAATAAAATGGGTCGGATGGAGTATCATGTATCAATTAATTTAATATGTCGGTCAAGTGCAAAATTCATCATGATATATATTAGTTGAGTAACGCTTGTGTGAGCAGAGTGTATACGATGAACTCTATTTTACTATTATTCTCATATATATTCACTATCATCATTACGCACATTCACTATCATTGTCATGCACATGCACCGTTATAAATAAATATGACAGGTGATAGTGTATATGTATGACAATGATAAAGAATGTGCATTGATAGTGATAATAAAAATAGAGTTTATCGTATACACTCAATTCACACACATTTTTTTTTTTTTTTCATATTAGTTATCATGAATTTTAAATTTAAGTTGATAATTTTTTATCTCATAACTTGATAACAATTTGTTTAGCCCGAAATCCATTAATGATAGAGCTAGATTCAATATTAGTGGCTCATTTAAATAAACCCATTTAGATCGAGGCACATTTTTAAATAAACCCATTTAGATCGAGGCACATTGAGCCCGAAATCCTATAGAATTGATCCTTAACTTGTTGGGATAATTATTTTGTAGTACAGGATAGCTGTTAGGATTACCCTTAGATACAGATACTATTTTAAATTATTGATAGATACAATTTTTCCTTTAAAAAACCATTTATGCCCCTTATAAAAAAATACTCTTAGATACAAACACTTTTTCCACCTAATACTACTCCTACACGCAAATGTCAATTCACGGTAACAGTAGCTATCTTTCTTCTCCAAAAAAGTGTTCACTTTTTCTGTAGTTTCTTCGAGAGGAAGAACATTTTGGGGCAATCACCTTGTGCGAAAACAACTCTCATATTTCCTTTTGTGAATCATTTTTTCCTATACTCTTCGGGAAGGCAGACTCACAGAGTCCCAAAAGAAGCAGAACGCAGAAGCCAAAGGACCACCGGAAAACAAGAACACTGGAACTGACCACAGCACAAAGGGAAGAAGCGACGAAACGCAGAACCGATTTGAAGACTCGGCCACCAACTCAGGTGAGTCTTAAATCGCAGGAGGAGTCGCGAATCGTCGCCGGCAAAGGAGCAGCGGCGCGCCAAGACCGATCGATGAACCGAGCTCCGAAGGCGGCGCACAACCCAGGCGAAGACCAGCGCTGGCTAGCTGAACCCAACGCCGACGAAGACGGGAACACAGCCCACACCCTAATCGCGACCCCAGGGAGAAGAGAAGGGGGCGATTCAAAACGCGACCAGAAAAGCCCCAAATTCCAAGCCCTAGAAGCGAACCAAATCGCGGCAACAAAAGGCCCAAACTCCAGGTACCAAGTCACGCGCTTCCCCAGCTTCTAGGCGCATATTCTCCGCTTCCTCCCATCACGATGAAGCTGGTACTTTGTTATGGATATTAGCAAATGAGAATTTCCTGTTGTTTTTGTGTCGAAGTGGTGTTTCATATGAAATTCCTAATTTTTTTGTTTGTTTGTACTTCTTTATTTAGATTTTCGATTGATTCCACCTCCTATCTAGGGTTTCAATTGCACTTCATATTCTCCATAGATCATTACGCCTCGATGACTTGTTGCTTGGTATTTGATTTAATTGAGAGGTTTTAATGGAAAAATCTAGAAATTATTCTCTCATTTTCCTTTTCTCCTGTTTAATGTAGCTAAGGCTTCCAAGTGGGGGAAGATAACATATCTTGGAATAGCATCCTGCACTATGCTCGCTTGCTATATCCTTTCCAAGGGTCATCCGCACCATGATGAGCCTCCCGTAAGAATGCTGTTTGGATGAATTCTTTGGATTTTTGTTTGAGTATTTATACAAGTGTTTGTTCCATTTATAAATAATTGCAAAATCCTGAATTTTTGGAGGATTAGAAAAGTGATTCCTTCTCATACTATTAATCTCTGGTGCAGGCATACCCATACCTGCATATCCGCAATAAGGAATTTCCATGGGGTAAGGGTTATTGATATTGTGCAACCTTTTTTTTATACTTTATTTTATGATATTAGGCAATGTTTGTTTTTTCCCACTAGGTTTTTTGTGTGTTGAATGTTATTTTCCTTAGCAGGCCATGTATATGGATACTTCAAAGTGTTTGGATAATCAAAAGTCTGTGAAGATTAATTTTTACTATTCTTCTGTGATTTTCATTGGCTAGCTTTTCTTGGTGAGTACTTGGTCATGAAGGATTTCGAGTCTATTTTGGTTAAAAGCTTTTGAATTTTCAATCTTATAATAAGATAAGGACTGTATATGGTGCTTTGTGTTTGATCTGCTATTTATCCATGACCTTGTTTTGCTTAGTTTTAATATAAAGGAGATTTCTGATAGTTAGCCAAGTGTTTCTTACTGCAAGCGGAAGTCCAGTCCTTGTAGTATTGAAAGCTTAACTAAAATATCAGATTTGAAGTGTATTCACAAATCAAACTAATACTTGCCAAAATTAGTTCACTTGCTCAGGTGCAACAACTCATCAATTCTGTATGCATCGAAATTGTTAAATTCATGAATTAGAATCTTCCTATTCATACATTCTCTATCTACATAAATTAGACTGGTGGTTTCCATATTCATTGTGTAGTAGTCTAGCAGTGGTTTCTTTTTCAGCTATTTTGCTATTGTTGGTGTGGAGTCTCTTAAGTAATTTATTTGATCTATGCACTAGTTATTGAGGTTGATTCCCCTGTTATCTACTTCCTGATGAAACTCTCTTAAAATAACACTCTTTCCCCAGTAAGAGATTTTATCCCTCATCAATTTTTGATTCAACCAATATTCATAATCTAATCAATCTTATCTTGGACCTAAGTGGCATATAAATGTTAGTTTAAGCAATATTATCGAATAGATTGCAGGCAGAGGACACTCGCTTTCCGCCTTGCACGCATCTTATTAAATTATTATATTAGGGTTGAAAAACTCAGTAGCTCTAATTGCATCTTCTGCATATCCTACCTTTGTGATTTTTTTCTATTTTTTGTTTCAGAGTGAATAGACAAAACACATGCAATTTTGGGATTGCAGAAAAAGGAAGCAGAGATCAAAGAAAGACTAGCAATCGATGTAAAGTACACTGTATGTTGGATAGCGCAACAGTTCTTGATTTACAGGATAATTGTGGTATCAACGGTTGATCAAGAAAGACTAGCAATCAGTTCTTTGCATACAAATGTTACTAAGACAACAATATACTTGTGTATTCACATTCTCTAGGTAGAATGTTGTATTATGAAAACGGAATTTAGCTCATTCATATTTTGTAAGATTTTGTGTATTCACACAATATTGTGTGCATATATATAACACTGTGTGCATGTATGTTTGATAGTAACCATATATGTCTGATAGTGTACATATATGTTTGTCCATGTACATATATATCGTTCCATGTACAAATGTGCATATATGTCTTATAGTGTACATATATGTCGGTCCATGTACAAATGTACATATATGTATGATAGTGTACATATATATCTGTCCATGTACATATATGTCGGTCCATGTTCAAATGAGCATATGTGTCTGATAGTGTACATATATGTCGGTCCATGTACAAATGTACGTATATGTTTGATAGTGTATATATATGTCTGATAGTGTACATATATGCCTTTTTTTGACGGGATACATATATGTCTGATAGTGCGTAAAAACTAAATTTTATTACAAACATTACAATTGTTTTTAAAATTCATATTAATGCTTTCTAATATTCAGTGGCTTATATAAATTTATATAGGTATTCATATGATATTAATGTTTACTAATTTTTTTACAGATTTAATGTAGAAAACAAAAATAATATATTTATCTAAAATGCCAAATATAGGCCATTATTAATATTATTGGGTAATTTATATAGGTATTCATATGATATTAATTTTGCTTTTGATCCATCTCACATAATCCCATTGCATGAGATGATGCCACAAAAATTTTACCATATAAAATTTAGTCATCTTTTATAAAAGAAAAATAATGGACGCATAGGGAAATAACAAACCACACACCCCATAAATTTAGTCATCTTTTCACGATAATTCACTATTATTTGGTTCAATTGCACTTAATTGTTTAATTTGATATTATAAGTTTAAATTGCAAGTTTGAGGTCAACTTTAATTGTAAATTGAGGACATTTTTGTATTCAAATTAATGGAGAAATTGCATGGTTGGAAAGAGGGCCGAGATACGAGCGCAACGCAAAAAGAATCAAGTCATTTGGAGTTCGTATGAAAGAGATACGGTCGAACAAAGTTGGGATGGCGAAAATAACCTGAGTACACCCACAGTCGAGTTGCACCCTTCAGATTAGGAGTACACCCACCCACTACACCCACAAATCATAGTAGTGCACCCACTTCGTCTTCTCAGCAAATCCGTTGCACACCAGCGTCGCAACCACCAAATCATCACTGCAACAGCCAAAAATCGCCCACGATTCCACCACCAATTATTTACCCAACCACCACATACCACCGCCCACCGAGCAAAGTGCCGCCGTTTCAATCCTCGCCGTCGCGTCGCACAGCCTTCGCCGCTTCACACCATAGCGTGAATCACCACCAGCCTCCTCCCATCATCGTCGCACCGCTGATTAGCCAAGTCAGCAACTCGTTTTCCATCTCCCAATTTTCACATACTCAGTAATCAACACTTCTGCTATGTTTTTCTCTGTCATGGCTGAAATCCCTAGATTAATTGCACACGATAATTTCGCTGCAAAATAATAAATCTTTTGTTCTTGCGTCTGAATGTGGATATATTAAATAATTGAGCCTAGATTTTGTTTTAATTTGTTGATATGGTCTGTCAGATGTCAGTCCTACCCTGCGCAAGCTTTTCTTTAATTTTTCATTAAATATTGTTGCCGATGAATCTTTTTTAACATAAAAACACTGTTTATCAGTTAAGGGTTATTACTGGAATTTCATGTGCCCATTTGTATGCGAGAGTAACTTTAAACAGTGAATGTATCCTAGAGTGATTTTGATAGATAGATTGTAACTGACAGTGATGGCCCCTAACTTGTTAAGATCAACTCAAAGATCATTTCTACATTTAATTTGTTTTTGTTGAATAATAATGCTCGAGTTTGATGTAAGATATTATTATTTGTAGACATTTGATTACATATTTGGACAATGATGTTGGATTTACTTTTAAGCTGGATTGCATAGACAGGGGTACGATGGTATATGTAAGAAAGGATATAGGTGTAACAACAAATTTCGTGTAAATAATTTATAAAAATACGAAAATGTTTTACAATTTAATTTTAAATTGGATTAAACCAATTACATTTTAGCGGACTCTAACTCTAAATTTGACCTTTTGATTCTTCTCTTCAAAATCGGTGTTGACTTGGATGATTTGGCGGATTTGGTAGCGAAATCTTTGGGTTGATCTCATCCGAGGTTGAATTTAGGGATTTATAACATTAATCCAAGGGCTTAAGAGCCTTATCTTGGATTAAACGCTATTTAAGGAGACTTTCCGGATGGATGTTCTTGAAGACCGGATGAACACCTTTGAATCTTCAAGGAGAAACGCTGATCGGAGGGGTTGAACACCTTGATCTCGGATTGGACCCCGTTCGGTTGACTTGCTTGAAGAACGCCTTTGATGCCGCGAAGAACGCCTTTGAATCTTCAAGAATGTCTCAAGTCTGCTCTGAGCTTTGGAATTGAGTCGAATTGTGTCTCAAATGAATGAATGAAGCCTCTATTTATAGTTGTAGGTGAGATTGATTTAATGGGGTTTAGGTTTGGAAGTCCATCGGACTTGGCCTTTGATTGATTTGATTTGTTCTGCTTTCATGTAGGACATACTTGATTTAACTTTCCATTTTAACGAAATTTTATACGTTATATGGTAAGTTAATTACTTTGCCACTAAGTCACGAATATTTAAATATTCGTAGAATTTAATTTCGACTTTTACGTGTGTATTAAATATCAATAAATTATTTAATTTGAGAATTAATTTATTTAAATTCTCATAATATAAATAATTCATTTTATTTGATATTAATATTTATTCCACGTGTAGCCATTTAATTGGGTACAAAATTAATTTGCTTACAATAGGTACGACGATACAAAATTTTTTTAAAAATAGGTAACATACGGCGTGGTATGTCTGTACTTTTAAAAATTATTTTATATTATCTCTGTAAATATAAATAATTCCACAATTATTTAGCATCTAAACAAACATAAAGCTACTCATCTGGCGATCGAGCATAAGACGCAACGATGGTCTAATTCCTAAATTCGATTAAGGCCAGGTGATTATGGCGGCTATGTTTTCGCGGCAATAATGAACGAAAGCAAAACAAGAGGAACATCACAATAAAACATGCAAATGCTCAATCCATTACAAAGCCATAAGTTAATTTAATACAATATAATTCATTTCAAGGTCAAAAAGTTATTAAATTTACAAATTTGACCTGCGCGTATCTCATCCGTATCCGACACGCTAACCGGTGTCCGACACGATACCCAATATTGATTTATCTTATTTTTGATTGGGACACACCGTGTGGCGTATCAAGTGCATATCCCACCCGTACACAAGTACTAGCGGAGTTTCTGTCACTATATTATTCAATTTTTGAGCATCCGTGCATTCTAGCTTTTAAGCATTTAGAGCTTCATCGACGCAAATCAAAACTTTAGGTGATGATAAAGTACAAATATAGATTATGAATACCTAATCCTGAATACGGATGAAGATGATGACGTAAAATAAATACTCGATAAATATACGAAGGATGACAGTGATAAAAATAATAAATAAGGATCAATACATAAAGGATTAGGTTATACGGACTCCTAAACTTGAGTAGTTTATCGCTTGATTAAGAGATGTTAAACGGACTCGACCCTAACCCATTAGGTCAACCCTACAGGTCACGGTTCTAAACAGTCTCGGGCCTTACCGGTTCGTTCTTAGCGGTCTCGTAATTGTTGGAACCTAACCCTAACCCTAGCGGACTACGAGCTAAACGGGCCACTAATGGGCTCCGAAATAAATTAATTTTTAACATAAAATAGTAAATTATAATCATAATACAACACAATACAAACTTAAAATCTAAACATTGTTCATAAATTCATTAAAATTACATCAACATAGTTAAACATAATTATAAAAGTTCAATTCAAATATTAACGATTATAAAAGTTCAATGCAAACATTACCGATACATTAAAAGAAAAAAATAACAATTCGAATGAAGGGAAACAATATGATAATTGACAAACAATAAAATTAATTTGTATACTTTATAAAAACAAATATTCATTAACATAAAGGGTTTTGTCTAATGAAAAAGAAAAAAAAGTAATGAAAGTATAAATAAATAAATTATATATATAAATATATATTAAAAAAATTGGGCTAGCGAGCCAGCCCGAAAACCGGCGGGCTAGCCCGTTTAGCCCGCCGCTAACCGGTCGTGGCTAAAAGGTCTTGTTTTAAACGGACCACTAAACTTATGGGCCTAACCCCGCATTTTTAGGGCTAAAAGGGTCACGCGGCCGTTTAACATCTCTAGCTTGATTCAGTTTATCACTATTTAGTTTAGTTCACCACCCACGAATTTCGCATACCTGTCATCTCCCTATTCAAATGTTTCTTCCTCTTTTAAGTCACACACCCCCACCACCAGTGTCGTCGCCATTCATGTTCGTCCGCCGCCCACCACCGCACCGTGCCTTCATGTAGCGATCGCTCACCATTGCCCATTGATAAAAGTTAGTTTTTCTAATTTTAGGTTAATTTAAATGTTGAATATTTTTTTTTTTATATATTTTTGTTGTTTAAAATCGCAAAATTACATGATTTTAGAAGTAATGAACCGTATATTACATGTTTTTTTATGTACAACACTATATTTTGTGAAATAAATTGAAAAACTCGTTTGAAATATGTTGATTAGTGTGAAAATTTCATGATTATTGTGAGCTTAATCTTCTAATTTAGATGTAATTTCATGCTTAATGCACTCGTAATTGACTAAATGCACTTGACAAAGGATTCAATATTGTTTTAGCTAAATTGTGTAGGAATAATCAACTTTGGGAGCAATTTCAGATCTTAATATTTTATTGCATCAAGTGAAGGATTATATCATTGAAAAGAAGGCCGAGAGACGGTCACAACAAAAAAATTGGCTCGATCGAAGGTCGAGAGCCCGAGTTATAAGTGATCGAAAATGTGGACGTTGGACTGGCAAGCCACTCGACCGAGTGGCCGAGCCGAGGTGAAAGTTCGCCTAGTAGCGAGCCTGTGGATCCGCTTTGCCGAGAGCTCTCTCCAACTCGGGCCGAGTGAAGCCTTCCACCGAGTTGCCAACCGAGCTCGACTAAGTCACAAGTCATTTGAGCCAAGTAGTGAGCCAAAATTATCCGTAAGCTCGATCCGTTTCCAACTTGGCCGAACACAACTTTCCACTCGGTTCGAGTGGCACCTTCCAATGAGTAAGTCCATGACTCGAGCCGAGTTGACTTCGGTCAACTCGATCGAGTTTGATCGAGTCAAACCTATTTTTATGGAATTTATGTATTTTTCCAATTTTTCAAGGACTTTTATGCAATTCTTAATATTTTTCCTAGATTTCTTACTATAAATACCCCAATTTCAGATTTATAAACATTCCACACTTTAACACAATTAAACACACTTTACACATAGTTAGTCGTAGTTTTACAATTCCTTTAAATTCCATTGCAAGTTTAGAAGAGATTTCAATTCAAAGAACACCAATAGGTGATATTTCTCCTTTGATTAAAGCTTTGTTGGTTAAGTTCATATGATGATCCCCCTCCCCCTCTCTCTCTCCACTTCTTGGATTTTATGTTTATCACCATGATTGACTAAATTTCTTATGCTTTGGTTCTTTGATTCTTGTGGGTGATTGATTTGTGGTGAGAATTCTTATGGGTTGTCCTAGTTGAAGGTTAATTGGTTGGATTGATGAGTTTTGCATGATCTATTTGCTTGGTGATGCTTTAATCCCATGCTTAGTTGTTTATTTATCACAAGGAGACTTAAGTATTTTGAATTACTTGATGGGTATTAGGTTTAATTGAGTAATTAGAGTTTATATTGGTTTAATGCAAGGAGACTTGATTAATTCTATTAAAAATATCAATTCCACATTAATTGCTTAAATTAAGGGTCGGGTAATTAATGAGGAGATCAAAGGGAAGGGGTCTTAGTATCGAAGGGTGCTCATGCTAGGATAACCTATTAACTCGTGCAATTTCCTGAGGAAAGGGAACCTTCGTCCTAATCAATCCTTCGAGAATTAATTGTAATATGAATCCTAGGCTTACCAAGTACGTGTTTATGTTTTCTTAATTGTATTGCTCTTATCAATTAATCAACAAAAGGAATATAATATGAATTCGTTCCATAGTTGATTACCCATTTGAGGAAAAGTACCCGAGCACCGTTTCCTTTATTGTTTGAAACTTGTGTGTTAATTAGTTTGATTTTTGTTATTTGTATCAATTGTTTATTTGCTTATTATTAACTCACAACTTCCTATTACTCGTATTACAATTGCAATTAGACGTGTAGTTCTAGGGATATCCCCCATTTGAGTCTCTTGGATCGATAATTTAACCGGGTGCATGTTTGTTACATGATCCTCCTACACTTGTGAGGTGAGTGTCGGTTTGCATGTATCATATGTTCGACTACGATTTTTGAACATTTCACACTTGGTTGAATTCTTTTTCGAACAAATGACACATGTTTATATAGACTTTTTACTTAGTTCACCACCGTTCAAAAAATAATAATAATCTAAAAATAGCATATTTGTTCAACAATAAAATTCATTTTTTCAAACAAATGACACATGTTCGAAAAAAGAAACCATATAAGTTTTTTCACTTAATTCACCACCGTTCGAATTTTTGTTTTCCCAAAAATTGGGTCTTTTAGCATTCTAAATCGTGTGTGTTGGGGGTGGGGGAAGGGTTTGTACTCAATAATTGTTCTGACCGAAAATTATATGAGATATTTTGATTATTTCCTAAGTGTTAAAAAAACAAAAAGATTCAAGAGGTGAACTACTCAACTCTAAGGGTCCATCTGACATGGCTCATACATAAAATATTTTTTTCCTCATCTTACGTAGTCGAAATATGTCTCTAGAAAAAGATCATAATCCTTATCCAATATCCAATATTCATCCATAATTTTACATTGAGTCAGCTAGCAGTAAGACACTATTCATTTAAATTGCAAATTAGATGAGCTTTTATACTTTTTAATATAAATTAATCGTACTTTTCCTAAATTATACTCCACCGTTTCAAGAAATTATGCTCATTTTCTTTTTCCATCTCTCCCAACAAGTTATGTCCCAACAAGTTATGGACACTCTTAAAAAGGAAACATCATATAATAATATTAATACCCTCATAATATCATTTAAATTTAAAAAATATCACTCTTATTCTACTTTATTTTATTCTCTCTCCTACTTTATTTTATTAAATCACTCAAAATACTTTTACACTTTATTCTCGCTCTTATCCTTTATTCTAAAAAAGTCAATAAAATTAATTTTTCTTAGTTTCCATTTCCCAAGAAGTGTGCATATTAAATTGATAAAATTGTAGATAAATGTGTTATTTTAATAAAAACAATAAACATTTATTAAGAACATAACCAAAATTTAAATACTTTCTTAATATGTATACATTATTTAATCTAAATTGATAGATACATTCCTTTTAAATAGAATAAAACTTTAGATAAATATGTTATTTTAATAAAAAAGATAAACATTTATTAGGAGCATAACCAAAATTTAAATATTTTCTTAATATGTATCCATCGATCTAAATTGATAGATACACTCCTTTTACATAGAATAAAATTTTAGATAAATATGTGATTTAAATAAAGAAGATAAACATTTATTAGGAGCATAAAAAAATTTAAATTTTTTCGTAATATGTATATATTGATCTAAATTAATAGATACATTCCTTTTAAATAGAACAAAATTTTAGATAAATATGTTATATTAATAAAGAAGATAAGCATTTATTAGGAGCAAGGTTGCAAATATCGCAATATATCGCGGATATATCGCAAAAAATGAAGTTGGGATACGAATATTAGGGGAAATGTATTTTTCCCGGATATCGCGAAATATTGCAAAATATCGATATCGATATCCATATCGATCAGACATAGTGTATTTTTTACCGGATATCGCGGAAATATCGCAAATTTTTAAAAAATCGCGATTTTTTAATAATTATTTATAAAAAAATTTAATTTTTTTTTCATTTTGTTTGTTTCTCCCCAAATAAAGAGAATCACATAGGTCTTCATATTGATATTAATTGTATTGTATCATGTATATTTAGTCATTTTGTATTGTATTATGTATTATATTGTCACTTATTTTGCATCGAGACGGTATTGATATAATCTATTATCCATATGGTTGCTTTAAAATACAATTTTATTGTAATTTTTAATGGAATATGTGCATAATAATATGTTATAATAATTCCTGAAATATCTTAAATTTCCAAGATTTTAATAAAGTTTCCGTCATTTTTTTAATTTTTGCGATATCAATATATCCATCGATATATCCGTAAAATTAAAGTTGCGATATTTGTTGCGATAGCGATATTTTCATCCTTCACAAGGAGCATAACAAATATTTATATATTTTCTTAATATGTATAAAATGATCTAAAATGATAAGATATATTTTGAGTAGTACGGAATACTTAAATTTGTTGGTGAGCATAATTAGAAATATGATTATAAAAATTCAATATTTTCCTTTATTTAGCAGATCTTCCCTCTTATTTCTGTCGCTCTCATTCAAATACAACATCTCTCTCTCTCTCTCTCTCTCTCTCTCTCTCTCTCTCTCTTAA
This sequence comes from Paraleonurus japonicus, assembly GCA_030762865.1. Taxonomy (NCBI): domain Eukaryota; kingdom Viridiplantae; phylum Streptophyta; class Magnoliopsida; order Lamiales; family Lamiaceae; genus Paraleonurus; species Paraleonurus japonicus. The sequence goes on from CM061057.1 coordinate 37,712,144, forward strand.
TGCAGCAGTGTTCATTTCATAGATAGCTAAAATGGCTGAGCAGCATAAACCCTCTGAAGTTTCTCTATCTAATTTTTATGGCGGAAATACTAATAGTGATGGTCAGAATTGTGTAATGATTGATAAAGAGCTTTTGATCGACGCAAAGCAGCTTGCTATTGGCGCAATGATCAGTGAGGGAAACTATTCAGTTGTTTATGAAGGATTGTAAGTCCTCTTTTCCCTAATTTGGATTTAACTTTTTACTTAATCAACAGTAATATTGATTGTTCTGCTTAATGTTCTTCAATTGCCATGCATGTCAATCATTGTGCACTTGATTTGTTGTCTATTTCATGCTCTGGATTGTAGTGTTTCTTTTAATTTATCTGTTAATTCCTTTTTGCAAGAGTTTATTGTTTTTCCTTTTTAATCTCTCTGTGCCTAAAATTTCCCATTTACTGCTGTGTTATTCTTCAAATGCACAATCATTGAAATGGTTGGAGCAAGAAGTGAAGGCAAAACATAAGCTTTTTCATTGAAGAAATTTTCCATGGATACATAGGATTTTGTTTGTTGGAAGAGTTGAGTTGTTTAATTGCATAAATATAAGCATCATGTTATTTTCTCATTACTTTTTCGGGCAACATTTTGATTCTCGGCAGAGATAAAAAGACTGAAACCATGGCGAATTGTTAGTTGGGTGCCATTAAACTTCATAATTGATGATGGAAATGGAAGAAAAATTGCTCAAGTCCTTAATGACATAAAAGAAAGGACACAGTTGGGTGCCATTTTGATTCTCGGTAGAGATAAAAAGACTGAAACCATGGCGAATTGTTAGTTGGATGCCATTAAAATTCATAATTGATGATGGAAATGGAAGAAAAATTGCACAAGTCTTTCTCATTACTTTTTCGAGCAACATTTTGATTCTCTGTAAAAAATAAAAAAAAAAAAACACTGAAACCATGGCGGATTGTTGGTTGTGCGCCATTAAAATTCATAATTGATGATAGAAATGGAAGAAAAATTGCCAAGTCTTTTGATGACATAAAAGAAAGATTAAAGTTAGTAATGTGTGTTTTAATATTATTTCTTCCTATTTTTCACTTGCTACTAATTAGGTGGTTGTCATGTAGAAGAGACCTTAGCATAAGGAAAGGGAATCACATACATCTGCAATTTTATTTTGACGGTTCAAGCTCTTTATTGAGTTTAGAGAATGCAATCAAATTATTAAGTTGTAATCAGAAAATTATTTTTGAGATTTTAGTTATCCCAAAAGGATTGTTGACCCGGCTTTTATAACTTTATCATTGATTATATATATATATATATATACGCGGATCTTGTAAATTAAGATTTATGTAATCATATAAAAGGATAATGGCCATTTATTGTCGTTAAGTTGACGGGGCAATGGACTTTGGCCTAATTAATGCGAAAATCTACGAAAACAATTAAGAGTTTGTATTTCTTTTTATTTACCTTCCACAGAAGGTAGATCCTTGTGATCGTAAATACTACTTCTACCATATTGCATGTGTAAGAAAGGCTTATTATCATTTTCAAAATCTGCAGCAAAATACGGCTTACAAGAAGTAATGGTACATATTTCGGTTATGTGGCCTTAGGAGTTGGCCCTTTTTCTGTTACTTTTGTTAAATTAATGCTTGAATATGGAATAGGAGTCCACTTAGAATTTCGAGCTGAATTTTTAAACACATAACATCTGCTTAAAATCTCATTTGCTCCACATAGTACAACATCAAAGTTTGTAGTTTGACCACACAACAACATTCCGAAAAATACAATATATATATATATATATATATATATATATATATATATATATATATGTGTGTGTGTGTGTGTGTGTGTGTGTGTACAAAGAATTATGAGAAATGTAGGCCGAGGAATTCATATGGGAAGGAAGAGTTCAATTATAGCTCAAATTGGCCATCTTTTGTTTCATGGAAATGGCTGCTAGAGGGAGGATAGATGCGGATTAGAATTTGTAAAAGAACATAGAAATTTTAACTCTGTGGATTTGAAATCCACTTCAATCCATAAACAAACACTCCCCAAGAGTCGAGACACATTTAAATAGAAGTTTAAAGATATCATTGATTGGTTAAAACATTGTCTGTGATGAATGATACTCCCTCCGTCCGGTCCAAAGAATTTAGTCTTGCTTTCCTTTTTAGTCTATCCAAAGAACTTAGTCCTATTCCAAAAAAAAAGAATATATCACTTTATCCTTACCTTCAAACATCTCTTTAATTACTCAAGTTGTCATTAACTTTACTCATAAACAACCACTTTATTTATAAATGGACCCCACAATATCCCATAATACCCTTCAATATATCTACTTTACACAAAAACTACTCTTATTTCTTAAAACTTGTGCAAAAAGAAACAAGATTAATTTTTTTGGACGGAGGGAGTACTAATTAACAGTGATGTGCTTAAGAACTCATATATGCAATATGCTCAAACTGTTGGACATTACGTTGTTGGTTGAGGTGCATGCATATTTGATTTATGTTTTTCTTTGGTAGGAAACAAAACTATTGTATTGATATAGTTTATAGACGAAGCAAGTGCAAGGGTACATTTAGAACACTATTCTCCCGTCTCTAGCAATATTAGGAGATGCATCATTTTTCTGTTGTATCAAGTTCACAAAAAGGACAGTTAAAAAGTAAAATAATTTAAAAAGCATCATTTTGCAAGTTTATTGAAATCTGTTCTGTTATTCTATTTTTCTTCTTTTAACTTCTTTTCAGGTATAGGTCCATGCTTGTGGCTGTAAAAGTTATACAGCCAGACATGCCTGCAGCCGTGAGTCCAGAACTCCAGGAGAAATTCTGTAGGGAGGTTTCAATGCTTTCAAGAGCAAATCATGAGAACATAGTAAAGGCATGTGAATTCAAATGAGTGTGTGGGTTACTTCTCTTCACACATTTACTTGTACTTGGCATACATATTTTGGTGGTATATACCCTTAGGGGTGTTTGTTTATTGATTCTATTGGATTTGAAATCCAGTAGCTGAATTTTATGATTAGTAAACAGTGTATTAATTTTTGTAGGATTTGATATCATATGATTTTGGATATATAGGTTATAGCTGATCAGTTGTGTATTGGAAATTTTGTCTGAAGTAGGGGAGATTGTGTAAAGTAAAAAACTAGAGAAAGAGAGAGTTGATTTGGGTAGATAATAATAATTTAAAATGAGATATAGATGTTTGCTTGTTGTGTGTTGAAAATTATAATTGAAAAAAGTATTTATAGGATTTGAAATCATATACCAAAAATCGGGTTTGACAAACGAGGATTTGGATTTGAAATAAAAAATGTGGGGGTGCCTCACCCATAACAAACACCCCCTTAGGGTGCGTTTGGATTGGAGGATTTGATTAAGGATTTCAAATCCTAGTGGAAAATCTATTGGTTATTTGGATTGATATGGATTTGAAATCTATCACTCTACTTTTTTTTTACTGATTTGGGTGGATTTATAATCCAGTTTAATTTGAATGGATTTGAAACCCATTCTTTTAAGCCACTACAGTTCAAATTCCTCAATCCAAATGCTACCTTACTTTTAGCAAGTAGTTCTTCTAAGCTCAGATAAATTATAATTAGTATAATTTCTTGAAAATGTTATAATTGTAACTTTAGGTCTACCATATTTTGCAACTATCTGTGGCGCCTAATGTGTCTGGGGGAGTATTACAAAGGATAATAAGTAGAGCCAAATTAAACAATTCGTCCATCTTTGTTTGCCCTTACTCTTATTCCTTCCAAAGTTCACTAGGAAAGGCTCAGAGGCACTAAATGATAATTTAGTTTGTTGAATTTTTGATTAGAGGGTTTAATAGTGTTTGCAGTTTATTGGTGTGACTATGGAGCCAAACATGATGATCATCACAGAGCTCATGAAAGGTGGCACACTGCAGAAATTTTTGTGGGGTGTTCGTCCAAACTGTCCAGATCTAAAGCATTCCATATGTTTTGCTTTAGACATTTCACGGGCGATGGAATATCTTCATCAAAATAGAATTATTCACCGTGATTTAAAACCAAGTAACATTCATGCTTTTTTATTGGTGTATTTTCGTCTTGTACTTACAACTCTTCTTGTGTTATGAGAGTAAATTGCAAAATTGGTCTCATATTTATTGTTGTTGGCAATTTTAGTCCCATATGAATCAATTTTCTGAATTAGTCTCAAACACTTTTAAAATGATGCAATTTTAGTCCTATATGTGATAATTTTTTGTTTTAGGATGATAATTGATTTGTAATTTTTATAATGAATTAAGTCTCAAAAACTTTTATTAGTCTTGATTTTACATGGAATTCTGGTATCTACATGAGCAGCACATGCATAAATCATGAAACCTTGTCAATATAGGACTATTGCATCATTTTAAAAGTTATGTGACTTAATTGAGAAAATTAATTTTTATGAGATTAAAAATGTCTACATCCTAATAGATACAGGACCAATTTACAATTTACTATGCGTTATGATGCTCCAAGTATGACTCTTTGGATTACGAAATTGACATTTGTAGTTTCAAAATGATTTGATAGCATCTGTAGTTAGTCATTTTCAATGTGTTAAGACATATATTAAAAACTCAATCGTTCCAGATAAGTGAAATGTACACGGCAATCCATCTAGAGGATGCCCATTTTTTCTGATGTTCAAGAAAAATACATAGGTATTACAACCAGCCCTCCAAGGTGTGTTTTTTCGTCCAGTTGGTGTAGGAAAGAAACAAAATGTCATGGTTTTCTTCTTTTTATTTTCTCTCTTTCGTAATTAGGCTAAAACTTAAGTGTAGTTTTTTGTGACTATCCCTTATAATTATGTTAGCATTAAAAGGGAAACAATTTGGGTATTCAATACTAATTGAGATTTCTCAACTGGTTATGTAGGCAATCTACTTCTTACAGAAGATCAAAAGAAAATCAAGTTAGCTGATTTTGGATTAGCTAGAGAAGAGGCTGATGACAAAATGACAACAGATGCTGGTACTTACCGTTGGATGGCTCCTGAGGTATTTTTCTACACAGGCTCATTTTTTACTTTTTATTTTTTTTTATGTATCATATTTTTTTCATTAATCCAGTTGTTTAGTGTGGAAGATCTTCGTTTGGGTGTAAAGAAGCATTATGATCACAAAGTTGATGTCTATAGTTTCTCTATGGTTCTGTGGGAACTGCTCACTAATCATACCCCCTTCAAAGGTCGGAACAACGTTATGGTGGCATATGCTGCAGCTATGGTATGGCTTCTTCCCATGTATAATATTGCAGTTTGTTTTGATTTAAGTGAATAAGTTTTAATTTGAGTTTCCGATTATTGGTGGATTGAAATGAAATTGTTTGAAAAGAGAAATGCAGAAGAACTTGATATGTTAAGAGCAACATGAAGATTCTTTTAATATTTTTGTAGTGGCTAAAGAAAATCCAATTAAATTTAACATAATAGGACATGATGAAACTTGTATCTATATAAATATTAACAGAATAACTCATTCTGTAGATTTCATATCTGGATTTATGCTGCTTTCTGTAAATATATCTCAAGAAGGGAAATTTAACTTTCAAGTTGGTTAATATTATTTGACAGTTCTCCTGTGAAGCTTGTTCACAGTATGAAATTAATACCATTATATTCATTTAGTAATACCAAAGCATTCATTTAGTAATACAATTGCATGTGTAAACTAATATCATAGTGTAAAATGTTATGCAATTAGTTTATAAAAGTAATGGTGTTACTGAATGAATGTAATGTTATACCGTCAAAAAAATGAATGTAATGTTATCAGTTTCATCGGTGAACAAGTTTCACTGGAGACCGACTCTTATTATTTTGTGGTAATCATTTTCCTATGGTCTAGCCAAAATGTGAATGGATTGTGTTTACAGAGTTGCCTTACATATATCTGAAGTGAACTTGCCAGATATGTTTGATTTGGGGATTTAGAGGGTGATTTCAAAATTTAGTGAATTTCAAATTCTTGATAGATAGTAGTAATATGTGTTTGCTTTGCGATTTAAATAGGAAAGAGTTTTTGACTTTATGTCAAATCAATATGTACGAGTGTGCAATGTTGTATTATCTTATTATTGTTGATTGTAACTGTGATGGTTGAATAATTATGTAATAATTAGTGTGTTTTATTAAAAGTTGCAAGATGTGATAAATAAAATAAGATTAACAATATAAAAATCATATGAATCCTTGGAAAAAGTGTGTGGTATAGAAAAAACTTTCATTTATAGGGTTTATAAGTATTTGTAGGATGGAGGTATTAGGTTTTTTAGAAACCGTATTCTTAAATCCCAAATTAGAACCGGATTAGATTTCAAAATCCCAACTCCGATTTTCAAATCCCAAACCAAACATACCCAACTTGTTTTACCAATTATATTGCATGCTTCAAATCAACTTTAACATCTCTTTTCATAAAATCTACAAGATCTCTTACAATTAGTTGATGATTATACCAAAGTTTATGTTCTTTAATTTGACTTGATTGTAATGTGTGGAATAACTCATCCCTCTATCCTATCTTTTCTTATTCAATTGAACTTTTCATTTTCTTATCAACAAACAATGTGGTTTACTGATAATACATGTATCGTTGTGACGTATATTGTAGAACCGGAGGCCGAATATGGATAACATTCCTGCGCAGATCGCGCCTCTCCTACAATCCTGTTGGGCAGAGAATCCAGAAGATCGACCAGAATTTTATCAGATCACGGAGTTTCTGAAGAACTATTTCGTTCAGCTGACAAATTCTTTGCCAAGATTGATGGAGGACGAATATTCGAGTCAAAAGAGAGAAGAGAGTGAAGATTCCATAGCTACGGATTGCTTGATGATGGATGGACCTAAGGAAACAAAGAGAAACCAAAGGAGCCGTTGCCTCAGGTTCTTTCCTTGTTTTGGACAATTTGTTGAATGAGCCGTTACTGTATAGGAATTTTATTTCCTTGTTGTAAATAATAGCTCAAGTATCGCAAAGTTTTATACGAAAATGACTAATGATAAACATGAATGATGAAATTGTTTTGGAAATTGGAAGTTCAAATATTTGATTAAAATTATTAAGAATCTTGCTAGGAATATTAAAAATTAGGGTCAGTAATATTATATTATTGTTGAGGAGTATCAACAATAATTACTATTTAAATTAGAGGCACTCTTGTGTGAGACCGTCTCATGCATGAGACGAACATGAGACGGAGTCGTGATAATAAATTATTAAAAAGTGACTCGATCATGCATGAGACCGTCTCATATAACTTTTGCCTTTAAATTATTCACATTTTATATAAAAATAAAATATTATAATATTAAGTTTAAAGTATCAAGTTTAAAAATATTTAAAGTATTAAATATTTGACAAAAAATATCAAGAATTGAATAGTGATTCATAAAAATAAATAAAATTCATCGTTTCCACCCGATTTAGACAGGTTAAAAACTGTTTTTTTCGTATATTGTTGTTTGGTCGTATAACATATCTCTTCGACCCATCTTAATAGGTTGTCCCAATTGCGTGGAATTATCAACTTATTAAAAATGATTTTAATAAAAATATCCACTTCACATTTGTATTTGCACACTTTTTAAGAAAATATGCTTTATTAACTTTTATGAAATATAAAATGTAGAAAAAAAAATGTAAGGATATTTTGGGTGATTTAATGAGATAAAGTAGGAGAGAGAATAAAATAAGGTAAAATAAGAGTGACAATTTTGAAAATAATATGATATTGTGAGGAAGTTTATATTAAGGGTATTTCCTTTTAAAGAGTGTGAAACTAATCTTGGAGCGAATCGAAAGGAAAGCTGTTAAGACAATTACGGGAAAGAAGAAGTAGTTTTTTAAATAAAAAAATGTAAACAATCCACTTCATGTCTGCACTCAAATCCGCCATAAAATGTGCTAGATATTACAATGAAAAATATCAATTATAGTAATCGAAAAGTATTAAAGTGTTAACATCATTGAAATGTATCAAAGAAAATTAATTGAAAAGTGTTGTAACAAGACACGAGTGCATGTATCACTCAATTCACAAGAGATCAACTCTTATATATAAACAATTACTCCCTTCGTCTTATAAAATCTTTCATACTTTTTTATTTTTTTTTCGTTTGTCCCACTATAAGTTTTACACACTTAAAATGAAAATCTCTTTATAAACTGTACCCCGTTAATTTTCACTAATTTACACAAAATGTCATTGATTTTTGATTCACACATACACACAACCCAATAAATTTTTTATTTTATACATAAAAGTTTACAAAATTACTTTTAAAAACTCAAATCATTACTCTTATTTCTTAAAGTGTGCACACTCCATCCTATAAAAACTTCTATGAGGGAGTAATATTTCTTAAAATTTGTGTCTAACCTATTTGTGTAATTAAAATTGAATAGAGAGTAAAAATAAAAAATTAGGATTCAAAAATTACTAAGATGCCCCTGCCGCTAGCTCGATCGCTCCGCCTTTGGATCATACTTAGCCGTTGAACAAATTAAAAGGAAAAGGCAGCAAAGCCGAACAGCTGCCTAGTGTCATTTGCTGGTATCCATGCAAAGCCACGTTGCTACCCTCCCCCCACCCCACCCCCACCCCACTTCTTCAAAATCCAAACAACTTGTGTGCATTCTCTCACATTAATTAACAAAAAAAGAAAAAATCATAAATGATGAAGATAAGCTGCTCCTTTTCTTGTTACAGAGCAGCAATCTTGTTATTAATTTGTGCATGCAGTGCAGTGGGTTTTGATGAACTAGTGGTGAAGAGGGACGAGAGGAGGACTTTGGTTTCTACAGAGTATGGAGAGATCTCAGCCGTTAATGTTGTGGATCATACAATCAACGGCTCATATCTTCTTCACTTCTTCACCTTGGATCCCAATTCACTCTTTCTTCCTGTCATTCTGCATGCTGATATGGTCTTCTATGTCCACACCGGTACTTCTTTATTCTTTTACTCTTCTTTCGGTCATTTACTCCGTTCCATAGAAGTTTTTATATTTGTGTGGCATATAATTTAAGAAAGTGGAGTGGTGAGTTGCTTTTGGGTAATTTTGTAAATTTTTATGAATAAAAGTAATAAAATGAGTTGGACTGCAGCTATATTTCATTACTACTCCCATCATCCATAAAAACCTTCATATTTTGTATGGGCACACGATTTAAGAAGAGTGGAGTAATGAATAGGTTTTTTCTGGGTAATATTATAAATTTTTATGAATAAAGTAATAAAATGAATTGAATTGTGTGTATATGTATAACAAAGTAGTGATATTTTGTGTAATATTGAAGTTATAAGTAGTTTATAGAAATTTTCTATTTATAAAGTGTGAAAGTTCTTGTGAACGGAAAAAAATTATTATAAAGTTATTGTGGGACGGAGTATCAAATCAGAATGTGTGTATGTATAATTCTTGCTTGCTTCACTTTTCTGTACGCTCTAATGGAAATTGGATCAATTAGTTAGAGTTTCCATTTGATTCTGCATATGCATTGCTTGATTTGTGTTATGGAATATTATGGAGCAAAGGAACGTTAATATGTATGTGTAGGTTTTGTGTGAGACGCTCACGCTTAGATGTAACATAATGTGAGAGGATGATATTTAAACAGTTTGGACTGGATTTAGGAACGGGTGTTAATTTGTGTTAGTCTGTAAATCGATTGTGTCAGTTGTCTTAATGTATATGTATGTTAAGGGAGAGTGTGAGTGAATGTCTAAAATCTTTAATTTGTTAAAAGGAATAATGGACAAGAGTGAATGGGTAGTGCTTAGATTAAATTTCAATCCATTTTTGACTCATTCATGAGATGGGTCTAATAAGACTGGACGGACCTTAGATCTGCAATCAATTGTGTCACACAAGTTTTTGTCTTAATGTATATGTATGTTAAGGGTGAGTGAGCGAGTGTCTAAAATCTTGAATTAGTTAAAAGGAATAATGGACAAGAATGAATGGGTAGTACCTAGTTTATGTAAATTTCATTCTATTTTTGACTCATTTGCGGGATGGGTCTCTAGACGGATCTTAAGATCTGTGAATCGGGTTCGTTTGTATCGAAGAATTAATAATGAATGATTGTGATATTAGGGAGTGGGAAGTTAAAGTGGAGAGAGGAAGATGAGGTGAAGAGCGCAGATTTAAGGCGAGGAGATGTTCACAGACTTGAAGAGGGAACTATTTTCCTGATACAGAGCAACTTGGACACTGACACGGACAGACAAAAGCTAAGGATTCATGCCATCTTTCCTAATTCTGACAAATACATCAATGTACGTGTTACTACTGCCAGTTCGATTCCTTTGTTTCATATTTTGTATTATATCTCTTGTTCCACCTTACTGGTTATTAATTAATGCATGTTGATTCATGTACTCATCTATTAATTTTTTTGGCATAACGCTTTTGAATTATCAACTTTTTGTTTGAAAAGCCTTTGAACAATTATTTTATTTTCAAAAGTTCTTAAACTAAACTCAAGAATTTTGCTGAGCTAGTCTAATGTTTCCATTAAAATATGACAAATCAATCTATTTCAATGCAAATAAGATCAAATTCCGTCAAAACATTCGTCTCCAATGAACTATCAGGGCCTTATGAAATAAAAATTATATAATTTTAAGGACTTTTAAAACAAAAATATAATTTAAGGGCCTTATGAAATAAGAATGGTATAGTTTAAGGATTTATTAAAATAAAAATTAGTTCAGGGATTTTTGAAACAAAATTTGATAGTTTAGGAGTCTTTTGATGCATTATGTCATTAATTTTTTACGTCACGTCACGTGTCCATCCACAATATGAAATATAAAGTGAAACACCAAATATAAAACATATGATTTCGTGTGATACCGCTGCTCTTTTTCTTATTCATCATAATAATTCATTAAATTGTTGTTAATACGTAGGAGATTGGACCTTATTCTAGCATCCGAGATATGCTTCTGGGCTTTGACAACAAAGTTCTGCAAGCAGCTTTTAAGGTACCTATCATTCGTTCTTATTCAACAATTGATCTTGAATATGCATGGTTATAATTATTTAGAATAACTTTGTAATTAGGTCCCTGCGGAGAAGATAGAAGAACTTGTCAATGGAACAAAGCCGCCAGCTATCATACACGGCCTCTCCGCAACTAAGTTTCGAGCATGGGAGATGGAGGCTCGATTCGTAGAAAGCCTTGTTGGAAGTACAACTTCCAACATTTTCGAACTTAACAAGAAAAAGAAAAAGCATGGTACTAAATTGTTCAATGTTTTCGATGCGGATAAAGATTTTGAGAATTGCAATGGATGGAGCACGACGGTGACGAGGAAGAAGTTGCACGCGTTGAAGGGTACCGACATTGGCTTATTCATGGTGAACTTAACTGAAGTAAGTCAAACGCTGGTGGTTATGGATGCCACGATTATTTCCGTTTAAGTAACACTTAGGTTAGGTGCACCAACTTATATTGTTTTGAGTGAAAACGACTATTACTTTTTAGTAAAACTAGTAGTGTGACTGGTGCTTAGAAATATTTGCTTTTCTATTTTAGTATTATGAGTGAATAGTGATTGTATGTAACATGCAGGGGTCAATGATGGGGCCCCACTGGAATCCTAGCGCTAGTGAAATAGCGGTGGTCCTACAGGGTCGGGAATGGTACGGGTGGTGTGCCCTGGGAATTCGAACAAAACGGGATGTAGAGACATGAGGTACGAGGTTCAAGAAGGCGACACATTTGTTGTGCCAAGATTCCATGCCATGGCTCAAATGGCTTTTAACAACACAACATTTGTTTTCATGGGATTTGCTGCTTCAGCCAAAAGAAACCATCCTCAGTACTTAGCGGGGAAGGCATCGGTGCTGCGGACGTTAGACAAAGATGTTTTAGCTATGGCATTCAACATCACGAATACGACGATGGATCAACTAGTGAATTCGCAGCAGGATTCAGTGATCTTGGGTTGTGTCTCTTGTGCTGAGGAGGAATTTAAGATTGTGGAGGAAGAAATTGAAAGGGAAAGGGCAGCGGAGAGAGAGAGGAAAGCGGAGGAAGCCAGGAAAAGAGAGGAAGAGAAACGGAGGGAGGAAGAGGAGGCTAAGAGACGAGAAGAAGAGAGGGAAAGACGAGAAGAAGAGGAGGAAAGGAAGAGTCGAGAAGAGGAAGCTAAAGAAAGAGAAGAGGAGGTGGCAAGGAGGGCGGAGGGAGAGAGAAAAAGGCAGGAAGAGAAAGCTAAAGAGAGAGAAGAGGAGGAAGAGAGGAAAAGGGAGGAAGAGGAGGCGGCGGCAAGGAGGGCGGAGGAAGAGAGGAAAAGGCAGGAAGAGGAAGCTCGAGAGAAAGAAGAGGAGGAAGAGAGGAAAAGGGAGGAAGAGGAAGCTGGAGAAAGAGAAGAGGAGGCAGCAAGGAGAGCAGAGGAAGAGAGAAAAAGGCAGGAAGAGGAAGCTCAAGAGAGCGAGGAGGAGGAAGAGAGGAAAAGACAGGCAGAGGAAGCTCGAGAAAGAGAAGAGGAGGAAGAAGATGGTGGTACAAGGAAAAGGGAAGAGGAAGAGGGGGAAAGGCAGGAAGAAGCAGCAGCTGCAAGAAGGAGAGAGGAAAAAGGAAGGCAGGCAGAAGAAGCGAGAGAGAGAGAAGAGGAAGCGGCCAGAAGAGGAAGAAGGGAAGAGGAAGAAGCAGCTGAAGGTGGGAGGAGCGAGGGAGAACGAGCAGAGGAGGAAGGGACGAGGCGGCAAGAGGAGGAGGAGGGGGAAGAAGCTCCCGGCGGCTGGCGATATGGCACGAAGGCCAAGATGAAGAAGGGATTAATCCACCTATTCCCAACAACAACAGGCCATGCCCATTCTCAAGAGAGATTCTGAAACCATTATGCATACCTCATAATAATAAAGCATATATAATGCTGATCAATAGATTGCCTGCCTGCCTCTTTTTAAATTTCTCTGCTCATTCCAGCTTTGTAATCTAAATAACATGTTCTCCTGGTATCTTTCCTTTTTCTTGTCATCTGTAATAACATCTTTTTGCTTTTAAATTGCTGCTTCAACTCAAATTTCTTTTAATGGAATTAGGTACACTTGCAATAAAGTTTAATTACAATTAAAAATAATTAATTTACAGCAAGTATTAATCTCTTAAGATGAAGCTTTTGTCTCAAGAGAAGGTGTTAGTGAGATAATTTCAAAGTGCTATTAGCTTTTGTTTCAAGAGAAGGTTTTTATGTGAACAAATCAATTATCAAATTTTAGTTATTTGTCATTTGGAAGTGCAATGGAGTCTTGATCTCGAGTATATGAATTGAATATGTACTTTAGTTTAAAAAAACCATTGTATCAAAGCTTCACTTTTATTTTAAACCAATAATTTTGACTGCATTGCTAGGAGTGTGCATTATTCGAAGAATATCAAAATAACCGATCGAATCAAATCGAATTTAAAATTCGATTTAGTTATCCAGTTATTGGTTCGGTTATGATTTTTAACTTAAAAAATTTTGATTTTCAGTTCGATTTAGTTATTTTATGATTAAAATTGAAAGACGTAGTAAATTAAATTAAACTCCGTTATCTCATGAGTCATTTCTAAGTTTTCTTAGTCTATTTTGATGAAAATTTTATGTTATTTATTTAGGCCCAATAAGTAAAGGTGTTTATGGTTTAAAAATTCTAAAAAAATAAAACAATAACTTTTTGGTTATCAGGTTAATATCCGTAACCGAATTGAAAATTTCAATTTGATTATATGTCGATTTTATATTTTTCAGTCGGTTCGGTTACCAATTATGAGAAATTCGACTATTTACGTTATTACCATTCGGTTCGGTTAAAGAACCGTACCAACAAATGCTCTCCCCTTTGTATTACTCTCTCCATCCCAAAAAGATGGTCCTTTATTCAAGAACGGGAGGTTTGTGGTTTACACACCGTAAGGTTACAATGTTAACATTTTTAAAAATTTTGAAGTATCAAATATTTGATAAAAATATTAAGAATCTCATCGGAGTATCAAGAATTATGGTTAGCGGTATCATATTAGTTTTCAGAGTATCAACAACAAATTAATATTTTTATTATTTAAATTATTCATATTTAATATAAAAACACGATATTATACTCACTCGTTCTGATTTAGATTGTTCAAAATCAAATGACACGAGTTTTAATAAAAATATTACTCCCTCCGTCTCGAAAAAATTTTCATATGTAGGTGACACACACTTTAAGAAAAAGAGTAATGATTGAGGTTTTGAGGGGTAATTTTGTAAACTTTTATGTATAAAGTAAAAACTTATTGGGTTATGTGTATGTGAGAGTAAAAGTAATGACATTTGTATAAATTAGTGAAAATTGTGAGGATGGAGTTTATAAAGGGTTTTTCATTTTAAGGGTGTGAAACTTATAATGAGACGGACGAGAAAAGGAAAGTGTGAAAGTTTTTATGGGACGGATGGAGTATTTATTAGTATTAAAAGTGTAAAGTGAAGGATAAAATGATCTTTTCAAATTTATTGGAGTGAGTAATTGAGTGAGAAAATATAATTATAGTGAAGAATTGAGTAGCATGAGGATAGCGTTGTGGTTTTTCTATTTTGGGTATGAGAAAACGTTTTTAGATTTTGAGCAATTTAAATAAGAGATGTTTCTAAGGGTTCGAGTTGAGAGGATAAGGATATTGTTTTGCAATTTTGGGTATGAGAAAACAAAATTGTGATGCCCATTTTTAGATTTTGAGCAATCTAAATAAGAGATATTTGTAAGAGCAAGTCTCTTATGAAATATTGCACCGTGCAATATCAATTAAAAAAGGAAATTATTAAATCTTGTGGGTCAAGATAAAGAACGGGTCAAACTAGCGCAGATTTCTTCTTCTTCCTCCACGCAGATTTCTTCTTCTTCCTCCGTTCTAACTCTTCTTCCTCCTCTTCCATTGTTGTGCCTGTGTTCCCAACCAACCCCAACCACGCATCAAGGTTCTTTCAAACGCAGTAAACGCCCGATGATAAGGAGGGATAAAAGCGTAAACTCCGATGAAAAAATGAAAAAAGAGGGATCATCCGATTGATGAAAACAAGAGTGGATAAAACTTAAACAGTTGATGAATACAAAGCTTATGCGAACTTCTAATGATAAATTTTTATTTCTGTTTAAACCGGAATTAATATCGCAACTCCTAATCTGCAGTTACGATTTATTCATTTGTAAGCATCTGTTTAGGTAGAAACATAAGAGACAACAACAGCTTAAGTCATCCAGTTTACCACCGTAATATGTAAATCCAGCTTCTTGAGCTGCCTTAGAAAACGGAGACAGATGTTTTCCGTCGAGAGCCCTTGCACGCGCAAAGTCTGCAATCTTCTTGGCTGTAGCTTCGTGGCTAAGACCGTCTTTCACCGCTTCACCCACGACACCCTCTATCTCTTTGATGTATAAGTTGTCGAACAAGCCATCGCTTCCTGCTACTACTACATCTCCAGTACAAGCTGGGATCTTGAAAACCCGACAACAATTATAATCTCTTAATATAAATTGTTTTCCGAAATATACTAACTCGGTCCCATAATAACTTTCACACCCTTAAAATAGAAAACCCTTTATAAACTCCAACCTAACAATATCCTCAATTTTACACGAAATGTCATTATTTCGAGCCCACACATACACACAATTCAACTAACTTTCTTACTTTGTTCAATAAAAGTTTACAAAATTAACCCTTAAATTCCTATTTATTCTTTCACTTTCGTAATTTGTATGTCCTCCCTTATATGAAAAGTTCTATGGGACGGAGGGAGTATTATTTTGTTAGCTGATAACTTAATTTTGAATAATGGACTTGCATATGATGCAATATTCCTGCCACATACTACTACCCCTCCGTCCCAATGAAAGTTTTCAATTTGTCAATTTTGGTCCGTCTCAATCAAAGTTTCCTATTCTTTTTTTGGTATACTCAAATAATATATTTAATACACTTTTACACCTTTTCATCCATTTTTTTATACTATACTATTATTCTACTACAATTCCTTAAATATTGTGTCAAAAAGCAATGGAAAAACTTTCACCGGGACAGAGGGAGTATATTACAAGTAGAAGAGACTCTTGTGTCAATTATCCTATAGCATACAGTTAGAGTTTGTCCATACGAACCTGTCCAGAACTTGGTACGTCGGCTCTAGTTCCTTTCTCGAGCTGATAGGTGAAATTGAAACCATGTTGTTGCACGGGCGACTCAAATATCGTACGCCCGTCTCTGAATATGATAAACCCACTGTCTCCAAGATTAATAGCATGAAGATCCTGTTCAAATGAAATGAATTCTACTAGGTGCACCTCTTATAGTATTAGAAGCCAAAGAAGCTGAAAAAGATCCAAAATAGTTTAAATTTATTTGATGAACAGAATCTAGTGAAGCAAAGCAAATAGCGGGTCTGTAGATTCACAAATTCTGCTCCATTTTTGGAAATACCATTTTCTCTTCATTTTTTTTTTTTTGAGATTAAGTGTCTAATTTCAACTACTAAGCATGCTAAACTATCCTAAAAAAGCAGCAGAATTATTTTGTAACCTTTTCACAATGAGTTAGTCTTGTGTGAACCAGTTTCACAGTGAAACTTGTTTAAAACTAATACCTTATAGTAAAACAACTAATACTCTTTAATAAAACAACTAATACCCTCTAGTGAACCATTTAAAGTAATACATCAATATTAAAAACAATTAATACTATCAAAATCAGTTTCACAATGAAACTTGGTCACACAAGACTTTATCTTTCACAAAATAGCATATGAAGTAGAGATGCTCCTTCACTCCCAACAGGTTGTTGGTACTGTTGGTTTTTGGTCTTCATATACTAAAGGTGCAGTGTTAATGTTGGAGGACAACGAGGCAGGACCTTAACTAGTTCAGTAGAGCAAAATAGAGGAAGATACCAAGAGAAGCACAAATATTACCAAAAACAAAAATATTGATATCTCATACTGAGAAAAGTATCAAAGAAAACAACCGTACATGTAAATGTTGTAATCATTAATATATGAACAATATTTAAGCAAGACGGGAATTAAGGGGACAGTTCGTTCAAATTCTTGATAATGAAAATCATCGAATAGTGAATTATGAGAATGATGGTGAAATTGTTACTACATTGCTCTAATCTTGGAATTCATTGAAACAAAATGATTGTTGGTTGAAGAATAGTGGAACGATTGAGAATAATTGAATATAGGAGAGGAGGCGAGTTAACCGGTGGCTTAGCCCACTGGCAACCAGTTCCTCACTTTAGTGGGAGACACAGGTTCGATTCCCTTTGGGAACGAATTATGGAGTTATAAGGTGGCTTGGAGAAAAATCTCTAGGAGTGTTTGGTGAACTAACTACTAACAACTAACAAACTAACATATACCGATAAAAAAAAAAAAAAGGAGAGGAGGTAGTTAGTCAAAATGGGGTAATGATTAACTTATATCGAGTCTCATTACCTAGTATCAAGGATGAAAATATTGTACTAGCTTTAACCTATTAGGTATATTAATGAACAAAGATTAAAATATTTTCCAAAATAATAAATTGAGTTTTGTTTTCAAGCCAAAAAAGGGTTGCAATATTTCTTAAAAGTACAATATTTCGCGATATTTTCATCCTTGTGAAGTAAAGATATTATCATCTTATGTTGTCATTAATCACCACAATTCTATATCCATTGAAGAAATAAAGGAAACTGAACCTGGTTTTTAAGGGCAATGATGCAGGCTGTTGAGGAACCCATGGCATTAGTTGCCTCATGTGCTTTTTCCAAGACTTGCAAGGGATCGATATCAGCACGTGGGACTTCTCTAATAGCTTTAACTGAATTAGACATGAGTTCACGGGCATAATTTCCTGCATTAACCCCAACGTCTGCCCAACCACCAACACCATCAGATACGCCAATTACTTGCTCATCATCACAGATAAAATGAGCATCCTCTCCTCCTGTTTCTTCTTTGGCTGGATGGGGCATATAGCACACTCCAGAAAGAAGCTTCAGAGAGCTTTGGTTTTCACTCCTCCTTGGACAAAATGAAATTTATCAATATACACAACATTAAAGTTGTAAGTGCATTGACAAAAATATTATACTCCCGTTTTTTTTTTTTTTTTTTTGACACAAAGATTAAGGTAAATTAATATAATATAGATGTAGTGCAAATGATGTGATGGATAGAGAATAAAAAGCACGAGATTTAGATAAAAGTTGAGTGTATCTCTTGTGAACCAAAATTCACGGTGAAACTTGATCCATATTGAAAAAATAGATTCAGTTTATCTTTCAGCTTATCCTAACTAATACTCTTTAATAATATAGGTCATAACATTCGGTTATTATTACTAATACTCTTTGTAATGTTGTTTTGTTATTATATAATTATATAAGTCATATCTTTCGGTTATCAAACTCTTCGATTATTACAATCGATACTTCAAGTTTTACTATGAACCTTTGTTCATAGTAAACTTTGCCAAAAATTAAGAGTAAATGAGTGTCATATATGTAAATAATAGAAAATTGTATGGATAAAAATTTAGTGGGCGATCGCCAAAAATAGAATGAGTAACTTATAATGGACAAGACTAAAATGAAAAAATGAATAACTTATATCGGTACGGAGGGAGTATAATTTCCTAGTAGTATAACCATCTTATGCATGCATCAAAAAGGCTACTTCATGAGCCTCTTTCTTCTTCTTGATGGGGTGGGTGGGGTGGGGGACACCAAAATATGGGGAAAAAAAAAAAAAAGGCACCCAAGTCCCTAACTAGAAGAAGTGTCTTACGCTACGCAAGTATAAAAGAGCTCTCATAAAATTATAACTATTTTGTTCAAAGGTCTATTAGCAGCAACCCCGTGTCTTAGAAAGCTATTGGTTCAAAATTGCTCAATATGAATGAACATAAGGTAGTTGTGGCGGTTAATTTGAATAAAAAGCGATCAATCCACATTCATCATACTTCATAAGGAGTAATAAGATTCAAAATAAAATTAATCATTACACCATTTTGATCACTACCTCACCATTGTTATAACCTTTCCTCCAGCACATCCTTTTCATTATGGGGGCATAAAGGGAAACAAGATTTTAATTACAATTCTCAATAAAGAATTTGAACCAAGCGCTCCTTCGATAATTGGGATGGTTTTCATTATGCACTATTTGGTCACTGGATTTAATCTAGTGCCTTCTGGTATGACCCTTGTATATAGTCTGGCATATTCTTAAGCACTAAGGTAAAACTATTGGAACAGATACTCCAAAGGGTGAAAGATTCCTTGATATGTCTGTTATTGTTGAAATAGAGCATAAAATGGAGCATGTGTGTCTCATGTTAACCAAATTTTACGGTGAAACTTGATTCACATTGAAAAAATAGATTCGATTATCACAACTAATACCCTTCATAATGTTATTATGTTGTAATATAAGTCATATCACTTTAGTTATCACGACTAATACCTTTAATTATATAAGAAATACTCTTCAATAATCAAGACTGATACTTTTTACTACTATAGAACATACTTTTTAGTTATCACAACTGATACATGTTTAGCAATAAAATAAGGACCTAATTTATTACTAAACATGCCTACCAAACGGACACTTAATTTATTACACGTAATATCCTTTAATAAATGAATCAAGTTTCACCATCAACCCTTATGAACCATTTAGCGTGAGAGTCTCACATAAATTTTGCCCTAAAATCCTAGGCATATACTCATCATGTCAATTATACAAATTTGCTCTGAAACTTCACGCACAATAACAAAAACTCCATGAGCAAATGCAGATTCAAGTTAAGAATTCATAAACCAGGAAATAGAAATACATACTGCTCAGCTGAAACTGCAACACTTGAAAGCTCTTCAACGCTAAAAGATCCATCAGAGTGACAAGATGAGGAGAAAGCCCGGCCAGCAGAGGAAAAAAGAGCAGAGCTATTATACATCTGCTCGCAATTGTACACAAGGCAACCTCGACCACCGTGGTGGCTCACCGGAGCAGAGACGCTACACATCTTCCGGCCACCGCTAGGCTTCACGAAACCAAATAAATTCCGGTCCACCGTAAAATTTCCGGAGGCCGCCGTCATATTGATGCCGGCGTAACGAGTGCCGAAGCTTTTGGGCGAGAAAAGGGCTTGTACCAGCTGCAATGGTTGACATTGCTGCTTCACTCTTACAGCCCTTGGATAGCTGTTACCAAAAACGGCGACATTGAAATTCGAAAGCAACCCAGATGTCATCTTATTATACCCACAAATTACGAAAAACTCAAATTTAGGGTTTTCACCCTGCAAAACGAATTCAAATTTTGCGTTCAATACAACAATTGGAACTCAGCGACTGAAACAACAAAATGCTAATTGGGATGGAGATAACTACACTTGACTCAACATTCTTTTGTGTTCTATAATATACATACAAAAGGAAAACGACGAGCAAGACGAAGGCACCTAAAATGGATGATTAGGAGGAGATTTAAGCCTTATGGGTACTGTTCTTATTCGAACCCGATACGAGTGTTGGCCCCTGTCTGGTTGCCAAGAATATAATCTTCAAGATAAGTCTGCTAAATAATCATACAGACTTCTTGTCAGCATAAATTTGAATTATATGTGTTTTGTTGACCTACTCTTATTACGATAACTTTTAAACTTTATTTAAAAAAATAATGAAAATACCCTTATACCCCTGTGAAATCCGTTCTTTTTCAGTAGGAACACATTTACAATCGATTCCAATAAAAACTACGATTCAAAAATGGCTCGACTGGTAAAATTCAGAAATTCATCCTCGGGGAAAAGCAAAAGCCCTAGACAATCTTTCTTGATGTATCTTATTTACATATGAGAAATAAAATTTTGATAAAAGAAGATCAATATATTTTGATTGAAATTACGAGAGAATTTCACCGATGAAAAATCTAACTACCATCTCTGCATTTCCTCAACATAATGTACCTACAAAATCATACTCCTATGAAAATCTACTAAATAATCCATATCCAAACAAATGATCCAATTATCTCCGGAATAAGAAAAGGAATCAAGCGGCGTATTTGTAATTAGATTTTTGCGAGAGATGGTTGAAAATCTAACTATTTCACTTGTAATTAGATTTGGAGCAGAATAATTCATCCCCAAGCTAATATCTTTGTTGCACTTCCACCGCATCAAGCGCCACTGCCTCTCTCCGTCGACCTTCACCCATCGTCACGAAGCCTTAATCGGCCACCGTCTTTTTGATCTCGAGATCTATCCTGTGTTTGGAAGACAGAGTTTGATGGATCACTCACCACGCTTTGTTTGGCCACCATCGGAACGCCGTAGCGTGGCCACCGTTCTAGAGTTCTACACGCCGTGGCTTACGAAGCACGCGGTTGATGGCGTCCACTCCTCTGCGAACGTGTGGCTCGAGGGGCATTTACGTAATGGGCTGAAATGGGAACTTCTTCCGAGAGAGAGGAGAAAAAAGCGAAGAGCGGCTGAAATGGGTTGGAGGAGAGGAAGAAGTGAAATCGGCGAAATGGGTGTGAAATGATGTAAAATTAGGGTTTGGTAGATATTTATACTCGAGGGCAAAAGGGTAATTGCATTTGTACATCGATTCTTGTAGCAAGCGAGATAAATACCCCGCATTTTTGCTCCGATTTGTAAACCGCGTTTATGCTTATTATAGTCTCCGGCCTGCCTTAATCTAGGGCCTATAAGATAGCAATCACACAACATTTGACCCAAGATAACCTACGAGATAAGGCCTCTATCATGGCTACCAAACGGGACCTTGAAAGTTCGCAATCCCGGTGAAAACAATGTTGATAATAGTATAAATATCACTTTATTTATTATCACTAGTATTAGACCCTAGAAAATTTGTGGACAAAGTGAAGCGATCGAGGTGGCACACCATGCGGTCGACTACTTACTTGACTACGTACAATTGAGCTAGTTTATCCATTGAATAGGTCATACAGATGGGAATGAAATGAGCCGATTTAGTGAGTCTATCCACTACGACCCATATCGCATCATGATCTTTCATTGTCTTGGGAAAACCGGTGACAAAATCCATGGCGATATTCTCCCATTTCCATTACGGTATTTCTAATGGATTGACAATCCCGATGGTCATTGGTGGTACCTTAACCTGGCGACAAGTCGACATTTCCTTACGAAATGAGCTATTGACCTCTTCATGGCTCTCCACCAAAAGTTTTCTCGTAGTTCCCGGTACATCTTCGTCTCTCCGGGGTGTACGGTGTACGGCGTGTTATGGGCTTCCCTCATAATCTCACTCGTGAATTGCTCCTTTCTTGGCACACGAGACTCTGTTCCAAACATCAAGGTTCCGTCGGGACTTACGATGAAACCTTGAATAGTCCCCTTTACGTGCCCGTTCTTTCATTCGTTCGAGGAATTTATTGTTCTTCTGCGCCTCTTTGATTCTTTCTCTCAAAGTCGATTGCACAAGAAGTGCGAAAATCATCTCCTTTGCGTAACAACGGTTAGAGAATTCTAACTTATTCGGGAAAAAATCCCTAATCGGCGACTCTTGTTCGGTTGGCATGGCCGAGCGTTGCGCTTTCCTTTCTACTCAATGCATCGGCCACAACGTTCACTTTTCCAGGATGGTAATGGATAGTGCAATCGTAATCTTTTACCGATTCAAGCCACCTCCTTTGACGCATATTTAGTTCCTTTTGCGTAAAGAAGTATTTCGAGCTCTTGTGGTTTGTATAGATCTCGCACTTACTACCAAATAGGTAGTGTCTCCATATCTTTAGCGCGTGAACCACGGCTGCTAATTCTAAGTCATGTGTGAGATAGTTTTGTTCGTGAGTCTTTAGTTGGCGGGACGCATATGCAATGACCTTTCCATTTTGCATAAGGACACATCCCAATCCCGATAAGGACGCATACGTGTAGATGACAAATCCCTCGGATCTGTCGGGAATGGTCAACACCGACGAGGAAGTTAATTTCTTCTTCGATTCTGAAAGCTTTCCTCACGAGTAGGCGTCCGACAAACTTTTCACTCTTCTTTGTTAAATGTGTCAAGGGCTTTGTAATGCGTGAGAAATCCTGGATAAATCTTCGGTAGTATCCTGCCAAGCCTAGGAAACTCCGTATTTTGTTGGCATTAGTTGGAGTCTTCCGGTCCCTTATGGCCTCCAACTTTGCAGGATCCATCTCAATCCCCTTTGTTGAGATCATATAACCTAGGAACATGACTCGGTCAACCTGCACCCGAGAGTCGCGATTGCTGAACTTAGCATACGAGTTTCTCACATCTTAGTGTCTCCAATACGATCTGAGGTGTTCTTCGTGTTGCTTTTCATCCTTCAAGTACACCGGTATGTAAATCGATGAAGACAATGATGAACTTGTCCAAATCTTGATGGAATACTTGATTCATCAAATCCATGAAAAGCTGCAGGGCATTCGTCACTCAAAAAGGTATGACAGTAAACTCATAATGTCCATACCTTGTCACGAAAGTTGTCTTTGGAATATCACTCTCCTTAACTTTCGAGTTGGTGATAGCCCGATCTCGGATCGATTTTGAGAACACTACTGCGTGTTTAATTTTGGTCGAACAAGTTCTCAATTCTTGGGAGAGGATATTTGTTCTTGATGGTTAATTGGTTTAACCCTCTATAATCGATACACATTACGAGTGACCCGTCCTTCTTCACAAAGAGTACATGCGCTCCCCAAGGTGACACGCTTGGGCGGATGTACTTTTGTCCACTAATTCTTGCGATTGCTTCTTTAGCTCCTGCAATTCCTTTGGTGCCATTCTATATGGTGACTTTGACACGGAGTGTAGCAGGGTGTTAAGTCGATGGTAAATTCTACTTGGCGATCCGGCGGTAATCCGGATAACTCTTCGAAAAAAGCGTTAGGGTATTCTCTTATGATTCGTACTTCGGGCGAGTTCGTATCCTTAGCCGTTGTTGAGATGCTTGACTAAGTATCCCTGGTTTGTTTCTTTGCGTAGTAGCTTCACGGCTTTCATTGCGGAGGTTATCCTCACTTTGGCTAGGTCATTCCATTAAAGGCGAAAAGCTGGTCACTTGTTCTTAAATCTATTTCTCTTCTAAACATCTTATGACCTTATTCTTCCTTAACCAATCTATTTCTAGGATTATACCAAAATCTAGGGTAGGGTCCGAAAAGAAAAGAATGAAATATATTACAATACATACGTATGATTCAAATTCAAAGCAAGAGAATCTTAAGTTTAACAACACGGTACTAAGTCAATCATGCATGGGAGCACACGGTAAAACCGGAACATACTGGCCGGTCACAAAGCCGACAATTGTTGAGCTCGGCGATGCATGTTAGAGAGGTAATAACGCATATTGTAAACATTAAGATAAAAATATAACAGATTGAATAGAATATCTCACAAAACTACGTGAGACGAACATACATATATAATTGACATGAGAAAGATAAGTTCTCAAAGTTTAAATGGAGAGAAAAAGAGGCTCCAACGAAAATTTAAAGATGCGAGGCTTTAAAATAAAATAATTTAACTAAAATAAACATTACATATATATGGTAAAGTCAACTACACGAGGGATACGAGGCTGCTATAAAAGGTCCTGGGCTTGGTCAACAAAAGGGATTCAAATGGTTTAAGGTCATAAACTAGAAAGAAGAAAATAGTGGTAATGTATAAATAGAAAATAACAAGTGCTCACATGAAAATATAAAACCAAAATATAAGAAAACAAGTAAACATGTAGATTTCACGTTCATGCGCAAGTAAAGTCGGTCAAGGCAACGTATTTTCCTTTAGAACATTTCTTTTTTGAAGTTAATTGTTTGAGATTTCATGTTCGTTCTTGGTTGTTATTCATTTGTAAGGGTTTTATTATTCAATCTTTTGCAAGGACGTCGCATACCTTGAGGCTTGTTCCGGTTTGCATGCGGTGGACAACCTCCCACAAGTAACATTTTCTAAGGTTCAAAATTATAAGGGTTGAAATTTATCTATTTTCTAAGTAAAATTTTGAAATTAAAGGTAAATAATTATTTTGGTCCGAAGGTTTTAACATAGGCTCTCGATACCACCTTAACGCCCGGAATTCGAGAAAGTCGACCTTCGAGTCCGACGTCCTAAACCCGAGTCATCACTTAGTGAAACATAAAAATTGAGCCAGAAAATTTCTTTTGAATAACAATCGATTAAGTTGCAGCGAAAAATTTTCGAAATACTTTACTTAGTGAAGAGAAACTCTTTTATTATAAAAGACCATTATTCGCTTGGACAAAAACCATCCGACGAGTAGAACTCCCGAGAGGAAGAAAATAACATAAGTTTAGCAATGTGTTCATTACAAAAGATCGAAAAGTTACTAAGACAATTTACTAATTAAGAGAGAGTGGGAAGCGGTCGCCCTCTGCAGCCTCCCGGGCCTCATTCTCGTAACTTGAAATATTTAGTTTGGGGTGTGAGATAAAAATCTCGGTGGATGACACTGTATCTTTGTTACATAGATTGTGAGGAAATCCTGAAATAATTGAATCTTTTATTCTTCTTTCATCTTTAGTTATGCGTTACGGCATTTAGCCCATTTGTACAAGGTAATCTTTAGTTATAAGATTTTCATCCTTTAACTTTTGTTTGATTAAGAGATTCATCTCTCTTTGCGATAGTTAGTATATATATATATATATATATATATATATATATATATATATATATATATATATATATATATATATAGCACATATGAGATGACACGTTAGTACGTCCGATCCCGTAATCACATTGTGGAATGGCACGTAAATACGTCTGAGACCCGTAATTCTCCGTCCCAAATGAGGTGGCACTAGTGGCATTTACGCACACAATCCAAACCCTCTACCATCCTTATTGCTCCCTGAGGTGGCACTAGTGGCATTTACGCACACAATCCAAACCCTCTACCATCCTTATTTCTCCCGTTTATATAGGGCTTCGCCCTCTGCGAGATCAATAGATCAATAGAGATACTAACTCTCGTATGTAACATGTAAAAAAAAAAATAATCAAAGTAAAAGAGACTTGTTCTCATATATTCATACTGATTAGGAGTTTGTGCATTTGTATGCTTTTGAGTTGTTCGCGTCTTTCGAGAAAAAGCTGTTTATGTTTGATTGAGAAGCGGACAATGATCCATATAACATTAACTAGCTATACAGATAGTGTCACCCACCTGGAGAACTTTTAAGAGAAAGTTTAACTTCTTGATTGCTTAAGCCTCTCGTACAAAATCTCGGTCTGGTTCATTTGTACTCTACCTAGCACAATCCATATGTTTAGTTCGATGATCTTTGTCCATTGGAAACTTAGGTTCTTGATCTTATTGTGCCTTCTAAAACTAGGCTTTGATGAAGAAGAGGTACTTTATTTTATCAAAAGTTTCTATGGGTTTAATCCTACGTCCAACGGCTTTATTAGTGTACTACGGTCTGAGGATCACGAATTTGGGACTTTCGGTGACACTCAAGTATATGCATTCATAAAGTATCATGTATAACATTCGATATTCAAACATGCACTTCATTAAAAGTTTTGGTTATTTAATTTATCAAGTACTAACAATCGAAGAAATAACACCTATACATGCATAAACGAAATAAAATCCTTAGTCTCATTGGAAAATTATGAAATTTTAGTATGCTATACATCTTCCAATGTAGAACAATGTTTATTAAGAGTCCGAGTTCATTTGAGTTACGAAACTATAGTAGATTTAGAAATAAGGACTCTAAATTTCCGTTTCAGCAATATAGTGACCTTAAACTTATAAAATCCATAACTCTTTGTAGAAATATCTAAAAATTATGAAATTAAACCATGTGATGCATTACTCAAATATGAACAACATTTATTCAGGAACCCAAGCTATTTGACTTACGGATTCTGCCCAGAAAATTCGTGAACATTCAATCTATCGTTTGACTTGGTTACTGGACATGTCTTACGAGAAAATTCATAACTTATTGGATACTCGTTTAAAAACCACCAAATTTAAGAATCTTGTTATAAACAGGTTGTAGGACATTCATTAATTTTCCCATGATTTATGCAATAGTCTAACTTGAAAAATAAATTCGTGCAACACAGAATAACCCTATGCGTCGAGCGTCGACCAGGTACTCAGAAATGAATTTTATCTCATAAAGTACTAAACAAAATATTATAATTTTTGACTATGATTTACAAAACATCAAGGGAAACATCCCAGATTTTTCCTAGAATTTTATAACTATCAGAAAGGGGAGAAATAAATGAAATGAGTCACTACTCCCAGTTTCGGACTACTTCCGACACATAATCTTTCACGATTTTATTCTCAGTCTACAAAAATCCAATGACCACGAAATTTTAGTAAGTTATTCTACACTTCAAATACTACATATAGAAATTTTTCCATGATTTTTAAACCGTGGGTGTATGCAAAATAATTTTACAAAATGGAGTCAGCAGTGGTGTCGCGGTTTTCGGCGGTTTATTTCCCTTCCATAAAATCATGATCATATACACTATAAATCCGATCCTCAAGCTTCAAACACGGTTTTTACTCATTAATACAGGTTCTTAGGAGTTCCTGTCATGCTTCTACTAATTGTTTAAAGCTCTTAAAACAAAATATAAGCTTAGAGGCTAACCCCTCCTAAGGACTTCTTGATTGCTACTTGTTCTTTCCTTCTTTGTTGGTGTAGGAAATGAAGAAGGGGAAGAGGGGTATTTATAGGGGAAAAGAGAGGGGATGTGGCCGGTCAAGAGGGGTGGAAAAAGGGAGCAACTAGGTGGTTAAATAGGCATAAGGCTAAAGGTTAGTCCTAGGTCCTAGACCTAGGATTTGGCTATGGATTTCATGTACTACTATATTCCCTCATTTAAGGCCCCCATGTGCACGAAATTTTGAGGGATTTGGGCTGCCATTTGGTAGTCCTATTTCTAATACAGTGGTGTGACTTCGTTGTTGAGTTTTCGGTATTTTTCGGTCCGAGTTTCGGCTCAGAAAATTATTAAAACGCAGCGATGGGAAAACAAATATTTTTCTTAGTGTTTTTCTTGAATGTTTTCCACCTTTAAAGGACTATTGGTAATTAATCATTATTAAATAAATCCAGATTACGGATATGAGTTTTAGAAGTATTAATAGATTTTTGGGTCGAAAAACCGTTCGTTAGTTGGAGAAAATTTTTAGAAAACCACATATGAAATTGGAAAAGAATAAAATGATCACTAAACTTAGTCATTTAAATATAAAATCCTATAATTGGTTTTGGGTTATTACAATGATTATGCTATATTTGTGTCTTGGATTTCTTGCATATGATTTTGGGATTGATTTGTATTGAGCTTAACTTGTGGATTTATTGCATATTTTTAGTGATAATTGTTGATGAAGTGAGTGTGCTTGAGATTATGTACATGTGCACTTGTGCTTGATTTGCAAGATATATTGAAGTATGAAGTGATCATGAGTTGATATGTGGCTTGAAGCTAGGATGATTGATGATTGTGTGATGATGAATGTGATTGAAGATGCTTGATTCATTGCTTAATTTAAGCCCGTGAGCTTTTGTGCCTTAATAATCATACATCTTATACGGTTGAATTAATTTCTTTATGAGTGCATCATTCATTGCCTTGTATGCTAGAACTTGCCTTTAGACTTGTTGAAATTGATCTTTGTGTGATTTCATGAATATGATAAGAGGCCATGTTTGAATTGATAAGTCACTTAGTCAAATTGTTCCCCACAAAAACATTTGATTTCCTTAGTGAGCAATTTTTGAGCCTAGTATCCATATTCTTTGGCAAGCCAAGTGAAATTGAAGCCATTTGCCTATTTTTATGAGCCTTATTGTCCTATGTTTAGTAGAGCTTGATTGTTGGATAGAAGATGGAGCATTGCATGTAATGTGTGGTGGAAAGATGATGAGCTAAGTTGATTGAGAAAAAGAAAGGTTGGAAAAAAATTGAATTGTGAGAAAAAGTGTGAAAGTGAAAAGAAGAAAAATTCAATTTGAGAGCTTAGATGTGAAAGAAAGCTCAAAATCTGTTTGCATCTTTTAAGAAAATCTGTTTATGTTTGATTCGGGAAAAGCGACAACGGTCCATATAACATTAACTAGCTATACGAGATAGTGTCACCCACCGAAACTTTTAAGAGAAAGTTTAACTTCTTGATTGCTTAGGCCTCTCGTACAAACCTCCGGTCTCGAGGTTCCGACCGTACTCTACCTAGCACAATCCGTATGTTTAGTTCGACAAACTTTTGTCCATTAGAAACTTAGGTTCTCGATCTTATTGTGTCTCTCTAAGTCTAGACTTTGGTATTTAGAGGTACTTGTTTCGTTAACCGATCTTATGGATTCAAACCTTTTGGTTTAACGGTATTTCTAGTGTCTTTGTCGGTTCAAGGTTCGGGATTTGGGTTAGTTGGTTTTATTCTATTATAAGAAACCAAATACCACATTCATGGAGTATCACATAAATCGTACATCACATAAGGCATGCTTAGTTTTCTAAAAGTTAAGTAGACTATTGCTCCTAATACTCTACCATTGAAGAAAGTGACACGTAAACATGCATAAATAGAATAAGATACTTAGACTCGTTGGAAAATTATGAAATTTAAGTATGTTGTACATCTTTCAGTGTAGAACAAAGTTTATTAAGGGTTCGAGTTCATTCGAGTTACGGAACTATAGCAGATTTTAAAATAAGGACTCTAAGTTTCTGTTTCGGCAAAACAGTGACCTCAAACTTATAAAATCCATAACTCTTTGTAGAAATATCTAAAAATTATGAAATTAAAACAGGGGATGCATTACTCAAGTATAAACAACTTTTATTCAGGAATCCAAGCCATTTGACTTACGGATTCCGCCCAGAAAATTCGTGAACATTCAATCTATCATTCGGTTTGGTTACTGGACATGTCTTACGAGAAAATTCATAACTTACTGGATACTCGTTTAAAAATCACCAAATTTTAGAATATTGTTATAAACAGGTTGTAGGACATCCATGAAGTTTTCCATAATTTATTACTTAAGCAAAACTGGAAAATAAATTCGTGCAACACAGAATAGCCCTATGCGTCGAACATCGACCAGGTACTCAGAAAACGAATTTTATCTCATAAAGTACTAAACAAAAAGTCATGATTTTTGATTATGATTTACAACACATCAAGGGGAACATCCCAGATTTTTCCTAGAATTTTATAACTATCAGAAAGGGGAGAAATAACAGAAATGAATCACTGCTCCCAGATTATGCACATTTACGTCACACATATTTCCACGATTTTATTCTCCTTACACATTGACCAGAAAATCATGAAATTTAAACATGTTGTTCTAGACTTCAAATAATACATCTAGGAATTTTTCCATGATTTTTAAACGGGTGGAAAGGGTCCAAATGAATTTTACATAACGGTTCAGCAGCTAGGGCATATACTTCGGCAGTTTCATACTTCAAGTATAACTTCACCATTTTGACTCCAAACACCATAATTCCAACTCAAGCACTCCATATAAGATTAAAGCATATCAAAACAAGCTCTTAGGGCTTCCTAAACTATTTTTCCTAAGTCTTCTAAGCTAAGAAGGCATAAAACTAAAAGAAATGGCTAGGAGGCTTACCCTTGGAGAGTTTCTTCCCTTTCTTGAGAGCCCCAAAGCTTTCCTCTTGGTGTGGGAAATGAAAGAGGGGAAGAGGGGTATTTATAGGGGAAAAGAGAGGGGAGGGGGCCGGTCAAGTGAGGTGGGGAAAGGGAGCAAACTAGGTGATTAATAGACATAAGGCTATAAGGCTAGTTTAGGAGCTAAACCTAAGATTTTGGCAAGATTTTTGGTTAATAGGTACTACTCTCACATGCCTTCACATGGCCGGTTGTTTTGGGGGTTTTGGGGAGGGAAATAGGGAGAGGTAGTACACTAGGTAGGTCTTTAGAGTGTGGTTATGGGTAAAGAAAGGTACCATTGGCACTATTTCCTTCTAACTTCCCACATGGTCGGTTATTTTTGGGCAATTGGGCTGTCAATTGGCAGCCCACTATTTAATACGGTATTGTGATCTCGACGTTGAATTTTCGGTATTTTTCGGTTCGAGTTTCGGCTCCGAAAATTTATTAAAACGCAGCGATTGGAAAACAAACATTTTTCATTAGGGTTTTCTTGAGTGTTTCTCACCTTTAAAGGACTCATTGATCATTATTAAACAAATCCGGATTACGGATGTGAGTTCGAAAAGTATCGATAGATTTTCGGGTTGAAAAACCGTTAAATCGAGTTGGAGAAAAATTTAGAAAACCACATAGAATTTAAATCAATCAATAAAATAAATCAAACTTAGAAAATCAAATATAAAACTCTAGGTTTTGGTTTTGGGTTATTACATCCTACACCTTAAGAGAAATTTCGTCCCGAAATTTACTTACCTATTTTGAAGACGTCGCGGGTTCTTAGCTAAGTACTCATCCTCTCTCTCTCTCTCTCTCTCTCTCTCTTAGGAGCTCCATCCTTTCCGTGTTTGCTTCTTGTACTAGTACTATTGGCAAATTCTTAACTCCTCGAGACGCGAACCTTCCCTTCTAAGATTGTTGCACACATTTCCTCGTAAATCAACCCTTAAATTTATCTCTAAACTTCAAAAGAACTGACTGTGTCTTAGATTGCTTAAGTACTTTCTCTACTAAATCCTGGATGTTCATTGCATTCCCAAATGGAACATTTACGTCCAACGTTTCGTTAAAACTTTTCAATCTGAGGTTTTCCTTAATCCTTAGATATGAGTGTGAGGCTCCAACATCAAGTAATATATGAGCACGTAAACCAAGTGCTAGCAACGTACTTGTCGGTTATTCGTTGGGAGTCGGATCCTCCATGTCATTTTCTACCGTTATGGCATTTATCTCGGTGCGTCTCCTTTGTCCTTGAGCAGGAACGCCTCCCTTGGCGGTCCGGGTAAATGGTAGTCACCACTTGGAGGCCCCAGTAGATGATAGTTATTCACAAATGGTGGCGACCACTGATCCCATCTCTCTAGGGGTGGCCCTTTGGTTAGTTGAGGGCACTCGGAGACTCTGTGTCCCGGTTGGCGGCATCTGTAACATGTGTTGGTCCCTTTAAGGCATGGTCCTACATGCGATTTTTCACAACTAGGGCGGGGTAGTGGGGGTCTTGGCCCATGTTGAGTAACTAGGTTGTTTTCTTTTTGTGGTCGGCTCGAGTTCTTAAAATTTGGAAACCAATTTTTGTTCGCAGACAAAAGCAGGTGGGGTTTGCCTAATTCCTAAGTGATTAATGAACGAGCTCAAACAATTTGGTCAAAAATCTCAACTAAAGCAATTAGGCAATAGAAGTGCTCAATAAATCCACACATATGCATACTCAATTAAATGGCATTAACAATCAATTTCCAACAATTAAGTTCACAAAAATAGGCAATTGGCTCAACAAAATTTTCCAAAATATTTGGCCAATCAATCAAGTAAATTAATCAATAATAATCAACGAATCATGCACTCCTATCATCCACTAAGCACACTTAACCAAATACCATATGCATTTACTAGGAATTCCCAAACAATTATGCACATCTCATTCTCTAGGCATTGAATCACAAAGGCATAAGCAAAATATCTCAAACAATCCTAAACATGCCTTCTAATCCACCAATTAATCCAAACTAATCAACAAATTCCTCCAATTCGTTCAAATTCACATGCATACAAGGTGTTCATCAAAATGCCACAATAAAATTCAACATTCACAAAATTAAATAGGCAAAATTAACAACACCCATGCATAATTCAATACAAGAACGAAGTTTTAAGGGTCAAGAGACGAGCAATACATACCTTGTTCAATGGAATTCGGAGTTGGAATGAATTTGGAGAACACCCACTCAAATTCTCAAAATTTCCTAAATTAATCTCAAAAACCCTTCAAAGTTATGATTTAGATTGAATGGATGAATGTAATGTAATGGGAAAGGGGAATGATTGGTGAAATTGTGCGAAAATGAATGAACTCGGTGAAAATCGCGTAAGGATCGGGGTCTAGGACACCTCGAGTCATGAAATGAGATTACGAAGCTGCTGCGTATTTTAAAAAAATTGCCGGCCTTGAGTCGTGCTTCACGCCATCGACTCGAGGCATCTGAAATTAAGCCCCCTCAACTTGAGGCTTAGCCCTCGTGTCGTCTTTGCCGGTTCAAATTTTTGCCTCGGCTCGAGGCTCAACCCTCAACTCGAGGGTGAAGTGATTTTGAAATTTTCTCTAAGTGTAGATCCCTCGACCCGGGCTTTGGCCACCTCGACCGAGGTCGAGTCTAGGGAATTTTTACGATTTCTGGACCCGGCCCGACCCCAAAACTCCTAAAATTGACCCTATCGACCTCAACGAACCCAAATATGCACATAGTAACCTTTTTGGTCCCTCGATTTAAGCCCGATCGCTCATTCGATCGAGGGACCGGGGTCTCTTCCTTTTGCTCAATTTTCACCAACTTTTATGCACTTCTCCCTTGATCTTGAATTTCCTTGCAATTTCAATCACTTTCCAATCAAATGTAGCAAGTGTACCTACAATCGAGCACTAAAATCATCAAATTCGTACCAAAAAGAGATGCAAGTTAGCCAATAAAAACAATCATCACCCCCAAACTTAAATGTTGGCATGAAATCAATGTTTGGCACAAGGGTGATACAAATATATATGCAACTCTCAATGGTATCAAATAAGCTCAATTATTCCAACTAATCCCATAGCAAAACATGACAATCCCCTAAGCATGATCAATTAATTTCCTAGCCAATTCTCCAAAACAAAACAAAACACAAACAACAAAAGCACACCAAAAGCGACAAAAAGGATGGGTTGCCTCCTACCTAGCGCTGTTTTTAACGTCCTTTGTCGGACGTAACTCAAGGAGTTCATACTTCCCTTTCAATGAAGACATGAGGCTCTTCCTTGTGCCTTACTAGATTTTCTTTGCGAAAAGGCAACATCCCCATTTGTCTTCCAATAGGAGGTTTCCTCCTTCCTTGATTTCTTTCGTGCCCATGCTTCTCTTAAAAATACCCGGCCTTGACTCGAGCTTCGGCCCCTCGAGTCGAGCTTGCTGAAAAATCTTGACCCCGACTCGAGCTTCGAGGCCCTCGAGTCGAGGCTTCTCTAAATTTTGCAATTCTCCTCCTTTGCCTACACCCTCGGGTTGAGCTCCCAGGCCTCGACTAGAGGTCGAGTTTAGGGAATTTTTCGACTCCGACTTCCACCTCCGACCCCTATTTTTGTCCGTCTCATTCATCTCTTTCTTTGTATGAATGCCGGTACTCTCGGTTTGGTTAAATTCCACCGATTTACCTGAAAATGGGACGAAAAACATCAAAAACTACACAAGTGATACTTTTCAAGCAAAGTAGTGATACTCTACACCTTTAAGCACAAAAACTAACACTTTTCACCACTTTTGCACAAAAATACCCCATCAAATCATGCATCAATTCACTCTCATCGGTAGGCGGAAGTATCCAGCCTCAAGGCTTTCCGAACTATTGCTCGAGCCCCGCATGGTCGGCACAACAACCTTCATGTATATCTTTGATAACGTACCTCCCTTCTTGAGGGATAAACACCTCAAGTTAGGCTGCGTGAAGGACCGTCGATACATCTTATCTCCGATCATCGTGTATCGATTCTCCATTTCGAGCTTTCCTTTTATCCGGCAACTCTCCGGGTTACGCAACACTCGATAAATGCTAGTTCTCCAATTATCTTCACTCCGATAACCCCTATTGAGGAAGTCCTAGCTTTTGCCTCTGTAGTGACCAGGGTGATCTTCCCCCTCCTGCAGTTGTCGCGGAACTCGCTAGTTTAGACAGGCCATCTGCTCTAGAGTTTTCTTCTCGAGGTTTTACGTCGACCTCGAAAGAAGCTGAACCTTCCCTGCAGCTCTGTGATTGGAGTGAATTGATGCATGATTTTAGGGGGTATTTTAGTGCAAAAAGTGATCAAAAGTGTTAGATTTTGTGCTTAAATGTGTAGAGTATCACTACTTTGCCTAAAATGTAATACTTGAGAGATTTTTGATATTTTTCGTCCCATTTTCAGGTAAATCGGTGGAATTTGGCTAAATTGAGAGTACCGGCATTCATACGGTGAAGAGACGAACAAGATGGCCGAAAATAGGGTCGAGGTGGAAGTCGGGTCGAGAAAATTCCCTGGACTCGACCTCTCGGTCGAGGCCGTGGCCTCGACCCGAGGGTGCCGACAAAGAGTGAGAATTCAAAAATCAAAGGAAGCTCGACTCGAGGGCTGAACCTCGAGTCGAGGATCGAGGCAAAGACGGCAAGCACGACTCGAGGGCTGAGCTTCGAGTCGAGGCTGGAGACTTTTGAAGAATCACATCCACGACTTCACGAGCCTCAACTCGAGGGCCCCAAGCTCGAGTCGAGGGTGCCAAAAATTGAAAATTTTGGTTTTAAGCCCATTTGAGCGGAAAACAGAGCATAATCTCCATAACCTCTATTAGAGTAGTTATTTTACAATTTTTAGGCGAATTTCCAATTCCATAGCTTAATTCCCATTATATCTTGATTAGATTGTTAGTTTTAGATAGATTTTAATCATTTGTACCTTATATTAGCTTTTGATCCAATAGTTTTTCATTTCCAAGTTGTAATTCAATTGAAGAGAAGAGCACATTTGAAGATACATTGAAGATTGAAGCATTCCTATTATTGATCATTTTAATCCAATTGGTGATGTTCTTCCACTTTACTCCTTTAAATTCATTGATTGTTGTGATTAGATTTTTGATTGTGCAATTAGATTTTCTACCCATGGATTTTGCTCTTTGCACCATGGGCTAATTCTTTTGTGCTTGGGATAATTGAAATTGAGGACGATTTGATTGCCTTATGCTATGATTGTTGATGATTGTTGATTAATTGATATAGATTACCCTAATTGTGATTCAAATTGTGCTTCATGCATTTTTATCTCTTTAGATTAATGTTTGATCACCCTAGCAAGAGGCGAGAGTTGAGCTAACGTGATCGGGATTAATCGAGTTATAATTGTGTATGATTGTATGAATTGGGTGCTTCTTAATTGAGATATTAGTTGCACTAAGGATACTCACATTAGACATTGTGTGATTAATGAAGACTTGATTACATGATGGTTTTATGCTTTCTATCTTGGTTGATTGACAATTTGATTCAATCATAGCTTGTTGATCATTGATTCCTTGATGGATATTATTTCTAGCACCCCAATCCCCGATTGATTTTAGCTACTTGTTCTAGCATACCAAGTGTTTGATAAATTGCTTGCTTGTTGTTTGATTTTTAATTCTAGCATTGTATTGAGTTTTTAGAGCCAATCCCGCATTTGCAACAATAGTCATAGAGAACTTGTATTCCTAGGGCCTCATTGCATACTTTTTCCCTTGGGTTCGATATACACAGTGTCTTAAAATCGCTTACCCGATTACCGCAATCACTCCGCTACTCGCCGGAGGTAGGCTATTATTTTCTCATCTTTGGCTTCGTACCCACTGTAACGTTGGGTTACAAGTTGAGAATCTGAAAATATGACCACTCGACCTGCTCCCGGCTCTGCGGCCATCTCCGCTCCTCGAATCAAGGCCTCGTATTCAGCTCCGTTGTTTGAGGTAATGAACTCGAACTTCACCGCAACTTGCGTTTCTGGCCCTCTGGATCAATAATCACGATCCCGGCTCCACAACCCTGCATGGATACAGAGCCATCCACGTATACCTTCCATTCTCCTTCTGCAGCGCACGTGTACCCTCCTGAATAAAATCGAGACAAGGCCTGTGCTTTGATGGTCCTTCGTGGCTCAAAATCCACGTGATACTCCGCCAGCTCGACGGCCCCATTTGACCATCCTCCCGAGAGACCAGCTCTGCCGATTACACTGCTTTGAGGTAGTTAGTCCGAACAACAACCTTATGTGATAAGAAATAAGGTCGTAACCTCCGAGCCGTGACCATTATAGTCGTGGCTGCCTTCTCTATTTCCGAGTATCTCTCTTCGCTCCTTGAATTAGTTTACTAATGTAGTAAACGAGTTTACGGGTTAACCCTTCCTCCCTCACCAAGATCGAGCTAAGTGAGACCCCACCTTCGAGAGGTAAAGGTAGAGTGTCTCCCGGTATTGGCTTCGTTAGGGTAGGTAACTAGGCCGAGATCTTTGTTTAAGCTCCTCGAACGCCCGCCGGCATCGCTCATCCCATTCGAACCTGGATCCCTTCCTCAAAATCCTGAAGAAGGGGTGACTCCTCTCTACGAATCTGGCTATAAATTTGCCCAATCTTGTAATTCTTATTCGATCTCTGCGGCTCCTTGATATTAGTGGGGGCTGCATGTCGAGCACTGACTTTCACCTTGGCGGGGTTGACTTCAATACCCGTTGGGTCACCATGTATCCGAGGACTTTCCCGGACCTCACTCCAAAGGAACACTTCGCCGGATTTAGCTTCATGCCATTCATCCTTAGCACCGAGAAACTTCCTCCAGTCGGCCACGTGTCCCCTGCCTTCACACTCTTCACCGGCATGTCATCTGCGTAAACCTCCATGTTTCTCCCTAGCTGGTTTTTGAACATTTTGTCAACCATTCTCGATAGGTTGCTCCTGCATTCTTTAGTCCAAAGGGCATTCTAATATAGCAAAAAGTTTCACCGGCAATAATGAAACTTACCTTTGGAATATTTGGAGGGAAGATTTGTATTTGATGGTAGCCACTAATTGTTGGGACGAAGTTGGAGTCCGGAAAATCTTAGGACCCGAACTAGTGGAGAAATCGGTGGAGACCATTTCATGGATCGGGGAAAAGATCCGGATAGCACAAGACCGTCGGAAGTCATATGACGATGTACGGAGAAAGGATTTGCACTTTGAAGTCGGGGACAAGGTATTCTTAAGAGTTGTACCAATGAAGAGGTTAGTTCGGTTTGGAAAGAGAGGTAAGTTGAAACCTCGCTTCATAGGACCTTTTGACATTTTAGACAAGGTCGGAAACGTAGCTTACCGAGTGGCTCGCCACTAATTGTTCCAAGTACAATGTGTTCCATGTATCCACATTTAGGAAGTACTTGTGTGACCCGGACCATGTAGTCGATTTTAAGAATCGAGCCTAAGTCGCGGCCTAACTTACGAAGAAGTACTGTGGCTATCTTGGAAAGAAAGGTCCATACCCTAAGAACCGGAAGTTCCTTTAGTACTAGTTCAATGGAGCAGACATGGAAAGAAAGGAGCTACACAGGACAGAGAAGATGAAATCCTAGCTAAGTACTGCAAGTGTCTTCAATCCAAGTAAGTAAATTTCGAGGACGAAATTTCTCTTAGGGGTGTAGGATGTAATAACCCAAAACCAGTTATAGGATTTTATATTTAAATCACTAAGTTTAGTGATCATTTTATTTTATTCTAATTTCATATGTAGTTTTCTTAATTTTTCTCCAATGAAGAACGGTTTTCAACCCGAAAATCTCGATACTTTTCGAACTCACATCCGTAATCCGGATTTGTTTAATAATGATTAATTACCAATAGTCCTTTAAAGGTGAGAAACACTCGAGAAAACCCTAAGAAAAATGTTTGTTCTCCCATCGCGCGTTTTAATAAATTTTTGGAGCTGAAACTCGAACCGAAAAATACCAAAAATTCAACATTGAGATCACAATACTGTTTTAAAAAGTAGGCTGCCAAAATGACAGCCCAAATTCCCAAAATCAACCGGCCATGTGGGAAGTTAAGGGGGAATAGTGCAAATGGTACTTCTTCACCCATAACTACACTCTAAGACCATACCTTGTGTACCATCTTTTCCCTAATTCCCTCCCCACCATCCAATCCAGCAGCACACCCCCTTCCTCCCTTCTATAAATAGGTTGCTGCCCTCTTTATCTTCCACACAACAAAAAGCTTTGGGGCTCTCAAGAAAAGGAGGAAAATTCTCCAAGGGTAAGTCCTAAAACCCCTCTTAGTCTTATGCATTTTTTCTTAGCTTAGAAATTCAGGAAAAATATGATATGAGGCCCTAAGAACTCCTTTTTACATGATATAATCTTATATGGAGTGCTTGAGTTGGAATTTTGGTGTTTGGAGTCAAAATGGTGAAGTTATACTTGAAACATGAAGCTGCCAAAACCATGCCCTACCCACTGACCCGTTATTGTAAAATTCATTCGGACCCTTTCCACCCGTTTAAAAAATAATGAAAACATTCCTAGATGTAGTACTTGAAGTGTATAATAACATACTAAAATTTCGTGGTCACTGGAATTTTGTAGACTGAGAATAAAATCGTGAAAGATTATGTGTCGGAAGTAATCCAAAACTGGGAGCAGTGACTCATTTCTTTTATTTCTCCCCTTTCTGATAGTTATAAAATTCTAGGAAAATTCTGGGATGTTCCCCTTGATGTGTTGTAAATCATAGTCCAAATTTATAATATTTCGTTCAGTACTTCATGAGATAAAATTCGTTTTCTGAGTACCTGGTCGACGTTCAACGCATAGGGTTATTCTGTGTTGCACGAATTTATTTTTCCAGTTAGACTATTGTATAAATCATGGAAAAATTCATGGATGTCCTACAACCAGTTTATAACAGTTTTCTTAAATTTGGTGATTTTTAAACAAGTATCCAATAAGTTATGAATTTTCTCGTAAGACATGTCCAGTAACCGAGCCAAACGATAGATTAAATGTTCACGATTTTTCTGGACAGAATCCGTAAGTCAAATGGCTTATATCCCTAAATTAAAGTTGTTCATACTTCTGTGCTGCATTACATGTTTTAATTTCATAATTTTTGGATGTTTCTGCAGAGAGTTATGGATTTTATAAGTTAAGGTCACTGTTTTTGCCGAAACAGAAATTTAGTGTCCTTATTACAAAATCTGCTATAATTCCGTAACTCAAATGAACTCGGACCCTTAATAAACTTTGTTCTACCCTGAATGATGTACAACATACTAAAATTTCATAATTTTCCAACGAGCCCAAGTATTTTATTTCATTTATGCATGTATAGGTATTGTTTCTCCTTTTGACTAGTACTTGATAAATTAAATGGCCAAAACTTTTAATAAAGTACATGTTTGAATATCGAATGTTATACATGATACTTTGTGAATACATATGCTTGAGTGTCTTACATGTTTTTCTTGAAAATGAACGGGCAACCGAAAGTCCCAAATTCGTGACCCACAAAGCGTAGTACACCAACAAAGCCGATTGGACATATGATTAAACCCATAGAAGCTTTTGATAAAATAAAGTACCTCTTCTTCATGAAAGCTTAGTTTTTAGAAGGCACAATAAGATCAAGAACCTAAGTTTCCAATGGACAAAAGATCTGTCGAACTAAACATACAGATTGTGCTAGGTAGAGTACTGGTAGGAACCGGAGGCGAGATTTTGTACGAGAGGCTTAAGCAATCAAGAAGTTAAACTTTCTCTTAAAAGTTCTCCAGGTGGGTGACACTATCTGTATAGCTAGTTAATGTTATATGTCTTGTTGTCGAGTTTTCTGAATCAAACATAAATAGATTTTCCTCGAAAGATGCAAATACCAAAAGCGTGTGAATGTATAACTTAAATGTGTGATCGTCTAATGATGAGCTATATTTTACTTTTATTTATGATTTTATGAAAAGAGGGCAAGCCCTATATGATGTGATGAAAGGTTACGGGGTCCGGATGTGATAGAAAACTATCATGTGCCCTCCCATATGATGAAAGGTTACGGGGTCCGGATGTGATAGGAAACTATCATGTGCCCTCCCATATGATGAAAGTTTACGGGGTCCGGATGTGGTAGGAAACTATCATGTGCCCTCCCATATGATGAAAGTTTACGGGTCCGGATGTGGTAGGAAACTATCATGTGCCCTCCCATATGATGAAAGTTTACGGGGTCCGGATGTGATAGGAAACTATCATGTGCCCTCCCATATGATGAAAGTTTATGGGGTCCGGATGTGGTAGGAAATTATCATGTGCCCTCCCATATGATGAAAGTTTACGGGATCCGGATGTGATAGGAATCTATCATGTGCCCTCCCATATGATGAAAGTTTACGGGGTCCGGATGTGATAGAAAACTATCATGTGCCCTCCCATATGATGAAAGTTTACGGGGTTCGGATGTGATAGAATAACTATCATGTGCCTTCCCATATGATTACGGGTCTCGGACGTGTAAACGTGCCATTCCACAATGTGATTACGGAGATCGGATGTGATAGGAAACTATCATGTGCCATCTCATATGTGTTATATATATATACTAATTGTCGCAAAGAAAAATAAATCTCTTAATCGAATGAAGTTAAGGGATAACTAAAGATTACCTTGTACAAATGGGCTAAATGCCGTAACGCATAACTAAAGATGAAAGAAGAATAAAAGATTCAATTATTTCGGGTTTTCTGTCAATACGTATGTAGACATATAGGTTACCCATCGAGATTTCTATCTCACTCTCCCAAACTTAATATTTTCGGGTTGCGAGAATGAGGCCGGGAGGCTGCAGTAGGACGACCGCTTCCCACTCTCTCTTAATTAATAAATAAATCGTCTTAGTAACTTTCAACCTTTTGTAATGAATACTTTACTAATTTTATGTTATAATCTCCCCACAGGAGTTGTACTCGTCGAGATGGTTTTGTTCAAAGTAGATAATGACCTTTTATTTTAAAGGAGTTTCTCTACACCCAGGAAAGTGTTTCAAATTTTTTCCATTGCAACTTGATTGGTTGTTATTCAAAAGAAATTTTTGGCTCAGTTTTTATGTTTCACTAAGTGATGACTCGGATTTAGGACGTCAAACTCCAAAGGTCGACTTTCTGAATTCCGGGCGTTACACTTTCCACCTTCTTGCACATCTCGTCCGGGACCAACAATAGTTCGATAACAAAAATAATTGGACCGTACACATTCAGAAATAATGTACAAAATTATCATTCCATTGGATTATTATTACCAACGGAGGGAAAAAAACCTCGATTCACTCGATTATACATATATTATACTTGAGCGAAGTTTAGAATCTTATCAAAACTCTACCCCGCAATAAAAATGCAGAACAACTAGATGAAAAATAGTCAAAGGGTTAATTGAGATGATGGACGAGAACAATGAAGTGGCCGGAAATTTAGAAGAGCAAGAGACAGATATGAAATGAAAGACATCTATGAACTTACCATCAAGTTGCTTTATCACAAGCCAAGAGCCCGAAAATATGACCTACCAAAATCGATGAACTTGTAGGGCTTATTGTCGTAAAAACTCGAGGAGAGAGGAATATCATCATGCAAGATAAAGCAACAAAACCTCAACGAAATAGTATGTTACACCCTAGGTTTGTGGCACCGCAATACCCTCTCTTCTTCCCAATAAGGACTCTGGTTTCCAAAATCCCCAACATACAAACCAACTCATCAACTAAACACAAATTTGTCACAATGCATGAATATTATGCATATGAAATACAGAACAAGGTTAATAGAGACAACAACAATTATCGAGTTCGGTCGACTTTATATCAATATGCAATAAATATAAACACTACAATCAAGTAATACAGATCTGCTGCGGTGGATGCGGAACAATCATAAACAGATAAGAGTTGATATGCGATGCGATTCTGCAAGGGAGACATTATGCAAAATTGTTAGGAAGAAAGATAATTTTATTTGCTTCATATACGGGCGACCCAAGATATATGATAGAAAAAATCTATGATACTATGATAATTTGCGAGATAGAAAGGAAATTCGTTATTGTTCATCACGATTATAGTCAATCCTAATTGGGATGAGATAACAAAACACCTACAACAATATGGATACGATAATCCAAACAGCGGACCTAACTTAGTACGCGAGTTTTCAAAATGAAGCTAGAGGAACTGCTTATCGACATTCAAGACGAGGAGTTTTTGGGCAAGACTAAAGGAGGTAAAAAAACAAATTAACATACATTGTCTAATAACAAAAAATGAAGAAAAATTGTATATAACGCAAAAAAATTATTTGGTCTACTAATTAACAAAACAATGTTTAATTTTTCTATGCGATTATTTATAAAATTAAGTTCTAGAAACGAGACTCATGTACACATGCTTCTCGTGGTTGGAATAAAACCACGAAATCCCATGGACAAGAAAATTAATGTGCTCATTACCACGAGAGATACCACAAAGGAACATAGACCCCAAAAGCATACATATTAGGTGAACACTTAATGATGCATGGTTCGTGCGAAATGGAATGACCGACGTCACCTTGCATGGAAAAAACATATGCACCAAAATTTTTCCCAAGACTTTTAATATTTTGGAAAAGTGAGGTACCGGAGGAAAACCGGTGAGAGGAAGCCGTGAAAATATTTTGAATGTTGTTTTTGTCGGCTTGTGAAGCCATGTGGAGAACTTTCGATCGACATACACTATCGTAAGCTGCGGTACAAAGGTCAAGCATACACCTTCCAAACCAATTACGGAGCCTATTTGTCACACTTTTACTCTACTATGAGGTCGGGAACCCACCGCAAATATGGAATCATTTTTTATGGAGCTGCAACTAACTAACGAACAGCTACGGACTACACACCGATGAAAATTCAAAGATTACTGATGGAGAACGACAAATCACTACTTTGATGGCATCTTAATACCTAACGAGAACATACTTAGGAATTTTCAAATTCACTCTAACGAGAAGAGATAAGTTTTGATTCCGGTGAGCATTAACGGAACCTGACAAGGTTGATTCTTACTTTAAACAAACAACAACGAATATTGTTCGATACAATTATGGATTCGCGAACAACATAAAAGGGAAGTTCATCTTTCTTTACAGGCATAGGGAAAGCGAGAAATATATACCTCTATAGAACAATAATCACGGGATACAAGCTCAAAAGAAAGTGATCATTTTAGTCGCCTCCTCGTATTGAAGCTTTACTTTTACCGGAAGCCGAACCGCACATTAAAGGTTCAAAATACCCCTGAAATTACATAAAATTCAATATATGAAATAAAAAAAAGGAGATGCTAGTCGAATTGATGATATGCACAAATTTAATAATATAGGACAAAGTGTCTATGACACATTGTCAAACATTTAAGGCGTTGGACATGACACTCGGAGATTTGTTATCCCAATACGACAAATATATGCAGCATCCGGAGCATTCAAGTGTAAAACCATCTTGCTAGAAGAATTTTTTATATAAATTCTACCTGTAATACCAAGAGAAAGCCGACAAAATACTATACTAGCATTGATAAATCGATCGCCATATAGGATTTATGCACCGTACACATCCTTGTGCAAAACAAGCATTTGGACCGTACAGAGAAGGAGTTTAATAAATGGGTTTTACAAGTTGGAGATGGGT
Source organism: Paraleonurus japonicus (assembly GCA_030762865.1). Taxonomy (NCBI): domain Eukaryota; kingdom Viridiplantae; phylum Streptophyta; class Magnoliopsida; order Lamiales; family Lamiaceae; genus Paraleonurus; species Paraleonurus japonicus. The sequence goes on from CM061057.1 coordinate 37,756,719, forward strand.
AAACTGGAAAAAGTTCTCTTGAAGAAAACAATGACGAAGAAATAGATGAGATAGTTATAGACCGGAAGTGGTGCTTAAAAACGAAGGACAACCGGTGGAGCAGATCTCAAAATACATATATCCATAACGGAACCTCGATGCGGAACAAAGATTATTAGGCAGAGATCAATTCTTACACCAACAAATGAAACGGTGGATGAAATAAACACATTCATGTTGTCACGTGTCTTGGAAAAGAAAACGAATACTTGATACAGCGGTATAGAAAAAGAAGGTGAAGAAACATAAAACAAAGAAGCCTTATATCATATGGAGATCTTAAACAACCTAAAATTTCAGGGACACCGGATAACATGTTGGAACTAAAAAATGATATTTCGGTCATGTTGTTGAGGAACATCATCCAAAGAAAGAGACTTTGTAACGACACACGATTGTTGGTTACACTTTTAGAAGAAAAGAGTCATTAAAGCAAAATATTAAAAGGAACACATGTGGGTGACAAAGTTTTAATTCCTCACTCGGACAAGCTTCTCCAAACTTAGAAGACGACAATTCTTAGTCCGACTACATTACCACGATGACAATAAAAAAGTCAAGGATAAAGCTTAAAAAATGAGACTATTTCTTCTCAAGTTGGTTTTCTCATGGAACATTTGTACATTGCAATATCTCAGGTCACATCCTCAAGAGGACTAAAAATACTAAACGTTGGAGAAGAGACGAAAAAAATAATAAAGTTGCAAACATTGTGTATAAAGAGGTCTACAACAATTTACCTTCATCTTCTACACTAGAGAAGGTAACAAAGATTATATTTATAAAACTGCAATATATTTATTAAAAAACACCAAAAAAATGTCTAATGAATACACTTATAATGAGAAAGTAAACATTATGCGAGAAGGATACTAGAGGGGAAAACAAGCGAGAAAAGAACTAAAATATATGAAACAAAAACAACATATACACCATATACATATATGATTAAGTTGAAAAACTAACATAAAAACCTATGAGTTTGTTCAGAAAAATCAAATGAATGACATTCCAAATGGTTCACAACTTCATTTTCTTTAAATAAAATGAATAATACGTATTTTCTCCAACACGTAAAACAATCAACCACAAGTGTAGGGTGTCTATCTTAGTGCGGTAAGAGCGAGTCGACCCCACAGGAAGGGTTAGTGTAAAAGAGATCTACGTTGGCATGATTCTATCTAGATACGATTATTTTAAAGGAATGGTTCTAAAATTAAGACTAATTATAAATGCTATCTAAAAATCATCACTAAGAAAACAATAAAAATTAGTCCAAATTCAAATCAACAACAAGCTCATGAAATGAAAATAACAAATATATAATTTAAAATAATCAAAGAGGATAGTGGTTTCAAGACGTTTGCAATATTTATAACTCCATTTATGATTAAAAACTCATTCAAATAGTATTAGTGTTTGTTCCTATAGGGTTGAGTACTTAATGAAGATTTAAATTGACGGGTAAGATCCAATAAATTCAAAAAAGCAATCTACATACATGTATTTCTACCTAGCATGCAATTGCAACTCAAAAAAGACCTACGATCATTCAATTTCCTCCCAATAATTAATTATCTCTCGAGCTCATAATAAATTGGGTGGTGTGCTTAAGTTCTATTAATGGAATAAACCTCTCGATCCCTATCCCAATTAACAATGGATAAAACATGTCATCATGACCACTAACAACATGTTCTCAAATAATATTAAGCATACGAATAGTAGTAACCCACACAAATACCAAATAAACAAGATTTTTTTGACAAGGAAATAAACAAGAAAATAATTCATAAACTTCAATCTAAATATTTACAAATCCCTAAAACCGAAGTAGTTTTTATGAAAATACTACATAATTAAACTATTACAAAATTAAATAACAAAAATAAATAAATAAATAAATAAAAAGAAAAAAAGAAAGCTTAGTTTAGTGTAGGTGGAAGATGATGAAAATTCAAGCTCAAAACATCTTTTGTTGATCCATAATGATGAAGTCGAAGAAAAATGTGAAGAAACCCTTCACAAGGTGTGGGTGTGTGTGTTGAAATAAGCTGTCTCAAAAACTTATTTGAAATGAAAAAGAAGTATTTATACTCTTTGGAGTAGGGCACAAGAATTTAGGAATTAATTACAAAAATCCTCTAGAGAAATATAGAAAATTCATTGAATGCCAATTTTTTTCCAAAAATGCCAAAACATAAAGTGTTATGCGTCCCACTCGACCGAACCACCTAGCTCGACCAGGTCGAGTGGGTTAGCTCTTGGGATTTTTACATTCGTTTCCCACTTGACCGAGCCACCTGGCTCGAGCAAGTCAAGCGGGACACTGAAGTTGAGTCTCTCACTGCATTTTCATCTATCATTGCCACTCAATCAAGCCTTGTGGCTTGAGTGAGTCGAGTAACCTTCAATTTCTTGTCCTCTCTGTTGAGTTGTTCTTCGTATTTTTCTCATTTCAACTTCGAATGACTCTATTCTTTTTTGTTGTGATCCTCTTTTTACATCCTTTACATAGTTCAATTCTTAAATTGACTTCTATTAATATTAATCATGTGTTTTATTTAAAAATGCTCAATTTTTACGCAAAACACGACTTTTATTCATATTGAGGTACATTAGCCAAAATTAAACAATAAAAACATGAAATTATATTAAAAAGACATCTTAATTCGCAATAAAATCATGTAAAAATCATGCAATTTTCACGCGAATGGACCACAATTTTTATATCCAGTCCACTAAGCGGACCAAGAACGTGCATCGGCTTTTGTTTTCCATATTATGTTCTTGATCAAAAACTTTGTAACTAGAGTTAAAGTTTGTTTATTTAAATATTTTTATTTTTGTCCTGTTTGTTGTGTATAAAGGTCTAACACGGTATTACTTGGATAGTGTGCATCAACGCTAAAATCTAAGCTTACATATTCTCTCGAGCGACCCGATTAAGCTTAAATGCTCTTTCTACGGGGAACAAGAGGAGACAACATCACACCTTTTTTGGAGTGCAAAGTTTCATTTAAGGTTTGGGTGGAATGCAGTAATTGGCTTTCTACCCCGTGGCGATACATAACCGAGTTACTTCTCACTTTCATTTTCATTACGGAGTTTTGTTGGGAAAGAAAGGTAGAGTTTTTGTTGTAGCGTCTTGGATATGTATCGTACGTTTAGGACTTATGGAGATGGAAGGAATAGAGTAAATTTTTATGGAGAAAGTGGCAACGTTGATAAAATTGTGGAAGAAATGTGGAGAATGTGGAGAATGGTTTACTAGTAAAGATACTATTGTTAGTAATTATGTTTCTCTCAATTCTTGGTTACATTATCCTAGGAATTGTATACCTCACGGATCTGTACTTGTAATTTTTGTCTTTGATATTTCTCATACCTTAGACTTATTAATGAAATTTATTTTGCCTAATAAAAAAACATGCTAATATCATTTTTGTATCATTTTCTCTTTACTTTCGTATTAGCTAATCCAGTTGACTTTTCTGCGAAATGTATCAATAAAACACTAACTATCAATCCAAAGCTGAGGATAGCTTCGGTGTGAGGGAGGCGAAGGGTTTGCCGGATCGGCATATGTACTCCATGATGATGAGGAAAGTGTATAAGTATGATTATGGATCAAGCTTAAAAAATCAAAATGCAAAATTGAATAAAACTATTAACTTCACCAATTTACAAGAGCTTCTTTGTGTTTTGCACTAAGCTAACCAAAGTGTTAACTTCATATCATTAAACGAAAAATATTTTTCCTTTTGTAGCACTCATGAAACGGCCCGAAAAATAACCTCAATCGCTAACATGTACTTTTACTTCAATTTCACAAGCAATTCGACAAAATTATTTCTATTGCATCGCAACATTTTGTTTCTCATTCAATTTACATGTGTGTATTAAGCATTAACATTGACCTTTTAACTAATATATGCATCCTTTTTTTTTCAATTTCTTAATCTTTATGTGTTTTTTTATCTTCAACCCAATATTGTGTTTGTAATAGAGTAAAATTAGAGCTCTAATAAAAATATTGAGTTACTTGTTTAAATATAGGGCAAGGATGGGATTTGATGAACTAGGCGACCATTCTGTTTCACCATATTAATCATGGTAATTTTTTTGATGTCATCTTGCTTTGACATTATTACTAGAAAAATGATGAAGAAGACTTTGATAGCCTTGCTTTAATATTTTATTTCATTAAGTGGACATGTTGTTGGTCCCGATCAATCAAGTGATATACAAGCGAAAATCTAGAAAGGGAGGAGGGATTGAATAGATTTTCAACCTCCTCAATTTTTCCTTTCAATTAAGCTAAGATTATCCAAATTAACCTTGGATTATCTAAGTATCAGATTTAACGTGGAAGTAATTTTATACTTGATTCGATTGATAATTCTTTGAATAAATGTTTTAATAAACGAGATTAAAGGTAAACAGAAAGTAAATTGAAGAAGTGCAGAGAGTAAATAACACACAGTTTATAGTGGTTCGTATTTATAAAAATCCTACGTCCACTCTCCTTCCACAATCCCGTGAAAGGGTCTTCACTACTTACTTTCTTTCTTACTTGCCTACTTACGGTTTACAAGGATGATCTTGACCTTACAAGCAATCCTTCTCGATTTTGGATTTTATGACTTGAAGATATGAATAATAGTGTTCTATAAACACTATAAAAACTATGAACGTGTACAACGTTCTTGTGTGTGAGTATGAACTTAATGAGTGCTGATTTTGATACAAGTTGCTTGTGAATTACAGAGTTGTAAAAGTTATTCTACCCTAAACAAAGGATCTATTTATAGAGGACTGATACTTGGTGGTTGTAACTTCCTTGTTGACTCTTCATTTGTTTATTATAACCAACTAACTGAATCTTGTAACCGTTTCTTGTTTAGTTGTAACTGTTCTTGAAGTTGGTTATAAGCTGCTTGATTTTCTAACACTTTAAGTCGTCTTCTCTTCTCATCTTCAAGTGTTCCACCTCATCCTGATTATTTTCACATCTTCATATTTTTCGATCTTGAAGTGTCCAAAATGCCTGCTACCTTGTCTTCAATCTTGACTTGTCTTCATCTGTCTTTTTAAGCTTGTCTTCATCTGTCTTCTTGAGCTCGTCTTCATCTCGTCCTAAGTACTTAGTCTATTACCGATTCTCATTACATCATTTGGCTATACAATGATTCACCGGTCATCTTATTTTATATTCATCTTAACTTCATCAAAACTAATGCATTTTTTTCTCCTAACAATTTCCCTCTTTTTGGTGATGTTAAAACTTTGCTCAAGAAAAGAAATGAGTTAGTAAAATAAGAATAAGTAAAAACTTCACAAAGAATAGACAGTTAAGTCACTTAGTCGATGGTCGACATTCTTGGTTTAACGAGATAATTAAGTCAATCAAGAATAATCGACAGCTTAAGTCAATCAAGTTTTGTAGATGAATTAGTGTTATAAATCTTAATCAAGCAAAACTTCTTGTGATAATCAGTTTTATTTTTAAGACTCGATTAATCATATGATTAAGTCAAACAAGTTAGTTTAAAACATACAGTCTCATATGAATAGATCAAAGTATATTCACAAGTCATCTTTTGGATTTACACGAGATAAGCACAACAAAACATAGACAACATAGACAGGGGATCAAATTGATAGATAGGATTTAGTCATACCACCTGTCTTCTTCTGAATGGTCATCCAAGTCGAAGACTCTTTTCTTTAAACTCACTGTCTCTCCTCCTTGACCAAGTCGGGTGCAGCCTCACTGATCAGCATCTGCTTCACATTTTCTCTATCCTGGCGACCATCTTGTGTTAGAGGAGCAGACATTGTCGAATAAGGTGGTGTGACTAAATCTACATTGAATCAACATCGGCATAGTCGATCGGATATTGATAGTAGTTGGGATCATTTGCCTCCACCATTCATGGAAAGCAATATTCTCAAATCATTGCCCCAAGTAATCTTTCTACTGAGACATGGAAAAGAAATATCAATTACGCTTCATACGCTCTCTATCCGGCTTGTTGATCCATTAGTATGATCTCGCTTGGGCACAACATCAATTCGATGGTAGGGCGAAAAATCTAAACTCCATCTTCATTTGTAGACTTCGAACCCACTTTCTCGTTTTCCTATCATAAGACTTCCCACCGCCTTTTCCTCGCTTTCTCCTCCTCTTAGCATCTCTTCTCTTATATTAATTTTGCCAGCTCCTCCCTCTTCCTCTTCTTGATCTTTTCTTCCTCTTCAATCTCACTGGGGTTTTCGAGGTTGGCTTGAAGATTTTGCCTTCCCACTGATTTGGTTGAAGATGAGGGAGGTTGGATTGTCTGGATGGGAGCGATATCTTTACACTGGTAGCTCTTGACCTCGGACTCTGTGGGGTTGGTGACTCGACTCCTGCTGCTTCGACCCTCGTTTTAAACTTCTAAGGACACGCTGTCACTTGTCTTCGGCGTCCTTCTTTCTAGAACTCCTCTACCTTTAGCAACTTCTCAGCCAACTCATCTATTTTTAGGTTCAGAGCCGAATCTTGTCATCTTGAGTATCTACTCTTTTCTTGAGCTCACCACCTTCCCCTTTTTAGCATCAAGAAACCTTGTATTGCGAGATAGTGGCTACTTGCTCAATCGACCCATCACTCGTGTCTCGACAAGACTCGTCTTCCGATCTAGCTTATCCAATATCTTCTCGCTGAGCTACTTCAATACCCCCTTAACTCATTCTTCAGCTTGTTTGCGAGGGATGCTTTCTCCCTAGTAAAAAAATGTTCATGATCTGTTGAAATGATGCTTCCTTTGCAGCCCATGCTTCCTTAGTTTGATCATTCACCATATCTTTGATTTCTAGGTAGGCATCTTGAACATATTTCTTCACCCAAGCTTCTTACTTGTTTTCCTCTTCAACAATTTTCAGATTAACCGCTGCCATTTGTTCTTCGTGGTTCTGCTCCTAGAGAAGTAGAGGTCAATGTTTGTCTTCTATTGAACTGCAGCCTCTACATTCTCCTTAATCGATGAGGTAACAAATCCAGAATCATCTGGAAGGCATTAAGACACGCAGCCTTTAGACTTGTCACCTCCGCCTTCGGTGCTTCAACATCGAATACGGATGCAGATGATGATGGTTGAGCCAAGTCTACTTCTGATGGAGAAGATAGAGTTAAGTCTATCTCCTCGACTTGATGCTCCCGACTTTTCTCACCGGGTGGGGAATCGCCCAATGCATAGTCCGAGTAGGCATTTACGATTCCACCGCTACCGGCACTTGCTCGCTCACCGCTCCGTCTCGTGCCTCCCCGTCGTATCCATCTCGGTAGGCTCATTGGCAGCTCCACCAACTCCTTCCGCAGACACTTCCCCTTCTCGCCTTCCACCTCCACCTTCTTTTCTCCTACTACATCTCCGAGCCTTACGTTAGATCCTTGACTGGGAACCTAGGTAGACTCTTCTCAAGATGTAGTCTATGAAGAGATTCTCGAAAATATCTCCTCAATCGACGTAAGACCAACTCCGACTATTTTCTCCTAGCCGGCTAGGTTGTTTCCCCGCCTCCCCAATCGAGAATAGCTGTCTCCTCGAAGTAACAGTTCTTAGCCTCCTTAGCAGCCAAATATCTACCAGCTTCTTTTAACAACTCTGTCTCTTCACTAATGCGGACTCCTTCTTAAGAACAAATCTCCTTCCGAGAACCCTCGAGAGAATGCTCGATTGGCCCTATGACACCGGATGGATTAGGAAGATTTAAGAATGGAGCGGGTTCGGATGTGGATGGGGTGGATAGAAATGAGAACGGGTGCTCGATGTTTGAGATGGTGGGGGTGTTGAACTATCGTGGGTAGGTCCTTTTAGAGGCTTAGAGGCGGCGACCACGTCTGCCTCTTCATCGCCGTGTTGGGTAGAAAGTGGCTCTTCATTTGATTCATCCTCGGATAAGGATGATGACGATGAAGTTTATGCCTTCTCGATTCTTTTCTTGAGGATACCTCTATCCTCTCCTCCCGTCCCGAGGTTCCCGCAACCTCGCACGAGACACGTCCCCCTTGGGAAGCTGTCCTCTCCACCCTTTCCTCTTCCTCTTCTCGTCCCTTCCTCGGATGAGGTTTCATCTTCCAACACCGTCTCCAATTTTTAGCCTTGGCTTTGGCTGGCCTCTTATTTAGTGCAGTTGGGACAGCTAGGGCTACCTCATCTCCTTCGAGTCGGAAGGGCCGAAGATTTTCTCGTCTTTTGTCACAGGCCCTTCGCTTGGTATACTTCTTCACCCCAACTTCCCGGTTGAGATTATCTGTCTCACTTTGCTTCCAAGATTAGTGTAATCATGTTCATCATACTAGTCATTGTCTCTAAAGTTCATCCCAACCTTGTCTCAATATATTCCTTTAAAAATCTTTTTCTTTCCTCGACTAGTCTTGAGAACAACAATCTAGCCAGTTCACCTCTACTCCATCAATTATGGCCCGAAGACAACAGATTCTTGGCCGAGTCAATCCATCATGACTCTGTTGTTCTCCCAAAATACATTTAGTGAGAATCAACATGAGTAATATGTACTTCCTTCTTAGCATTGGTCGTTTCAAGTTTATGGTAGTGTTCTCGATGAGATCTCCTTGCCATCAATCTGAAACTCTCCGGTATTCATCGTTTTTGTAGGTGAATGGATTTATCCCTTCAGTGCTTGATCCAAAAATTTCACCAAGATCATCCACGGTGACCACAACCTTCTCCTTCTTTCCATCGGATACGAACCCTAGACTCGAAAGAGTCCGTTTTCAACGTAGCTCGTAAGAAATTCAATTGCCAAATCATCCAGAGTTTTATTCTTAGAATACTTCATCATGCGATCGCTTTCAGCCCTCTGGATTCTAGAAGTCGAAGAATCTCAACCGATTCTCGGATATGTAGTTGTATTCCAATTGACGTACATTTCGACTTTGTTTTATCTCTAATCTTTGTGAGATCATACTCGAATTTAACTTTAGGTTTCTTTTGTCCGCCATTGATGAAGCTTTTAAGTTTTGAGAGGGAAAGGAAAAATTGAGAGAGAGAGAGAGAGAGAGAGTTATGAATACGGTTTTATGTGCGTAAATGAAAATATGCACACAAACTTCTATTTATATGGAAAAAGAATGAATAAAATAATATAGATTCTAATTAATGACTAATAAAGTGCAAAAATGGGTTTATGTGCCAATATTAATGCAATCATGGCTATTTTTCTGAAAATTGTGATGAATAAAATATTAGCCATGTTTAATATATCGCGCGTGGAACTGCTGACGATTCAAATTACTAAACCGCCTCCAATTTATGCGCGTGAATGTCACCCAAAGATTTTCAAAAACACATTTGATAAAATTTCGGGTCCGTAGTAACTTCTCCGACAAAAAGTAACTTATTACCTTTTTACTTTTCAGTTAATTGGAGAGATAAGAACCCTTTTTTATTATAAAATACTATAAGAAATCTTATCTTTTAGAAAAAATTAAAAGAACAACAGAGTGAATTCATTATTAAATAATTAAAACAACTATGATATTATATCCACATATTAATTATGTGAACTAATATTCATAATTTTAACAAATAATTAAAAGAATGCAAGGGTTGAAAATACTTCTGTTATATTTCACTTATTTCACATATTCGTTTGAAAAAGTATCGGATAAGCGACTCATCCTGTTACTATGAAAGTTGTAACACCAGCTAGATTAGTTGTTAGATCAAGATTGTTTTGATGAGTTAAAAGACTGCTCCAGATGAGCAGACTATGATAAAGAACTAAAGACTAAGTTCTAGTACGAAGTGATCGACTAGGTCAAGAATAGTTCAAGTCACCGGAGACGAGGAATGACAAGTCATCTGGAGACAACCTCAATCCTAATCATCTGCAGGAGATAAGTATAAAGAGCTCGAGACGAGGTCAAGACAAGCCGAGTAGAATAAGAAAGACGAGTCTTCACCAAGTCACCGCAGACGAGTAGGAAGAGTCACCGAGGTCTCAAGCGAGTTTACAAGATTAAGTTTGTTAAGCGGTTTCAAGTTTGTTAGAACTAACTAACAAACTAACCTGCCTTTCCGGACTTATAAATAGGTCTAGGTTTTTCATTTTTCATAGATAGAACACTTATGCATATTTGATTTTATTTTACACTATTCACTACTCGTATTTCAATCACAATCTTTTCACAAGTATTTCAAGAGAGTTCTCAAAAGTTCTAAGTGTTTTTAGAACACTTTTCTTGTAATCTTCAAAATCCAATACACACCTGTAATAGTTAGAATTTAGAGAAGGATTTAGGAGATTGAAGATTTGAAGATTTGTACGAGTTGTAAGTTGTAAGTGAAAGTAAGGAAGTAAGCGAAGTGAGTCCCTTCTTCGATTGAAGGAGAGTGGATGTAGGATTATTAAAATCCGAACCACTATAAATCCTGGTATTATTTCTTGCTTTCTTTAGTTTCTCGTTTGATTTACAATTTTGTTAATTCAAGATTAAAGTTCAATCTTAACTAAAATCAATATCAACCTTGCTTTTGATCTTGTAAAAGTTGAGAATTCAATTATCTTCCATTGTGTTTTATTTGATATTTTGAATTGATTTTGAAAGATTTGAAAAATCTACAAAATCTATTCAAACCCCCTTTCTAGATTTTGTTCTAGGAAGCTAACTCAAGGTTTTTAATCAACTCAACTTTCCGGGACCAACATTAGTTATTTCCTGAAAACAAACACTTTTGTACACCATTAGTAACATTTTAAGTAAGTCGGACAAGGTACACATATTCGTTTGCTTTAGGTAAATGTATGACTAATGTGTATTTATCTCGAATTACTTTATGTCGAATAAGAAAATATCAAGTTAGTTTAAGACCAATAGACTAATCCTTGATTCTTGATTCCTTAAAAGATATCAATGATATCACTCTGTGATTGTCCATATGATCTTTTACAAGTCGATATTTCTTTCTAGACATAGTAAAGAAAGCGAGAGAGACAAGAATTGAAATGCATAAACAAGCAGATTAAAAATTAACTAAAGATGCATCTAACAATCCTAATTCTACAGACAACTCTTTAAACCTTGTCTCTGCTAAGGGTTTTGTTAAATTGTCACTCTTTGAAAATCGGTTAATATATTTTCTAGTCTCGATGTCACCTTTCTCAACATGATCACGAATAAAATGATGTCGTATATCCACATGTTTGCATCTAGTATGTAAGGCTGGGTTCGGTAATAGCTATGGCATTATTACTATCATAAAAGATTGGTACATCTCTAGTGATATTATAATCCCTTAGTTCTTGATCGATCCAGATCGCTTGGGAACAACAACTTCCAGGCCGCCATATATTCACTTTCAGAGTGGACGTAGCTACAGAGGTTTGTTTTTAGACAACCATGAAATCAGCTTACTTCCTTAAATTTGCAAGTTCCGTAAGTAGATTTTCTATCTATCTTACACCCACCAAAATCTGAACTGAGTATCCCGACAACTAAAAATTATCATCACCGATACCACGTCCTACATTTATTGTACCTTTTAAGAATTTAAGAATCTTCTTGGCCGCTTCAAGATGACTCTTCTTTGGTTTAGCTTGAAACGTGCACATACACCTACCGCAAAAGAAACATCAGGTCTATTAGCAATTAAGTGTAATAATGAACCTATTAATCCTCGTATTCGGTTTGATCGGTGTCTTTCCCCTTATCATCCTGGATCCATGGAGAAGTTTGTCATCATAGGTATCTTAGCCTCTTGGCCGGTAACTATTCCAAATTTTTAAATAAGATCCTTTGCATATTTTGCTTGATTGATGAAGATTCCCTTCTTAGTCTGCCTCGACTTGTAACCTAAGAAAGTATGTCATCTCACCCATCATGGACATTTCAAATCTGCTTTTCATGAGATGACTAAATTCTTCACACAAAGATAGATTAGTAGATCCAAAAATAATATCATCAACATAAATTTGTACTAATAAAAGATCATTATCAAATTCTTTTTGAAATAAAGTTCTATCTATTTTATCCTTTACAAAACCATTTTGAATCAAATAATCAGACAAGGTATCATACCGTGCTCTTGGGGCCCGTTAAAGTCCATATAGAGCTTTCCTCGGTCTATAGACCTTGTCTCCTTTGTCAAAGCCTCTGAGGCCGCTCTACATAAAACTCTTCAGCTAAAATTCCATTTAGAAATGCTGATTTTACATCTATTTGAAAAGCTGTGAATATTTTAAAAGCGGCATAGGCTAAGAACAATCTTATGGCCTCTGCACGAGCTATCGGTGCAAAGGTTTCATCGTAATCAATCCCTTCCGATTGCGAGTAACCTTGAGCAACTAGTCTAGCTTTATTTCTAACCACAATATTGTTCTCATCCCTTTTGTTTTTAAAGACCCATTTAGTTCCAATGACTTTTTGATGATGAGGCCTTTCAACAAGCTCTCACACATCTTTTCTTTGAAGCCGATTCAGCTTCTTCTTACGTAGTATTAATCCAATTGGAATCGCTAGAGCTTCAAGAATCGACTTAGGTTCAAGTAATGAAACATAACAACTGAACATACAATCTAGATTTAGCCGTGTCCTAGTCTGGACTCCTTAATCTAAATCTCCAATTATTTATTCAAATTGGATGATAAGTCATTATCCTTTTACCTTTGTCATTTACCAAGGATGAAGACTTGTCTGAAATATCCTTTTCAAATGATTTTGTATTACCTTGAAGCTTCTTCTGATTGCAGTAAGATGGTTGTCACGATCAAGTGACTTTGAAGAACATTCGGGCTCTCTTTCTTTGTTTGAGTTTGATTCTTCTTCCTCGTCTCGAGTCTCGATTCTCGGTTCATAGAACTTTACCGTTGATCTCTTAATAGTCATCTTATGTAGATCATCCTAATTCTTTATGGTGACATCTGCATCTTTGGACTCAAAAGTAGATTCATCAAACACAACATGTGGTGTTTCTTCCACATATAAGCTTGCCTTATTAAAAACTCTATAAGCCTTAGACACGGTGGAATATCCTAAGAATATCCCATATGCAATCTTAGCATCAAAAGTTTTTAAATGAGATTTATCATTGTTATGGATGAAAGACTTGTATCCAAAGATATAAAAATATGAAATCTTGGGTAATCTTCCTTTCTATAGTTCATAAGGGGTTTTACACTTATTTTTAACAATCGACATATATTTTGAATAAAATAGGCGTATTAATGGCTTCGACCAAAACCTGTGTGGAGTGTTGTACTCGGATAGCATAGTCCTTACAGCCTTCTTTAAGAGTTTTGTTTCTCCTTTCAACAACTCCATTCTCGTTGAGGTGTCCTCGCGGTGATGTTTCGTGAGCTATATCATTCTCGGTACAATAGTTAGAAACAAGTGTATTCAGAATTCGATACCTTTATCACTTCTAATTTTAACAATGCGTAGCCCTTTTTCATTTCAAATTCTTTTAAGAAATTCTAGAATCTTTCTCATAGTCTCATTCTTCTTGTACAAGAAAATAACCGTAAATTTGGAGAAGTCATCTACAATTACCAAGGTATATTTTCTTCCACCGATCTTGAGAGGTGTGACTTGGACCAAAAAGATCCATATGAAGAAGTTCCATAATCCTATCTAAAGAAGGACTATTTATTGTTTTAAAAGAGGATTTGGTCTGCTTTCCTTTTTGACAAGCACCACAGACATGACTCTTTGAAAATACCCTATCTGGAAGTCCTTTGACTAAAGATTTCCTTGCTATTTTGTTTAGAGTTTTGAAGTTTAAGTGACCAAGACGTTTATGCCATAGCCAACTTAAATCATCTGAACTCTTTGCAACAAGATAAGTATCTTTAGGACAACTTTTGAAGTTAGCAACATAAATGTTACCTTCTCGACTCCATCTAATAGAATATTTTCATTGAGACCATCTAAAACATAACATGCATTACAGTGAATTTTACACTAAAACCCTTATCACAAAATTGTGAAACGATAATGATTGTGTTTTAACCCTTCAACATAGTAAACCTCATTGACTTGAATATCATCAATCATCAAGGTTCCAACTCCTTTGGTTAGTCCAAAATTTTTGTCTCCAAACATGACTCGTGGTCCATCTATAGTCCGATAGTTAGAAAGAAGACGCTTTTCAAAGGTCATGTGTTTAGAACACCCACTGTCAATGTACTGTATGACCTCAAGCACGTCTGCCATTTCCACTATACTTGTATCTCCTCGCAATCACATATTATATTTTAGGTACCCTTTGTAAGTTGGGTCCTTCTTGGTTAAGTGACATTTAGGAATCCACATAAACATATCAATATTCCTTAAAACCAGTGATTGAAGTTTGCAACCATATCTATCAACTAATATAAGACTATCAAGATCAATCTTATTCAATTTGCTCTCTAGTAATTGTCTTATATCTAGGAAATAATGGATATGATTTGCTTCTTCCATCAAAACTACTATACTTAGGATGAGATTTTGAGTTAGTATTTGGTTTGACCTTGGGAACATTTCTTTTCATCTGTACTTTCTTTGCGAAACATCGGATGAGTTGATTTGTTCTTTAGGTTTCCAAGGACCAAATCTAGTCTCCTCTTTAGCATTCGTAGCTTTAACAAAAATCCTTGGTTTTACAGATCATCCTTTTTATTTCTATCAAATCCTAATCTGTCTTATCACTAGATTTTTAAAAGTGCTCAAGATTTTATCTATTGTAGATTGAGTGTTACTAAGAAGTCCTAACATGAGATTTAACTCTTTGTTAGTCCTCTTAAAACTCTCATTCTCGGAATAGACATTTGATAATTTATGATTTAAAGAATTCAATTCTTTTTCTAACTCAATAGTCTTTTCGGATAAGGAATTAGTGATAATCTTAGATTAACATTCCCCTTGAATGAGCAATGATTTCTCACCATTCCTATTCGACTTTCTTTGGTTAGACTTAGAATTTGATCCTTTAGATTTAAATTTTCAATCTCTATCTGTTTGTAAGCGAGATAGAGTAGTCTTCGAATCTTTCAAAAGTTTATTGATAAGATTTTGATCGATTCAGATAGATTTTCACAATCGTTATCGAGAAGATGAGTAGTAGGTTACTTCTTTTGCCATGAGACACATGTCATGATCTCGACCCAAATCCAGACGAGGATGAAGATGATGATGTTTCATGAACTTCTTCCTTTTCTCGCTAGAAGAGCTCTCTCGATTTGCATATCTCCTATCACATTTCTTTATCTTTTCCTCACGTTCTCTTGGAGTTAATCGAGGACAATCATAGTTGTAGTGACCGGGTTTATTGCGAGGTATAACAATTGTCTCTGTTGGTCCCATCGTTGAGTTGATTAAGAAAACTTGAGTTAACCTTCTATGATAAAATCTAGAGGGGGTTGAATAGATTTTATTGATTTTTGCAAATCCTTAAAAAAACTTATTTAAAACTTCAAAGTAACACAATGGAAAATAATTTTAATCTCAACTCTAATAAGATCAAAAGCAAACCGATATTTTAGTTTTAACTTTGATTCTCAAATTAATCTTTGATTTGTTAACTGGAATTTGAAAGAAACAAGTAAGTAAAAGAAATAATAATAAACACTGTATTTATAGTGGTTCGGATTATGAATAATCCTACATCCACTCTCCTCCTTCAACTTGAAGAAGGGACTCTACTTACCACTTACTTACTCACTTTCAATCTTACAGCTTACAATTTGTAAAGGTCTTCAAATCTTCAATCTCCTAACTCGTTCTCTATAATCTAACTATTACAAGAATATTGGATTTTGAAGATTACAATTGAAGTGTTCTATAAACACTTAGAACTTTTGAAAACTCTTTTGAAAAAAATTTGTGAATTGATTGTGATCAAAATCGAATAGTGAATAATGTGAAAATCAAATTTGCATAAGTGTCTTAGAAAATAAAAACTAGACCTATTTATAAGTCTCGAAAAGACAGTTAGTTTGTTAGTCGGTTCTAACAAATCAAAACCGCTCAACAAACCTAATCTTGAAAATCGCTTTGCTCCTTAGCCGATTTATCCTACTATTCATGCAGTGACTTGGTGAAGACTCGCCTTTCTTATTCTACTCACTTGTCTTGACCTCGTCTCGAGCTCTTCATAATCGTCTCCCGCAGATGACTAGATTTGAGCTGGTCTTCGATGACTTGTAACTCCTAGTCTTCGGTTGATGACCTAGTCTGATCACCTTAGTATAAGAACTTGATCTTAGCTGTTCTTTAGGGTTGTCTCGATCATCTCGAATCGCTTCTTTTAACTCATCAAAACTTTCTTGGTCTAACAATTTCCCCCTTTTTGATGAAGTTAAAACCTACAAGAAAGAGACACACTCACAAGTGAAGTTAGTTTAGAGTTAATCAAGATTTATCGAATAGGTATATCAGTACATTTTCACCTTAAATGATTTATCCAAATTAAAGCACTTAATTCACAAAAATCTTTAAGTCTTTTAGACTTTTTCAGAATATTCAAAACTAAAAAAATTTTAAATCTTAGAATTTAGAAAATTTTAGACTTAGAAGTTTTTAGACGAAAAAAATTTAAGTTTGAGATGAAAGTCTTCTCGGATGATTAATACTTTAAAATTTTTTTAAACAAACAAGCAAATCATATAAGTCAAACATGTGTTTATTCACATCAAATTTACATATTACAAGAGGATCGGAGAATTAAGAAGATAAGGAAAGAAAATAGTCCTTTGATCAGACTCCCGGTGATATGCTTTGGAATGGCCAGCCGGTGAAGACTCGTCTCCTTAGCTCCTTTAATTCTTCTTCACCTTTCACCCGTATTCTACCTTGGCCTTGGCGACGATGCCTTTGATCCAGCTTTATGTCTACAGAGTCATCGTGGTTAGTCTTGGGTCCGCCTTTTTCATAAGCCGGGCACACAGATCAAGATTGAAGATTTTGTCTGCTTACAATCAGCCCGATGATATAGATCTCGCATCATCTTTCTCGATCCACTCATGCCACCTAAGGTCCTCGTCCTAAGTCAGAATCGTATCCCTTCAAGATGTACCAATGATACATCCATCCGGCATCTAAATTTTTTTCTTTGTACTCCTTAAACCATTTTCCAAATGACGACCTTCTGAGGATTAAGTGTCCGATGATACGGTCTCGAATTCAGCTTCTTCTCGCCCCTTCATCTCCCATTTTCTAACATCCCTGCTCCACCTCATCTCCAGCCCTTTGTTCTTTTTCTTCGAGACACTTTCTCTCCCCTTCTCCATACCGGGCTTGCTCTTTCCTTGTCCTCGCTTTATATGCTCTTCCGAGAGATTTGAGTAGTCGGAGCTCTCTTTTCTTTTCTCGGTCGGGGTAGGCTTGAGACTTTGCGCTTTGACCCAGCCGGCTCTTCAATAAGCTTCCCTTTGCCTTTTCCTTTTACCTCGGCTATTTTTTCGATTCTTTCATTTTTGCCAACAGTGGGCAGACTTATCCTCCTCTTCCTTCTTCCTTCTTCCTTCTTGCCTCATCTTCCCTCGGTGCTTCCTCCAATCTGGTGACCCTCACCAGAGTGCGGCCTCATCGTATTTGATTCGAGCTTCTTCCTGGTTGCCTCCACCACGGTGAACTAGCCTTGGTACCAACCTCTTTCCTGGTTTCGTCCCAAAGCGGTGAGGGTCCGCTCTCTTTCTTGTACCTCCTGTTCCCCTTTTTGACTTCATCGGCCCGGGGTAGTCGGCTTTGTCTCGAGATCTTTGCATTTGACTCGAAGTCCGACTTATCCAAGGCCAATGAGTCTACTACAATTGCATTGTAGTCTGTGACTTGGTTCTTCAACCCTTGCACCTCCGATTCCAATGCTTTCACCTTCTCAAAGAAGAACAGAGTTAGTAATAGAAGTAATCTTTTGAATTAGATTTACCTCTACTTCCCTCATGTTGGAAATCATTGTCTCGTGTTGCCTTCACCATCTTCCTTGTCTTTTTCTTCATCTTTTTAACAAAGGCTTGTTTAATCTTCTTCTCCATTTGAGCAACAATGGAAGAGATGGTGAAGATGGGCTCAGTCATCGTCCTCATCCTCGAAGAGGATTCGGATGAGGAGGAAGTGGGGGTATAGGGTTCGAGATATTTGAGGAAGAGGGATTGGTGAGCTCATCTGGATGTCCTCCGGAAATGAGTAAGAAGGAATCTCAATTTCAAGAGGAGGTGAGGTTCGTGTTTGTGGAGGGGTGGAAGTTTGAGTTTCGTAAACGGGTATGGCGGATGAGGTTGGTTGTTCGGTTTGTGGGATGGTGGATGGAGTGGGAATGGATTCGGGTTAGGTGGGAGTAGGGATGGTTTCAGATGGGATTATGATAGATTTAGTTAGAGTTTGTATTTGGACTATGGGAGTTGGACTGGAGATTTGGGACAACTGTGTTGTAGAGGCTCGAGGTGCCAGTAGGGCACACCTCTTCATTGCCGCGTGGGGATTGAGATAAAGAGAGAGAAGAGTTTGTACCTTCCTCCCGAATAGGAGATAGAGCAGCCTTCCTTGGCTGGTGAAGGAGGAACCTCCATTTGAGCAACCTTAGGCTGCAATGTCCGTGATCGTACTTCATCTGGAAGTAGTGTTGAGGCTTCCGTCTCGACGGCCCGAGCTCCACGAAGATTCGGATGTTTGTGATGTCTTTTTGGGCCTCCTCTCAAGGATAAACTGATTATCCTCATCTCGAATCCTCATCTGTCATTGGCCGGGTAATAACAGCTTGATGACTCTGCCGAGGTCTTCTTTTCGCAGGCTTTGACAAGCCTTCTCCTTGACCTTCTCCTAGGAGACCTTGCTGCATTCTTGCCTCCTCGGTGATACTTCCACCACACTGGATCCTTGGCTGGTGTAACTTGACTCGGACTCAATCACGGGTTCTGCAGCCTCACCGTATTTCTCCTTTTTGAATACTAGCTACTTGTCTTCGAGCTCACTGCAGCCTAATGCCTGCTCCTCTGTTTCCTCGCTTCGTCTCGAATCATCATCGGAGTCCGCAATCCACCTATCCTTTCATTCTTGGTCAACAACCCTTCGCTTAGAGTATTTTTTCAGACCTTCTCTAGTCTCAAACCTCTTATTCGGTCCCTCCATTAAGTCTTGTGATCTTATTAAATAGACTCACATTGGTAGGCGATCCAGTCTCCTCCATCGTGATTATACAATAACCTCAACTTCTCCTCTTTCAGCCTTCTAATAGTAAATCTACCTAATCTACTCTAACTCCATTGAATATCGCTCTCATACAACACAATCGAGACTTAGTCACTCCATCATGAGAGCTTTGATCTCCTAGGATTGACTTGGTCACGATTGTCATAAGCAACCCGTACTTTCTCCTCGGAAGATGTTTCTTGAGATCTCTCCTCGTTCCTTTGTAAGTAACCCTCGCAAAAATATCGAATGATTCCTCCCATTCGTCTTCCTTGTATATCGCTGGATTCACCCTTCCATTTTGGTGTCAAGGATTCTAGCCACATTCTCCTTTGTGAATTCTAACAGAGTACCTTCTACGGTGGTTTGGAAGCTGTTTTACGAAAATATCTTTGTTAGCGAAACTCAGCTCCAATGAAATCCGCCGCTTTGTTTTCTCAAGACTTTAATGAGCAAAATCCTCTTAATCTCGAAACTTCCAACAATCTTAGGATCTCTCTCGATTCTCTCACATCGGTTGTGTCAAAATCAACAAACATTTCGGCTTTAAGTTTGTTCTTCACAGCTTCGAGTTCATCTTGAAATCGATTTTGCGAGAGGTTATATAGGTGGGAGGTTTTGGTGTTTGGGAAGAAGAGGAAGCCATTTGAGTAAATTTTTTAGAGAATGAAAATTTTGCAGTAATTTTTGAATAAGGGAATGTGAAAGTGAAACTTTGAAACTTTGAAGGTAAGATTTTAAATGAAGGGGAGAGAGAGGGAAAGTTGGGAAGGCGATACGTGGCACGATCTCTCGAAATTGAATTTTAACCGCTGATTAAAGAAAGCGCGTGTAAAACATCAATGGCTTAGCGAGAAAACCGCTTCAACTTCAGGCGCGTGGCTTTTACGCGTCTTGATTTGTGTAAAAGTAACTGTTTATCCTATGGATTAGACGGTTAATAGGTCTACTTTATACGTAAGTAATTAGTATACTGACGTCATCCTAGGGTTACCTTACTTCGTATAAGGGTTTTCCAAAACAGATGGATTTAAAAAAACAATCGATAAAGTACCTCATCTGCTTTAAAACAGCCTAGTTTCATTTTTGGCAAACTTTTAAAAACCGATTAAGTAAACATCTTATTTAAAAACAGGCTTGGATAAAGAGAATTTCTAAGATTAGTTTTCCAACCAATGATAGCAAATCGACAAGAGTTTTATAAGAAAACACAATGTATGGAGAGAATTCGAAGCAAAGATGTCTAGATGAAAAGGTTTATAACAGATGAGGTGAAACAATCGATCTGTGACCTATTCCCGCAAAAACATTAACTTGAAGAAAACCATTAGTAGTGAGGTAGATCAAATAGGGTGCGAGATAGTCATCTGCTTTTCAAGAATTCAGGTGACTATTGTGCCCTAACTGATTTACCGAATGTCGAATAAGTAATTATCAAGTCGAGATAAGGTCAATATGACTAATCCTTGATTCTTGATTCCAAAATAGGACTCGAGCCTAAGCCGCGACCTAACTTACGAAGAAGTGCCTGTGGCTATCCTGGAAAGAAAGATTCATACCCTAAGGAACCGGGAAGTTCCTCTAGTCTTTGGTTCAATGGAGCGGACATGGGAAGGAAGGAGCTACCTCGGGAAAGAGAGGATGAAATCTTAGCTAAGTACCCGCGCGTGTCTTTAATTTAAGTAAGTAAATTTCGGGACGAAATTTCTCTTAAGGGGTGTAGGATGTAATAACCCAAAACCCGGTTATAGGATTTTATATTTAATTTTCTAAGTTTGGGGGATCATTTTATTTTATTCAAATTTCATGTGTGGTTTTCTTAATTTTTCTCCAATCGATTTAACGGTTTTCCAACCCGAAAATCTACTGATACTTTTCGAACTCACATCCGTAATCCGGATTCGTTTAATAATGATTAATTACCAATAGATCTTTAAGGGTGAGAAACACTCAAGAAAACCCTAAGAAAAATGTTGGTTCTCCCGTCGCGCGTTTTAATAAATTTTCGGAGCCGAAACTCGAACCGAAAAATATCGAAAATTCAACGTCGAAATCACAATACTGTATTGAAGAGTGGGCTGCCAAAAGGACAGCCCAAAAACCCCAAAACAGCCGGCCATTTGAAGGTGAGTGAGAGAAGTGAGCCTAGCTTGTACCCTTTAACCAAAAAAATCTTCTAAAATCCTAGGATAGGTACAATTAGACTTAAGCCTATTCTTTCCCTAATCTCCTCCCCACCATCCAAATCAGCCATGGACCTCCTCCTTCTCCTCTATAAATAGAGTGGCTGCCTCTTCATTTCCCACACAACCAAAAAGCTTGGGGCTCTCAAGACAAAGAAGAAAATCTCCAAGGGTAAGTCCCTAAGCCCTCTCTTTAGCCTCATGTTTCTCCTTAGCTTAGAAATTTAGGAAAAATATGATATGAGTCCCTAAGAACCCCTTTTCACATGATATGATCTTATATGGAGTGTTTGAGTTGGAATTATGGTGTTTGGAGTCAAAATGGTGAAGTTATACTTGAAACATGAAACTGCCGAAATCAAGCCCTACCCACTGACCCGTTTTTGTAAAATCTATTCGGACCCTTTCCACCCGTTTAAAAATCATGAAAAATTCCTAGATGTAGTATTTGAAGTCTAGAACAACATGTGTAAATTTCACAATTTTCTGATCACTGTGTAGGGAGAATAAAATCGTGAAAAATGATGTGTCGGAAGTAATCCGAAACTGGGAGCAGTGACTCACTTCTTTTATTTCTCCCCTTTCTGATAGTTATAAAATTCTAGTAAAAATCTGGGATGTTCCCCTTGATGTGTTGTAAATCATAGTCAAAAATCATAATTTTTCGTTTAGTACTTTATTAGATAAAATTCGTTTTCTGAGTACCTGGTCGATGTTCGACGCATAGGGCTATTCTGTGTTGCAAGAATTTATTTTCCAGTTTTGCTTAAGTAATAAATTATGGAAAAATTCATGGATTTCCTAAAACATGTTTATAACTAGATTCTTAAATTGGGTGATTTTTAAACAAGTATCCAATAAGTTACGAATTTTCTCGTAAGACATGTCCAGTAACCAAGCCAAACGATGGATTGAATGTTCACGAATTTTCTGGGCAGAATCCGTAAGTCAAATGGCTTGGGTCCCTGAATGAAAGTTGTTCATATTTGAGTAATGCATCACATGTTTTAATTTCATAATTTTCGGATATTTCTACAAAGAGTTATGAATTTTATAAGTTTAAGGTCACTGTTTTGCCGAAACAAGTATTTGGAGTCCTTATTACAAAATCTGCTATAATTCCCTAACTCGAATGAACTCGAACCCTTGATAAACTTTGTTCTAAAGTGAAAGGTGTACAACATACTAAAATTTCATAATTTTCTAACGAGTCTAAGTGTTTTATTTCATTTATGCATGAATAAGTGTTGTTTCCTCAATTGACTAGTACTTGATAGAGTAAATAGCTAATACTTTTAAATGAAGCGCATGTTTGAATACCAAATGTTACACATAGTACTTTATGAATGCATATACTTGATTGTCTTACATGTTTTCATGAAAATAAACGGAACCGAAAGTCCCAAATTCGAACCCCCAAACTATAGTACACTAACAAAGCCATTAAGCATAGGATTTAACCCATAGAAGCTCTTGATAAGATGAAGTATCCCTTCTTCATTCAAAGCCTAGTTTTAGAAGACACAATAAGACCAAGAACCTAAGTTTCTAACGGACTAAAGAATTGTCGAACTAAACATACGGATTGTGCTAGGTAGAGTACGGTCGGAACCAGAGGTTGAGACTTTATACGAGCTGCCTAAGCCATCAAGAAGTTAAACTTTCCCTTAAAAGTTTCAGTGGGTGACACTATCTGTATAGCTAGTTAATGTTATATATAGGTATTGTCGATTTCTGAATCAAACATAAACAGCTTCTTAGAAAGACGCAAACAACTCAAAAGCATGAAAATGCACAACTCCTAACTATAAGAAAATGCGAGAACAAGCTTCTTTTACTTTGATTATTTGTTTTTATATGCTACATACGAGAGTTATTATCTCTATTGATCTATCGATCTCAGAGAGTGGAGAGTGTGCGAAATGCCACTATAGCCACCTCACGGGAGGAATAAGGATGGTAAAGGGTGTGGAGAGTGTGCAGAAATGCCACTATAGCCACCCCACGGGAGCAATAAGGATGGTGAAGAGAGTGGAGAGTGTGCGTAAATGCCACTATAGCCACCTCACGGGAGCAATAAGGATGGTAAAGAGTGTGCGTAAATGCCACTATAGCCACCTCATTCGGGCTGGAGAATTACGGGTCTCGGACGTGTAAACGTGCCATTCCACAATGTGATTACGAGGATCGGACGCACTAGCGTGCCATCTCAAATGTGCTATACATATATACTAACCGCCGCAAAGAAAGATGAATTTCTTAATCGAACGGAAGTTAAAGGATAAAAATCTTATAATTGAAGATTACCTTGTACAAATGGGCTAAATGCCGCAACGCATAACTAAAGATAAGAAAAGAATAAAAGATTCAATTATATTCGGGTTTCTGTCAACTGCGTAACAAAGATACAAAGTTACCCATCGAGATTCCTATCTCACTCTCCCAAACTTAATATTTTTCAAAGTTGCGAGAATGAGGTCCGGGAGCTGCATGAGACGACCGCTTCCCACTCTTTTCCCCTTTGAATAAATAAATCGTCTTAGTAACTTTCAACCCTTTGTAATGAATACTTTACTACCCTTATGTTATTTCCTTCCTCCGAGAATTGTACTCGTCGGATGGTTTTGTCCAAGCTGAATAATGAACTTTTATAAATAAAGAGTTTCCCTTTTTCCAAGTAAAGTATTTTTCAAATTTTTCTCGCCGCAACTTAAATGGTTGTTATTCAAAAGAAATTTTCTCGCTCAGTTTTTATATTTCACTAAGTGACGACTCGGGTTTAGGACGTCGGACTCGAGGGTCAACCTTGAATTCCGGGCGTTACATTATTGGATCATTTTTCTTACTCCTATCAAAACCTAATCCAGCTTTTATCACTAGACTTTTGTGAAGTATTGAAGATTTTATCTATCGTGGTTTGGGAGTTATTCGGAAGTCCTAACTTGAGATTTAATTCTCTGTTAGTCTTCTTGTAACTCTCATTTTCGAATAGATATTTGAAAATTTTATTTTCAAAGAATTCAATTCTGTTCTAACTTATTTGTCTTATCGTACAATGTACAAGTGCTCATCTCACCGACATTCCCCTTGAATGTACATTCTCGGTTTCTCACCGTCCTTAGTTTGATTGACCTTAGTTAGATCGATGTCGATTGTTTGAATTAAAATTTTTAGTCTCAATCTGTTTATAAGCACATAGAGCGTCTCTAATCTTTCAAAAGTTTCTCAATAAGATTAGGATCGATTTGAGATAAGGTATCACAATCATTATCAGAGGATGAATAGTAATGTACCTCTTTTACCATTAAACGAGATGTCGTCATCGACCCAAAATCAGATGAGGATGAGGATGATGATGTCTCATGAACTTCTTCTTTCTCGGCCGGAAGAGCTCTCTCGATCAAAGCATACCTTCTATCTCTCTTTTTCCTCTTTTCTTCTCTCTCTCTCTGGGAGTGAGTTGAGGACAATCGTAGCTGTAGTGACCAGGCTTGTTGCATGTATAACAAATATCTCCTCTGTCTGTTTTAGGACTACTATCTCCTCGTCGATTGGTGACTTAAGCTTCCTTGTGCGATCCTTTTTCCTATCATTTTTGAACTCTTTTCTTCTTTGTCGATCTGTAGTTCCTTTGACTTTGATTTGCCTCTCTTGTTTCTTTTATACTTCATTCTCACCTTTCATATCTTTTTAACAAAAGAGCCATTTCCTCCTTAATAGACAAATCGGATGCCTTGGAGATCTTTTCGAATTCATCTTGATGAACAAATGCTACTGATCTTTCCGGATGTTGAAGATTACGCTTCATCTTCTTCATCTTCGATTTGAATGTCATATTCTAATGCCTTGAGATGAAAAAATAAAGTGTGGTGTGAAATTGAAGATAGATTCTCGAGTAGCTTTCAGAATATTAGCTTTCTCTCTCCATCTTTTACTTAATGACCTCAACACTTTATTGTTGATTTCTTTCTCTGTATATGTTTTACCCAAATCACCGCCTTGTTGATGGGATTAGTCACCTAACATCCGGTTGATCAACGAGACTCTCCTTCTTTCATCTTGAAAGTGTCAAAAACATGTAGAACAAACTGCAATTTGTTTTCTTTGACGATCGATCCTTCACAGATTCCAGCAAGAGTTTCCCACATTTCCTTGGCGATCTTGCATCTTTTCACTTTTTCAATCCAATCCTTACTCAATGTTTTAATAATCTCTGTTCTAGCAACTTGATCCAGTTATGAATCTTTCTTTCATCACTTGTGAGTTACGAGCTTTTCTTTTCTTGCCTCACTCTTGTTTCAACCGATTCGGTGTCATTGTTGGTGCCTCCATGATAAAATTTAATTGGTCCTCCCTCAAGAACCTCCTCCATCCTATCATGAATAGCTTTGAGATGATTCTCCATTCTAAACTTCCAATAATCATATTCTTCAATTGAGAAATCGGGTAGACTCCTTGATTTCTTGCTCTTAACAAGACATGGTGAGATAGAAAAACCAAAACACTTACAAGATCTTGTTAGTAGAACTGTTAGTGAAACAAAGAAGATGAAGATAATCAAGAACAAATTTGAGAATCTTGGTTAAGACCTAAATCAATATCGTAACAACTTAACACCGCTCCGATACCACTTGTTGGTCCCGACTGGTTGAGTTGATTAAGAAAACTTGAGTTAACCTTCTATGATAAAATCTAGAAGGGTGGGGGGTTGAATAGATTTTATAGATTTTTGCAAATCCTTAAAAAAACTTATTTAAAACTTCAAAGTAACACAATGAAAACAATTTTAATCTCAACTCTAATAAGATCAAAAGCAAACCGATATTTTAGTTTTAACTTTGATTAAAATTAATCTTTGATTTGTTAACTGGAATTTGAAAGAAACAAGTAAGTAAAAGAAACAATAATAAACACGGATTTATAGTGGTTCGGATTATGAATAATCCTATATCCACTCTCCTCCTTCAACTTGAAGAAGGGACTCTACTTACCACTTACTTACTCACTTTCAATCTTACGACTTACAATTTGTAAAGATCTTCAAATCTTCAATCTCCTAACTCGTTCTCTATAATCTAACTATTACGGTGAATATTGGATTTTGAAGATTACAATTGAAGTGTTCTATAAACACTTAGAACTTTTGAAAACTCTTTTGAAAAAAACTTGTGAATTGATTGTGATCAAAATCTGAATAGTGAGTAATGTGAAAATCAAATTTACATAAGTGTCTTAGAAAATAAAAACTAGATCTATTTATAAGTCTGAAAAGACAGTTAGTTTGTTAGTCGGTTCTAACAAGCTAAAGCTACTCAACAAACTTAATCTTGAAAAGCTGCTTTGCTCCTTAGTGATTTATCCTACTCGTCTGCGGTGACTTGGTGAAGACTCGTCTTTCTTATTCTACTCAGCTTGTCTTGACCTCGTACGAGCTCTTCATAATCGTCTCTGCAAATGACTAGATTTGAATGGTCTTGAGATGACTTGTAACTCCTAGTCTTCGAGTTGATGACCTAGTCGATCGGCTTAGTATAAGAACTTGATCTCAAGCTGTTCTTTAGGGTTGTCTCGATCATCTCGAATCGCTTCTTTTAACTCATCAAAACTTTCTTGGTCTAACAGTCTCCTCTATTAGATTTTGGGCCATTTTCTCCTCGTCTCGATAGGCGATCCGAATCTCCTAGTCTCGATCCTTTTTCTTCTCATTATCCGATCCCTTATCTTCTCTATCTCACTTGTAGCTCCTTCGACACGATCTGTCACGTTTATTTCTTTTGTACTTCATTTTGAGCCTTTCATATCTCTTTATCAATAAAGTCATTTCTTCTTTAATTGACAAATCGGATGCCTTGGATACCTTATCCGACTCTTCTTGATGAAGAAAAGAAAGCTGTTTTCAGTAGATGATTGACTTCATCTTCTTCAACTGATATCATACTCTAATGCTTTGAGATGTGAAAACAGATGTATGATGAAGATAGATTTTGAGTGACTTTGAGAATGTTAGCTTTTTCTCTCCATCTCTTGCTCAATGATCTAAGAATCTTTTATTGATCTCTTTTTCTATGTAGGACTTTCTTAGGTCGGCCTTGTTGAGAAGATTTGTCATCCTAATATCCAACCGATCAAATGATTCTCCATCCTTCATTTTGAACGTATCAAATGCATGTAGAACAGATTGCAACTTATTTTCCTTAACTTCGATCTCGATCCTTCACACATATTTGCCAATGTCTCCCACATTTCTTTGCATTTGTCTTGCGCGTTTCACTTTTTCAATCCAATCTTTACTCAATGTTTCTATAATCTCGATTCTTGCTACTTGATCCAGTCATGAATCTTTCTCTCATCATTTGTCAAATCAAGACCCTTCTTTTCACGTCCGATTCTAGATTCAAGATTCACTCCATCACTCACAATTCCATGGTAAAACTTAATAGGACCTTCCTCCAAAATTTCTTCCATTCGATCATGAATAGCCTTTAGATGATTTTTCATCCTAAACTTCTAGTAATCATAATCTTCAATGAAAATTCTCGCAAACTCCTGGTCTTTTTGCTCTTAATCGCAGATATGATTATTAAGAAACTCAATAGAAACTCATAGTAGGGTTAGTTAAAAACAAAGATGAAGAATAATTGCAAGAACACAATTCAAGAACTATCAAGACCTCAAATATATCGAAACAGCTTTAACATCAAGCTCTGATACCACTTGTTGGTCCCAGACGATCAAGTGATATACAAACGAGAAAATCTAGAGGGGGGAATTGAATATATTCTCAACCTCCTCAATTTTTCCTTTCAATTAAGCTAAGATTATTCAAATTAACCTTGGATTATCTAAGTATCAAATTAACAATGGAAGTAATTTTATACTTGATTGATTGATAATTCTTTGAATAAATGTTTTAATAAACAAGATTAAATGTAAACAGAAAAGTAAATTGAAGAAGTGCAGAGAGTAAATAACACACAGATTTATAGTGGTTCGTATTTATAAAAATCGTCGTCCACTCTCCTTCCACAATCCCGTGAAAGGGTCTTCACTACTTAATTTCTTCCTTACTTGCCTACTTACGATTTACAAGGATAATCTTCACCTTTACAAGCAATCCTTCTCGATTTTTGGATTTTATGACTTGAAGATATGAATAATAGTGTTCTATAAACACTATGAAAACTATGAACGTGTAGAACGTTCTTGTGTGTGTGAGTATGAACTTAATGAGTGCTGATTGTGATACAAGTTGCTTGTGAATTACGTAATTACAAAAGTTATTCTATCCTAAACAAATGATCTATTTATAGAGGACTGATACTTGGTAGTTGTAACTTCCTTGTTAACTTTTCATTTGCTTGTTATAACCAACTAATCAATCTTGTAACCGTTTCTTATTTAGTTGTAATCGCTTCTTGAAGTTGGTTATAACCGCTTGATTTTCTAGCACTATAAGTCGTCTTCTCTTCTCATCTTCGACGTGTTACACCTCATCCGATTATCTTCATGTCTTCATATTTTTACGATCTTGAAGTGTCCATTCTGCTACCTTGTCTTCAATCTTGACATGTCTACATCTGTCTTCTTAAGCTTGTCTTCATCTGTCTTCTTGAGCTCGTCTTCATCTCGTCCTAAGTACTTAGTCTATTACTGATTCTCATTACATCGCCTAGCTATACAATGATTCAAATGGTCATCTTATTTTATACTCATATTAACTTCATCAAAACTAATACTTTTTTTTCCCCTAACACATGTACACCATTTTTTCTTAAAATTGGAGTCTTAAGACTTGAAGAAATAAAAACGAATTCATGAAAAGGATGATGATGCCACTAGAGTGTTGTACTTGTTGTTTGGAGCATGAGTTGGCACGACACTCTCACATACTCAACAAGAATAGCTGGTTGGAAATCATCTTTACAAGAAACGACTCGTGCGCACGTGCACATCTTTTTTTCCTCAAGCGTTTGATAGAAAGAAGAATAATTTAACCACTTCAAAACGTGACAAACAAGATTCATAATATATTATATAACCGAACTCAAAATACAAGCCCATGATCCGACGGAATAAGTCGTCATCTATATACAAAGCTACTCAAAATCAGCCGACAACTTATCCAATAGAACAACAATATCACAGTTATCGAATTACCTACAATGAATAAACTATGTGAGATTTATATATCTCAGTAAGTAGAAATTATGCATGATAATGTGATTCATTTGAAATCCTCCCCATGCACTATCATTTGAAAACACCTAATCCACTTATATATACCTAATCAATTTCTAACACACATTGTGCCCTTAATTACTATTATGCACCAAAGCATGAGCACTAGGTTCAATATAAAATTATAATCAAGTGGCCACAAGTATGATCCCGATGTGAGGCTCATCCTCTCTTGGCCCATCGAGGGCCCCACCCATTACGTCCTAATGTCCACCAAAAGTCCCTATCCGCTCAACTCATAACTACAAAGTGAATCCGGTGATCTATCCTCTAGCGATCCAAATGAGGTCCATCATTAAATGAAACACCCAATAATCATATAAGATGGTGACCCACTCTAGGTAGCCCTACACTAGGGTTCTCCTGGTTGCCTCACTCCTAGGTCGCCCCTTCCGCCTCGGTGTATAATCGGTGATCAAATACATCTCTCGATAAAATTATGCTCTTATTATAATGCATGATATGCTTGATGCAATGTAGCATATACTCATTGTTGAATCGGATGTTCAATCACCTTATTCATTTCTACAATATCACCTTGAACTCACAAGTTCATTTCATAACAATTGAACTCATGATTCAATTCACATTAAATATTGAGCTCACATGTACTTCCCACGATAATCGTTGAATGTCAATCAAGTATCAAAATTCACGTAATATTCACGTATCACTAATTAAATATAAATAATTCATAAAAATTAATTTTATTTATTGTAAGTGTAATTAAATTTCTACTTAGTTGAAGATAAGCCTCCAATGTTTTTGGATAACCGGCCCACTCAACATTGTTTGCAACTCTTGCCATTAATAAGGATGAAGCCTACACTCCAAACTTCGATATCACAGTTTCAGCTTGTTTGACACTTAATTAATCTATTGCACACTAGGACTTTAATATATCAATATAAATAATAGATTATTGCAATTTCTTACTTATAATCTCACCACTTTATTATAACAAATTGTGTGAAAGATTTTATTAAAAGATACATTATAGTAAATGCATTTAATAGCATAAAAACACTAATTTATCTAATAATTAAACTAGCGCAACGCGCGTGTTACACGATTTTTGTAATATTCAATATTACTTATTTTTAAAATTATAATTTTGTATTAAAAATTATTTTATAATTATTTTAAAATTTTAACATAACTGACATGCAGTTGAATATCACACACTATTCATTGTATTTTGTGATAATCATTGTGAATTAAAAAATTAGATTACAAAACAAAAAATAAAAATATATGAATTTAATTATTTAAGATACACCATCATTTAAATAAATTCATGAGTATGATAAATATGTATCACTATAACTCGTTATAAGAAGATGAAGAAATCGAGAAATTTTATAAAGAAAGAAGAAACATATATAGAATAAAATCATATTTTTACCTGTAAAAAAATTCATTGTTGTTAGATCAAGAAAGGTTTTGATGAGTTAAAAAGATCAATTCGGATGATCAGATGACTTTGAAGAACAATGAGGTCAAGTTCCAAGATTGCCGATCGGACGTGTCAAGAATCGAATATGTCACCAAGTCCTGGGAAGTCGGAAGTCATCGGGAGACAAGATCAAGTCAAGTCATCTGCGGGAGACGATTATGAAGAGCTCGGGACGAGGTCAAGATAAGTTGAGTAGAATAAGAAAGACAAGTCTTCACCAAGTCACTGCAGACGATTAGAGGAAGATCACCAAGATAAGAGCGGTTATCAAGATTAAGTTTGTTAAGCGGTTTTAGTTTGTTAGAACCGACTAACAAACTAACCGCCTTTTCGAGACTTATAAACAGTCTAGGTTTTCACTTTATACACACGGATAACACATTAACACAACGAATTATTCACAATACTCGATTTCTACTCTCACATTAGTTCACAAAGTTTTTTAAAAGAAAGTTTTCAGAAAGTTCTAAGTGTTTGTAGAACACTTTATTGTACATCTTCAAAGCTCACCTTTCACCTGTAAAGTTAGATTTCGTAAGAGTCTAGGAGTTTGAAGATTTGAAGATTTTTGTAAGTTGTAAACTGTAATTTGGAGAGTAAGTAAGTAAGTGGTAAGAAGAGACCCTTCTTCAAGTTGAAGAAGGAGAGTGGATGTAGGATCGAGTTAGATCCGAACCACTATAAATCGCCTTGTTCTTTATTGCTTTCATTTACTTATACTGTTCATATCAATTTCGTTTATAATCAAAGTTCAATTTTAGAATTTAAGTTAGACAAATTATCGGTGTGCTTTTGATCCGAATCAAGTTGAGTTTAAAAATAAATTTCATTGTGTAACTTTGGTGTTTTGAATAAGTTTTCAAAGATGTGTAAAATCTGAAAATCTATTCAACCCCCTTCTAGATTTTTCCTAGAAGGTTGATTCAAGTTTTCTTTAATAATACTCAACTAAGTGGGACCAACAATTATACTTTTAAATAAAGAGAGAGAAAACATAAGTTGATAAATTACAATAAATGTCTAATTATATCATTTTGTATATATATATATTAAATGTAACCATTAGTTATTAGATTTAAAATCGATCGATGTGGGGTAAATTTTTGTTAGGTAAAGAAAAGGTTGTATTTAGTTTTGATGTGTTAAAAAGTGTAATATAGGATGACCGGTGAGCATTATGTATAGACAGTTGAAGTGTTTGAAAATAAAACTAAGTATAAGAAGTCGACGAGGTCAAGGAATCGAGACTAGGACAAACCTCGAGATGAGGACAGAAATCGAGATGGGGACCGAGATACCGAGACTAGGACAACGCTTAGAAGGCTTAAGATTCAATACGATAAACAAACACCCGCATAAGGAATGAAGACGAAGACAAAGTGAGGCAAGTAGCAAACGAGGAAGTGTTAGAGAAATTTTACACAAGTTTCAAGAATCGATTTCAACTAACCAAGAGGAAGTTACAAGATTCGATTATACTGTTATAACCGACCAAAACAGAATTCAAGGAAGTTACAACTACTAAATAAAGATCTCTATAAATAGGGATAGAAATTAGTTTAGAAATATACTTGATACTTTGCATTCACCATTATACACATTTTGTATTCACGAGCCACAAATATTGTACACGTTCACAAACATTCTATACGTTTTCCGGTTTTAGTGTTTGTAGAACACTTTTCACACAACATCTTCAAGCCATTGATTAGGAAGAAATCGTTGTAAGGCTGAAGATTCACAATTGTAAGTAAGTCACAAGAAGGAAGAAAGTAAGTAAGTGAAGACCCTTCTTCAAGGTTGAAGAAGGAGAGTGGATGTAGGATTGTTATAATCCGAACCACTATAAATTTTGTGTTCTTTATTGCTTTGATTTACTTATTTGTTTCTTTTCAATCCTCATCTTATCAATCACAGATTAATTCCAGGATTTTCGTTAAAACTAAAATTATCGATTGCTTTTGATCTTGTTGAAGTTGAGGTTAATAATTGTTTTCTCATTGTGTATATCTCGGTACCTTAAATATATTTTGAGAATTTTAAAAATCTACAAAATCTATTCAACCCCTCCCCTTCTAGATTTTGTCCTAGAAGGTTAACTCTAAGTTTCTTAATCAACTCAACTAATCGGGACCAACAAGTGGTATCGGAGCGGTGTTAAGTCTGTTACGATATTGATTTTAGGTCATAACTAAGATCCTGAAATTTGTTCTTGATTATCTCAGATTATCCTTGTTTCACTAACAGCTTCTACTAACAAGATCTTGTAAGTATTGTGGTTTTTCTCTGTTTCCCCATGTCTTACGTTAAGAGCAAGAAATCCAGGAGTCTCGCTTGATTTTTCAATAGAAGAATATGACTACCGGAAGTTTAGAATGAAGAACCATCTCAAAGCAATTCATGATGAATGGAGGAGGTCTTAAGAAAGGACCTATCAAGTTTTATCATGGTGGCACAAGTGATGGTACTACAAAGAAATGAAACAAGAGTGAGGCATGAAAAGAAAAGCTCGAACTCACTAGTGATGAAAGGAAGATTCATAATTTGGATCAAGTTGCAAGAACTGAAATTATTAAAACATTGAGCAAGGATTGGATAGAAAAGGTTAAAAGATGCAAGGCTGCCAAGGAAATGTGGGAGACTCTTGCTGGAATCTGTGAAGGATCGAACAGGTTAAAGAAAACAAATTACAGTTTGTTCTACATGTTTTTGACACTTTCAAGATGAAAGAAGGAGAGTCTATTGATCAACTAGATGTTAGGTGACAAATCTCTTGAACAAGGTCTTGATTTGGGAAAAACGTATACGAAAAGAAATCAACAATAAAGTACTAAGGACATTGAGCAAAAGATGGAGAGAGAAAGCTAACATTCTGAAGGCTACTCAAAATCTATCCTCAATTTCTCATCACACTTTGTTTTCTCATCTAAAGGCATTAGAATATGACATCCAAATTGAAGATGAAGAAGATGAAGCGGAATCTTTAACATCTGGAAAGGTAGCATTTGTTCATCAAGATGAATCAAAAGATCTCTAAGGCATCTGATTTGTCCGTAAAAGAAGAAATAGCTCTTCTATTGAAAAGATATGAAAGATTGAAGATGAAGTACAAAAGAAACAAGAAAGACAGGTCAAGTCGAAGGAACTATAGATCGGATAGAGATGAAAAGAGTTCGCACAATGATAGAAAGAAGGATCACCAAGGAGTCATAAGTCACCTATCGACGAGGAGATAGTAGTCCAAAACAGATAGAGGAGATATATGTTATACACGCAACAAGCCTGGTCACTATCTTGTTATGATTGTCCTCAACTCACTCCCAGAGAGAGAAGAAAAGAGGAAGAAAAGAGATAGAAGGTATGCCGATCAGAGAGCTCTTCTAGCTGAGAAAGAAGAAGTTCATGAGACATCTTCATCCTCATCCTCATCTGAATTTGGATCGAGATAATGACATCTGTCTGATGGTAAAAGAGGTACATTACTATTCATCCTCGAGATAATGATTGTGATACCTTATCGAAATCGATCCCGATCTTATTGATAAACTTTTGAAAGATTTGGAGACAAATTTCTATCTCGCTTATAAACAGATAGAGACTGAAAATCTTAATTTAAAGAATCAAATTACTGATCTAACTAAGGTCAATCAAACTAAGGAAAGTGAGAAACCAGACCGTACATTCAAGGGGAATGTCGACCGAGATGATCACCGCATCCTTGTCTCGATAAGACAGATAAGTTAGAACAGGAATTGAGTTCTTTGAAAATAAAATTTTCAAATATCTATTCTAAAAATGAGAATTACAAGAAAACTAACAGAGAATTAAATCTCAAGTTAGGACTTGAATAACTCTCAAACCACAATAGATAAAATCTTCAATACTTCACAAAAGTCTAGTGATAAAAGCTGGATTAGGCTTTGATAGGAGTAAGAAAAATGATCCAATAAAACCTAGAGTTTTTGTCAAAGCAACTAAACCAAAGATAGAAACTAGATTTAGTCCTGGAAACCAAAGGAATTAATTACCTCATCCGATACTTCGAAAAGAAAACAGACGAGGAAAGTAACTCCTAAGGCTAAACCTAAGACTAAGTCAAAGATCTATCCTAGGTATAATGGTTTTGATGGAAGGAGCAAAACATATCCATTCTTACCAAGATTCAAGACAATTTCAAAAGATCAATTAAATAAGATTGATCTTGAAAGTCTTATCTTAGTAGATAGATATGGATATAAGCTTCAATCTATGGTTTTGAAGAACATTGATATCTTTATATGGATTCCTAAAAGTCAACTTAACATGAAAGGACCCAAAGTATAAAGGGTATCTAAGCAATAAATTTGTGATTGCAGGAAGATAAGAAGATAGTTGATAGAGGAGACATTTTAGAGGTCATCTGTACATTGTGATGGTTGTTCCAAGCACATGACCTATGAAAGACGACTTCTCTCTAACTATCGACTATAGATGGACCAAGAGTAATGTTTGGAGACAACAACTATGGACTTACTAAAGGTGTAGGAACACTAATGATTGGAGATGTTCAAGTTCATGAAGTTTACTACGTGGAAGGATTGAAGCACAACCTACTATCTGCTTCACAATTTTGTGATAAAGGGTTTTGTGTCATATTTACTCATAATGCATGCTATGTTCTAGATGGTATCAATGAAAATATTTTATTGGCTGGAGTTAGACAAGGTAACATTTATGTTGCTAATTTCAAAAGTTGTCCTAAAGATACTTGTCTTGTTGCTAAGAGTTCAGATGATTTAAGTTGGCTTTGCACAAACGTCTTGGTCACTTAAATTTCAAAACTCTTAACAAAATAGCAAGGAAATCTTTAGTTAAAGGACTCCTGATAAAGTATTTTCAAAGAACCATGTATGTGATTCTTGTCAAAAAGGAAAAGCAGGACCAAAGCTTCTTTTAAAACAATAAGTAGTCCTTCTTCAGTAAAGGATTCTGGAACTTCTTCATATGGATCTATTTGGTCCAAGAACTCCACTCAGCTTTAGTGGAAGAAAATATACCTTAGTAATTGTTGATGATTTTTCAAGATTTACTTGGGTTATTTTCTTATACAAAAAGAATGAGACTATGATTAAGATTCCAGAATTCCTCAAAAAGATTCAAAATGAAAAGGGATTAACTATTGTGAAAATTAGAAGTGATAAAGGTACTGAATTCCTTAATAAATTTATCACTAACTACCGCATTGAGAATGGCATAGCTCAGAAACATCTGCAGCAAGGACTCCACAAAGAAATGAAGTGGTTGAAAGGAGAAACAGAACCTTGAAAGAGGCAGCTAGATCTATGTTATCTGAGTATAACACTCCTCACGAGTTTTGGGCGGAAGTGTTAATACACATGTTATGTTCAAAATAGAAGCTTGGTTGTTAAGGATAAGTGTAAAACTCCCTATGAAATTTGGAAGGGACGATCTCCTAAAATTTCATACTTTTATATATTTGGTTGTAAATGTTTCATACATAACAATGGAAAATCTCAATTAAAAACCTTTGATGTTAAGATAACAGATGGGATATTCTTAGGATACTCATCCGTATCAAAGGCATATACGCTTTTAATAAGACAACCTTGTGTGTAGAAGAAACACCTCATGTGGTATTTGATGAATCTTCTTTTAAGTTTGATAAGACAGGGGACATCACAAAGATATCGGATGATCTGGAGCAGATGACTATCAAAGAATCAACCATAAAATTCTACAATCAAGGATCGATTCGGATGAAGAGGAAGAATTGGACAAAGGAAAAGAACACGAAAGATTTTCCTCACCGGTGATTTGCCAACTAATCGAGACAACTAGGACATCTCGATGATCGGGGATCAAGGTAATATAGAATCATACTGAAATAAATAATTCAGATAAAACATCATCCACTGTAAAAGATAAAGGTAAGAAAATAATGGCATATCACCCAAATTGAGCAGATAATCGTAGATTTAGATTCTCGTGTCCACGAGGACTCAACTAAATCAAGATTGTATGTTCGATTGCTATGTGTCATTACTTGAACCTAAATCAATTACGTAAGCTCTAATCGATTCCAACCGGATTAATGCCATGCAAGAAGAACTAAATCGATTTCAAAGACAAGATGTGTGGGAGCTTGTTGAAAGGCCTCATCATCAAAAAGTCATTGGAACT
Source organism: Paraleonurus japonicus (assembly GCA_030762865.1). Lineage (NCBI taxonomy): Eukaryota > Viridiplantae > Streptophyta > Magnoliopsida > Lamiales > Lamiaceae > Paraleonurus > Paraleonurus japonicus. Next base: position 37,793,992 of record CM061057.1, read on the forward strand.
AAATGGGTCTTTAAAAACAAAAGGGATGAAAACAATATTGTGGTTAGAAACAAGGCCGGACTAGTTGCTCAAGGTTATTCACAATCGGAGGGTATTGATTATGATGAAACCTTTGCACCAAGAACTCGTCTGGAAGCCATAAGATTGTTTTTAGCCTATGCCGCTTTTAAAAGATTCATAGTTTTTCAAATGGATGTTAAGTCAACATTTCTTAATGGAATCTTAGCCGAGGAAGTTTATGTAGAGCAACCTCCTGGTTTTGTTAAAGGAGACAAGGTTTATAAACTAAGGAAAGCTCTATATGGACTTAAGCAAGCACCAAGAGCTTGGTATGACACCTTGTCTCGATTATTTAATTCAAAATGGTTTGTTAAAGGTAAAATTGATAGAACTCTCTTTAGAAAAGAGTTTGGTTGTGATCTTTTGTTAGTTCAAATTTATGTTGATGATATAATATTTGGATCAACTAACATATCTTTGTGTGAAGAATTTAGTTCTCTTATGAAAAGCAAGATTTGAAATGTCCATGATGGGAGAAATGACTTATTTTCTTGGACTCCAAGTCGACAGGACAAAGAAGGGAATATTCATAAACCAAGCCAAATATACAAAGATCTTATTGACAAATTTGGAATAGGTACCAGCCGAGAAGCTAAGATACCTATGATGACAAATTTTTCAATGGATCCAGAATGAGAAGGGAGAAGACACAAATCAAACCGAGTATCGAGGTCTAATTGGTTCTTTATTATATTTAATCGCTAGTAGACCCGATATTTCTTTTGCGGTTGGAGTATGTGCTCGATTTCAAGCTAATCCTAAGAAAAGCCATCTTGAAGCAAAGAAAGAAAATTCTCAAGTATCCGAAAGGATCTATAAATGTTGGATTATGGTATCCACCGATGATAACTTTGAGGTCTGGATACTCGTATTCAGATTTTGGTGGGTGTAAGATAGATAGAAAATCTACATCCGGTACTTGTCAATTTCTTGGTAGTAAGCTGATTTCATGGTTGTCTAAGAAACAAACCTCTGTAGCTACTTCCACAACCGAGGCCGAGTATATGGCGGTTGGAAGTTGTTGTTCACGGTGATCTGGATAAGTCAACAACTAAGGGACTATAACATTATCACCAAAGAAGTACCAATCTTTTGTGATAGTAATAGTGCCATAGCTATTACCCTTAATCCAGCTTCTACATACAAGATGCAAGCATGTAGATATAAGACACCACTTCATCCGAGACCATGTCGAAAAAGGGGATATCGACTAGAGAAGATTCTTACTAATTTTCAAAGAGCAGACATCTTGACAAAGCCACTTGCGAGACAAGGTTTAAAGAACTATCTGTAGAATTAGGATTATTAGATGCGTCTTTAGTTAATCTATAATCTTATTCCTTGTTTTTATTCTTAGTCTCTCTCAATTGGTTTATTATGTCTAGAAAGAATTATCGACTAGATATGAGTCAAAGGACAATCGTGTAGCCGATATCATTGATCTCCTATTTTGGGATAAAAAATCAAGGATTAGTCATATTGACCTTATCCGACTTGGATAGTTACTTGTTCGACATAGGTAAATCGAGATAAGGACACAATAGTCAACCGACTTCTACGAATCAGATGACTATTGCACCTTATCCGACTTACTCTTGATACTAACGATTTGTCCAAGTGTCCTGTGATTTCAGAAAAACAAAGTTTACATCTCTACATACAAGACAAGGTCCATTTATCCGAGTGATCGGAAAGCAGAGGTGATGCTATCAATTCGCATTTTAGGTGAAAATCCAGGAAGTTTCTCATAAATACTCTTAATTATGAATATTAAGTTAAAAATAAAGTTACTCAATTTGTTAAAAATATTTTGTTTTACAAAATAAAAGGATAAGGAGTTCAAATTTGTTTTCTAAAATCCATAATATGTTATTTTATCTCTCCAATTAATCAAAAGTATTTTCTTAAATAAGTAACTCTGTCAGAGAGAAGTTACTACGGACCCGAAATTTTATCAAAGTTACTTTTGAAATATGCCGAGTATGCTTCACACGCCTTAAATGGAGGCGGTTTCGAAATATGAATCGTCTCAACTTCACGCGCGAAATATTTAATAATATTCTATGCACTTTTCAAAATAAATGTCATAATTGCATTAATGGCGATTCGAAAGCCTACATTTACACTTTTGCAGGCAATTATTAGTTTTATAATTGTTTATTATTATATTTTCCATATAAATAGGAACTCGTGTGCATAATTCCATTTACGCACACATAAAACCCTTCATATTTTCTCAAAACTTCTCTTTTCCTCCTAAAACTTTCTCGCATTCATCAATGGCGGATTCTAAAAAGAAAATCAAGTTCGAATATGATCTTACTTCCATTCGAGATAGAACAAAGTCAGAAATGTATGTCGAATGGGATGTTTCAACCGATTCAAACCAGAGAAATACCGAATCTACTCGAATCAAGAGGACTAAAGCGATCTTGCACAATGAAACCTTCGAGAAATCGACGGTGGATGATCGTGTGCCGAATTCTTAACTGTGGCGAAAGCAATGAAACAAAGCTTAGAATCTCAAATCGTAACAAAAGAAAAGAAGAGAAGGGTAGTTTTATCAATTTCTGAAATTGGAGCGATTTTGGGTTGAGCACCACCGGCGAGAATCCATTTACATATAAATCATCGGAATACTTGGAAAGTTTCCGAATGATGGCCAGGAGAACATATCAAAATACGACGGCGAATCTAAAAAGGCCGATGTTGAAGAGGAAGGTGCTTTTGATGTTGATTCTAACTAAGTGTATCTTGGGGAGCAACAGAGCCACGATGGGCTAACCAAGCCAAGGATATCCCGTCTCGAGGGCTATCATAGACGGGGCGGAGATAAACCGGGCCGACTAGTTTACTCAAGAATAATGGAGGAGAAGAAAAATTTACTAAAACCTCAATATCGATTTAGCCGATGAAATGGTCTCGACCAAACTTGCAACTATGATAGTCAGGATAACCATCATACTTGAACACAAGGTGGGGACAGACAACCTCGACTGAGTGTTGGTGTCAAGAAGTACACAAGACGAAGGGCTCTTAATCAAAGATGAGAAGGTATATGGGCCGACGGACTCGAGAGGAGATGGAGATGCTCCACTCCAAAGAAAAGGGGCTTCAAAAGCCAAGGCGAAAGAAGCTAAGACGGTGTTGGTTGATGAATCCTCGTCTGCGAGACGGAGGAAGCAGAGAGGAGGAAGAGGAGGAGACACTTCCCAAGGGGGAAGTGTCGCACTGAGGCAGAAGAGTATCGGGAAGACAGAGACCGTGGATGTCTCGCCCGAGGATGAATCAGAGAAGGAGAAGAAGCCGATCACCATCTTCATCTTCATCCTCATCCGAGGATGGAGTACCTAAACCCTCCACATCCCAACCTCGGCGATGAAGAGGCGTAAGAGACCGCCGCCTCCGAGCCTCTAAAACGGTCCACTCCCAATAGTCCAACACAAACTCAACCTTCATTTGATCCATTTTCCTTCCTACCTTCAACCTCATCCGAACCCGACCTATTCCTAAATCTACCCAACCCATCCTGGGGCAATGGGTCCAACTAAACCTCACCGCGGATTCTTGGAAAGAAATTCATCCTTAGACAAGAATCCACTCTCAAGGACGAGCCCGAGTTACAAAGAGCTAATAGACGTATATCCGTTGAGAAGACTTAGCCGGGTTCGTTTGAAGAGACGACTATTCCGATAGCGTAAGCAGGGGGCAATAACTTAGCTATCCTGGGAGAAACAAGTCCTAAAGAAGGCAAAGTTCAAATCATTCCAAGATATCCCGTCGAAACTACATTTATTGATTATATTCTACAAAGGGTATATCTTGGAGATGAGACCCCGTAAGAAGTAGAGAAAGCAATGAGAAGGGGAAGGGAAGGAGATTGAGGAAGAAAGGGTGGAGGAAGAAATAATCGTGGAGCTGTCGATGAGCCACCGAGATGGATACAAATGAGGAGGCACAAACAGAGCAGTGGTGTTGAGCAAGAAACACCGAGGTGGAAACAGACGTGCCAACTACATCGACACATTTGGCGTAATCCTCCACACCGTGCATTTAGCCGAAGTTGACATCGAGGAAATAGATCTAACTCTATTTCCTCCTCTCAAGAGCAGAGCTTGTTAACCACGCCTGCGTCTCGTATCCGACGTGGAAGCTGAAGACCGAAGTTGAAAATCGAGGGAATGCTTGTCGAATGCATTCCAGACGGTTCCAAGTATCATAACTTCTTCAATAAAGGAGAATATAGAAGTCATAGCTCATGAGAAGACCAAGATTGATCTATACTTCTCCTAATCGACATGAAGAGAATATGGTCAAATTGAAGCGGATGGTGGTCAAGAAATGAACTCTCAAGATGCCTGGGTCAAACAAGTATGCCAAAGATGCATTTCGCCAAATCGGATGTTGTTGAAGACCGGTGAGAGAGTCTTGGAGAGCAAAGGAAGCTTCATTTCTTCAAATTCTATCGATGCATGCTAGCCATGGAGAAAGACAGACAAAACAAACTACCTCAAACAGCTTCATGGAAGATGAGTTCAGATTTAACCGAGACACTCATAAGAAGCGCCTTGAACAGCCTTGATCGTAAAATAGGATTTGTAAGAGAAGAATTCATAGGGCAGATAAATCAAGTAGCCACTATCTGTAACACCCGCTTTGCCGATGCTAAAAAGGGGGAAGACAGTGAGCTCAAGAAAAGGGTTGAGTTACAAGATGATCGGCATATGTCATCGAACTGAGAATAGACGAGCTGTCGAGGAGCCGTTAAAGGTAGAAGAAGAGAAGAAGAAGGCTGAAGAAGAGAAGTCTCGTGAGAGCACCGAGGAGACTAAAAAGAAGAACTACACCCGAGTCTACCGAGTCCGATCTCGAACTCCGAACTTCCACCCACCGCTGATCCCGCTCTTGTTCTTACAATCAAGTCTCCCTCATCCTCATCCAAAGCACTGAAAAGCCAAGGCTTCAAGCCAACTCCGTAAAACCCAGCTGAAATTGATGAGGAAGAAAAAATCAGGAAAAGGAAGAGGGAGGACATGGAAAAACATAAAAGAAGTGGATGCCAAGAAAAGACGTGAGCAGGAGAAAGCAAAGAGGAAGTTCTATGATAGATCGTTGAGGAGATGGGTCCGTATGAAAAAGATGAGCAAGGCAGGGATGTCTTCGTGCCACCCATCGAGGTGAGGTGGTTCCCAAAGAAATCCTACTCATGACAGATCTAGTGAAATGGAGACCCTTTGAAGTTGATTGGGTCTTCCAGCTTCATGTGTGCAAAAATATCAAATGGGGTTTGGATGAGAACGCCGCATTTCACAACCGGTTGGAAGAAAGTGGATCCTCAAATGTATCAATATCCGATAGACCTTGCACATGAGGAGTTCAATGCGCATTTAGTCGCACCTTCCTATTCTCGTATGGAACCTCCACTAACAAGAGATGGTCGACTGCATCATGAGAAGATCAAGCGCTTGATCATCAAGGCCAAATCCATTGCCGATCTTGCGTAAGGAGGAGAGATGTTGTCTTTAAAGAATAGAGTCTTTGATTGGCTAAAGATACCCGAGCGTGATAGGTGGTATGACTAGTTCTAAATCTCTCTTCTCGTGATCCTTATCTCGATCTATATGTAATATGTGCGAATCATGAATATACTTGAATATCCGATTCGACTTCTCTCATAAACCTTGGTGTTCTAACTAACTTGATTTTTTTAAAATCTTTTAACTAATTCTCTTTAAGAAACTTGTTTATAATTTCATAACACCAACTTATCCGAAATCTTCAAATCTTATTCTATATGTTGTCTTCAAGTATTTGACTTTAACTTTGATTGACTATATTGCTCCGATCATCCGATTATTAAATTTATTGCTCGATTATCCGATTATGTGACTTAGTTGTATACTTTGTATTATTTTTATCTTTTGAAGAGTACTAACATTTTTCTTTTCTTGAAAGGTGTTTTAACATCATCAAAAAGGGGAAAATTGTTAGGTAAAGAAAAGGTTGTATTTATTTTTGATGTGTTAAAAAGTGTAATATAGGATGACCAAATTTGAGCATTATGTATAGGCAATTTGAAGTAAGTGTTTGAAAATAAAACTAAGTATAAGAAGTCGACGAGGTCAAGGAATCGACTAGGACAAACCTCGATGAGGACAGAAATCGATGGGGACCAGATACCGACTAGGACAACGCTTAGAAGACAGCTTAAGATTCAATACGATAAACAAACACTCGACAAGGAATGAAGACGAAGACAAAGGTGAGGCAAGTAGCAGATTTATGAAGTGTTAGAGAAATTTTACACAAGTTTCAAGAAGAAGTTTCAACTAACCAAGAGGAAGTTACAAGATTCAGCTTATACCGTTATAACTCGACCAAAACAGAATTCAAGGAAGTTACAACTACCAAATGAAGATCTCTATAAATAGGGATAGAAATTAGTTTAGAAATGTACTTGATACTTTGCATTCACCATTATACACATTTTGTATTCACGAGCCACAAATATTGTACACGTTCACAAACGTTCTATACGTTTTCCAATTTTAGTGTTTGTAGAACACTTTTCACACAACATCTTCAAGCCATTGATTAGGAAGAAATCGTTGTAAGGTCAAGATTCACAATTGTAAGTAAGTCACAAGAAGGAAGAAAGTAAGTAGTGAAGACCCTTCTTCAAGGTTGAAGAAGGAGAGTGGATGTAGGATTGTTATAATCCGAACCACTATAAATTTTGTGTTCTTTATTGCTTTGATTTACTTATTTATTTCTTTTCAATCCTCATCTTATCAATCACGATTAATTCCCAGGATTTTCGTTAAAACTAAAATTATCGATTGCTTTTGATCTTGTTGAAGTTGAGGTTAATAATTGTTTTCCATTGTATATCTGGTACCTTAAATATATTTTGAGAATTTTAAAAATCTACAAAATCTATTCAACTTCCCCCATTCTAGATTTTGTCCTAGAAGGTTAACTCTAAGTTTCTTAATCAACTCAACTAATCGGGACCAACAATTTTTCTTTATCAAATTTTATTAGTATATTCTTAAGTAAGAATAAGCAATCTCTTTTCAAAAAAAAAAAAAAAAAAAGAATAAGCAATCTCAAATATCTCCCATTATATTAATAAAGATTTGAGATTGTTGAGGTGTTTTGTTATAATTAATTTCATTTATGTATCAAATGTTAGTAAAACATAAGTTGATTTGACTTTCTTAAATATATTAACATAAAGCATACTTTGATACATTACAATAAAAATGTAATACATATTTATAGACTCAAGTTTTTTTTTTTTTTTTTGAAACAATTTATAGACTCAAGTTAAATATAATTTAAATCGATATGTGATAAAATGTTAGATATAAAATTAAAATTAATTCCAAAAATATTCAATAAAATAGTTATTTAAAACATGTTAAGATTTTTAAGTTAGTTTAGTTGTTAATTAAGTAACATAAATTAAAAATATGTAAGAGGCAAGGTTTAAATCTTTATTTTTCTTTTTTTTTTAAAAAAATTAGACTCAATATTAAGATGTCATATAGACGCCACATATTGAATACAAACAAAAAAATATATATATCAAGAAATTTCATGAGAATTTGACACACCTCCTAACAATTACTCCCTCCGTCCCGGCCTAAGTGTCCCATTTTATCATTTTCGTCCGTCCCACTTAAGTGTCTCATTCTTTTTTTATCAATACCATACTTTTATAATTATCCCTATACTACATACATATTTACACAATATATCACTCATTTAATATATTTAAATATATTTTTCACACTACAAAAAAACAAGAATTAACGAGGGCAATTAACGAGGAAAAAGCTCTCGTTAATTAGCGAGGCGGCCGAGGGCTAAAATTAACGAGGGTATTTACGAGGGAAATGGGCCCCCCTGAATTAACGAGGCCCAAACGAGGGCTAAGTCCTCGCCATTTTAATGACGGAACGGGCCCCTCGGCAAGCCCAGGCACGGCAAAGTCCTCGCCAAATCCAAAATTACCGAGGGTGGGGCCCTCGCTAATTACCGAGGGCGGGCCCCTCGCTAAGCCCAAGATAAATAAACGGCCTCGGCCCTTCTCCCCCACCACACACAGCAGCCGCCCTTTTATTTTCAAACCGCCGCCGCCGTCAAAGCCGCGCCGCCTTTCCCGCCGGAAATTGGCTCTAATACTAGTCGGGCTTTGTAGTACTCATTCTCGAGGATATTTCTACGGTAAATTTTTTAGATTTAATCGGTTAATTTTGTTGTTATTTTAGTGACTAAATTTTGTATTTTTTATATGTATTTGTGTAATTTTATTATTAATTTTGTTATTATAGTTGGTGATTTATTAATTATTTAGTGTTAATTTGTATAATTATTATGTGTATTGTAATTATTTAGGAAAATTGTTAGTATATGAATTATATATAATTATTTAGAGTTAATTAATTAGTAATTATGCAGTTATATTATTTTGTTGTATAGTTGGTGATTTATTAATTATTTAGTGTTAATTTTTGTAATTGTTATGTGTATTTTGATTATTAGTAATTATTTAGGAAAATTAGTAGTATGAGATTATTATATAATTATTTAGTGTTAATTAATTAGTAATTATACAATTATATAATTTTGATTATTAATATTATTATAATTTTAATTTAATTGCTATAATTTATATATTTGTAGGTGTGTACGTTTATTGAAAAAGATTCGATCCGGAGTATAATTTCATAGCCACCACTATCACCGTAAGTATTCTTTTTGTAATTAATTATTATTTAAATACGGTTTTAATTTAATTATAATAATTATTTGATTTAAAATTATTTTGCATGCATGATATAATAATAATTTATATATATGGTGATCGATGTTCGATCAAATTTTGTCCTGATAGTTCAATTATAATATTAATTTTGAAAATCGAATCGATGTTCGATTCAAGTTGATGTTGGAGTTGAGGGTTGATGAATTGTTTGGTATTGTTTGTCAGAATGTGCGTTCGACTTGATTAATTTTAATTAAGTCGGAAATGGATGCATTAGGAACTTGATATATTAACCGGGAATACGATAAAATAAGACAAAACTCACGAAATTTTTAGAAAATATATATATTAATATTAGGAAAAATATATTAACTGGAAGAATTAATTATGATTTAATTAAATTTTGAATCTTCATTAATTTGAAATGATCTATTCCTATGAATTATTCAAGCCGTAATCGATGTATGGTCCAAGAACGATTAATGGCATGATATCTCCCGAATTTCTTAGTGGACTTGAATCGCTTATAGAATTCGCTACTAGTAACCCGCAGAATGGATGAGTGGGGAAAGATTAGGTGTCCTTGCTCGAAATTCAAATGTAGGAATCAGAGTTTTAGTGAACCCATTGACGTGAAATCACATTTGTTTAGACATGGGTTTATGTCTAATTATCTCTCTCCATCACATCACTTATACTATATTATTATTATACTACCTTTTATCTCTTTATCTATCACATCACATGTACTATATTATTATACAATATTTCTTAATACTTGTGGCCAAAAGTGTTGAGATACTTAGGGTGGGACGGAGGGAGTAATATTTTTCAATATTTCACCAATAATTGCGCTCAAAAAAATTATTTCACCAATAATTAATGTTTTAAAAATCTTGTTCCACTCGATATTCATATCGAGATGCAAAAAAACTATTCACATATTATCATTTTGATTTTGATATCTCCCAACAAATATTAATCCAAAGACTTGATGTAGTCAATGGTGTCCATCCTTTTCATGGGGAATTAGTACGTTCATGAATGTGTAGAGGTAGGCATGTAGCGCACTAGTAAATATAATATGGGAGAGATATAATATACTGTAAAACCTCTAAAAAGTTAATACTCTATTAAGGAATAAACTTTCTTTAGGAATAAAAATTCATGGTCCCAACTTGGGACCAGTTATAATTTAGAATAAACTCCATATTGTCATAATTCATATTTTTCAAGTCCCAACATAAAGAAAAACACCTCCATTTAGGAATATATCATAATAATATATATAAACTTACAATAGATTTAAGTTGATTTAAAATACTTGTTCAAGATTAATTGTGACAATGATTTAATCTTTTGTGTTGTAACCTTATCCTTCAACTTGCGTGTGCGCATTAGCTCGCCCACATTACATGTACATGTATCTACTAATTATACCATTATATAATATACATGCATTTAAAAACAAAAACCTTATAACTCTATTTTGGAATAACCCCATTTAGGAATATTTTTTTGTGGTCCCAAGGATATGACTATAGAGAGATTTTATCAGTATTTCTCGACTCATTTTTATTATTCAATATAAAATGACACTAACTTTAATAAGAAAATTATTTATTAGTATTACTAAAAGATATAAAGTTGAGGATAAATAGATCTTTTCAATTTTATTGGAGGAGTTGTTTTAATTTGAGATGATAGAGTAGATAATTGAGTGACATGAATTGTAAATAAGGGCTATTTGGAAAGGTTTAGTTTAAAAGGGTAGAGTTACTTTTTTGCTATTTTAGGTATAGAAAAATAAAAAGGCAAATTCTTATATGAAATATTTCACGGATCCTAGATCCGTGAAATAATCCATATTCGTATCCAAATTAAGAAATTCGTGGATCCCGGGCGGGCGGGCGGGTTTAATGGATATTTCCAAAAAAACTCACGCTAGGGTAAAAAAAAAAAAATTGCCCCCACGTGCTCCGTGTGTTACTATTAGGTTAAACATGTGTTACTTTAACAATAATTATGTGTCACTATAAAACAAAAACTGCATATATATCTAAAAATAATCACTCGAATGCAAAAATAAAAATGAAGAAATAGTCAAATAAATCTCTAATCTAATTATATGTGTGAATCAAATAAGTCTTTAATCTTCGACAACTTTATTCTTATTAAAAGAGTGTGATTTTATTAAGATGATGACTTATTTGACTCAATATTAAAGAGAAATGATTTTAATGTGTTAAGAAAAAAACATGGGTCTATTTGATCCCTAAATATAAGATTTTTGGGGTAAATATGTGTTATTGTAAGGGCAAATATGCGTATTAAACTCGTGCAAAGGTAAAAATAATTTTTTACTCTCGGGTTGTGTTATTATTAGGTCAAACACGTGTTACCGTATGAAAAAAATGTATTATTAATGAACAAAACCAATATTTTATTCTTTTAAGGACTAGTAATACGTATTTACCCTTACAAAAGAGCACATAATTGTTCTTATAGTAACACATACTTTCAAAAAAATATGTTACTATATGAATACAAATGTGTTATCGTATAGTGAAAGATATGTTACTATATGGAAAAAAAAAAGTGTTACTATATGAACACAAATGTGTTACCCTATAGAGAAATATGTGTTACTATATGAAAAATTCGTAAACAGGGTAACAATTGCGATATTAATTCCAGCTTTTTAGAAGAACATATAAATGATAACAAAGATGATCCGCATAACAACACACTTTAATTTGATAAATTTTGTTATTGTTATGATCAAATTTGTAGCAATTATTTGACACTTTTAAAAAAAAATCATCCATATCTTCTCCTTTTCTTCTCGTATCTCTCGCGTATTTCTATTCAATTTGATATCTTCATTGAATTCCGTTGTTGTTTTCCGAGTTCTCTCAGGTGAATCGCCTCCGATCGTCGCCGTCTTTGTGTCTGTTCGCAATTTCGACCTAATTTGCGCAGAATATTATTTTGACCCGCTTTTGGAGAGATGACCCGCGAGATTTGTGCTCCTTCGCTTTTGACGTAAATTGCACGTGAATTATTTCACAGAGACTTGCTCAAATAAAAATAAGGGATAAATTGCATTTTTATCCCAAGAGAATGTGTGGTCTGCAAAAATAGGTCTTTTCACTTTTTGTCCCATAGGTTTTTTTGATATTTTTAGCCTCAAGAAAATTGCGCTTTGATACTAAGAGAATGATAAATTATAGTTTTGGTTTCAAATGAATGAGATAACATTGCGCTTTGATCATAAAAAAATGATTGAGAATATTTTGCAAAAAAAAAAGGGACATAAAAGAACGTGGAATTAAAATTGTTGTTAAAATTTTTTATGAGATCAAAACTATAATTTATTTTTTAATTTTAAATAATTTAAAAAGGAATGGAGGGAGAATGAGCGATGTATATTGGCAACAGGGTTTAGTTAATGCCTAACATGCGATGTTAATTGTGTGTTGTCTCTCTTGACCCTGGCAAAATCTACTAATAAACGTCTTATCTAAGTTCATGATAAGACCAATTAATCTCAATAGTGTGATCGATTTATACACACACTTGTTGCCAATCTTGACCTGGATTAGCTGCATAAATTGGTTCATAATGACGGCATATTATGAATTTTTTATTTTTGTTAAATCGTCTTATAATAAGACTATTATTTTTCAATAAAAATATTATCACTTTTACGATATATATATTATACTCTCCTCGTTCAAAATTATTTGCACTTTAAAATGAACACTATTTTTTAAAAAATAAATATAAATAAAATTTTGAGGGATAACTTGAATGAGCTGTCCATTTTTTGGGTTGTGAATAATAAATTATCCAATCTCATTATAAAAATAATATAAAATCTTATATAGGTGAAACGATATTAGTTCAAGCTATAATCCAGATATTTCTCTCTTTTCCTGAGCAGGTGTATACGATCAAGATTTAATGGGTGGGTAGGTTAGATTTTTTTTTTTCTTTCTGTTTTGTGTTGTTCTTTTGTGTAATATACGACGTGTTACTATTTAATATATGAAATATCACCATCTAAAAATGTATTGTTTCAATCTAGAGTCTGAAAAATGTATCAACTATCTATTCAATGTTAGAAAAAATTCTTATCGATTACGCATAAAAACTATTCCCTCCATTCCATAAAATCTTTCACACTTTCCTTTTTCGTCCGTCCCACTATAAGTTTCATACACTTAAAATGGAAGACACTTTATAAACTAATTTTCACTCTTAAAATGTACAAAATATCATTACTTTTTTACTCACCCATACAAAAAACCCAACAAATTTTTTTACTTAATACTAAAAATTTATAAATTACCCCTCAAAACCTCAATTATTACTCTTCTTTATTAAGGTGTGTGCCCTCTTACATGTGAAAGTTTTTTCGAAGAAGGGAGTATCAATTAAAGGCTCAAAAATTTTAACACTATTGGCAAATTATTAAAGGGAGGTTCTTGGACAGATTCTCGCCCAGGCACTAATAAAAAAAATTTTATGTTAGGGATTAGTTAATTACAAATTTAGCCCTAAGTTGTTTTGGCTCCAATTCGTGAGATAATGGCACCATTTTTCCCTCTAATCTATTCTCTGCAGAAAGATCTGGTAATTACGGCGCCAACACCTTGATTAGCCAATCTGATTAAATATGATTACACACGTTAATTAAAGGATTACCAAATCGATTAAATCTTCCGATATTTTTGAGTCGGGTTGCGTTAATTGAGACGCATGGATTTAATCTGATTAAGACCATGAATGAATAATTCCCCTAACTATTTAAAGTTTTTTTATGAATAATATCCAGATTTTTATTCAAAAAATAAATAAATAATATCCATATTATATATATAATATTCTATGACATAAATTTTTTGAAAAATTTATAGATTGACTGTAAAATTAATTAATTTTTATATTTTCTTAAATAAATAATTACATAAAAAATCGTATATAAATACCTAATTTATATTTTGTGTAATTTATTATTAGATGTTTAAATAAAATTGAACTCATTTTATATATAATATTATAAGTAATCAAATATTTGAGAATTTATAGATTCACTAAGCCATTAATTGTTATTTTTCAAAACCAAAGAGTACATAAAAATTTAATTTCTAATATAAATACCTGAAGTTCAATGATAAATCATGAAAAAGTTGATAAATGTTAGGACAAAAATGTTATTTTGATGAAGTTAAGATGTTTAGCCAAAATAAGACGAATTAACCGAAAACTTTGTATAGACAATTTAAGTAGTAAGTGATAATACTTGTAATTAGATAGACTAAGTATTGAAGATCGATGAAGACTCGAGACAGACGAGGACAAGAGTAAGACAAGAAGAAAAAATCGACGATGACATCCTTAGAAAGATCAAGACATGCCGAGTAGAATAAGAAAGACATGCCGTAGATCGAGACGGGAAGAAGTCATATGAAGACTTTAAGATATAGATGAAGAAAGAAAGAGTTAAAGATTTCAAGAAGCGCTTACAACTACTTAACAGAACGGTTGTAACTAATCAAGAATTAGTTTCAACAAACCAAGAAAAATTAGACCGTTACAACCAACAAAGCTTCTAGAGTCATCAAGTCGGATACAACTACAAGAGCCGATATATATAGGATTAAAGTTGTAATTAGAATTACTTTTTGCTTTTGCACTCTAGAATTCTATTAAAGCATATCGAGAGAGAAAAGTGAATTCATAGATTTAGAAGTTCCTTTAATAGTTTTCAAAGTGTTTATAGAACACTTCCTTTAAATCTTCAAAAGCCTAAAATCCGTAAAAGTGTAAAGCGTAGAAGGTTGTAGAAGGCTTGAAGAATAAAGTCGATAAAATATATAATCCAGAGTTAATCCGATGTTTGGTTCAATGGATATTGGCCCAGATGGATATTAGGCCTGAGCCAAATTTGAGTCATTTCCGTCAATGCAGGATTTTTTGTCCGAGGGGGTGCTGTATTTTTGTCCATAGTATTAAATTTACCATATTGACCTTTCATATTAGAAAAAATAACCACTTTATCTTAAATTTGATTTTTTTATGATTGGACTAAGTTGTCAATTACACTATTTTTGTTATTTATCCCACAATCCAAACATTAAAAAATATTATCCCGCAACAATAAATAATATAATCCATCAATCCAAACATATCACCTAATTTTAAAAATTACAATTCGAACCGCATAATCCTCGACTAATCTTGTCCTGAGTTATTTGTCCACCCATTGAACCAAACGCACCCTTAAGAGATCCAAGAAAAATATTTTATATTTAAAAGTTTGATTTATATTTTTAAATATACTTAATTTTATGAACTTAATTTAGATATACATATTATATATTTGGAAAATATATGTGAATAATTTAAATCGAATTTCATTGACCTAAAATATATGTGAACAATATTATATATTTTTAAAAATTAAAAAATTTAAAACGACAACGGTTACCCACCGATTCATATGAACAGTAACCCGTCGATTAATATGAACTGATTTGATTTCGTTCTAATAGATTTCAATCAATATAAATATGGTATAATTATTGCAAACCATTAATCTTCTCAACAAAAACTACATGTAAACTATCTTTATTTAAACCATATGATCTCATCAATTGAATCTACGAAATTAAATGGATCCTTCAAAGAAGGTAATTGAATTTTTTGTTTTTGTTTTTTTTGTTTTGAATTAAACTAGAATTAGTTTTTCAATTAAAATTTAGAATATGCTAATTGTTAATGGATTTCTCTTGAGCAGATTATTTCCTAACGCTTCTTTCATGATTTTTTTCTTTGTTTAGGAGAAGATTATGGAAGTGATGGAGGAAAACGATTGCGAGAATGACAACATTGGTTGTCAAACATAAGGTACAACACCTCATTTGTTAATTTTTAATTTCAAATACCGAAACCCTAAATTTTTTTAATTAGTTTTTAATACAAATTTTAGAAGGAAAAGGAGTCTTTTTGATCGAAAGCTTCAAACCGCAAGTGTTGATGGATGAGAAGCATACACTCGAGTTAATGTTGTAGGATCTTAAACAGGAAATGGCTAAGGTCTCGTGATCCGAAACGATGGAAAGGATTGATGAACCGATTCCTCTGTGTGAGATTGTTCTTGTTACACATCGATTGCTATACAAAAACAAATTGATCCTTTTCGCTAGTTTATTTTTGTTATGTTTTATATTATGAACTTTTAATATGTTTAGGTGTTTTAAATTTGATTGCGAACTATTGTTACATTGTTTGTATGCTTGTATGTTTTTAAGTAAATATCATATTATTTTATGTTTTGATATTGAAATTTTTTATGTTTTATATAATAGTATTATTGTTTTTTATGAAACTGCTTCATTTTTAATTCCTTTATTTCATTGATATTTTTAATTTTTATTGATTGTGTAAATAAGAATATTGATATTAATTTGTAATTTTATGATAAATGAATTAATAATTTTATTTTTATATGTATATAAATAAAAATAGAATTTTAATAAATGAGTTAGAATAATTTCATATATGTATGATAACTAAATATTTAATATTAAATTGATACTGGATTTGGACTTTGGATAATTTAATTATCTTTTTAGATAATTTATAGTTTAGTTATTAACTTGACTCAATCATGTTAGACAATTTAAGAAGTGAGTTGTGATTTGCAAGTAAAATGACTATTTTTAGGGCAAATTGAGGGCTCATATATTATCTAAGCCAAGAGAGGAACCGCATGGCTAGAAATAGAGCTAAGAGACGAGCACAACGCAAAATGAATCGGCTCGACTGGATCTCATACGTGAAAGTTATGATCGAGACAAAGTTGAAGGTGGCAACCCGGAGAAGCCACTCGACCGAGTCACATGCCACTTGGCCGAGTGGACATGAAGCGAGGGAAATATGTGCCAAACCCACACAGACACCCACACTTTGACTCGACCAAGTCAAACCTCCACCGTTCGAGTGAAGCAAGAATAGCAGCAACCGACTCGGGCAACATTTATAGTGACTCGGCCAGTCACTACCCTCTCAAGGAGTCACTTACGGCTTTGACGGGATTTTTGAGTTTTTAAGCTTAAATTGGACATTCTTTAGGGGCTTAATTGTAAAATTAAATGCTAATTGCCCACTATAAATGCTCCCCCAATTCAGATTTCAAAACATGACACTCACTCTTAAACCCTTTGGAGGATCACCCACACACACTCACACACACTAGAAGGTATTTGGTTGTTTTTTCCTCAAGCTCCATCACTTTGAAGAATCAAGACATGTTTTGAGCTTGGATTGTAATATCTTTTCATCCCCAAGAGACTAAGCTTCAGTTTTTTTCTCTTTTATTTCATTTTTAGTCCTTTAATTTTGTAATAGCATTGATGATTGTTGTTGGCTAGTGTAACTAAATTTCGTGTAATTAATTTATAAAAACACGAAAAAGTTTACAATTCAATTTTAATCGGATTGAACCGATAAAATTTAGCAGAATCTAGCTCTAAATTAAATCATCTCGATTCTCATCTTTGAAGCGGTTCACTTGGATGATTTGATTGATTTGATGGCGAAATCTTCGGGTTGATCTCGTCCAAAGTTAGATTTGATGATTTATAACGTTAATCCAAGGGCTTAAGAGCCTTATCTTGGATTAAACTCTATTTATAGAGACTTTCAATGAACGCTCTTGAAGACCGGATGAACGCCTTTGAATCTTCAAGGAACCGTGAAGAACGCCTATGAATCTTCAAGTAGAAACGTCGATCGGAGGGGTTGAACACCTTGATCTCGGATCGGACACCGTCCCCGGTTGACTTGCTTGAAGAATGCTTTTGAAGCCGCGAAGAACGCCTTTGAATCTTCAAGAATGTCTCAAGTCTTCTTGACCTCTGGAATTGAGTCTCAAATTATGTGTCAAAATGACCGAATGAAGACCCCTATTTATAGTTGTAGTGAATGCATAATCTTCTTCTTCTCCTTAACACATGGCACGATTTAATTCGCCGAGATTGATTTAATGGACTGGGCTTGGAAGCCCATTCGACTTGGCCTGATTTAATTTGATTTGTTTCCATGTGGGGCAATTTGATTTAACTTTTCATTTTAACGAGATTTTGTACGTTATATGGTAAGTTAATTACTTTGCCACCAAGTTACGAATATTTAAATGTTCGTAGGATTTAATTTCAGCTCGTACGTGTATATTAAATATCAATAAATTATTTAATTTGAGAATTAATTAAATTCTCATAATATAAATAATTAATTTTATTTGATATTAATATATATTATCCACGGTCGTCATTTAATTGGACGCAAAATTAATTTGCTTACAACTAGAACTCTTTGTTCTAGGGATTGTGGATCTTTTTTTGAAATCTATGGTTTAAATATTCTTTTATTTGGTGTTTGTTGTTGATTATGATTCATGTGTTTGAAAATTCATGTTTAAGAGCTTATTCTTATTGGCCATGATTATTTGTTCTATTTATTGTTGATTGAAAAATTTTAATCAATCAATTTACCTCAAACACATGACCTATTAATTATCACTTGAGAAAGGGGATTAATTAGTGGGAAGGTTTTAGAGATCCTAGGTGCTTATTGGGTTGATCACATTAATAGGGTAGAGATACTTGTTAATGTTGTTCTTCCTTTGAGTTGATTGGTTAGAAATTTTCTTTCAATTCTTGTTTAGTGATCCACCTTGCATAATCATCTCAACACCTTTTAAATCTAGTTTGCCACCATAGATGTATGTTTAAGTGAAGCATTTCCCTAGGACTATTTCTTAATTGTTGATTTCACTCTTGTTCTTTCGATTGCTTGTTTTAATCTAGTGTTTAATTGTTGTGGCTATTGTTTCTAAATTTCTCATTGGTGACACTTGGTAGAATCTAGTTAATTGTAGTCGTAATTTGGCAATGTCTTTTAATTGATTCTCTAGACAAAATTAAACCTCTTCGTGTTACTCTTACACAAATCCTCCTTTTGGATCGATATCCTTACTTATCACACTATGATTTGAAACTCGTACGCTATGTAATTAAATTTGTTTGTTGATAAAATGTAGAATAGACTTGTACCTCGAGGTTGTCAAGAAGATGAATGTTCCAGCTTATCGTCCTTTCCGACTCCATCATCGCTATCGCCGCTACTAGTGATTCCGCCAATGGTCGCCCATCATCTTGAAGATTTAATCTTTTGCTTTTGTTTTTGCTTTTTTTTGTGTGTTTGAAAATATTAATGCATATGACTGGGTATCATTTCGTATGAAATTATGAATGCATTGTATCGCTTTGTTATGAATGAATTCGAATCATTTTGTTATGACTGGGAATCGCTTTGTTTAAACATTCGATTTATTTTTATATAAAATTTATATTTATATTTGGTAAATAAAAGTATAATATGTCTAAATCAATAATTAAGTTAAATGTAATATTTTAAGTTGATTTTTATTCTATATGAATAATATATTTAAGACATCCAACAAAAATTTAAATTTTTGAATTATATTTAAAAACTATTTTCAAGAAAACAAGTAACAAATTTCAATCTTTAAAGGCATCAAACCAAATATTTATATTAATACAATTATTTAAATAGAATATTTAAGGTTGATTTGATCTAGTAATTAATCTGCATACAAATAATATATTTAAGAGTGCTAGCTATTAATATATGTTCAAACTCGCATGCTTAATTATAAAAAGAAAATTAAGAGCTTCAATAAAAATACATAAAAATTTAAGAGTGAAAATTAATAGGTTCATAACATAACATCAAATATAACCGCAACATACAAATAAAAAAACCAACATAAAATACAACTAATCGAAAATCTAATTAACCTCCGCATTTATTTCATTAAATAAAATGCAAGGCTAAAAACTCAACCCATAACAAAACTAACAACGAAAATATTTATTACAGCTAACAAACGACGGTGTTGATAGGGCGATGACAAAATAGGTGGTGGGTTTTCCTTGACTAGTTCCTGGGTGTCTTCAATCGATTCATTGTCTCCGCCATAAGTGGATATCTTCTCGTTAAAATTATCTTGGATTTCTTCCTCCGATTCAATCTACTGGTTATTTCCTTTTAAATTCTTGAAATACTTTAGATACGCATACAAGACTTCACCATAAGTTCGAAATGAACGATGCAAACTTACTTTGAAACCGATAACATTGGCTGAACATTCTTCCCAACTAGAGTATACACCCACACGAACACCATTGAAAAAGACATAATATTTGTGTTGGCCCACGGATTGAGTGAATAACACAGAGCTTAGATCACCTCCTAGCAAAAATCTAGAGAGGGGGTGTTGAATAGATTTTCAAATCTTTTTCAAAGACTAGATTATCTATTCAAAGTATCAAAGCTAAGCATGAAATAATTTTAAAACTAATCTTTTAAGGATCAAAAAGCAATCAATATGAATCAAATAAATTTGTTTTGAATGTTTGATGAATAATCTGATAAGTAAAACAAGAAGTAAAGAACACCAGAATTATAGTGGTTCGGATCAAACGGATCCTACATCCACTCTCCTTCTTCAACTTGAAGAAGGGCCTCGACTTATTTACTATCTTTCTCACTTACAACGTTACAATTACAAAGAAGTGAAGAATCTTCTTCAATCCAATCTTCAACCTGCCTATCTTTTTGGAAACTTGAAGATTACAGTGCGAAGTATTGAAGATATACGAATAAGTATTCTACAAACACTTAGAACTTTTTAAATATTACTTTCAAAACTTTTGAATGCTTTCAAAATTGTGTGAGTATTGTGAATGAGAGTGCTGGAATAATTGTGTTTAGAATCGTGCCTAAACTTATTCATAAGCCTGAGGAACGGTTAGTTTGTTGTAACAAACTAAAAACTGCTTAACAAACTTATTCTTGAAAATTGCCTTGACCTCGGTGATTATTCTAGCTCTACCTAGTCCGGTCACCTAGTATTAGAATTCTTTACATCGGTTGTTCTATACAATCAGCTGGTCATCTTACTTTACATGAGTTGACTCTAATCTATATACTTTTAACTCATCAAAACTTCTTCCGATCTAACAATTTCCCCTTTTTGATGAAGTTAAAACTACAAGAAAGAAACAAACTCACAAATGGTGTTAGTCAAGGTTATTCAAGATAAACAGATGAGCACATTAGAACACATAAGCATTTAGTTCGCATTCATTCACATAAGAGCACTTAATTCATACTTAGAAAAATTTTAGAGTTTTTTAGAAAAGATTTAAGTCTTAAGACTTTATCAGATGATTAGTACTTAGAAAAATTTTAAGTCTTAGGACTTAGAAATTTTTAGAAAATTTTAACTGAGATGGAAGTTTCTCGGATGATTAACACTTAGAATTTTTTTCAAGTTTTCCTAGAAAGCAAAGAAAGAAAGCTTAAAAATATAAGACAAGATGAATCAGTATAAGATCAAGTATATTTACAGTATGATTTACGTAATTACAAGATGGTGCGTATAAGAAAGAAAAATAAGGAAAAGAAATCCTGTCTTATCGTACACCCCATTGATCTCGCTTCGGGACGTCCAGCCAAGTAAAGACTCTTTTTCCGATCTTCTTCACTCTTCTTCATCTATGAGTCCAGACTTGACCTCGGCCTTTGGTGATGACTGTCTTCACCCAATTCGTATCAATGGTCCCATCAGCATTTAGCTTTGGCTTGGCATGCTCATAGGTCGGGCAATCAGTGTCGCAGCTTGAATACATCACTAGCCTCATCGAGCAGCCTTCCATAGAGGCTCGGGTCTTCTTTTCCATCCATTCGTGCCATCGGAGATCTTCATCTTTGGCTCAGCTATGGATGCCTTCAAGATATACCAGTAGTACATCCATCCTGCATCCATATTTTTGTCCCGATACTCCTTCGTATATTAACCCGAGACCATCTTTGGAGGGGCGGATGAACGGTGGTAGGGGCGGAAGTCTCGCTTCATCTCGCCGCCTTAGACACTCACTTCCCGATACTCCTATCCCACTTCATCTCAGCCCCTTTATCAAGCTTCTTGTCTCTTCTTCTCTCTCTTCCCGAACCACTCCTTCTCTCGCTTTAATTCTTCTTATCTGTTCCTCGATGCATTGGAGTAGTTCGGTTCTCTCTTCTTTTTCTCAGCCTTGGATGATTTGGAAATGATAGCTTCGATCGCTCTTTCTCGCACGCTTTCCCTTCCCTTTGCCTTTGGCCTCGCACGACTTTTCTACTTCCTTAAGTCCTGGCCATTAGCTGCTTCTGATTTTTCTTCCTCCTCTCTTCATCTTCCCGGATGGCATCTTGATCGAGTTATCCTCACCAAGGGCGGCAAGCTTCGTCTGCTTTTACTTTTATTTTGCCTTCGCCGCCTCCATTTCAGTGTATGCCTTTATTTGTAGCTTGTCGAATTGGCCTTAACATCGGTGTGAGGGCCTCCCATCTTTCTTGCCCAGCTACTTCCCCCTTTTTGACTTCACAGACGTGGTTCGCAGGCTGATTTTCCAAGGAGGAACAACACGCTCGGAAGTCTGCTTTGTCGCTTATCAGTGCATCCACCACGACCGCGTTGTCCTCAGCCATCTTTGCTTTCAACAACTTGACCTCCTCCTCTAAGCCGCTCAGACGGTTGACCAACACCGAGCCGGTTTTATCATATAGGTTCCTTGAAATGTTGACCTCAGCCTATCCGCATGTTGGTCAACATCGCCTCCGCCACCGCCCGACGATGTGCTTCATCTTCTTAGTCACTAGTCTCTCTACCTTCCGAGTGATTTTTGTTGAAGGCTCTGGATGGCAGATGAGATGGTTGATAGAAGGTCGTCGATTCTTCATCCTTGGAGGAGTCTCAGGAAGAGGTAGATGAGGGGGTTTAGGAGAAGGGAGCTCATCCGAATATCTCCAAAGATGTTGTGGGAGATATCCGGATTTGGACTTGAGGAGTGGATTGGGGTGGTGGTGGTTGGATATCGAGGGTGGTGGTGGTGGTATTTCGGATGGTGGTGGTGGTGGTATTTCGTGAGGGTGGAGGTGGAGAAGATGTTGGCCGGGATGAAGAAGGTTCACCTCACTGCTTGTAGGGGAGGAGAAGAGGTGGTAGGTAAGATGATAGGAGGAGAGATTATGGTTAGAGGTGTAGGGGAGTAGACGGGGACTATGGGTAAGGGTAAGGATTCGGTTGGAGTTGGAGAAGGTGTGGTTTGAGTTTGGGGTATGGAGGTAGATGGGGTTTCAATTTGACCGAGGGGCAGATAGGCTATTGCAGAGGCTCGAGGTGCCAGCCTTGGACATCTATTCATCGCCAAGGTGGGCAGATGAGGGGGAGGGGGAGGATTTAGAAGATGATATGCTAGAAGAGGTTCCAAAGATATTACCTTTTCAGCCTTTTCCTTCTTCTTAGGAGAGGGAGTCCTCTCGCAGCTTATCTCCTCTATCTCCCGGGCTTGTTCCACAAACCGATGCAGCCATTTCTGTGTTTTAACTTCCTCGGACAGTTAGACCGGGTGGTGCAGCAGACGATGCCCCCTTCTTCTCCGAGGCTTTCACCAGCCTCCCGTGAGTTCTCCTCTAAAGTGGTTCTATAACCACATCAGCCTTCTTCATATTCTCGCTCCTTCATGAGTTGGAACCACAACAGCCTTCTTCAAGAGCTGTTTCCTCATGATCTGGAACCACAACAGCCTTCTTCAAGAGCTGTTGGAACTACCTCCTCACCGTGGGTTCGCGACTACCTCCTCGACTCAGGAGCCACACCTGCCTCCTCGCCGCAGCAGCCCTCTCCGACTCGCCTCATCGGAGTCATCGTCCCGAACTGCAACCCTCCAATCTTCTCATTCTTCGTTAAATTTTCCTTTTGTTTGGAGAATTTTTCGCTCCAACCTCCAATCAGCCGACTTGTTTAGGCCTTCAATCAGCACAATTATCTTGTTGAATAGATTAACCGTGGTGGTTGAAGTCCATTCACCCCACCGGATTGAAGATCAGCCTTGCCTTCTCCTCCTTCACCTCCGAATCAAGACATCTACTCGGTTCACCTCGGACTCCATCAATAATCGCCCTCATACAACAGAGTCTAGTTCTTGATACCCATCGTGGGAACTTTGATCTCCCAAAACAGACTTTGTGACGATTGTCATCAAAAGCCTGTACTTCCTCCTTAACAAATTTTTCTTTAACTCCTCTCGAGTTCCTCTCGTATGTTACCCTTGACACCAAGTCAAAAGACTCCTCCCACATATCTTCCTTGTATGTCGATGGATTCACCCCTTCCGTCGATGTATCAAAAATCCGAGCAATAGTCTCCCTTGTGTAGGATAAGATCGTCCTATCCACCTTTGTATTAAACCCGTCTGGCGGTATCAGCCATGTTCGCCGTAAACTCTGCTCCAAGAAGATCCAGATTTTTGTTTTGGGGGATTTCATCAAACAAAATCCCCTCAATCGCGATCCTTCCAACAGCTTGTAGAATCTCATCCGATTCTCTATCTCGAGTAGTTTCAAAGTCCACATACATCTCAGCCCAGTTTGTTTTTGAAAATTTCTTCGCTCATTTTGAACTTAGAAATATTGGTGGTAATATAAGTAGGTTTATGGGTTTTTGTGGTTTTGAAAGAAGAGGCCATTTTCGAAGTATACCTTGAAAATTTGAGAGAGAATTTTACAAGAAATTTGGTAAATGAATATGCGAAAGTGAATTTGAAAACGAAGTGGTAAGTTTTTAAACCAGAGGAGAGAGAGGGAAAACAAGAAAGTTAATACGTGGCAAATCGTGTTTGTTTTTTACCGTAGATTGGTCATAGCGCGTGAAGTATATCAACGGCTATACGAATAGTCGCTTCACCTTCAGCGTGGCACTAACTCGCCTTGAAATGTGTAAAAAGTAACCGTCTAGCCTACCGGTTTGACGACTAATAGGGTTGCTTTATGCGCAGGTAGTAAATATATCCGACGTAAGCCGAAATATACCTTACTTTGCATAAAAGGTTTCCTATTTCAGATCGGGTTTTATCGACTTGGTCGAAAACGACCTTATCTTATCCTTTGAAAATTTCTCCGAGTCCGATTATTTGAAAACAAAAACTTTTTAAGATAGAGTTAATTTTGTGCCATTATTTTAAATAAACCAAGTTTTATATCCAAATACAATTAGTATATAAGAACATTAAACTCACTGGGTTTTCAAAGACACAACTCATCCGAAATGTGAGCTGTGAGAATAATTTTGAAAACAAGCTTCAAGAAAACAAGAAAGGATGTGAGCAGATGAGGAGGTTTAGTAGATTAGAAGATTTAAGCTGATCTAACAATGTTGATTTATTTCCTGTTCTCGTAGAAACACAAACTCAAGAAACCATTAGTAGCTAAAGTAAGTCGATAGGATGCAATTGGTCATCTATTTTTAAAGAATTCGCTTAACTATTGTGTCCTTATCTGATTTACTCTATGTCGTATAAGCAATTGTCAAGTCGGATAAGGTCAATATGACTAATTCTTGATTCTTGATTCCTAAAAAGGAGATCAATGATATCGATTACGTGATTGTCTTTTGACACATATCAAGTCCTGACAATTCTTTCTAGACAAGATTTAAAGAAAGAAAAAGAAAGAAAGGAAATACAAGATACAAACAAGAGAAACTATAAATCAGCTAAGGATGCATCAAGTAATCCTAACTCTAAACACAATTCCTTAAATCTAGATTCAGCTAAGGGTTTTGTAAGTATATCTCGCTCTCTCGAGACTCGGTTGCTATCTTTTCTATCCTAATGTCATTCTTCTCAACATGATCTCTAATGAAATGATGCCTTATGT
Source organism: Paraleonurus japonicus (assembly GCA_030762865.1). Taxonomy (NCBI): domain Eukaryota; kingdom Viridiplantae; phylum Streptophyta; class Magnoliopsida; order Lamiales; family Lamiaceae; genus Paraleonurus; species Paraleonurus japonicus. Next base: position 37,819,682 of record CM061057.1, read on the forward strand.
CTATATGCTTACACATAGAATGCAAGACATGGTTGTATGTCATGGCTATTGCACTATTACTATCACAAAGTAAATAGGAACAGATGATGTGAGAATGTTATAATCCCTAAGCCGCTAACTAATCCAGAGCAGCCTAAGAGCAACAACTTCCACCGTCATGTATTCAAATTTCATTGTGGAGGTTGCAACAGATGTCTGCTTCTTAAATAACCAAGAAATTAACTTGTTGCCTAAAAATTGATAAATTCCAGAGGTGGATTTCCTATCAATTTTACAGCCTCCAAAATCTCGAGTCCAATAACTTGAAAGCTCAAAGTTATCATCAGACGGTACCACAACCCAACCTCGCAAAGTCCTTTTAAGATATTTAAGGATTTTCTTTGCCGTCTCCAGATGAGTTTTCTTGGGATTTGATTGGAATCTTGCACATATCCCGACTGCAAAGGCTATGTCTAGCCTACTTGCAAAGTGAGATATAACAGGATCCAATCAATCCAAGATACTCCGTTGCATCCGTGGGTATCCCCTTCTCATCCGAATCCATAGAGAAGTTAGTTGCCATAAGTATTTCAACTTCCCTACTAGTAGTCATCCCAAATTTATCTATAAGGTCATTAGCATACTTAGTCTAATGTATGAATATACCTTTACTCGTCTCTGCTTAATTTGCAAGCCTAGAAAGTAAGTTAATTCTCTCATCATAGACATCTCAAACATGTTTTTCATGAGAACACCGAACTCTTCACATAAAGTCGATTAGGTGAACCAAACATGATATCATCTACATAAATTTGAACCAATAAGATGTTACCATCTATTTCTTTTCAAAACAAAGTTTGTCTATCTTACCTTTTGAGAAACCACTTGATATCAAGAAATCAGACAGGTATTATACCAAGCTGCGAGGGCTTGCTTTAGTCCATATAGAGCCTTATGGAGTTTATAGACCTTATTACTGGTCCTAAACCCTAGGGGTTGTTCTACATAGACCTCTTCCAAAGAACACACCATTCGTAAAGGCAGACTTGACATCCATTTGAAAGACCTTGAAACATTTATAGGCAAGAATGCTAAAAACAACCTTATTGCTTCTAATCCGCAACCTGGAGCATATGTTTCATCATAGTCTATCCCCTCGACCGTGAGTATCCTTGTGCTACCAATCTTGCCTTATTACGAACAATAACGTTGTTTTCATCAGCTTTATTCTTGAACACCCATTTGGTGCCTATAATCTTTCTATGTAAGGGTCTGGCCCACCGCTTCCCAAACATTTTGCCTTTCAAACCGATGCGCTTCTTCCCGCATGGTCAATTATCCAGATTTGGATCAGATAGAGTCTCCTCAATAGACTTAGGTTCGAGAAGTGAAACATAGCAATTGAACAGACTTTGAGAATCTAACATCATTTGTGTCCGAACACTACTAGATGGATCCCCAATGATCCGATCACCGGATGATAACTTCTCATCCTTTTGCCTACTTGAGTTGAAGTACCCTCATCTGTAGACTCATTAGGTAACTCAATTGATTCTTCCCGAGCAGACGTTCCCCCTTCATCTACCGACCCTAGCCGATCATGATGTCAAGGGTGTCTCCTCGGATGGAACCTGAAGAGGAGTTGCCTTCGATTCTCGGATGGAGATTCTTCATCATCTGAATCTGAGTCAAAACTAGGCAGATAAGATGTTCTTTGTTTAGTTATATTTAGTTCAATTTTATCTAGATTATTGGTAATTTGATTCACTTTATCTGAAAAAGAATGCAATTCATCAAATACCACATGAGGAGTTTCCTCCACACAAAGAGTTGTCTTATTGAAGACTCTGAAAGCTTTGGAAGTGTTGAATATCCCAAGAATATCCCATCACCGCCTTAGCATCAAAGTCCTCAGCTTAGACTTCCCATTGTTATGGATGAAACATTTACACCCAAAAGCACGAAAGTATGAGATTCTTGGAACCTTACCTTTCCAAAGCTCATAAGGTGTCTTACCCTTGCTCTTGATCGGTAAGCATCTATTATGAGTGTAGAAAGCTATGTTGATAGCCTCACCGTAACCTATGAGGTGTTCCATACTCACTAGCATGCTTCGGCTGCTTCTTTGAGAGTCCTATTTCTTCTCTCCACAACTCCATTCTCGATGTGGTGTTCTAGTGAAGAAGTCTCATGAACTATACCATTCTCATTCGTATAGTTAGATAAACAAGAATTCAAGAATTCAGGCCTTGTCACTCCTAATTTTAATAATATTAACACCCTTCTCATTTTGAATTTGTACTAACAGATCGGGGATCTTGTTCACAGCCTCATTCTTTTTGAAAAGAAATATTACCCAAGTGTATCTAGAAAAGTCATCAACAACAACAAGGGTATACTTCCTTCCACTAAAGCCGAGTGGTGAAACGAGTCCAAACAAATCAAGATGAAGGAGTTGTAAAACTCTTTCAGATGAGGATGTGTTAATACTTGTTGGATCAAGAAGTTTTGATGAGTTAAAAGAAGCGGCTCGAGATGATCGACGAGTGAAGAACAGCTAAGATTGAGACCTTGAGCTAAAGCTGATCGGGACGGGGTCGAGAACCAATCTAGTCACCGAGGTCCGAAAGATTACAAGTCATCTCAAGACGAGTTCAAGTCTAGTCATCTGCAGGAGACAAATATGAAGAGCTCGAGACGAGGTCAAGACTAGCCGAGTAGAATAAGAAAAGCAAGTCTTCACCAAGTCACCGCAGACGAGTAGAGTAAAATCACCGAGGTCTAGAGCGAGTTTTCAAGATTGAGTTTGTTAAAGCGGTTTTCAGTTTGTTAGAACCGACTAACAAACTAACTGTCTTTTATAAATAGGTCTAGGCACTTCATTAAAAATATATAGAACATATAGAATACACATAATACACAAGTTATTTTTCCAAAGACGATATTCTCTAAACTCACAAGTTTTCAAAAAGCACAAAATAGTTTTTCAAGATTTCTTCATAGATTTTTCTAAGTGTTTGTAGAACACTTCCTTGCACATCTTCAAATACACTTCTTTATCTTAGAGTTAGATTTCACGGTTTTGGTTAGGAATTTTGAAGAAGTTGAAGATCGATTGTAAGTTGTAAGTTGTACGATTGTAAAGTAAGTAAGTAAGCGAGATAGTGGAGACCCATCTTCAAGTTGGAGAAGGAGAGTGGATGTAGGATTGTTATAATCCGAACCACTATAAAATCTCGTGTTCTTTATCGCTTTTATTTACTTATCTGCTCAATTTTCAATTTATTGTTCAAAGATTAACTTGAGAATCAAAGTTAAAATCGAATATCAGTTTGCTTTTGATCTTAATAAAGTTGAGTCTAATATTGAATTTCCGCTGTGTACATCTGGTACTTTGAATCGATTTTGAAAGATTTGAAAAATCTACAAAATCTATTCAACCCCCTTCTAGATTTTGTCCTAGAAGGTTAACTCAAAGTTTCTTAATCAACTCAACTAATCGATACCAACAAGTGGTATCGGAGCGGTGTTAAGTCGTTTCGATATTGATTTTAGGTCTTAACTAAGATTACTCAAATTTTCTTGATTTTCTTCATCTTCTTTATTGTTACTAATCGTGCCACTAACAAGTTTGTAGAGTATTTTGTTTTTCTATTTCATCATGTCTTCGCAAGAGCAAGAAATCTAGAAATCTACCTGAATTTTCAATTGAAGATTATGATTATTGGAAATTCGGGATGGAAAATCATCTCAAGGCTATCCATGATAGGATGGAGGAGGTTCTTGAAGAAGGACCTATAAAATTTTATCATGGAGGCACTAGCAATGGCACTCAATCAGTTGAATCCAGAGCCGACAAGAGAAAAAGAGTTACGAATTGACAAATGATGAAAGGAAAATCCACAATCTAGATCAAGTAGCTCGAATGAAATCATTGAGACTACGAGTAAAGACTGGATTGAGAAGGTTAAGAGATGCAAAACAACTAAAAAAATGTGGCAAACTCGGCAAATGTCTCGTGAAGGGTCGACCAAGTAAAGGAGAATAAAGCTGCACTGCTTTACACGCCTTTGATATATTCAAGATGAAGGAAAATGAATGCGTGGATCAGCTAGATGTAAGGTTGACGAATCTCCTCAACAAAGCGGTGATCCGGGAAAGAACTATACAGAGAAGGAGATTAATAACAAGATACTCGAGATCATTAACCAAGAGATGGAGAGAAAAATCCAATATTCTTAAAGCAACTCAAAATTTATCTTCTATTACTCACCATACCTTGTTCTCTCATCTTAAAGCTCTAGAGTATGACATTCAAATAGAGGATGGAGAAGATGAGATGGAGTCGAGCACCTCATCCAAGTCTGTTGCCTTTGTCAGAAAGAAGACAAGATGTCAACCGAGTCTGAGGAGCCGACCTATCTCTCGAAGGAGCAGATGGCTCTGCTCACCAAAAGGTATGATAGTTAAGGATAAAGTATAAACGAAATAAATTGAGATTTGCAGGTAAGGATAGATCGAGATCCAAATCAAGAAGAAAGGAAGATGAGTCTATAGATGATGACAAGAGTAGGAGCCGACGAGAAGATTCGCATCCCCTATTAAAAGAAATTCATCTAGCCCTAAATCACACAGAGTGACATTTGCTACACATGCAACAAGCCGTGACACTTCACTATGATTGTCCTCAACTAACTCCTAAAGAAAGGGAAGAGAAAAGGAAAAAGAGAGACAGGAGATTTGCGATCAAAGGGCTCTACTAGGCGAGGAAAAGGAGTCAAGAAAATCATCATCATCATCATCATCCTCATCGATTTCGGATCGATGATGAAATCTGTCTCATGGCTAAAGGGGTAGTCTATTATTCATCTTGATAATGATTCTTGTCGATCGCATCTCGATAATGATCAAACTGTTATTCATGAATTATTGAGAGACTTAAAGACATATCTCGGCTGCTTATAAACAGCTAGAGACAGAGAATTTGGCTTTAAAGGATCAAATTCAAATTCTAATTAAAGGAAAGCGGTGATGAACTATCCGAACCGAGGAAACATTCAAGGGGGAATGTTTTCCCAGTGCCGAGGCTAGTACATCACCACTTACCCGAAAGATTAGAAAGTGAATTGAAAACTTTAAAAGACAAATTTGAAACAATCTGTCTTGAAAATGAATTAATTAAGAAAGACAATGAGAAGCTAGTCTTCAAAATTAGTCAACTTAATAATTCACAATCAGCAATAGATTACATCTTTAATACATCTCAAAATCCCATGACAAAACAGGTCTTGGTTATGACAAAAATAATAAATCGGATGTTCGAAACCTAGAAAATTTGTAAAAGCATCCGATCACTCTAAAGAGGTTAAAATTGGTCCTTGGAAACTAATTAGTCAAGTAAGGACCGCATCTCCCGGCTTGAAAACAAAAATTCAGCCGAGGTCTCCTTATAAGACTAAGAGAAATCTAAGAACCAAAATAATAAGAAGAAATTCTTATTATAATCCTTTTGATGGGAGAAGCGGATGTTATCCCACATTTCCTAAGTTCAGGAAAATTACTAAATCTGAATACAACAAGTTATCATTTAAAAGTGATACAATTGTAGACAGATTTGGTAGAGAGACCAAGTCTCGATTTATTATTTGGAGATGAGATTTTTATCTGGTTACCTAAAGTGATGCTTGACCTTCAAGGACCCAAGATCACTAGGGTACCTTATAACTAATCTGCTTTTCGGGATTCACAGGATCATCACTCAAGGAAGAGATTTTAGCTTCCATATGGTACATTGATAGTGGTTGTTCACAACATATGACTTATACAAGAGGCTACTATCAAATTTCCATAGTATTGATGGTCCAAGAGTATTGTTTGGAGACAATAATTGTGGTCGGACTAAAGGAGTAGGTACTGATTATCAAGGATATTCGTATTCGAGGTATATTTTGTTGAAGGTTTGAAATATAATCGCTATCTGCTTCCTGACTTTTTGATAAAGGTTTTCTTGTCAAATTTTCTAAGGATAAATGTGATATCTTAGATAATTCCTCGTATAAGGTACTTTAATCGGCTTCGTACATGGTAATGTCTATGTGGCCAACTTTAATAGTTGTCCTAGAGATACTTGTCGATAGCTAAGGGTGGAGATGATCTCGGTGGCTATGGCACAAGAGGCTTAGTCATCTCGAATTTCAAAACCCTTAGTAAGTGGCTAAAAAGAACCTTGTCAAGGGATTACCCGAGAAACTTCTATCTACCGATCTTAAAGGTGATGCTTGTCGTAAAGGTAAACAGCCTAGACACTCATTTAAGAGTATTAACACAACTTCATCTCGAAAGAGTTTTACTACTACTTCATCCGGATCTGTTTGGACTGTTTCTCCTCTCGGTTTCGGTGGAAGAAAATATACTCTTGTTGTAGTAGATGACTTTTCTAGATACACTTGGGTTATATTTCTTTTCAAGAAAAATGAGACTATAAACAAGATCCCCGATTTGTTCAGAATGATTCGTAATGAAAAGGGTGTTAATATTATTAAAATAAGAAGTGATAAGGGCAATGCAATTTTTGAATTCTTGTTTATCTTACTTTTTCAATGAGAGTGAAATTATTCATGAGACATCATCAGCAAGAACTCCTCAACAAAATGGAGTGGTTGAAAGAAGGAATAGAACCTTGAAGGAAGCGGCCGGGAGAATGTTAGCCGAGTATGAAACCCCTCACAGGTTCCTGGTCAAGCCATCAACACAGCTTGCTATACCTGCAACAGTGCTTAGTTTTTAAAGACAAGGGTAAGGCTCCATATGAGATTTGGAAGGGTAAGATTCCAAGAATCTCATATTTCGTAGCTTTTGGTTGTAAGTTTTTATCCATAACAATGGGAAATCTAAGTTAAGAACTTTTGATGCTAAGGCGGTGATGGAATATTCTTGGGATATTCCAACACTTCCAAGGCATTTAGAGTTTTTAACAAGACAACCCTTTGTGTGGAGGAAACCCCTCATGTTGTTTTTGATGAGTTGTATTCCTTCTCGAGATAAAGTGAATCAAATTTCTGAAAGTCTAGATAAAATTGAACTGACCAAGACTAAACATAGAACCTGTCTATCTACCTAGTCTTGATTCGTAATCGATGAAGAAGAATCCCCATCTCGATAATCGGAAGACAACTTCCGATCGACTCCATCGTAACAAACACCCTTGACATCACCGATCGCGGGGTCACCGATGAAGGGGGAACGTCACTCGGGTAGAGTCGGAGGAGTTGCCTACCGAGTCTCAAGATGAGGATCCTTCTCCTCATATAGGAAAAAGGATGAGAAGCTACCATCCATCTCGATCGATTATAGGAGACCCATCTAGTAGTGTGCGCATACACGAATGATGCTTTGGACTCTGAAAGTCTGCTCAACCGCTATGTGTCGCTTTTTGAACCCAAGTCTATTGAGGAAGCTCTAATGTCTATTGAGGAAGCTCTAATGGATCCAAATCGATAATAGCCATGCAGAGGAATCGCATCGGTTTGAAAGGCAAAATGTTAGGGAATTAGTGGAAAGACCCTTACATATAAAGATTATAGGCACCAAATGGGTGTTTAAAAACAAAACAGATGAGAACAACATTATTGTTCGTAATAAGGCAAGATTGGTAGCTCAAGGTTACTCACGGTCGAGGGGATAGACTATGATGAAACATATGCTCCAGTTGCGATTAGAAGCAATAAGGTTGTTCTTGGCATTTGCCGCATATAAATCTTTCAAAGTCTTTCAAATGGATGTTAAGTCTGCCTTCCTTAATGGTGTGTTGCTTGAGGAAGTCTATGTGGAGCAGCCTCCGGGTTTAAGACCAATAACAAGGTCTATAAACTCAATAAAGCTCTATATGGATTGAAACAAGCTCCCGTGGCTTGGTATGATACCTTATCTCGATTTCTTGACATCAAATGGTTTTTTAAAAGGTAAGATTGATAGAACTTTGTTTAGAAAGGAAGTAGATGGTAACATCTTATTAGTTCAAATTTATGTAGATGACATAATCTTTGGTTCACCTAATCAAATTATGTGAAGAGTTTAGTATTCTCATGAAAAACAGGTTTGAAATGTCAATGATGGGTGAATTAACATACTTTCTAGGCTTACAGCATTAAATATGCTAAGGATCTAATTGAGAAATTTGGGATGACTACTAGCGAGAGAAGTTAAAATACCTATGGCAACTAACTTCTCTATGGATTCGTATGAGCAGGGGATACCCACAGATGCAACGGAGTATCGTGGACCGATTGGATCCCTTTTCTATCTCACCGCAAGTAGGCCGACATAGCTTTTGCGGTTGGGGTATGTGCAAGATTTCGATCTAATCCCAAGAAAACTCATCTCGAGACTGCTAAGAAAATCCTTAAATATCTCAAAGGAACCTTGCAAGTGGGGTTATGGTACCCGGTGATGACAACTTTGGCCGGCGTTATTCAGACTCGGACTTTGGAGGATGTAAGATTGATAGGAAATCCACTTCAGGAACTTGTAAATTCTTAGGCAACAAATTAATTTCTTGGTTATCTAAGAAACAGGACATCTGTTGCCACCTCCACAACCGAAGCCGAATACATGGCACTGGAAGTTGTTGCTCTCAACTTCTCTCGGATTAGTCAACAGCTTTAGAGATTATAATATTCAGACATCACTGCTCCTATTTACCGTGATAGTAATAGTGCAATAGCTATGACTTACAATCTCTCGCATTCTAGATGTAAGCATATAGACATTAGGCATCATTTCATTAGAGATCATGTGAAGAAGAATGACATCGATTGAGAAGATAGCCACCGAGTCACAAAGAGCAGACATTCTTACAAAACCATTAGCTGAGTCTAGATTTAAAGAATTATGCTTAGAATTAGGTTTACTTGATGCATCTTTAGCTAATTTCTAAATTGTTTGCATCCGATTAATGTATTCCTTATTTCTAGTTATTTCTTTTCTTTAAATTAATGACTAGAAAGAATTATCGACTAGATATGAGTCAAAGGACAATCGGTAGCCGATATCATTGATTTCCTTCTTAGGAATCAAGAATCAAGGATTAGTCATATTGACCTTATCCGACATGATAATTACTTATTCGACATTCGCAAATCGATTTAGGGCACAATAGTCACTGATTTCCGAGAAACAGATGACTATATGCACCCTATCCGATCTACCTCAAGTTACTAATGATTTTCCTTAAGTCTATGTCTTTGCAGAATAGGTCACACTGCATCAAGCTTCACCTCATCTTTCCTCAATCTTTTATTCGAGACACCTTTGTTCCTAAATAAACTCCATATTTTTTCTTCATAAAATTCTTTTTGGATTGATTGGTTGGAAAACCTAACTTTAGAAAATCAAATCTGAGCCTGTTTATTTAAATTTTTTAAGTTTGCTAAAAAGTTAAAACTAAGATGTTTTTAAAATCGAGACGAGTTACTTTATCGATGACTTTACAAACCCATCTGCTTTGAAAACCCTTATACGAAGTAAGGTAACCCTAGGCCGACGTCAGTATACTTACTTCCCCGCATAAAGTAACCTACATCTCACAAATCAACAGATCTATAAAGTAACTATTTATGCATTCCAAAGGAGAGTAGCATCCACGCGCTGAATCCCAATCGTTTATCCCGATTTTTAACCGTTGATTCATGCGCAGTAAAAACTTTTAAATAAACGGCTTAGATCAATTCAAATTTTCTAAAAGGCGGTTTCTCTTTCTAATTTTCCCTCCTATGAATACGTCTTCTTCCTCAATTAAACTTTTTCACTCTCGAAATTTATACATACACTCTGCAAATTTTCAAAACTCTTAGTCGATTATTTTTCATGAGCACTTCTCAAAGACCAATTGGAGTGACATCAACCATGGTTGAGGTACACAATGAAACGTATAACAAGAAGATTAAGTCCGAGATGTATGTTGATTTTGATACGACTACCGATGGTGAATCGAGGGAGATATTGGGTTTATTGGAGAGGTCGGGATTGAGGACATTTTATTCTAAGAAATCCACCTCCAATAAAACTTTGGACATGAGAGGGATTGAGTTCTACGTCAATGGGATGTTCGAGAACGGAGTATTCAAAACCCGAGTCTACGGCGAAGTTCTCGATCATTACTCGTGGAGGTGGCCCGTATATTTGACACCAAGTGAGGGAGTCAACCCCTCACATACAAATCAGGATGACTGGTAGAATCATTTGAGATGATTGCCCGAATTCGATGAAGGACCGCGATCGGAGTCATAGAAGAAGATGCTCCGACGGAGATATCGCCTTCTCGATGACGATAGTGACAAAAGTTATTCTTGGGGAACAGAGTTCCCATGATGGGCCGACTGCACCCGGGTTGTGCGTTATAAGGGCGATAATGGATGGAGTTTAAGCCAACCGGGCTGGAATGCTACCGGAGAAATTTGAGACGGAAAGAAAGAGGCCGGAGGTGGTAGGTGGAAAGTGGCAGCCGAGGTCAATCACCAGCCTTTTCAACAAGGTGACGGTGATTCTCGGAGGACTCGCCGACACCCGAGATAAACCGGGCTGATGGAGTGAGCCTACACCAAACAAAAAGGGCTGCCGACTAAGGATGAGCCGCTTGGGGCTCCAAATGACTCGAGATGAGGGAGGAGCCGAGGTCGGAGCTCAGGGTCCAGCAGCCGAGGAGGCCGAGGAGGAGGAAGAAGAGGAAAGAGAGGAGGAGCAGCCGGACGGTGAGCTCACCGAGGCTTCACAGCCGATGAAGTCAAGGAGAAGGCCAAGAGAAGGAGGAGGTTGGTGAAAACCTCGAGCTAGGGAACATCTCGCCGATCGCCCGAGTCTTACGCCCAAGAGGCAATGACGCTCGGAGATAGCAGCCTAGGTGGTCCAATCGGAGGAAGTTCAAGACATCGGCTCCGAGAGGACCCTCCCCCACTCACAGGCAGTACAATTCTCCCCTCCCCTCTCCAGCCCACTCGCGATGAAGAGGTGACCCAGCCGGCACCTCCGAGCCTCTAAAACAGCCTACTCCCAAATCACCCAAGCCACAACCTCATCTTCCCTCCCCCAAACCCAAACTTCATCCCCTCCACCATCCCCATCCGAGATGTTGTCCTTCCTCACAGACCAAGATACTACCCTACCCCCATATCTACCATCTCCCCACCAGCCTTACCCACATCCTCTCAAACTCTTTCCTCACCCCAATCCAACCCACCATACCTCAGCCAACCCCTTCTCCACCACCCACTACTTCGAAATTCCACCCCTTCCATCTTCACCCCCACCGAAATCCCCCTCCCCCATCGTACGCCCTACTTCATCCCACCCTTCAACCCCAGCCGGTGGATACCTCCAACATTTTTAGGATATCCACATGAGCTCCCCAGTCCAACTTCTCCCACCACCTCTTCCTCATCCGATTCGAGGAAGAGGCCGGCCCAATCTTCGCCATCTCCTCATCTTTTGAGGACTCGCACAAAAAGATAATATCCAAAGTTCGCAGGCTGATGGAGAGAAAGACGAGGAAGGTGATTCGAGCAGTCACCGACACAATGCTCGCCAACATGCCGATAGTTGAGGTGAATATCACTCGCAATCTTTCAGCCAATCTCAGACCGCTGTTGGTACTAGGCCGAGTGACCTGGAGGAGGAGGTCAAGGCACTCAAGCGTAAGGTGGCACTGACAACGAAGTCTGGTCAATGCACTCACATCCGATCGACCGACTTCGTGGTTCGTTGTTTAGCTTTGGAAAGACAAATGCACTTCCGTGATGAAGTCAAAAAGGGGGAAGGAGCTGAAGGAAGAATGGACACCCTCACACCGGAGTCTTGTCACTCATGTACAAGGTAGATTCAAAGGCAGACTCACTGAGTTGGAGGCAGCCAAAGCAGACATCAAAATAAAATCGACGAGCCGGCCGCTTTACAACCGAGGGTGACCCAGATAGAGGAGGCCATCCGAGAGGATGAGGAGAAGAGGAGGAAGGAGGAGGAAGAGAAGTCTTAGGCACCGCTGGCCAAAATGAAAGAATCGAAAAACCCGAGGCCAAGGGCAAGGGTAAAGGCAAGGCGGAAAAGTCTTCATCACCGAGCACCGATCAGCCCCAGAGCCGAGCGAAAAGGAAGGAGCCCGACTACTCAAACCTCTCAGCCGAGCATATTAGAAGAATCCATGCCGAAAAAGAGAAGTATGAGAAGCAGGAGAAGAAGAGGTCAAGAAGCCGGGATGGCAGAGTCAAGTGGGACAGGATACTCGGAAGTGGGTATCCAAGGCAAGCAGATGAAGCGGACTTCCGCCTGTCCACCGAACATCGCCTCCTCCCAAGATGGTTTCAGTGGAAGTATACAAGCGAGTATAAGAAGCAAGCCTGGATGCGAGATGGATGTACTATTGGTACATCTTGAAGGCATCTCCATCTGGAGCAGCTTGATGAAGATATGAGCCGGCACGAGTGGATGGAAAAGGAGGACGCCGATCTGTATGGGAAGTCGCTCGATGAGGCACACAACGTGTTCAATTGCGATCTAGTCGCACCAGCCTATGAGCAAGTTACCCCTAAGCTGAAAGAAGACGGCTCTCCGACTTGGAATGGGTCGATCACCATAGCCAAAGCAGAAGAGAATCCAAGCTCACGAGGCGAGGATGAACTTAAACAGCTTAGAGCGAGGATTTTCAATCGGCCGAACATTCCGAGAAGCTAGCAGATGGGGAATCGATAGACAGGGATTTTCTTTTCCTTATCTTTTATTTTCTATCAGTTCATCTATCTCAGAATCAGAATTTGTGAATGAATATATTTGGACTTATGTGAAATACTTGTCTTAGTTTCTTAAAGTTTTTTTTTCCGCTTTAAGAACAACTTAAATTTTTTTAAGTATAAATCATCTCGAGAATTTTATCTCTCGTACTTAAAAATTTTTTTCTAAAATTTATCTAAGTCTTAAGACTCAAATTTTTTTAAAAGTAATTCTAAAAGAGTCTAAAGGACTTAATTTTTCTTAAGTGCTTTAATGTGATTGAATCTGTTGTAATGTGAATAAGTGCTCGATATACCTATCTCGATTATCTTAACTAACTCTAGTACTAACTTCACTGTGAGTGTGTTTCTTCCTTGTAGGTTTTAACTTCATCAAAAAGGGGGAAATTGTTGGATCAAGAAGTTTTGATGAGTTAAAAGAAGTAGCTCGGATGATCGCACGAGTGAAGAACAGCTAAGATTGAGACCTTGAGCTAAGGCGATCGAGGACGGGGTCGAGAACCAATTTAGTTAGCCGAGGTCCGAAAGATTACAAGTCATCTCAAGACGAAGTTCAAGTCTAGTCATCTGCGGGAGACAAATATGAAGAGCTCAGACGAGGTCAAGACTAGCCGAGTAGAATAAGAAAAGCAAGTCTTCACCAAGTCACCGCAGACGAGTAGAGTAAAATCGATTGAGGTCTAGAGCAGCTTTCAAGATTGAGTTTGTTAAAGCGGTTTTCTTGTTAGAACCGACTAACAAACTAACTGTCTTTTCAGACTTATAAATAGGTCTAGGCACTTCATTAAGAATATATAGAACATATAGAATACACAATACACAAGTTATTTTTCCAAAGACGATATTCTCTAAACTCGTAAGTTTTCAAAAAGCACAAAATAGTTTTTCAAGATTTCTTCATAGATTTTTCTAAGTGTTTGTAGAACACTTCCTTGCACATCTTCAAAAACACTTCTTTATCTTAGAGTTAGATTTCACAGCTTTGGTTAGGAATTTTGAAGAAGTTGAAGAACAGTTGTAAGTTGTAAGTTGTACGATTGTAAAGTAAGTAAGTAAACAAATAGTGGAGACCCTTCTTCAAGTTGGAGAAGGAGAGTGGATGTAGGATTGTTATAATCCGAACCACTATAAAATCTCGTGTTCTTTATGCTTTTATTTACTTATCTGCTCAATTTCCAATTTATTGTTCAAAGATTAACTTCTAATCAAAGTTAAAATCTGAATATCAGTTTGCTTTTGATCTTAATAAAGTTGAGTCTAATATTGAATTTCCCATTGTGTACATACGGTACTTTGAATCGATTTTGAAAGATTTGAAAAATCTACAAAATCTATTCAAACCCCCTTCTAGATTTTGTCCTAGAAGGTTAACTCAAAGTTTCTTAATCAACTCAACTAATCGACCAACAATACTTTTAAAAGAGTTCCCGGCTGTTTACCTTTTTACAAGCATCACATTTCGATCACTTGAACAAAGCTTCTCGTAGTCCTTTAACAAGATTCCTCTTAGCTATTTTGCTAAGGGTTTTGAAATTTAGATGACTAAGCCTTTTATGCCATAGCCAATCGAGATCATCTCCACCTTTAGCTACAAGACATGTGTCTTTGAGGTAACTATTAAAATTAGCCACATAGGCATTACCATGTCTAAAGCCGTATAAAAGTACCTTGTGTGAGGAACTATCTAAGATATCATACTTATCTTTAGAATAACAAATTATGCTTTAAACCTTCTACAAAATAAACCTCGGTATACCTGGACATCCCTTATAATTAATATACCAACTCCCTTAGTCCTGTCCATAGTTATTATCTCCAAACAAGACTCTAGGACCATCAATATTCTCAAAATTTGATAATAGCTTCTTATCACAAGTTATGTCTGTGTGAACAACCACCGTCAATGTACCAGATGGAAGCTAGAATCTCCTCTTTTAATGATAGTCCTCGGGATTCCCGCAGCGTATTAAGTATGAGGTACCCTAGTGATCTTGGGTCCTTTGAGATCAATGATCACTTTAGGTATCCAGACAAACATCTCATGATTCAATAATAAATCAGATTGGAGTTGTCTACCAAATCTGTCCATAAATATATCACATTAAAATGAGATTTTATTGAAGTCGATTTGGTGACTTTCTTGTATTTTGGAAATAAGGGATAACATCTCGCTTCTCCCATCAAAAGAACTATAGTAAGATTTCCTCTTAGTCTTGGTTCTTGAAACCCTCTTTGTCGATTTGGATTCCTCATCTCGATTTTTATTTTTCGTATTAGGAGATGTAGTCCTTATCTCGACTCTGTGGTTTCCAAGGTCCAATTCTGATTTCTTTTGATGTTTCAAGAAAGCCTTCACAAATTTCCTTGGTTTTAAAACCTCGATTTATTATTCCTATCATAATCACGTCTGTTTTATCATGGAATTTTTGAGATGTTCTAAAGATATGGTCTATGGCTGATTGTGAGTTATTAAGCTGGCTCATTTTGAAGACAAGTGATTGGAGTGTATAGGGTAAGAGTTATTAAGACCAATCAACAAAATATCGAACCCAAGGGAAAAAGTATGCACATGAGTCCCTAGGAATACAAGTTATTAGTGACTAGAGTTGCAACAATGGTTTGGAACAAAAACAACAAAACAATAGCAAAAATACAAAACAAAAACAAGCAAGTAAATGATCGAACACCTAGAATGCGATAACAAAAACAACACTAAATGGTGGAATAGAGGTGCTAGGATTAACATCCATTAATGAATCATCAATCAACAAGCTACAATTGAATCAAATTGCAAATCAACTAAGATAGAAAGCATAAACCATCATGAAATTAATCACTCCATTAAAATCACAATGCCTAATGTGAGTATCCTTAGTCTTTCCCATTTCTCAATGTAGAAATCCCCAATTCACACAATCATGCAAAATTGAAACCCGATTAACACCTAATCACGTTAGCTCAACTCGCCTATTGCTAGGGTGATCAACCATTAATCAAAAGAAACAATTTCACATGAAGCACAATGAAGAATCACAATTAGGAAGCAATCTACTCAATTGATCTCCAATCATCAACAATTATAGCATCATCAATTAATTCATCATCAATTTCAATTAACCCAAGCACAAGAGAGATTTAGCCCATGGTACCACAAACAATACCCATGGGAAGAAGATATAATGGATTAAACACAAAGCAAATCACAACAATTAAGAACTTAAAGAGACAAAAGAGGAAAAACATCACCAAATGATCTTCAATTAACAAAAAGAGGAATGCTTGAGTCTTCAACACCAATCTCCAAATGAATTACAAGCTTGAATTGAATGAATTACAAGATTAAAGACTAATCTATGGCTAATCTAACAACAATCAATGGAAATCTAATCCTAAATCTAACTTCTACTCTAATCTAAGATGGAAATTGGCTTGGGGCCCGAGAAATCGCCCCAAAACCGCTACTAATCAGCTATTATGAAAGATGTATCTAAGCTCCCTGAAATGCCCCGCTTCTCCTCTTTAAATACAAAAATTCTGAAAACTACCCTCGAAGTCGAGGGTCAGGCCTCGACTCGAGGTCCTTGCCTTTCTTCACTCCTCGACTCGAGGGTCATGTCTCGAGTCGAGGCTGCTGCCTTTGTCTCATCCCTCGACTCGAGGGTCATGTCTCGAGTCGAGGCTGCTGCCTTTTTCCCAATTTAGTCCTTTTCGCACATCCCTCGACTCGAGGCTCTTGTCCCTCGACCAGAGCTCGAGTCCAGGCACTTTACTCGCGCGGGGCTTCGGCCCCGACCCCCATTTTCGTCCTGGATGTCCGTCTCATCATTCTAAGCCTAGTGGTACTCTCGGTTTGGCAAAAATCCACCGAATTACCTGCAAAATGGACGAAAAACATCAAAATATCACAAATAATAATTTTTAGGCAAAAGAGTGCTACTTTTCACATTTAGGCACAAAAACTAACACTTTAGCTCACTTTTTGCACTAAAATAGGCCCTAAAAACATGCATCAATTCACTCCAATCAACAAGCTTCTCATTAGCCTATTTAATTGACTCATTTTCAAGATCTGAGACTACTTCAAATTTAGCTTTCAAGGATTTCAATTCATTTTCTAATCTTTCAGCGGACTAATTGAAGTACTAGCCTCAACCCCGGGTAAACATTCCCCCTTGTATGTTTCCTCGAGACTCGAGAATAGGTTACAAGTTGTTTGCCTTTAATTAGAGTCTGAATCGATCTTTCAAAGTTAAATTTTCAGTCTCTAATTGTTTATAAGCACTTAGAGACATCTTTAAATCTTTCAAAAGTCCCTTGATTACAGTTTGGTCATTGTATGCGAGATAGATTTGTAAGATTCATTACCGATTGAGGAATAGTAGTTTACCTCTTTGGCCATCAAACACACTTCATCGTCTCGATCCAAAATCGGATGAAGATGATGATAATTTTCTTGATTCTTTCTCCTCGGCAAGAAGAGCTCTCGATCTGCAAAGCGTCTATCTCTCTTCTTCCTTTTCTCCTCTCTTTCTTTAGGAGTCGGCGAGAGGACGATCATAGCCGAAGTGCCACGGCTTGTTACAAGTGTAACAAGTGTCTCCTCGGTCCGATCTAGGGTGATAGGATTCTTCTTTATAGGAGATTTGTATCTTCTTGCGATTTCTTCTCTTGTCATCATCTATTGATTCATCATCATTTCTCTTGGATCTCGGATCTAGATCTGTCCTTCTCTGCAAATTTTAACTTGTTACGCTTATATTTCATCCTTAATCGATCATACCTTTTTGTTAGCAAAGCCATCTCTCCTTCGAGGGATAGATCAACTCCTTTAGGCTCGGCTACAGTCTTGTCTTCTTTGTTGACAAAGACAACGAGTCTTAGATGAGGTTCTTGACTCCATCTCATCTTCCTCATCTTCTACAGTATGTCAAACTCATAACCCTTCAAGTGAGAAAACAAAGTGTAATGTGTCATAGTAGAGAGATCTTTCGTAGCTTTAATCAAATTTCCTTTTTCCCTCCAACGTTTAGTTAGAGATCTAAGGATTTTATTGTTGATTTCTTTTTCAGTATAAATCTTTCCAAGATCGGTGGCTCTATTGACCAGTTGGTCATTCGCATATCCAAATGATCAATAGTTTCACTCTCTTTCATTTTAAAAACATAAAAAGATGGAGAAACGACTTGGAGCTTGTTCTCCTTCACTGATCTGTGCTTTCGCACATGTTGGCTAGGTGTCCCACATCTCTTTGGATGTTTTACACTTCTTAATATTCTCGTACCATTCCTGCTAAGTGTGACAATAATCTCGTTTCTTGCCACACGATCCAGGTTGTACACTTTCCTCTCATCATTGGTTAATTCGAGATACTTTCTTGATTTATGCGAGTTCGTGATTCCAAGCCGCTCGCTCCATCACTAACTCCACCATGATAGAATTTTATCGGCCCATCAAACAAGACATCTTCCATGTGAGGATTGATCGATTTCAAATGATTCTCCATGCGAAATTTCCAATAGTCATAATCCTCTATGTCAAATTCAGAAGGTTTTTACCTTTCTATCACTACTTGAAGACATAATTAGTACTCAACAAGAAAATCAGCAGAGTATATTCAAGAACAAATTAATTTTAAGATTTTGGAAAATTCAAAGATTACTTTGACCAAAAGAAATATTCGTAATAGCTTTAACACTCGCTCTAATACCACTTGTTGGCCTAGGGATTGAGTGAATAACAAAGAGCTTAGATCACCTCCTAGCGAAAATCTAGAAGGGGGGTTAAATAGATTTTCAAATCTTTTTCAAAGACTAGATTATCTATTCAAAGTATCAAAGCTAAGCAGCGGAAACAATTTTAGACTCAATTTTTTAAGGATCAAGAGCAATCGAGTCGAGGTCCAGGCAACGACACCATTTTGATTGTAAGAATATCGGGCAAGCGATATTAAGACCAATCAAGTATATCGAACCCAAGGGAAAAAGTATGCACGTGAGGCCCTAGGAATACAAGTTATCTATGACTATTGTTGCAAAGCGGGTTGGTTCTAAAACTACAATACAAATGCATGAATTAAAATTCAAACACTAGGCAAGCAATTTATCAAACACCTTATATGATAAAACAAGTAACTTGGTTTCAATGGGGATTGGGGTGCTAGGGATAATATCCATCAAGGAATCAATGATCAACAAGCTATGATTGAATCAAATTGCAAATCAACTAAGATAGAAAGTATAAAATCATCATGCAATTAATCACTCCATTAATAAAACAATGCCTAATGTGAGTATCCTTAGTGCAACTAATCTCTCAATTAAGAAGCACCCAATCTATACAATCATACACAATTATAACCCGATTAATCCCGGATCACGTTAGCTCAACTCTTCGCCTATTGCTAGGGTGATCAAACATTAATCTAAAGAGATAAAAATGCATGAAGCACAATTAGAATCACAATTAGGAAGCAATCTACTCAATTGATCAACAATCATAGCATAGGCAATCAAATCATCCTCAATTTCAATTAACCCAAGCACAAGAGTATTAGCCCATGGTGCAAAGAGCAAAATCCATGGGTAGAAAATCTAAGTGCACAATTAAAAAGCTAATCACAACAATTGAACAAAAGAAATGAGAAGAGAGGAAAAACATCACCAATTGGATTAAATGAACAACAATAGGAATGCTTGAATCTTCAAAGTAACTTCTTCTCCAAAGGAATTACAAGCTTGAATTGAGAAAACTAGATGATCTAAGCCTAATCAAACCAACAATTAATCAAAATCTATCTAAATCTAACAATCTAATCTACCTACAAGGAGAAATTGGCTTGGGGCCTAAGAAATCGCCCCAAAACCGCTGGTAACTACTCTATGGAAGGTTATGGAGAGTATGCTCTGTTTGGCTTTAAATAGGCAAAATTTGAAATTTTGATCCCTCGACTCGAGGCTCAGCCCTCGAGTCGAGGCTCCTTAAAGAATTGGATTTTCATGATCTTGCCTGCAACCTCGGGTCGAGGCCCTCGACCAGAGGTCGAGTCCAAGGAATTTTCTCGACCCGGACTCCGCCTCGACCCCTGCGCCCGTCTCGATCGCCTCTTCACCCTATAAATGCCGGTACTCTCGGTTTGGCCAAATTCCACCGATTCACCTGTAAACGGGACGAAAAACATCAACAATCCATCAAGTAATACTTTTTAGGCAAAATGGTGATACTCTACACATTTAGGCACAAAATCTAACACTTTTGATCACTTTTTGCACTAAAATACACCCTAAAGACATGCATCAATTCACTCCAATCATAATACCCCCAAACTTGAAGTGTTGCTCGTCCTCGAGCAATGTAGCAACTAAACACAAAGGAGTGAATTGATTGCAATTATGTCACATGGCACCATAGAGAAATTTAAGACAATTGAACTCATTAATGAACTCAAGCTTCAATGCAAACTCTCTACTAGCAATCAAGATAAATTATGCTCAAAGAAATGCAACATCAAATAATCAAAACATTGCTCCTTCCATGGAGTGTTTTACTCATCACTCAAGTGTATCAAGGTTAAATGCACTCAATCATCAAAGTCACAAACATGTACCCCATAAGCTTGTCAAACGACTCTATCAAAATCATTATCATTTGTGTTCAATCAACAATCAAAGAGGTCTTTCATCAAGGTTGTAATGTAAGCTTTTTGGAATGGGTAGGATAAATTTAGAAAGAGTGACTAACATAGTAGAGAACTTAAATGATAGCTAACACTTCACTACACTTCTCTTTCAATCTTTGACAATAAACACTCTTTCTTTTGTATTTCAAAGTTCAATCACCACCATTCTCTTGAGCTTTCTTTCACATAAGCTCACAAATTGAATTTTTCTTCTTTTCATTTCCACAATTTTTCCT
Source organism: Paraleonurus japonicus (assembly GCA_030762865.1). NCBI lineage: Eukaryota > Viridiplantae > Streptophyta > Magnoliopsida > Lamiales > Lamiaceae > Paraleonurus > Paraleonurus japonicus. Next base: position 37,840,348 of record CM061057.1, read on the forward strand.
CACTTCAATTTTTTTCATCTTAACCCTCCTTTATTTTTTCAATCAACATAGCACATCATCTTCCACCACTCTTCCAATGCAATGCACCATCTCTTAGCCAACAATCAAGCTCTACTAAACATAGGACAATAAGGCTCATAAAAATAGGCAAATGGCTTCAATTTTACTTGGCTTGCCAAAGAATAATGATATTAGGCTCAACATGGCTTACTAAGGAAATCAAATGTTTTTGGTGGGGAAAAATTTGGCAAAGTGACTCATCATATCAAACAGGGCCTCTTATCATTTTCATGAAATCACACAAAGATCAATTTCAACAAGTCCAAAGGCAAGTTCTAGCATACATATCCATGAATGATGCACTCACTAGAAACCATATCAACCGTATAAGATGTATGATTATTAAGGCACAAAAGCTCACGGGCTTCAATTGAGCAATGAATCAAGCATCTTCAATCACATTCTCTAGTTCGTAAAAGGTTTTGATGAGTTAAAAAGATCAACTTAGATGGTCGACAACTTCAAAGAACAGTGAGGTCAAGTTCCAATACTAAGCCGATCGGACTAGGAGGAACTGGACAAGTCACCGAGTCCGAGAAGATGCAAGTCATCCGAGACAAGCTCAAGCCAAGTCATCTGCAGGAGACAATTATAAAGAACTCGAGACAAGGTCAAGACTAGCCGAGTAGAATAAGAAAGGCAAGTCTTCACCAAGTCACCGCAGACGAGTTGCGAAAGATCACCAAGATAAGAGAAGTTATCAAGATTAAGTTTGTTAAGCGGTTTTAGTTTGTTAGAACTCGACTAACAAACTAACTGTCTTTTCAGCTTATAAATAGGTCTAGGTTTTCACCTTATTATATATATCACGTTAACACAACACATTGTTCACAATACTTAGATTTACACTCTCACATTAAATCACAAAGTTTTTCAAAGAAAGTTTTTCAAAGTTCCAAGTGTTTGTAGAACACTTTCTTTGTACATCTTCAAAGCTCACCTATCACCGTAAAAATTAGATTTTAGAGAAGAGTCTAGGAGTTTGAAGATTTGAAGATCTTTGTAAGTTGTAAACCGTAAGTTGGATAGTGAGTAAGTAAGTGGTAAGAAGAGACCCTTCTTCAAGTTGAAGAAGGAGAGTGGATGTAGGATCGCTAGATCCGAACCACTACAAATCATCGTGTTCTTTATTGCTTTCATTTACTTATCTGTCTTGTAAACTTCAGTTTATAATCAAAGTTCAATTTCGTAATTAAAGTTAGACAAATTATCGCTTGTTTTTATCCGATTAAAGTTGAGTTTAAAAAATAAATTCCACTGTGTAACTTTGGTATCTTGAATTAATTTTCTAAGATTTATAAAAACTTGGAAAACCCCCTTCTAGATTTTCCCTAGAAGGTCGATTCAAGTTTTCTTTAGTATACTCAACTAAGTGGGACCAACACATTCATCATCACATAACTATCAATCATACTAGCTTCAAGCCACATATCAACCCATGATCACTACAAAATTCAACTAATCTTGCAAATCAAGCACAAGTGCACATGTATGTAATCACAAGCACACTCACTAGGTCAACAATGATTACTCAAAGATATGTGGTAGGAAGAAAGTTGTATCTAATTTTGATGTGTTAAAATGTAAAATAGGATGACCAGCCGAGAATCTTGTATAGACAGTGATGTAGTAAAGATATGTAAATAGACTAAGTACAAAAGGTAGATAAGGATACACGAGTAGTCGATGAAGTCAAAGAGTCGGATGAGGACGAATGTCGATGAAGACAAAGATCCAAGGTGAAGACAAGTATAAGAAAGACAGACGAGGTCAAAGATCGAATAATAGTCACCAAGATCAAGAAAAGTGTTAGAAAATTCAAGAGATTACAAGAAAGCATACAACTAACCAAGAAGAAGTTACAAGATTCGGCTTAAGTTTGTTATAACTAACTAGAGAAGAGTTAGCAAGGAAGTTACAATCGCCAACAAAGATCTTTATAAATAGATCTAGAAATTAGAGTAGATTAACTTTTGCAATCTCACGAATTCACTAGTATTCTCAATACACGATTAGCATTCAGAAATATTGTAATCACTCATGAACGTTCTTTACGTTCTCGGTTCTTAGTGTTTGTAGAACACTTCTCACGAGTATCTTCAAGCCATTAGAATTCAGAATTTAGAAAGGAAGATTACAAGGTCAAGATCTCGCACCGTAAGTAAGTAAGTAAGAAGAAAGAAAGAAAGTAAGTAAGTCGAGACTCTTCTTCAAGTTGAAGAAGGAGAGTGGACGTAGGATCGCTTGATCCGAACCACTATAAATTTGGTGTTATTTCTTTTAAGTTCTTTTTTTCTTATTGTTATTCGTATTTCGATCACAAACAAAATTCGTAAAGCTTAAGATCCATATTGATTGAGTATAAAATTATTTCCATTTGTAAAACTTTGATTTGGAAGTTAATAGATAATCTAAACTCAAAAGTTGTGATAATCTATTCATCCCCCTTCTAGATTATCGCTAGAGGGACTTTTGATCTTTTAATACAACTCAATCAAAGGGACCAACAAGTGGTATCGTAGCGGTGTTAAGGCATTACGATATTGATTTGTGTTCTTGACATGTTTCGAAATTGTTTCTTGTTTATCTTCATTATTTTTCAATCCACTAACCTTGCTACTAACAAGTTATTGTTGAGATTCTTTGACTCGTTATGTCGACCGTTAAAAGTAAGAAATCCCGAAATCTGCCTGAAGTTTTCAATCGAAGAATATGATTATTGGAAGTTCAGATGGAGAACCATCTAAAGGCAATCCATGATAGGATGAGCTTCGGTGGAAGGAAATATTCGTTGGTAATTGTTGAGTATTTTTCAAGATTTACTCTGGGTTATTTTCTTATACAAGAAAAATGAGACCATGATTAAGATTCCGTAATTTCTTAAAAGAGTTCAAAATGAGAAAGGACTAAGTATTGTTAAAATTAGAAGTGATAAAGGTACTGAATTCCTTAATAAGCTTGTTACTAACTATTGTCTTGAGAATGGCATAGCTCATGAGACATCACCGCACGGACACCACAACAAAATGGAGTTGTTGAAAGGAGAAACAGCAATCTAAAAGAAGGCTGCTAGGACAATGTTATCCGAGTATAACACTCCTCACAAGTTTTGGGCGTAAGCCGTTAATATCGCTTGTTTTGTCCAAAATAGAAGTTTGATTGTTAAAGATAAATGTAAAACTCCATATGAAATTTGGAAGGGAAGATCTCCCAAAATTTCATATTTTCATATATTTGGTTGCAAATGTTTCATTCACAACAATGGTAAATCTCGCTTAAAAACTTTTGATACTAAGATTGCAGATGGGATATTCTTGGGATACTCATCCGTATCCAAAGCATACAGAGTTTTTAATAAGACAACCTTGTGTGTGGAAGAAATACCGCACGTTGTATTTGATGAATCTACTTTTGAGTCTAGTAATACGAGATGACATCACAAAGATATCAAGATCTGAACAAGATGACTATCAAAAGATCGATTGTAAAATTCTATGGACAGAATCAGCCTTAGATGAAGAGGAAGAACCAGATTCAAGCAAATAAAAAGAACATGGAAGTTCTTCCTCACCACCGATCGTACAACCAATACCACAGACGGTCAAGAAGATACATCCAAGGTAATACATAATCATTTGAAATAGATACTTTGCATAAAACTTCATCTATAGTATGAGACACTTCGCAATCTCACGAATTCACTAGTATTCTCAATACACGATTAGCATTCGTAAATATTGTAATCACTCACGAACGTTCTTTACGTTCTCGGTTCTTAGTATTTGTAGAACACTTCTCACGAGTATCTTCAAGCCATTAGAATTTAGAATTTAGAAAGGAAGATTGCAAGGTGAAGATCCGCAATGTAAGTAAGTAAGAAGAAAGAAAGTAAGTAAGTCGAGACCCTTCTTCAAGTTGAAGGAGGAGAGTGGATGTAGGATCGCTTGATCCAAACCACTATAAATTTGGTGTTATTTCTTTTAAGTTCTTTTTTCTTATTGTTATTCACATTTCGATCACAAACAAAATTCGTAAAGCTTAAGATCCATATTGATTGAGTATAAAATTGTTTCCACTGTAAAACTTTGATTTGGAAGTTAATAGATAATCTAAACTCGAAAAAGTTGTGATAATCTATTCATTCCCCCTCCCCCTCGCTTCTAGATTATCGCTAGAGGGACTTTTGATCTTTTAATACAACTCAATCAAAGGGACCAACAATATGCAATAAGTCCACAATTAAGCTCAAGACAAATCTAACCCAAAAATAATCAAGGAATCCAAGATATTAATATAGCATAATCATCATCATAAACAATAAGCTCAACAAATCCAAGACCATCAAATCATCCATACACATCATTAAATAGAAATCAAGTACTCAAATCCATCCAAAGTCAAATCATCAAATACATCCAAAGCAACCACAAATCATCAATTCACTACAATTCAAACATCACAAAGAGGAAATACTAAGAAAGCTAGAGGAACTAGAGGAGAGGGATAGGAAATAGGGGAGTCGTCCTAAGCATCGGATGGTGACGGTGGAGGTGGGTAGTGGCCCGGCCCAAAGTTCCACGAGCTCATCTGCTGGAGGAGCGAGTACATATCCCGCCGATTCCCGAGACAGTCTTCCCGCATCCTCCTCGTGTCCTCATTAAAGCGATGAGACTCCTCCATCACTCGGAAGCACTCGTCTGCCTCGCTGACACTCCACCGCATCCTCGACTATCAGCCCACATCTCCTCGGTGAGGGTCCACCGCCTCTGTGATGAACCGCCGGCCTCGTACTCCCTACTCCGCATCTCATCCTCGCGTAGTAGTTAATCTCTGCCTCAAGTCCTCATCCATCTGCACCGGCTCCTCGGCTTGCTCCTCCTCATCAGCATCTTCATCTTCGTCATTCCCTTCCTCTGCAGCCTCGGCCTCCTCCTCGTAACTGCACTCGGATCCGCCCGCTGCTCATCCTCATCATCATTAAGATTCACTCCATGCTCTCGGGTATAGGCGTCAATTGCCTCGGTATGTCTCTGTGACCACATCCGGAGGTTGATAGTCACATGTCCTGCAGCTCCGAACACTGTCGTCAACCTCTTATTAGGAAGAGGGAATCGGCCTCCGAGGTGCTTCTGATAGCACCAAGTCCTACCAATGAGGTCTAGGGTCTTCATCCGCCTCATGGTATCGGTAGTCAAGTCGGGGCCCTCTAGTGCTCGCAGGTTATGCGTCGGAATGCCGAAGTGCTCGGCAATAAGAGTGATCAGACCTCCAAAATGTATCTTCTTGAACCGGGTGCTCGCCACCCTCTCAAACAAATAGCGAGAGATATGCAGCGGCATTGAAACGGACTCCGTGGAGGAAGCACCAGCAGCACATACAACTCCTCGACACAATCGCTCCTCCATCCGAACGGGCAAATATAGTGCCGGACAAGATCTTCTCCAAATATCTCATCACCGGGTTCCGATCCTCGTGCTCTTTGACTTTTTCGAATGAAGCAGCTATTCCAAGGTGCCCCGAATCCAAATCCTCCTCCGTAACTTCTTCGCGTTATACTCGTCGGATGTTAAGTAGAGAGCCATCAAGATTGGTCGGGTGCCCCTATGATCTCATTGATCTCGTTCACGGTCAATGTATACTCGCTCCCCAACAACTCGAATGTGATAGCCCGTGGGAACTTAGCCTTCCTAGCCTTGTCAAACTTCACGTGCGGAGGAACTTGAGAGTGAGCCCCCAGTAGGTCCATGGCCTCTTAGCCAAGAAGCCGACATGCCAACATGCTCAAACAATGCGGGATGTCCTTCTCTATCCCCATAGATACCGTATAATTATGATCGACAAGGTGGGTCTTCACAACCTTGTTGTAGATCTCGGCATAATAGATATCGGCATAAAGAATGATATGCCTTCCTCTACTTATAATCATCCCACAAAATTCCTAACCGAGCCGGGCATCTTTTGTGCAAATCTAATGGCTCTGTCTCTTTTCCTGAATTCCTCATTGGAAAAATTATAACGGTCTGCACCACGAAACATCTTTCCTGCAAAATTTCCCAAGGCAACAATTAGCACAAATTGCAAAAATACGAGCATAATATGATAGCAATTAAGCACATGAACGAGTCAATCATCACAACTCAATCTCCAATCACAAACAATCCCTAAGTGAATAAGCAATAATCTTCAACAACTTGGTAAAAATCCCAACTAAGCAAATAAAATCAATAGAAGTGCTCAAGAAATCCCCAAAAATGCATACTCAACTTAATGGCCACAACAATCAATATCAACAAATAGGCTCACAAAAATTATGCAATTAAGCTCAATAAAATGACCAAAAATAATAAAGCCATCTAATCAAGTAGTTAATCCATAACAACCACTAATCGTGCACTTCCATCAACAACTATACCATCCTTGACCAACTATCATATGAACTTCACTAGGAACTCTCACATAATTATGCAAAATTCATTCCCAAGCAAAAATTCATGAAGGTATAAGCAATACATCACAATAATCATAAGCATGCCGTCTAACTCAACAAACAATCCAAATTATATCACAAATACACCAAATTCGTTCAAATCATCATGCATAATAGGTGTTCGTAGAAATGCCCAAATGAATTTCATATCCAAAGCATAAAATTGGAACAATTCATCCACACCCATACCATAATCAATTTAAGAACGAAATTAGAGGTCCATGGATTTAGAATTGCATACCTTGTTCAAGAAATTCGGCCTAGGAATGCAATGGAAGAACACCCACACACTTCTTCAAAAATCCCAAAATATTCTCACAAAACCCTCTCAAGATATGATTTTGATGCAATGGATGGATGAAATGCAAGGAAAATAAGATTAATAGGTGAAATCGAGCAACTACGGTCAATAAACGAACAAAATTGTGCGGGCGGAGGGAGAGATGGCAAGCACGAGTCGAGAATTCGGGGATCTAAAACTGATTCTGCAATTTTTAAAAATTGGCCCCAACCTTGACTCGAGGTCCAGTGCAACGACGCCATTTTGATTGTAAGAATATCGGGCAAGTGGTATTAAGACCAATCAAATATATCGAACCCAAGGGAAAAAGTATGCACGTGAGGCCCTAGGAATACAAGTTATCTATGACTATTGTTGCAAAGCGGGTTGGTTCTAAAAACTACAATACAAATGCAAGAATTAAAATTCAAACACTAGGCAAGCAATTTATCAAACATCTTATATGCTAAAACAAGTAACTTGGTTTCAATGGGGGATTGGGGTGCTAGGGATAATATCCATCAAGGAATCAATGATCAATAAGCTATGATTGAATCAAATTGCAAATCAACTAAGATAGAAAGCATAAAACCATCATGTAATTAATCACTCCATTAATAACACAATGCCTAATGTGAGTATCCTTAGTGCAACTAATCTCTCAATTAAGAAGCACCCAATTTATACAATCATACATAATTATAATCCGATTAATTCCGGATCACGTTAGCTCAACTCTCGCCTATTGCTAGGGTGATCAAACATTAATCTAAAGAGATAAAATTGCATGAAGCACAATTAGAATCACAATTAGGAAGCAATCTACTCAATTGATCAACAATCATCAACAATCATAGCATAGGCAATCAAATCATCCTCAATTTCAATTAACACAAGCACAAGAGTATTAGCCCATGGTGCAAAGAGCAAAATCCATGGGTAGAAAATCTAAGTGCACAATTAAAAAGCTAATCACAACAATTGAACAAAAGAAATGAGAAGAGAGGAAGAACATCACCAATTGGATTAAATGAACAACAATAGGAATGCTTGAATCTTCAAAGTAACTTCTTCTCCAAAGGAATTTCAAGCTTGAATTGAGAAAACTAGATGATCTAAGCCTAATCTAACCAACAATTAATCAAAATCTATCTAAATCTAACAATCTAATCTACCTACAAGGAAAAATTGGCTTGGGGCCTAAGAAATTACCCCAAAACCACCGGTAATCGCTCTATGGAAGGTTATGAAGAGTATGCTCTGTTTTGGCTTTAAATAGATGAATTTTGAAATTTCGATCCCCTGGACTCGAGGATCCGAATTTTGAAGTCCCTCGAGTTGTACTTGCGATTTAAATTTCAACCTTGACTCGAGGGATGTGTGATTTTTCAAATTTGGCTAAGTATGGACTCCTCGACCCGAGGGCTGGGTCACCCAGGCCGGGTCGAGTCCAGGGGAATTTTACGATTCACTGGATCCGGCCCGACCCCGAAACTCCTAAAAATGACCTATTCGACCCCAATGAACCCAAATATGCAAAAACTAACCGTTTTGGTCCCTCGATTTAAGCCCGGTCGCTCATTCGATCGAGGAGACCGGGTCTCTTCCTTTTTGCTCAATTTTTCACGAACTTTTAAGCACTTCTCCTTTTCGTCTTGAATTCCCTTGCAATTTCGATCTCTTCCCAAATCAAATGTAGCGAGTGTACCTACAATCGGGCATAAGAATCATCAAATGATTACCACAAAGTGAAGCACGTAACCAATAAACGATCAACACCCCCAAACTTGAATGTAAGCATGAATTTAAACTTTGGTATGAGAGTGATTCAAATACATATGTAACTCCACATGGTATCAACAATAAGCTCAATAAACCAAATAAATCCAAAGCATGATACATAACCTCCTACGCATGAGCAATTAAGTACCTAGCCAATTCTCCCAAAAATGAAACAAAAACACAAAGCAAACAAAAAGCACACAAAAGCAATAAAAGGATGGGTTGCCTCCCATCTAGCGCTATTTTTATTGTCCTATGCCGACTTATTCGCTCATTTCCAACTTCCTTCATCGGAATGACCAAGGATAACGATCCTCCTTGCCACAATACTTCATTCTTTTGGCTTCAAAATCTCGGAGGTTCTCATGATTGATAGGGCAACCACACATAGATATGCATAATGTCCATGGTTGTCCCCCTTGCTCTCCCGCCATTATCCTTCTCCATTCCTTTCTTTCAAGGATGCCCAAGCGCTTCATTAATTCCTTCCTATAGTCAAAGTTCACAAGAGGTAAAATCAAATAATTAGAAGCATCAATTTGAATTAAAGTATGAGTTGAAGAGTTAGAAGGTTTAGAAATGCTCATTTCACTCTTCAATGCTTCATTCGATGCTTCTAGATTTTCTATCTCATTATTGCTCATGTCCATCAATGGACATTCCTCTTCCTCACTTTCGACAAGGAAATTTTCTACTTCATCCTCCTTGCTTGGACCCTCTTCTTCATCATCTTCACTTTCACTTTCTTCCTCCCCTTCTTCTTAACGATTCCCCATGATGGTTATGTTCTTCACTTGGAGTAGAAAATATTTTAGTTGACTTTTTAAAACCATGAATTGAGCTTCGGTGATCTCCATGTTCCCCTCTATTATTGAATCAACCAATGCTTTGGTCTCATAAATATTTTCATACAAAGGAAACATTTCTTCACATCTATGTTCATCTTTCTCAAATTTTTCCAACATCATTCCAAGCATCTCCTTCAATATAGTTCTCACATCATGGAGTCCCCATTCTTCATAATGATATGAAGCTTGTGGCATTTGATAATCATACTCATAGCTTCTCCCATCATCGTAGAAATCTCCGCCGATGCTCCTTGAAATTCGAATCCAACCCGTGGATCAAATGTTTGATCATAATGCTCATAATACGGGAACATCTCTTGAGGTGGGGGAGGAACTTCATCACACCTCCAATCTTGATAATCGAGGGAACTTGTTGCATTAGAGAATTATCATCATAGTTCCTCCAATTGTCGTAGCCAAATTCTTCATAGTGCGGAGGATAAACCATACTCTCTAGATAAAAATCTTGATTCCACGCGTATGAATCATATCCATCCATCTAGACAAGATAGTAAGTATCAAATAAACACAAAAACAAACAACAAAACAAAAAGAAAAAAACAACAACAAGTAGCCACTTCAAACAAATCCTAAGTCTCACTTAACGCGAAAAACTAATTCCCGGCAACGACGCCATTTTTATTGTAAGAATATCGGGCAAGCGGTATTAAGACCAATCAAGTATATCGAACCCAAGAGAAAAAGTATGCACGTGAGGCCCTAAGAATACAAGTTATCTATGACTATTGTTGCAAAGCGGGTTGGTTCTAAAAACTACAATACAAATGCAAGAATTAAAATTCAAACACTAGGCAAGCAATTTATCTAACACCTTATATGCTAAAATAAGTAACTTGGTTTCAATGGGAGATTGGGGTGCTAGGGATAATATCCATCAAGAAATCAATGATCAACAAGCTATGATTGAATCAAATTGCAAATCAACTAAGATAGAAAGCATAAAACCATCATGCAATTAATCACTCCATTAATAACACAATGCCTAATGTGAGTATCCTTAGTGCAACTAATCTCTCAATTAAGAAGCACCCAATCTATACAATCATACACAATTATAACCCGATTAATCCCGGATCACGTTAGCTCAACTCTCACCTATTGCTAGGGTGATCAAACATTAATCTAAAGAGATAAAAATGCATGAAGCACAATTAGAATCACAATTAGGAAGCAATCTACTCAATTGATCAACAATCATCAACAATCATAGCATAGCATAGACAATCAAATCATCCTCAATTTCAATTAACCCAAGCACAAGAGTATTAGCCCATGGTGCAAAGAGCAAAATCCATGGGTAGAAAATCTAAGTGCACAATTAAAAAGCTAATCACAACAATTGAACAAAAGAAATGAGAAAAAGGAAGAACATCACCAATTGGATTAAATGAACAACAATAGGAATGCTTGAATCTTCAAAGTAACTTCTTCTCCAAAGGAATTACAAGCTTGAATTGAGAAAACTAGATGATCTAAGCCTAATCTAACCAACAATTAATCAAAATCTATCTAAATCTAATAATCTAATCTACCTACAAGGAGAAATTGGCTTGGGGCCTAAGAAATTGCCCCAAAACTGCCGGTAACTACTCTATGGAAGGTTATGGAGAGTATGCTCTGTGTTGGCTTTAGATAGGCGAATTTTGAAATTTCTGATCCTCGACTCGAGGCTCAGCCCTCGAGTAGAGCATGCCCTTTGCCTTGCTCCTCGACTCCGAGGCTCCTTCAAAAATTGGATTTTCATGATCTTGCACCGCAACCTCGGGTCGAGGTCCCCGGCCTCGACCAGCAGGTTGAGTCCAGTGGAATTTTCTCGACCCGGACTCCGCCTTTAACCCCCAATTTCGCCCGTCTCGATTGTCTCTTCACCCTATGAATGCCGATACTCTCGGTTTGGCCAAATTCCACCAATTTACCTGTAAACGGGATGAAAAACATCAACAATCCATCAAGTAATACTTTTTAGGCAAAATAGTGACACTCTACACATTTAGGCACAAAATCTAACACTTTTGATCACTTTTTGCACTAAAATACACCCTAAAAAGATGCATCAATTCACTCCAATCATCTGGTCAGCCTAGTACTAGAATTCTTTACATCAGTTTTTCTATACAATCAGCTGGTCATCTTACTTTACATGAGTTGACTCTAATCTATATACTTTTAACTCATCAAAACTTCTCCGATCTAACAATTTGTGTTTCATAATTGTTGGAAAATAAATAAATAAATAAAATAACAAAGGGAAGAAGATGAAGTGAAAAAAAAGGTGATGTGTAGAAAAAAAGATGAAGTGAAGAAGAAGAAGATATCTATTAACAATGCCCGAAAATTATGTTAAATTAACTCTACTACCTTGGAAATATCACTAACATAATAATTAGAGAGAGAGGGGGAGAGAGACACACAATTTCAAATTTTAAATTTGAAAATTTTCGGTTAGGGTTAGGGTTTAAGGCAAAATTGTATTTAAGGGCGTTTATGTCATTTTAATTGTCATTTAAAATTGTAATTACCTTTTTACCCCTTTCTGTCATGACAGAATTTGCCCATCAAGAATTACCGATTATTTAACGGATGAAGCAAAAATTCCGCATAGTAAATTAAATGATTAAATACAAGGTGGCATTGCTTTTCTTAAAGATTTCACATCATTCATTAAAGATTTTGAGTGGTCATAATGTTTTGTTTTAATGGAGGTTTAAGGGGTAATTTTGTAAATATTTACACTACAAAAAAACCAAAATTAACGAGAGTTGTTAACGAGGGGCAGAAAATCCTCGTTAATTAGCGAGGCGAGATGAGGGCCGATTTAACGAGGGCCTTAGCGAGGGAAATGGGCCTCGTTAAGCGACGAGGGCCTTACCGAGAGAAATGGAACCTCGCTAGTTAACGAGGGTGAGCCCCTCGGCAACTATTAACGAGGGCGAGGCCCCTCGCTTTGGCCCAACTAGTGTTAACTAGGGCGGAGGACCCCTCGCCTGGCCCCAAAGTTAACGAGGGTGGGTTCCTCGCCAAAGCCCAAAGTTAACGAGGGCTTGGGCCCTCGTTAAATCCCACTTAAATACAACCAAGAGCCCTTTTCTCCCCCTCCCTCACGCAATTTTTTTCTTCCCACAAAGCAGCCCACGCCGCCGCCGCCGTCCGCCGCCTGAAATTGGACCAACCACTAGTCGGGCTTTGTTGTACGTGTTTCCGGAATATTTCTACGGTGAGTTTTTATGATTTAGTCGGTTAATTTTGTTGTTATTTTACAAATTTTGTATTTTTTTCATATGCATGTGTTTGTGTAATTTTGTTGTTATTATATGTATGCATGTATAGGTATTGATTTATTAGTTATATAGTGTTAATTTTCATAATTGTTATGTGTATTTTAATTATTAATAATTATTTAGGAATAATTAGTAGTATAATATTATTAATTATTTATAGTTAATTAATATGTATGCAATTATATAATTAGTAGTATAAAATTATTAATTATTTAGAGTTAATTAATATGTTTGTAATTATATAAATTTATTTTTAATATTATTATAATTTTAATTTAATTGCTATAATTTATATATTTGTAGGTATGTATGCAAATTGAAAAAGATTTAATCCGGGCGTATAACATCATACCCAATATACACGCAACCACTATCACCGTAAGTATTCTTTTTTAATTAATTATTCAAAGATGCTCTTAATTTAATTATAATTATTATTTAATTTATTTGCATGCATGATATAATAATTTATATATATGATGATCGATGTTCGATCAAATTTTGCATGATAGGTCAATTATATTAATGTTGAAAATTGAATCGATGTTCGATTCAAGTTGATGTTGGAGTTGGGGGTTGATGAATTGTTTGGTATTGTGTTGGTCCCTAGATTGAGTTGATTTTAGGAGATTGAATGTCCCTCTAGCGATAATCTAGAAGGGGCGGGGGGTTGAATAGATTATCTAAACTTTTTCAAATTTAGATTATCCACCAACTTCCAAATCAAAGTTATTCAGCGGAAACAAATTTTATACTCAATCAATAAGGATCTAAAGCGTTACGAAATCTTGTTTAATCGAAATGTAAGTAATAGCAAGAATTAAAAGCAAAAAAGAACACCAAATTTATAGTGGTTCGGATCGAAAGATCCTACGCCCACTCTCCTCCTTCATTTGAAGAAGGGTCTTGATTTACTTACTTCCTTTCTTACTTACTTACAATGCGAACCTTCAGCCTTACAATGATTATTCCTAACTTTTAGAATTTATTGGCTTGAAGATGTATGTGAAAAGTGTTCAATAAACACTATAAACTATGAACGTGAAGAACGTTTGTGAATGTGAGTACAACTTTCGTGAATGCTAATTGTGCTTAGAGAATGCTTGAGAATTATTGAGATTGCAAAAGTTATTCTAATCTAATTTCTAGATCTATTTATAGAGAACTATTTCGACGGTTATACCTTCCTTGCGATTCTTCTCTTGTTAGTTATAACCAACTAATTGAATCTTGTAACTTCTCCTAGGTTAGTTGTAATCGTTCTTGAAACTACTTGATTTTTCTAACACTTGTTCACCAACTTCTTCATCTTCGGACGTGGTCTTCCTCGTGTGCCTTGCTTTTAGTTCTTGGTGTTTGTCTATTGTTCTCGATCCCGACCTCGTCTTCCTCTCATCTTCTTGTTTGTCCTCATCGACCTCTTGTACTTGTCTACGTCGACCTTCTTATATGTACTTAATTTCTTGTACTTAGTCTATTACAAGTCTTTACTACATCACCGGCTATACAAGGTTTCAAAGAGGTCATCCTACTTTACATTTAACTCATCAAAACTAAATACAATTTTCTTCCTAACAATTTCCCCATTTTTGATGATGTTAAAACACATCTCAAGAAAATAAATATGTTAGTAATCTTAGAAGATAAGTATTTCACAAAGTAGACAATTAAGTCGGTATAATCGAGCAATACAATTAAGTCACATGATGATCATAGTCGGATAATCAAGATAGAGACAGATAGTCAAGATTAGTGAATTATAGATTTAATTAGTGTTATACAATTTTTAAACAAGTTTATTTTAGTTAGTTATAACAGGAGTTTGTTGATTAGAAGATTAAGTCAAGCAAGTTAGTTATCAACAGAGTTTCATCGAATAGGTCAAAAGTTATTCACATACATTTCATGTACACAATCTCAAGACATTTTCGACAAACAGAGACACGTTGATAAGGATCATAAAAGATGAGACTTAGTCATACCACCTATCTTCTTCTCGGTATACTTAGCCGACGAAGACCCTCTTCTTAAGGGACACTGCTTCTCCTCCTTCGCCAAGTCACCGCGGCTTCTACTTTGATGATCACCGCTTCACCCTTTCATGGTCCAGGGCGACCATCTTTTGTCCTCGGAAGTTCCATCGGTGAATAGGATGGTGCAACTACGTCTGCGTTGAATTCTTCATGGGCTATGTTGATTAGATATTGGTAGAAAGTCGGGTCTCTTTCTTCCAACCACCGATGAAATGTTATGTTCTCCTCTAGACCCCATTTGATGTTTTTGCGGACATGGAAAGCGAAGATCCATTCCGCCTCAAAGGATCTCCACCTTTCTGGCCTCCCATCAGCCAGGATTTTCTTTGGCACAACATCGACTCGTGGTATGGTCGAAAGATCTCTTCCCCCGATCAATTCTCGCCCTTCGAACCCACCTCCTCTCGCTTCCGATCATAGAATTTTCCGCCGCTTTCTCCTCGTTCCCTCCTCTTTTTGGCATCTCTCCTCTTATGCCTCTCCATGTCTTCCCTCTTTCTCTTCTTGATATTTTCTTCTTGACCACCTCACTGGAGTTTTCGATGGCTTGAAGCCTTGGCTTGTCCAAATTGGTCTGCTTTGAGGGAGAGGGAACAACTTTGATGGGAGCAGGATCTTGTACCGAATCTCTTCAGCTTCGCATCCTAAGCGGGTTCAGCCCTTTTTCCTTGTCCTCTTCTCAATCTCTTAAGAACTCTGCCGAGACTTCACTTCGCTTTTCTTCTTTTCTTTCTCTGCTCTCGAGCTTCTTGCTAGCTCTTCAACCTTCAAATTTAAAGCCAGATCTTGTCATCCCGGGCATCCATCCTTTTCTTGAGCTCACCACCTTCCCCCTTTTTAGCATCAGAAATCGGGTGTTGCAGATGGTGGCTACTTGTTCGATCGGCCCAGAGTTCATTTCGACAAGTCCCGTCTTTTGATCCAAATTATCAAACATTTTGAGGTTGGCTGCCTCTACTCCTCGTAGCTCATTCCACTATTACTATCACAAAAGATTGGCACATCTCTAGTGATAATATTATAGCCCCTTAGCCGTTGATCGATCCGGATGAGTCATGAACAACAACTCCCACCGCCATATACTCGGCTTGAGTAGAAGTAGCTACAAAGGTTTGTTTCTTAGACAACCATGAAATCGGCTTACTTCCCGTAAATTGGCAAGTTCCAAATGTAGATTTCCTATCTATCTTACACCCACCAAAGTCCGAATCTGAGTATCCCGACAACTCAAAATTGTCATCACCGGATACCACACCCAACATTAATTGTACCTTTTAGGAATTTGAGAATCTTCTTGTGTCGCCTCAAGATGACTCTTCTTTGGTTTAGCTTGAAAGCGTGCGCAGACTCCTCTTGCAAAAGAAATATCAAGTCTACTAGCAGCTAAATATAATAACGAACCTATTAAACCTCGATATTTTGTTTGATCTCGTGTCTTCCCTTTATCATCTGGATCCATTTAAAAGTTTGTCATCATAGGTATCTTAGCTTCTCGGCCGGTACCTATTCCAAATTTTTTAATAAGATCTTTTGTGTATTTGGCTTGATTTATGAATATTCCCTTTTTAGTCTGCTTGACTTGAAGTCCAAGAAAGTAAGCCATTTCTCCCATCATGGACATTTCAAACCTATTCTTCATAAGATGACTAAATTTTTCACATAGAGATATGTTAGTTGATCCAAAAATGATATCATCAACATAAATTTGAACTAATAAAAGATCACTACCAAACTCTTTTTAAACAAAGTTCTATTAATTTTACCTTTTACAAAACCATTTTAAATTAAATAATCGAGACAAAGTATCATACCATGCTCTAGGTGCTTGTTTAAGTCCATATAAAGCTTTCCTCAACCTATAGATCTTATCTCCTTTGACAAAGCCGGAGGTTGCTCTACATAAACCTCTTCACTAAGATTCCATTAAGAAATGCCGACTTAACATCCATTTGAAAAACTATGAATCTTTTAAAAGCAAAGATAAGCTAACAACAATCTTATGGCTTCCAGACGAGCTACCGGTGCAAAGGTTTCATCATAATCAATCCCTGATTGTAAATAACCTTGAGAAACTAGTCCGGCTTTGTTTCTCACCACAATATTGTTCTCATCTCTTTTTGTTAGATCAAGAAGGTTTTGATGAGTTAAAAGAAGCAATTCAAATGATCGACAACTATGAAGAACAATCGAGACCAAGTCCCAGTACTAAGCCGATTAGACTAGGTCAAGGACTGAACTAGTTAGTTGAAGACTATAAGTTGCAAGTTATCTGAGACAAGCTCAAACCTAGTCATCTGCAGGAGACAAGTATGAAGAGCTCGAGACGAGGTCAAGACAAGCCGAGTAGAATAAGAAAGGAGAGTCTTCACCAAGTCACCGCAGACGAGGAGGATCAAAGCGATTTTCAAGATTAAGTTTGTTGAGCAAGTTTCGGTTTGTTAGAACTCGACTAACAAACTAACTGTCTTCTCGGACTTATAAATAGGTCTAGGTTTTCACTTTTTCAAAGACAATTAATATACAACACTATTTACACATTATTCACAATTCAGATTTCTATCTTCACAATCAATTCACAAGGTTTTCAAACGAAGTTTTCAAAAGTTCTAAGTGTTTATAGAACACTTTATTTGTAATCTTCAAAATTCAATATTCACCGTAATAGTTAGATTTTATAGAAGAATTTAGGAGATTGGAGATATGAAGATCTTCACGAGTTGTAAGTCGTAAGTTGGATTGAAAGTAAGTAAGTGGTAAGCAGAGTCCCTTCTTCAAGTTGAAGAAGGAGAGTGGATGTAGTATTATTCATAATCCGAACCACTATAAATTTTTGTGTTCTTTATTGCTTTACTTTACTTTTCTCGTCTATTTCAATTTTCAGTTTATCAATCAAAGATTAATTTCGTAATTGAAGTTGGAACTAAATATCGGTGTGCTTTTGATCTAAATAAAGTTGAGTTTAAAATTGAATTCCACCGTGCTACTTGGGTGTTTTGAATAAGTTTTGAAAGATTTGTAAAATCAAAATCAATTCAACCCCCTTCTAGATTTTTCCTAGAAGGCTAGATCAAGTTGTGACTAATCTACTCAACTAAGTGGGACCAACACTTTTGTTTTTAAAGACCCATTTGGTTCCAATGACTTTTTGATGATGAGGCTACCAACAAGCACCCACAAATCTTGTCTTCGAAATCGATTTAGTTCTTCTTGCATGGCGTTAATCCAGCTTGGAATCGATTAGAGCCTCGGTAATAGACTTTGGTTCAAGTAATGACACATAACAATCGAACATACAATCTTGATTTAGTTGTGTCCTCGCCATGACTCCAAAATCTAAATTTCCGATTATTTGTTCAATTTGGATGATAAGACATTACTTTCTTACCCTTGTCTTTTACTATGGATGAAGTTTTGTCTCAAGTATCTACTTCAAATGATTCTCAGATTACCTTCGATGCATCTTCTTGATTATCTCGTGGCATTGGTTATCCGATCACCGTGAAGAAGAACTTCCGTGTTCTTTTTGTTTGCTTGAATCTGGTTCTTCCTCTTCATCTCGAGCCTCGATTCCTGCTCATAGAACTTTACAACCGATCTTTTGATGGTCATTTTGTTTAGATCTTCGATATCTTTGTGATGTCATCTGTTTTACTAGACTCAAAAAGTGAATTCATCAAATACAACATGCGGTATTTCTTTCACACACAAGGTTGTCTTATTAAAAACTCAGTATGCTTTAGATACGGATGAGTATCCTAAAATATTCCATCTGCTATCTTAGCATCAAAAGTTTTTAATCGAGATTTTCCATTGTTGTGAATGAAACATTTGCAACCAAATATACGAAAATATGAAATTTTGTGAGATCTTCCCTTCCAAATTTCATAGGGGTTTTACATTTATCTTTAACAATCAAACTTCTATTTTGGACAAAATAAGCAAGATAACAACTTCGCCCAAAACATGTGAGGAGTGTTATACTCGGATAACATTATCCTAGCAGCCTTCTTTTAGAGTTCTGTTTCTCCTTTCAACAACTCCATTTTGTTGTGGTGTCCGTGCACGATGTCTCATGAGCTATGCTATTCTCAAGTACAATAGTCGAATAAGCTTATTAAGGAATTCAGTACCTTTATCACTTCTAATTTTAACAATACTTAGTCCTTTCTCATTTTGAACTCTTTTAAGAAATTCTCGAATCTTTATCATGGTCTCATTCTTCTTGTATAAGAAAATAACCTGTAAATCTTGAGAAATCATCAACAATTACTAAGGTGTATTTCCTTCCACCGAAGCTTAGAGGTGTAACTGGACCAAAAAGAACCATATGAAGAAGTTCCATTCTTTCTAAGAAGGACTATTTATTGTTTTAAAAGAAATTTTGGTCCTGTTTTCCTTTTTGACAAGAAACACAAACATGGTTCTTTGAGAATATTCTATCGGGAGTCCTTTTACTAAAGATTTCCTTGCAATTTTGTTAAGAGTTTTGATGTTTAAGTGACCAAGACGTTTATGTCATAGCCACTTAAGTCATCCGAACTCTTTGCAACAAGATAAGTATCTTTAGGACAACTTTTAAAGTTAGCAACATAAATGTTACCTTGTCGACTCCAGCTAATTGTATATTTTCATTGATACCATCTAGCACATAGCATGCATTATGAGTGATTTTAACACTTAACCCCTTATCACAAAATTGTGAAACAGATAACAAGTTATGCTTCAATCCTTCTACAAAATAAACCTCGTTGACTTGTATATCTCCAATCATCAATGTTCCAACTCCTTTGGTAAGCCCAAAATTGTTGTCTCCGAACATGACTCTTGGACCATCTATAGATTAATAGTTAGAAATAAGACGTCTCTCATAGGTCATATGCTTTGAACAACCATCACAATGTACCAGATGACCTCAAGAACATCTGTCATTTCTATTATTTTCTGTCTTCCCGCAATCACAAATTTAGATCTTAGGTACCCTTTGCAACTTGGGTCCTTTCTTGTTAAGTTGATATTTGGGTATCCAGGATAAAAATATAGATATTCCTTAAAACCATAGATTGAAGTTTACAACCATATCTATCTACCAATATAAGACTTTCAAGATCAATCTAATTTAGCGATCTCTTGTGATTGTCTTGTATTGTGGTAAGAATGAATATGACTTACTTCTTCCATCAAAACTATTATACCTAGGATAAGACTTTGTCTTAGTCTTTGGCTTTGCCTTTGGAGCATCTCTCCTCGTCTCGTGTTTTCTTTACGTAATTATCGGATGAGGTGATTTGTTCCTTTGGTTTCCAAGGATCAAATCTAGTCTCTTCCTTTGGTTTAGTAGCTTTGACAAAGACTCTTGGTTTTATGGGATCATCCTTTTATTCTGTCAAAACCTAAACCTGTCTTATCATTAGACTTCGTGAAGTACTAAAGATCTTGTCTATTGTGGATCGAGTGTTATTTAGAAGTCCTAACTTGAGATTTAACTCTCTGTTAGTTCTTTTACAACTCTCATTCTCGTAATGTATACATGAGAGTTTTATTTTTAAAGAATTCAATTCTTTTCCAACTCATCTGCCTTCTCGGACGAGGTGCTAGTGATAGTCTTAGTCCGACATTCCCCTTGAATAGGCGCCTAATATTTCACTATCCCTTATCTCATTGACTTTGGTTAGATTAAGAATTTGATCCTTTAAACTAAAATTTTCAGTCTCTATTTGTTTATATGCGATAAAGCGATCTCCAGATCTTTTAGAAGTTTATTTATAAGACTAGGATCGATTCGTATAGATTCTCACAATCATTATCTCAAGAAGAAGAATAATAGTTTACCTCCTTTGCCATCGACATATGTCATCGTCGATCCAAAACCAGATAAAGATGAGGATGATGATGTTTCTTGAGCTTCTTCCTTTTCAGCTAGAAGTGCTCTCTAGTCTGCATATCTTCTATCTCGTTTCTTCCTCTTTTCTTCTCTCCCTCTAGGAGTAAGTTGAGGACAGTCATAGCTATAATGACCAGGTTTGTTGCAGGTGTAACAAACATCTCCTCTATCTGTTTTTGGACTATTATCTCCTCTTCCGATTGGTGACTTGTACCTTCTAGGTTGATCCTTCTTTTTGTCATTGTCGAATTCTTCTCTTCTCTCGTCTCGATTTGTAATTCCTCCGACTTGATCTATCCCTTTTGTTCCTTTCTGCATTTTCATCTTTAGCCTCTCATATCATTTCATTAAGAGTGTCATTTCCTCTTTAATTGATAGATTCGATGCCTTAGAAATTTTCTCGATTCCTCTTGATGAAGAAATGTAATCGTCTTTCCGTAAGTTGATGACTCGGCTTCATCTTCTTCATCTTCAATTTGAATATCATACTCCAGTGCTTTGAGATGTGAAAACAAGGTATGATGAGAGATAGAGGATAAATTTTAGGTTGCTTTGAGAATGTTGGTCTTTTCTCTCCATCTTTTACTCAAAGATCTCGAGTATCTAGTTATTGATTTCTTTCTCTCGTATAAGTCTTACCCAAATCTGCACTTTGTTAAGAAGATTTGTCAATCGACATCTAATTGATCAACAGTTTCTCCTTCTTTCATCTTGAACGTATCAAATGCATGTAATACTGATCAGAATTTATTCTCCTTTACTTGATCAGATCCCTCGCACACATTAGCAAGTGTTTCCCACATTTCCTTCATTGTTTTGCATCTCTTCACTTTCTCAATCCAGTCTTTGCTCGGTGTCTCAATAATCTCGGTCCTCGCTACTTGGTCCAGATTATGGATCTTCCTCTCATCATTAGTTAGCTCAAGACTTTTCTTCGCTTGCCTAACTCTCGTCTCAGCAGCTCAGCTTCCATCACTAGTTCCTCCATGATAGAACTTAATTGGACCTTCTTCAAGAACTTCTTCCATCCGATCATGGATTGCCTTCGATGGTTTTCCATCCTAAACTTTCAATAATCATATTCCACAATTGAGAACTCAGTAGACTCCTGGTTTTTGCTTTTAACAGATGACATAGTGAATCAAAGAACTCAACAAGAACTTGTTAGCAAGTTTAGTGGATCGAAATTAAAGAAGATGAACAAGAAACAATTTCGTAAACTTTTAAGACCACAAATATCGAAACAACTTAACACCGCTCCGATACCACATGTTGGTCCCTTTGATTGAGTTGAATTAAGAGATTAAAAGTCCCCGTAGCGATAATCTAGAAGGGGGATGAATAGATTATCACAACTTTTTCAAGTTTAGATTATGTATCAACCTTTAAGTTAAAGTTTTACAGTATAAACAATTTTTATACTCAATCAACCAGGATCTAAAGCTTCCTTAAATTTGTATGTGATCGGAATGTGAATAACGGTAAGAAATAAAGAACTTAAAAGAAATAACACCAAATTTATAGTTGTTCGGATCAAAACGATCCCTACGTCCACTATCTTCCTTCAACTTGAAGAAGGGTCTCGACTTACTTACTTTCTTCTTCCTTACTTACTTACTTACGGTGCAGATCTTTAGCCTTACAATATTCCTTTATAAATTCTCGATTCAAACGGCTTGAAGATGTGAGAAGTGTTCTACAAACACTAAGAACCGTGAACGTAAAGAACGTTCGTGAATGTGATTACAATAATTGTGAATGCTAATTGTATTTTGAGAATACTTGTGAATTCGTGAGATTGCCAAAAAAATTAATCTACTCTAATTCCTAGATCTATTTATAGAGATCTTTGTTGGCGATTGTAACTTCCTTCCCGATTCTTCTCTAGTTAGTTATAACAAACTAATGAATCTTGTAACCTCTTCTTGGTTAGTTGTAATCGCTTCTTGAAATCCCTTGATTTTTCTAACACTTCATCATTTTGTCTTTAGACATGGTTCACCTTGTTTGTGTCTTGATCTTCGATCTTGGTAGTGTTGTTCGTTGTCTTTCACCTCGTCTAACTTACTATGCCTATCTTCATCCGACTTCTTGTCATCATCGACTTTACGTACTCATCCGACTCCTCGTCTTCATCCGACTACTTGACTATCCTTATCTAACTTTTGTACTTAGTCTATTTACATATCTTTACTACATCACCGACTATACAAGATTCTCATTTGGTCATCCTATTTTACATTTTAACTCATCAAAACTAAATACAACTTTCTTCCTAACAACTTTTTGTGTATGTCTTTCCCAAATCTGCTGACCTTGTTGAGAAGATTTGTCAATCTAACATCTAGTTGATCAATAGTCTGCTTCTTTCATCTTGAATGTATCAAATGCATGCAACACCGATTGTAACTTGTTTTCCTTAACTTGATCTCCGACCCTTCACACACATTGGCTAACGTTTCCCACATTTCCTTTGCAGTTTTACATCTTTTGACTTTTTCGATCCAATCTTTCTTGGCGTCTCGATTATCTCGGTTCTTGCTACTTGATCTAGATTGTGAATCTTCCTTTCGTCATTTGTCAAATCAAGACCTTTCTTTTCTCGCCTAACCCTTGTTTCAAGTTACGGTTCCATCACTTATACCTCCATGATAGAATTTTATAGGACCTTCTTCCGAATTTCCTCCATTCAATCATGAATCGCTTTCTATGATTTTCCATTCTAAATTTCCAAAGTAATCATATTCTTCAATGGAGAATTCTGGTAGGCTCTGGTTTTCTTACTCTTGATGGTTAACATAATGAATCAAGAAACTCATCAAAGACTTATTAGCAATGTTAGTGAATCGAAAATAGAGAAAATGATCTTAAACACAATTTTAGAAACTTTAAGACCACAAATATATATCGAAACAACTTAACACCGCTTTGATACCACTTGTTGGTCCCTAGATTGAGTTGATTTTAGGAGATTGAATGTCCCTCTAGCGATAATCTAGAAGGGAAGGGGTTGAATAGATTATCTAAACTTTTTCAAATTTAGATTATCCACCAACTTCCAAATCAAAGTTATTGATTGCTGTAAAATTGGGTAAGTGATATTAAGACAACCAAGTTTATCGAACCCGAGGGAAAAATATGGCCATGAGTCCCTAGAAATGTGAGTTTTCAATGACTATTGTTGCAAATATGGTTTTGGCTCCAATTACACTACAAAATCCTAGAATTAAAATCAATCAATAATAACAAATCGAGAAATTAAACAAGAGATAGGCTAGAACAAATACCAAGCTAGAAATTCTAAAAAATCAATGGGGATAGGGGTGCAAGGGATAATATCCATCAAGGAATCAATGATCACAAGCTATGATTGTATCAAATTGTCATTCAACTAAGATAGAAAGCATAAAACCATCATGCAATTAAGTCTCTATTAATCACAAAATGCCTAATGTGAGTATTCTTAGTGCAACTAATCTCTCAATTAAGAAGAACCTAATTCATAGAATCATACACAATTATAACCCGATTAATCCCTAATCACGTTAGCTCAGCTCTCGCATGTTGCTAGGGTGATCAAACACTAATTTAAAGAGATAAAAATGCATGAAGCACAATTAGAATCACAATTAGGGAACTAACTATCTGAATTGATCAACAATCATCAACAATCAAAGCACAAGCAATCAAATCATCCTCAATTTCAATTATCCCAAGCACAAGTGAATTAGCCCATGGAGTAAATTGCAAAATCCATGGGTACCAAATCTAGTTGCATAATCAAAAGGCTAATCACAACAATTAAGAAATAGAAATGAGTAGAGAGGAAGAACATCACCAATTGAACCAAAATGATCACTATATTGAATGCTTGAATCTTCAATTGAATCTTCACTTCACTTGAATTACAACTTGAATTGAGAAAACTAATGGATCAAAGTCCAATCTAAGCAACAATTAATGAAAATCTTTCTAAATCTATCAATCTAATCACCCTAGAAGGAGAATTAAGCTAACAAACTCAGAAATTGTCCAAAAACTGTAAGTAATCGCTATGGAGAAGGTTATGCTATGTTTTCCGCTCAAATGGATTAAAAAGGGATTTTTTTAAATCAGCACCCTCGACTCGAGGTTGGGGCCCTCGAGTCGAGCTTCCTTGAGTCGTGGATGCGCTTTTCTTAAAAGAACATACCTCGACTCGAGCTTCCAGCCCCTCGAGTCGAGGTCCTTCAATTTTTGCAATATTCTTCCTTAGGCGGCACCCTCGGGTTGAGGCTCCTGGACCTCAACCAAAGGTCGAGTCTAGGGAATTTTCTCGACTCCAACTTCCGTCTCCGACCCCCATTTTTGCCCGTCTCATTCGTCTCTTCACCATATGAATGCCGATACTCTCGGTTTGGTCAAATTCCACCGATTTACTGAAAACGGGACGAAAAACATCAAAAATCCATTTATTCTATACAAGTGATACTTTTCATGCAAAAGAGAGATACTCTACACCTTTAAGCTCAAAAACTAACACTTTTCACCACTTTTTGCGCAAAAATACCACATCAAATCATGCATAAATTCACTCTCATCATAATACCCCCAAACATAAACCGTTGCTCGTCCTCGAGCAACAAAACAAATAAGCGCAAAAGAGTGAATTGATTGCAATTATGTCTCATGACACCATAGAAGAAAATAGGACAATCAAACTCATCAAGTCTCAATGCAAACTTTCAACTAGCAATCAAGATGAATCATGCTCAAACAAATGCAACATCAAATACTCAAATCATTGCTCCTTCCATGGAGTGTTTCTCTCATCTCTCAAGTGTATCAAGGTAAAAATGGCACTCAATCATCAAATTCACAAACATGCACACCATAAGCTTGCCAAAGGATTCAATCTCAATCATTTTCTTTTGTATTTCAATCAAGAATCAAAGAAGTCTTTCATTAAGGTTGTAATGTAAGCTCTTTGTAATGGGTAGGTGAATTTAGGTAAGAGTGACTCAAATTAGTAGAGAACTTGAAAGTTAACTAAACAACACAATAAACTTCTCTTCCAACTCTTTATCAAACCACACTCTTTCTTCTTCATGTTTTTCAAAGTTCAATCACCACCCTTCTTTAGAGCTTTCTTTCATATCTAAGCTCTCAAATTGAATTTTTCTTCTTTTCTTTTTTCACAATTTCTCCTCAATTCAAATTTTTTTCATCTCAACCCCTTTTTTCATCTCAATCAACTTAGCTCATCATCTTTCCACCACACTTTACATGCAATGCACCATCTTTTAGCCAACAATCAATCTCTACCAAACATTGGACAATAAGGCTCATATAAAAATAGGCAAAATGACTTCAATTTCACTTGGTTTGCCAAAGAATAAGGATACTAGGCTCAAAATGGCTCACTAAGAAAATCAAATGTTTTTGTGGGGAAAATTTTGGCTAAGTGACTTATCAATTCAAACATGACCTCTTATCATATTCGCGAAATCACACAAAGATTAATTTCAATAAGTCCAAAGGCAAGTTCTAGCATACAAATCTATGAATGATGCACTCACAAAGAATAAATTCAACCGTATAAGATGTACGATTCTTAAGGCACAAAACTCACGGGCTTAAACTTGAGCAATGAATCAAGCATTTTCAATCACATTCATCATCACACAATTATCAACCATCCTAGCTTCAAGTCACATATCAACTCATGATCATATCAAAATTCAATTAATCCTTCAATCAAGCACAAGTGCACATGTACATAATCTCAAGCACATTCACTACATCAACAATTATCACTCAAAAATATGCAATAAATCCACAATTAAAGCTCAATACAAATCAATCCCCAAAATCAAATGCAAGAAATCCAAGACAAAAATATATATAATCATCCATATCATACCATAAGCAATGAAACTCAACAAATCCAAATCACATCAAAATCATTCACAAAACATCAAGTACCCGAAATTGTAAAAGTCAAGAAATTCAATACAGCCCAATCAACCACATCAATTCATAACAAATCATCAAGAGGAATAACAAAGAGATAGCTAAATGACTAGAGAAGAGGGATTAAGAAATAAGGGTGAATCACCCTAATCATCTGTCGAAGGCGGCGGAGGAGGATAGTAGCCGTGCCCCAAGTTCCACGAGCTCATGTCTTTGGAGGAGAGAGTACATATTTTGCTAGTTCTTCAAGCACTCCTCTTGCATCCTCCGAGTCTCTTCATTAAATCTCCTAGTCTCCTCCATGACTCTGAAGCACTTCATCTCGACGTGTGAGGCACTCTAGCCGCATCCGCCGGCTATCTGCCCACATCTCTTCTATAAGTGTCCATGGCCTCCTCGGCGAGCTTCGGGCCTCGTCTTTGCATGCTTCCTCATCTCGTCACGCCGGTAATAGTTAATCTCCGAGCATACTCCTCATCTTCCTCCATCCTCACCGGCTCCTCACCCGGCTCATCCTCTGCGGCCTCTTTCTCTTCATTCTCTTCGTCTTCGGCCTCTTCTTCTCGATCCCGATCCTCCACTGCTCCTCTTTCTCATCATCCTCATCCTGGAGGTTGACTCCGTGCTCTCTCGTATATGCATATATCGCCTCTGTATGCCGCCGAGACCACATCTCGAGGTTGATCGTCACCGCCCCACGCCTCAGAACACGGTAGTAAGCCTCTTATTAGGAAGAGGAAATCGGCCTCAAGATGTTCTTGAAAACACCATATCCTCCCGATGAGGTCCAACGTCTTCATCGCCTCATCGTATTAGCGGGGCCAAATCGAGGCCCCTCTAGAGCTCTCGGGTTATGTATCGGGATGCCGAAGTGCTCAACAATCAAAGTGATCAAACCCGGCTGAATCTTCGCAAACCGGGTGCTCTTCACCCTCTCAAACAGATAGCACAAGTAGGTAGCGGCATTAAATCGAACCCCGTGGAGGAAGCACCACATCACATACAACTCCTCTGAAACTACAGCTCCTCCCTCGGATCGGGCAAAGATAGTGCAGGATAGAATCTTCTCCAAGTAGCGCATGACGGGGTTGCGAATGCGGGTACTCTTCGACTTCCCAGGTGTAAACTATGGCTACTCCGGTGCCCTCAAGTTCGAGATCCGTCTCCAAAATTTCTTCGCATTATACTCCCATCTCATCTTCGTAATGAGTCATCCGGATCGGTCGGTGCACCCAGAATCTCATTCAACTCGTTCACCGTAAGAGTGTACTCATTCCCTAGTAGCTCAAATGTGATCGCTCTCGGGAATTTGGCCTTTCTCGCCTTATCAAAAGTAACAAAGTGCATAGGAACTCCAATGTAAGGCCCAAGTAAGTTCATGGCCTCTTCGCCAAGAATCCGGACATGCCGACTTGGTCGAACAATTGGGGGATATCGTCCTCAATCCCCATAGAGACCATGCGGTCGTGGTCCACAAGGCGAGTCTTCACCACCTTGTTATGAAGCTTTGCATAGAGAATGGAGTGCTTCCTCCACTTATAATCATCCCAAATAATACCAAGTTGAGCCGGCATCCTATTAGCAAACCTCATAGCACTCACTCTCTTGAGAAAATCCTCATCGTGAGTACTCATAACCATCGGCTCCATGAAACATTTTCTTACAAAATTTCCAAGGCAAAAATTAGCATATAATTGTTGCAACAAGAGCAACATATCATAGCAACTAAGCATGAACGAGTCAAGCATTACAAACTTCAATCACCCATAATTCCAAAGTGAATAATGAAACTAACCTAGTCAACTTGGTCAAAAGTCAACACTAAAGCAAATATCCTCTAGAAATGCTCAATGAATCCCAATATATATGCATACTCAACAAAATGGTCACAACAATCAAATATCAACAATTAATCTCACAAGAATATGCAATTAAGCTCAACAAGAATTATCCAAAAAATATGGCCATTCTATCAAGTAATTCAACAAGAATACTCAACTATCATGCACTCCTATCATCAAACATGCTAATTTGATCAAATACCATATGCACTTCACTTGGAATTCCCAAAACAATTATGCAAACTCAATCTCAAGTCATGGAATCACAAGGCACTATACAAATCATCTCAAATAATCCTAAACATGTCTTCTAATCCACCAATTCTTCCAAACTAACCAATCAAATTCCCTAAATTCGTCCAAAATCATATGCATACAAGGTGTTCGTAAAAATGCCTAAATGAACTTCACAATGCAAACACAAAATTGGCCAAATACGTCCACACACATGCATCAATCACATTAAGAACGAAATTTAAAGGGCCATGGATGAACAATACATACCTTGTGTTAATAAAATCGGACTTGAGATGAGATTGGATAATACCCACACACTTCAAGCAAAAATCCCCAAAATTTCTTGACAAACCCTTCGATATTTGATTTTGATTGTGTGGATGGATGAGAGATGATAGAATATATGAATGCAGCGAAACGGTCGAAAACGAAGAAAATCGCGAGGGGTCGGGTGTAGGGCACGAGTCGTGGAGTGAAATCTGAAAATTACTGCGTTTATTTAAAATTAGATGCCGCCTCGAGTCGTGCTTCAGGCCCTCAACTCGAGGCATCGAAAAATAGCCTCCCTAGACTCGAGGCCCAACCCTCGACCGAGGTCAAGTCCAGGAATTTTTACGAATTTTCGGACACGGCCCGACCCCGAAACTCCTAAAAACGATCCTATCGACCCATTACCCCAACAAACCCAAATATGCACATACTAACCTTTTTGGTCCCTCGATTTAAGCTCGGTCGCTCATTTGATCGAGGAGACCGGGTCTCTTCCTTTTGCTCAATTTTCACCAACTTTTATGCACTTTCCTTCTTGATCTTGAATGTCCTTGCAATTCCAATCACTTTCCCATCAAATGTAGCAAGTGTACCTTCAATCGAGCATAAGACCATTAAATCATTACCAAAAAAAGTTGCAAATTAGCCAATCAAACGTTCATCACCCCCAAACTTAGTTTTTAGCATGATTTCAAAGTTTGGCACAAGAGTGATACAAATATATATGCAACTCCAAATGGTCTCAATAAGCTCAATCATTCCAAATAATCCCATAGCAATATATTTCACAATCTCCTAAGCATCATTAATTAAATTCCAAGCCAATTCTCCAAACAACACAAAAACACAAGAACACACAAAAGCACACAAACACACAAAAGCAACAAAAAGGATGGGTTGCCTCCCATCTAGCGCTATTTTTAACGTCCTTTCTTTGGACGGAACTCAAGGAGTTCATACTTCCCTTTCAATGAAGACGTGAGATTCATCCTTGTGCCTTACTAGATTTTTCTTAACAAAAAGGCAACATCCCCATTTATCTTCCAATAGGAGCTTCCCTCCTTCTTTGATTTCTTTCACCGTCAAGACTTCTTTGAGGCTTTCCACTCCTAGCAATCGACTCCAATTTGATTCACTCCACACCACTTGATCACCAACTACGAAACTTGCTTCTTTCTTCTCAAGTGGTATCTTTCTCTCTTCTAATACCCCCAAACTTGAGCATTGCTCAAGCTTGGTCAACTCGTTCACTCCTTCTTCGATCTTTCTATCTCCCGAGATCAAGCAAAGGTTCAATAAGTGCTTTTTCCTTCCTAAGATCATCAAGAGAAACACAAGACTTATTAACAATCACTTTACAAGAAGGAATAAAATGCTCATTAATCAAAGAATTAGAAGAAGTAGAAGGGGTAGAATCATCCCTATAAATTGAAGGGTATAAATCAATGATCTCAAGATAGCCACACGTCTTCTTCTCCAAAGTA
This sequence comes from Paraleonurus japonicus, assembly GCA_030762865.1. NCBI lineage: Eukaryota > Viridiplantae > Streptophyta > Magnoliopsida > Lamiales > Lamiaceae > Paraleonurus > Paraleonurus japonicus. The sequence continues at coordinate 37,870,802 of CM061057.1, forward strand.
CTTGGAGCATCTTCTTCCAATGGAGCTCTAGAAAATATCACCTCTTCTCCATTAAAACTCAATTTGAGCTCTCCTTTTCAGCAATAATCATAGCTCTTCCGGTAGCAAGGAAAGGTCTACCAAGAATGATAGGTGCCTCAAGCTCTTCCTTCATATCAAGCACTATGAAATCAAGAAAGGATCTATCACTATCCGTCAAGCCATTACAAAAATACATGATAGTTTGCTCCTCCGAAAGCCATGTTGTGGACAATTAATGAGCAACATCCCATATCTCTCTCATGCTTAGGAATAGTCTCTCCATTCTTTTGACAAAAATGAGAAATAGCTTCCTTAGCTTGCACCATCTTAGATGCCGGATAGAATTTCATCAAAAATCTCTTGCTAAGGTCCTCCCAAGTACGAACGGTTTCAGGAGGGATAGAATTGTGCCAAGCTTTGGCTCTCCCTTAAGAGTGAAGGCAAATAGCCTTAGCTTCTTCGCATCCTCGGACACTCCATTGTACTTTGTGGTGTCTAAAATCTCAAAAATTGTGCCATGTGTTGATGAGGGCACTCTTCTTCATCTTTCCCTTCAAATTGCTTCTCCCTTAACATCCTCACAAGTGCAGGACTTATCTCAAAATTATTTGCTTCAATCCTAGGCCTTGCGATGCCATCATAATGCTCACGAAGTTGAGGCTCAAAGAACTCCCTTAATGGCCTACCTTGAGGTGGAGGCTCTTGCATAGGTTGTGGTTGGGCTTGTGGTATATGAGGTGGCTCTTTATATCTAGGCTCATGTGGGTATGGCATATGAGGATAATATGGTGGGAATTGTTGTGAATGAGGTGGATAATATGGATATTGGTGAGCTTATGGAGGATATGGATATGGATTTTGGTAGGGAAATTGATGTGGTGGCATCCCTTGAGGGAAAGAGCCAACTTGAGCATTATAAGATAAATTGTGCCCATTACCTCCTCCATTATCTTGCATTCTCCCTTCTCCATTGCCATTAACCTCCTCAACATGAGGTTCACCAACTCTCTCTTCATTCATCAATTTTTCACCTTCCATCATTTCTCTTCTCCTTCTCCTACGATTTCTACGAATTGTAGCTTCAATTTCCGGATTAAGTGGCTCGGGTGGAATACCACTAGATCTTGTAATCATGCACCTACAAACCACCAATCCAAGTATCAAAATCTCACAAAAATAAAGAACAAAACAAAAATACAAAAACAACAAGTAGCCACTTCAAACAAATTCCTAAGTCTCACTTAAGGCGCAAAAACTAATTTCCGGCAACGCGCCATTTTGATTGCGGTAAAATCGGGTAAGTGATATTAAGACAACCAAGTTTATCGAACCCAAGGAAAAAGTATGGCCATGAGTCCCAAGAAATGTGAGTTTTTAATGACTATTATTGCAAATACGGTTTTGGCTCTAATTACTCTACAAAATGCTAGAATTAAAATCAATCAACAACAACAAATCGAGAAATTAAACAAGAGATAGGCTAGAACAAATACCAAGCTAGAAATTCTCAAAAATCAATGGGGATAGGGGTGCAAGGGATAATATTCATCAAGGAATCAATGATCACAAGCTATGATTGTATTAAATTGTCATTCAACAAAGATAGAAAGCATAAAATCATCATGCAATTAAGTCTCCATTAATCACACAATGCCTAATGTAAGTATTCTTAGTGCAACTAATCTCTCAATTAAGAAGCACCTAATTCATACAATCATACAAAATTATAACCCGATTAATCCCTAATCACGTTAGCTTAACTCTCGCATGTTGCTAGGGTGATCAAACACTAATCTAAAGAGATAAAAATGGATGAAGCACAATTAGAATCACAATTAGGGCATTAACTAACTCAATTGATCAACAATCATCAACAATCAAAGCACAAGCAATCAAATCATCCTTAATTTCAATTATCCCAAGCACAAGTGAATCATGGAGCAACTTACAAAATTCATGGGTATCAAATCTAGTTGCATAATCAAAAGGCTAATCACAACAATTAAGAAATAGAAATGAGTAGAGAGGAAGAACATCATCAATCGAACCAAAATGATCACTATATTGAATGCTTGAATCTTCAATTGAATCTTCACTTCACTTGAATTACAACTTGAATTGAGAAAACTAGTGGATCAAAGTCCAATCTAAGCAACAATTAATGAAAATCTATCTAAATCTATCAATCTAATCACCCTTAAAGGAGAATTAAGCTAAGAAACTCAGAAATCGCCCTAAAAGCGTAAGTAATCAAGCTATGGAGAAGGTTATGCTCCGTTTTCCGCTCAAATTGATTAAAAAGGGGTTTTTTTCGAAAATTGGTACCCTCGACTTGAGGTTGGGGCCCTCGAGTCGAGCTTCCTTAAGTCGTGGATGTGCTTTTCTTAAAAAGGACTGCCTCGACTCGAGCTTCCAGCCCTCGAGTCGAGTTTGCCGGAATTTCATCACCCTCGACCTGAGCTTCAGCCCCTCGAGTCGAGGTCCTTCAATTTTGCAATATTCTTCCTTAGGTGGCACCCTCGGGTCGAGGCTCCTGGACCTCGACCAAAGGTCGAGTCTAGGGAATTTTCTCGACTCGACTTCCGCCTCCGACTCCCCATTTTCACCCGTCTCGTTTGTCTCTTCACCATATGAAAGCCGGTACTCTCGGTTTGGTCAAATTCCACCGATTTACCTAAAAACGGACGAAAAACATTAAAAATTCATGCAAAGAGTGATACTCTACACCTTTAAGCTCAAAACTAACACATTTCACCACTTTTTGCACAAAAATACCACATCAAATCATGCATCAATTCACTCTCTTGATTATTCAATGAAAACGAATTTTATACTCAATCAATAAGGATCTAAAGCGTTCTGCAATCTTGTTTAATTGAAATGTAAGTAATAGCAAGAATTAAAAACTAAAAGAAAGAACACCAAGTTTATAGTGGTTCGGATCGAAAGATCCTACGTCCACTCTCTTCCTTCAATTTAAAGAAGGGCCTTGACTTACTTACTTCCTTTCTTCTTTACTTACAATGCGAACCTTCAACCTTTCAATGATTATTCCTAACTTCCTGGAATTTATTGGCTTGAAGATGTACGTGAAAAGTGTTCTATAAATACTATAAAACTATGAACATGAAGAACGTTCGTGAATGTGAGTACAACTTTCGTGAGTGCTAGTGCAGCTTAGAGAATGCTTGAGAATTATTGAGATTGCAAAAGTTATTCTAATCTAATTTCTAGATCTATTTATAGAGAACTATTTCGACGGTTGTAACTTCCTTGCTGATTCTTCTCTTGTTAGTTATAACCAACTAACCAATCTTGTAACTTCTCCTAGGTTAGTTGTAAGCTGTTCTTGAAACTACTTGATTTTTCTAACACTTGTTCACCAACTTCATCTTCGAGACGTGGTCTTCACAGTTGTCTTGCTTTTCTGTTCTTGGTGTTTGTCTATTGTTCTCGATCCCGACCTTGTCTTCCTCTCATCTTCTTATTTGTCCTCATCGACCTCTTGTACTTGTCTACGTCTAACCTTCTTATACTTACTTAATTTCTTGTACTTAGTCTATTACAAGTCTTTACTACATCATTTGGCTATACAAGGTTTCATCTGGTCATCCTGCTTTACATTTAACTCATCAAACCTAAATACAATTTTCTTCCTAACATATTGTTTCTTTGTAGAATATGCGTTCCAACTTGATTAATTTTAATTAAGTCGAAATGGATGCAGTAGGATCTTGATATATTAACCTGGGAATACGATAAAATAAAACAAAAATCTGCCAAATTTTTAGAAAATATATTAATATCGGAAAAATATATTAAGCTGGAAGGATTAATTATGATTTAATTAAATTTTGAATCTTCATTAATCTGAAATAGATTTCTATGAATTATTCAAGGCGTAGTTGGATGTATGGTCCAAGAACGATTAATGGCATGATATATCCCGAATATCTTAGTGGACTCGAATTGTTTATAGAATTCGCTACTAGTAACTCCGAATTGGATGAGTGGAGGAAAGATTAGGTGTCATTGCTCGAAATATAAATGTAGGGACCAAAGTTTTAGAGAACCCATTGATGTGAAATTACATTTATATAGACATGGGTTTATGTCTAATTATCACGGTTGGATTTTGCACGGTGAGCAAAAATAGAATCCTATATCACACCAATATTATGATCGATCGGCGTCGAATTCATATAGAGTTGACGACAACTGCAGCATCTAGCTCGTACCACAATATGATGATGGACTTAACTTCTGGTCCCAACATTAGTTTCAAAAATATGGAAGAAGAGCCCCTTAATGAGGAACCTCCTAATCAAGATGCCACATTTTTTTTTTGACATGCTTTGTGCGGCGAATCGTGATCTCGTATCACGGTTGCGAGTCTCATTCTCGATTGTCATTCAATGCCCATCTTTTAAACATTAAAACTAAAAGCATGATCGTCTGCGAAAAGGGTTATAATCAAATCGTTGACTTGATTCGTGAGATTTGCCCTCCGTAAAATGCGGTGCCCAAGAAATTTTCTCGATACTAAACAATTGATGGGTAGGATGGGTCTTCCCGTGGAGAAGACTCGATTGTTGTGCAAATAATTATATGATATATTGGGGTGCGCAGTGAACTTGAATCTTGTAAGGTTTGTGATTGGTCACGATACAAACCTGCTAGACGTGGTGTGGATGGTCGATGGAAAAAGAAACAGTTCTTTCAAGGAGATGTTCTATTTTCCTATCATTCCTCGATTGCAAGATTATATAGTCCAATACTACCGCTAAGGATATGATATGACATGTTAGTTGCTATAATGATGAGTCCGGTGTTATGCATCACCCCGTAAATTCGTTGGCTTGGAAACACTGACTATTCATATCCCGATTTTGCGAGATGAAATACGGAATGTAAGGTTGGGGTTGAGCATGATGGTTTTCAGCCGTTTGGGCGATTGGGGAAACTTGATATTCGTCATGGCCGGTGATAGTGACACCGCATAATCTGCCCCCATGGTTGTGCATGAAAGAACAATTCATGTTTCGACGATTTTGGTGCCTAGTCCTAAAAATCCAAAGGATAATTTAGATGTCTTTTACAACCACTAATTCATGATTTGAACATGTTGTGGGAAAATGGGTTGGAAACGTATAATGTTGCTAGAAAGTAGAATTTTATGATGCGGGCTGCATTAACTGGACCATTAGCGACTTTCCAGCTTACTCGATGTTGTCTAGATGGAGCACCGCCGTAAGGACTGCTTGTCCATAATGTGTTGAATACTCCGATGCCTTCACTTTAAGACTCGCCACAAACAAATCGTGTTTGATAACCATCGTAAGTTCTTACATAGGGGACATATGTATCGTAGGAATAAGACCGCATTCATGAAGAATGTAGTAGTTACGAGATGACCCACCGCCCATCCGAACAGGTGAAATGCTCATACAAGAAATTAATTGGGTGGGATACCGGAAAGTGACAGAGAGGGTGCTGAGGCCTACAACAAAAAATTGGATGGTGACTGGAGGAAGAAAAGTATTTTTGGGATTTTCCGTATTGGAGTACCCTCTTGATCCGACATAATTTGGATGTGATGCACATTGAAAAAATGTGTTTGATAATTTGTTCTACACGGTGATGAATGTGGAAGGGAAAACAAAAAGACACTGTGAAATAAATCTAGGGATGAACTTAATGAATATTGTCGTCGTCCCTCTCTAGAGAAATGCCCACGCACAGAAAGTACCCCCAAAGCTTGTTATTCACTTGATAAGGGTGAAAAGGATGAAGCTGTGTAGATAGGTAAGCTGAGTTGAAGTTTCCCGATGACTATGTGTCTAACCTTTGTCTCGATGCGTAAAACTAAACGAAATTGAAGATGTTTGAGATGAAGAGTCATGATTGCCATGTGTTTATGCAGAGACTACTTCCAATTGCTTTCCGTGAAACTCGCGCCGAATGTGTGGAAAGCAATCACCGAACTTAGTTTGTTCTTTAGGGAGTTAACTTCTACATCCATTACCGTTGAGAACATGGCTCGATTGGAAGTAGATATTTCAGTTATCTTATGTAAGTTGGAGCGTATATTTCCACCTAAATTCTTCAATTCGATGGAGCATCTCGCTCGTGCACCTTGCATACGAAGCAAGGATAGCTGGTCTGTGCAATATAGATGGATGTATCCGTTTGAGAGGTAATCAATAACTCTAAATTATTTGATTACCTAAAATCGTTATACTATATAATCATTACTTCCTTTAATTAGGTATCTTCACAATTTAAAGCTCGTGTTGGTAACAAGACACATGTTGAATCATCGATTGCAAATGCATATTTAATAAAAGAGGCATCAATGTTTTGTTTCCACAATTTTGACGATCATGTTACGACGAGGTGGCATAATGTACCTGCGTAATTACGATGGTCGTGGCGAAGAACCCCAAGTAGCTCAAGGTACCCTATCAATATTTATACCTCCCGCCGACATCTTGTAAAAATGAATAAAAGATGGATTTTAGATGAGGAGAAAAACACCGCTCATACGTACATGTTATGAATTGCAGCGAGTTGCAACCGTATATTGAGTAAGTTTATAACGTTCAACTTCGTTAATTATAACGCTCAACCGTATATTAAATAAATAAACTCCACTTTTGTAGTATGTTTTTCAAGCAACTTCAAAAGTTTCAACCGGATCTCTCGAGGGCTGAACAAGATGATAGACTACAAGAGAAGTTTGCATCGTGGTTTGAACAACTCGTAAAGATAAACAATATTCAAAATCGGTGGATACGTGATCTTTTTAGCGGTCCTTCGAGTTGTGTCACCACATACCCTGGATATTACGTGAATGGTTACAAATTTCACACAAGAATTTATGGCTCATCTAAATCAACTATAAATTGTGGAGTTTGTATCAAGGGCAAAAACTATGATTCAGATGAGAATGATTTCTACGGGATCCTTGAGGAAGTAGTACAATTGGAATACCGGACTTATTGAGAAAAAGTTGTTCTGTTCAAGTGTGAGTGGTTTGATCCATCTCGTGCCGAATGGAACAAGGGTACATCCCAATTACAAACTTGTGGACGTTAATCGAGAGGACGATACGGTCACTACGATCCTTTTGTTTTAGCAAGTCAAGCCACTCAAGTTTACTATTGCAAGTACCTGTGAAAGCGTAGACATGAATGGTTGGCCGTTTGCAAAATCAAGTCGAGATTCTTGGTGAAAATTGCGCCAACAAATGAACAAGAGCTTCCCCTTTCAAGACGATATTGAGTCTCAAATTAATGTTGTGCAAACGGATGATGATCCAATCATATTGATAGATGTCAACAAAGAAGAAGAAGAAGAAGAAGAAGAAGAAGAAGAAGAAGAAGAAGAAGGAGGAGGAGGAGGAGGAGGAGGAGGAGGAGGAGGAGGAGGGAGGAGGAGGAGGAGGAGGAGGAGGAGGAGGGAGGAGGAGTGATTTGTAGTAATCCGGTAAGCGGTATTAAGACCAATCAACAAATATTGAGCCTAACGGAAAAAGTATGCATGTGAGGCCATAGAAATACGAGTTCTCGATGACTATTGATGCAAAGCGGGTTTGGAAATAAAAACACAACAAAAAGCAAGAAATAAACTCAAATAACACAAAGAGGCAACTGATCGAACACTTAAGAGGCAAGAACAAACAACAACAATAAATGGGGGATAGGTGTGCTAAGGCTAACATCCATCAAGGAATCAATAATCAACAAGCTATGATTGAATCAAATTGTAGATCAATTAAGCTAGAAAGCATAAAACCATCATGAAATTAATCACCCATTAATAACACAATGCCTAATGTGAGTATCCTTAGTGCAACTAATCTCTCAATTCCGAAGCTCCTAATCCACACATTCATACACAATTATAACCCGATTAATCCCGAATCACATTAGCTCGGCTCTCGCCTATTGCTAGGGTGATAAAACATTAATCTAAAGAGATAACTATGCATGAAGCACAATTGAGAATCACAATTAGGAAGCAATCTAACTCAATTGATCACAATTATCAACAATCATAGCAAATACAATCAAATCATCCTCAATTTTAATTAACCCAAGCACAAGAGAGTTAGCCCATGGTGTCAAGGGCAAAATCCATGGGAAGAGAATCTAGATTAGCAATTAAGAAACAAAACACAACAATTAAGAAATTGAAAAAGACAAGAGAGGAGGAACATCACCAATTGAATTAAATCCACAAAAAGAGGAATGCTTGATCTTCACTACAAATCTCCAAATGAAATACAAGATTGAATTGATGAATCAACAATGATCTAATGCTAATCTAAAACTAATCTAATCAACAATAATTGAAATCTAAATCTAATTCTACCTTCTACACTACCTACAATGGGAAATTGGCTTGGGGCCTAAGAAATCGCCCCAAAACCGATACTAACTGCTCTATCTAAAGTTCTATTTGGAATGCTATGCTTCAGCCTTTAAATAGACGAGTTTACGAAAGTCCTCCCCCTCGAGTCGAGGCCGGCCGCCGCATTTCGCAGCCCTCGACCGCAGGTCGAGACCAGGAATTTTTTCGGCCGGGACTCCGCCTCCGACCCCCGTTTTCATCCGTCTTGTTCATCTCTTCATCCTAAGAATGTCGGTACTCTCGGTTTGGCAAAATTCCACCGATTTACCTGTAAAATAGACGAAAAACATCAATAATCACACAAGTAATACATTTTAGGCAAAATAGTGATACTCTACACATTTATGCACAAAAACTAACACTTTGGATCACTTTTTGCACTCAAATAAGCCTCAAAATCATGCATCAATTCACTCCAATCATAATACCCCCAAATTTGAAGTGTTGCTCGTCCTCAAGCAAAGTAGCAAATAAGCACAAAGGAGTGAATTGATTGCAATTATGTCACATGGCACCATAGAAGAAATATAAGACAATTGAACTCATCAATGATAATGAATATCAATGCAAACTATCCACTAGCAATCATAATAGATCATGCCCAAATAAATGCTCAATCAAACACTTAACACATTGCTCCTTACATGGAGTGTTTCACTCTTCACTCAAGTGTATAAAGGTGTAATGCACTCAATCATCAAATCCAAAAATTTGTACACCATATGCTTGCCAATAGACTTAATCTCAATCAAAATCATTTGTGTTCAATCAAGAATCAAAGAGGTCTTTCTTCTAGGTTGTAATGTAGGCTCTTTGGAAAGGTGAGATACTTTTGGATAAGAGTGACTAAGTAGTAGAGACTTGAATGAAAGCTAAGCAATACAATACTCATCTCTTCACTTTTCATCAATCATCACTCCTTCAAGCATTTAGAGTTCAATCACCACCATTCACTTGAGATTTTCATGTTTAAGATCACAAATTGAATCTTTCTTTCCTTTCATTTCACATTTTTACAATTCAATTTTTTTCACAACCTTTCTTTCTTCTTTCAAGCATTATCACTTAACTCATCATTTTCCACCACACTTAGCAATCAAATCACCATCATTAGCCCACAATCAAGCTCTACTAAACATAGGACAATAAGGTTCATCAAAATAGGCTAATGGTTTCAATTTCACTTGGCTTGCCAAAGAATAAGGATATAAGGCTCAAAATGGCTTCCTAAGGAAATCAAATGTATTTGGTGGGGAAAAATTTGGCAAAGTGACTAAACATATCAAACATGGCCTCTTATCACTTTCATGACATCACACAAGATCAATATCAACAAGTCTAGTGGCAAGTACTAGCATACAAATCTATGAATGATGCACTCACAAAGAAACAATATCAACCGTATAAAATGTATGATTATAAACGCACAAAAGTTTACGGGTTAAAATTAAGCAATGAATCAAGCATTTTCAATCACATTCATCTTTACACAATTATCAAGCATGCTAGTTTCAAGCCACATATCAACTCATGATCAAATCAAAATTCAATAGATCTTACAAATCAAGCATAAGTGCGCATGTACATAATCCCAAGCACACTCACAATGTCAAGAATGATACTAAAAGATATGAAATAAATCCATAATTAAGCTCATAATAAGACTAGCCCAAAAGATACAAGGAATCCAAAAGACCAATATAATACAATCATCAAGAGACAATAAGCTCGGTAAGATCAAAACCAAATCACAATCATCATAAAAATCATCATAAAATCCAAGGCATCATCGCATCAAATCATATATCAAGTACAATCACCCATCAAAATCAATCCATACAAATCATTAAGGAGGAATAAAGAACTGAATGGACAAAGGAGAGGGATGAGGAAGTAGGGAGTAGCTAATAGTCGGACGGCGGCGGTGGAGGAGGGTAGTGGCCCGGCCCGAAGTTCCACGAGCTAAACCGCCGGAGGAGTGCATACATGTCCTGCCGAGTCTTAAGAGACTCCTCATGCATCCATCGGGACTCCTCCATCATCCGGTAGCACTCATCCTGTCGAGTCGAGGCACTTGAGCTGCATCCGCCGGCTGTCGGCCCGCATCTCTTCCGTCGAGTCCACTGCCTCTGGGATGAGCTACCGCCTCGTACTCCCGGCTCCGCATCTCGTCCCGTCAATACATGTTAATCTCCAAAGCAAATAATCCTCATCCATCTCGTACCGGCACATCATCCCGAGCTTGCTCATCCTCGTCATCATCGTCATCGTCTCCATCTCCACCTCCTACACCAAAGACCCTCGGTGGCACCTCGGCCTCATCATCGACTCCAGCCTACTGTCCTCCCTCCTCATCGTCATCGTCACGGAGGACATATCCATGCTCGCGGGTATAGGCGTTGATCGCCTCTGTGTGTCTCTGTGACCACATACGGAGGTTGATGGTCACAAAAGCCTCGAGCACCGAAAATAAAGCTGCCAACCTCTTATTTAGAAGAGGGAATCGGCCACCATGGTACTGCTTAGAAGCACCAAGTCCTACCGATGTGGTCGAGCGTCCTCATGCGCCGCATGGTATCGATGGCGAGATCGGGCCCCTCCAGGCTCTCAGTTGTGAGTAAGAATGCCGAGATGCTCGCGATCAATATGATCATACCCCAAAGTGAATCTTCTTAAATTTTATGCTCGTAACCCGCTCAAATAGGTAGCGAGAGGTAGGCGGCGGCATTGGCTGGACCCGTGCAAGAAACACCAAAGAACATAAAGCTACTCCGAAACCACGGCACCCCTCCGATCTCGCGAATATGGTGCTCGCAAGGATTTTCTCCAAATATCTAACAGTGGGTTCCAAATCTGAATGCTCTTGATTTTCCCGGAATAAACCGAGGCGATCCGGTGCCCTGAGTCTCGATATTCTTCTCCAAAATTTCTTTGCATTGTACTCCTTCCCGATGTTGAGGAGTGATCCGTCGGGGTCGGTGGGTGCTCCAATGATCTCATTGACCTCGTTCACGGTCAATGTATACTCGTGACCCATAAGCTCGAAAGTGATGGCCCGGGAAATTTGGCCCTCTTGGCCTTATCAAACTTGACGGTGCAGAGGAACTCCAATGTAAGGCCCAAGTAAGTCCGTGGCCTCTTCATCAAGAAGCCACCCATCCCTATCTGCTCAAAGAGTCGAGGAATGTCCTCCTCGATACCCATGGACGTCATACAATCATGTTCAACAAGGCGGGTCTTGACCACCTTGTTGTATATCTCTGCATAGAGTATGATATGCTTCCGCCACTTGAAATCGTCCCACAAAATACCTAGGTCGGTGGGCATCTTATGAGCGAATCTGATTGCCTCCTCTCTTCTACGGATCTCCACAGTAGAAATTGTGTCCGTCGACTCCCTAAATATTTTTCTGCAAAAATTCCCCAAGGCAAAAATTAAGCTCCCAAGATAGAAATACGAGCAACGAATAATATCAATCTAGCCATGAACGAGGCAATAGGCACCAAAATCTCCAATCAATAACAACCCCTAGTGACTAAGCAATAAACCTCATCAAATGGTCAAATAGTCAACTAAACAAATCAAATGAATAGAAATGCTCAATTAATCCTCACAATATGCATACTTAACTAGAAATGGCCTTAACAAAATATCAACATCATGTAGGTCACCAAAAATCATGCAATTATGCTCCAAAAAGTGTCCAAAACTAATAAGCCATCTAGCAAGTACTTCAACAAATAATCATCACAAATATTGCACTTCCATCATCAATTATCCAAACTTGACCAAAATCCATAAACACTATCACTAATAATTCTTTCACCAACAATAAGCATAATTCATTTCTAGATCCAAAATTCCACTAGGCAAAATCAAAATACCACAATCAATCCTGTACATGCCCTTGAATTCACAACACAAGCCAAGTAATCTCACAAATATTCAAAATTCGTTCACATCCATCATGCATAATAGGTGTTTGAAGAAATGCCTAAATGACACTCAAATTCAATGAACAATTGGCCTAATACAAATCACCCATGCAATAATCACAATACAACAATGAAATTGAAGGTCACAATGTGAGAATGACATACCTTGTGTGTTAATTACGGCCTAGAAACGAGAGAGGATGAACACCCAAGCAATATGTCAAAATCCCCAAATTGGACTCTCAAAACCCTCAAAATGTGAATTTGATGCAATGTGTATGGAATGATGTGAGTACTCGGTGTTTGATCGGTGAATTTAGGCAAAAAGGTCAGAAAATGAGTTTGGGGAAGAAGGGGATCGGGAATTGACGGCCTCTTCGAGTCGTGTTGTGCGAAATTTGAAACCCGACTGCGACTTTTAAAAACAACACCGGTCTCAAGTCGAGGCTCGGTCCTCGACTCGAGGGATCCCGAATTTTAACAGCCTCGACTCGAGGCTCCTCTCTCGACTCGAAGGACTAGGAAAAACGACCTTCTCGACTCGAGATTCCACCCTCGACTTGAGGGATATACAATTTTTTTAAATTTGACTAAGTGTTGACCCCTCGACACAGGGGATAGTCACCTCGACCGGAGTCGAGACCAGAAATTTTTACGGATTCCCGGGGCCGGACCCGACCCCCAAAACTCCTAAAAATGACCTCTACGACCCCAATGAAACCAAATATGCAAGAATTTACCATTTTGGTCCCACGATTTAAGCCCGGTCGCTCATTCGATCGAGGGGACCGGGGTCTCTTCCTTTTGCTCTTTTTTTCACCAACTTTTATACTTTTCTCCTTTTCAATCTTGAATTCCTTAGCAATTACGATCTCTTTTCCAATCAATGTAGTGAGTGTACCTACAATCGAGCATATCAATCATCAAATAATTATCATCAAGAGATGCATTTCAACCATAAATGATCAACACCCCCAAACTTGAATGATGACATGAATTCAAAGTTTGGAATGAGAGTGATACAAATACATGCAACTCCTAATGATATTAATAATAAGCTCAATATACCATATGAATCCCGGCATGATAACATAACTCCTAAGCATGAGCAATTAAGTATCTAGCCAAATCTCCCAAAAATAAAACAAAAACACAAAGCTACCAAAAGCACACAAAAGAAACAAAAAGGATGGGTTGTCTCCCATCAAGTGCTATTTTTATTATCCTTTCACGGACTTATTTGTTCACTTCACGTCCTTCATCGGAATGGCCAAGGATAACGATCCTCCTTCCCATTATATCTCATCCTTTGAGCTTCGAAATCTAGGAGGTTCACATAATAGATAGAGGCAACCACATACAGATATGCTTAATGTCCATGGTTGTCCCCTTTTCTCTCTTGCCATCCTTCTTCTCCCTTCCTTTCTTTCGAGGATGCCCAAATGCTTCATCAATTCCTTCCTATAGTCAAAGTTCACAAGAGGCAAAATTAAATCATTAGAAGCATCAATATCAATAACAATATGAATTGAAGAGTTATAAGGTTTAGAAATGCCCATTTCGTTCTTCAATTCCTCCTTAGGTTCTTCTAGATTTTCTTCCTCATTAAAGCTCATGTCCATCAATGGATACTCCTCTTCCTCATTTTTGACAAGGAAATCTTCCACTTCATCCTCTTTTCTTGGACCCTCTATTACTTCTTCTTCACTTTCCTTTTCTTCCTCCCCTTCTTCTTCTTGATCCTCGATGATGGTTATGTTCTTCACTTGGAGTAGAAAATATTTGAGTTGAATTTTTATCACCATGAATTGAGCTT